>JAWUZG010000431.1:2500-1202500 GCA_036785705.1 Acanthornis magna | reverse complement strand
CCGGGACCTTGGGCAAAGTGAGGTGGGGAAAGTCCACCTGGTCCTGTCTGCTCTGTGCAGACACAAAAAGGGACCAGGGGGTGGTCAGGAATTGCTGGTGTGTGGGATCCACTTCAGGGACATTCAGGGTCGTTCCCAGTGGCAGAATTCCTCCCGGTGTCACTTTATCCACGGAAAAACGAGCTGGGACTGGCAATGGGTGTGTCAGGAGCGTGCAGGGTCTGGAATTCATTATTCCCCGTTCTTACAGCCAGGAGCTTTCCCGGCTGGGGCAGCAGGGAAGGAAGGATTCACCTGCTGGAGGTGCCCAGGAGCTCTGGGCTCTGTCCCTGCTGCACTCAGGGCCTTTCCTGGTGCCCAAACCCATGGGCAGGGGAGGAAAATACAGAATAACCAATCCAGAACACAGAGAACGAACAGTGATGAAGATTTTAGCCAAGCTCGTGTTTATCCTGGACCAGGAATGTCTGATCGACCTCTTATGGTTCCACTTGAATTTATTTGGGGGATTTTCAGCTGTTTTTGATGGGAAACACCTAATGGGTTATTTTAAAAGCATTCAGAGGCTGTGGAAATCCAGGTTTTTTCTGGGGAAGTGGAGATGAAATCCATGTCGTCCATCAGGTCCAGGCTGTGAGGGAAATCCACCCTGCCCAGTAAATCCCAGCTGACAGCTCCAGCCTGCTGGGGCTTCGTTCATAAGTGCAGTCAAAGAATGGGAACTAATGCTTGACCCGGCTTCATTGAACACGGAAAATCTGGAGTTATTTTACAATTGGACTATAATAGACCATAATAATCTGACATGATTATGAACCTTGCATTATTATAAAAATTAGCCTTGCTAAAGCTGACTTTGCTCTGCATTTTAAGGATTTGCCTTTTTATTTTAAAGTGCTTGTCCTTTTCCCCAAGTGAATGCAATTTATAGTTCTCCTTGACCTTTAGATAACAGTGAATGCTGTTATTTTTTGCTCTATTAATCCTCTTATCTTGCCGCCTGTGAACTATTGTTCACCCCACATTGGCCACTGGTGCAAATTGTGCCCTGAAATCCAAATATACACAGGGAAAAGAAAAGAGAACAGAGCCTGAGTCCCTGAGTTTAGCCAAGCCCATGTAACTCAGCTGAGAGCCCATCCCGTGGAATTATCGGAGCCAGAATTCCGTGCCCAGGAAGGTCCTCCCGGGCAGCTCCTCTCCTGCTCGGTGGCATTTCCACAAATCAGAGCTGGCACCGAGCAGATCCCACCGGGGCCTTTCGAGGGACGTGGGGCAAACGCTGGCAGGAGGGAGCTCAGGAAGTTCTGTTCTGATCATTTTGGCAGGTCCAGGTTCTGAGCTGAGCCTCTGAACGGCAGAGAGGAGCAGAGCCACCCGGGCTGTACTTGGAGAGATAAACAGCAGCACCAGCCCGATTTCACAGCCTCTCTCCTCTCCGTGTATTTACAGTTTTTCTCTTTTAATTTTCCTTAGAAAGCCACTCAAGTGAGATTGCACAAGTAATTCTTCCGAGCAGCCTGAGCCTGATTATCAGTCCTGCACACGGAGAATTCCCTCGGGGGCTGCGTTCTCTTTGCCTTCCAATAAATATTTTTCTTTATTGCTGTGTTAGAAGCAACCTCACCACAGCCTCTCACCAGTGGTTTTTCCATGACTTAGAGCCAGGAAATCTCCAGTGAACCTTAACCAGGGAAGTGAAGAGGAAAACCTCACTGGCTGAGGTGAAACAGAGAAACCTTTGGGGTGATAAATAAAACTTTCATGGAGCAGTTTTCCAGTTGGCTTTTACCTCTTAGCAGGGTCAAGCTGGAGGCTGTTGAGGTAAAATGAAAGCAAATGTGAGCCCTTGCTCTGTGCTCACAGTCCTGGCTGGAAGCCCCACAGCAGGAACTCTGCTCCTTGGCTTATTCCTCGCTGCAGATCATAAAGGATTAATTAAAAATGCATAAAGTTGAAAGAGGGCCCAAGGTAAACATCCAAGCCCACGGAGCTGCTCTGAGGAACATTTGGAGCGGAGCCCTCCAGGCTGGGGGTGGGAAACTCCTCACACACTTGGAACGGCATGGCCGAGGCACAGGAACATTCTGTTTCTGTTATTTCCAAACAGCCTGAGAATTTTATTTTGAGCAGAATTGACTCAGCAGAGCACAAATTCACCCTCCTGCAGAGCTGGAGAGAAGAGCAGAGCCCTCGCACCTCTCTGCTCTCCCTTTGCAGACCCTCGAGAGGGACCCCCTGTCCTGCAGCCCCACGGCAGAGCCCGAGCACTGAGCACAGGGTGCCTTTCAAAGGTTTGAGCCAGGCAAATCTGCATTTCTGAGCAAAAAACTTCCACAGGGCTGCTCATCTTCTGCTCTCTGATGGATTTTTGTACCGCACAAAGAGAATGCAGCGCTAAATCCACTCAGAGCCCTTGGCACGGGGATATTTTGGGGTTCTTTGTGTCAGTTCGTAGCTGGACAGGTTAAGGTTCAATTCCAGCCTGGTTTAGTGCCATTGGTCCTTTCAGGATGCGCAGAGTGAGGTTAGCAGTGACCATCAGCACAGGAGAGAGGCTGTGGTGGGTGAGGGCTCCTCCCGATCACTGCCGTGCCCGTGGGATGAGCTCTGGGCCAGGACTGAGCCCCACGAGCCCAGGGTTGTCATCCTGAGCCCCACGAGCCCAGGGTCATCATCCTGAGCCCCACGAGCCCAGGGTTGTCATCCTGAGCCCCACGAGCCCAGGGTTATCATCCTGAGCCCCACGAGCCCAGGGTTGTCATCCTGAGCCCCACGAGCCCAGGGTTATCATCCTGAGCCCCACGAGCCCAGGGTTGTCATCCTGAGCCCCACGAGCCCAGGGTTGTCATCCTGAGCCCCACGAGCCCAGGGTTATCATCCTGAGCCCCACGAGCCCAGGGTCGTCATCCTGAGCCCCACGAGCCCAGGGTCATCATCCTGAGCCCCACGAGCCCAGGGTTATCATCCTGAGCCCCACGAGCCCAGGGTTATCATCCTGAGCCCCACGAGCCCAGGGTTATCATCCTGAGCCCCTCTCAGCCTGGCAGGAAGTGCCAGCAGCTCTCCAGCACACAATATCTCGCCTTGCCCTTTGCTTTTCTAATTCCACCGTAGCCTGGGGCTGCGCTTCACCTTCTGCAGGAGCTCTCCGCAGCCTGCGCCAGTGTCTGGCACACACAGAGGTTTTTGGATGAAAGGAGAGGAGCAGGGGCTCCTCCAGGGCAGGACGGGGGGTTTGGTGCCCACCCTGCAGGGACACCCAGGTCAGGCTGTCCTGCCATGAGTTTCCTTTATTCTGTGATACTGAAGGTGGAATTTCCTCCCCTGTGCGGGGCACGGCTGGAGGTGAAGAACTCTTGGCAGTTTTCCATCGTGGTTGGGATGTTTTAAAGGAAAGGACAACAGATTTTGCTCGCAGCAAAGAGAAACATTCCCTGCTTTATATGTTTTTATTGTTATGGCCTTTTTATCCCTTTCCCACCTGTGCCAAGGCATTTTCCAGGCCTTTCCCAGGGAAACTCCAGCGCCTGCAGTCTCCATTCCTGTTGGAGCCTGGAAAAGAATTCCCATTCCTGGGAGCTGGGAAAGAACAGGAATATTGACAGTTCTGATAGCAGGGGTTCTGCCAGCCCCAGGTGAGGAGGGAGCGAAGCAGATGGAGGAATTTAAAATTCTGCGCAGCACGAAGACCTTGAAAAACGAAAGAAAAATCAAAATGCAAACTGACTTCTCCAATGCATCTTCAGTCAGGGAAAATAGGATGCAATTAAGTTCTTCCACCAAGGCTCCAGTCCCTCTAATGATAAGCTTTAAAAGAGCAGCTTAATGAAATGTCACAAGGACAGGGCTGGAACAATCCCCACATCCTGTCTGAGAGCAGAGCCACACCTGACGGAGGAGAAATTACAGGGGGAGATGAAAAGGGAGTGTTTGCCTCCCTGGCCCTGCTGTGAGCCCAGTGGAACCAGCAGTGCTGCACCACAGAGGGATTTGGCTCTGGAATTTTAAACAGAACCAGCCCCAAAAGCGAAGATTTGAATGGAAAGGAGCCAGGCTCCTCAAATGAAATGGGGATTTTCCATTGGATTATTGTTAATTCCCTGTAGCTGTTACCTTCAACTCGGCACATGGTGTTTGCCAGTCTTTAGGCTGATGGAGCTGGGAAATCCCTAGATTTTGGAGGCCCCAGAGAGCTCCTTCCTCGCTGGGGCAGGAGGTTCTGTGCTGTTCTCCCTTCAGAAGGGGTGGTTTGTGCTTGGTGGAGCTCCTTGGCACAGCTCCTTCATTCTGGGGGTGCTTTGGCATCGTCTCTTTTACAAATAACACAAGAATTTAATTCCGAACTCAGGATATTGAGATTCACCCTCAGGCTCTGCTCCCGAAATACCCTGGCCACTGACTCCCTGTTCTCCCCTTTTGTGTCGGCGGTGGAAATAATGAGAGATTTTGTGAAAACCTCAGCCGGGGAGGGTCAGGGCTGGTGAAGCAGGAGGGGAGCAGGAGGTGAAATTCCCACACAGAGAGCAGCGTGGGCACAGGGCTGGGCTGAAGGATCCCCTCAATCCCACCCTGGACCCCTCAGTCCCTCCCTGGACCCCTCAATCCCTCCCCGGACCCCTCAATCCCTCCCCGGACCCCTCAGTCCCTCCCTGTTCTCTCTGAGCTCAGGCTGTGCTGGGTGTGGGTGTTCGGAAGGGGAATTTTGATTTTGAGCAGACTCTTGGTCCATGTGAGTTTTCCCAAGGAGGGGACACCCTCTGTTCCTTCCCCTCCTCCACAGTCCCAAAAAAGAACAAAAACAGGTAAAAATTGAATTGTCCTGGTGCACATCAGCAGTTTCATGGTTTAGCCCTACCTTGGAATGAAATTCTCCCAGCGCAGCTCCCCCGGGGCAGGAGAGGAACTCTGAATTCATTTCTTTTGACGACCACGTCAACCTGCTTTGCAAAAAAAAAAACAAAAACCAAACCTATATTTAGAATGCATAATGCAAGCATATCATCTTCTAAACAAGAAAGTAGGACACATCCTCAGCCAGGATGAAAAGAAAATGGGGGAAAAAAAAAAGCAAAGTCTGCATTAGAAAGTGTGAGATTGCTCCCCCAGTAAATGCAGTGTCAAACTGGCAGCTCTTTCTCTAATAACAGTCATGTAAATACAAATATAAACATCCCTTGCTGCACAGTTCGCATAAATGCAGCTACACAGAACAAAAAGGGTGACAAAAAAAAGATGGGAAGTGATGAATATTTCCTGCCTTCCGTGCCTGGCACTGAGTGAGGGAAAACCTGCCTGGGCTCGGGGGCTGTTCTTGCATCCCCTGGACGCTGAGTCAGAGCTTTCCCAACTTCCTGGAGTTATCAAGCTCCTCTGAACTAGCAAATGTGAAAAAAAGCCCATCCCATCCCATCCCATCCCATCCCATCCCATCCCATCCCATCCCATCCCATCCCATCCCACAGCGTTCCAGGGAGGGAACCCAGCCAGCAAACCCTTCCCCAGGGCAGGGGGGGCACACCGAGCCACAAACGGGGATTAGAAACTCCTTGGATCTCTCTCCAGGGTCCCTGCTGCTCCTGCTGCCAGGGGAGAGCAGCTCCAGCTGCTGCTCCAACGCCAACATTTGCCTCTTCCCCCTCGGGGCTCTCAGGGGCTGTGCCTCCTGCAGCGGCCAGTCCTGGAGCCAAGGACTGCAGCGGTGTCCATCCTTCCCCAGCAGTGTCCATCCTTCCCCCAGCAGTGTCCATCCTTCCCCAGAAGTGTCCATCCTTCTGTCCTTCCCCAGCAGTGTCCATCCCTCTGTCCTTCCCCAGCAGTGTCCATCCTTACCCCAGCAGTGTCCATCCTTCTGTCCTTCCCCAGCAGTGTTCATCCTTCCCCAGCAGTGTCCATCCTTCCCCAGCAGTGTCCATCCTCTGTCCTTGCCCAGCAGTGTCCATCCTCTGTCCTTCCCCAGCAGTGTCCATCCTCTGTCCTTCCCCAGCAGTGTCCATCCTTCCCCAGCAGTGTCCATCCTTCTGTCCTTCCCCAGCAGTGTCCATCCTTCTGTCCTTCCCCAGCAGTGTCCATCCTCTGTCCTTGCCCAGCAGTGTCCATCCTCTGTCCTTGCCCAGCAGTGTCCATCCTCTGTCCTTCCCCAGCAGTGTCCATCCTTCCCCAGCAGTGTCCATCCTTCTGTCCTTCCCCAGCAGTGTCCATCCTTCCCCAGCAGTGTCCATCCTTCCCCAGCAGTGTCCATCCCTCTGTCCTTCCCCAGCAGTGTCCATCCCTCTGTCCTTGCCCAGCAGTGTCCATCCTCTGTCCTTCCCCAGCAATGTCCATCCCCTCATCCTGTCCCTCTGTCCCTGCTGGCTCTGCCCCCATCCCTTGGGCATTGTTCAGGGGTCACTGCAGGGGTTGTGGCCACTCTGGACATGGCTCTGGGGAAATTCAGGAATGTTTGGGATCCCAAATGTGTTCCCGGGGCTGTGGCTGCACGCAGGGCTCTGCAGCAGAGGATGAGTGTCCAGCCCTGTGTCCCCATGGATGCCCAGAGATGAAATTCAGGGCAGCATTTCGGGCCAGCACAACCTGGCTGCTGGTGGATATTTTGAGTGAAAAATGCTTGGCGTTTTTTAGTCCTGTGGATATTGGTGGAGGAACACAAGGAAATTTTGGCACATCCCCACCTCAGCTCATCTCCAGCTGGCCCCACCAACTCCCGGGGCCGCTGGAGTCATTTCCAAATCAGCACATCCTTTCATTTCCCCACCATTTGTTATGCGTGCTGCGTTTTGCCGTGAATAAATCAGGACCTCGGATTTTTCTGCTCTGGAGTGGAGCAGAATCACGGATTCCTTGATGGAGAAAGCATTTAAAAACATTTCCTATTTTTGTTCTCCTTGCCTCCCCGGCCGGTTGTGCCAGAGCTGTGCCCCAGCCCACGGTCTAGGGTTTTGGAATGGATTGCTTTGCTGTGCCAAGCTGCCCACGCTGCAGCCTCCGATATTTGCACGGCAGAGCCCACGGGGCTGGGCACGGCTGGCTCCTGTCACAGCACAGCTGCACTGCTCAGCAGGGACCCGGCAAGCCAAACACGCCAAATTAATTAGGGTTACGCCGTAAACTCCATCAGCTCCTCTCAGGTTTGGGGAGGAACGTTCCCTGCCTGTGCTCAAACATGTTGATTAAACAGTGCTGGGGCTCGGGGTTCTCGTTTGTGATATTGAAGAGCAGATTATTGCAGAGCCTCGCCAGGCAAATATTTGCTCTTTGTCAGGAGCTGCTGCTGCCTCCCCTCCGGTTTGCCTCTGCTGAGTCTCCTCCACGTGGGGATCAGGAGGTTGAGATTGCTCCAGGGAAAACTGAAAGGAGCTGTTTTCTCTACAAAATGGGGTTTTGTGCCTCTCAGTGCAAAAATGTTCCTCCCCGGCACCATGAAAGTGCCAACTTTTTAATTGCCATGACTTTGATTGCCCATGTTCCCCCATTGTTTATGGAAAAGGAGGGATAATTCATGAACATCCAGGGCAAAGTCTGCTGGAAGGAGCCTGCTTCCACTGCTAATTTGTTTTCCTTTCTGCTTTCCCAGGGCTGCTCGTGTAGATGTTTATACAGCGGGTTCAGTCCAATTAAACAGTTCATCAAGTGAGAAATCAGCCCTGGAATAATCCTGCTGTCTTTAGTGGGACTAATGTCAGGCTTAGAGTTAATTCAGGAGCATTGTCACTGCTTTCAGGTGGCTTTTAAGAGTCTTTCCACCACTGGCCTGTTAACTCCCCTTACCTGGGCACCAAATGATGGTTGTGTATTTAGGAATAAATCTGATATAAACCTGAATGATACAATTAACCATCCCTGAGTGAGAGGAACAGCCACCCTGGTATTTCTGCCTGCTGGACAGATCTGCCCAACAGACACGGACAGGGTTAAAACCCCAAACATTTGCTTCTGAGGTTGCCCAAAGTTTGGGAGAAGCAAGATGACAGCAACACGACTGCTCTGCCTGTCTGCATTTTCTACAAAGCTTTAAATATCTCACAGGATACCCACTTCTTTATTCTTTCTCTTCTTATTCGCTTCTCCTGTTTTTTTTCCTGTTTGGCTTTTTTCCCCTTGTTTGTTTATTTGTGGGTTTGTTGGTATTTTTTTTTTTTTTTGGTGGTAGCTAAAAGCCATCCCAAAGTCTGAACCAATTTCTCAGTTTCAAAAGAAAGGATAATAAACCTGTCATTTGTGGCCTGAGCAGGGAGGTTGCTGCTGCTGCTCTGATATTAAAGCTGATTAAAAGCAGACCTGGTTCTGAGGAGTTCACGTCTCTTTGAGACTCTTCTATTCTTGGAGGAAGCAATTGCTGTGACCCGAAGTGCTTTGAACTGACAGGACCATTGAGGATAGACCAAAAGGAGAGCGCTGCTGGGGTAAAACTCACCTGAGGAGGTTCTGTTGGTGCAGCTTTTAATTTCATTTCATTTCCCCGTGTTTGGAAGGTGCAGGAGAATGTCAGGGTGGAGAGCAGGCAGGGCTCGGCGCTGGGGCTGTCTGAGCAGCTCTGGTGAGGATTCGCAGGGAGCAGCTCGAGCCTTTTGGGATTCCCGGGAGAGCTTTGGGATGTGTGGCTCCAGTTTCTCCTGGTGACCCTGAGCTCTGCTCTTCCTCACCAAAGGGTGAATCCCTGCGGTGAATCCCGGCGGTGAATCCCTGCGGTGAATCCTGGGGCTCTGCCCTGTGGGATGGTGAGCCAGCAGACGATCCTGTGGGGACAGACTCTGCCAAAGCCTGTCCCCAGCACCCCAGACTGGCCTTGGGGGGCTGCAGGGCTGGGCTGCTCTTGGAGCTCCAGCTCCGATTCTCCTGGAGCTGCTCCTGAACTCCAGCTCCGATTCTCCTGGGGCTGCTCCTGGAGCTCCAGCTCCAATTCTCCTGGAGCTCCAGCTCTGATTCTCCTGGAGCTCCAGCTCTGATTCTCCTGGAGCTCCAGCTCCAATTCTCCTGGAGCTCCAGCTCCAATTCTCCTGGAGCTCCAGCTCAGATTCTCCTGGGGCTGCTCCTGAGCTCCAGCTCCATTTCTCCTGGAGCAGTTTCTGTGTCAAACGAGGGCTCCAGAGCTGCTCTGGGTTTGTGCTCCTCTCTCTGGGGCTCTCAGGGTGGGCACAGCTCGGCTCCAGCAGAGCCATGGCCACGGGGCACTCCTGGAGCAGCAGGAAAGGAGTGGGAAATGCCGGGAGGACTCCCAGCCTTCGTTCCCAGATTTGTTCGTGTTGATATGGAAGGTCAGACACCTCACTGAGGCAGGTTCAAGCTAAAGGCTGCCCCTATACACCCAGGCATTGGTCAGGAGACTCATGAAGCATTTCAGCCCCCCCAGGACCCCAGTCCCTGCCGAGATCCCCAAATTTCGTGTCGCCATCGCTGCAGCAGCAAGGCTGGAGCTGCCCCGTCCCTCCTCCAGCAGATCCCACCCTGGGCATTGTGCAAACCCTTCCCCTGCACGGGGCTGGATTAATTAATCAGAGTGTTCAGCCTGCCCAGGATGACACAGTTGAATTTAATTAGCTGATTCCTTTATTTCGAAATCTCTTCACCTACCCCAGGGAAATATTTTTTCCCCCTTTTGCGGTGGATTTGTGTGCTGGAAGGGAAGGGCAGCTGGCTGGGAGAACACAAGAAAGCAGTGGCAGAAATTTGGGACATGGAATGTTTTCAGAAGAAAATGTCTCCTAAATTATAATAATTTTATAATCACAGGTATCACTTGTATCACTTGCTTTTCTGGGTGACCCTTATTACAGCAATGCTTTAATTACTGTAATTGGTTTACTGCCACATCATTCTTTGAATCAGAGAATTATTTCATCCTTATTTAAAGGACAAGGCAGGTATTGATTAAGAGCTTTGAAAAATTCCAGAACAGTGATTGTGTGGGTGCCAGATTTTTTTTGAAAATCAAGTGCTTTGAGGACAACGTGCAACGTGTGGTTGTGATACAGAACACGAGTTTCAAACCCATCCGTTTCAAAGAGGAATTCATTATCGTGGCTAATTTGCATCCACAAAAACACAGTTCACCTCAGCATTGTCATCAAAAGGCATTTCCATTGCTCAGTGTTGTGTTAAATGCACTTTTCAAGGACTCGATTCTGTGAAGCCCAAGAAGAAGATCTGCTTGGGCTCCAGGAGGTGTTCTTTGTGCTCTTCCTCAGATTCAGTGTGCCCTGCACTGAGTCCTGGTGGCCTTGGTTAGGATTAGACTGGAGCCAAATT
The DNA here is from genome assembly GCA_036785705.1 of Acanthornis magna. Classification (NCBI taxonomy): domain Eukaryota; kingdom Metazoa; phylum Chordata; class Aves; order Passeriformes; family Acanthizidae; genus Acanthornis; species Acanthornis magna. The sequence continues at coordinate 1,192,255 of JAWUZG010000431.1, read as the reverse complement.
AAAGGGAAATATTTTATTCCTAGAAAAGCCTGAATTCGGTGAAATCCCCGAGCCAGGGGGTTTGGGGTAACTGGGACCAGCCCTGCTCCTCCTGTCCCTGTCCCTGTCCCTGTCCCTGTCCCTGTCCCTGTCCGGGTCTGGAATTGCTCCTCCCGAAGAAAGCAAATTGCAGACAGTCCAGATCAGTGTAAAATCAAACACAAAACAGGTGTTTGCTAATTAAAACTGAGATTTTAATGAATGACCTGTGTGGTTTTGGTGAATAAATACCACTCTCAGCATCTGCTCTGTAATTAGGTTCCAACTTCTTCTTTTTTTTTCTTTCCGCTCCTCAAGTCCCAGTAAATAACTACAGAATGCCAGGTTTAACTAAAACCTGCTCTCTTTGCTCTTTAATGGGGAAAAAGCAGATGTTTCCTGCCCAGGTAACGCCAAGCAACAGCAATCAACAGAGAAGGGAAAAAAACCCAACCAAATCCTTCATATTTTAATGTGTTTTTCTCTCAGGTTTGTGCAATAAGGACAATTGGAAGGGAGGAATTTCCTGAAATCCTCCCAGTGCTGCAGGTTGATTACACATTTCTGGGATGGCTTTTGTTGCACCCCTTGGGGGTTTGGGGTTGAGGCTCTTTGCTTTGCATTTTCTGCTGTTTCTGCTGTTTGGGGTGAATGCCCGGGGGGCTCTCAGCAAAGGTAATTCACCCTGAGCAGGCCCAGAGACACTCCAGAGACAAAGAATTGGGGATTTGCTTTATCCGGGGGTGGGGATTCACTCCCCCAAACACACACACCCGGCACTGCCAACACACAATATTATGGGTAACATTCATGAATATTCATCACATTCCCTGGGATGGGAGTGGTTATGCAAATCATTTCTCAGAAATCAATAGTATCATTAGCTGTGTGCCCTGGTGGTCTTTGGGGTCTTTCTGTGATGAAGATCTGTAGTCTCCATCACAGTGCACTTTTCCCCTTTCTCTCTGGAGCATGGGCAGTCCTTGGTGGGTGATTCAGGGTTTCTGTGCTGGCCTCAAAGAGATTCTTGTCCCTCTTATCTCGACAAGACAAAGGCAATCCTGTTTTTCTAGATTTAGAATTTACATATTCTGCCTCTCAATAGTTGAGTTACCTATTGCCCAACCCTTTCTCCAGCCCCATGGCAGCCCAGGTGAGGCTGCAGGGCCACAGACAGGATTTTTGTGCCTGTCCCTCTGCAGCTGCCAAGTGAACACTCCACATTTGCAGCACACGCTCTGCTCTGCCCAGAAAAGGGAATTATTGCTCTCCAGGCCAAAGGCAGGTCCCCTCCCTGGGAAATTCTCTGAACAAACCCTTCGAAAGAACTGCAAACTCAGATTAACGACCCCCAGTGCAACTGGGATCTGTTCCCCTGGCATTTCTCAGGAAGGGAATGACTCGGTGCCTGGAAGCCATTTGTGCAGTGTCCCTGTGATAATTTTGGAAAAACAGGAACCTCTGTCCAGGTGAGCTGGGCCAGGTCCTGGCTGGGTGCAGGCAGCACAGGGTGGAATGGGTGTGCAGGGGTGGGTCCTGGTGGCTGACCCTGCCTGAAATCAAATCCTGATCCTCTCTGCCTCTCGGCCTCTCCTCTCTCTCCGCTGATTATTCTCCTTCCCTGAGATCGGAGTGAGACAGGACACAGACCACGAGCCTGGTTCATTCCATAATCTCCTTGCTGGTAGTTACTGGTTTCATATTTAGAAAATAGAAAGCTTTAGGGAAAGAAAAGAAAGCCTGAAAATGAGGTTCTGGGGGCTTATTTAGCAATTGACCCTTTTTTTCAGCACGCTCAGCCTTACATTCAATTACATTGCTAGGCAACAGCTCCTGTCAGCCCTAAGTGGATCCCAGGATTAATCCACGATCAGTCAAGATACACATTTATTCACCTTCCCGCACAACAGTAATAGGATTTTGCTGGGCCCAGCTTAATTCCGTAGATGAGGCTGACACTGAATTAAAGCTGCTTATCCTGGCTCATAATAAGGAGGTGAGATCCCAAGGGAAGAGGGAAGGTGAGGGAGATGCTCACCCAAGAGTGCAGTGAGTGACAAAACCGGGGATTAGAAATCCCGGCGGAGGGAAAAATACCATTAAATCAGACTTGAAAAACCCAGCTCCAATTCTGCATTTGCTGGGCATTACACACATCCCTGCTGTGCTGCTCACACAAATCCTGCCCCTCTCGGACTCAGCTGCTGGGAGCTGAGCTGGAAAGCTTTCCCTGGGCTGGAATTCCAGGGATGGAGTTCTCTCCTCTCTCCCCCCACTCCTCTGAAGCTGTCCCAGCTTTTCACAGCAGAACCTGTGAGATTCCTCCTGTCCCTGCTCCTTGTGCTGATCTGTGATTCCCTCGGGGGTCAGCGAAGGACATCTCCAAAGAGAAGCCCTTTGAGCGCAGCCATTGTTTTGCAGCACCTCCCCGGCACAAACAGATTAAATTTTTAAGTGGGGAAAAGGTCTATTAATGTATTATTAATTAATATTCCATATGCCGCCTCGGAGGCAGAGGGGATCTTTTGAAGCCATCTGCTTTCTCGCTGCACTGGAGGGGAGCTGCTGGCTGTTGTCTGCTCTGGAATATGGTCTGGGACATGGAGCTGTGCCTGTCCCCAATGCCGAGGTGTCCCCTGACCCCACAGATGGGGCACTGGGAGGGCTGCAGGGCCCCCAGCCCATGGAGCAGCTGCAAACCCCTGTTGGTGTTCAGGTACCGAAATCCCAGTGCCTCCTGTCCTGTTCCTGTGCTGCTTTATGGGGTCCCTGCCCCTCTGTCCTGGCCCCTGTCCTGTGGCCCCGTTTGACATTCTCCAGACGTGGAACCCAAAATGTGGAGCTCTCTAAGTGCTGTTCACCTCCTCCCCTTTGCTTTGCCTCCAGACAGCATCACGCAGCTCACAGCTGCAGAGGCAAATCCTTCAGGGCCTCACACCCCGAACTGCCCATGGGGTGGAGGAGGCTCGGAGAGCCATCGGCATTTTGGGATTTCTGTGGGAAACGGGAGCTGTGTGCAGGAATCTGAATTCCTGCATGGCCCCAGCTCTCTCCCCTCTCTGCTGCCTCGGCCCATCCTCCCTGGATGGGAATTCCCAGCATTTCCAGCATAGCGATTCACCCCAGGCACTTTGTCCCAATAAATCACCAAATTTATTTGGTGCGGCAGAATCCCAAACCCAGCGCCAGGCAGAGCCACTCTGCTCCGAGTGGGATTTACATAAACTGTGCACTAAAAACCCCTAATATTTAAAGTGTTATAACAAAGCAGAAAAAAACTCCTCTTTCAAGCTCTATGACAACCTTATGAATATGTAAATTAGAACCCAAAGACAATTTTCTACTGGCTCACAGTAAATATTGAGGCAGAGCTGAGGAGCATTAAGTGGCAGATTTAGGTCCGTATTCATTCCTTTTTTATTTATTTATTTTAAATACAACACTTAGAGACCAATTTGATTGTAATGCACCAAATCTATCGAGTATTGCAGCCAGCTGATGGCATTGTTAAATCATACTTATTTTGGCATTTCTTATTGAAAGCAATAGAAGAGCAACCAGTGGTGATAAATTTGTTTGTGGAGAGCAGCGTTGCTTGTCAGAGTTGTACACTGTTGTAACTAGGGCAAAATTACACTATAAATTTGCAGGTTTATTGTCATTTTTCTGCTATTTTTTGGTTGTTGTTAGTGACCTGCTTTCCATATCTGTGCAGGGATGTGCTGTGCTCTGGCAGGAGAGAATGGCTGTGAGATCTGGGGGTGCTGTGGGATCTCCTGGGGGAAAAGGGGACTTTGTTGAATTCACCTTATTCTCCCCCAAAAGTGGGGCTGGATTTGAAGGCCTGACTGTGCCAGGAACCTGCAGAGCTCAGGTGTCCCTCCTGTGCTGAGCCTGTGCCTCACAACTCCTCTGTGCCCAATGTATTTAATGACACGTAGTGGGGTTTATCTGCCACGTTAATCAGATTATTTAATTACAGCCCTCGTTCTGAGCCATCCCCTGCACATTTCCTCTCTGATGGCTCCTGTGTCTGGCCCCCAGCCAGCACCAGGGACACCTCCAGGGCTCTGGGGTTTGGGGTCTCTTGCTGAATTAGGGTTCTCCTCTCGAAATCCCCACGGTGCCAAGAGAGGAGTGAGTGCCAAGGTGAGGAGCAAGGCTCTGTAGCAGCTCTGGAGGAGCTCAGGCTCTCGGCAGTGCTTTAGATGTTTCAAAGGCAGGTGCAGAAATGGAGTTCTCAAACTCAGCGTGGTCACACTGACCTGAACCTTCTCAGGTGACTGGAAATACTCAGAATTTCTCCATGGAAAGGGTCAGGCACTGGAGCTGCCCAGGGAGGTTTGGAGTGCCCACCCCTGGAGATGCCAAAGGAATTCCTGGAGGTGGCACTCAGAGCTCTGGGCTGGGGACAAGGTGGGGATCAGGCACAGCTCAGACTCGATGATCCTGGAGGGTTTGTCCAACCTCAGGGATCCTGGGATTTTTAAGGACATGAATGTTTTTAGGTTGTGTCCCATGGCCAGGGGAGAGGCTGCTGGAAAAGCCACGATCAGAACCTCAGTGCCTGTTCCAGGGGAGGCCTGGAGAGTGTCCCACGTGGAATTGTCACTTGTGGCTGTTCTGAGGATCTCTTTATCCATGGACAAGGGCTGGCCTGGGAGGTTGGTGTTCCCCACTGCCCTCCCTGTGCCCAGGCTTTGCCATCCCTGGTGCCATTCCTGGTGCCATTCCTGGTGACATCCCTGGTGCCACCCCTGGTGCCATTCCTGGTGCCATTCCCGGTGCCATCCCTGGTGCCATTCCCGGTGCCATCCCTGGTGCCATTCCCAGTGCCACCCCTGGTGCCATCCCTGGTGCCATTCCCGGTGCCATTCCTGGTGCCATTCCCACACACAAATCCAAAGCTGAGCTCCCACACCGACAGGACAGGATTCTGGCAGTCTGGATGTTCCCTGGCACTTTGGGATCTGAAGCTTTATCCTTCACTCTCTGAATTTCAGTCCCGTGTGGCCCCCCTGGGTTAATGAGGAGCACCAGGGCTGGCACTGGGAATGTGTGTCCAGGGTCTGCTCCATCCCTGCGATGTGCAGGTCATGGATCAGCTGCTCCTCCGTGCTCCTCCCGAGCCAGAGCGTGAAAGCCAAAATTCAGAAGTGCTTTGAGCCATAATCTCTGAGGATTTGTTGCATATGAGGCAATAAACGACTGCTCCAATTGACTAAATGCCACAGCACGGCAGTTTATTTTAATTATGCTACAAAGGCAGGAATATGATTGTTCTTATGGCACAACATAACAAGGTAAGAAGAAAAGAAAATTGTATCCCTCTCTCCTCCTGAGAAGGTTTAGCAGCAGCATCTTGTTTGTCATGGAGGGCTCAGGGCAGCAGGATCCAGAAATAAAACATGAGGAGGAACCACTTTAGAGAGGAGATGCAAAAAAAAAAACAAACCTCCAGAAGAAAAACACCCTAAAAAAGGGGAATTAAATCAAATCACATTGCCTCTCTCATCCTGAGCTGTGGCTGGGCCTGGTTTGAGTTGCTGCAGAAGAGAATATTGGAATACCTGGAAGTTTGGAGGGGTTCGGATGAGCGGTGAGGTGGATGAAGGTAGTGAGGGGTTGGTGTTTTGGGAGGGCAGCTCCTCCTGCTTCCTTTGAGTCCATCTAACGTCTGGGCTGTAACATTAAAAAGTTGTATCCGTTATCCACAGAGCTCACCAGGTTTCAGTTGATGCTGGGGAAGAAAAGAACACAGGAATTGGAGAAAGTTCTCCAGTTCCCAGCCGGAGTGAGTCGCTCCCTTTGCAGTTTTCCCCCAGCAGTTCTCAGTCCATCTGTCCTTGATCTCCCCTGATTTCCTTTGGCTTTCCTGGCGCATCCCCAGCTGTTCCTGCATCTTCCTGAGCGCTTTTCTACAGAAATGCTGCTGCCAAGAATGAGGTGTTGGAGAGCAAAGCCCTCTGTGGCTGCCGCAGAAATCCCGCGTTCCAAAGGGAAATTCCTTCAGCTCAGCTGTTCCCAGCAGCTTTTCCTGCCTGTGTCTGCACACCCCCAGTGAGCCCCTGGGATCTGCAGCACAAGGAACAGCAAATCTGCTCCAGCTGCAGGGTTTGCCGTGGCTGCTGCAGCTGAGGTGTGGCTGATGTGGAAATGACACGGTGTGCTTGGGCAGACATCGGCAAACACAGGCTTTGCGTCTCGTCCCTGCCTCCGGTGCTGAATGGAGGGAGGGAAACCACCCCAGGATCTCCCAGAGGAGGCAGACAGGGATTCCCTCAGAATATTCCCATTGGGATTGGTGCAGAGGCTGCAGGTTCCGCGGGAGCAGCGATTCCAGCAGCAGGTTCCAGGGACAGAGCCTTTCTGCACCTTTTTCCCACCACCAGAGGAAATGGATGGGAATCTGGAGTTCCATCACTCCATGGATGAGCTGGCTCCAGCCCCGTGTGACAGACAGGCAGCACAGATTTGGCATCAAATGGTCCTTCCCTGCTCCAGGGGTGTCCGTGGGGAGCAGCTCCTTCGCCAGCCCTGGAGCCAACATCAGCTCCTCGTACTCCAGAGGTTCTAAATCAGCACCCTCACCTAGATTTCACACAGCCCTATTTTAGATCACATTTCTAATTCATCTTTTAATTTTTTAATTTCCTGAAGTGGTCTCCTTTGGTGCCTTTGTGTCCCTCAGCAGCTGTCCCCTCACCCCGGGTGTGTCTGGAGAGCCGAGGGACATTTTGTGTGCAGAGGCTGTGGAGATCTCCATCAATCCCAGCACCGTGGGTTCCTGTCACATAAAAGAACTCCTCCTGAGGAGCAGATGAGTCTCTGTGACCCCACCCTGGAACATCCCCCAAGGGATTTGTGGGGCACTGTGTGTTTGGGGCTCAGCTGTGGATAAAACAGAGCCTTTCTGTGTCAGTGGCGAGCGCTGAATGCCCAGGGCTTGTCTGAAACGTGGGGCGCGATGAACTGAGAGAGAGAGAGGGCTCAGAACTGAGAGAGAGAGGGTTCAGATCTGAGAGAGAGAGGGCTCAGAACTGAGAGAGAGAGGGCTCAGAACTGGAGAGAGAGGGCTCAGAACTGAGAGAGAGAGGGCTCAGATCTGAGAGAGAGAGGGCTCAGATCTGAGAGAGAGAGAGAGGGCTCAGAACTGAGAGAGAGAGAGGGCTCAGAACTGAGAGAGAGAGGGCTCAGAACTGAGAGAGAGAGAGGGCTCAGCTCTGGAGAGAGAGGACTCAGATCTGGAGAGAGAGGGCTCAGAACTGAGAGAGAGGACTCAGATCTGGAGAGAGAGGGCTCAGCTCTGGAGAGAGAGGACTCAGATCTGGAGAGAGAGGGCTCAGCTCTGGAGAGAGAGGACTCAGATCTGGAGAGAGAGGACTCAGATCTGGAGAGAGAGGGCTCAGAACTGAGAGAGAGGGCTCAGCTCTGGACAGAAAGGACTCAGATCTGGAGCGAGAGGGCTCAGCTCTGGACAGAGAGGGCTCATCTCTGGACAGAGAGGGCTCAGATCTGGACAGAGAGGGCTCAGCTCTGGAGAGAGAGGACTCAGATCTGGAGAGAGAGGGCTCAGCTCTGGAGCTGCAGGCCCCAAATCGCTGCAGAGGCTTTGGCTTTGCCCTGTAGCAATGCCCAGAACAGAGGCCATTACCCAGGCAGGAGCTGCGCTGGGCTGATCCCTGTGAGTCCTTTCAGCCCTGAGATTCTGTGACTGACAAGGACAAAGCTCTATTCAGGGGGGCTCAAGAAAGGGAAAATCTCTAAGTTCAGCCTCAGCTTTGATTTTCTGGCAAATATTGGTCCAAACAGCCACGGACACAGAATTCAGGAAAAAAACCCCATAAATGGATATTTAGGATTCTGTGACATTCTTCTCCTAACGCTGAACCAAAGTCAATTGTCTTTTTCAACTTTAAACTGAGTCAACATTTTAAAAAGATAAAACATTTCTATTTAAATCTTTACCTGAATTTACCATCCTGAAGTTTTGGGAGATACAAATATAGGTTTTGTCATCGAGTGAGCAATGTTAGAATCAAAGGTAATAAACCCATTGATCTCCAGTAAGACAATATTAATATTACCATATAGCTTTTATAATTAATTTGCTGCCAGATGAAAGGGAAACACGAGGTCCTTTTAATGCTGGTGATTAAAGCAAAAAGTAAACCTTTGAAAGGCGGATTTGCATGTACAACATGTTGCACTAATTCCAGCAGATCAGGGGGAAATTGTTACTGTGCATTGGAGTCACATTGCAAAGTTTGGGATAAAAGAGTTGCTGAGTTGTGGGAGAAGAGTCAGAGTTGGGATATTGGGGTGAGGTTTGCTGAACTCTGCTCTGGCTTTGTTTGCTTTTCTGCTGTGCTGCAGGGCAGGTTTTTGGCTAAAGGGTGGCCACAGAACACTCCCGGGTGGGAATGCCCAGGGTGGGACATTTCAGAGCTCCAGGACAGGAGAGTCAGTTTAATTAATTAATTAATGAGTGCCTGCAAAGCACTTTCAGCCCTCAGATGAAAGAGAGCACAGAGCAGCAGAAGCCCTCAGCAGTCAGGGTTTTGAGGGGAGGGCTTTGGGGGATGGAAGCCTGGGCCTGAACGAGGCTCAGTCCCCAGATGTCCCTGGCTCCATCCTTGGGAGGAGGAATTTCGTGTTTACAAGCCTGCTCATCTCCCTGCCCTCCCAGGAATAACCAAAACCCTGGTTTCGGCCTCAGAACGTAATTCGACATCACACCGAAACACTCCGTCAAAGGAACCTTCCTTCCAGCCCCCAATTCTCCTCGTGATTATAAATTAGTCAAGTTATTTACATCTTTCACTCTCACTTCACTTAATGATAGTCAAATAAAAAAGCCCTGCAAGCTGCTTTTCCTAATGTTTGATTTTCCTTGTATAATTATGCCCTCAAGGCTGATTCTTTATGCTCAGGCTGCAGCCCTTGATGAATGCAGAAAGGACGGAGGGGGAGAAAATCTCGATCCTGGGCTTTGATTCCTGAAAAGGCAACTCCCACACTGCAGCTCTGTGCTTCCCTGGTTTTTCATCAGGTCACACCTGGCACGGGCAGGAAAACTCTTCCAGTCTGGGTGTTCTCCAGCCTTGTAAGATTAAAAATAAAAACTGGGTGCCAATTTCCTTCTCCTTCCCTATTCCCCACTTGCTCTGGGGCAGAAATAATTCCTGCTGAATCACTGTGGTGCTTCCATCCTTCCAGCACTTTGTGTTTCCGAGGAAATCAGAAGCCAACACCAAGGAATTTCATGATATTAATTGGGAAATAATTGTAGGGCCACCAGTGTTTTAAAAATCTCGTTGCACCTTTTGTTTTCTTTGGACGAGCGATTTAAAGGACAGTAATGAAATGTCAGGAAAAGCATCTCAGGTGAGATCCTGGCATTCGAGGGTGTTTTATAAACACCTAAATGAGTCCAGGCAGAGGTGGAAACTATTGATGTTCTCATAAAAAAAGAGAGAAAATCTCCACGGAGGCTCTGGAAGGAGAATTTGTTACTGAATGTAAATACAGGAGCCCCATAAAGGTGGGCAGTGATCCATTAGGGAAGGGATTTGGTGCTTGGTAATTTCAGTTTAGCTCAGGTGGTGAATTCCCCCCCAGCCATCAGCACTTGGAAAATAAAGGGGGTTTGCCCCCTTTTTTCTCTCTGTTTTTTCTCCCCACAAATTTGAGGAAATGAGCAGTTGAGTGCTTTGGAAAAAAGGCAAAATTCGATGTCAGTAGGGTGGGAGGTGAGGGGGGAGCCTCGAGAATTCCTGATTCCATTTGAAGTGTGTGAACCACAGGCACCTCTGGGATAAATCCCCATTTCCTGGTACTGCTGGTCCGGGGAGTGCTGTGTATTAATTGGTTTAATTGAGAAAAAGCTTCCATTAATAAGACTCTCGTGCAGCTGTGAGGGAGAGATGTGGCCACAGACCCCGAGAGCACTGAAATGGAGCAACATTCCTGAATCCTGAATACTCCCCAGGCAGGGATGGGCTGTGGCAGGAGCCCACACCCTCCCTTCAGCCCCTGACAGAGTTGAATGTGGCACCAGGGCCCCGCAAATGTATGAAATCAAGGATTTTACTGATAGAAATTTCTTTGTTTTCTTGCCGTTGTTTCCCCAGAATGGGATACGCAGCGGTGACAAAAAATTACATGGCAAAAGCTCCTTATGTGAGGGATTAAAAGTTAAATCTGCTTTTGTTCTAATTTCCTCCTCTTCTCTTTCAATACGAGGAGCAAATGAAGCTGATTTTCATCCTGCCCAAAGCCACAGCAGCTTGACTTTTTTGCATTAAACAGCAGAAATGTGATTTTGCTCCACAAAGCCCTTCAGTGGAGCAGAGCTCCCAAGGTGAGATTTTAGTGGCGAGCAAGGTAAACATTGCTGCAGTTTCCTCTCTGCACCTTCTCAATTGACTCAGGCCACAGAAAAGTTCATTTACGGGATCAATATCACTTTGCCTCCCGCCTGCACGGAAAAAACACCTCCTGCAGTCAATGGCAATTACAGACAGCCAGGGACAGAAGTATTGATGGGATGGAGGCAGAGATTCCCACCCTGGATGTGCCCCGGGACAGCTGCTGATGGTGAAATACCGAATTTGGGAATGTTCCTGGGGAAAGTGCTGGAGAGGGATCACCTCGGCAGGGCTCTGGGGACAGGAGTGGCTGTGGGGCTGCAGTTTGGGACAATTTGGGGACACCACTAGCACCACGCTGGCTGTGGCACCAAACCCCGGGGCAGTGGATTCTCCCAAATCCTCTCATTTCTGTGCCAGTAAGGGAAGGGAGGGACTGGGATAATTCATTCATGCAGAGATGGAGAAATCTGAGGCTCAGTGGTCCCTGCGCTCTCTGAACAGAAAGGAGAGGTCCCAGGGGCAGCTGAGCACAAACTGCTCGGGTTCACAGCAAAGGTCCTGTCAGGATTCCTGCATCAGCTCAGCCTGGAAGGCTCGGGATGCAATCCTGAAATTCCCAAGCACTTTGAAAAACTCACCGTGAAGTTCTTGAAAGCTTCCTGAGGAAATGCTGCTGCTGTGATTTATTAATTTAACCACTAATGCCATTCTCTTCCGAAGCACTTCCCTGGGATTATCCCAGCGTTCATGTGTGTGACAATGGCACCCAGGATTTATCACAGCAAATCATCTTGTGCCACCAGCCAAGCAGAAAATGTCATAATCCCACACTTGAACTCTGCCTCTCCCCCTCTTCGTGCCTTGGAGGTGCTGTGCAGTACCACAAAGGTTGGCCAGGCCTGTGGCTACAAAAAAAAAAGAGAAAAAAAACTTTCCTTATGTTCACCTTGAGGAATTTCAGTTCCTCCCTACTCCCCTGGAGCCGCTGTCACCTGTCGGTTCAGAACTGGGAACGGCTTGGGTTTGCCCAGTTAAAAAACTGGTCAGGATCTGCTTGTTTAATGGTGCAGAAAGCCTTCCCCAGCGCCTGTTAAACAACCAAATCCCCGTGAAAGATGTATTTAAGTGCTTTAACTGGCACAACCGAGCGCTATATATTTATTATCCTCTCCCTGGCTGTCTCTATTAGAATGACAAGTCTTTAATTTGTGATCCAGCGCTGTAGTGACAGGAGCACAGGGCCATTCTGCTCCGCAGCCTTCCCGGAGCAGAGCTGCAGCGAGAGAACAACAAATCCAGGGCTCACTCAGGCATTTCTGCCGCGCTTTTCAGCTGCCATTTAAGATGTACAAACATTCCTGAGCAGGGGGGAGGCTTTTCTTCTGCCGCGCTTTTATTCCTTTGTGGGAACTTCCCCAACATCCCTTTGACAGCTGAACACGGCTCTGTGTGATCAGAGCTGCTGAGAGTTCCCTTCCCCTTTTCCCTGCCCAGCTCCCCCTTCCCGCTGCAAATCCCATCAAATTCTGCTCCTGCCCCCGCGGAGAGACACCGCTTGTCAGATCAGCGATTATTTCTTGCTGCTGTCGTTCTGCCAAACCTTTGGTACTCAGCAGCAGGGGAGGGCAGGCCTGGGGTGCCCTGGAAATGCAGAGCTGCAAAGGGAAGGGCAGGGGAGGTGGTGGGGGTGGGCTGGGCTGGGCTGGGGGCAGCACCTGGGCAGCTCCTGGGCAGCTCCTGGGCAGCACCTGGGCAGCACCTGGGCAGCACCTGGGCAGTGTCTGGGCAGCTCCTGGGCAGCTCCTGGGCAGTGTCTGGGCAGCACCTGGGCAGCTCCTGGGCAGCACCTGGGCAGCACCTGGGCAGTGTCTGGGCAGCTCCTGGGCAGCTCCTGGGCAGTGTCTGGGCAGCACCTGGGCAGCACCTGGGCAGCACCTGGGCAGTGTCTGGGCAGCTCCTGGGCAACACCTGGGCAGCTCCTGGGCAGCACCTGGGCAGCACCTGGGCAGTGTCTGGGCAGCTCCTGGGCAGGTCCTGGGCAGCTCCTGGGCAGTTCCTGGGCAGCTCCTGGGCAGTGTCTGGGCAGCACCTGGGCAGCACCTGGGCAGCACCTGGGCAGTGTCTGGGCAGCTCCTGGGCAGCACCTGGGCAGCTCCTGGGCAGCACCTGGGCAGCACCTGGGCAGTGTCTGGGCAGCTCCTGGGCAGCACCTGGGCAGCTCCTGGGCAGTTCCTGGGCAGCGTCTGGGCAGCTCCTGGGCAGCACCTGGGCAGTTCCTGGGCAGGTCCTGGGCAGCAAATGGGCAGCAAATGGGCAGTGTCTGGGCAGCTCCTGGGCAGCACCTGGGCAATTCCTGGGCAGCACCTGGGCAGCTTCTGGGCAGCACCTGGGCAGCTCCTGGGCAGCACCTGGGCAGTGTCTGGGCAGCTCCTGGGAGCTCAGAGAGGCTGCAGAGCCTCCAGTGGGTGTAGATCTCACAGCACTTCAGGCTCTGCAGGCTGCACCCAAATATCAATATATTGTACATTATATCATTGTTATATCATCGTTATATCATCATTATATCATCATTATATCATCGCTATATCATCATTGCATCATCATTATATTGTCATTACATCATCGTTACGTCATTGCTATATTGTCGTTATAACATCATTTCATCGTCGTTATATCATCGCGATATCATCGTTATATCATCGCGATATCATCGTTATATCATCGCGATATCATCATGATATGTCGCTTTATCATTGTGATATCGTCGTTACACCATCGTTATACCATCATTATAACATAATTATATCATCATTATCATTATATTGTCATTATATCGTCATTATATCGTCATTATATTGTCATTATATCATTGTTACATCATTGCTATATTGTCGTTATATCATCATTTTATCATTGCTATATCATTATTATATCATCATGGTATCGTCATTATATCGTCATTATATTATCGTTATATTGTCATCATATCATTGTTACATCATCATTACATTGTCATCACACCATCATTATATCAGACTTTTATTCCAGGCTTTTATGAGTCCCTGCACTTTTCGTTTCGTGCCTGTGAAGCTGCACTGAGTCTTTCACACTCGCCGTGGTGGGCAAAGCCTGGGGTGGAATAACAGTGAAAATAGCGAATAAACACTCTTGGCAAAATAATAATAATAATAATAATAATAATAATAGTGTTTTAATAGAAGAGTTTCAGGAGCATCCCCCAGGGCTGTTCCTGGAGAATGAGACACCTGAACGTGCCCAGGTGAGGCCCCAGGGGGGTCCTGCCCCTTCCCCTCAGCTCACAGCCCCAAACCGAGCCCTGCTGATTTTGCTGTGCCACAGAAGCTGCTCTGAAGCAGTTCCTGGGTGTTCCATGCTCCTGTCAGCTTCTGCTGATGTTTTATTCATGTGTCACTCGCCTGTTCATTTGCTAAGGGTTTACAAATGCTTCATCAATTATTAACAGGCCTGATACCTACTCGGGGCTTGTTGTTGTGTGCTCTTCTTTTTTTTTTTTTTTTTCCTTTTAAAGAGGTGTTGGGGGGGTTGAGGAGAACGCTACAAATGTAAGAAAACAAATTAAAATAGGAATTCAATAATTTACAGCCACTTACTGCATTATTCCAAGCAAGTTAATTTTTAAAGGAAAGCAGCTGCAGCAGAGATAATTGAATTAAGTGTTTGCAGTTGTTTGCAGGGCTGGTGTGATCTCAGCAAAGAGGATACACAGAAGTGTTTGAAGGCAAATCTGGGAGTGTGTTTAGCCTGCGTGAAATTCAGGGATGTGCCAAGGCCCAAGGGATGAGGGTCCCATCATTCCAGGGGTAGAAGTGCCAGGGGAGAGTGTCCCGGCCTGGATTGGTGTGAATTCAGTGCCTGGGGAGGAGAAAGGCTCCAAGGCCATTTCTTCCTTCCTCTGTGCCATTCTTGCTCTGCTTTCCCGTCGGTGCTGCTGCACAGAGACACAAAGCGAGATTAAGGCTCAAGTGAATCCTGACAGATTTACCAGAGCCTCCTCCTCCATATTCCCCAGAGGAACACACGAGAATAAGGCATTTTCCTCTGCTTTTTATTTTCCTAGAAGGCAGCAGAATAACAAACATTTGCCTTTTTAATTCTCATTAGTGGCGCGTTGAGATGTTCATAGACTCTGTGATAGCTGCTCTTTCCAAAAGGAGCAGAGCAGAGCTTCTTCCTTCTCCAAAAGCACAAACTCCAAAGGAAATTCTGTCATATTTGGGCTTCTGCAGCAGCAGCCTGTCCATAAATGCCTTCAAAGTTGGTTGGGCAACTTTTTCCCTTTGGAAAGTGCCTGGGAACTGTGCAGCTCCTGCCCACGGCTCAATAGCTGCAATTGCTCCCTGCAGAGCCCTTGGAAGCTGCTGCGCTCGCCCTCAGCATCCCAGGGAGGGCAGGATCGATGGTCTGAGCCTGGAAACCACGGGAGGGACGAGCTGGGCTGGGCAGGGAGGCAGGGGTGGGAAATACGGCGTTTATCAGCAAATAAATATCGGTTATTGGTGTTTATTGTTATGAAATCCTCCTGTTTCGGGAAGTTCCCCCTGGGATTTCAGAGGGAGCGCTGCGGTGGGCACAGGGATGGTGGCACAGGGTGGCACAGGCCCCAGGGGTGACATTCCTGCCGTGTCCCCTCACCCCAAAGCCTCTGCCAGGGCTGTGCTGGGAGCTCCCCTGGGACAGGAATCCCATTCTTATTTGGATTTTCCAGCTCAGAGCCGGGTGTGAGCCGTGCTAGAGGCCATTCCCAGTGCTGCGGTGGGCACAGCAGTCCTGGGCTGCTCAGAGCTGCCCAGCCTGGTCAGAGCATCCCCAAACCCTGCAGGACCATGGCCTGGGGCTGCTCAGAGCTGCCCAGCCTGGCCAGAGCATCCCCAAACCCTGCAGGACCATGGCCTGGGGCTGCTCAGAGCTGCCCAGCCTGGCCAGAGCAGCCCCAAACCCTGCAGGACCACGGCCTGGGGCTGCTCTGTGCCCCCAGCCTGGCCAGAGCATCCCCAAACCCTGCAGGACCATGGCTTGGGGCTGCTCTGTGCCCCCAGCCTGGCCAGAGCATCCCCAAACCCTGCAGGACCATGGCCTGGGGCTGCTCAGAGCTGCCCAGCCTGGCCAGAGCTGCCCCCAAACCCTGCAGGACCATGGCCTGGGGCTGCTCTGTGCCCCCAGCCTGCAGGATTTCCTTTGGAATACCCAAATCTGTGTCACTGTGGGATTTTGGGGAGTGACCTGCAGCCTGCAGCCCCTCTTGGGGGTACCCAGACCCCAGAGTTCCCCTGGGGGCTCTGCTGGCATTAATTGCTTTCCATTTTTGTGGGCTGGGGCCGTCTCGGGCTGAGCTGCAGCAGCCAATTAACAGAAGTTCATTAGCACAGGGGCCCTGGGACACCTCCACAAGGATATCACCACCCCCACAGCCCCAGGGTGTCCCTCAGCCCTGCTCAGGCTGATCCCATTTGTCACTCCTGCCCCAAAGCCAAGCCAACGTTATCTTTGTTATTCTCAGATGCGGCGGAGCTTTATTGCTTTTCTTACCGTGCTTGTCTCTGACTTTTAAAATCTAAATTTTTCATTTTAACTTGAATTGTGTTTTATGATATATTTATATACTTTTAAACTAACTTTTATACTTACAGGCAACCAATTACTGTACCAGAGGAGCCCCAAGTTAATATTTTTGGGTTTGAAGCCTCACTTTATTTCAGACTATATAAATAAGGTTCTCATGAAGTATTTATACAGCCTAAGCCAGCTCTGGGAAGAAAACAAAAGCAATGAGTAAATAATGAAGAATCAGATTTGTGCTTTTTCATTTTCAAAACTGTGTGAATTTTTAACTTCTTGAAGGGAAAGAAAAGCTTCGCTGCCTCTGGTGCTGCTGTGGGGTTTTCACTCCACGAGGGCTCTGCCAGCCCTGCACTCCTCAGTTCCTTGTGCCAAGCGTTGCCACCAAATTTTCTCTTTTTGCCCTCAATTTGTGAAGTGCCCAACACCTCCAGCTCTTTCCTGCAGCAGGGAGAGCTGAGCTTTTCTAGAATGAGACTTAAAATAAACCAAATCCACCGATGTAAACAACTTCCACTCTACACCAGGTAATTACGCCTTCTCGAGATAATATCATTTGCATATGCATTTATAACTCTAGGAGTGTTCTTAGAGTCTTTAATTAAAAATTAGGCTTTCATTTCCATGATTTTGTCCCTTTCTGCTACTCCCACTGTTTTTTTAATTTTGTTTCAGGGCCCCTTTCTCCACAGAGGGGTTTTTGATGACCCTTCAATGTCTTCTAAAGACATTTCTCCTCCAGGCTCCGAGTGTGATTTGATTTACCTCCCCCCAGCTCCGGTTTGTGTTTCTGGGTGTAGCAATAAGCCATGATTCAGCACATTGCCATCACCTAAAAATCAGATTTCCGTGGCTGCGATCGCTGCTGGTTGAGCTGAGATCAATAGCTGGGAGCCCCCTCACCCTCCGAGGGAGGAGTGACCCCCACGTCCTCCAGGAGCAGCCTGGAAATGCAGCAGCCCTCCGGGGGTGAGGGGCCATTCATGCTTGGAATAGCAAAGAGTTTTTATTTTTTTTTATTTTAAGCTTTTCTACCTCAGTTTGCACAAATCGGTTTTCTCGAAATGCTCTGAGCCCTTCAGAGTCTGTGCTTTGTCACTGGTGGTGGAGAGAGGGTTAAAGGGAACCTCCCCCAGCGATGCTTCCCTGGGGTTGCACCCACGTCCCCAATCCCAAAATAATCCCAAATTTCCCCTGGAACGCTGCTGTACAACATGGGAATGTACAGAGCCTTCCGTGGGGAATGAATTCCTTAATCAGTGGCACAGGTCTGGGATATTCCTCGGGGAGCTGTGGATATTGGTGCAGACCTTGGCAGTGCAGATGGAAGCACAGGGACCTGCTGTGTGTGTTTGCAGTTCCAGACTCCACCCCGGTAAACAAACTGTTGATTGCCTTCACTTTTGGAAAAGAAAAAGTTGCAAATTTTGTCATGAAGTTGAAAAAAACTCCTTCTTTTCCGAGCTGGTATTTCATCCAGGATAAACTGTTGGCTTTGGACAGAAAAATCTGAGCCAAACCTTGCTGTGAGTCACTGCAGCTTCTTAAAAACTTTCCAGCCCACACTGGGGCGATTTCTGCCCTTTCAGTGATGCTGATGGACACTTTTACAGACCCTCGGAACTGTTGATATTGGTGTTGTGTGGACAGAAAGAAAAGAAATCAGGTTCTGAATGGCTCTCCCTGTGCCACCTCTGGGATTTTACCTAAAGCAGAATAGCACAGAAGTCTGAACAGACTTCCACAAGGTCACAAAAGAAATTACCTTTTGTTCATCGAGACTTAGAGGCCTTGCAGGCCCATCCTTCTTCCCTGAAGCCGTTCCCTGTCAAGGGGGGAACATTTTAGGCGCCCACTTTTAAATGAGATGAGTTGTTGGATTCAGGGGGAACAAGGGATATTAAGGAAACGCAGTTGTTTCAGAGCTATAAATGTGCCTGCGCCGGGCACAGCCACCAATGGGCTCTTTTATTGAGATTATTCTGCCTTGTTTGCTCCCTGCTTTCTCTCCACTGCTGCAGCGCTGTCTTCATTGGCAAAATCAATCTCTCCTGCCTTCCTTTTTTTTTTTTTTTATTAAACCGTTGTTGCCTTTTGTAGTGAGGCCAGAATTGATCCCTGGTGAGAAGGAAAGGCTGTGGGGAAGGAGGGCCATCAGGAGAGGGGATCAGAGCAGAGGCTTGGGTGTTGGACAGGTGGGGTCACAGCAGCAAAGGACAGACCTCAGGTGTCACAGCAAGGGATTTCTGAAAGCTGAAATACTCCCCAAGGCCTTCCCAGCAGGGCTTGGCCACAGAATCTGCACCAGGGGCTCCTAAACAGCACAAATCTCTGGATATTCGGGAGCTGTGCCCTTTGGGGCTGCACCCACACATCCCCACCCTGGGAGCTCTGCGGTCAGGTTGACCTGGCACCTTCCCAGCTTTCCAGAGAGTAAATCAGCATTTAACCTCTTGCCTGGGCTGCACTCGTGTTTGTCCCAGCAATTCCGAGGTGCTCCACATCTCTCTGGCATCCAGCACGCGTTGGGTTTTTTTCCTGAAATGAGAGAAATTACAGAGGCGTAGAGAGGCACAGTTCAACTGCTCTTCAGATATTTCATTTCTGCAGAACTGCTGCAGCTCAGGACTCCACACCAATTAAAAATAAGTGAATTACAAAGAAAAATCAGCTGTGAGAACCTGGAGTAATTGGGCTGGAAGGGGAGAAATAATAAAGTGGATTCATATTTTGAGACGCTCTTCCAATAAATAAAAAGGAGAGGTGCTTTGCAGCCTCTCCATTTTTGCTTTATCCAGAGTGATGCTCAGGGCAGGTGATTCATGTGCTGAAAGAGAGGATCTGAGCAGATAATGGTTTGCCAATTCCCCGAGCTGCTTGCAGGACACAGAAGGTTGTCCAATTAATCCCTCTTGTTTGGATTAATCATTCCAGGCTGTTCTGCAGAAGAAGCAGTGGCCAAACAGGGACAGAAAAAATGTCTCTTAGGAGGGATTTCACTCAGGAAAGAACTTTGGGCTAAATCAGTGCCCTGAATTCATTCAATTATAGTCACAATGAAATCAAAATCCCTCTCCCGTTCGTGTCCAATCTCGATCAGGTATTGATTAAAACAAATCGTGTACGAAAAGCCGATACAGGAGTTACCCCCTGTTAGGGTGAGGGGCTGCAGGCCCTGCCCACAGCTCATCCTCAGCCCTCTCCTGTTTGTTCCTCCCTTTGTCCCTTCCCAGGAGTGCTTTTCCAACTCCTTTCACACCTCTGTCTTCCTCCGACAGAACAGGGGAGGGAACAAAGGGTGGCCTGTCCGTGATGGATCCTGAGAGCTGTTCTCTGTTTATTAATGCACCTTCCGAATGCATGGCAAGGATGCAGATGGCCCCGAAACAAGCATGGAATGAGACACAAAATAAGACCAAATGAGCAGGGGTTTGTGCCTGGTTTTTGTATAGAGGTGTGATTGCTGTCATTTGGGGCATTTTGGGTGCATTTGGCAGGAATTGACTGCTCCCCTTTGGTGTACAATGACTTTTGCATATTCAGAGCGTGTCCTAAAGCAGGGCAGTGCTCTGGCAATGGCTGCCCTGGAAGGGCTTCTCGGACCCAATCCTGCGTCACCTGTATTAATTGCGTCGTCTGCATTAATTGCATCACCTGCATTAATTGCATCACCTGTATTAATTGCATCATCTGCGTTAATTGCATCACCTGTATTAATTGCTTCACCTGCATTAATTGCATCACCTGTATTAATTGCGTCACCTGTATTAATTGCATCACCTGTATTAATTGCATCACCTGTATTAATTGCATCACCTCTATTAATTGCATCACCTGTATTAATTGCTTCACCTGTATTAATTGCGTCACCTGTATTAATTGCATCACCTGTATTAATTGCATCACCTGTATTAATTGCGTCACCTCTATTAATTGCATCACCTCTATTAATTGCATCACCTGTATTAATTGCGTCATCTGCGTTAACTGCATCACCTGCATTAATTGCATCACCTGTATTAATTGTGTCACCTGCATTAATTGCGTCATCTGCATTAATTGCATCACCTGTATTAATTGCGTCATCTGCGTTAACTGCATCACCTGCATTAATTGCATCACCTGTATTAATTGTGTCACCTGCATTAATTGCATCACCTGCATTAATTGCATCACCTGCATTAATTGCGTCACCTGCATTAATTGCATCACCTGTATTAATTGTTTCACCTGTATTAATTTTTTCACCTGCATTAATTGTATCACCTGTATTAATTGTTTCACCTGTATTAATTGCATCACCTGTATTAATTGCGTCACCTCTATTAATTGTATCACCTGTATTAATTGTTTCACCTGTATTAATTGCATCACCTGTATTAATTGCATCGCCTGCATTAATTGCATCACCTGTATTAATTGTTTCACCTGTATTAATTTTTTCACCTGCATTAATTGCGTCACCTGCACTAATCGCAAACCAGGTGCAGGCTGCAGATTTAAAACAATCCACCCCTTCTCCTCGAGGGCATTTTGAACTTTGCAGAATTGGTTAAAAATGTGCTTTCAGCCGCGTTCTCTGCCCCATCCCCATCGGTGTCCTCCCCACCCCAGCAGAGGCACCCCGAGAGTGACCCCAGACCCTGCGGCAGTTCCGAGCTGCTGAATGTGCCCTGGGGCTGTGGCAGCTCGGGGTTATGGATGTCCCTGTCCCCAGCCATTCCCCCTCATTCCAGCAGGAATGGCCACGGCCCTCAGCTGGAACAGGCGGAAAAAACCCGAAAAAACTCCCCTGTAAACACGGAGGGGTGAGAGGGAGATCACTCTGGGTGCCACTGAAACCACAATTACACTTCGTTACAGACGAGAGCAATTCCTAATTGCAGCTAATTACAAAGGAGGGTAAATGATCAGCAACCGCTTAAATGCACCTTTAATTTATTAAAAAGGAATAAGAATGGAAGTTCAGTCCCCAGGGGGAAAGGTTTATGTGGGGCCAAGATCAGTTATCCCTCATTTGCAGTTTGTAAATGGAGATGTGGGTTATGAGCAGGAGATGAAGTTAAGGTTACTGAGAATGAGGGTGCTCCAAACCCGAGCTCAAGGGCATTGCCTTGTGGAACACCGGAGGAGATTCTAGAGAAGTGCTTTAATTGATTTTGAGTGCCTTTGCCCACATCCCCATCCCTCATTCCCTCCCTTCCTTCCCCATGGATTTATGGCCTTGACTTGCGTCGATCTGAAGAGAGGAATGGGGAGAGGCAGGAGAGGAACGAGGTCCTGGCCGGGCAGGAGGAGCTTCTCTGTACAGGCAGAGCTCACCCTGATAAAATCGAGGTGATTCCCACATTTGAGGAAATTCCTGTGAGCTCAGCACCCATTTCCCCTCTGCTCCGGGGCTGAGATGCACTGAAGGTGCTCCCTGTGCTCGACTTGGAGGGGAGCAGAAAATCTGCGATGGTCCCGGTGCCTGCTCAGGAAGCCAAACCGAGCCAGGGAAACATTCCCGAGCCGTGGAACGCCCCTGCCCAGCCCTGAGCTGCCCCATCCGAGGTGCCAGGAGTGCAGTCCTGGAGGAATAAATCAGACAAAGTGCAGTTTGGCAAGGGCAGCACCCTGGGCTGGAGCTGCGATTGGCACCCCTGATCAATCCCTGCCCTTCCCACGGCTCTGGGCAGCCTTTAAACGCTGCTGGGGAGTTTGGATTTTCTGGAAGATGCATTGCCCAGAACTGCCCAAGGCCGGGGGAGCGCGGTGTGCCCTGGGACAGGTACCGGTGTCCTGCTGCAGGTGACAGCGACAGGAATTCCCGTTCTCCTTCACCTGGGACTCTCCTCTCTCTGGACAGCAATGGGGCTCCTGTTGGGGTCTTGCGGATCTCCCTCTGATTTTCCAGGCAGCCTGGATTTCCAGGATTTTCCTGGTTTTTCCTGCGTTCCCCTGGTCGTTGCTGCTCCTGGGCTCTCAGTGGGAATTTTGTAATTTCTGTTTTTCACTCTATTCTCGTTGCACGTTCCGGGTTCATTGCCCTGCTTTCTCCCGTTCTCTGTCCATGGTGCTGGTTCCCCTCTCTCTGCGGCTATTCTCTCTCTCCCCGCCCTGATCTCCCGATATTCAGCGATATACAAAGATATCCTGCTGGAATTTGGCTGAGCCTTCGGGATAATCCCCAAACCATCCTCCTTTCACGTCCCACTCACTGCTCTGCCCATGATTTGGGCCCTGTTCCTACAAGCTCTGAGTGAAAGGGACACTGATTCTTCTCCTTTCCACCTCTGAACATCAGAGCAACACGAAATAAAACCGAGAATCTTGGCATAGCTAAAGCCCAGAGCCTGCATGGATCCTGCGCTAGGCTTAATGAGCTGAAAATTCTGATTTTCTGACCACGAGGTGCAGCTTCCTCCATGTACAGCTGGTTTGGAGAAACGCAGCTACACCTTCGTGTCTCTGTGCTCAACCCAGATTAAATCTGCTCTGAATCCAAAATAAAGAGCCAATAAATTCAGCAGACAAGAATATTCCACATCCCTCCAATTATAATCAGCTCAGGAAGAAAGGCTTGGAGGTAACAAATTACCTGCCCAATCTTTAACCCCAATTACCAACCGCTTGTGCTCATCCATAATTGTCTTTCCTGAGAACTCTTTCTCGCTGGGAAGGTGCGTGATGGATGAACGTGGTGGCTCCTGTGGACAGCTCCAAATTGATGCATTGTTTGCAGGTTCCAGTTTCCTAAGCCACAGGAGTTAACAATCCCTTCCGACACCACCTCATCCCCTCAGATCCTCCTCCTCCCTGGGTGCAGCCCAGGAAGAACAAAAAAACCCTGATCTGGAACTTTCCAACGCAAATCCAAGTTAAAAGACTGTGGAGAAGGAATGATTGTGACAACCGAGAGTTGTTATTTATTACATTGGCTGAGCTGCGCTAAATTGCATTTGAGTAGTAACCCTAATACTGAATTTTGAATTGGCTGCAGTATCACCCGAGCTGGGATATTTTGAACTCGTGGGTTATAAACTCTCAAGAAGTTTGTTTGAAGTGATAAGTTCTCCCTTGTTTTTGTGCTTGTGGACTCATTGGTTGTGCTCGGCCACGGTTTGCACATCTTTCTGTGGAGTGATCAGGATTAAAAGTACAGTCCTCAGTAAAAACATTAATCAGGATGGATATTTTGTCCCAGTGGGACAGCAGTATGTGACAAACGTTGTGCCAGCTGGGGCTGGGGGGACAGAAAGGACACAGGGGGAGGGGGAGGTTCAGCCTGGAGGGACCCTCAGCTTTGTGCCCCTGTGTGAGGGACTGGGGGGACTGACCCTGTGACACTTCACCTGCACAGACACCCCAGTGACCTGTGGGGCTGTGGTTTGAGATGCTGTGAAGCGGAGCTGGAGGGGCTGTGGTGGGTTTCAGAGGGGCTGTGGTGGGTTTCAGAGGGGCTGTGGGTCAGTTTTGGAGGGGCTGTGGTGGGTTTTGGAGGGGCTGTGGGTGGGTGGGTTTCAGAGGGGCTGGGTTTCAGAGGGGCTGTGGTGGGTTTTGGAGGGGCTGTGGTGGGTTTTGGAAGGGCTGTGGGTGGGTGGGTTTCAGAGGGGCTGCCATGGCCGATGGCTCTGCAGGCTCAGCTCAGGGCTGCAGCTGGCACGGAATGAGCTCAGCCCCTCAAGGGCAGCTGGAATATTGCCAGTTCTGCTCTCCTGGAGTGTCTGCAGCGATCCTGCAGTGGGAACAAAACCCCTCAGCTCTGTTTCCTGAGCCCTGAGCTGTGTGAGCAGCCAGAGCAGGGCTGTCCCTGCCTCCAGCTGTGCTCCAGTCCCCTCTTGTGCCCTGCTCTGTGGGCAGGGCTGTGGATTCTGCCCCCACAGCTCTCTCTCTTTCCCTGGAGGCTGTTTTCCTGCCTTTGCAGCATTCTTTATGATCCATGGAGAGGCTCCTGGTGCTGGGGCTGAGCCCTTGGCTGCGGGAGGGGAGGGAGGGGCACATCTGACCCTGGAGCAGACACTGCACCTGGGATGTGCCTAAAAAAGCTAAAAGCAATCCAGCCAAGGCGTGACCTTGGAGCTGGTCAATATTCCCGGTGGATTTATGGAGGTTGGGGCGCTCAGGATGGTGTGACACGAGAAGCACAGCCCTGGGTCAGTGCAGGCAGGAGCAGAACCAAAGCTGCTGCAGCACTGAATGCAAAGGCCGTGAGTCTGCCTGGGAGAGAGCAAAGCCCTTCCTGCAGAGCCCACACCGCGCTGGGCTCGGCCCCAGAGCAGCTGCGAGCTTTTGTTTGAACTTTAGGAGAGAAAAATAGCAAAACGTTGTGCCAGATTCATTATGACTTAAACAAATGTCACGAGTGGTAATGAGGAGGAGCTGCACCATTAACTGGGCAAATGCAAATGCTGTGCCTCGGGGGCTCTGCAGCAGCACACGGAGGAGATGGGTGAGCTCAGGTGAGCTCAGGTGAGCTCAGGTGAGGGGTGCTGGGCAGGAGAGCTGCTCCAGGACACACATCCACCTGTCTCACAGAAAAAATCAAAGTAATTCATCCTCAACCTTTGATTTCACTGTTCTTTGTGCTGCCCTCAACTGTTTTGGGGGCAGAGCCTGCTCTGGAGCTGGCTTTTACCCTGAATTTCAGAAGAGCTCTGCGTTGGGGTGCCGGGTGGGAGAGTTCTCAATACATAAATGTGAAATACTCCTCGAGGTGCTCAGTGCAGCCAACCCCTCTTTCATTCGGGTGCAACGCAATCCTTTCTTCCCTGGGAGAGGCAGAGAGCCCTCCCGAGGGTCAGAACTCCTTCCCGAGGGGCAGATTCCCTTTCTGAGGGGCAGAACTCCTTCCCAAGGGGCAGAACCCCTTCCCGAGGGGCAGAACCCCTTCCCGAGGGTCAGAACCCCTTCCCGAGGGGCAGAACCCTTTCCCGAGGGGCAGAATCCCTTCCCGAGGGGCAGAATCCCTTCCCGAGGGGCAGAATCCCTTCCCGAGGGGCAGAACCCCTTCCCAAGGGGCAGAACCCCTTCCCAAGGGGCAGAACTCCTTCCCGAGGGGCAGAACCCCTTCCCGAGGGGCAGAATCCCTTTCTGAGGGTCAGAACTCCTTCCCGAGGGGCAGAACCCCTCTCTTTGTTGGCCTGGCCAAAGACGCTGCAGCTCCTTATCGAGCACTCCTCTCCCATCGCCTGTGCTGCTCTCCCTGCTTTGAGGAAATCCTTGTTTAGAGCTGTTTCATTTCCTTTGATCCCACATTTTCTCAGTTATCTTGAACTCTGATCTGCCTGCCCCGGACTCCCGTCCCTGTGGCGCGTGGCAGGGGCAGACATGAGAGGCCAGGGCGCTTTCTTTCATCTGCTGATTTGTGTCACTCGTGCCTGGCGGCCTGGAAGTGCCTCATGTCTGCTCCTGGAATCGGTTTGAAGTGGTGGCTGCAGGTCCCACGATGTCACCGTGTGTCACTCGGGCTCTGTGTGTCGCAGTCTGACGCTCGCTGTCACCACGCAGATGGTGGCTTCCCGTGGACGGGATTTGCTGTGCTCTGACATTTGGAAGGGCTGCTCCAAATGTTCTCCCGGAATGCACGTGGTCACTCCGGATTTCAGTGGCTCCATCTGGGCCGTCCCAGGCTCTTTTATGTGAGGCTTTTCCTGGAATGCTGCACGTCCTCAGTCAGCTGTGATCCCAGGAGCAGCTCTGGTGTTTTTTCCCTGATCTGATTTTGGTGTGCGCTCCTTTTTCCTGTGGATATGGGGAGCAGCAGCCCCGTGTTGGAGCTGTGGGGTGAGCACAGCCAGGCAGGGCTGGGCCTCTCCAGCTCTGAGCTCTGAGCCCCCCAGAGCTGTTCCTGATTGTGAAAAGCATCATCACCCTGTGAGCGAAACCCTGCGTGGAGAAAAGGGCTCTCGATTGAATTCTGCACCAGGAGTGATTTTTGATTTTTTTTTAAACTCCTTTTGTGGCACTCTGCCCTTCCAGTGGAGCCTGCCTTGGGCTGGCCATGCACTGCAAGACCTCCAGCGAAATTAATTGGGAAATTAATCCTCATTTCGGGTGACGGTTCCCCCTTAGCACCCCTGTCCTGAGCTGCTCTGGCCCTCAGCCCTCCTTGGAGCTCCAGCCCAAGGCGAAGCCCTGCGCTCCTGGCCCTCAGCAGCAATTAGAGCCTGACTGTCTGTGCCCATCAGTGCCAGCCTGGCTGTCCCTGGTTGTCCCTGGCTATCAGTGCCAGCCTGGCTGTCTGTGCTCATCAGTGTCACCCTGTCTGTCCCTGCTCATCAGTGTCACCCTGTCTGTCCCTGGCCATCAGTGCCAGCCTGGCTGTCTGTGCCCATCAGTGCCACCCTGGCTGTCCCTGGCTGTCCCTGGTGTGTGCCCAGCAGAGCGGCTGACTTTCCGACTCCCTGAGTTCCACTCCAATAACTCCGTCCCATTTCCCCAGGGCCCCTGGGCTGTCCCCAGCCCTGCAGGGCCTGGCGTGGCTCAGGAGGACAGATCTGAGCTGGCACCTCACCCAGCCGGGCTGCTGCCGTGGGCTCCGCAGGGAAACCAAAGCCTGCCCTCGTCAGAGCCACAGCGATTTCACTGCGAGTGATTTCTGTGAGGAGACAGGGGGAGAGCTCTGCATTAGCAATAGCATTGTCTGCCTGCATTTGTGTTGTGTTTTACGAGGTTCTCCAGGAGGATCAGAGCTGCAGAAGTCGCAGGTTTGCTGAAGTGGCTGCGAGCTGAGAGCACAATTGCGGTGGGAAGAGGGCAGGAGAAAAGAGAGGAGGGAAGGGCTGTGAGGACTGGGAAAAGCACGAGGGAATGGTGGGAATTGTATTGGATTTCCTCCTTTCTCTGGGATTTCCTGTAGGATGAGGCAGCAGAACAGCACACCCCGAGCTGCTGGTGCCCAGAATCCCCCAAAATTAGGAAAGGTCCTTCCCTCAGCAGCTGCCGCTGCTCTGGGTGACCCTGAGGAGGGGACAGAGCTTTCTGTGCTGTCACCTCAGCTCTGCAGAGAGGAACAGGCAGGGCCTGGAGCCATCCCCAGCCACACGAACACCTCGGTGCCCTGGGAACAGGGAATGTCACCAGAGAATGTCACCAGCTCTGAGCAGGTGCCAGACAGGGGACCTGGGATCGCCCCCGGGCAGGGCTGGGTGACACCTTTGGCACCCCCTGCCCCAGGCTCAGAGCCTCCTGCGCTGGAATAATGCCCCAAACAGGAACGTGCAGGGAATGTTCCCTCCCGGAGCACCTGCAGGGTCCCTCTGCTGCCCAGGGAGAGGCCAAGAGGAAATGTTTAATTTCCAAGAACTGTGTGAAGCTGCTCCTAAAGCCAGAATGGAACAGGCCGCAGGGCAGGAGCTCAGTGAGTCAGGAAATAAGATCAATTCATAAAATATCTCATGGAAATTTCTGCACTGCAATTGCAGCTGCAAAAGCTCTTTAATGTCCGCACTGTGTTATTAAATACTGGAATAAAGAGCTGGGGAACGGATTCTATTCTGGCTATCATTTTGTGTGAGTGCAGGTCAGATCCCTCTGGATTTCTGAATAAATCTGGGCTCCTGACAGAGCATGAGGAGCCTTCGGAGTGCTTGGGTCCAATCTCCAAAGCAGGATTTATCTGCTGCAGCCTTGGGTTTCTTGGAGGATTAATTCACTTAATCATAACTGTTTTCTGCAAGCATTTTAATCAGCTGCTAATCCTCATCTCTTCCTTCACATTAGCTAATTAAATCAAGTTATTATTTTTAAGTGTTCCCTCAAAGCCAATGATTCTTATGGAAATGGGAGAGGAGGTCTGTGAAATGTCCTAGACAGGATCCTTTGCTTTTGGGGGCTCTCTGGTGGCTTTTATTTAGCATTCCTGCGGCAGCTTAGGAAACTCCCTCTCTCTTCATGTTGTACAATCAGCCAGTTCTGTGTTCTTGTTTTTATTCATAAAGACAGATAATAAAATTAATGCCTTTGGTGGTAGTAGTAGATCACCCCCCTTAGCTTTCAAGCAGATCTTTGTGATAAATGAAGTTCCTTGCCAAAAATAGCAATAAACAAATTATACAAGCAGAGTTCAATCTGCATCGAATCCCCACAGACGTATCTGGGAAAGCTTGTTAGAAATAATTGTGGTTTTGTTCCACTTTTCCCTTCCCTCAGGTTTTGTTCCAGCAGATAACTGCAGCAGCCTCCTGTGGGTGTGATGGCTCTGCCTGGTGCCTTCTGCAGCCACCAGGACCTCTTTGGGGCATCTGTCCTGCTCCAGCTGGGACATCCTGGGGCCTGTGGGCAGCCAGGCACTGCCCAGCGCTGATAAAGCAAATTCTCTGTCATTTCTGCCCATCCTGGAGCCCCAGGGGATGTGGCCAGGGAGGTTTGGGTTGGGTGCTGGAACTTCACAAGGGTTAAAGGGCACTGCAGCCTCCCCAGGGAGGAGGGGAAGGATCCCTGACAAACCTGAGTCCCTGGGAGCAGCAGCTCAGAGCTTTTCATCCTTTGGCTGCTCCTGAACCCCTCCCTTCTCGCTGGGTCATTCTGGGCTCTTTCCCCTGAGCAGCACCAAAACTCGAACCCCAACCTGAACCTGCTCAGTGATTTATGTACAGCTCCCACTATTCCTCCATTATCTGTCTGCTATTCCTTAAGAGAGCCCTGTGGCCTCGGCAGTTCAGTTTTAATTAAAAATGCCAATAATTGCGTGCACGAGTCACTCTCCCGCTGGCATTGGTGTCCCTTCCTGGCCACAGCCTCCACCAAACCCAGGGCTCCGCTCAGGAAATGGCAATTTCTGTGCTGGGAGGCCGTGGGAGGAAAACAAAGTCATGAATTAGGCAGAACAAAACCCAACGAGTGCTTCCAGCACTGATGCGCAGTGTGGGAGAGTCCCAGGGCACAGCAATGGAAGCTCATCCGGGAAATCGCAGCGATTCTCCTGTCCTCAGCTGTCAGAGCTGGGTTTGTGTAAAGGCATTGTAACACAATCAGCTGTTCACTCGTAGGGAGCTGCTGCCAATCCTTCCTGGGTTTCGTTTGTAGTTTGCCCCAGGAGTGTGGAAGCTGCTCCTGAACCTGTTTGGGGTGAATTCCATGGGGGAAAGCCACAAACGTCCATGCGAGGGTGGGCAGTGCTGGGGGGCATGGCTGCAGGGATGGCTGGGATGGCAGCTCTGGAATTGTGCCGTGCTGGGGGTGTTTGGAGAGCCCTGTCCCTGCACGCTGTGGCTGTAGGACTGCCCAGGCCGCTGGGGCTGGGCACTGCTGGGCAGCTCCTCATTAACAGCCTTCTCTAATTGCGCTCCTCATCAGGAGTTCTGAGGGAAGCGCTGATTGAATTCCCCGTTCCTCCCGTTCCGTGCAGGACTTGTTAAAAGT
The DNA here is from genome assembly GCA_036785705.1 of Acanthornis magna. Classification (NCBI taxonomy): domain Eukaryota; kingdom Metazoa; phylum Chordata; class Aves; order Passeriformes; family Acanthizidae; genus Acanthornis; species Acanthornis magna. The sequence continues at coordinate 1,162,922 of JAWUZG010000431.1, read as the reverse complement.
GCAATTGTTCAAGGGGAAGTGAAGCTTGGGGGATTCTGTGTGCTCACACAGAGAGCCAAAGCCTGCTGGAGTCAGTGGGAATTTCTCCATTCATCTCCATGACTTTTGCCCCAGACCTGTAAATCCAAGCAGAGCCAACTCCAAACTCTCTCAGCCGTTTTCCTGTTCCAGGCCACTCTCAAGGGCTGGGAGTGCTCCCCTGCTTTTGTGTCCAGCAGGAAATCCACAACAAGAGGAGACAAACCTGCAGTTGTTTAAAAAGGGATGGAGTCATGGGTGTAAAAATGGAGAAGGAATTCTGGAACACAGCTAATATGGGGAGTTAATGCATTTGCATTCATAGCTCTTCCAGGTTTTAATAGCTTATTATTAAATATTGTCTTATTATCACATGGAATTGTGAGGAAACAGTGAAATTATGAAATTAATTGACTTCAGCTTCCCATTGCCCCTCAGACATGACTGAGTGCTCTCTTCCTGTTCTTCCCCTCAACCTGGGCAATTTTGGAAATCTTGGCCATTGGGTTTTTTTCCTAAGAAAGGAGATTTTCTCCTGATTCTGTCACGTTTCTACCTCCCCGTGTTTTTACCCATTTTCCATATGGAGCTGTATTTCAGCTGACACGCTGAGTTACGCAATAATAGATGGAAAATCTCCTTGGTGACATTTTTGCAGAGGGGAAAAAATAAATCTGTCAGGAAAGCGATCCTGAGAAACACCAGCTTGTCCTGGCTGAATTCCCCACATCATGGCCCAGTGCAAACCTTTTGGGCTTTGGGAATAGGAGACTCCTCTCTATTTTATTCCCGACACCAAAACTGAGTTTGCTGTTCCCTCCCGTGGTGCAGAGCAACACAAACATTGCAGTTCCTGGGGTTGCCTCTCCTCAGCCAGGACTGTCAGGCCTGGTGCTGTTTAAGGATTTTGAGATAAATTTTACCTCTGGGAAATCTCCAGGTATTCATTACATTTCTGGAATAATTGTCCTCCCCTTTTGCTCATTTCTAGAGGGAAAGATAACACCTCTCTTTCATTAATGAGCCTTCTTTTATCTAAATTATTGAAACACGAGGCAAGGTCCCTGCTCATCCTCCTTCAATATAGGCAGCCCTATACTGAGCTGCTAAGGACACTTCTAAATGAGATTTAATAATATAGTAGGACATTTAGCATATATTAATTAAATATCAGCAGATGGTGAGGAGAGCCCTTGCTGGGAGTAAGTGCAGAGGAATAGAACTGCCACATAATTAACAAACCTACAGAAACAATGGAGGTGCAATTACTTTTTTATTAACACATTACACTCGCATGCAATGCTGAGGAATTTAATTACTGCCCAACTCCAATTCTGTTCAGCTCTGGAGATGGTGAAGTGGCAGAGTTGTGGATGTGAGGAGGAGCAGTGCATAGGGGCTTGGAATCTCCACCGTGAGAGAAGCTCGGGCAGCCACAGAGCTTGGAATGGACACTGGGCATTGGGAATTAAAGTTGGGCATTGAGCTGGGAATTAGAGCTGGGCATTGAGCTGGGAATTACAGCTGGGCATTGAGCTGGGAACTAGAGCTGGGCATTGAGCTGGGAATTAGAGCTGGGCATTGGGAATTGGAGCTGGGCATTGAGCTGGGAATTACAGCTGGGCATTGAGCTGGGAACTAGAGCTGGGCATTGGGAATTGGAGCTGGGCATTGAGCTGGGAATTAGTGCTGGGCATTGAGCTAGGAACTAAAGCTGGGCATTGGCAATTAAAGCTGGGCATTGAGCTTGGAATGAGCACTAGGCATTGAGCTGGGAATTAAAGCTGGGCATTGAGCTGGGAATAAGGCTCTGGTGGCCCAAGGCAGCACTCCTGGAGTGAAGCTGAGAATTGGTGTGAAATGTGCTCATTCCTGAGAGCCATCAGCACAGGAATCACTGGCAGTGTCGTGGGGACAGCCACACGTTTGGAGTTTTGCCAGGCCAGGCAAAGAGGGATTTCTTTCCTTCCCCCCAGGCCCTGAAGCTTCACCCTCTGTGTGCCCTCCAAGCCCTTCCCTGGGTGTTCCACCTTTGGCTGAACCACAAATGCAGAATCTGTTTGGGATTCAGACTCAGCTCTTGCGAGGATTGGTGTGAAATCCCCACGGGCCTGTCAGGATTTGGGTTTTCCAGCCCATGCTGCAGCCTGCCCAGAGCTGCAGGGAGGGTCTGAGCTCCAGAACGTTCCTTGCCAGGCACGTGAAGGTTTTGGGATCCAGCTTTGTGGGGCTGCTTCTCCGGGTCATGAGGTGGGAAAACTCAGGATTGCAGCAGCTGGCTGAGCTGCCTCCCCTGAGACAGCAGTGCTCACAGAAAAATAAATTAAACCCTTAATCCTGCAGACCCTTTTCCCTGCAAAATCCTCATTTGTGCCTTATTCCAGGGCAAAGCAATATTTAGTGGCAGAAGCAGCTCTGTTAACTTATGTTGGTGGAGTTCCTGTTATATTCAACCTGACATAAAATGCCAAGAAATGGCCAAGAATGACATTTAAATGCATGGAATCGACAGCCCTACCTCTAGGTGTGGGTTTGCTGGAGTTTTTTTTTTTCCTAAATAATAATGTAAAGCTACATTTGCCATCCAGTTCTGCTACCTTAAAGTACCTTGTTTGACATTTTACTGTGATGAGTGAACCTTTAACAAGGTCATTAGCTTTGAAGGATTTTTCTCCTGGGGCTGTGGAGAGCAGTTTATTCTAAATAGCCAGGAAGAGAGAATAAAATATAAATAAAAATAACACTGTGTAACTGTGAAAGATTTCATTTGTAAAGAACATAAAGTGGAAGTCTCCACAAAATAATCCGGCCCTTCAAGAAGCCAGCAGTCATTGAAATGAATAAATCCAGCCCCAGCAGAATAACTTCATAAAAATAACAACAAACTTGTCCAGGTTTATGGGAGAGAAGCCCCTGCAAGGAGGGGACCTGGGTGAGTTCTGACCTGCAAACATTCCCAGAATTGCCACTCAGGTGGAGAGGGAACGAGAGCAGAGCGAGAAAAGGAACAGAAATGCTCAGATTCTCTCTTAAAAAGTGAACGGGGTGAGGTGAGATGAGAGCTGGGAGAGTGAGGTCTGTGAGGGGGGCAAGGGCTCATCCAGGGGCTCTCCCACTGGGAACCGGGTGGAATCCTATTCCCAAGGAGCTGGAATCCCACTGGGAACCAAATGGAATCCCATTCCCAAGGCTGTGCAATCCCATTCCCGAGGCTGTGCAATCCCATTCCCAAGGCTGTGCAATCCCATTCCCAAGGCTGTGCAATCCCATTCCAGAGGCACTGGAATCCCATTCCCAAGGCAGTGCAATCCCATTCCCAAGGCAGTGCAATCCCATTCCCAAGGCAGTGCAATCCCATTCCTGAGGCAGTGCAATCCCATTCCCGAGGCAGAGCAATCTCATTCCCGAGGCAGAGCAATCCCATTCCCAAGGCAGTGCAATCCCATTTCCAAGGCAGTGCAATCCCATTCCCGAGGCAGTGCAATCCCATTCCCAAGGCTCTGGAATCCCAATGCAGTGCAATCCCATTCCCAATGCAGTGCAATCCCATTCCCAAGGCTCTGGAATCCCAAGGCAGTGCAATCCCATTCCAGAGGCTCTGGAATCCCAAGGCAGTTCAATCCCATTCCCAAGGCAGTGCAATCCCATTCCCGAGGCAGAGCAATCCCATTCCCAAGGCAGGTGAACACCTCTGTCCCTGGTGAGGGGCACAGGCTCTGCCCGAGCCTCTCTGGCACACAGCAGCCCCGAGCTCTGGGTGTGCCCTCAGGTGCCATTTGTCCTTTGAGAAAGCAATCTGCAGCATCTGGACAAACTCCTACGGAGATACAGAAATGGATTTCAGCCCGGGATAATCCAGTTCTTGGGAATTCCATCTCCTCCTGCGGGTGCTGGGACTGCTCCTGGGTGTCTCTATCAGTGCAGGGCCTGACAGGCGCTGACAGCCGAGGATTACAGCGGGGGATGAAGGAAATGCTCCCAGATAGGGCTGGAGATGTCTTTGTCAGCTTCCCATCAGCCCTGAGAGCAGAGCAAAGCAAAGAGGTGCAGCCTAATTGGTTGGTATCTCATTAATTGCGCTATTTAGTCAGTCATTATCAACCAGCACGAGAAGGAATTTTCAGATATTTACTTGCTGCCTATAGCACGGGAAACGTCTCCTATTTAATACACAAATATGTTGCACCTTATCTCCCGTCTCACGAGGGATTTGTTTAACCAAGGCTCCGGCTGATATGAGCAGGCTTTTAAATTGAAAAATTGCAATTCATTCCCCCACAACTTTGATACAAGTCTTATCAGCAGGAGGAAGTGACAAAAACATATCTCTTCTCCAAGACAGAGGAAGGATTAGCTGAGCAGCAAAAGAGACTTCATTTTGTGTCTCGGCGAGGAGAAGAATGGGAGGAAAGCTCTGTCCTTGACGGGAGCGTGGCTGCGCACAAAGGGCGATGCTGGGCCTGGCTTTGCCCCACTCCTCTGAGCTCTTGGTTCCTCCTCAGACTCAAATGTTTTACAGGGAGGAAATTGGGAAGAGGAACAAAGCCCCTGTTTGCTCCTTGCTTTGCTTTTGGATTGAGATCCAGGCCCAATCAGGCCTAATTAAGGCCCTTTGTTGCTCTCTGTGGGTTCTGTGGGTCCAGGCTCGTGGTTTAATCACTGCAGGGATCGATGGGGGGATTTGTGATGCAGCTGGGTCGGAACTGGGCAGAATGATAATATGAAATGCTCTCTGATAATCAATGTGTGATGGGAAAGGGCTTGAAAGTGCAAAACTCTCCCGATCAGCTACAAGCAGCTGAATTTAGAGCTTTTCAAAGGCGTGGTGGTAAATAGTCAAATCAAAAAAGGGGCTCAGAACATGTGAGTTGATATCTAAGATCTGTCAGTCTGAAACATCCTTACATTACGTGGAGGTTTGAACTTAATTCCAGCTCCGAGGTATAGCACAGCTCCAAGGTGTAACAGTTCTGTGTCCTTGGAAAGAAAATAGTAAAGGCAGGGTCTTAATTATCCAGACAGGCTTTGAGTATGGAGGGAAATTTATGTGAGGTCTCTATTTCCCACTTGAAATTCCACGACTCCATTTATGAGTGGAATTATTCTCCAGAATGGAACTGCTTCAATTCATCCCAATCTGGATCACTTTTGCTCTCCTTTAAGGGAAGAGCAGCAATAACTCAATTAAAGTGACATTGTATTCATGGTGGCTTGTGCCAGCTAATAAATCGTCAGAGCTGTTCACGCCACGTTTGGGCTCCTCTCCTCTGTTTGAAGAGCGGCACAATTTGACATTTGTGTGTGTTAAATCTTCCCCGGCAGCCTCCGTGAGCAATGAATTAAGTGTGGAAATTGGAACGGTGTTCTGGGAAGGAGAGGGACTTGTCACAGTCCTTGTGACAAGGACCGGGTGGGCCGGGGGTGCTTTGGGGTGGGGGCAGAGCCCCCGGGACACCGACTTCAAGGGCCACGCTGGAAAGGAACTTGTAATTTCTTGCAAAACGCTCTTCCTTCCAGAACAATCAGCGTTATTTTATATTAATTACCACCTCCTCTGTGACTGAACAACCTGAGTGAGGAAGAACATTTCCTTTTAGCTCTGGAAGGTACTCAGTGCCTCTCTCGTTCCACCGCACGGAATCGCTTCGCATCCCCACAATCCCAAAATGTTTTACAAGTGGCTCTGCTCTGGCACAGACCTCCCCATCTGTTTACTTGAATAATAATCAGCATTTATATTCCAAGAGTGCCCTTTATCTTGCCTGGCCTTTGCACAGAACCATCTGCTTGGAGTTGCTGGGGCTCCAGGCAGAACTCGGGATCGGGATTGGGATCAGGATCGGGATTGGGATCGGGATCAGGATTGGGACTGGGATCGGGATTGGGATCGGGATTGGGATTGGGATCGGGATTGGGATTGGGATTGGGATCGAGATCGAGATCGAGATCGGGATCGGGATTGGGATTGGGATTGGGATCGGGATTGGGATTGGGATCGGAATTGGGATCAGGATTGGGATCAGGATCAGGACGGGGATCGGGATCAGGATCGGGATCCGGATCGGGATTGAGATCGGGATCGGGATTGGGATCAAGATTGGGATTGGGATTGGGATTGGGATCGGGATTGGGATCGGGATTGGGTTCAGGATTGGGTTCAGGATTGGGATTGGGATTGGGATTGGGATTGGGATTGGGATCGGGATCGGGATTGGGATCAAGATTGGGATTGGGATTGGGATCAGGATTGGGATTGAGATCGGGATCAGGATCGGGGCTGTGCCTTTGGCCTGGCTGAGGGTTTGGGGCTGCCCCGTGCAGGACAGCTGGGGACAGCAGCTTCAGTGTCCCTCATTTGTCACTGCCCTCAGGGAAGGCTTTTTCTTGCCTGGAACCTGAATTGCTGAGCTGTTTTGCAGTAAGGCAGAGCAGGAGCTGTGTTCCGGTTCTCTGCTGCTCGTGGGGTCCTGTCTGAGCACCAGGGAGGGAAATCCCTGGATCAGAAGAGCTGTTTGTTCTCCCTGCTGGGTTTTATCTCCTCTCCAGAGGGCTAAATGCTTTCTCTGAGCAAAGGGGAGGTCTCCCAGTCCTTCCCAGGAGCTGGTGCCACCCCGGCAAGAACAGAGTCCAGCAGAGCCTGTGCTGGATGCTGACTGAATTGTGTGGGTGAATTATTATTATTATTATTATTATCATCATCATCATCATCACCATCATTATCATTATCATTACTATCAATACTATCACTATTACTATTATTATCCATCACCATCATGATCCTGTTCACTGCCAGGCTTTCAACAGATCTTCCTTCCCTGAGCTAAATTCCATTAACAATAATAAATCCCCTTGGTCCCTCCAGCTGGAGGCTCTGCTGTGGCTCGAGGTCTCTTTGCTTTAGCAGCAGGAAGGAGCTGCCTCCCTCACTCCAGAGGATTTAAATCCTCCTCTCCCTGGATCCTGATCTCCCATTCCTCTCCTCAACCTTCTACTCTGTCCCTTTGCTGGAGAGGGAAAAGAGAATTTTTGCTGTTTCTGCAGTGCCGTGCAAACCTTTGAACACCAAACCCATTGCTGCCCATTGGGAGCTGCAGGACTGAGCCACAGGAGTGCCCCAAAGTGCTGAGGGTGGGGGTCAGACCATCAGCCCCACCACCGCCACCAGCCCCACCCCCACCAGCCCCACCAAAACCCACCCAGCCCCACCCAGCCCCACCCAGCCCCACCCAGCCCCACCCAAACCCACCCAGCCCCACCCAAACCCACCCAAACCCACACAGCCCCACCCAAACCCACCCAGCCCCACCCAAACCCACCCAGCCCCACCCAAACCCGCCCAGGCCCACCTAAACCCACCCAGCCCCACCCAGCCCCACCCAAACCCATCAGCCCCACCCAAACCCATCAGCCCCACCCAAACCCATCAGCCCCACCCAAACCCACACAGCCCCACCCAAACCCATCAGCCCCACCCAAACCCGCCCAGGCCCACCTAAACCCACCCAGCCCCACCCAGGCCCACCTAAACCCACCCAGCCCCACCCAGCCCCACCCAAACCCATCAGCCCCACCCAAACCCACCCAAACCCACCCAGCCCCACCCAAACCCATCAGCTCCACCCAGCCCCACCCAAACCCATCAGCTCCACCCAAACCCACCCAGCCCCACCCAAACCCATCAGCCCCACCCAAACCCACCCAAATCCACCCAGCCCCACAGCCCCACCCAAACCCACACAGCCCCACCCAAACCCACCCAGCCCCACCCAGGCCTGCCTAGCCCCACAGCCCCACCCAAACCCACCCAGCCCCACCCAGCCCTGCCCAGCCCCACCCAGCCCCACCCAAACCCACCCAGCCCCACCCAGCCCCACCCAAACCCACCCAGCCCCACCCAGCCCCACCCAGGCCTGCCCAGCCCCACAGCCCCACCCAAACCCACCCAGCCCCACAGTTCCCAGCAGGCCTTGGGACAAGGACATCTCCAGAGGTCCCTCCCAAAGGAATTCTTGGCAGAATCCATGATTTTGGTCAGTCAGATCCTTCCAAAGCTGCCGAGGCCCTGGGGCTGTGGAAAGGTGGATGAGCACTGAAGTGCAGCCTCCCGTGCTGACCGGTTTGCAGCCATGCTTTAAATGAAGAACAAATTCTCCTAATTGGTTTTTTTGGCAGATTTCCTGTGATAAATTATTCTCTGACTTTACGGCTCCTTAAATTTGGGTTTGCAGCGCTGTTTACAAACCCACAGAAAGTGATGCCTGAGCAAATAGACAATGAAAGGGATCTTGTAAACTGCAATTGTGTGTAATTGCTGCCTGGGAAGTGTTCATGGGCGAAGAAAAGGCTTCCTCGTTCTTTCAGATTTGACATTCGGAGTGTAAATGTTTGCAGATCTGCCTTTTCCTTTGCTAATTGTTTTTGTTTGGCTGTTTGTTTGCCCTGATCCTTTGCAGGGCTGGTCCCGTGTGACAGCAGCTCAGAAAATCATTCCCATGACAGCTCTGTGCCTCCCTGACTTGTGGGAAAGCCCTGGCATATTCCAGCCTGTTGGGCAGCGATGCTTTCGTGGTTTTTAGAGCTCCATCCATGTTTTTGCTGTGGGCACAGAGTGGCAGGACTGGTAATTTTGTGAATTGTATCATTAATAAAATATATTTTATTTTATTTGATGCTGGCTTTGGAAAGTTCTCGTATGATTATTACATTTTTAAGCATCAGATTTTTTTTTTTTTTTCCTAAAGGCTTTACTGGAGGCTAAATTGAGATCTAATACAAAATTCAAAGAGGTTCTGCTGAAATGCCATTAAAATTTTAACTTTATGTTCTTTCAGGGGTTTAAAAGTTATAGAGGCAAAGCAGTACAAGCCAAGAGGAATTTAACTACGAGATTTCTGTGTTCTGTAGTGGGAAGAGTGTCCAAAAACGAATTTTCTGCTTTCTGAGAAGGATTTGGTCATGGCAGCTGCTCGTGGTGTGTCTGGAATTGTGGCTGGAGCCTCTCCTGGGGCACTTCTGCTTCCTCCAGGAAAAAAAAAAAAATCACAGGCTCTCGTGCCTGCCTGCAGTTATTGCACAGCGCTTTTAATTTCAGTGATAGCCACTGAAAAATTCATGAATGAGCTTTTCTGCTGCCTCATGGAACTTTCCTGCTGGAGCTCCATCCTGGCAGGGAAATGTTCCCCAACTCTGGGAGGTGTTTGGATGCTTTGTGTGAAGTGCCTCTGCTTTTAGCTCTCATTTAAATCAAAGGTGTCAAAGAAAAGCACTTTCCAGCCCCCCGGGAGATGCTGTGCTGTTGTTTTGGGTTGTTCTGGGGGTATTTGTTCATTCCTGGCTTATCGAGCAGCCAAGAAATCCCAGATAACGTGAGAGGTGTGGGAAGGGCAGGGACCAGAGCAGGAATTCTGGCTGGAGTCGCTCATTGTGCACACAGCAGACAGGAGAGCAGGAATGTGCCTGCACACATCCAAAATTCCCAAACCAGGCCTTCTTCCTGGCCCATCTTACAGCTCAGATGGAATTTCCTTCTCTCCTGCTCACTCTTCGTGAATTTTGTCCTACTTGTTCACACAACTGTTTCTTAAAAATCTCCGTGCCTTTGTTTTGACAGGGTTGAACATTCCCCAAGGGGGTTTTAGGCGTTCATGTGGAAAAGGGAAAAAACAGCTCCTTGCTGCAGCAGGAATGACCCAAAATTCCTGTGTGCAGCAGAGCCCTGGTGCTGGCGGTGCCCGGCCTGGCAATAAACTGGTGTTAGCAGCTTTAATTGAATTATTGAAATACAGAGAATGGGCTGCTTCCTGGAGTTCTTCTGAATTCTTTTGTTTTCATTTCAGTAGAATGGATCAGACAGAAATGAGGTCTTTTTGGAGAAAGGGAGTGGAGGGCATTGGGACAGGGGCAGGGGGAGCTGGCCTTGGCCCTTTGGGTTTGTTCCTTTTGCACTCCACGGAGAGCTGAAATGCTCTGGTTCCAAAGGCAGCGTGAGATGAGCGCAGCACTGAGTGCTGAGGCATCAAATACACGGTTTTGCAATATTTATATATGTAATGTTACATCACACATCGAATATAGACACAGATACTAAAACTGAAATTCCTCAGCCTCTGAACTCGACATTTCCTGTCCTCTCCTTAAGGACATTCCACTGCTTTACTTCGTCCTATTCTTCAGCTGAAGCCGAATGGATTCTTAAATCCTGAACGTTTGGGTCAGCAGGGAATTATCCTTTCCAGACCTCGGGGTTTTTAGCCAAATACCCAAACCAACCAGCGCAGGGAGCGTGGGTGAGATTTCCCTCCAGAGGAGATTTTGTTTGAATTAGTGGCTGAAATTGATGCTTTTCCCAAACATCTGTTCCTGCTTCTGGTCCCCTGATCCTCCTGGTGAGAATGTCAAGTGCGACTGCCCAGCTTTTCCTCACCCAGATTTCCAAACCTGGGCGGCTGACGTTGTTTATGGCTCACTCTGTTTTTCTTCTCCCTTTTATGGACTTGCCTTTTCAGGCGTAATTAGCCTTTGTTTGTGCAGATTTGTGCTGAGCAGCTGTGTCAGTTGTTTTGGGAAGTTCAGGCTGCGCGTTGCAATGGGCTCCTAATGTTCATTAAAACCCTCAATCAGGCCAGAGGAAAAAGGATAAAAGGCAATTAAAACGCAGCCACATCCTTGTCCAGGTAAACAAAAAGTATGTAAAGGACTGGAATGGAAACCTCCAATGACTGATGGGCGATTTCTTCTGAGGCACTGCCAAAAAGTTCGTGTGTTTACATATTAAAATGTGTACTGGATGGAATCTAACTTCTCTTTGGTCACAAGGAAAATGGATTTTTTATTTCTACTCCCCTTGTCCTGTGCCACAGGAAATGTCTGAAATTTCCTTCCCAGGAAAAGGGAGTTGGGATGGATTGTGCCAGAGCTCAGCCCAGGGCAGAGGGCAGAACTAGCCTGGCAGGAGGTGCTGCCAAGGGAATTGTGCAGAGACCCCTCCTGGGCCGGGAGTGGGAGATCAATTGGCCATTTCAGGGCTGCCAGAAGTGCCCTCAGTGAGGGATCAACGGGAATGGGTTGGAGCAGCTCCAGCTTCATTCGGTTCTTTTGGCTGGCAGAATTCAGCTCAGAATTATCTGAATTATCTGACTAATGATCTGAATTATTATCTGAATTATTATCTGAACTATGTGAATTATTATCTGAATTATTATCTGAATTATTATTGGAATTATTATCTGAATTATTATCTGAATTATTATCGGAATTATCGGCACACAGAAGGTGGGTCCCTGCTGGGTTGCCGGGGCTGAGCAGGAGCTGTCCCCTGCATCTTCCAGGGCCAGGCTGGCACGGATCACTCTGGAGCCGGGTTGTTCCTGGAGCAGGGCTGGTGTGGATCACTCTGGAGCCAGGCTGTTCCTGGAGCAGGGCTGGCCTGGATCACTCTGGAGCCAGGCTGTTCCTGGAACAGGGCTGGTGTGGATCACTCTGGAGCCAGGCTGTTCCTGGAGCAGGGCTGACACGGATCATTCTGGAGCCAGGCTGTTCCTGGAGCAGGGCTGGCACGGATCATTCTGGAGCCAGGCTGCTCCCGGAGCAGGGCTGGCACGGATCACTCTGGAGCCAGGCTGCTCCTGGGGCCAGGCTGGCCTGGATCACTCTGGAGCCAGGCTGTTCCTGGAGCAGGGCTGGTGTGGATCACTCTGGAGCCAGGCTGTTCCTGGAGCAGGGCTGGCCTGGATCACTCTGGAGCCAGGCTGTTCCTGGAACAGGGCTGGTGTGGATCACTCTGGAGCCAGGCTGTTCCCGGAGCAGGGCTGGTGTGGATCACTCTGGAGCCAGGCTGTTCCCGGAGCAGGGCTGGCACGGATCACTCTGGAGCCAGGCTGCTCCTGGGGCCAGGCTGGCCTGGATCACTCTGGAGCCAGGCTGTTCCTGGAGGAGGGCTGCTCCCAGAGCAGGGCTGGCAGGCTGTGGCCATGGCTGAGCTGCTGTCCCCGCTGGCAGTGACACAGAGGAGATGTCCCTTCCACTGTGGAGAGCCACCCTGGGAATCGCTGCTGCGCCCAAACCCACCCTGGGGCCCGAGGGAGCGCAGGTCTGCCTTTTCCTCCCTGGAACTCTCCGTTCCCATATTTGAGGCACTTCTCCCTGGCACTTTTCCCTGGGAATGTGGGAATCGCCTCTCCCTGGGCTCTCCAGGTGCAGGATCTCACCGCAGCCACAGCAGCAGATGGTGGAACTCACTGAGGTCCCCTGGGACTTTTGGGAAGAGGAGAACTGACTGAATATCCTGGCTAATTATCCTGCGGGAATTGATTTCTCTTCCTGTCTGAGCACCCTGTGCGTTCTGTACAATCTTCCGAGCTGAAGGTGACTTGTGTTTGGAGCTGAGCATGAGCAGAGTTCTCACCTTTCCATAGCAACTGCAGTTTGACAGCAGAAATGTTGGATGCTTGGGGAGATGTTAAGCTTTGTTGAAGACTTTTTGACCAAAAAGAAAGGTCGAAATCTAGAAGGGTTTCTTTATTGGAAGTACGGTTTCTTTATTTGTATTAAGTAAAACTGAATTTTAGGGACAGCCTGAGAGAAAATTAGAAAATATTCTTTGTCGTATTTTCCATGCAATACAAACTTTAGGAGTGAGAGAAAAAGGAACAAAACGTTGCTGTAGGAAATGGCTGAAACCAACAAGGAATGTGTGAAACCGAGGACATTCACACCTTTTTGTGCCGCAGCTGCCACCGGCCGAGGCCACCCCACTGCCGAGGAAACCCTTCCCGGGCACGGATCCAGTCCCTGGCAGCCTGTGAACTCCACTGCCCTGTCTTGCAATATCACACATCTTTTGAGATGATTTGGAAATGAAGTGTCTGGAAAACACAAGGGCTGCAAGTTCATTTAAGGGCTGTTTTTTTATTCTCTCTCCTACATGATCATTTAGAGCAAAATGTTGATAGTGTTAATGACAGAAGCTGGGATGCCAAAATGAATAAACTGGACTGGTGAATTTGGGATTTGGAGCCAAGTATTGTAGGAAAAATCCCCCTGTGGAAGGAGAATGTTGGTGGCTGGAGAAGGTGTGGAAAGGATGGGGAAGAAGGGGAACACAGGAACGGAAAATCAATCCCAGTCAGGGAATGGAAGGGCTAGGGCCAGGAACGGCTGAACTCCAAATCCATTGAGATCCAAATCAATTCCAGCAGGGAAGGCAAAGGATTTGTGCTGCTGCTCCCAGGGAGGCTGAGCCTCTGCAGGGCCCTTGGGATGGACCTTGGCTTCTCCAGCATGGAGCAGGGAACAAATCCCAATATTCCTGACTCAGTCCCAGGTCCTCAGTGAACCCCAGCAGGGAAACGCTGCTGCCTCTGCCCAGACACTCCTGAAAACCTCTCGGGAAAGCTCCTCACATCCCAAATGGAACAGCTTCCAACAGCTCCTGGGGCTGCCCCAGCTCAGGGCTGGTAGGGCCAGTGAGGAAACGCAGCAGGGTTTGGGTGTTTGGAGCTTTTCCTATTGCCACCGTCCTCAAAAACCATCCAGGAGCAGGAGGAGGAGCAGGCACTCGGCTTTCCCACACACACCCGGGGCTGTCAGAGCCCAGCCAGGGCAAAACAGACCCCAGGACCCTAATCCCTCAGAGCAAAACAGACCCCAGGACCCCAATCCCTCAGAGCAAAACAGACCCCAGGACCCCAATCCCCTCAGTGTAAAACAGACCCCAGGACCCCAATCCCTCAGTGTAAAACAGACCCCAGGACCCCAATCCCTCAGTGTAAAACAGACCCCAGGACCCCAATCCCCTCAGTGTAAAACAGACCCCCCAGGACCCCAATCCCTCAGAGCAAAACAGACCCCAGGACCCCAATCCCTCAGTGTAAAACAGACCCCAGGACCCCAATCCCCTCAGTGTAAAACAGATCCCCAGGACCCCAATCCCCTCGGGATCTTGGTTTTAGGGCACAAAGGCCACTCAGTCCCTCGCACATGTCCCTCCTCTCCATCAATAGATGGAGCTGGTACCACACAAATCCATGGGAAGTCGATCCTGGGAGGCCTCACGGGCTCCTGCTGAACCAGGATGAGAGGAAAACACATCAAACGGAGCTGGCACTCCTTTTAAATTGGATCTGTAATTGTTATCCCATCAAAATACATATGGATGAGGAAGATAAGGGTGTTTTTTAAAGACCAGTTCATTAAGTTCTGATGAATTTCTATCATATACCTGCTACAGTGCTTGAGTTTATTGGGAATAACATTTTTATCAGCTGCCAACTCCCTTTGGTGGCTTTTCTTTCATGATTTTTTTTGCTTTTGAGATAAAACAATGCATTCTAGAGAAGATACTGATGAACCTGACATTTGCCCAGAAACTGTGTTCTCTCTTACAACTCCATTTTGAAATTATTTGGGGGTCTGAATGAATTCCTCCTTGTACGATTCCACCCTTCATTACTAATTTAACCTCTATTACTGGTCTGAAATGTTGGAAGTTCAGTTGGAAGAGCTGAATCCCCAGAAAACGGGGGTTGTTTCTTTATCCCGGGGCGAGCAGAGATGGGAGGGTTTTTTATTCTCTTGGTGGCTGTGAAGTGCCAGGAGCTGAGATGGTTTTTGGGAGGGACAGGAACAGCACCTCCTGCTGCTGCATCGACTCTGGGCTGGACAGAGACACAGCTGGGCACATCTGGGCTCGGTCAGTGAGAAGTAACAGCCTGGGTTTGCTGAAAAAACACAGAATAACCTGGGGGAATGCTGGGATTGTGCACAGAGCCCAGGGCCACCGCAGGCTGCTAGGCTGAGCCCGAGCAGGGCAAGGATGGGATCAAGGCACAGAATCTGCGCTGTGGAATTCCCTGGGAACGGGAGATCATCAAACCTCGCAGACGAGAGAGGATGAGCCCTTTGTTCCTCGTGTCCCCAAAAGCTGGGGCTGTGCTTAGAAACACAAACACAGGCGCTTGGTTCTGTTAATGAGACATCAGAGCGGGTTGTTAGGAGCCCATGCTCTCCCAGGAGTTCATTGATATTAAAGTTGGTGTTTTCCTGCTAATAAATGGCAGCAGAGGAGCCAAAAGTCCCTCAGCGAGGCAGGAGCAGCTTCTCCTCCTCCGTGTGCTGGAGTGACCCCGGGGAGAGGAGGATTCCACCAGCGTGGTGTTCATCCTCTCCTCCCACAGTGATCTAACGGGCTTTGTTTAATAATGTTCCCTTTGTTCTGGCAGATAATCATGGGCTGGCCCCGATAGCATCACAAATTCGCTCCTTTCTGATAACGGGATCTTATCAGGCCTTCAGCAGCACATCGCCGTTTCCAGGATATGGCTTTAATTAAAATGACAGTATGGGACAGCTGGGGTGAGATTCCCCAGTCTGGATCTCGGCAACATCAGCCCGGAGAGGGACAGGGTAATAAATGTCTTTTATCTGCTCCGGGGGAGAAGGAGAGAACTGTTCTGCTGATGCATTAATCAGCTGCTGCTGGATAGAACTTGTGCCGCACTCGGAAGTTCTGTGGGAAGGAAGGGAATGGTGTGTGGTGCCTTTGGATCCTGCTGTGGATCCCAAAGAGGCTCAAACTGAAATGGGAGCATTTACAGCTCTCTTTGGGTTGTCAGTGATGGGAACACCAGGTCCTGTGCTGTAGAACACAAGATTTTTGGAGTGCAGTTTTGCACTGGTTTTGATTCGGGCCTGGCTGAGTTCTCACAGCTCTCCCCACCCTCGGAGCTCTGCTGTCCCTGCTTTGCTCCCAAATCCCTCCGGATGAGAGCCCCTGGGGCCTCCCTTTCCATCAGGGACCGACAGCAGCCAGGCACAGCGATGGGGCTGAGCTGAGGGCACGCAGGAATTCCTCCCCAGGGTCCCTCTGGGATGGATCCGTGAGCCGCAGCTCTGCTGAGGCAGGGCTCCTCAAACCTCATCTCCCAATTTCCGAGGGGTGCCTCGCCTCTCGCTGGGGCTGCTCCCAGCCTGGGAAGGTGCTGGGGGAGGAGGCAGCACTTCAAAGCAGGAGCTGCCCCCCAGCCAGGGCTGAAGGTTTTCTGGGACTAAGCATTTCTAAATTGGAATTTCATTCTCTTAGCGCCATAACGCAATCGCGGCGAGTTCTATGAATATCCCAAATAACAGGAGATGACAATGGATGAAAAGGCACCGGGAATCAGCTGACTTAAGGGAAAATAATTACTTTTACTCAGCAAAGCTGAAGTTAATATTTTTGAAGCCCTGAGTTGCCTCATAGAAACCTCCTCAGAGAAGGAGCTTTTCTTATTAATTTTAGTGATTTTTTTTCTTGCTTTGTTTTATTCCTTTGTATGTATCCTGTAGCTTAAAAAAGCTAAATGAAAGTGGTTTATATCCTGTCATGATTGGGTTTGAAATCAGAGGTTAAAGGAAATCTCTGCGCAGTTGAGAATTGATGGGGTTTATTCCCTCGCTGGGTGTCATGCTCTAAAAGCCTGATGTGATGCTGTGCTTTGGTGATATAATGTAATACACGATGATGGGATTGGGTTTAATTTCTTTCTTCATATCAAGGTCGTGTCACTTGCAGTGCAGATTTCCCTGACATGACACTGGAAGGATTGGGTTCGTGTTTCGCTCTGCAGAACTCCTGGATTTATTAAAATATGGGTGTTTACCAACATGGGAAATATAAACTTCCTGCTAAAACCCACCTGTATTTTGAGCTGAAAGTGCTGCTGCCCTGAACTGGAGCCCTGCACATTCCCTGGACTGGGAGAACTTTATTGCAAGTCTCAGCTTGGCTCCAAATCCAAGAGCAGCCTCCTGGCAGTGCTTGGCTTGAGTCACGTTCCCACCTTAAAATATAGCCCTGGCTTAGAATTGTGAGTATCTTTATCTTAGTTCATTACAGCCACCCTTTAAATAATCAGTAATTACCAGCCTTTAACCTTTAGTTCTAACCTGAGACAGCAGTTATTTAATATTATTTTACCTTAAGTGTTGAGGAAAGTAAAAATCTGTATTTCAAAGCAATTTATTCCTGAGGTTTTATCATATGATCTGGGCCTTTAATGGCTTCATCATTATTCTTACCTGGTCTGTCTCCTTCTGCCTCCATTCTCCACAAATCTTCTTTACAGCAGAATTGAGGAATTGTCTCCTTCAGCTTCCTGGGCACGAGGAAGAGAGGGGAATTGAGGCAGAAAGGGGAATTAAGGCAGAAAGGGGACTCGAGGCAGGAAGGGGTGCCCTGGCTCAAGGCTGAAGGGAAAACTCCAAGGAAAACACTGAAATTCCCAAATTTGTCTACCTCAATCCATGCTCTGGGATTCGTGGTGTTACATCTTTCACAAATTTATTATAATGAGCGGTAAAAATAAATCAGTGATGATCTTGGATGATTCACCTAGGAATTTTGAGGAGTGTTTGACCTTGGAGCCTTCCTCGGGAGGTGGGGTGGGAGCAGGGCAGGTAAATTCCAGGATGAAATGCAATTCCGGTGCCACAACTGTCCCTTACCTGTTTGGGACTTGCAATCCATGAGTAGAAAACACCTCTGGGGGCTCTGCTGCCTCCTGTAAGTGTGAAGGGAGAACTGGGTGCGATTAAATTCATTGAATTCCTCTGATTTTTTGGAAAGACAAACACCAGAACTGTGGAAGAAAAGGGTCCAAAGATGAGTTTCATGCAATGTTTGGTTCCTGTGCGAAGGTAAATCACACCAAAGACATAAAATGTTGATCTTTAAATACTTGAAATCTATTGTAGGCAAAATTTCCCCTCCTTTAGCTGCCAGCAGTTGAACCTGGGGATGTATTTTCATTTGGTAAAGTAGATTTATCAGTAAAATCTTAAGAGACTCTCAAGATTTGAGGAAACTTTTGTATTTTTAGTAAGTTTTTCTGGTAGAACACCAACACTTGAAGCCAGGTGTGGATAAGCAAAGCAAACCCCTGCATTGCACTTTGCTGGGTTTTTTTTTCCTGAGCCCAGAGAGCTTTCCCTGAAGGCAGAGAAAACTTTCCCGAAGGCCACGAGCCCCGCGGTCTGGTGCGGTCCCTGTGCCGGGGCTTGTGCTCGGGCTGCGCACATCCCCGAGTTCCGCACATCCCCGAGTTCCGCACATCGCCGAGCTCCGCGCACATCCCCGAGCTCCGCGCATCCCCGAGCGCATCCCCGAGCGCATCCCCGAGCTCCGCGCACATCCCCGAGTTCCGCACATCGCCGAGCTCCGCGCACATCCCCGAGCTCCGCGCATCCCCGAGCTCCGCACATCCCCGAGCTCCGCACATCCCCGAGCTCCGCACATCCCCGCGCACATCCCCGAGCGCATCCCCGAGCTCCGCACATCCCCGAGCTCCGCACATCCCCGCGCACATCCCCGAGCGCATCCCCGAGCTCCGCACATCCCCGAGCTCCGCACATCCCCGCGCACATCCCCGAGCGCATCCCCGAGCTCCGCACATCCCCGAGCTCCGCACATCGCCAAGCGCCGCACATCCCCGCGCACATCCCCGAGCTCCGCACATCCCCGAGCGCATCCCCGAGCGCATCCCCGAGCGCATCCCCGAGCCCCGCGCACATCGCCGCTCGCTGCTCCGCGTCCGTTCCGCGCCGGCTGCTTCCCTCTGCTGCACGCAGCCAGAAGTGCTCGGCAGCCCCGAGCCCTGGCCGCGTTGGGAGCTTTGTCCCCAAATGGCACAGAGAGGGCACAGGGCCGCGCTGGCTGTGGGGTGCCATGGGAAGTGATCCCTCTGCCCTCACCTCTCCCGGGTCCCGGCTCTGCCCTGAAGTGGCGTTTTGGTGCTGAAGGACAGCTCAGCTCCGTGCTGTGTTTCTCGCCCGAGCTCACCGAGCTGCGGCACTCTGCTTTGGGGTTAATTTTGGCTAATTCAGTGCCGAGGGCACCAGCACTGCGGATTGAATGGAATAACCAAGCAAAGAGTTCACGGCCTTTTCCCAGTTCCTGGACAGTCCTGGTCAGGTGCCACTGCAGAAGGACAGGAAAGTTCATTCTGACCCCTGGGTGTGTCCAAACTGTGCCGAATTAGGGGAAATGCTGTCAGGTTCCCACGTCGGGAGCAGAGGGAGGCAGAGCTCTGGGATCAATAAACGTCCCTGATGGAGCCAAACCATTTCAGCGGTTCCTGTCTCCTTCCCAGGCCCCTCGGGCTGCACAGGGCAATGTTCTGAGTCAACTCAGATTTTGTCATTGACCTCTGACAGAATCCCAGGGTCTCTGAGGTGGGAAAAGCCCTCCAAGTCCTCGAGTCCAAGCTGTGAGCCATCCCCACCTTGTCCCCAGCCCCGAGAGCTCTGTGCCACATCCAGGCCTTCCTGATCTTCCTAATTATCCATAACACAAACCCCTGGGTGTGCCAAAGCATTGATTTGTGTGGACAAATCTACAAAGGCCCTGGAAATAAAATCATAATTAATGCTGAAGTGGGAATTCTTCCTCGCCCAGTTGGAGGAAATGCTGCAGGTGAAATTTCAAGTGCAGCTGATTTCCCCAAATTACAAATCAAAGAGCGAATTAGGTATGAAGATTATGACATTTTCTAAATGCCTGGGTCTTATGATTCTTAAAATCGAGGAGTGAAGTTGGGATGTTGTCACCCCCCTGGCATGTCAATGCACAGTTCCCGGTTCTGAGCTCAGCCAACCACTCCAGCATTTTACTTTTTATCAGATTAACTTTGCTCTGCACTCTCTGTCGATTTTTGGAATGAGTAAACACAGGGAAATGCAAATAATTGCATTGTATTTCATCTTAGATTAATGAATTAAAAAATAATATAGATTTTTAACTCATCAGAGCTGATGGCTTCTGACAGATCAAATGGGGACTTCACTTGAAAGCAAGTGGCTTGGAATTGTTTGGAGAACATCATGGGGGTTTTTAAAGAGTTTTTTTCTCATCTCTGAGGAGGCTGAGGTTTATCCTTTGAAATCAAAGAGTTTCTATATTTATTTTTTTATTGATATGGAAACAAAATACCACAAAACTTGAGGGGACTGCAAAATCCAAATGGGAACTGTTCCCAAAGGCTGCAGTGCTGCCTGGGCTCACTGATTAAAGGCCACCAGACGTGTCCTGGCTAAAAGCTGTGGCGATTCCCTCTGCCAGGCTCGTTTTGGGCTGGAGCCAGCCTGTTCCGTGCTGGGGAAGGATTCCCGAGGCCAGGATGGAGAAAAGGTTGGACATGAGCAATATCTGCTGTGGTTTTCAGTGCTGGCCTGGCAGAGCAGGATCTGGGACGAGGGACTGTGCTCAGGGGATCCAGAGCTCCTGGGTTTGGGACGGCGGGGACAGCTGGGCACTGTCACCAGCCCGAGGGCAGAGCAGGATCTGGGACGGGGAGGGATGAGGGACTGTGCTCAGGGGATCCAGAGCTCCTGGGTTTGGGACGGCGGGGACAGCTGGGCACTGTCACCAGCCCGAGGGCAGAGCAGGATCAGGGACAGGGAGGGATGAGGGACTGTGCTCAGGGGGTCCAGAGCTCCTGCAGCTCCTGGGTTTGGGACAGCAGGGACAGCTGGACATTGTCACCAGCCCGAGGGCAGAGCAGGATCTGGGACAGGGCAGGGATCAGGGACTGTGCTCAGGGGGTCCAGAGCTCCTGGGTTTGGGACAGCAGGGACAGCTGGGCACTGCCACCAACTGGAGGGCAGAGCAGGATCTGGGACAGGGCAGGGATCAGGGACTGTGCTCAGGGGGTCCAGAGCTCCTGGGTTTGGGACAGCAGGGACAGCTGGGCACTGTCACCAGCCCGAGGGCAGAGCAGGAGGAAGGGGCTGGATTCCAGCAGCTCCTGCACCTTCAGGATGTCCTGTGGAGCCCAACACTGCCCCTTCATCTCTGTGCCATTGATGCCCAAGAATGGCTCCTGATGGTCTGGCTCGGGCCAGCGGAGCCCATTCAGGGCTCCCGGAATTCCAATTATTTGTGATCCAGGGGCTGTTCTGCTTCCTGAACTATTCACCTGTTGCTCAGGGGTGAACATTTGCTGCCGGGCCCTGCCTGATGTTCTCTGCGATGAACATCAATGCTTTGGGTGCATTTATTCTCCGTTATTGTTGTGCCTGTTCAGAGCAGCAGCAGCTCTGTCACATCCCAGCGATGTTTTTATTTGGAGGAGCAGGGAAACGAGGCAGGCGCCTTTCATCTGCTCCGGGAGTGTGTCAGCAGCCCCTCCCCAGTGCTCCCCGACACCCTGGTGATGGCAGCCCTGATTTATGGCACGGCACAGGTGGGTTACTCCAAGGGCATCCATCAAACAACAAACAAAATGTAATCACCTGCCGCAGAGCTTTATGTTGCACTTGAGGAGAGACAGAGACTGAGAGCACCTTTGCAAGCTCAGCTGGAACATTCTGCTGAGCCTCCAGGATGGAGGAGGTGATTTATTTTTTATTTCCCCCCCTTTCAGCCTGTAGCTCTCTGGGTTATTGAAAATGATTGGGGTATTGGCATCTTCCATCCACAAAGATTTCCTTTGCAGCTGTAAAGTGCTGCTGTGTTTAGTGAGTTAATGAAGGCTGCAGGAATCTCTTTGGCAAGCAGCTGAGGGACACACGATGGGACCTGAGATGGGGAAAAGGTGCCCAAAAAGTCCTGTGGAGGGAGGGGGGAGTGGAGATTTTGGGTTCCAGATTCTCTCTGCTTCTCCCAGGGGCATTGTCCCCCTGGGCTGTGGCTGCTGGGCCAAAGTGTTCAGGAAAGTTGTTTACTTTGGATCTTTCTCCTTTTTGATTCTGTTCTGTGGGGTTTTGGTGCAGCTGCCTCAAACTTTAGGCTTGGAGTTTCCAGGAAATCCAGGCTCCAGCTGCGCAATATGGACCAGGCCTCCGTTCCTGGAATCCCAGCGGTGACTGAAGTGCCCTGGTGTGCACAGAGCTTGATTTCTGCATTTATTCTGTATTATCATTTATTCTGCAGCAGCGCTCAAAGGATGTATAACTTCAGCTTGAGCTGCACTCCACCAGCTCAGAAGAAGCTGCCTCACCCTGAGATTTTATTTTTGTGGAATATTCTGCTTATTTCCATTTCCAAGTGCGCTGATTGAAGCCACCAGCTGCTGCCCTTATTTCTACTTTTGCTCTCTCCTTCCCCATCAGAGCTGCGTTATAAACTGAGAACTCGGTATTTTTATCTGAAGCACCAAACACAGACTCCGTGGCGTAGGCAAAAATCCATAATTAGTGGGGCTTGAGGCAGAAGTGGCTCCGTGTGCACCAGGAAACGGCTGCGCTGACGTGGGCAGGCTCGGGAGGATGCTCTGCCACGTGAAAACTTTCCTGTGGAGCTGCCCAGCTCCTCTCCTCCATGGGCCTTTGTTTGGTTTGGGCTTTGTTTGGGATTTTTTTTTAATTATTATTTTTATTTTCCTTGGCAGCGTCAAACACAGACAACGACCTAAAAGGCTGTTGAAGAAAATGTATTTTTCATATATTTGCTCTCTGCCTTTGCAGCTCCGCTCCTCATTGTGAGCTCGAGCCTGGCAAACACACGATGGCGAGGGAATAAGGAATCTTCTGATGTGATGTGCTCACATATTGATTTTTTTTTCTCTTAAAATTCTGTTTACAAATTCCTTTTGCTTTAATTATTTGTTTCCTCCTGAAGACAGTACAAAGGCGGCCTGCAGGAGGACCGAGTGACAAGCCTTGTTCTTCAGGAGATGTAGCTAATCTGCTGCATCTCCCAGCCTTTAGCAGGCAGGCATTTCAAACCATTTTGTCCGTGGTAACCGAGCCCCTTAAAGCTGAGCTGTGAGCAGGGTTTGGAGCTGGGATGGAGTGAGCTCAGTGCAGCTGCTCGGGTGGGAGGGGATGAGCCCTGTGCTCTGCTCTGGGCTGGGCGCCCGAGGCAAACGGAGTTTATTTCCAAAAGGAAGGGGAATGGACACAAAACTGCGATATCTTGGCCAGGAATTCCGCCGTGCTCACCTTCCCCAGCCAGGGTTCCTCACAGCCCTGCTGCAAACACCCCCCAGCTGCTCCTGCCTCGTGCCGTGGGAATCTCCTGAGGAGCCACTCTGAGCATCAGATCTCCTTTCGCCTTTTCCTGTCCTGTTCCCGTGGGGTTTGTGTCCCACAGGAGCTCTGACACTCCAGGGTTCACTGTGCCTTTCTCCTTCCCCTCTGCCCATTGCAAACACCGCTAATTCCCAAAATCCTGTGCCCTGGGTGGATGCAAGGACAGAGTCTGGCAGAGCTGCTCTTTCTGACCACAGGTTCCTCCTCCAGCCGTGCCCCCTTTCCTGCAGGCGCTGCCTTTGCTTTCCCCTCTCTCAGGGATGGGCTCTCTCCAGAGCAGAGCGGCTGTGCTTTCACTTGAGCAGAGCCAGGATTGTTGGCCTTGTCCTTTCCTCAGAGCCGTGTGGTGTGTCCTGATCAGGGGCGTCACAAAAATATTGATGTGCGGTTAGCTGGGGAAAGGGAACGGTGACATTGCTGGCCAGAAACAGAATTTTTGATTACAGACGCCTGAAACATTGATAACCACAGCCCAGAATGGAGGGGATGGGGCTGGGGGGCTTCTTCATCCTGTTCCTGCTCACAGGAGAGCGTTCTTTAGGGCTTTGTGCCCAAACGGGCAAGTTTACAGTGTCCCCATCCCGCTCACCTGGCCGTGTCCCTGCTCACCTGGGCGTGTCCATCTCACCTGGGCGTGTCCATCTCACCTGGGCGTGTCCCCTCTCACCTGGGCGTGTCCATCTCACCTGGGCATGTCCATCTCACCTGGGCGTGTCCCCTCTCACCTGGGCGTGTCCGGCTCACCTGGGCGTGTCCATCTCACCTGGGCGTGTCCCTGCTCACCTGGGTGTGTCCATCTCACCTGGGCGTGCCCCCTCTCACCTGGGCGTGTCCCCCTCACCTGGGCGCGTCCCCCTCACCTGGCTGCCCCTCCCCCGCCGCACCTGGGGGGTCTGGCTCGTCCCCCCCCACCTGTGCGCGCGCCCCGGCAGGCCCCGCCCCGCGCGCCCCTAATTGGCTGGGGGGGAGGGGCGGCTCATTAGTGATGCGGGCGCGCGCCGCGGCCCCGGAGTCGGCGGCGGCCGGAGCGGAGCGCGGAGCGGAGCGCGGAGCATCCCCCGAGCCGCATCCCCCGGCGGGCTCATCCCCGCAGCCGAACGGCGAGACAGGAGCGGGGACAGCCCACCCCGACCCCGGAGAGTTGTCTGGCTGGAGCTCGGCTCCGAAGGGAGGGGGAGCGGCTCCGCAGCCCCGGCTCCATCCCCGCTCCATCCCCCGGCGCTGCGGGCTCGGCATGGGCGGAGGAGCCCCGCGCCTGCACCGGCGGCTGCTGCTGCTGCTGGGACTGTGCAGCTGGACGGCCGCGCTGCGAGGTAAGGGGGCTCGTCCTGCCCTCCCCAGGGCCGCTTTGGGGCGGGGGTCCCACCGGTTGCTCCGGAGCGGGGAGAGCGCCGGAGGATGGCGGAGCCGGGGTGAGGGAGCGGGAGCGGCGCAGCGCGGGGATGGCGAGGACCCGCCGGGAGAAACACACACCGCACCCTCCCTGCGAGCCAGCCCCCGGCAGGAACACCCGCACCCCATCTCCGGGAGAAATAACCTCATCCCATCTCCCGGAGAAACACGCACCCGCACCCCATCTCCGGGAGGAACACACACCGCACCCTCCCTGCGAGCCAGCCCCCGGCAGGAACACCCGCACCCCATCTCCGGGAGAAACACACACCGCATCCTCCCTGCGAGACAGCCCCCGGCACCCCATCTGCCGGAGAAACACCCGCACCCCATCTCCCGGAGAAACACGCACTCGCACCCCATCTCCGGGAGAAACACCCGCATCCCATCTCCCGGAGAAACACACACCCGCACCCCATCTCCGGGAGAAATAACCTCATCCCATCTCCGGCAGAAACACGCACCCGCACCCCATCTCCGGGAGAAATAACCTCATCCCATCTCCCGGAGAAGCAAACACCCGCACCCCATCTCCGGGAGGCACACACACCCGCACCCCATCTCCGGCAGAAACACCCGCATCCCATCTCCCGGAGAAAAATCCGCACCGCCGCGGGGACCGGAGGCCAGGGCGCGGGGCTGCGCTGCGGGGTCCCGCGGTGGTCCCGCGGTGGTCCCGGGGTGGTCCCGCGGTGGTCGCGGCCGTTCGGGTCCCTGAGCGCAGCGCAGCCCCCGCAGGCTGCGGCTCGGGCTGGATGCTCCGCGCTGTGCGGTGCCGCCGCAGCCGCGGGGCCGGGGCTGGCTCGGGGAGGGACGCGCTCGAGGGTCCCGGGCACCGCTCGAGAGTCCCGGGCAGCGCTCGGGGTGTCCCGGGATGGGATTTGGGAGGCTCCGGGATGCCTTCGAGCAGCGCAGGCTCATCCCTGTGAGGCAGCGCGGGTGCTGGGGCTGATGCGCACACGGCAGTGGGTTTGTTTTCCATGTGTACCGCAGGTACTGGAGATGCTCCGAGTCCTTTTTTTTTTTTTTTTTTAAATTGTATTTAACTTTTTTCTGGTAAATCACCGGAGTGCAATAACCTCTTCAGGGCACCCAGCCCTCCTCTCCCGGTGTCCCGCACACCTCGGCGAGGCTATCCGGGTTCCTCGGAGCGCTCCAAGCGCCGGGAAGGCGCGGGCGGGCGTTCTGCTGTGCTTTTTGGAGGAAGGCACCGACTGGTGCCGAGAGCCTCTGTGTTTAGGCTCTGTGATGTTCATTACGAGCGGCTCATTCCTGCACAATGGAGCAATCAGACTTTGTGGCTCCTCAAAGATTGCTCTCGCTGGTTCGGCAGCGGCCCCTCCGTGGAGCTCTCTCCCACACCCGCCGTGTCTGTGCTTCCATTTTCCTTTGGATGGACTTTATGGGCTCCGGGCTCTGTACGGGAACCATCCTCAGGTAGCCACGGGCTCGTGATAGCTCGCCACAGGTCCTGGAGCCTCCCTGGCCGCCGCAGCTGCCCGGATCTGTCCCTGAATTGCTGCTCCAGCACAGGGAAAGCCGAGAGGCTTTTGTGTAACGCACAAAATGTGCCCCTTTGGGGGTGTTTTGGGCAGGAAAGAAACCAAACCAACCGACAGAACCCCACCAGTTTATAGCACAGTGAAATGGGTGACGAGAATAGAACGGAAAATAGCATTTGCTCTTTTTGTAATACTTCGGTCAAGAAGCATCTGTGCCTGCACAGGACATGGCGTGTGCCTAACTCAGTGATGTGAGGGGCTCGGTGCCTTTGGTGGCTCACACCTGGAACCCTTGGCAGCTCTTGCACCGGGGGAGGTGTGGTGAGGATCTGAAATTTCCGACCACGGGGCTGGAGGATGCTTCTGCTGTGCCAAGTAACAAATTTCACCTCTAATTAAAACTCGCCAGGTTGGACGTGTCAAGTTCTAGGCTGGGGCAGAGCAGTTTTTGGGCATCTTGGCGAGGCAGAGCGGTGATTTTTGGGCAGTTTGGTGCCGGTGCCTGGTGTTCGCTGGCAGCTCTGGCTGATGCAGCTGAACCTCAGTTACAACCCCAGAGCTGTAAGATTTTAGTTTATGAAGTTGTCTCAAAGCTGCCTCAGAGACAGATTGTGCTCAGGTTTCTGTTCTGAGCGGGGATTAAAGAAAAATTGGATGTTTGTAGAAACCCCTGGCACCGCATTTTAAATCCGTTGGAATGAATATACATAGATAGCTCTGGGCTTTTGTTTTTACAGGAAAAAATTGCCCAGACAGGATGGTAATTGGAGAAGAGAGTCACTAATATTTATTATCTCATTGACGCCTTGAAACTAATTTTGAGTTGCACATCTCTGAATAAAGATGTCTGTGAACATGAGCATTAATATTCTCTGCATCCTGATCCCGAAGCCTCGAGCTGTGTTTTACACGGTGTTCACAGATCTGAGTGTATTTGGTGCTAAATAAGCTTTGTTTGGGGATTCTGCTGCTCCCAAGGGCTCTCCCTGCCCAGCCTGGGCACCGCTGGTTTGCGATGATAAAATGCCCCATGAAACCTCCTCGTGGACTGGGGTGGCTCTGTGGGCAGGGAGCTGTTGGAGCAGAGATCTCTGACCATCCCTGTTGGTTTGTGGGTTTTTTTAATTGCTTTTTGGCATAAAAAGCACCGATCACCTGCTGCTGGGAGAGCTGCGTGTTTACAGTGCTCCTGTGCAGCACGAACCGAGAGGACAAACCAGGCTCTGGAGGAATAATGCTTGATTTGGGTAAAAATAGCTACTTGTCCTGGTGTAGAAATGAGCGTGGTGGTGAGGCCAGGCCTGGGGTGCGAGGTGTGTCCACACTGTCCCTTTGTCTCGCGTTTCATGTGCGAATCAGACGAACCCCATTATTGCAGCACAAAGGATTTCATTGTGCGCTGAGGGCTCTGCCCATCCTCCCCAGAGCTCGCTGGCCCAGCAGGGGCTGTGCAGGACCCCCAGGGACACTTTGGGGGCTGGTGAGGGTTGGCTGTGCCCCATTCTGCTCCAGGGTCTCTCTGCACTCACGGGGAGGTGCTGGGGTGCCCCATTTCCTCATCCAGAGGGCTGTGGGTCATTCCTGGTGCTCTGCCAGCCTGGCTCGGGCTCTCTGCTCCCGCAGCCCCTGGCAGCTGGGATGGTGAAGGTGTTTTTGGGGCCATTCCTGCTGTGCCAGCCCCGATGGAGGCACAGGTGCCCCTGCATTGATCTGCTCTCAGAGTTATCAATGCCCGGCTGGGGGTGGGCTTGGCACAGCATCAATGGATCCAGGCAGGGCATGGTGCGGTTGGAATCTCTCCTGGCTTTGCTCGAATCACTCCATCCAGATGATAACGTTGTATTTTTATCTCGTTAGGACAAAGTGTTCATTAAAATAACAACCACATGCTCTGCTCGGAGCCATCCTCCCACTCCCCTGCAGTGTCTCGTGTGGGCTTCTCCATCAATATTTACATTATTTAACTCTGGAACTTCCCAGGAAATGAACTTCCTTCCCTTGTGGCTGAACAGGGTCTGTTTGCAGCTCCCCAGGGTGAGCCAGGCTCAGCTGTGGGTGCTGCAATAGTGCTGTCCTTTCATCGGTGGGACACTCAGGGTTTAGAACAGTGATTATTTTCTCAAAACCACAGGAGATTTGGGGACTCTGAAGAGCAGGATTGTGTGCAGGATGCAGGAGTTGTCTTGGTTTGGAACTCTTGTGTTGAGGCTTCTATTTAGCCCTGATTTTTCTCTGCGTTTATTGCTGTCTTTGGGAGAGAATTCAGAGGCTGTGGCACAGACTGACTTTGGCCATGAGGATGCTGCAGTTTTGTCTGTTTTAGAGCACTGCTCCTTGTGAGGAATGTTTGATTTGCAGGAGAGTTCTGCCCTGCCCGGGAAGCGGCTGTGGTTCCGGGGTGCTGAGCTCAGAACGGCAGCAAGTTTTGCTTGGCTAAACAAACCCTGGAGAGCTGCAGCTGAAGGGAGCCCAGCCCAGCGTGCAGGGCACAAATCTCTCTGGAAAGGTCTCCTTTTGGGGAGGATGGGCCCATCGTGCCCTGCAGGAGCTCAGGGACAGGGTCTGCTCCCTCTCGGTCCCATGTGCCTGCTGGGGCTGTGAGGTGTGATCCCTGTCCCTATGCATTTGGGGCTGTGAGGTGTGATCCCTGTCCCTGCGGGTGCAGGATTTGGGGCTGGGGGTTGTGATCCCTATCCCTTGGGATGCAGGATTTGGAGCTGTGAGGTGTGATCCCTGTCCCTGCAGGTGCAGGATTTGGGGCTGGAGGCTGTGAGGTGTGATTGCTATCCCTACAGGTGCAGGATTTGGGGCTGGGGGCTGTGATCCTTGTCCCTGCAGGTGCAGGATTTGGGGCTGGGGGCTGTGAGGTGTGATCCCTGTCCCTATGGATTTGGGGCTGGGGACTGTGATCCCTGTCCCTGTGGATGCAGGATTTGGGGCTGGGGGCTGTGATTGCTGTCTCTGCAGGTGCAGGATTTGGGGCTGGGGGCTGTGATCCCTGTCCCTGCGGGTGCAGGATTTGGGGCTGTGGGGTGTGAGGTGTGATCCCTGTCTCTGTTGATGCAGGATTTGGGTCTGTGAGGTGCAATCCCTGTCCCTGTGGATTTGGGGCTGGGGGCTGTGACCCCTGTCCCTGCAGGTGCAGGATTTGGGGCTGTGAGCTGCGATCCCTGTCCCTATGGATTTGGGGCTGGGATCTGTGACCCCTGTCCCTGCAGGTGCAGGATTTGGGGCTGGGGGCTGCGATCCCTGTCCCTATGGATTTGGGGCTGGGATCTGTGACCCCTGTCCCTGTGGGTGCAGGATTTGGGGCTGGGGTCTGTGAGGTGTGATCCCTGTCCCTGCAGGTGCAGGATTTGGGGCTGTGAGGTGTGATCCCTGTCCCCATGGATGCAGGATTTGGGGCTGGGGGCTGTGACCCCTGTCCCTACAGGTGCAGGATTTGGGGCTGTGAGGTGCAGGCTGCCAGGACCTTTCCCTGCCCTGGGAAGTGTTTTCCATCTCCTCCCAGGCAGGGGTTTGGTCTCAGGGTGGGTTTGCAGGTCAGGGCTGGAGCTGGGGGGGTTTCACAGCAGAAGGCAAACACAAATAATGGCATTTATGCGAAGATGGAAAATTACCGAGCCAAGGAGTCCTCGGGGCCAGTGGATGTGTCTTGTCTGTATTTTTAGTCGTGGCTCTGGTGAAAGGTGGAGTCTGAGGGAAGCAGCAGAATGCTAACACCAGAGGCTGCTGTTTCAGTGCTTTGGGATGCTGCTGGAGCAGATGGCCACATTCATCTGTCTCAAGCAGAAAAATGGCTCATTTTCTATTTATATTTTTAATAGTCTGGCTGTGCCACGTGGCCGTGGCTCAGGGCAGCAGTGTTTGTGGCCAGGGAGGGTTTCTGTCCCGTCAGCTCTCCCTGGGCTCCGTCAGTCCCATTTTGGAACATCCTGCAGCAGGGGTTAAAGGAGCCTGATACCCTCAATTTACCTGCACGATGGTGATTAATGTGTGTACATCACCTTCCCCTCCCCACTCACCTTTTTGTGGCCTTTTGAACCACTCCGAAGTGTTTTTAATAAAGAGACTTTTATTGCAGGAGCTTGGTGGAGCCCAGTGACTTTCCTGACACTATTTGGTGCCAAATCTGTTCTATTAATGACCTCCAGCCTTTGCTATAAATCCGAATCTGACGTGCAGGAGGTGAGAGATGCTGGAGGTTTGTCTGATTTCTCTGCTTTTGTTGGGGTTTTGGATCCCATCACAAAGTAGGAATAATGGATTATATTAGGCCTTGTGTATCTTATTTATAAGAAGCACATTTATTCCTCATCCCCTCTTGCTGTCAGTCCAGCTTTGTGGGCTTTTCCTAATTACAGAGGAAAACATTAGGTTCCTAAATCAGTGAAATTAATTCAGTTCCTAATAAATAAATAAATGAATAGTGGCTGGTTAAAAGTGGCAGTGAGTCTCTCCCAGTTGTCACCTGGCCCCACAGTTGGTGCTGAATTCCCAGAGGAATCTTTTTAATTGTCACAGGAACAGCAAAACTCCTCCTCCTCCCACTGCAATATTAAAATTGCGGGACTTATTTTGTGTCAAATGAGCTAACAAAATAAAAGCTGAATTTCAAGTATTTAATCTGTCAGCATCAATGAATCTGAAAGGATTATCGTTCCATCACGGGGAATAGATTTCTCCCAAAGATAGCTTTGCTCCTTGACTTGCCTATTTCTGTGCAGATTGTTATGGATCCAATTCTGGCTACAATTTAAATATTCCTGCTCTGCTCTGATTGAATCTCAGAGTCACTAATGTGGTGCCTGGCTCGTGCTGAGCCCCAGAACTTTGCCTCGATCCCTCCAAGGTCTCCTCTTGAATTCTCCACGAGGGCTGGGGGTGTTCGTGCTCTCCGTTGTGCTCAGCAGCTCCAGCCTGGCAGCTGCAGTGCCATGAATGATGTGCCAGCCTCTCCCTGCTTCCCTCCTGAGGAACCAGAGTCAGAACAGCAGGAATTAAAACCAGGATTATCCTGGGGAGGGGTGGCACAGAGCTCTGGCAAATGAGCGGCACAATTCCCATTGCTGTGCCCCAGTCCAAGGAAAGCTTCCCTGAAGTTTGGGATGAGGTTTGGGATGATCTGGGGGCTGCTCCTGGTGCTGTTGTTGGGGGTAAGTGCATGTGGGATAAACAACTTCTGGTGATTATAAACAATAGGTTGTGATAATGAGATCTGCCCCAGCCAAGGACAATTTGCTGCTGTTTTTATATCAAAAAATGCTTTGGGTAATGCTTAGGTTGTAATGCTAAAGGGCATTTCTGAAAAAACTTGCAATTTGGGCTAGTGACTGTGATGTTTTTTGGATTTTTCCTGTAAATGAGTTGCAGACCTGATGCAATCTTTCAAAACACCTCAGTGTCTCTCACCAGCATTTATCTGATGTCACCAAGCTTTGTGAAAGTCTCCGTTACCTCTTGCACTGTGTCGCGTTCAGCACCATGGAGTGTTTGTCACTTCCTGCAGCTCCCAGGAGCACCTCTGAGTCTCAGATTTCCAATATTGTGAACAAAACGTAGTTGGCATCCAGAAGCCTCCAGGTGGAAATGTTGTTTCGTGATTTGTACCTGTGTTTTTGTCCACCTTGTAGTGATTTTTCTCCGGGCTTGGGCGGCAGATTCCCTTCCCCTGCCTCTGTGGGATTGAGTTGGGTTGGAGTTCGGAAAGGGGCACTGGTCAGAGGCTGAATGAGGGTGTGGAAATAAAATCGAGTGCAGGAATGGATTGTGCTGCAGCTGCCCCTGGCTGATGCATTCGGTGGTGTTAATCCCTCGGAAAACAAAGGTGTTTGCTCTGCTCAGAGCTGTTCAGAGTGCAGAGCAAACAGCGCTGAGCAGGGGATGGAGTTGGATTTATTTGGGGGAGAGGCTCTGCAGGGTGTAAGGTTTGGCCCTGGCAGGAGTTAATAAAGATCGAGGCTGTTCAGGTACGCGGCTGAGGCGATGTCCTGTGTTTATGGAAACAGATTTTGACCTCTGCGCTGTCATTAAATGGTTTCTGCTGGAGATCAGCAAATCTCCCGTGGCCTTTCCTGCTGGGGGAGCCTCTCCTGCTGAGGTGGCACCGTAGCTCCTCGGGAGCACGGGAACGAGAGGGGCTGGAGGGAGGGGACACGGTGACAAGGTGACTGTGAGAGGCTCTGTGCTATCTCAGGCTCTGTAAGACTTTAATTCAGAAAGTTGGGTGGCCCTGTTGGTCATTCTCAGACACAATCTTGCACATCCTTGGGGGTTTTTTGTTTTTTGGGTTTTTAAAAATTTTTTTAAAAATTATTATTTGGGTTTTGGGGGGTTTTCCTTGGATTAGGGCACTGGGGACCTACCAGAGTCCCTGTCAGAAGGTCCTGCAGGTGGGGAACTCTGTCACTTCCCTACACATTCCCTGCCCCCAGCTCAGCAGCCAGAGGAAAATTTTGTGGATATTTCAGCAATTCTTCATTTGCTGTGTGTGATGCATCCAGAAAGGTTTGGTTTTCACAAGTGACACAGGAGATGAATAAGAATGAAATTAATGCAGTTTTTAATTTGATTACCTGCAGCCTGACTTTTCCACAGCTTTGTGTTTGTTTTCAAATGACAGAGCAGCTGCTGGGCGGAGGGAAATGTAAACTCTGTTATTTGAACAGTGTCAGGTAAACTCAGCTTCTACCAAATATTCATTTAACTGGGGAACTCAAGCAGGGACAGAGAAGGGACTTTTCCCTGGTGGCACAGGGAGTTAAATGAAGGAAACCTCCAGGAGCTGGAGCCCAGCCCCTGACTGTGCTCTCCCAGGTACCACACACCCCTGGGGGGCAGGAAAATCACCCCCACGCTGTACCATTCAATTACTCTGTGTGGTGCCCACAGAAATGCCCAATTTCCCTTTCAGACCTCTCGGGCACCTTTCCCTCTGCCCGAGATGAGCTGAGAAATCCAGAAGCTGTCCCCCTTGAGCTGCTCCTCCTCAGGGGCTGCTCGTGGTCAGCGCAGGGTGAAATTCGGAGTGTGAGGCACTGACAGCTTGGGGTTTGTGCTCAGTGTTCACTGTTCCCAGCCCTGTTCTGCCTCAGGTGCTGCTGGATGCCAATGAGGGAATCACAGTCTGCTTAGGGCACCAGAAACCAGCGCTCCCCAAACCCTGCTGAGCCTCAGCTGAGCAGATTTGCCTCTTGTAACCCAAAACTCAGCCCGATGGGCTCAGGCAGCTCGGAAAACATCAGATTTCCAGAGCCTCCCGTGAGCTCTGCAGGGCTGGTGATCCCCTCCTGCTCTGTCCTGGCCAGACCTGGTGACACCGAGGGCATTTTTGGTGCTGTCCCCCCTCGTTCTCCATAGGACACAGAGCGATTCTGATGCTGCAGGAGTTTGGGCAAACCCTGAACTTGTCAGCTCAGGCCTGGATTTCCATCGAATCCTGGTGTTCGTGAACAAGTTCATGTTTTTCCATGCCGGAATGAGCTGGGAAGCTGCGGAATTAATGAGCACCGAGGGCGTTTGTGCTGGGCTGCTCATCCCTTGGCTTGTCCCTTGCACTGCTGCTCTTGCAGCAGATCCCTGCCTTGGCCTCCATCTGAGCACGGCAGAAGTCAAAGCCGTGGATGTATTTTGACAAATATGTGCTTGTATTCCAGGGTTGTTGTGGTTTGCATTTATTTTCTGGCAGGAGGTTTCTGGAGCGCTCGTGGCATTGTGAATTCTGGAGGAGGCAGCTCCCAGGGCTAGGCATGGTGGGAAAATGGAAAGCAAGCGTCAAATGAAAGCTAAAGTCACTTATTTCTGGTGAGGGAAAGGCTGAGCTCAGGGCTGGGCTGCTCTGGAAGGGCTGAGCAGTGCTGAGCTCCTGCAGAGCTGAGCCTGTCCTGCACGGGGGACGAGGATCAGCTCCCTCAGGCTGGGAATGGCTCCAGGCAGCCGAGGGGACCGGGCTGAGTTCCCTGTGGGCACAGGGGTGGCTTTGGGGTGGCCCCACTCCTCCTGCCAGCAGAGCCCAGCCTGGCTCAGTGCTCCTCGGCCTCTCCTCCTCCCTCCCCTCCCTTTCCCTTCATCAGCAGAGTTTAAAAATGACCTTGTTGGGCTTCCGAAAGGCAAATTGCGGTGGAGGCAGCCTGGCCTTGACAGAGCTCTGTGTGCCTTCCATCAGCTGCAGGAGGAGCCCAGGGATGGGATTGAGGGATCCCCCAGGGATGGGATTGAGGGATCCCCCAGGGATGGGATTGAGGGATCCCCCAGGGGTGGGATTGAGGGATCCCCCAGGGATGGGATTGAGGGATCCCCCAGGGATGGGATTGAGGGATCCCCCAGGGGTGGGATTGAGGGATGGGACTGAGGGATCCCCCAGGGATGGGACTGAGGGATCCCCCAGGGATGGGATTGAGGGATCCCTGAAGGATGGGATTGAGGGATCCCTGAAGGATGGGATTGAGGGATCCCCCAGGGATGGGATTGAGGGATCCCCCAGGGATGGGATTGAGGGATCCCCCAGGGATGGGATTGAGGGATGGGATTGAGGGATCCCCAAGGGATGGGACTGAGGGATCCCCAAGGGATGGGACTGAGGGATCCCCCAGGGATGGGACTGAGGGATCCCTGAGGGATGGGATTGAGGGATCCCCGAGGGATGGGATTGAGGGATCCCCCAGGGATGGGATTGAGGGATCCCCAAGGGATGGGACTGAGGGATCCCCGAGGGATGGGACTGAGGGATCCCCGAGGGATGGGACTGAGGCACCCCGAGGGATGGGACTCATGTGTGGTCCAGCCATGGACCCCCCGGGCTGTACATCCCCCGTGTCCTGCTGTGGAGGCAGAGCTGCTGTTGATTTTCCGAGTGACCCCAGGTACAATGTGACACTGCCGAGCCCCCCCTGTCCCCTCCCTGGGACACCCCAAAACCCTTCAGGACAGTTTGGATCTGCCTCTCAGCTTCTCTCGTGAGGTTCCCTGAGTGCTGCAAAGCCTCCGCTCAGACGTCTCGGGAGCAGGATTTTGGAGGATTATTGTCGTGAGATTTCTTTAAGACATGATTATTCTGCAAAGACCTTTTCGTTTCTGCAAAATTACACAGGAACTGCTGGTATTAATAGGGTTTTTTTAGTAAACAGATCCAAAATGTCTTTTGTTCTGTTTTGACTTATCTCAGCCCCAGAGAGTCGAACATAAATAATATTTTGCCAGGATTAATTCTGCTCCTGAAGGTGAACAGAATCGATGCCCTGAGCAGATGCCTTTCACCTGGGAGTGTTGCTATCAGACACTTCTTTGTGTCAGCCTGGCCCAGGCAGATAAAACACCCAGTGCTGCTCCTCCAAACTTCTTAGCAACGCTGGGAACTCATAAATTCGTGCTTATCAGGAATACAAATATCCTGTCTCAGTGTCTGCACTCTGAAAGGAAACTTCAAAGAGTATCTTTGTCTTACGGCTCCTCTGGCTTTTCATAAAGGGATGAAAACCACTTTTTGGAGCCTCGAGTCGCTGCCTGCCCTCCGTCTGCCTTGACAAGTGTTTAATGGCATTATCACCACGCCAGGGCTGGGGCTGGAGCTGCTGAGCTCTGGGAAATGCCACTGCAGTTCAGGGAGTTCATCCTGCCTGAAAAAGAGAGGATTTAGGGCTGAGCTCCTCTGAGAGCAGTCCCCTGGAGCTGGGGGTGTGGGAGGGCAGAGCTGAGGGGAGGATGGACTGAAATGCAGATTGGGGTTCTGCCTTGGGCACTCCATTCCCAATTCCATTCCAACCCTCATTCTCCTGTGGCTCTGCACAAGGAGCCTCTGCTCTCCTCACTCCCAGCTCTTGGGAAGGGATTTCAGTGTTTGAGAGATGGGGGGGGGAAAACATCTCATAACTCATTTAAAATGTTATTATTGAAATAATTCCCTGTGCTGGACAGTGGCTTTAGGTCTGGCTTGGAGTGTTGGGAATAAAACCCCCAATGATCCTTTTGGGGGAATTCTGAGAGGGCGAAATGGGAAGAGTCCTGGGCTGTTCATTGGCTCTAGAATGGGTTTTTATTTCAGATTTTTATTAAATAGCCTTAAATCGCCAAACAGTGAGTGGACATCACTTGCTACAAAACCAAATAAAATAAGTTTAAAACCCCTGGTGAATGCCGCAGGGTAAAGCTGGGTGTTCCCATGGCTGAAATAGGGAAGAAAGGCAGAGGGTGAGCTAAAGAATTTTCCTGTTTTTATCAAGAACAATCCCTTCCATTCCTTCATTAAAGGTGTGGGATGTTCGTCCTTCAGCTCCCTTTGCCTTTCCCCACCAGAACCAGAGGATATCCATGGGTTCATCAGCCCCAGGGAGGAACAGTCTCTGCTCCCGAGGGGCTCTGCTTTCCAAAGCCCCTGAAATCCTGGGAATTCCTGGGAATTCCTGGCAGGGAAAACTGTCCTGGGAGCAGGGGCTGTCCTGGGCTGGCAGGGTTTGGCTCTGTCTGCAGTCCCAGACACTCTCCTGGAATTCTCCCTTTCTCCCAGGGGTGAGAACCACATTCCCAGGCCCAAAGAAATAAAAATCTGCCGTCCTGCAGACAATTTTCATTAATTTTCTAATAACTTAATCTGTGTCGGGGAAGGTAAAATGGATCAAGCCCTAAATGAGAACGACTTTTTAAATAATAAAATGTTGGCACGCAGCCTCCCCGCATTATCCTCCAGACGGAGGAGCTGGGATGTTGCAGCGCATCTCAAAGGGACCATTTTTAGTTTAATATCTTAAATTGCATTAAAATTAAAGTACAGAAATAGCCTCTCCTAAATTACAGCTGCAGCATGTGACTCCTCAGGCCTATTTACTAATGTTTTAAATCCTGCTGAAGTTGGAGCTGAGAATGTCAGAAGCTTTTCTATTCGAGATTGGGTGAGAACCAATTAGTCCTGGAGAGCTGGGCCTGGCAGCTGCTGATGTCACGGGCTCAGCTGGGAACAAAAGGGACTTATTGGGAGCATTTGAGCAGAATATTATCTAAAACTGGTGGATTAGCACAGCAAATGGAGCGCTGGACTCTTCCCACTCGATTTGCAGGGGAACTGCTGAACTGGCAGGGATTTGCATGGCTGTGTCCCTCCCTGCCCTGCCCCGGGCAGGCCATGGGGATGGACCCGCAGGGAGCCTGGGGATGGAGGTTTGGTTATCCCAGGAGGCTCTGGCAGGTGAAAAGCAGAGCTGTATTTACAGAATGCTGCTCAGACAGCAATCCTCTGTGGTTAATTAGACTTTAGGTAATTGGCACAAGAGTGCTGCT
The DNA here is from genome assembly GCA_036785705.1 of Acanthornis magna. Classification (NCBI taxonomy): domain Eukaryota; kingdom Metazoa; phylum Chordata; class Aves; order Passeriformes; family Acanthizidae; genus Acanthornis; species Acanthornis magna. Next base: position 1,125,738 of record JAWUZG010000431.1, on the reverse strand, counting down.
TCACCTGGAGGTGATGGAGCTTGGGGTTTGGTTTTTGTTTTTTTTTTTACATACCCTCAGAACAATAAATAAATAAATAAAATCTGCTGCAGGTTCCTTCCATCAGCAGCTGATTGATTGCAGGATGGATTTCTGGGCTCTGTCTCAGTACAGACAATTAACACACTCAAGGCTGCAGGCACTGCCCAGGGACATAAACCCAAGTCCTCTTCTGTTTAATTAGCCCCACAAATCTCATTTCGTGCTTTTTGTGGGGAAAAAAACCAAACAAAAAAACCCCAATACCAAAAAAAACAAACCCCAAAAGCTTTGGGTTGAGCAGTGCCCATCCTTCCCCTCCCAAGCAGGTAAGAATTCGAGCTGTGCTGTGAATTCCAGCATTGATTTGCTGCCAGAGACAGAAACTTTGGGGATGTGGGGGAAGAACTTCAGGAATTTTTATTTGGACAGTTCCAAACCGTGTTCCTGATTGATGTGCCTGTTCCCAGAGTTCTGAAATCCACAGACTGAGATTTTGTGCCCTGGCTGCAGGAGCAGGCTGTGTGTTTGCAGGACCCACCCTGTGCTGGAATGGCATTGAGGAATTTGGGGGAATTGGAGTCTCCTCTCCGTGCTGGCCGAGCTGAGCACAGTGCCTGGGATCGCCGGGGGTCTCTGGGGGGCAGAGCACGATTTTCCCTGGGGAGGTGCTCCAGTTGGGCAGGGGCAGGAGGAGCAGCCCGGCGTTGGCAGTGAGTTCTAGAGGAATTTGTTTATGAGAGTTGTTCTGGGGGCTTTATTTCCCTTTAAAGTGATTTGATTATGTGAGCCGAGGCTGTTTGCGCTGCTCTCAGTGCATTTCGTACCCCCCAACCTCTGCCCTGCGTCCCCTCCGCGGCTGGCACAGCTCCCGAGCTGCTGAGCCATGGCAGAATTGTCACCTGCGTCACTGTCCCTGTGCGTGCCCGCCCCTGGCGCTGCTGGTGCTCAGGAATGTCACCAAGTGCCACCACGGGCTGTGCACCATCAACCATCGCCCGTGGGGTGGGCTCTGCTCGCTGGAATCCCTCCGTGCCCAAAGCCCTCGGAGCCCTTGGGTGCACTTGGGTTTAGAGTCCTTCACAAAGAGCTCAAAGTGAGGCCTCTCGTCATCAAGAGCTACAAATAAAAATCTGCCGAGTGCTCTGGAGCTGGAAACAATTCCATTTCTGCGTGACTCGGGGTGGGATGGTGACAACCCACGGGGACAGCCCAGGAACCTCCACAGAGGCGAGAAAACCCACTTGGAATTTTAGCTTTTCCGCCTTTATTTTTCCTTCTGTCAGATAACTGTGTCAGAGTTGGTGCTGTTCCCCTGCAGCTTCCCTCGTGCCGAGCTGCTCTCAGGGGTTTGGGGTTTCTGGCATTTTTGGGGTGGTGGCAGTGACTCTGCAGAAGCCAATGCTGAGGAGGCTTTTTCAGGTTTATATTTGGGCAAGTACCCAAATATATATTTGGCCCAGCAGCCCTGGGCCCTCTGCTCCCTCTGCCTCCCCAGGCTTTGGCTCAGCAGTGTTTGCTCCTTTCTGCCTTTTCTTCTCCTGGAGATTTCCCTTTCTGGTTGATTTTTGAAGTGTTTTCTTGGCGGTCCAGCTCTGATAAAAGTGTCCTTCCAGCCCTTCAGTGACTCCTTGGCCATTCTGGGGATGGAAATGTCACAACTCCTGTGTTGTGTTCCCATTCCCTTTCTTTTTCTTCCCTTCCTTTTTCCTCACTTTAACTCCTTTTTTTCCCCTTTTCTTTTCCTTTTTTTCCCTTTTTTTCCTTTTTTTTTTTCCTTTTTTTCCCCTTTTTATTTTCCCCCACTCATGGCTTTTTTTTCCTCCTCTTTTCAGTGGCGTACAAGTGGCATTTTCAGATAATCCCTGAAATTAATGGGTGCAAAAAGGCCATTTGCAGGGTGGCTTTGTCCTGTGGACACAGAAGGAACTTTGCCAGGGGGTTGAGGCTTTGGGCTGAAATGCAGCAGGTTTGGGTCTGATTTTCCAGACTTTTACACTGACCTTAGGCCCGAGGCTCCCCAGGGCTGTGCCCTGATTAATCTGACACAGGTAAATCCTCGTGGCGTGTGCCAGGGATAAATCTGGGATAAATCTGCCTGTCCCAGCACTGTTTCAGAGCTGGCTGGGAGGTGGCAAAGGTGCTGCTGGAATTAGAGCTCAGTTAAAATGTTTTATTGGTGGTGTTGGCTGCGTTTCTGCAGCTCTTGCAAACTCAGGGGACAGCGCAGGGTTTGCTCTTTATTGACCTGGGAGCTGTGCTGAGGAATCGCAGTCAGCTCCTCAGGGCAGCTCTGGCAGGAAAACAGAAATTCCCAGAAATGGGAAATTTGGCGATTTCTGGCAGTATTTTCATCGAGCGCTTGTAAGGTTCCCATCGTGTGTTTGAGGTACCAGCAGAGGATTTGCTGGGGTTGATTTTTGTACTAATGGGGTAAAATGAAATCTTCCTTTGTTCCTGTGCAGAGCTCAGGGCTGCTCCCAACCCTCAAAGTCCCAATTCCTGCTCCTGCTCTGGCCTGCAGCTTTTGGTTTGTTGTTATTTTTCTTCTCTCTCAATGTGTTCCTTTCAAAGCAATGATGTTGTGAGGGGAACGAGGAGGATGAGCACAGCTCTGAATACAGAACTAATTATTGTCCTTAAGGAAGACAAAAAGGAAAATCGAGTGCTTGTCCAGGCCCCTTTTATCTGTACCAGGAGCCAATTACTTAATTCAAGATGAAATTGAGTCTGGGCAGCATCAGAACAGTGAAGAGCTGCTCTGCTCACATCTGTTCCAAAAAGTTCACCTCTGGATCTGAATCCATTTTCTTCTCATTACTCTGAGAGGATATTTGGCATGTACAAATTGAAACCAATTAAAACACTTGTTGATCTCTTAAATTATTATTTATTCATAGCAATTTAAATTGTTGTTGCTTGTAATTTAACTAATAATTTCATTTAAAATAATTTGAATAATCATTGAATCTAATTTAAAGCTAAATAATATCTGTAAGAATAAATTGCATGAAACAGTGGTTTCATCAATAATATTTCAGAAGTCAATCAATATTTGAGTTTTAGAGCTCTGCTAATGGATGGTGGCATTAAAAATAATAACAACCCTCTTGAAGAACTGAAATTTCCTCCTGGTCTGAACCCCTGTGACAGCTCTGGCAGGGAAGCTTTGTCAGAAGCCTGGAAACAAAGTCCTTGATTTTACATCTTTGAAGCACAAAAGCATCTTTAATATTAAAGGATCAAATAGGAAGAAATCACAGAGTCAGTGGGAAAGAATTTGCAGATAAAAATGAGCCTGGCGGAGGTTTGTGTTTCCAATGCAGCGTGGCTTTGCCTGGAGCTCCCCTCGGTGCCCCCCGGGCCAGGGTGGGCTCTGGGCTGGGCACGGGGGGAGCCACAAATGGCATTTTTTCTGTCGTGCCTGGGTTTGGAGGTGAGGGGAGCAGAATCCGTGGCTGTGTCAGGGCTCCGGAGGGGATGAGTGCTGTCAGTCCCTGATCTGCACCCAGCAGCTCCAACAGGGACAGGTCTGGGGGGACTGTGGCTCTGACCCCTTCTTTGGGACAGGGAATTGGAAACCAGGACTCTGAGAGTCATGGAAGGTTGCTTTGTAGTCACTTGTGAAGGTGCAGTTGTTATTTGTTGTTATTTATTGTTATTTATTGTTATTTATTGTCGTTTATTGTCATTTATTGTTATTGATATTTATTGTTATTTATAGTTATTTATTGCTATTTATTGCTATTTATTGCTATTTATTGCTATTTATTGTTATTTATTGTTATTTATTGTTATTTATTGTTATTTATTGCTATTTATTGTTAGTTATGCCGGGTGAGAGTCTCTGTGCCCAGGGAGCGGTGCTGGCACTGCTCAGGGATGGGGAGGATCTTTCCTGCTGCTCTCAGAGCAGCCCTGGAATATCAATGGCAGTTCTGAGGAGTTGGGAGCTCTTCCCCCACACCTCGGGGATAACGGCGCCGCAGCTCAGGTTCTTTGTAAACTCTTTAATGGCAACAATTTTCTAAATCAAAGCAATCTGCACTTCCCCATTTACAATTTCATTTCCAAGCACTAAAGTCTCATAAAAGGGTTTACAACGCGGAGTCTTTGGCTGCTGTGAAGTTATCCAGCAGTGGTGCAATGGCATTATCTTCAGTGGAGTATTTTATCTTTAAAATTATAAGGATTTGTTCTGCTCTCTTTTATGCAGAAATAGAACGCTAACAGATGCAAAGTTTATTTTTAAACTTTGCTAGGGGCTGAAAAAGCACATTTAGTGGAGGTGTCGTTTGGTGCTCTGAATATATTTTAGCCTTTAATAGTAAAATGTTTCAAGAAATGACAGAGCTGGTGCTCTCTGTAGTGGGAGATGACACCAAGGGTGGACACAGAGAGTCGCCCCTGCTCGTTCCTTGCAGAGCTGCCCTTCCCTGCCTGGATGTTGCTGGACGAGCAGGTTTTTATTAATTATTGCTGAGTTAATGAATAGCAGAGGTGTGAGTGGTGCTGTCCCTTCCTGGCTGCCTTTGATGCTGCCGCCCTGAGCTGTGCAGCCCTGGGTGCTCCCAGAAGGGATTTTGGGCAGGAGAGCAGCACTTTGGGGTCCCCCTGGGGTTATTTCCCCGAGTTTGTGCTGCTGGGCAGGGCTGTTCCCCACGGAGAACTTTCCAAGGGACCCAGCCTGGGATCTTCCCATTCCCCAGAGAAACTTCCAAGGTCTCATTGCCAAAAAAGCTGTTCCTCGCACTGAGCTGAAATCTCCTGTCAGAACTTGGGGAGGAGGCTGTACCCTTGGCTCCTGTGCTCCTCTGGGCTCTGCTGGCATGGGGAGCTCAGGGAATCCTCTCCAGACTTCCCCTGGCACCTCCCGAGCACTGAGGGGGCTCCTCCTGCCTGGGGAAGTCACTTTTCCACGTTCTCGTGAGCAGAAATTCGGGCATTCAGAAACGCCTCGTGTTCATCCCTGCCAGGCTGAGCGTGAGTGTCTGCTCCAGGTGTCACATTAGCACTTGGAAAGGAAGATTTGTGTCTTCAGCTCATCCTCAGCCTGTCTGCTCCCTCCTCCCCACAGCTGACAGGTTATTTTTAAATGCTGTGTTCGGGCTTTGGGAAGGGTTTGATGAGCACAAACAGACCCGAGCCGGAGCTGTGTTTACTCTCACCCTGAGCATGGATTAGAGCATGAACAGGTAAATAATTCCTGCAATAATCCTCCTTCCTCCCTCCCAGGGCCAGGCCTTGCTGGGAGCTCTTTCCCTGGAAGAGTTTTCCATCCAGCCTGACCTTGTGGGGAGGCAGGACCGTGTCCATGCTCCCCCAGCCCTGCAGGGGAGCAGTAAATCTCCGTTTGGGGTGTGAGGAGGAAGGCAGCAGTGTGCAGGTGTGGAATTGCTGCTGCTGGAGCTAACGAGGATGGACAGGAGCTCGGGGAAGGCGACCTTGTGTCAGTCAGAGCTGCAGGTCAGTGCCTGGGCTCACCTGCAGCAGGTGCTGCAGAACTGAAATAGGAAAGCTGTGCCCCCAGGCATGGCCAGGCTGAGGGATGAGGATTCTCTGAGGTGTTCTGGGTTGGGTGGTTTGGGTTTTTTTGAATGAGAAGGCTTGGTTCGGGGATTTGGGGGTGGGTGCACTTTAAGTGTCTTTTTTCATTCCTGTAACGTTTTCGGTGCCATTAGGGCTGGGAAATGTCATATTCTCAGGGTAAATAATGACTGCAAGTAGGACAGGAGTGACGATTGGCCGTGGTGGTGAGGGGACAGCGAGAGACAAAGTCACAGAGGGCATTTCCCAATTCCAGCAGGGCCCAGGAGGCTGTGCGGAGCTGGGGCTGTTTGGGACCATCCAGACTGGGCTGTGACAAGATAAACCCTCCTGGAGGGATTAAGGAGGGAGGGAGATGTGCTTTGCTGTCCTTATCAATCCTTCATCGCCAGGCTTTAGCAGCGCGAGGATTGAAGCTCAGCCTTAAGGAGAGAAGTGGTGGGATCAGTTTGGACTAAGCCCATCTTTGTCTCCTCTAAGAGTTCCCGAGTGGGATTTTAATTAGAAAATGAGCAAAACAGGGAGTTTTTCAAACCCCTGGGGCTTATTTTTAAAGTTTTTAGATATTATTGTGTAAGTGCATGCTGTGGCAGGCCTGGTGTGAGGTTTGGGGCTTGGCTGGAGCCCGAGCTGAGGTGGATGTTGGCATTCTTTGGAGTCTGACTGTGCCCAAATCCCACAGTTTGTCTGCTTTAGTGCAGAGTCTGATCATTCCTGGCAGCGCTGGGTGACATTTCCTGTCTGTGCCTCTCCCATTGCACCTGCTGGGTCAGGTGGGTGCTGTTCCCACCCATCCAAAGGGAATTCTGATTTATCACAGCTCAGTTCCTTGGGAAAACACCGCACGGTCCTGGTGAGCTGCTGGAGCTCCACAGAGCACGGAGAGCTAAGCACAGGTTTCTTGGAGGATGTTACAGAACTTTCAGCCACGTCACAGAGACTCCAAATGAGCTTTAATCACTGTGGATTAATGGAAATTATTTGTTCTAAATAACAGTGACCCCCAGCAAAGCAAGGGGAGCTGCAGGGAGTTGGTGTATCTGGATTTTCCTGCCTCACACCCTTGTCTCGGGATGATCCCAAGGCTCCTGTCCCAGCCCCTGCAGGGAACACAGAGTGTGTGGTTGTGATAAAAGCTCCGTGTTCACTGTGGATCCCAAACAAGAGATAAGGAGAGAGGAACACTCAGCTGTCAGCTCCCAGCCCGTGGCATATGGTTCCATTAAGATAAAGGAACAAAAGGTAATTTATAGTAACAGATGGGCTTGAACTCTTTCTGGAGCTGTTGAATACTTTTTAATTTTTAATTTACAGTGACTCTTTCATACAGCATTTAACCAACTCTTCTGTCGTGTTCCTTTAGAATTCACTGCCAGCGAGAATGTGTGTGAGAGTGTGAGGGACAAAAGGAGCAGAGCTTCGTTCTGCCCTCGTGCTGGTGGAGGGAACAGGAGAGCCTGGGCCAGGCTGGGATTCCTCGAGCTGCAAACCAACAGGCGTACGAGTGGAAGTGCAGATCCTGTTGGAGGAGCTCCAAAGCCTCCCTCTGACAGCGCGGGTGGTGCAGAATTAGCTCAGAGCTGACCGTGTTCCCAGCTCCACACTCCCAGAGCTTTGCTGCTCCACGTGCAGATCTCCCCTCGCTGCAATCCCAAATCTCCTGATGCTGTGTCCGAGCTCCAGACACGGAGGGCTGGGATGGGACAGGGCTCTAATCTCCCATCTGGTGGCTGCCGTGCCATCCCAGCAGGCTGAGCCAGGGAAAACCAAACTGGAGCTGTGCCTCGTCCCCGAGCCAGGGCAGGACCCTAGCAGGCAGGGAGGAGCTGCAGGGGCTCCGCCGTAGCCAAGGCTGTGCTGCTGTTTGCTTTTAAAATTAAAACAAACCTGGTGAGGGATGGAAAAAGCAGTGCATGGATCTGGGCCTGGGAGAGGCTGACAGGGCAGGGATGAGGTGTGGGTGCTTGGGAATGATTCCTGCTCAGGCCGTGAGTGCTGGAGGCTGCACTGGGCTCAGAGGGACACGGGGGAGCTCTGCAGGTGCCTCTGCCCACCCTGTGCGGTTTGCCTCTTTCCTGCCTTTCGGGAGGAAGTGCCTTCCATTCAGGAATCTTTGCAGCTGTCTCTCCATGTGCTGGTGATGGTTGAGCTCAGGGTGGGAATTTTCCTGCAGTGATGGTTGAGCTCAGGGTGGGAATTTTCCTGCAGTGATGGTTGAGCTCAGGGTGGGAATTTTCTCCATGTGCTGGTGATGGTTGAGCTCAGGGTGGGAATTTTCCTGCAGTGATGGTTGAGCTCAGGGTGGGAATTTTCCTGCAGTGATGGTTGAGCTCAGGGTGGGAATTTTCCTGCAGTGACGGTTGAGCTCAGGGTGGGAATTTTCTCCGTGTACTGGTGATGGTTGAGCTCAGGGTGGGAATTTTCCTGCAGTGATGGTTGAGCTCAGGGTGGGAATTTTCTCCATGTGCTGGTGATGGTTGAGCTCAGGGTGGGAATTTTCTCCGTGTACTGGTGATGGTTGAGCTCAGGGTGGGAATTTTCCTGCAGTGATGGTTGAGCTCAGGGTGGGAATTTTCTCCATGTGCTGGTGATGGTTGAGCTCAGGGTGGGAATTTTCTCTCCGTGTGCTGGTGATGGTTGAGCTCAGGGTGGGAATTTTCTCCATGTGCTGGTGATGGTTGAGCTCAGGGTGGGATTTTCTCTCCGTGTGCTGGTGATGGTTGAGCTCAAGTTCCCTCCCATCCTGCACTCAGCACTGGGACACTGCTGGGACATTGACCTTGTCCCACAGCCAAGGGTCCCTGAGTGTGGGGAGGCACAGCTGCTGTGCCTGGAGGGTCCCGTGCTCCCTTCAGGATGTTCCTGCTGTCCTGAGACACAGGCACGGTGCCCTTGGACCCTTCCCACCCCCAGCTGTGGTCCTAAATGTGAGGATGAGGATGGAGAGGTGGGGACAGGAATGTGCCACAGCAGCTAAACCGAGCTGAACTGTTTGTCTGAGCCCTGCCGTGGGAGCTGCTGATCTGTCTGGGGCAGGGGCAGGGTGGGTCTGGGATAATCGGGAGCAGAAGGTGCCGGGGGGATCAGCCTCTGTGCAGCCCAGGTGGCACAGCAGCAGGAAGGGAGCGATGGAAACACAGCTCTGAGCACAAACTGTGAGCAGGGAAAGCTCCAGGCTGGGGAAGCTGCGACCAGCAGGAGTCAGGGAGGAGGGAAGGGCCAGGCAGGCCTGCAGCTCCTCTGGCCAGGAGAAGGGCTGAGGGTGGGTTCCTGCAGCTCTGACAGGTCATGAATTTGGGGAAATTGCCCCAAAGCTGCCGAGATGGGGCTGCTGATTCCAGGTACCTCGTTAGGAGCTGTCTGGGTTAAATGCTGCTGTTCCCTGGTGTAAATCCAGCTCTGCAGCTGGGCTGGAATTGCTCTGGAGTGCAGTTAATGCACTCTGGCTGCCGTGCGAGTCTCAGAGGGAAGAAAGGATCATTTCCAGTGGGACAGTTGTAATTTTGAGCATCGCTCTCTGGAGTACAAAATCAATAGCTCTTCCTTGAAGAGGAGTAGGCTGAAGTTTCCAGCTGGCACAGGAATGCAGTTTGGAGCTGCTCATGGACACTTCAGCAAAGTGCCTGGGCTGTGTCAGCATGGAAACAGCCCCGAATTCCATGGACAGCCAGGGGGAAATGAGTATCTCTTAGTTTATTGTGTTATTCCATTGCTTGGAAGATGTGGGACCCCCTTTCCCCCTGTGAGAATAAGAGATTCCCTCGCATTTATTGCAGAACTGGAGCAATAAATAAATGGTTTCCTTGAGCAGGTACCAAAACGAGAGATAAACCATCCCAGTACCAAAACAAGAGATAAACCCTCCCAGTACCAGAATGAGAGATAAACCATCCCAGTACCAGAATGAGAGATAAACCATCCCAGTACCAGAATGAGAGATAAACCCTCCCAGTACCAGAATGAGAGATAAACCCTCCCAGTACCAAAATGAGAGATAAACCCTCCCACTGCAGAACTGGAGCAGTAAATCAATGGTTTCCTTGAGCAGGTACCAAAATGCCCTGGCAGTGCCTCCAGCCCTCAGCACAGCTGGGAGCAGCTTTGACTCCAGACAGCACCAGAATCCAGGAATGGGCTTTTTGCTGGGATAGGAACTACTGCTCTCTCTGCAAGACCAAAAAAACCCCAAACCAGGTATTGTGTGGATAGTTTGGAAAGGAATTGAAAGTTTCCCAACTGTTGTTGAGTTCATTGTGTGTTAGTTGGGCCCAGGAGAACAGCCACCATCTCCTGCAGTTGATTATGCAAATATGGATAAATATGTGAATACCTATTCCAACTTTCTATCCTCTGCAATCTAATGTCTCCCCTGACACAATACTCTCAAATTATCTTCAGTGAGTAATGACTTGCATTTAGCATTTTATACCAAACTGTCATATAGATCATTTTCTGTAATACTTTACATAAATTAGGAATCCTCCCCCATGGAATGTGTGTGGCTGCCAGAGAGTTTTTTTACAAGATTAAAAGTGCAAACAACACAATTCCGGTGTAATTTGGAAATCCATGAACAGAGTGAAATGGGAAACGTGGAGGTTACAGTAAATTACGGTGTCATTAGTCCAAACCCTGCGGGGAGCCATTTGGCTTTCCCAAAATGTGATTATTGTCTTTGCTGGGGCGAGCTGGGGGCTCGGAGTCATTATCCTGTTAATCGTTATCCCGTTAATTGTTATCCCGTTAATTGTTATTCCGTGGCCTCGGTGGCTCTGTCCGGGAGCTCCCGAGCTCACCTGTGTGGCCGAGGCAGGTTTGGGGCTCAGGGGATGGAGAGGATGAGCAGAGCCCCTGCGAGAGGGAGGCTCTGGACTGGGGGGAGCAGCTCCCAGTGCAGGGCTGTACTGGGCACACTGGGGTGCCTCACCTGCTGCTGTGAGCACTCTCTGGGAACGGGACCCCACCAGGCGGTGGTTTTCCCCAAACCGGCTAAATGTGGCTGAATCATATGTTCCTCCGAGAGGCAGTGGGATTTTTGTTTCCTGTAATTATCATTTTAGCAACTTTCAGCGCTAGGCTAAACCTCGCTGCTCATTTCCCCGCAGGATTGGGGCCGTGCCGGGCAGGGAAGGGTTCGGTGCCCTCCCAGCAGGGCCATCCCAGCCCCACCTGGAGCCACCAGAGCAGGAATCATCCATTCCACATGCACCAGGACTTGTCAGAAGGCACTGAAAAATGCCTTTATGGGCCTCAGTTTTGCACTAATGAATATTGAAGGCAGCAATTGCTGCGTGCCTGTGCCTCCTGCGCCGCCACCCTGTCCCTGTCCCTTAATGGCTCCCGGCTGCTGGCCCGGCAGGACGAGGGCATTTATTGCCTGCTGTGCCAGCGGCACAGGTGATATTTCACAGGGATAATGCAGGTGCCATAAAAGGAGAGTTTGAGCAAACAAACAGGGCCAGGCCGGCGGAATTCTCCCAAGGGCAACCGTGTTTTGCTTTCTCTGTTTATGTCGCTACAGAGGAAGAGATAAAAATTTTATATTGCTGTTAAAAAGAGATAAAAAGTGCTGTGAGTGTGACTGCTGTCCAGGGGACAGGGAAGAGGGGGAAGGACAAGGGTTTAGGCAGTGCAGCTCCAGGGCTGGGATGTTATCCTGCAGCAGGGAGAAGGTGAATTCACCCTGCCCTGCCTCACCTGGGATAACTCCTTTTCCTCCAGTTCGGTTCATATTTTATTTAGCACAGATCCTGGCCCAGGTTCAGCTGCAGCAGGTCCCACGGGAGGGAGAGCAGAGCACAGCCCTGGCCAGGGGCTGCAGCCCCAACAAATCGGTGTTTGCAGGCAGAAATGGCCCTGTAGGCTCAGGGGTACAGGCAGCCAGGGGCTCCCAAGCGCCATGGGGCACTCCTGGTGGGCTCTGATCGGGGTCTGCACCCCAGCTCTGATCACAGTCTGATCAGGGTCTGCACCCCAGCTCTGATCAGGGTCTGCTCCCCCAGCTCTGCTCAGGATCTGCACCCCAGTTCTGCTCAGTGTCTGCACCCCCAGCTCTGCTCAGGGTCTGCTCCCCCAGCTCTGATCAGGGTCTGCACCCCCAACTCTTCTCCTGGGGGGTTCTGATCGGGGTCTGCACCCCCAGCTCTGATCAGGGTCTGCACCCCCAGCTCTGATCGGGGTCTGCTCCCCCAGCTCTGCTCAGGGTCTGCTCAGGGTCTGCTCCCCCAGCTCTGATCAGGGTCTGCTCCCCCAGCTCTGATCAGGGTCTGCACCCCAGCTCTGATCAGGGTCTGCACCCCAGCTCTGCTCAGGGTCTGCACCCCAGCTCTGATCAGGGTCTGCTCCCCCAGCTCTGATCAGGGTCTGCTCCCCCAGCTCTGATCAGGGTCTGCTCCCCCAGCTCTGATCAGGGTCTGCTCCCCCAGCTCTGCTCAGGGTCTGCTCAGGGTCTGCTCCCCCAGCTCTGCTCAGGGTCTGCTCCCCCAGCTCCTCTCCTGACTTGTCCTTTGGAGCGCACAGTGTCTGCTCCGTGGGTTGGGGTAAGTTTGTCAAGGTACAGTCAGGGTCAGGCTCCTCTTTGCTCACCTTTTCGTGGTTTTTGGTTCAAAATGCACATTTCTCGCTCCCCAGACAGCACCGCTGTCAGTCAGGAAGTTGTGCTCAGGTGAGAGTTGCTGTTCTTGAGCCAAGGAAGAGCAAACAAGAGTAAGGCTGTGTCTATTCCAAACAAAACCAATTTAAATCCAGGGTTTCAAACTGAAATGTGATTTTAGAAGGTGAGAGTTTTTAGTGAGTTGCTCCTTGACATCACAGTCACTCACAAAAGGATCAGTCCATTGTAACCTTAAAAAACAGATTGATCCAGTTTGTATTTGAGAATTTTTATTGTAATTATATGGAATTTCTCTGCCTTGCTCTTAGAAGCTTCAGCCAGAGACCAGAAGGACCTCATTAAAGAATGCTGAACAGTTTTTTTCTCATTTTGCTACTTCCCTACTGCTGCTTTTATTTCTTTCCCCTCCGGTGCTTGTCAGTGCGGGTGTTGTGTTGTGCATTACTGAGCATAATAGGGGAGCATGTGGGGAATAAAAAGTTATTCCTGAAGCCTCCACAACCTCGGCTAATTTATGGGTGGAATCTGCCAGCAGCTCAGCACCAGGCTGGGTGTGTTTTCCAGGGCTGTGCTGCATTCTGGTTATGCAATTCCACCCAGGGAATCTTTATCCCTGCTCGGGAAGGGACGGGAGCTCTTCCCCCGGGCTGGGGGATGTTCAGGAAATCCCTCGGATGAGGAATGCTCCTGGTGCTGTTCCCTCCTTTGGCCTGTTCCTTGTGCTGTGCTGCTGGAGAAATTCCCCTGCAGCCCCACAGGGAATTGCCACCTCCGCCCTGGAATTCTGGACAGGATTTGTCAGTGAAATGTCGCTGCCCGTGAGCAGGTTGGAGTTGTGTTTAATTCCAGGGCAAACAGGATTCCGTCTGCTCTCACACCCACTCCTCGCAACCAGAGCCCAAAGGTTGCTCCTCACCCCTGCGAAATTCCTAATCGCCACCTCCAGGCTTTGGGATTCGTATCCCAGCAGCCTGAAAAGAGCAAAAAAAGCAACATATTCAAGTAGTTGTACAATTTAAGCTACCAAAGCCTGACCAGATTCCACTTACTGGCCTAAAGATTTGGAATTGAGTTGGTTTTGGCTGATTTGTCCCAAATATTGGACGTACAATGAATTGTTGCTTGGTTGGGCTTTTGTGGTTTTTGTTGGGGTTTTTTTCAAAGCTGGTTCCGAGTTCTCCTGCCACAAACCTCTGACCACAGAGCACTTGGAAAATCCAACCTCTGAGCATCCTTTTTCCTCTTTTACTTCCATTTTATGGCCAGATTTTATATCACCATAAGGAAAACTTATTAAATATTCACCATCCAGTGTGCATTAGTTAAAATCCAGACCAATGAGGAGATGACCAGAATGGAAAATCCTCTCAGCCCTGTAAGAACCCCTGCAGCAGAACCCCTTCTCCTGCCCAAACTGCTTAATTCAGACGCGGGGGTTTCATGGGGATTCTTTTTTCCCTCGGTATTATTCTTAATTAGCCCTCCAAAAACGAGACAGAATGTGCCTTTTGGGGCTCAGCTCAGCCTAATTAACAGTATATTCTACCAGATTTTTGGATATTATTGCGCCGCTGCTGCTCCCCGTAAGACACACATCCCTTGTTTGTGTAGTTAAGAGGCTCAATAAAACCATTAAAGGGCTGTATTTTTAACTCCAGAGCTTTCCCAGCCCCACGGGCACCTTTCAGAGCTGGGAATGAAGGAGCAGGGGCTGGGCTGGGGCTCTGAGGCCATTGCAGGGAGCTGTGCCTGGAGATCCATCCCATCCATCCCTCTGCTCAGCGAGCCCTCAGTCCCCAAGGAAGGCATTTATTTATCAAATTAAAAGCGCAGCAAGCACAGCCCGGGTGGTGTTTAAGCAGATTTGATCGACTCTTCCTGTGCTGCTCTTCACTCCAGTCTTGCCTGACGGAGGATGATGGATGAGCTGGGCTCTGGCAGAGGTGGAATTCCTCTGCCTGCTTTATTCTGCTGGCAGGGACAGAGCAGCTCTGGGGGTGTCCATCCCGAGGGTGTCCAGCACAGGGGTGTCCATCCCGAGGGTGTCCATCCCGAGGGTGTCCAGCCGGGGGTGTCCAGTGCAGGAGTGTCCATCCCGAGGGTGTCCAGCCTGGGGTGTCCATCCGGAGGGTGTCCAGCCCAGGGTGTCCATCCCGAGGGTGTCCATCCCGAGGGTGTCCATCCCGGGGGTGTCCAGTGCAGGGGTGTCCATCCCGAGGGTGTCCATCCTGGGGGTGTCCAGTGCAGGGGTGTCCATCCCGAGGGTGTCCATCCCAGGGGTGTCCATCCCGAGGGTGTCCAGCACAGGGGGTGTCCATCCCGAGGGTGTCCATCCCGGGGGTGTCCAGTGCAGGGGTGTCCATCCCGAGGGTGTCCATCCCAGGGGTGTCCATCCCGAGGGTGTCCAGCACAGGGGGTGTCCATCCCGAGGGTGTTCATCCCGGGGGTGTCCATCCTGGGGGTGTCCATCCTGGGAGTGTTCATCCCGAGGGTGTCCATCCCGGGGGTGTCCATCCCGAGGGTGTCCATCCCGGGGTGCCCAGCCGGGGGTGTCCATCTCAAGGGTGTCCAGTGCAGGGGTGTCCATCCCAAGGGTGTCCATCCCGAGGGTGTCCAGCCCGGGGTGTCCAGCCCAGGGGTGTCCAGCCCAGGGGTGTCCATCCCGAGGGTGTCCAGTGCAGGGATGTCCATCCCGAGGGTGTCCATCCCCAGGGTGTCCAGCCCGGGCTGTCCAGCGCAGGGCTCCCAGGCCTGGCAGGCTCTGTCCCTGCTCTGCTGTCTCTGCTGGGTGGCTCTGGTGGGGACAGGGCTCAGGTTTAATGTCCAGTCTGTACTAGAGCTGGCTCTGGTGCCATAAATCCTGGAGCTGCCTGGGGATAATCCCAGGATTTGTGTGTTCGTTCCTGACTGAAATCAGAAATAGTGAAACTCCACACCAGAGGCAGGCTGGCTGTAGTTCCTGTGCTGCTTTGATTTATGGTTTGTACTCAAATACCCAACATCCCCTAAATGTTGGCTAAATGAGAGCCCCCAGGGGGTGACACTGCTGGGCCCTGGGGTGAGGATCTGGTGCCGTCGGTTCGTTTGTGTTGGGTTCACTCCTGCTGGTGCCTAGTGCTGGCTGTGCCCATGGCTTACAGCTCTCACCAGACGTGATGGAGTTCTGGGTGATGAAAATAACTTAAAATGCACCCTAAAGCTGCCCCGTGAAGGCCTGATGGTGTTCATCACACCCAGGGCTGGTTTTCTAAACTTGTGTGTTTGAGCTCAGCCCGAGGTAGCAGCACTCATTTCAGCACGTGGGCAAGAGCAGAGATTAGCTCATTTTTACACTCAGTGTGTCTCATTTGTACCTGTTGGCTTTTCAAGATCCAGAATGAAAGTCTAAATGTTTTTATATCTTCTTAAGAATCTATAAATCACATGTTAAGCGCACGTGAGATCTATCACTGCCCTGTTCCACGATGCTTTCAGATCTTTTTAGTGAGTCCTTTTTTATGGAAATGCAGATTTTTATCTCTATATTGTTTATCTCCTTCTCGTTTCAAATACCGACCCTTGCCGTGATTTTGGCTATTTCCTGCAGCTCATGATTTCATAAATTCCTCTTCAGGCACTGCTGTTCCCTGCAAGACGAGATCAGAGCTGTCAGACTTGACAAATAAATCTTCAAGCCTTGGAACAAAAGGGCTCTGAGTGCCCGAGCAGGCTCTGAGCACGGGGTTAATAATGCTGCGAGAGGATGACTCAAGCAGCACTGGAGTAACAAGTGATTTTATCATCCTGCAGATATGAAAAGGATATTGTTCATAGGGCACTGGAGCAGAGTTCTGGAATAATTCCACACTCTTCCCTGAGCTTTCTGTGGCAGAGGAGCAGAGGGTGCAGCTGCTGGGGTCAGAGCCTGCCTGGGGCTCTTTGCTGAGGTGCTCTGGGGGTCCTGCAGGAGCTGGGGGCTGCCACACCCCAAAGGTGCTTTTCCTTCCCCACTAATGCTGGAATTTGCTCAAAGGAACAGTTCAGTGTGGAGGGGAACAGCTTCCGTCCAGGGGCAGCCCCACTGGGGGAAATGAGGGATGGATGATGGATGGATGGATCAGGGATGGATGGAATCCATGGATGGATGGATGGATGGATGAAAGGATGGATGATGGATGGATGGATGGAATCCATGGATGGATGGACGGATGGATGGATGGAAGGATGGAATCCATGGATGGATGGATGGAAGGAAGGATGGAGGATGGCTGGATGGATGGATGGATGGATGAAAGGATGGATGATAGATGGATGGATAGAATCCATGGATGGATGGATGGATGGATGGAAGGATGGAATCCATGGATGGATGGATGGATGATGGATGGAGGATGGATGGATGGACGGATGGATGGATGGATGGAGCAGCTCGTTGGGATGGGCTGGGATGAGCTGTCAGTGTCCTCTCTGAGGGCTGAGCTCAGGGAGGGTCTGTGGGGACGATTCCTGTCCTTGTTAAAGCACGGCCCCAGTCATGTTCACAAGGCTTTTTAGGATCAGTTGGCATTTAGAAGTGAGATGAAACCCTCGACGCTTTGTTCTGCCTCAAAACCAAGCCTGGGAACGCCTTTGTCGCTGACAGGCCGTCTGAGCTGATGAGGAAGGGCTTTGTACATTATTAATAACAGAGACTGTCACCAGTGCAATTGCTTTCTGTTCTCAGCTCCCAACACAAACCACGGCAGTGTGCGTTGCTGTGACAGAGTGCTCCACATGCTGAGGGGTCCCGGCCCCAGAGCAGCTCTGGCACCGTTTGTTGGGCTGTTTGAGTCTCCGCACGCGCTGTGTGTCCCTGTGCCTGTCTGTGACGGCTGTGCCTGCGTTGTCCCCGCGCTGCTGATCAATGGATCCAGCTGGGAAGCAGCAGGAAGCTGAAGTTTTCGGCAGGGCCGAGTTGTGGGGAGCATGTTCCATCAGAGCAGCTCTCCGTGCTGCCGATCCCGGGGGGAGGGCTGAGATTGACTCCGGCTCTGCCTCTGTGTGTGAATCAAATCCTATTGAGGAGTTCAGCGCTCACCAGTGCCGGGGGTGACACGGGCTGGGGGTCACACACCCCCGGCGCTCGGGGAATGTGATTCCCACATTAAGCAGACTTGGCAAAGGGGCTCGGCATAAGTTGCGAGTCAAGCATGTGCTTAAATCTCATTGACTTTTTAAAAGCAGTCTGAGAGC
This sequence comes from Acanthornis magna, assembly GCA_036785705.1. Taxonomy (NCBI): domain Eukaryota; kingdom Metazoa; phylum Chordata; class Aves; order Passeriformes; family Acanthizidae; genus Acanthornis; species Acanthornis magna. The sequence continues at coordinate 1,108,349 of JAWUZG010000431.1, read as the reverse complement.
TGTTCTGAGCTAAATTGGAAACTCGATGCTGCCTCGCTGTCACCGGCTGGGGGTTATTTTTAGCTGTTCACACAGCACCAGGAAGGGAAGGTTCCAGACAGTGTTTGGATGGCGCTGGGAGAGGCCGGAGGAGCTCGGCAGCCTCACCTGGAAGGGCTGCGCTGAGCGAACGGGAATGGGAGAGCCTTGGAAAAGCACGGATGGGGTGGGAATGCAGCAAGGTGTGAGCACGCTGGATTTCCATGGGGAATGATGGATTAGGGAGAATTGCTGGATGCTGTCCCCGTGCTGGCAGAGCCCAGCTGGGCTGAGCTGCATCAGGAGCGGCTCCAGAGGAGCTGTGCCTCACCTGTCACTGGGGTGACATTTATTGCACCTGATAAAGCTCCGCGTCGCACAACACTGAGGAGCTCAACTTAAATATCGTGTTCGGGGCGCTTGAAGGAGATGGATTTTAATGTCATACTCCATAATTTTTGACATGCTGGGGAGAAAAATGGGAGGGCTGTGGGATGTTATTGCTGCGTTTTGTTCCGAGCATGGCTCGTGCGCTGTGGGAGCAGAGGTGGCCTCTCGCCCTCTCCCCCTGCCCTGGTAGGGACAAAAAAGGCAGATTTCCATCAGGTTCCCAGCTCTGGGGGTTATGAAAACTCATGCATGCAGTCCCAAGGTCTGCATTTGTGTATTTCTGAGCCGTTCTGGAATCAGCCTGTGCGGTGCATTACAGGGAACGGCGCTGCCTCTCCAGCCGTCAGCTCCACTCCAAATTGGAACAGTCCCACTCCTACGGGCGCCAAACCCCTGCAAATGGGTGCTTGCTCAACATCAAAATTACCAGCAATTTGAGGATAAGTTATGGAGGATGTAATGTCCTGTATTACAAGGAGTACAGTTCGGGAAAATTGAAGTGTGAATTGGAATCTGAAGGGGCAGCTTTGTTCTCTGCAAGGAGTTCAGTCCTGAGCAGGACCCGAGGCAAATCACTGCCCTTCCTTCCCCAGAGCCTTTTATCTGCTGCAAAAGCTGTTTGGGTCGTGGTGTTCCTTTTCCCACGCAGAGAAGAAATAGGGGTTGTTAGCGGAGCAATAGCAGGGGAAATTCTGATTTCATGGAGGCCAAAAACAAAAAAAAAAAAAAAAAAGAGAAAGAAAAAATATTCTTTAAGAAATCAACCCAAAATCTCCCCCTGAAAGTTTCTTCTGGTCTTAGAGGATAAATGAGATGTTCTCAGGATGCTGGGCTGGCCCTTCCTGAAATGCTGAAGCAAAGGGGGCTGGTGTTCCAGGGATATTTCCCATCAGTAAGTGGTGGAGATCTCAGAGCTGGTGTCACCTGCAGGCCCCTTCGTGGAGATCTGGACAATTCTGTCGAATTTTGTACAATTTGTAAAAAATTTGTCATAAAGATCTTTGTAAAAGGTCAGAAACTGCAATATTGAGTAGAATTACTGAAAACCAGGGACAGGCAAACCTGACAATGGGGAAATGGATGGAAGGGCAGCTGGGACACCGGGGAGGGCTTTGGTTTGAGGGAAGGGAGAGGAAGGGGAGGCTGAGTTTGGGTTCTCCAGGGGGTTGGTGTGCCAGTAGGAGGATTTTGGGACAGGGAATGTGGCTGGGACGCTGACAGGAGCAAATTTGGGCTCCAGATCCCCCCAGTGCGTGTTTGCAGCACGAGCTCCTCTGCAGAGCCTCCAGCTGTAAATCTGCCGCGTCTTTAACATGACAAAAGCAGCCCCAGCCTAAAATGCCCTTCTGTGTGAGAAGCAGCATGGAGCAGGATATGGAAAAGATTTCTCACAAAGTAGCTTGTGATTCAGATGGAAAATGTCAGGTTTTGAAAATTATTAATCTTTGTGCTGCACAAAACTGTCAGCTGTAGGGGCGTTCAGTGTGGGAGGTTCCTGCGGGAGAGTATTTCCAAATGGGTTTTTTTGGGGCTGTTTTTCTCCTTTCCCTTTGTTTTTTTGGGGGATTCTTTTGTTCCTTCCCCCACGGGGGGCTGAGTAAACAGGCAGCTGAAGCTCCTGATGGGGACAGCAGCAAAAGCGACAGAGGAGGGAGGTGAGGTGGTGACAGCAGAGTCAGGGGAGCGTCACCAGCCCGGGCCTGATTCACTGCAGAGGGAGATGGAGCTGGGAATAATGGGGAGTGAGTTAGGAATTGGGTAAACAACCGACTGAGGGATTGTTTAGGGTTAGTGCAGAGATGGGATTGGGCTGGGAGCTGGGCATGCCTCAGCTGTGCCTGTCCTGCTCACCCTGCCGGGCTCAGCGCTCTCCGCGCTGCCTTTGGCCAGGAAAAAAGGGGAAAGTTCCAGGAAAGGACTGGGAAGGTGTCCTGGGGGGATCAGGAGCAGCCCTTGGCAGCGACAATTTCCCTCTGTTCTGAGCCTGGGGCAGCTCTGGGGCACGGTGGGGCTGGGCTGGGCTGAGCTGGATTGGGTTGGGTTGGGAAGAGTGAAAGATGAATTGCAAAATATTCACTTATTCAAACAATTAACTGGAGGGCACTGCAGAAACCTGCTCATGTCCTCATGCAGTGCCAGAAATAGACCCAGATCCCCCCAGGTCTGTTCAATATCGCAGTGCTGGGGTGCTCCACTGTTTGGTTTAATGGCATGGAGGCCGTGTGTGTGCTTCAGGAAATATTTTAGCTGAACACCCTGAAAATCCCAAATGAGCAGCCAGGACAGGCTGGTCCCTGGCTGTGGAGCCCAAAGGTTCTGCAGTGCCCAGAGAACAGCTCCCATCCCAGGCTGGTTGTGTTCAGTTGCTGCAAACACAGCCTTAAATATTCTGTGAATGTCACTTGTTGCTTTGATGGAATTTACAGAGAGATCTAAAAAAATCTGTGGCTCGCTCTCTCTACATGTGTAGAAAATATCACTTAATTGGATCTTTTCTGTTGTAAGGGCCATTGGATGTTTCAAAAACTGGGGAGAAATCCCAGATTTGTTTTGTAAGAAAAAGCTTTATAAGACTTTACATCCCAAACGGTATTGTTTAACTGGAGACAAAGTTTGTTCCCCCAGTCACAATAAAATAAAATTTCAGAATATGAAGATCCATCATTAAATTTAATTTGTAGAAAGTGCAACAAGGCATGGAAACAAGGCAAATACAGCCAGTACATGATTTTACAGGAGTCTGGAAATCTGCTATTCTTCTCCTCTAAACTCATATTTAAATTGGGCACTGTGTGTGTTGGAATTATGTCTATTAATACTTAATGGTCACTATTTTCTCAGCACGTCTGAGTTACCTAAGGAGCAGAAGGAGCTGCAGCACTCTCAGTCCAGTTCTAATGAGCTCATCAGGGATTTAAGGCTCAGTTGTTGAGAATTGCACTGTGATGTCTTACTTGGCCACTGAGTGTCCCTAAATTGTAATTTCAGAATTTATTATTGCTGTGGTCTCAAGCTCTCAGCACTGGAATAAAGGCCCCACTTTTGGAGCCTTTGTCTCTCTTCTGGATGAGATGAAACTGAATTTCTCTCTGAGCTCGTGTTGTGGTTTTTTTCCAAATGAGCATTTCAATATTGTTGTCTCAGTAATTAAGATGAACTGGACCCAGATCTCATCACAGACACAACTCTGGGAACATGGCAGGAATCCACATTAGCAGGTGAAACATGAAATTTTTAGTAGAAGAGGAGTTAATTTAGGGAGTCCCCTGCTTCCCTTGCTAATCCATTTCTCCTGGAGCTGTGTTTGTCGGTGTGGGGACAGCGTTTCGTGTCTGGTTGGGGTCGAGAGGAGCCCCCAGAGCTCTGTGCTCTGCAGCCTCTGCTGGGCCATGAATGGGATTTTGGATGGCTCTGAGCAGAAATGCTCTGTTTGGAGCTCCTGGGGAGGAATGGCTGGGGGCAGCAGGTTGGGTCATTTGTGGAGCGGCACAGGAATGTCCCCAGGAGGAGGAACAGGGTCGTCACTGGTGTCACTTTGGTCACCCTGGAGCCCAGGGAGCTGCTGGACCCTGAGGGAGGAACCTCCTCCTCCCCTGTTCTGGCTCTGGATGCCCTGGCAGAGCAGGCACTGCCCTGATCCATGCCAGGCCAGCCTTTCCTTGGTGCCTTTCTCTATAAAAACTGCAGTGACCCCAGCGGGCAGCGATCCACGGCTGCTCCCATTCCCTGTGCGTGGAACCAGCTCTGGATAAAAACAGCGATGTGTGGAGGGGAGTTCCTCTGTGCTGGAGCTGTCCTGGTGCCTGCTCGGGAAGCAGCAATTCCAGCCCTCAGTCCGTGCTCCAGGCTGTGATCTCCTCCTGGCAGGGCTGATGGTGGAGTTTGATGCTCAGCAAGGTTACTGTGCTGAGGAGAAGTTGGATACTCCTCACACACCCTGTGCTGGGAGACTTTTAGTTGCAGATCCATCTGCTTGGGATGCTGGAGAATCCTATTCCCTTTAAAGATTTATATTGCTTGCATACTGCTCAGAGAAAAAAAAAAATCTAGATGTTAAATAAATGTATGAACGTGTGAAAGATTCCTCAAGTTTGCAACCCACTTAATATTTAATAAATGTAATATATCATTTTTATAAATATGTATAGCTCCGATATAAATAAATTTAGGATTCAGAAGGGATTACAATAGGATGCACATTCATCTCTGTGGCACAGGAAGGGCCAGGAATGGTTTATGAACAGATTAATCCTCATTGTGGAAAATAAATGCCCCACCTCCTGCAGCCTCGGACGGCATGGTTGGTGCCAAGCTCCTGTAATGAATTCCGTGGAGTTGGAAGTGTTCCTGGAGCTCCAGGGTGGCTCTGCTCTGTCAGAGGAGAGTGAAGGTTGGGGTTGGCAGGTAAAGGTGGGAGTTTTAAACTTCCTTCTGTTGTACAGGAATAAAGGTGTGAGTGAGTGAGTGAGTGAGTGAGTGAGTGAGTGAGTGAGTGAGTGAGTAAGTGATGCCACAGGCACAGGGATGGAGCAAGGGCTGGGAGCTTCAGGAGAGGAGACAGGAAGGATAAGTGAGGATTGGGAAAATGGCCTCACTCAGGGGCAGAACAGCCCTTGCAGGGGAGCCCTGCCCAGCAGAGTGGCAGCTCTGGGTGTGTGACCACAGCCACACTGCGGTGACATTCAGCTTTGGATGTGTGACCATGGCCACACTGCGGTGACATTCAGCTCTGGGTGTGTGACCATGGCCACACTGCGGTGACATTCAGCTCTGGGTGTGTGACCACAGCCACGGCCACGTTTTGGTGACACTCGGGGCCTCTGCCAGGCGGGGTGTGTGTCAGGAGGGGTTTGGGGACAAATGGGCAATGGGAATGTTTGGGGGCCGGAGAGCTCTCCTGCCCCGGGAGGTTCCGGGCCCTGCTGTGCTCCTTGGCCTCCCTTCCCAGGAGCTGCAGTGTCCGTGGCTCGGTGCCAGGGCTGGCCACGGGCAGGGGCTGCTCCCAGGCCACGCTGTCCCAGCTGTGGGCAGAGTTTGTCCCTTTGCCGTCCCCACAGCCATTCCCAGGCTGATCCATGAGCCAAGGAGGGAATGTCCCCAGGTGTGCTGCCAGCTGTCCCCAACCCCTGCAGACCCAGGGGTGACCCGAGCAGCCCCCGAGCTCCCGGCTGGAAGCGCCCAGGTGCAGGAGGCAGTCTGGAGTGGCAGCCCCAGGCAGGTGCTGCTCCCCGTGCCCACGGGAGCAGAAATGAGATTCTTCCCCATTCAGATAAGCGGGGTTCGTTTGCAGCTGAAGATTCCCAGCACGCTGCTTTTGTGTGATAATATTTTAGATTTATTTCCACAACTTATTGCACATTCATTTTTCGGAGTTTTCATTGCAGAAAATTGCCAGGAGGAATGGATTTTGTCTTCCTCAGCTGGCAGAACAATTTTCCACCTGTCGCCCAAATATTTGATGAGAAGGATTATGGCAGAGCTGCTGGAAGTTTATACTTTCTGTCCGTGGGAAGCAGGAGGGGCTGATGAAGTTACTGCAGGGATCTCAGGATCTCAGGGCTGGCTGCTGAGGTGGAGCTGCAGCACTTGTGACTCTCACCGTGGGCTGGGAGCTCAGCAGAGTGAGGGAGATGTGATCAGAGTGAGCTCGGCTGGCTCTGGGCCTCCGCAGCATCGCTGAGCTGCCTCCAGAGCTCCTGGGGAGCCCTGCCCGGGAGGGCTGCACACACCGAGGGGTCACTGATTAATTGAGAGTTTATTGATTTATTGAGGGGTCACTGATTAATTGAAGGGTTCATTGATTAACTGAGGGTTCATTGATTTATTGAGGGTTCACTGATTTATTGAGGGTTCATTGATCTACCGAGGGATTCATTGATTTATTGAGGGGTTCACAGATTAATTGAGCATTCATTGATTTATTGAGGGTTCATTGGTTTACTGAGAGTTTATTGATTTATTGAGGGGTTCACTGATTAATTGAAGATTCATTGATTAACTGAGGATTCATTGATTAACTGAGGGGTTCATTGATTAACTGAGGGTTCACTGATTTATTGAGGGTTCATTGACTTACTGAGAGTTCACTGATTTATTGAGGGGTTCATTTATTAACTGAGGGGTTCACTGATTTATTGAGGGTTCATTGATTTATTGAGGGGTTCATTGATTAATTGAGCATTCATTGATTTATTGAGGATTCATTGATTTATTGAGGGTTCATTGGTTTACTGAGAGTTTATTGATTTATTGAGGGGTTCACTGATTAATTGAGGATTCATTGATTTATTGAGGATTCATTGATTTATTGAGGATTCATTGATTTATTGAGGGGTTCACTGATTGAGGATTCATTGTTTTATTGAGGATTCATTGACTTACTGAGGGGTTCACTGATTAATTGAGGGGTTCATTGATTTATTGAGGGGTTCACTGATTTACTGAGAGTTTATTGATTAATTGAGGGGTTCATTGATTAATTGAGGGTTCATTGATTTCTTTGGTGGGTTCATTGATCAGTTGAGGGTTCATTGATTTCTTTGGTGAGTTCATTGATTCATTGAGGGGTTCTCTGATTTATTGAGAGTTCATTGATTTATTTAGGGTTCATTGATTTATTGAGGGTTCATTGATTAATTGAAGGTTCATTGATTTTTTTGGTGGGTTCATTGATTCATTGAGGGGTTCTCTGATTTATTGAGAGTTCATTGATTTATTTAGGGTTCATTGATTTATTGAGGGGCTCTCTGATTCACTGAGGGTTCCTTGCCCAGCTGTGTCTCCCAAAGCCCTCTCAGATTCCATGGGCACAGCCAGAGGGGCTGGAGGGATCCATCTCATTCCATCTTCTCCAAAGGCACCACTGGGAGCTGCCAGGCTTGGAGGGAATAGCTGCAAACACAAGTGGCAGCTGCCACAGAGGAGAAATGGTTCTTCCTCATAGGAAAAATGGCAATATCCAGTAAAAAATTCAGTGTGTTATTGGGAAAGTCATTTAAAGTTCATTAATGGAACTAAATCTGGCTTTGTGCTGTACAGCAGCCAGGAAAAAAAAAATCAAGAATTCTGCTAAAAGCATTAAAAAAATAGGAATAAATGGAGATGAGCAAGCTGGGCTGGGGAAGGTGTTCCGCCCACAGCAGGGTGGCACGGGTGAGCTGCCAGGTCCCCTTGGAGTGGCACCTCAGGGTTTGTTCTGTGTCCCTCCTGTGCTGCCAGGCTCTGCTGGATCCTGTCCTGGGCTCCAGCAAATCCCCGAGCCGGGGAGGTAACAAAGGCATGAAAGGATTTCACGTGGGCAACGAAATCTGCCATTTCCATCAATTCCTGAGTGACTTCCAAAAAACCCACTTTGCGTGGGGGCCGGGGTCATCTGATTAAGCAAATGTAGGCAAATCTGACTGAGTTCTTTTCTGACTGAATAATGACTCAATTTCCTCATGGAAACCTTTCCATGCAGGAGGAAAGTCTCTGCTCCGGAGCAGGCTCTTTGTTTTCCCATCCTCTCAATGGAGCTGTCCAAAGGAGGGTTGGGATATTTCCCACTGGGAAAAGGCTTTTTGCTCTGGATTGGGGCACAGGAAACATCCAAACCACCAGTAAATAACCCAGTGCTGATGCCAGGAGTTAAAATTCAGGGGGCGTGGAAAAAAGAAAGCCAAGGGGGAGGAATTGCTGAGCAGAAGGAGGAGGTTGGGGGGAATGGGAAGTGTTTCTGTGTGGGAATGTTCTTCTGTGGGAATGGCTCCTGTCCCTGCAGGCACAGCTGATGGGAAATCACTTCAGGGCAGTCCCATCAATTAGGGAAAACCCAAACCCCCAGGCAGAGAGGGAAGGCAGCTCCCTCTGATCCTGGGGGTGCTGGATCAGAGTGGGAGGAAATCAGCCATTTTTGTGACTTTCAGAGCTTCGTTTTTCTGGTGCCACCAAAGTGGAAAAGGGGTTCTGTTTAGAAACTTGGGGAAAGTCTTTGCACAACTTGTTGTCAGAATTATTTGCGTTTATCATAAGTTACTGGGCTTGTTGGGACACTTCTAACTTTTTGTTTTTTTAATATAGAAAGAATCATGCTGCTCACTTTAAATAATTCTTAATTTTAAAAAAAAAAGTTCAGAACTCACAGTTTTTCATTGGTTTAACATCTCATTTTAACATCTAAATTATCCTAATCAGTTTTGAAATACTGACTCATCCGTGTCTGCTGCTGTCCAGGTTTCCTAATGTGTTCTGACAACAGCAGTGTGTTTATTTCAGAGAAGAATTTAATGTTTGTTCCTAACTTTTTTTTTCCCTCCCTTCTTTTTCATTTCTATTATTGTCATAAAGAGATTTAAAGTCCCTTTTGGCCTCGTGTGCACAGCATAAAACACAAAACCCTTCCTGAAAGGTAATTTTCCAGGAATGAAAACCAGAAGAATTGTGTGTCAGGGTTTGCTCTTTGCTGCTGCTGCAAAACAGCTTTTTCTGTGTAGCTCTGAAGGGCCTGAATCCCAAAAAGTGACAGTGAGACATTAAAAACCTCAGGGATTTGCAATTAGCTCCTGGGGAAGTCCCAGCAGCTCCCAGGGGAATTGGAATTCCAGTTAGGGCACAATAAAGGGGATCACAAGAGGAGGAGGCACTAAGGTGAAATTCTGAGGATTAAGTGCACTTTGGGAGAGGCTTTGCTCTGCCCAGCAGCTCCTGCAGGTTCCTTGGGTAAAATGTGATTTACGGGGGAACGTTGTGCTGATTCGAATGTCCTGCAACGAGGAATTGAGGCAATTCCATTTGTACAGCGAGCAGACAGGAATATCTGTCTGGGAGTGTGGTGGGGATGGGAAATGGCTCCTCCTCGTGTGTGCTGGGCTCTTCGTGGGTTTGATTTTTAGGGGAAAACGCTGAAGGGGCACTGGGATTTACCTCTTCATGTGGAAGTTCTCCTTAGGAGGAGCCACTGCCAGTCCCCAGAGCTCCTCACACCTCGCGAAAATCCTGACACAACCGGCCGGGAGAATTTCCTCCTGGGTTTCAGTGGGGCTGGGATTTCATCCTCCGTGCCTTGCCCTAAATAGCAAATTTAGTGGAATAACTCAGGGTCACTGGGAGGTCTCCAGCTGGATGGTCCTTCTGGAATCTCTCCCTGCACACTGGGGGTGCTGCTGCCTTGCTCGGAGCCCTGACAGGAGCCTGGGATTCCCAAGCCTCTCCAAAATCCTATAATGACATTTTTTTGTTATTTCCTATGAAGCTTGGGTTTAATAAAGCCTGCAGGGACGCAGCATTAGTGAAGATTGACAAGATGGAAATTGGCATAAATGTTCATGAGGAAAACGCTAAAAGTTATGATAATATTTTCCAACGTACCCTGAGAACGGCGTTGAAAGCACTGAACTCGTTTGAAAGTGGCTGTGATTTCCCAGCACAGCTCGGGGAGTGTTTGCACACACAGAGCTCGTGCTGAGCTACCTGGCTCTGACAGAAATACAACAAAGCATCTTCTCATTATTCTGTCATCTCCGAGACCTGGCAAGGGTTTGGTCTTCCTTCACAGCACCGGAACTTCCCTCTCATGTGCCTTAATTTCATTGCTTGGGGTTCAATCACATCTCTCTTGCCCTCGGCGTTTTCTCTCTGATCCCACATTGCCTTCATCCCCACACACGTCCTCTGTTCTGCTCTGCCTGGGTGTGCTCGCAGCTTTCTAATCTTCTACAGAAATCGATCCCTTCTCACTCACATTTGTTGCTTTTCTCTGAATTTTCTCCAAAAACCGACAAAGCAGTGAAATAAATCCCAGCCTCGCTGGAGATCAATGGGAATTTCCCGGGTTTGACAGCAGTGACAAGGATTTGAGTGGGTGAGAGTTGTTCTAAAGGCAAAGGAGCCTCTGGAATTCGGGAAATGAGGGCCCAGGGCTCATCCCCTGCTGAAGGAGTGCCCTTGGCTCCGATGGCAGCTGAGAATATTCACACCCTGCAGCTTCTGAGCCCTCAATTCCCCACCAGCTTTCTGATGGTTTCGATGCTGTTTTGTGTCAGTTTGACAGCTCTTACACTTCAGTTATTTGGGTTTTTTTTTCCATGCGTGTGTCCTTGCAAACATAACCCGGCAGCCGCCGAGCTCTACAGGCGCTCCTTGCGTAAAACTGAACTTAACTAAAATCCCGAGTGGATTTTTCATTTCATCGGTGAAACGAACCAGCGCAAAAACCGTGAAAAATCCCGAGTGGATTTTTCATGTCGTCAATGAAACGAGACGACGCAAAAACCGCGAAAAAGTCAATTTTCCTTCCGTTGCCTTTCAGGAAATGAGAACAGCGAGGCCCTGCCCGAGTCCATCCCCTCGGCCCCCGGGACGCTGCCCCATTTCCTGGAGGAGCCGGACGATTCCTACATCATCAAGAGCAACCCCATCGTGCTGCGCTGCCGCGCCGTGCCCGCCATGCAGATCTTCTTCAAGTGCAACGGCGAGTGGGTGCACCAGAACGAGCACGTGTCCCGCGAGAGCCTGGACGAGGCCACAGGTGGGAGATCGCAGCGGGAGCGGCAGCCCTGGGCGCTCTGGGGGAGCTGCGCTTCTGTCGGCCGCGCTGCTGCCCTTGGGACGAGAGAAACCCTGGGTTTGGGGGAAACCCTGGTTTTGGGGGAAACTGCACTTTTTGTGGGAAGCCCTGGGTTTTGGGGGAAACCCTGGGTTTTGTGAGAAACTCTGGGTTTGGTGGGAAACCCTGGGTTTGGTGGCAAACCCTGCATTTTGGGGAAACCCTGGGTTTTGTGTGAAACCCTGGGTTTGGTGGGAAACCCCGGGTTTGGTGGGAAACCCTGGGTTTGGTGGGAAACCCTGGTTTTGGTGGGAAACCCTGGGTTTTGGGGGAAACCCCCGTTTTTCTGGGAAATCCCAGCTTTTGTGGGAAACCCTGGTTTTTGGGGGAAGCTACACTTTTTGTGGGAAACCCTGGGTTTTGGGGGAAACCCTGGGTTTTGTGAGAAACCCTGGGTTTTGGGGGAAACTGCAATTTTTGTGGGAAACCCTGGGTTTTGTGGGAAACCCCCGTTTTTGTGGGAAACCCTGGGTTTTGTGGGAAACCCAAGTTTTTCTGGGAAACCCCAGCTTTTGTGGGAAACCCTGGTTTTTGGGGGAAGCTGCACTTTTTGTGGGAAACCCTGGTTTTTGTTGGGAACCCCAGTTTTTGTGGGAAGCCATGGTTTTTGTGTGAAACCCAAGTTTTTGTGGGGAAACCCTGGGTTTTGTGGGAAACCCCAGGTTTTGTGGGAAACCCTGTTTTTTGTGGGAAACTGCACTATTTGTGGGAAACCCCAGTTTTTGTGGGAAACCCCAGGTTTTGTGGGAAACCCTGGTTTTTGTAGAAATCCCTGGTTTTTGTGGGAAACACCAATTTTTGTGACAAACCCAAGTTTTTGTGGGAAACCCCGGTTTTTGTGTGAAACCCTGGTTTTTGTGGGAAACCCTGGTTTTTGTGGGAAACCCCCGTTTTTGTGTGAAACCCCAGTTTTTGGGGGAACCCCAGTTTTTGGGGGATTCCTGCTGGGTTGAATCCCAGCCACCCCAGGGCAGGTTGGAGTTTGCCTCCAGCCACGGGAGGGATTGGGGTGGGAATAACCTGAGCAGGAGAAATCCACGGCGTGAGTGGAAGAGAATGAGAAGGGAGAGATTCGGGAGCGATCAACAGATTTTATCGGCTCCGAGCAGTCCCTGTATCTTTTCTCATTTAACAGCGTCTTGATAAGTCTTGCAGAGCAATTTAATGCTGCGCTGCCTGTGCCTCCACAGGGCTGGGCTGTTATTGCTTTTCTCCCTCTCCGAATCGCAGCATTGCTAGGCAACCCCCAGCCTTGGCAGGAGCGCTCTGTGTACAACACCTTCTCCAGCAACACAAGAAATTCCTTTTTTAGAGGCAAAAATGCCATTTAAAAAGAAGCTGCACCTCCTAAAGTAGTGCTTGGCATTCTTTTGAAGTGACACATTCTGAAGAAATTTCGTATTAGAGGGGTTTTTTTGTAAATGCTAATCTGAATGAATTTTAATTTTTACAGTTACCTTTTCAGAAATAATTTAATAGGCATAACCTTTACTTCTAAAGGCACTGCTGAATCAATACAGGAGAAATGTCGTCCCTAAAAGCTTTCCTTCCATATGGTTATGGAAAAGCTGTCTGTGAGTGCTGCAATTATGTTTTCTAAGCTTTGGATTATTAAGAGAATAAACCAAGACTGGTAACACGAGATGGGTTTTCGATGAGATCAGGAACGTTGAGGCTTGGAGGAGCAGGGTTGGCAAATGCGGTTTGGGATCATGGGATGGTTTGGGTTGGGAGAAACTTCAAAAGCCATGCCATCCCAACCCTGCCATGGGCAGGACCTTCCCCGGAGCTCAGGAATGCTGCAGGGTCCCACTGAGCCTGGGGTGGAGTGTCTCTGACCTGAGTGAGCTCCTGCCACAGGGCTGGGGTGGCACTGATGGAGTCCCTGGACTCGCCATGAGTGTGTTCTGGCATTGTGATGAGCACAGAACCCAATTCTGTGAGATTTTGGTTTTAAAGGGGAGGAACAAAGAGCTCAGAGTAGCCCAGGAGTGTCAGGGAGCTGAGGAGCAGCAGCTGGAGGGGCAGGAGTTCTGCAGGACTTGTGCTGCTGCCTGGGAACGTCTGGGAGGCTTTTCCTGGAGTGGCCCTGGGCTGGATTTGCTGCTCTGGCTCTGCTTTTGCTGTTTATTCCCCAACGTGGCAGAGCAGGACTTTGTTCTCTCAGTGCTCTGCCTCATCAAGGGAGAGCCTGAGCTCGTGGATGCTGCTGTGATCAAAGTGTCATAATTAGGGGCTGATTAATTTCGCTCTGTTGCATTTCCCTGCCTCACACTGCAGTGGCCACTCCAGAACCTCACAGATTTTTCAGTTTGGGTTGGGCAGAGGCTCAGCCCCGCTCGCAGCGAGCAGAGTTTCCTTGTCTGATAACTGGAAGGATTACAGCAATAACTGCTGTCAGTGTTTTTCTCATTTAAACAAATAAAGCTGACAAATGCTGAAGTTCTCTGCAGCTCTGTTATGTTTGGTACATGGAGAGCAATTATTCATCTGCTGCCAGCCCCGGTCTGTGTGCAGCTCGAGCATCCAGCAGTGCCCATTAGCATATCAGTGCCAGCGCCAGCACTTGATATTCCGCAGGCTCCACTGTAAAACAAAAGATGATGCTTCTAATTTGCACAATAATTTAAAGGGTTGGACTCGCAGTGCTTATTAGAGTTATTCGAGTCACAGGTAAAATGTTGCTCTTGTTTATGAGGTGCCTGGTTTTATTTGCATGGATTTTTCACCCGGTGTCATTCCCCAGGAACGATTTTCCCTGTGTTTCTCGAGATGCAGAGGGGAGGTGAATGTGTTGTTGGTGAAATACGGGGATGATAAATGAAGAATATTCCTCTCTTCCCAATAGGTTTGCTTCCTGTAGTTGTTTCTAAAACAAATGGAAATAGCTGTACTTTCTCCATAAACAAAGCATAACTTTCCCCAAAGACTCCACGTTCTCCAGAGGTCCTGTCCAGCCCCAGCAATTCCAAGATTCTGCAGTTCTGGATGCATTTATTTTGTCTATTGGCAAATTGGGAGGCCTTTAAAAGGACCTGAATTCCTACCTGGCCCATTCTCAAAACGCTGAACCACGAGCTTCCCAAAATTGTGTGCTCTTTGTTTGCCACATTAAATACAGGCTGATTTATAGATTAATTAAACGCCGTGTCAATGAAAGGAAGAGCTGGGCTGGAGAATATTCCACCTTAATAAATCTGGAGCTGTAAACGCCTGAGTTCACTGACGCCTGCTCAGAAATTCGCAGCAACAGGAGCCAAGAAATGGCATCGGCTTCTCCAAAATTCATCATCGAGAGGAGACTTTGCTGTTTGGTATCAAAATGCTGTGGCTGGGAGCAGCAGGGGCTGTGCTGGGGCAGCTCTCACACCTCTCTTTCTGTTTGCTGCCTCCCAAAATGCCCAGAGCAGCTCAGGAGCGGAGGGATGGGGAGCTGGGGATGGGAGTGGGGTCAGAGCAGCTCTGGATAATCCCAGGAGGGTTCTCGGGTCCTGCTGGGGAGAGGCAGATGGGATCTCACCCCTGCAGCACTCCGATCCTCTGAGGGCACTGCTGGAGCTCCTCTGACCTCGCACCTGCACACATCACTCTGCAAACCTTTTTTCTGTCCCAGCCCCAGCGTTTCTCCTGGCACAGCTGCCAGGGCTCCGCTCAGGGTGCTGTTCCTGGCAGGGTCCCTGGCACAGCCGCCGGTTCCAGGGGCTGCCTTTGTTCCTCAGGGTTTGTTGTCACCGTGTCAGGAAATCAAGGCAGGCTTTGTAAACAGTTTTGTTAAAAACGGCGTCAACACGGGGAAAACAAAATGCAAATCAAAGCAGCCAGGAAAGCTGTGTTTGTTTGTTGCAGGGGGGATAAATATTTGAGGGACTGAGGGATTCTGGAGACAACTCGGGGAGCTGTCGAGGGTTTGTCCCTGTCTTTGGGTTTAATTGCGAAGCCAAACGGGGTTGTGAAGAGAAGTAAAAATCCCCTTTGCCTGTTGCTGGAAAAGCAGCAAACATTCTGTATTTTTGTGTGAGATTTAGAGCTTGTCTGACCCTCCCCACCCCTCTCTGGAGCGTCCCCAGCGAAGTTGTCCCTCCTGTTTGCCAGAGGAGCTCATGGACTTCCCAGTGCCTTTGAGGAGTGGATGCCCAGCTGTTAATGATGCCTGAGATTAAGTGGAAGCCAATTTTTATGGAGTTCAGGTTTAGAATTCTTGCTGCTTTATAAACTTCACAGGCATGAAATACGGCGAGATTGAGCTTGCCTCCATTTCCAGTGGAGGGGAAATCACTGTCTTGGGACTGCACCGGAGGAGAGGGGAGGAAGTACAAGGCGTGAATGTTTTCTATTTTCATTTAATGTTTTTCTGACTCTTTCAAATGGTTCCCAGTGCCTCTGAACCCAGGTCTGGATTGGATTTCCTCTCCCAAGGTTGTCATGCCGAGGTGGCTGCAGGTCTGGGGAATATCCCAGGGGTGGGACACAAGAGGTGTCAGAGGCTTCTCGAGGTCTGCAATTTCCCTTCAGGCTCTGTCTGGAGGAAATGCTCCTGCTCTGAAGGGCCACAGTGCTCAGCTTCCCCTGTGCTCCAGGAGGTTTTCAAGGGCATGGCGATGGCAGACGGAAAGACATTTTTATTGTGTGTGATTGAATCGCAGACAAACGTCCTGGGCAAAGGAAGCGCCAGGGATGAGATTCTGAGGGAGGCATTGCAAAGCTCTCAGTGGGGTAATCCATGGAGCTCGGTGCGAAATGACCTCCTCATCTCACAGAGTTTAATTAGTGCGTTATTGTGCAAGCAATTAGAGCTTTTCCTTGATTGATGAAAGGCTGGGTTTGGGTCCCCTCAGCCTCTCCCCAGTGCCTGTCCCTGCTGACCTCTGCCCCTCTCCCCCAGGGCTGAAGGTGCGGGAGGTTTCCATCAACGTGACGAGGCAGCAGGTGGAGGATTTCCACGGCCCCGAGGATTACTGGTGCCAGTGCGTGGCCTGGAGCCACCTGGGCACCTCCAAGAGCAGGAAGGCGTCGGTGCGCATCGCCTGTGAGTAAATCTGCTTTTCCTGGGCCTGCGGTGGGAGTGCTGCTCTGGGGTTCAGTGTCACTGGGTGTGCCAAAGCACCGCTGTCCCTGGGAGCCTTCCCTGGGGGTACTGCACGAATGTCCCACGAAGCCACAGGTGGCACTAGAGGAAAAAAACCTTGCCTTCTTCCCTGGGAAAAGCCATCCCAAACATGCACAGGAGCCCTGGCATTGCTCCAGTTCAGCTGTATTGGCTGGGAACAAATGCTGCTGCTGTCCCTGGAGACAATTTAGGGACGGGGATGATGCTCCATTCCTGTGTCCCTGATGTGCTGTGGTGTTGTCCCTGCCCCTCCACAGCCCACGGCCAGAGCTGCAGAAAGGGGAAATGCAAAAAATGCCCCCACAGGCAGAGGGACAGCAGAGCCAGCCCCAAAGGCAAAGGGACAGCAGAGCCAGTCCCAAAGGCAAAGGGACAGCAGAGCCAGCCCCAAAGGCAAAGGGACAGCAGGGCCAGCCCCAAAGGCAAAGGGACAGCAGAGCCAGCCCCAAAGGCAAAGGGACAGCAGGGCCAGCCCCAAAGGCAAAGGGACAGCAGGGCCAGCCCCAAAGGCAAAGGGACAGCAGGGCCAGCCCCAAAGGCAGCTGTCCCTGGGGCTGTGGAGCTGCTCCAAACCTCATCCCTTCCCAACCTTGCTGGGATGTTTTCCTGACGGAATCAAGAGCCTGACACTGCCCTGCCAGCAGAGAATGCAGAGAATTTACCTCCCTTTTCCTTTAAAGCCCAGCTCAGGTCTTCCCTCTCCAGCCCTGCAGAGGCCTGGGAGAAACATCCCTGGGAGAGGAGGGCAGGAGCCAAGGGAGAGGCTCCGAAGGGAGACTTCCCAGGGAGTGTTCCAGCAGTTCTTGACAAGTATAAAAAAGTGTCTTTTAACAGGGTAAACATTTAACAGGATAAAATAAACATTTGTCAGAAGTAAAAGGACAATGTAAGGAAACCTTCATTTCATTAATGGCAGATTTTTTTTTTTGTTGGCTGATTCAGGGTGAATGTCTAAATACGTGTAAATTCAATTTTTTATTTCACTGCATTAACTGTCATAACACTGAGCTAATAATTCCCCTGCACTGCTGAGCTGAAAGGACCTTTATCTGAATTGAATTTTTATTGACTTTTCTCCGCACTGTGATTTCCCAGCCCCACAAAATGGCAATTTGAGCCAAGCTCAGAGTGAGCAGGAGCAGGTGGAGCCGTGTGATGGGATTTTAACCCCTCACTGTGGGACCAGTTCTTCTTCCCAAGATCCCATTAACCCCACCTGGCTCTGGAGAGGCTCCTCAGCTCAGCCTGGAGTGCTCTGAGGGTGCCTGGAGGCTTTGTGTGGGAGCCGAGTCTGTTTTTGTGCTGGTTCTGCCCCAAGCTGAGTGTTTGGATGGAAGAGCAGCAATTCTGGGCTGAAGGGGCTCCTCGGGGGGAGCTGCAGCTCTGCCAGTCTGGCTGGGGGACCATCCTGGGGCATGAATTCATGGCTTGGGGAACCCCTGGGGAGGAGCAGGGCTGAGGCTCTGCAGCTCCAGTCTGTGGCAGAGCCCAGAAGGTTCTCACAGCGCCTCTGGGATGTGCTCCGAGGAGCTGGAGACTTTATTTCATCCCTTTTTTTTGATTTTGCACTTAAACCCCAGAGTTTCTGAATTGTGAGTCGAGTCCCCAGTGCTGCAGCACTTTATATTTCTCTGAGGAAGCAGGTGAGTATTTCTTTCTGATGGTGGGGAAGGCACAGCAAACGGATCCCGCTCCATTCCTCATCCTAATAAAGGCATTTGTAGGCACAAGTGCAGCCCGGCTGTTAATGAATGCCTTTTTAAAGAGAGCTCTGGAAAACATATTGGTTATCTGGGGAGGAAAATCAACATTAACAAAGAATCGTGAAAAGGAGAATGCAGGCACTGTGAGCCTCTTCCTGCAGCGAGCAGCTTGCTGAGATAAGGCTCAGTGCAGTGTGTAAAATATCCGGGAGCGTGCGGGATCGGGAGGTGCTCCCGTGCCAGGGCTCTGCTCAGCAGGTGTGGGAATGGAGTCAGGAAATGCCCAGGTGGGGCCTGAGACCCTGGGGAGACTGTGAGTGCTCCTGGTGGGACATCTCGAGCAGCAAACCTGAGGGTGTGCGCTCCTGTCACAGCTCCACATCATCCTGGTGTGCCTGGGACCCAGCGATCCCAGTGGGGCCCAGTTCCCTCTGTGTGTGCTCTGCTCTGCTCTGCTCTGCCCTGCTCTGCTCTGCCCTGCTCTGCTCTGCTCTGCGCAGACACCCCGAGCTGCTGCAGGCTCCGAGACCTTTCCTATCCTCAGTCGCCCCCGGGCAGAGGTGTCTGCAGTGGAGCCACTTGTCCCAGGGTGGGATTGCTCCTGGTCCCTTTTTGCCTCTCCCCAGGGTGGGATTGCTCCTGATCCCTTCCTGCTCTCCCCAGGGTGGGATTGCTCCCTGTCCCTTCCTGCTCTCCCCAGGGTGGGATTGCTCCTGATCCCTTCCTGCTCTCCCCAGGGTGGGATCGCTCCTGATCCCTTCCTGCTCTCCCCAGGGTGGGATTGCTCCTGATCCCTTCCTGCCTGTCCCCAGGGTGGGATCGCTCCTGATCCCTTCCTGCTCTCCCCAGGGTGGGATTGCTCCCTGTCCCTTCCTGCTCTCCCCAGGGTGGGATTGCTCCTGATCCCTTCCTGCTCTCCCCAGGGTGGGATCGCTCCTGATCCCTTCCTGCTCTCCCCAGGGTGGGATTGCTCCTGATCCCTTCCTGCCTGTCCCCAGGGTGGGATCGCTCCTGATCCCTTCCTGCTCTCCCCAGGGTGGGATTGCTCCTGGTCCCTTCCTGCTCTCCCCAGGGTGGGATTGCTCTGGGTCCCTTCCTGCTCTCCCCAGGGTGGGATTGCTCCTGGTCCCTTCCTGCTCTCCCCAGGGTGGGATTGCTCCCGATCCCTTCCTGCCTCTCCCCAGGGTGGGATTGCTCTGGGTCCCTTCCTGCTCTCCCCAGGGTGGGATTGCTCTGGGTCCCTTCCTGCTCTCCCCAGGGTGGGATTGCTCCCAGTCCCTTCCTGCTCTCCCCAGGGTGGGATTGCTCCTGATCCCTTCCTGCTCTCCCCAGGGTGGGATTGCTCCCAGTCCCCTCCTGCCTCTCCCCAGGGTGGAATTGCTCCTGGTCCCTTTTTGCCTGTCCCCAATGTGGGATTGCTCCCGGTCCCTTCCTGCCTCTCCCCAGGGTGGGATTGCTCTGGGTCCCTTCCTGCTCTCCCCAGATTCAAATCTCTTATGAAGATAGCCCTGCTGGGAAAACTCTTGTGCATGCCCAGCTCCCCAGTACTGCAGGACATCTCAGCTTTAGTAAGGAGAACTCAGCTTCCTACCTTCTCCTGGGAATGAGCAAAGAGATTTTTTATTTCTCATTTCCTGCAAATTGCTCCCTGCCTCTCCCCAGGGTGGGATTGCTCCTGGACCTTTCCCACCTCTTCCCAGGTCTCCCCAGGTCCCAGCCCCTGCTCTGAGCTGAGCTCTGAGCCCAGCCAGGCCTGAGTCCCCCTGCTCCACCCTCGGAACCCCACACTGTTCCCGCGTGGAACTCTCCCATGTTGGGAGGACAGCAGCTCTGGGGATGGGAGGCACAGCTGGAACCGCAGGGCTTGGGGATTCTGGCACGGGTGGTGTCACATACAGGTGGCTTTGGAGACTAGAGAGATGGGAACACGGCTGTTCCAGGGATGGATGGGCTGTCCTGAGGCCCTGGGCTGTCCTGTGCCCCCGCGGAGCTCTGGGGCAGGAATGAGAACTAGAACAGCTTCTTGCATCTCACCTGCAGATCTACGGAAGAACTTCGAGCAAGACCCGCAGGGGAAGGAGGTTCCCATCGAGGGGATGATCGTCCTGCACTGCCGGCCCCCCGAGGGGGTCCCTGCAGCCGAGGTGAGCTTGGGATGCCCAAGGAAAGCTTTGGGATGGGGGAAGGATGGGGGTAGCAAAAGGGCTCAGCTCCCGTGGGGTGCTGGAGGTGTTGGTCACAGTGCTCTTCTCCCCTAGAAGGCTTTTTTTGATTTGCTGGTTTTTCAAAAGCTTGGCTTTTTATCCAAATTCTGGACTGTTTGCTGAGAAACCCTGGTTTTCAGGCAGTTTTCAAGTCCTGTGCTTCCAAACTGAAAGCAGATTGTTACTTATTTTCCCAGCAATTACTTTTCTCCTCGAAAAATACAACAGAGAAAAAGGCAAACCTAAAAATATTATGATAAATGGTTGCTGGGGAGAGAAAATCTGCTGCAAGTAATAATTTGGTGGGGTTTGGCTTAGCTTTAAACAGGCTTTTTGTGGTGAGAGCTGGGTCTTACAGGAAAACAATGGGGATGCCTTAAAATGGCAATAACCAGGCTGCTCGTGGAGGGAGAGGTTCTAAGTGGGCCGTGTTTAAAAATCTGCTGCAGAGGCTTTAAAAAAGCCAAGGAAATGTTGCATTTCTAATTGCACTCTGCAGTTCTCTCCTCTCCTTCTGGGCAAGGAGACCATTGGATCACTCAGGAGTTATTTTTGCCCCTTACCCCCACCATGGCTGGGGTTGGCAATAATAGAGGGAAGAAAAGGAGCAGGGGAAAATAAACTCCAGAGAAAAGTGTGCTGTTAGTTAATGAGAAGGGGATGGAGCAGATGTCCCTGGAAATAAAAAGGAGAAATGCAGCAAGAGGAGGTGCAGAGACACCATCAGTGAGGCAGAAGTGCTAAAGGAGAGGAAAATGAGTCAGAAATGGGCTCGGTGAGTGGCTGGATTTGTATCCAGGTTTCTGGTGTACATTACTCTGTCGCTCCAATTTCTGCTCCGACCTTCTCCTCAGCTCTGTGGTATTTTCACTCGTTACCAGGAAAATGGATGTTGTGTTACAGAGAATTGCCAGAATTATTGAATGTGTGTTCTGGAAAATGGATCTGTTTTGTAGACAAAACAAACTTCCAAAGGTGTAACTCCCCAAACATCCTTGGTCTGTTTGAATTTTACTGGCAATTTCAGAGTTCTTTGACCTGGCAGCTTTACATCCCCCAATTAAACAGGGAGTCTGTCTTCTATGGAAGTTAGGAATTATGTCCAATGAAAACCTGACATTTTAATTGCTTTCTCCAGATAAAAATGGTGGAGTTCTCAATGAAGCCTGATTTACTGCTGTTGACAGTAAAATTGTTATTGCCGCTAATAAAGCTGGTAAATCTCACCAGGTCAGATTTGCTTTGGCCAATAAAATGTCCCATAAAGGCTTGGGCTAATTCTGGGCTCATCAAGGTAAAGATCTGCTGGAAATGATTCAGTGTCTTCAGAAAGTGGGTTAAACCAGTTGAAGCAGCCCTGGCTCTGGGCTGGAGGGATAAACTCAGCTTTATTTCCACCATAAAGGACAGCCTGCCCTGTTTAGCACACCCTGGGAAATAACTGAGCCAGAAGGGTTCCTCAGGGATCGTTCTGTGGGTGCTGAGCAGTGCCCAAAGTCCCAAACCCCAGTGCTGGCAGTGAATCCGTGGGTCTGATCCAAGACTTTATTTCATTAGAGTTTGGATGCAGCCCTGGATGCAAACACAAGGCTGGAAATAACTCCAGACAAAGGAGCTCCTCTGGTGTTTCACTGGAGGCAAAGCAGAGGCTGATTGGGGCATTGTTGTGTGTGTTCAGCCCAACGGGAGCTGGAAACGAGGGGGAAGGAGGCTCCAGCCCTTCCCTGCGCTGTGCCAGAGCCTGGCTGAGTCCCCTGGGGAGAGTTGGGCTGTTCCATCCACTGCAGAGCTCCAGGAACGGTGATTTCCCAAAAAAACAAACATTCCCTGCTGGGAAGGGCAGGCCCAGGGGAGCCTCTGAGCCTTCCCTACACTTCACAATTGGAGTGAACCCTCAATTCAGCCCAGTTAGTTATGGGAACCAGCCCCGTTATCAGGGATATAAATCTTCTTCCCTGGAATTGTTTTTTCTGGAGCCTGGAGGTGCTGAAAGTCTCTTAAACCTAAGGCCAGAAGTGTCAAAATAAATGTTATTGACCTACCCCACAGCTTAATGTGAAAATTCCTGTCATCAGCCCTGAAGATGTGAAAGGCAAGGATATTTTCTAGTGACGGCTGACAGAGTTTCCTTGGAATTACCTTGGAATTACCTCCCCAGGAGGGAGAGCCTTTCCTGTCCACCGTTCCCCTCCACATTTCTGGTCACTCCTCTCCCCTGGTGCTGATGTGTCCTTGGCCAGACCGAGTGAGTGGCTCCCAGCAGCTCTTGGTGCTTGTTATGAAATATTCCATCCTCTCAGGGGTGTTGATGGCACCGTGTGCCCTCAGGGCCACCGTTCCCTGTGCCTTTGTGCAGGAAAAGAGATTTACCTGAGCAGCATCGCTGGGTGGCACAGGCCAGGGGTGCCTCTGTGCTAATCCCATTATTTAGGTATTTATTTGGGGGCTGGGGCTGCAGGGGAGGCACAGGGATCACACAGGGATCCAAATCAGACCTCCCAGGGAGGGTTTTAGGGAGAATTCCTGTAAATGAGGTTTTGTTGGGAGCAGGGTCTGTTCTGCCATCTGTTCCAGAAGGAGCGAGGCTTCCGCGCCTCACCAGCAGCAGCAGTGGGAATACCCAGATTAAATTTGCTTTTCCGTGTGTTCATTTCTGCGCACGCCGAGTGTGAAATCAGGAGAATATGGATTAGAGGGCTGGAGCCACAGTTTGAGTGTGTCTGAAGTGAATGTGGCTCAAAACTCAGCTGGTGCGAATGAATTTCCCAGGAACTGAGGCTCGTGGGACTCTGGGGCTGCTCTGCTCCTTTGGGAAATGCTCTTTAGGCTGAGTAACACATCAGGGAGAGCAAAGCCCAGGGATTACAAACAGGGAGCGGCAAAGCTCCAATTCCACCCATCCAGGGCTGCCTCGGAGCTCAGGGTGACACTGCCTTGGAGCTCAGGGTGACACTGCCGTGACCTCAGGGTGACACTGCCATGACCTCAGGGTGACGCTGCCATGCCCCTGCTCCCTCAGAGCCACATCCCAGCGGCTCCTGGAGCCAAGGCTGGCACAGGAGCAGCTCCCTGAGCCTGCAGCCCTTCCCAGGGATGTCACTGCACTCACGTGGGGCCCAAGTCCCCCCCTGTGCTTGGAACTCTGTGGACATGCCCGGGTTTGGGAACAGTGAATCCTTCTGTGGCAGCAGCGACAGAGAGAACAGTGACCGAGGTCTCACCTCTTGTTTCACCCCTTCAAATCAAATCGTGTGGATAACCGTAGGGAATGATGGAACGAAACCATTCTGAATCCAGGGACAGGCACCTCCCTCTAAATGACAATCCCAGGCACCGCATCCTGGAGCAGCTGGATGTGGATTTATTGCTGCCCCTACAGCCCACCCTGGATTTATCTCTGCCCCTACAGCCCACCCTGGATTTATCTCTGCCCCTAAGCCCACCCTGGATTTATCTCTGCCCCTACAGCCCACCCTGGGTTTATCTCTGCCCCTAAGCCCACCCTGGATTTATCTCTGCCCCTACAGCCCACCCTGGGTTTATTTCTGCCCCTACAGCCCTCCCTGGATTTATCTCTGCCCCTACAGCCCACCCTGGGTTTATTTCTGTCCCTGCTCTCTTTGGGAACAGGTTTCCCATCTCCAGAGTTCCCCTCCACAAAGCAGGGAACGTGAGCCCTTCTTGCACACCTCTGCTTTGGGAGGCTGTGGGGCTTTGGGGCACCCTGGGTGCATCACCACAGCAGTAAGAGAGGAAGAAAACCCAAATCCTGGCGCTGAGCAGACTGGAAAAGGCTTTTAAATCCTCTTCTCATGCATTTACATAGCGAGCAGGGAGAGCTGGTGAGCAGCTGTGCTTGCAGGCATCAGCACCCAACCCAAATAAATTCAGTTTTTATGAGTTAAGCATCGAAATGAAAAAGAAAATTCAGCATTTAAATAGAGCAGCTGAAAATCCCCTGCTGTGGCAAGTGTTGATTCAAGTCTGGGAGTCTCTGCTGGCTCGGGCGCGGTGGGACCGCAGCCATCCCCTCACTGTCACTGTCGGTGTGCGCTGGGCCTGGGGACGAGGCAGGGCTGGAGTCTGTCCCTCGGCAGCTCCTCCCCAGGGACATGCTCAGGAGTCGTGGGGATTGAGGCCTCTTTTGGCTCTGAGTGGATCCTGAGGGACAGTGGGACCCCCAGGGACCCCCAGGGACCCCCAGGGATCGCTGTTCTCAGGGGGATCCAGGTGGGACCTGGCCATGGAGCCCTGGGCTCGGCTGATCCCTGGGGCTGTGTCACTCCGTGGGGCTCAGAGGAAATAATTCTGATCTTGTCGTCGCTGAAAATGAGAGGGAAGGGAGGGGAGTTCCCTCAGCAATGTGGAGCTGAATATTGAGTTTGCCAGAGCCACGGCTCAGCCGCGCAGGGCAGGGTCTGATCTCCTCCCAGGGCTGACCGCGCTCGCTTTGGGAAGGAATCCACGAGGGAAGAGCAGATTCTCTGCCAGCAGGACATTGGCAAAGCTGTGTGTGTGACAGTGGCACAGCACTCGGGCATTTCCTGCAGGGCCATCCCCTCTGCCTTCCTCCCCTGGCACAGAGCTCTGTGCCAGAGAGAAACCTCTGCCCAGCCCAAATGAGTGCCTTCAAAGAGTTATTGAGCTCAAACCGTTCTCACCCTTGAGCTGTGCTGGTTTTGGGTATTTGCTGTGCTCTGTGGCTTGCCCCTGTTTATTTTCCCCGTGTGAGTCTGGGTTTTTGCTCTGTGCCATCCCCAAGCAGCTCCTCACGGGCACTGCTCTCGGCTCCAAGGATTGCTTTTAGAGGTTTTTAGGGCATGTCCTTAACCCATGGCCTGGCGTGAAACGCTCCGTGTTCAGCTCTGAGCGTGGTGAGAAAGGCTCTGTTCAGCCTGGGGGATGAGGGAATGAGGCTCAGCGGAGCCCATGGAGAGCAGAGGGGACTTTGGGGAGCCCAGCAGAGCTCAGAGCTCTCCCTGTTCACTGCCCGAGGTGTCCCCTTGGTTCACCCCAGTCCTGAGCAGGTTTTTCAAGGGGCGATTGTGCAGCCCAGGCTGGGGTCAGGCCAGCAGGGACACCCTGCAGTCAGAGCTCAGCACAAGGGTCACCCCACAAGGGGCAGGGATTGGGTTCGCTTCCTGTTCATGAAATTCTGACCTTTTTATAGGCCCTGCTCCGTTCTGTGCAGTACAATACAGAATGAGAGCTTTTGTTTCCTCTCTTACACATCTGCTCAAGTGAATTTCGTGACATTCTTTCCTTATCTTCTTAGCTGACCTTTTAGTCTTTCTTCGAATATGTTTTCTCCAGTTGGTGCTCTCTTCAGTTTCTTGGAACTCTTCATTTTTGGGGTGGGGGAGAAGACAAAGACAAAGACTCGAGTGGGGTTTTGCCCTTGGTGCCACGTGGTGCGTGGGGAGAAGAGTTTGGGGTGCTCCCACGTCGTGTAAATCCTGTGAGCCTTCACCTGCAGCGTCACAGAGACTCCTGCAGGAGTTAGCACACCTGAGGCAGCTGGGTGAGGTCAGCTCTGCTTCTCAGAGCTCTCAGCTTTAAATCCACCCCCAAATGCAGTGGGCAATGAGGCTGTGAGTCCCAAAATGGGCACAAACCCTCACCCCAGAGAAATGCCCGCTGTTCTGTGTCCCAGCCCTGCCGTTCCGCGGTGCAGAGCTGCTCGTTCCCATTTCCTGGCCATGCAGAGCAGCTCTGGGGGATTTCATGGGCACGGTGCTGTCAGCTCGGTCACCTCTCACCCCTCAGTGCCCTCTGGGCTCTGCCAGGGAGGGTTTTCCTCTCTGGGAGCTGCAGGGACTCTCTGAGCTGAGCTGGGGTCGGTGACAGGAGTGTTTCCTTGGAGTGAGGAGCAGGGACAGCTCAGCCCTGCCAGCTCAGGAGGAACCAGGGTGACTGACAGCTCCTGCAGCATCCCAAACACAATAAATTACACCTTCCTCGCCGCTCCACTGGCGGTGATTCCTCCCCACCTCCTGCTTCTCCCGGTCCTCGGGCTGTTGTCAAAGCAGGGCTGAGCTGTAACCTGGAAAATCCTTGGTCAACATCCATTTAATGAAGTTTAGGATAATCTCTGGTCTGTGTGCTCGGCCTTATTAGTGCCTCAGAGTGTAAAATATTAATTCTTTGTGGTACAGGAACAAAAAAAAAAAGTGCTTTAGTAGCTGGTAATCCTTCAGCAAGGTGTCCTGGAGTGCTGGGGAGTGTCACCACTGACTCCTCCAGCGGTGACAAATGGGCTTTGGATTCCTCAGGCTGTCAGGGCTCATTCCTGTTTCGTTCAGTGGGCTCGATAATGGGGTTTGTTAATGTTTCCTAGGCTGGACAGGGAGCTGCCATTTCCTGCACTGCAGTGAAGCTCCAGGAGTCGTTTGTGTCACCGCCCTGAGCCCTGGGCTTGGTGTGAAAATGGAACATCTCCAACCTGCAGGTGTGAGGCTGAGAGAGCTGTGAAATGGGGCTAAGGCTGCCCTGGGGGAGTTCATCAATTCTGTCACCACTGCTCTGTCCTGGCCCTTAGAAATGTCACTGCCTTGGTATTAAAGTGCCACCGAAGCCCTGATATTGGCGATAAATGTTTATAAACCTCAGGCTTTCAAATAAATAAACCCAACCCCAGTCTTTCCCTTGCTGGACTCTGCTCATCTTCCCCTGGGCGATGCTGAGGGACTTCAGCCCTGCAGGGATGAGCTGGGGGAGCCAATTCCCACCTGGAAACACTGGGATGGAGGGGAAGCAGCCCCCAAACCCATCTGAGCAGCAGCTGGCCTTAAAATTCATCCTAAATCCCTTTCTTATGAATAAACACTCTGAAACCAAATCTGAAGAGCTCATATTTGAGCATTAGCAGGAACTCGCAGCTCTCCCTACGTCTCCCCTGCTTTGCTTGTGGTGGATTTTTCATGAGTTTTGGGTTCTTTTTGTTTGCGTGTTTGTTGTTTTGGGTTTGGGTTTCTTTTGTAATAAAAGGGCAGCTGTTGTGCTAAATGATTACTGATAGTTTACTGTTACTGAACTATTACTGTTGAGTGCTCTGCAGAGGTTTGTGGAATACTCTAAAATATCTTTATCGCATAATATATGCATATATTTAAGATTTAAATGTGTTGTATCCAGTGCTGCTTTTTCAAATGTTTAACACCGATTTTGACATTTTAATGGACTGCTGTAGATGTTCCCAGGAATATCTGCCTGAGCTCCAAGGGTTTATTTACCGCCAGGGCTTTTAATGGAAATGTAAAATCATTTCTCTTCTGGGCAGCACATATTCCACTGCAAGCACATCAACAAAATGCGAAACCCACATAAAATTCAAAAGCTGCAAGGATTCCAAAAGTAGTGAGAGCCTGTTTTACATAGGTTTGTGTATTTATGGGGCTGGCACACACTCACTGAAATGGGATGTGGCAGGATAATGGGGCTGTAGTAAAACACCACGGCAAAGCAGGCTGAGAGTTACAGCCTGCCATGAATCCTGCCTGGGCTACAGAGAGCAGAGGGTGATTGCTAAATGCAAACAGCCTGCATTTGTACAGGTGCTTATGGATCTTGGCTCTGCAATAGCAATATTTGCTTTGCTTTTAAGGGATATTAGTTACAAGTACAATAAATGTGCTTCATTTCTCACTGGAGATATTTCACTCTCAGGACCCAGCCAGGGCATGTGCAATGTCTCATTTGTGATTTATCTGGTATTTAGATTGAGATTTTTAGCTGCTTTTAAGAGCAAATTTGTAATTTTCATAGTTTCCCATCCAGCAAAGATTGAGAACTGTCATGGCTCACACAGGACATGAAGGTCTGGACTGATTTAGTGTGACATGTCATGATTTAATGACATGTCAGCCTCTTTACTCCATGAAACCTCTGCTCAATGAAAGCTGTTTTGTTTGAGCTGTTTGTTTGTTTATGGACAGCACAGAACCAGACTCCAAATTCCATTTTTTTTTAATGTGTTGTTCCATCTTCAGCCACACCTTGCCCTTGCTCACCTGCTGGTCCAGGTAATGCTGTTCTGTGATTTATATGGGCACCAGGGGAATTTGGAACTCCTGTGCTGCTCAGGACTGCCCAGGGCTGAGGGCAGAGCTGCTCCTTGAGCCTGGAGCTGCTCCTTGAGCCTGGAACTGCTCCTTGAGCCTGGAGCTGCTCCAGCCCTTCCCTGCCTTTGCTCCACTGCCACCCCACACCTGCTGAGACTCTTCCCTGTCCTGCCGCTGCCGTGGCTGAACGTGTGAAATGTCATTTGTCACCTGTTCCCTCTGTCCCTGCGCCAATTACCCCAATCAGTGGCACTTGCAGCTCTGCTCTGCCCTCCCAGCAGCATCTCCGGGTGCCTCTCCTGCTGATTTTGTCCATTTTGCAGCCACTGGAAGCACTTCAGTCCCTGCACAGCCCCCTTGATTGGACAGAGCCCTCGGATGCTGTCTGCACTCCGAGGGGCTGTGCTGCCTTTCAGGCAGGCAGGGGAGCTGTGGACGGTGTTTTCTTCCAGCAGAAAAATGTTTGTTTCCCTTCTGAGATTTGGCTCGTTGCGAATAAATCAATACAGCCAGGAGGTAGCAGGGTCATGAAATAGAAATGCTGGAGCAAAGCACTTCTGAATTAGATTGCTAAACTGAAAAGAAAAAAGAAGGGAGATAACTTTGTAGTTCCCCTGAATAGATAATTCCTTTTTATACAGACATGTGCTCTGGGGCTTCTCTGGGTTTGATGTGCTGCTTTGCAGTGGTGTCTGTTTTCTCTGGCCCTGTTTTCAGAAATGTTTTTAATTTTGAATGCTTGAACATGAAAGGATAAGTTATGAGACTTTATCATTGTGTTTATAATCATGGGGATGATTGTGTGAGGGAGTCCTGCAGGGATTTGGGATGTTCACAGGGACGGAGGTGTCTGAACAAGCTGAGGCCTCACCAGTGGCTCTGAGCTTTCAGTCCTGTGGCACTGAAATGCTTCAATGGTTATGGAGATGTTCCACCTCTGGGGACAGAGATCAACACCTTTTTAAATTGTCAACAGCACTCAGAGAGAAAGCAGAAGTTGTGAATCTGGCGCCTGTTGCATTTAGTGTTCAGTGCCACGGCAAGTATCACACATTTGTTAACTAACAGCTGGATTTCTGTAGGGTTTGGGTTTAAACACCGTTTCCAATGTGTACAAAAAGATTGTTTCATGAATTTAAAGGGTGTTCAGTGATCTTTCAGGTCCCTTCCAACCCAGGCCGTTCTGTGATTCCTGTAAGATCTCACAGTTACATTCTTGAATTTATCGCATCTGAAGGCTGCTAACAAAAAGGAACATCATCAGGTATCAGTGATCCCCCAGAACTTGTGAGAACAGTGAAATTACAGCCTTGCAAGGATTTGGTTTCAATTACTGAAGGCTTCCTGTGCTGATTTTCTTATCTCAAAGCATTTCCTATATAAATGTGATCCTGCCTATCAGGACTCCACGTTAGCAAAACCCTGCGAACATCACCAACAGCCTTATCTAAAAAGGGTTTTTTGGTGTCAGCAGCACTTTAATTACTGTCCAGACATCTGTACCGTGAGAACAAGGAAAACCTCATTGCTGGGGCTGCAGGAGCTCCATCCCCTCAGCCTGGGGCTGTTTCTGACCCTCCTCACTGCCATTGCTGAGAATCACAGCGTGCGTGGCACAGTTCAGAATGAGACCCAGGTTTTACTCTGTGTCCTTCCATTTGGAGTTCTTCAGCAGAACAGAAGTTGAGGCTCAGCTGCTCACCTGCACAGCTGAGCTCTGCAGCCTGGGGATGAGGCTTTGAGGATCAGTTATTTCTGCTCACCATGAAATAGTTGAAGTCAAGTCTCGTGTGTGCTCTGTCCCACTGGGAACTCCCAGCCCAGCCCCACCATGCCCTTTGGGGTTATTAATGCTGATTTGTTCCCCATTTGTGCGTGGGGATAACAAGCAGTGCTTCAGTTAATGGTGGATGCTTATTCCTCCAAAAATAGGAGTAAAGATAAACTTATCTGGGATCTGATGATGTCTTTACCAGCCAGACAAGGTACCATTAGCAGTGGCATTTTTAGCAGTGGCTCTTTATACCAGGGATCCAAAATAGCCCATCTGAGTCAGATCCTTGCCCACCTCTACCACTATAAATTGATGCACACGTCCAGGCTGTCACCTCTCCCATTCTACTGATTAAAAACCATATTTTAATTCCATTTTGACTCACCCCCTCCCATGCTGGCCTGTGTTCCCTCCTCTGGATCTGGGAATGTTTGGTTGGGATTTCAACCAGGATTTCTGACCTGGGCAGAGCTCAGAGGAGGAGCTGTGGCCTGTGGTGGCCACGAGTGAGGATATTCTCCCATGGCTGCCGTTGCTGGTGGAGGTTTGTGCAGCAAAGCCGCCATGCAGAGGGGAATAACAACACAAAAATGGGCATTAGCAGCACTGGGGGTCTCAGCTGATCCTCGGCAAGAGCCACGTGCATCCCCCGAAAGCAGAGGCTCCTCTGAGCTTCCCCAGCACAACCCACAGCAGCCAGGCTGATTTATGGGTTACTCAGCATGTCACATTCATGTAATGAGATTACATATTCAATCTAATGAAGGAAAAATATGCTTACCAGCCCAGTGTGACAGGGCTGTGATTAAATGATTCGGTGAGAGAGTTCCCTCGGTGGATTCATTGAAGGACTGCAGCAGGTACAGCTGACCTGCGCCGGGCGCTGGCGAGGGGCTCCCACAAAAGATGAATGGCTTGTGATTTGCTGATAAAAGAGCGATGTGCTGGGAAGGCAGGAGGGGTGTGCAGCCTGCACCTGCCCATGGCTTGGTGTTCAGCCCCACAGGGATCTGAGGGAGGCTTCCCCACGTGCTCTGGGGTTTGGGGTAGAAAGGAGAAGTGTGGCCAAGGTTCTGCCACCTCAGTGCATCCCTGGCACGGGGGCACCTGCCCTGCCCACCCTCGTTCCAGCTGGAGCTTTAAGGAAACTTTCTCCAGCTTGGATTTTTAGGAGCAGGAGTTCCATGTTAGAGGAGGGTGAGGAGGTGTTTGCTGCTCTGAGAGAGAGAAAAACATCGCCAGGGACTGTGCTACAAGAAGCTTTTGTGCTGTCCTGAGTCACCTTCCCCAGCTCCAGCCCCTGGATCTGCACCAGAAAGGCTCTGACTGTCCCTGAGGAGGAGCTGACACTGGAACTGCATTATCTGAGCTGTGGATGTGCTCTGGGACTGACCACTGGAGCAGAGGATAATCCCAAAGCAGGGACAGGAGGCCTTCTGTCTGCTGACCTCCTGAATTATCACCATGCCCACGATGACTGGAGCTGGGTATTAAATCTGGTTGTAATCTCAGACAAGATCACCAAAAAGAGCCAAAAATTCAGTGCCAGGTCTTGGGATGTTTGAGTCTCCATCAGAGCAACTGGTGAGGAGCTCTTAGTGGATGAGTTGGGATAAGCTTTATTTCTAAAGGAGAAGAGTTCTCTAACTCCATAATCTGCCCAGGCTGGGGGGTGTTGAGCTGATTTTACTTTGATAATGCCGTAAGCTGGTCTGTGATAATTGCTTTCTGTAATTGGAACAAGTTTATGATTATGCTAATTGGGCTGCTGCCACCCAGGACGTTGGGGCTGAGCTAATCCCTCCCTGCCCCTGGAGCTGCAGATCTGATGTGATTTGCCTGCCTTGGAAACCGAGGGAGGGGGGCTAATTCTGAGCAGATTGAATTTCAGCAGGAAACACAGATATATTTCTACAAACCTGTAGCCTTTTATAGCAGGTTTAAAGCCTGGTTCGAGATCATCAGACTAATTCTTAAAAAGAAAAGGATTCAATTCTGTTCCGAGCAATGGTGTGACCTCCACTGCTGAAGGGAAATTGAATGCGGAGGAGTTTGGAGTTTGCTCTTCAGACCCTGCAGTTCAGACCCCACGGCTCATCCCCGTGCAGACGTTGGAGGTTCTTTGCTGCCCTTTTTCCCCTACTTGGTTTCTGTGTGTTTGTGTGGGGGCTGAAGTTTTCCAAAGGTTACCTCCCTGCCAGTGACAAACATCTTTTGTCATCACGACTCCTTTAAATGTATTTTTATCCCATAAATCCTTCCCTTGGTTCTCCGCCTTTGAAAGCCTCCATCTGCTGAGGCAGAGGCCGGGGATGGCTTTGGATAAACCTGGTTTTCCTCAGGGGAGGGGGGCTGGAATGAGAGGAGCACTGGCAATGCCATCCTCCCTGACAAATCAGGGTTTGATCTCACGTCCCAACACTTTGGTGTTTATGTTCCGTCTGTTTAATGTTCTCCCTTCGCTGGGATCATCATTCTTTTAAATGCTCTGCTTTAATGTAAATGTTTGAATGTTTTCTGTTCACCAAAGCCCACATTGCCAGACTCAGCAAACAGAGGATCAGTGTGTGCTCCCTCCCGGAGCAGCCCCAAGGGTGAGGGTGACAGGAATGGAGACCTTGAACCCCTCTCACCACCCCAAAAATCCCCTGACCTGAGGAGAACCAAAATTTATAAACACACTTGTGAAATAATGGACTCGGGGAATGCTGGCCGTGTTTGTCATTTCTCTGCCCATTTCACTGCACATAAAGTGGGTTCACCATCGAATTCCTGTCACTTGATTTATGCTCGTGCGGCTGCTCCATAATTTAAATTGAATTCCTAATTTCTTTGCTGAAACCCCCTCGGATAATTAGTATTAAGGTTAACTGCAGAAGGGGAACTGAATAGCAAATGGATTAGTTGGTTATTCTGTGTCTTAGACCACAGGAAAAGGGAACACACTCCAAGGGATATTGTCCAGGGAAAGGTTTGGCACAACTGCTTGGTCCCTGCTCCCGAGCTGTGCCCAGGCTCCTGCGGGCACAGGGGAAGTGTCCCTTGGCCGGGAGGGAGAGTTGGATACGGGAGAGCAGAGAGATGGCAAAGGGAATGTGGAGCTCAAATCTCTTCCCCCTTTTCGGGATGTTGTACCTCATGCTCAGGTGACTCCTCCTTGCACAGATGTGGCAAAGAATGATTTCATTCCATAGCCACTGTGCAGGATGAGGTGCCCCACACCTGGAGCGTTTTCCAGGTGAGCTCCCAGCCCTTGGCCGGGCCGTGCAGGGCTGGATCCATCCCAGCAAAGCTGTGAGTGCTGCTGCGGAGGGGAACCTTCTGTCTGGCACCAAACGTAATTGGCTTTGATGGTCAGCGTTTGCAGATTTGTTTAGGAACTGGAAAATGTACAAATTGCAGCCCATCTGCGCAGAGCTGAGTGCTAATGAATGCCTGCAGCTACCACAGCCATAAGCTCATTACCGCCAAGTTCCAAGTCCTTCCACAAGTTGCTAAACAAGGTTATTCATCTGAACGAGTGGAGAAGGGTGTTCGACTGCAGGGCACAGCCAGACCCCCTCCGGCTCTGGGAAAGCTGTTAAAATAACCCCCCCCCCCCCCCCCCCATTCTTTGGTCTTTTAATAGAATCTGTTGATTTTATTTCTATTTTGAATTTTGCACTCCTGGAACAGCAGCTTGCCATGCCGTAACTGTTCTCTGTTAATGTTTGGAGTAGAGCAGTGCCTTGCGGGTGATTCCTGGGTGTGCTGGGAGGTGTTGGGTGCTGGGCTGGAGAAGATGGATTGGAATGCATCGTACCCAGCGTTGCAGGGGCCTATGGACCGTGACAGCAAACACTAATGGCCTCTGTTCTCAGGGTGTTTGTGTCAGCTGGGAATCTGTGGTGATGACTCGGCTCTTCCACCGTGTGCCATGTCAGGCAATTTCATCTTCCTGTTTCTTCTCAAAAAAGTGGAATTAATAATACTTATTATGTGCCAGCCCAACCTGTTTTATAGAGCTGGTACTTGTTCAAGGGTTTGGACATACAATGTATGGTGTACCAGGAGCAATATTTTAAAATATTTCTTATTCTCTCTCAGTTGAGATTTTATTCCATGTTCCTCAAGGAAAAATCAGCCTTTCTAAGTTCCCAGCCAAATGAAGTATTTTCCCCTCCAATTAACAAGGTCATGAGGTATCTTTGGCCTCCTCCCTGTTCACCTGTGCTCCTGCCCTGCCCAGGTGGAGTGGCTGAAGAACGAGGAGCCCATCGATTCCAACCTGGACGAGAACATCGACACCAGGGCCGACCACAACCTCATCATCCGCCAGGCGCGCCTGTCGGACTCCGGGAACTACACGTGCATGGCAGCCAACATCGTGGCCAAGAGGAGGAGCCTGTCAGCCACCGTGGTGGTCTATGGTGAGTGCCGGGGGCCCTGTTGGGAGCAGAGGTGGCCGTGCCCGTGTGCTGCCCTGTGCTGCGTTTGAGCTGTTCCCGCTGCGCTGGCCGGGACTTGGCGCACACAGGATCCCACAGCCCCGAGGGGGATGGATCTCCCCCTCTGGGTTTGGGGCTGGGGGCTCTGGCCCAGCCCCACAGCCCCCCAGCCCCCAGCCCGGGCTGTTGGTGTTTTGCAGTGAACGGGGGCTGGTCCTCGTGGACGGAGTGGTCCAACTGCAACGCGCGCTGCGGCCGCGGCTGGCAGAAACGCTCGCGCACCTGCACCAACCCCGCGCCCCTCAACGGCGGCGCCTTCTGCGAGGGCATGTCCGTGCAGAAGATCACCTGCACCTCCCTGTGCCCCGGTGAGTCCCCGGGGAGGGGCTTCGGGTGCCACGCTCGTGGGGCAGCCCTCAGTGGGAAGCACCAGGCAGAGCGTGGGGCTTGGGGAGCCCACTGAGGTTGGGAAGGGAATGGGAAATGCAGCTGTGGTGGGTGTGGGTGTGAGTGTGAGTGCACCTGAGGCCTGAGCTGCCACTTGTGTCAGGGCTGGAACTTACCCTGCCACCCCCAGAACACTGCCAGAACAGCCAGTGGCTCAGGGGCAGAAATCAGGGACCTGCCTGGGGGTCTGGGGTTAATTTAGAGAGGGGAGCCGATGTTAATAACACCAGAAAGAAACAGAAACCTGAGCTGAGACCTTCATTAAAAGTATTATTTACCTTGTGAAAGTTTGCTTTGAAGGATATTAAATGTAGTTATGGTGGAGAGAGCTGGAGCAGGTGCTGCTGTAGGACCTCCCCAGCGGGACGGGCAGTGCTGACCCTGGATTTTCCCCTCCCCTCACAGTGGATGGGAGCTGGGAGGTGTGGAGCGAGTGGTCGGTGTGCAGCCCCGAGTGCGAGCACCTGAGGGTGCGGGAGTGCATCGCCCCAGCGCCCAGGAACGGCGGCAAGCACTGCGAGGGCCTGAGCCAGGAGTCGGAGAACTGCACCGAGGGCCTTTGCATCCAAGGTGAGCTGCCATGGGGCTGGGCAGGGATTTTGGGATGGGCCTGAAAGGTGGGCCGGAGTCCAGGGGACCTGTGTGCGTGGGACTCCTCTGTCTGAAGTATTCCTGTGAAAAGGGACGTGGTTTTCCGTGTGAAGTCTGAAATTTTCTGGGTCACTGGGTTTGCGTCGTGCATTTGTTGACTGTGAACAATCAGATGATTCTAAAAACCCAAATCCAGGGGGTTTGCAGGGTGAAACTCCGACCTCCACAACCAAATGTGCTCCTCATCCTTCTGCCTTTCCTTGCGAGCGAACGGGCAAAGCCCCACACGAGAGCTGTGGTGCAGGAGCTGCTCAAGGTCGGAGTTTGCTCCTTTGCTGCCTTTAGCACCGGAGTTAAACCCAGGCAGGTCTGCAGCTCCCTGGGAAAGGCTTTGCCCTTCACCAGTGTCGGGAAGCATCTGGAACGGGGAAGCTGCTGCTGTCCCCAGCGCAGAGCAGCCCTGCGGCTGCGCAGGCCCCGCGCACGGAAGGATTTTGGAGTTTATTCCTGCCCTGAGCTTGCTCCCTGTCCCTGCGGAGGGGCTGTCACCTCGTCAGGTGGAACAGCAGCCCTGGGAGCAATCAGGAGTGCCAGGGCTGAGGATGCAAACGAGAATATGTCTGTTTTCTTTAGTGTTGTGTTTAACCAGTCCTCTGTCCTTGTTTCTGTGGTTCTGCATTGCCTTTTCTCTTCTAAACGAAATGGTCTCTCCTTTTTTACCCTGAGATTTGAACACTTTCCCAGTGGCAGAGAGCATCCTGTGTATTCAGGCGTCAGCGGTACCTCAGCTGAGCCCTTAAATCAGTTTTGTTGGGGTTGGTGGGAGGGAGCACCCAGCACTCTGTATATCCCCGTCCTCAAAATCCCCAGGGCTCCAGAACAGCTCCAAGGTGTCAGACAGACAAGCTCTGGTGTTTTAAAGGACAGAAATGAAACTTAGGCTCTTTTCCTTCCCTGTGGTGTAAGAAAGAATAACCACGGGGGGTTTGGGAGCACAGCCGTTCATTCAGCTTTTGGGGACTGCCATGGTGACCCCGGGATGTTCTCTGGGGTCTTTCTCCTCCCCATACATCGCTGAGCGCCCGTCCCTGCCGTGGCTGGGTCAGTCCCAGCTCATCCCTGTGCCCATCACACACCCGTGGGGGGCTGGCAGGAGGATGGGGAGGGGGCTGAGGCTGCAGGGGGGGTGGTGACAGGGGGGGTGGACTTGGCTCTGTCTGTGCTGTCCCTAGAGTTCATCGAGCCACATCATCTTTGTGGCCCCGTTCAGGTCACTGCCTGCAGGAGCACTGCGGTGGGAAATGCTCCTGTCCTACCCCAAATCCCCTCCGTCCCCTGTCCCAGGTGGCTCCAGCCCCATCCAGCACTCTCAGTCTCTGCCCCAAAGGCTGCATTTCCCCATGGGATCAGCTGGACTGCTGTGTTCAGAGTCTCCTGCTGCTCCCAGCTCCAAGTGTGATCCTATCTCTCCTTTATGGCTCGAGCTGTCCATGTGTCCTTGTGTCACATTATTTTTAGGGCTGTAATTGCTTTCTCAGCTAACAGGAATTGATGCAATTACCCTATTTTTTAAAAGTCTCTTCTCCCCTGTTCATCTTCCAGTATGTGCCTTTCCTGCTCTGCTTCTCATCCCATGGGGAATTATGGAGGAAATGCAGCCCTGAGCTACAGCAAACCAATCTCGTGGAGGTTTTTTATCAGGCACAACTTGTTAACTTTGCTCCTTCCGTGAGGCAAAAATAGAAACATTCCTTTGGTTAACAAATAAGGACTGAGCTGCAAGGGAGGATGAGAATGGAGGCTGCCAGGGAAGAGCCAGCCTGGTTTGGATCTGGATGGGAAAATACTGATCCTCGGGATGGATGTTCTGATTCACAGTCAGGGAATGAAATGGGGAAAATGGGACCAACTCCCATTCTTTATTTGGTCCCTGACAGGAGAGTTTGGGAATAACCCAAAGACAAAACACGGACACATCTCTGTCCTTCTTTGGCCTTTGCTTTTCTGGGTGGATCCTGAAGGATCCCCAGTCCTTACTGAGGAGAACTGGAAGAGCTTTTCCTTCAGAGAATTTCTTCTGGAACTTGTAGCACTTGGGTAGATCCAAACTTAGGTGCAGGAGAAAGATTTTTCTGAGGTTTGATACAGATGAAAGGTTTCCAGGGCTGCCAGATTGATTCCCTGGAAGGCAAAGGTCGCTTTGACCCCACACAGTCCCAATACCTCACCGGTTTCTTGGATATTTGTTCTTCTGGTGTTTATTCCCTCCCAGTATTCCCAGTAGGATACTTTGCTGTGGTGGATTTCTCTCTCTCTTGCACAGGTGAAAGCTTCCTCTTTGCTTAATAAAAGAGAAGGGTTTTTCTGAGAGCTTTTTGTTTTACTTTTATCTATTTGCTTTAAAGTTATTTTTCCTGACTTCAAAACCTATTGATTTCTTCTCCCAGTGCCCAAAACCAAAACAAACAAGAAGGGCCACGAGAGCTGAGCTGCAAACATGTTTTTATTAGTGCACCACAAATAATCACAAAACAATCACAAATCATTTTGGTTCCCATTTTCCGAGCAGCCCTGTTGCTGCTACCAGGAGGCTCCCAGGTTTTGGGAAATGCTTTTCCCTTTGCAGTTCTCCTCAGACTGCCCCATGGAGCAGCAGGGAAGGGTTTGCTCCACTGCAACTCCAGTCTGGCACCCCTCCTTGGGGCTTTTTGTGTCTCACTTTCCTGCAAAACCAAAAACAAGCTCAGGAGGGGAAAAAAATCACACCCCATCTTTTTGGCAAATCCAAAATCCAGCAATCTCCTGGGTTAAATATTTCTAAACTAAGCATTCTCACAATGTGTAAAAACAAGAGAAGGAGCCTCATAATCCTTTTGTCCAAATCTCCCATTTACAGGGATTACTTTGGCAGGTTTTAGGTTACAAATGGTAACCCAAGTGCTTGGTTTGAGGGAGGCAGAGAAGGCTCATTTTGGAGAGCTGCAGTGCTGTAGAAAAGCCCTTTTATCCCATGTTTGCATCTCTTGTGGGCACATTGATGAGTGTGTTTGTGTACACACAGAGAGGGGCCATTATCGGGGGTGTTTAGCTACAAAAATGGGACTATACTGTGCATTTTTCTATTTTATAACTAATTGAAGTGCCCATCAGCAGCGTTTCCATACATCAACCACACAAAGGAATCATTAATTCTGACCTGACTCTCTTTGCCAATGATCCACTGCGAAGTATTGAACTTCCTTCTCGCTGAGGTGTAAATAAACACCAGCATCCAATAGAGCCAACAAATACCTGAATTAACCAAGTGAGAAATTACTGTGAAGGAACATCCTGAAAGGGATTTAGGGGAAAAAAAAGAAGATGAAGAGAAAAATATGGACAACATAAAATATTCATATTGTCAGCAAACGAGGAGAAAATGTTTCATTTATAGAGTGAGACAGAAGCAATATAGGAAATAGATATGCTCCATGTAAATTTATTAAGTGCAACTTTCTCTCTTTCTCTCTCTCTCTCTCTCTCTCAGATAAAAAACCTTTTCATGAAATAAAATCCCAAAGTAAGTTATTTTTTTCTCTTGTAAATATGATTTTCCTCATCTTCTCTGCCATTTGGGTTATTTGTTTAGGAGCTAAGTAGGACCCAAGGTTTTCTGAAAGGCTTTAGCATCTGCTGAAAGCATCTTTGGAGCAGCTCTGTCATCCCAGGGCTCAGTCTGAAGCCAGGGCAGTGCTCATCCTCAGAAATTTGTGTCTGACAGGGAGCCCTGGCTCCAGGCACGCTCGGCTTGGGATCGATCTCTGCAGCCCTTGTAGTTAGAAAAAAAGAGATAAAAGCCGAGTTTGGGATTCTTGGTGCGGATCTGGTTCCGCTGCTGCCTCTGGCCTTGCTCAGCTCCCCCCAGGCTTTCTCTCTCACCTGGAGGGTGTCTCTGTGCCTTTCCTGTGTCTGGGGATCCTCTCTGGGCTGCTCTGGGGCTTCTGTCCTTCACCTGCAGCTCTGCCCAGCCCCGACAGCAGAGTGGGACCAGGGGAGAGGGGCTGTGCTCCAGGGAACAGGCACAGGAGAGGGGAAATGGCCTCAGGGCAGGGCCAGGTTGGACATCAGGAGGAATTTCCTCACGGGAAGGGCTGTGAAGCATTGGCAGGGCTGCCCAGGGAGGCTCGGAGTCCCCAGGGCTGAGGTGGCACTTGGGGCAGTGCCTGGCGCTGACCGTGGTGCTGCTGCTGCTGCTGCTGTGCTCGCAGTTGGACCTGGGCATCTCCGAGGGCTTTCCCACCCTTGGTGATTCTGGGATTTTTACCTTCCTGGTTCTCAGGTATTCTCAGGATACTCAAAATCAAGATTAGGGAGCTGCAGAAGGTGCCGAGGTTGCCTGGAGCGTTTCTGCTTTGGGCTGCTCTGGGTGTCCCTGGGGTCACCCCCGAGGGTCCCCTGGGTCCCCTCTGTGCCAGGGCTGGGCTCAGCAATGGCGTCACTTCTGTTTGGCTGTGCAGTTCCCATTTAATAGAGAGTTTTGGGAGAATCTCAGTCAAATACCTTGATGTTCTGATTGACCCAAAAAGGAGCCATAATGGGATTGATTTTGGCCGTGAGACACCTGAGACTGAGAGGGCTCTGCAGCAGCCTGGGGCAGGGACACAAACACAGCTCACAGGAGCAGGAACTTGCTCCAGGACCTCCTGACTCATCAGCGATGCAAAATCAAAGCCAATTATGCAGATAATTGAGGAACAACCTGTTCCTCTAAATAATCTCTTACACAAGTCCCTGGCTTTCGATCCTCGTGCTCCAAGAGTGAGGATAAGGACTTTGGGCTGAGGCAGTGAGGGAGAGCTCGGGAAGGGGAGCTGGAAACACCTCTGGGATCTCCTGCCGAGGATCCCAGGACCTCCTGTCCCTGCTGGAGCTGGGGAAGTGTGCCCTGCACAGCTCCTGCAAAGCACTTCTTGTAAATGAGATAATTTAATCAATTACGTCTCCTAATGTACTAAACCAAATGTTTCATTTTCTGCTCCTGCACATCTTAAATTATCTTCAGGTGCTTTATGAAACTTAATCATAGTTAATAGAAACTTCATTACCATCAAATGTGCTTTCAATAAATGTTGTGTAACAGTGTCAGGAGGTGGAGTGAAAAATAGGCTGTAATTACCACAAACATGGATCCTGGAGCAGAACGAGATCAAACTCGTGGTGCCTGCCAGGGTCCCTTCTGCCCCTGGGCCGGGAGGATGCAGCTCATTAAGGAATAATTGGTTGACTGTAAATGTTTGCTTTTCTGGTTTGTTTGTTTGGTTGGTTGGTTTTCACTTTGTTCCCTTCTGGGAAAAAATAAAAACAGAAACTCACCCCGCTCTCTCAAATTTCCCACGCTTTCCTCCTTCCAAAATTTCTAATCTCCCATGGAAGGAATTCTCCAAAAGAAAAGATTAGAAGGTGAAGAGACGAAAATTACTTCAAGGAAAAAAACAAAACTGTTTCTAAAGAAACACTAAAATCCCAAATCAAAAAGAAAGTCTCCTTTTTCATGGAGTTGTGTTCCACGGGAATAATTTAAGGAACACTGAGTCACTCTGGGTTTGCCCCTTTAACATAAAGCTGCTTAAAAATCCACTAAATCCTGAAAAGGATCCTTTGCCTCTGAGCTCTGTGCTTCCTTGGGGTTTGTGGGGGATTGTCCTGGCAGTGGAGCAGTTGTGGGAACCCCTGGGTGACTCCTCCAGGTGCTCCATGGAACAGAGCAATGACCTTTTTATTGCAGGGGAGGAACCTCAGGAAGAATCCCTATGAGAGGTTTTAATCACAGAATTTATAGAGCAGTGCCCAATTCAAATTCTGGAGATTCTTCAAAGTAGTCAATGAAATGAAAATGCTTCTCCTCAGAAAAAATTTTTCTTGAGTCAAACCGTTCCCATTTTTTTTTTTTTTATTCCATGTTCTCCCTCTCATCTTCAACCCATGCACAACAGTTTTAAAGTGGGAAACTGGAATTGTCTGATGTGGGAATCGATGGAGAAGGAGATGCTGAGACACTTGAGGAGATTTAGAGTCAGAAATTGCAGTTCCTCACAGCTGAGGAGTGGTTTGTGCTCTGCTGTGGAGGGCAGGAGATCAGCTCAGAGATCCTCCCCTGCGGCTGTGCTGGGAGCTGGAAGCTTTTCCTGACAGGATATTTCTGCATCTTTCAGACTTGGGAATTTATCATCCCAGCGAGGCAGGAGAGGTAATTCACATTTCCAGCACTTTCCTTTTTAAAGTAATGCTCCAGATGGAGGAGTTCAAGATGCGTTGTGGGGCAATAACCGCGAGCTCTCGATGGCTCCCTGGGACGGGAGGGCTCCATTCGTGCTCAGCTCCTCCCGTCCCTGGGGATCCATCACTGCCTTCTCCTGCCTCATCCATCGCTCTCATTACCCACAAAAATTAAGTCAACAACAGCGTTTCATAATTAAATCCCTGTAACAACAAAGCAACTTGGGAATAGAAAATTGGAAGAAAAAGAAATGTAATTAATTCCTGTACTTCCCTTTCTGCACCTGGCGCTGGAGAACAAAACAGAGGTGTGGGACTGGGGCTTTGGTTTGGGATTTGTGTTGTCTTGGTCTGATCTGAGCTGTTTCCAGTCAGCCTTTGTGACCCTGGGGGCTGCATTTGCTTTTTCTGTCTGGCATTTCCCACCCTTAGTTTCATTTGACATTGTCAGTCAATATTTTCTTACTCTCTGCAATCCCTGATTGAGCCTAAAATGCTTAAAATTCTCTTTACAGTATTTTTCAAGGTGGGGATCTCATGGGAAAAAGAAGGGGGGGGAAGCTTCAGTAAAAAAGTGCTTCTCTCTGGTGATTGATTTGGTAGAACTGTGTGGCAATGGAATTGTTCTATGAAGTTGAATTTTGTAACCTTACAAGTTTATTTAACATGATTTCCTGTTGTGACCTGCCACAGAATGTGGATTCCTTCTCAAAGCTGACGTTTCCATGCAAACTCTGTGATTTTTCTTTTTCCTTCCCAGCAAGCTGTGAATGTGTTAAAAGCAGAACCATTTTTCAGTTTGAGGTTATTTGAAAATACAGCAGAATTTTTGCAGGATTGTTTTCTTGGCTGATTGGTTCTGGTAAAACTGATACCAAAACATTGGTTTTGGGTTGAGTGAAATCTTGTGGCTGGGGTTGACTGGGACCAGTTGGAGAATGGGGATGGGAGGGATGTTTTGTGTTTGAGCCAAACATTTCATTTCCCTTTTGACTGGAGCATTCCTGGGGCATTTCCCTGTGGTGAGGAGCAGTGATGCTCTGTCCCTGCCCAGGGTGCTCAGCTGGGGCTGCTGGCACTTTTCAGACCCTTATTTTTGTAAGAAAGTGTTGAGCCACGGAAATGCTGCCCAGAGGTGCTCGTTCCTTTCATCTCAACAGTCTGAAGTTTCATGTTCATTTTAAAAATTCAGCTAAAATGAAATTATCTGACTTTCAGCAGAAAAGCACAACAGAAACCTCCTCCCAAACAGTAATTAAGTAATTTCAGTAATTGGCTATTTATTAAATGCTGATGTTAACTTTCCACCCTATTTCTGTGCCATGCAGTTCATTTACTGACACTGAGCACTCTGCATTTCCTGGTTATTTTGTGTTGCTCTCGCCGGCTATGAATAAATCCAATTTCTGTTTCTGGGGCTCTCCCGTGCCAGGAGAAGTCCCAGCAGGACCCAGGCCATGCCCAGGGTGGCTCCTGGAGCTGGGAATTCAGGGAACTGCCCAAGGACCCTCTAAGGGGACTTGCCGAGTGATTGAATTTCACGGTACACGGTCCCAAATCCCAGCAGACTGAGGCGAGCGGGACTGGATGTTTCAATTATGGAATATTGCAGGCTTCATTTGGATTCATTCTGTCGCAGCAGTGAATTCCTTTTCTCTGCTGGAAAGTCTGAAGTTGTAGAAAGGCTGGCTGTGAGTTCATGGCTGGGTGCAGCCCCGGGGGGTTCGGTCCCCAACCTGTTCCCAGGGCTGGAGGTGCTCCAGGGCTGTGAGATCTCCTCAGCAGAGCCACCAGGGATGGAGTGCTGCTGCTGATCCCAAAGCTCACCAGCAAAGACTGGGGGAAGGACAGGAATCTTCACTTGTTTTTTGAGAGGATTCATGACCTCCTGGATTAGCTCCAGAGTTCCAACCTAAAGCTTCCATGTCCCTGGAAAGCAGCAATAGCTGAAACTCCTGCTGATGCCTAAAGCAGCTCTGCCTGGCTGCAGTTCCATGTGCTCCCTTCCCGTTATTTCCACAGGTTAATGCTGCCCCTGGGGCTGGAATGGGAATGGAAACGGGAATGGGAATGGGAATGGGAATGGGAATGGGAATGGGAATGGGAGTGGGAATGGGAATGGGAATGGGAATGGCAATGGGAATGGGAATGGGCAGCAATGGCACAGCCCAGGAGCCTGAGCTGGCACCGTGTGCCCAGAGAGGAAAGAGCTCTGCTGCCTTCCCGAGCCCAACCTCCCTTGGAGCACCTGGAAAGGGCACGGGGCCATCCCTGAACAACCCAGGCCCTGCAGGATGCAGGGATCCATCCCTGGAACAATCCAGGCTCTGCAGGATGCAGGGATCCATCCCTGGAACAATCCAGGCTCTGCAGGATGCAGGGATCCATCCCTGGAACAATCCAGGCTCTGC
This sequence comes from Acanthornis magna, assembly GCA_036785705.1. Classification (NCBI taxonomy): domain Eukaryota; kingdom Metazoa; phylum Chordata; class Aves; order Passeriformes; family Acanthizidae; genus Acanthornis; species Acanthornis magna. The sequence goes on along the minus strand of JAWUZG010000431.1, from coordinate 1,064,380 downwards.
AGGATGCAGGGATCCATCCCTGGAACAATCCAGGCCCTGCAGGACGCAGGGATCCATCCCTGGAACAATCCAGGCCCTGCAGGACACAGGGATCCATCAGGAATTCCGCTCACCCTCAGCCCTTGTTTTCCAGCGCTGCCCGTGCTGCCATGCCCAGCTCCGCGCTGGTGTCTCCATCCCCAGCTGCAGATCCCCCCTGTCCCCATGTCCCCCCATGTCCCCCGTGTCCCCCCATCCCCTGTCCCTCTCTGACACCGCTCTCTGTCCCTCCCGCAGACGTGGAGCGCGGCGGGGACATCGCGCTGTACTCGGGGCTGGCGGCGGCGGTGCTGGCGGTGGCCGTGCTGGCGCTGGGGGTGACCCTGTACCGGCGCAGTCAGAGTGAGTACGGCGTGGATGTCATTGATTCCTCTGCACTCACGGGAGGCTTCCAGACTTTTAATTTTAAAACAGTCAGACAAGGTTAGTGCGGCGATTTCCTTTTCTTCTCTGCAGAGCTGCCCCTGCTCAGGCACTGCTGGAGGTGGGGAGGGGGTTCTGGGGCAGCCAGGGCAGGGACAGGGAATTGGCTCTGGGCTGTCCCAAGCACAGAATCCTTTTTGGCCACGGTCCAGATGCTTTAGAAATGCTGTCCCCGACTTCTACACTGCCGTAGGAAAAGCTCAAACTGAAGCAAAGCAAACGCAGGCAGCACAGCTGTACTTCCCTCCTGTTGTCAGTTACAGACCTTCCCTTCACTCCAATAAAAGGGATTATTCTTTTATTGATAATTTGAGACCCTCAGCTGGAAGTATTTTGTAACTTGCTGTAACACACAGACACTGAGCTCTGTGGGAAATAAATGTGTGTAAAGATGGGTTGGTTAAAAACGACCCCTAAAACTCTAGGAAAAACCACCAATGCCATAAAACACGGGCAAAACATTTACTAAAAGCAGCACTCAGGTTTTCTAGAATGTTATTTCCTTTGGACAGGAAGGTGGGGAGGGATGGAAATGAGGATGAAAGCAGAATGTTGCTTTGATTCTGTGCTGCCATTCTACCTCAGACCTGCCTGATTGTGGGTGGGTGGGAGCGTGGGTGGGCTGTGAAAGTGTCCCCATGTCTCTGTTCTCTCTTCAGAAAAGGGAAATATGTTGCAGAGTTTGTTTGGGGGGTTTTGTGGTGTTGTTTTTACAGTTTCTTTATTTCCTGGAGACGTTCCTCACCAAGCATGACTTGCAAGAAATTGGGAAAAGGGCTTGGCAGGCAAGGCCATTTGAAGGAGGTTCATTCATCCATTTCTAAATCCAGACCTTTAATTAGGGCTTGTAAATCTCAATGACTGTCTCAAACAGGAACTTTTTCCTTTGTGGTTCAGTTTGAATCTTGTTTTGAGCCTGGGGAATTGTTTGCTTGACTTAATGCTTAAAACCTTTCATTCTGGATGCTCTGAAAATACCTAACGAACAACTAAACAACCGAACAGAAAGACCCCACCACAAAACCAAATAGCTGAAGAATTCAGGCCCTAAATCCAGCTACTCCTTCTCATTTTTCAGAGTGTTTTCTGAGCTAAAATGCCTCTAAATGAATAACTGTGGCGGTTTTCCCTCTATTACTCTTGTCCCACTTCCCTTCCAGCCCAGTTTCCCTCAGGCATGAAGTTGTGGGTTTGTGTAAAAGGTCTGCAGGAAGATGTTTCCACCCCGTGGGGTTTAATGTAAGGGAAAAAAACAAGAGAGAAAAAAGGGCAAACACACAAACTGGAATCCAAAACAAAGGGAGGCTCCTCCTTGGATTGTTGCGCTCTGGAGCTGCCTGAAGTGTGGCAGACACGGGAGTGTCAGATCTGAGCATCAGTTCATTGTTCTCTGGAGTGGCCTGGGGGTTTGGAGCTCTGAGAGCTCCAGGGAGGAAGAGCGAGCCCAGAGGGAATGGAGACACTCGGGGAGGGATGGCTGAGGTGTCCCTCCGTGCCTGGGGACACTCAGGCATTGCTGAGGTGTCCCTCCATCCCTGGGGACACTCAGGAAGGGATGGCTGAGGTGTCCCTCCGTGCCTGGGGACACTCAGGCATTGCTGAGGTGTCCCTCCATCCCTGGGGACACTCAGGAAGGGATGGCTGAGGTGTCCCTCCATCCCTGGGGACACTCAGGCATTGCTGAAGTGTCCCTTCATGCATGGAGACACTCAGGAAGGCATTGCTGAGGTGTCCCTCCATCCCTGGGGACACTCAGACATTGCTGAGGTGTCCCTCTGTGCCTGGGGACACTCGGGGAGGGATGGCTGAGGTGTCCCTCTGTGCCTGGGGACACTCGGGGAGGGATGGCTGAGGTGTCCCTCTGTGCCTGGGGACACTCGGGGAGGGATGGCTGAGGTGTCCCTCTGTGCCTGGGGACACTCGGGGAGGGATGGCTGAGGTGTCCCTCCATCCCTGGGGACACTCAGGGAGGGATTGCTGAGGTGTCCCTCCATCCCTGGGGACACTCGGGGATTTCTGAGGTGTTCCTCCATCCCTGGGGACACTCAGACATTGCTGAGGTGTCCCTCCATCCATAGGGACACTCAGGAAGGGATGGCTGAGGTGTCCCCCCGTCCCTGCCAACCCCTGCCTGTCCCTGCAGGTAACTCCCTGCTCCTGAACTCGGCCCTGCAGCCCGAGCTGACCGTCAGCAGGACCTACAGTGGCCCCATCTGCCTGCAGGACCCCCTGGACAAGGAGCTGATGACGGAGTCGTCCCTCTTCAATCCCCTGTCCGACATCAAGGTCAAGGTGCAGAGCTCCTTCATGGTGTCCCTGGGGGTCACCGAGCGGGCCGAGTTCCACGGCAAGGCACACCCCGGGACGTTCCCTCACGGCAGTCCCAGGGCTTTCGGGACGCTCCAGGCCAGGAACAAGGCCATGTACATCCAGAACCTGGCCTCCATCTCCACCAGCAGCGAGCTGAGGAGCACAGCGCTGTTCGGGCACCTGGGAGGACGTTTGGTGGTTCCCAATACAGGTGGGTGGATCCTTCCTCATTAGCAGCACATAAAAGAATTTTAGATTAGGCTGCCTGATGTAGTGTTTTATAACTAAATTTTTAAAAAAGGGCAGGAAAGAAAAAGTAGGGGCCCCGTTAATGCAAATTTTGGGAAGTAGGGCACGTTGCCCACACAGGACATGAGTGATCAGAGGGAAGCCTGGGCTGAGAGTGAAGAGGCATTATGTGTGTTTGAACTGTTTTAAATTACTGCCTCTCTTGATGTCTTCAGCATGAAAGTCACATTAATCAAAGCTGTGCCTGCTTGGATGCTGATCCAAGGAAGGCTCCCAGGAAGGGTCGATGGCGGATCAGATCTTACGTAAGGGGGGCACGTTGAGCAGCAGCTCCAGCCCCACAGCCCTGCCTGGGGCTGCGCTCTGTTCGGGGGCACAGGCCTGAGGAACAGCCCCCCCTGCCCACCAGGGTCCTGCCCCTCCTGCCCCTCTGTGTTCCTCTTTCTTGGAGCACAAAGCTCCACAGGTTCCCACCGTGGGGCCCTTCCGAGTCAGCCGCGGGCTCGGCTGGCACTGGGATGCTCCATCCGCACTGTGGGAGGAGTTTGGTGACTTCAGAGTTCTGTGGGACGTGTTGTGGATGTGCAGAATTGTTTGTTCAATGGCTGAAGAGCAGATCAGAGCCCAGCCAAGGCTCTCAGGGTCCCAGGGCTGAGTTTGCATCAATGCAGACCACAGCCCTTCCTTGGGGATTGCCTCTCTCCAAAAGGCAGCACAAAAGCCTGGTACCCTCATTGCCAGCTAAGGGTTATCATCCTTCAAACTCCAGTGATATTTATTCACTTTAAATTCAGCTTTGTTTTCGTTTGACCAATGGCTCCAGGATTATCTCCTGCTCCCTGGTCGAACTGGATGATTTAGAGCTTTATCCTTCATGTCTCGTGCTTTAAAGGTTGCCATAAAAACGGTGGGTTTTGTGTTCAGGGAGGATTGGTGACAGGGACAACCCAGGGCTGCACTGCCATGCACAACATGTGGAATGTTTTAATTTCTCCACAGATTGGTTTTATGGCAAGGAAGGAACATTGCAGAGGCACTAAGTTAAGGCATGAATTAAGAATTCCCTCATACTATATATTTAGCTACTTTATGTAATGATAGTCCCATCAATTAGATTATTAAAATATGTATTTGGTCCACTTGCAATTTATGTAATTCCTGCTGCCTTTATGTAAGATCAGCCTTGCTAAGCAGCTGTAAATTCCAGTGTGATCAACTCGGTGCCTCGCTGAGGTTCTGCATCGTGTGACAGATGCAAAGCCAAACACATCCCTCCTCTCCTGAGAGTGAGATAAAGCAGTTTAATTCCAGTGGCACCCAGCGGAAAACTCCCTTGTTAACTTCTGACTGACTCTGGTGGTGTAAAAGGAGGATGGAATCGCTGGGCCCAGGAGTTCTGATGTGTGCAGAGAGGGAATTGCCCTGCAGGCTCAGCGTGGGGCAGGTGCTCTCTCCAGGAGGAGATTCCCTGGGATCCCACAACGATCAGATTTGATTTCAAGAAGGAAAGGGGCAAAGAGCTTTCAAGAGGCTTTTTGGGAAATAAGATGTCTTTTCCTTTAATGGAAACATAAGAGCTTTATGTCCTTCAATAATTTATTTTCTTTTAATCTGACAGCATTGCTGTCAGAATGAGGAATTCAGAGGAGTTCCTTTAGGGTGGTCCCTCGGGGGTGTGCTCCCTGTCCCTCACACCCTGAGCCCCTCCCCAGGGTCAGCCCTGCCTCTGTTCTTCCGCAGGGGTCAGTTTGTTGATTCCACACGGAGCCATTCCCGAGGAGAGCTCCTGGGAGATCTACCTGGCCATCAGCCAGAGGGAGTCCAGGTGAGAGCACACACGGATCGGGTCTGTGGGTCTGCCTCTGTCAGTGGGGCTGGGATGGAACCTGCAGGAGTTGTCCCCAGTGCTGCTGTGACCCTGTGAGGGACACAGAGGTGGCCTTGGAGCGATGCTCCCATGACATCCACGGAGTCCCTGGGAACGCTGCTGCAGGGCTGGTGTCCCTGCTGCCCCCCTGTCCTCCCCTGCCCAGGAGGAGCTGCAGCTCAGGCTCTGGGGCTGCTTTGATTTCTTTTTTAGCCTGAGAATCCTACAGACACTTGGAAGCACCAGGGCTTCGGCAGAATTTATTATTGTGACACTTGAAAAAGGAAAAGAAATGGCCTTTTTTGTTACCTTGTTGTGTGGTTCTTTTTCCCCCTGGAGCCTCCCTCTCACCAGCACTGTACACACACCCTGCAGGGAGGGCTGGAGCGCCTCAAGCCTTCCTTAGCAGCAATGGTTGTTTTGAAAGTGCATTTTCTGAGCACCCACAGCCACAGCTCCACTGAGCTGGGGATGGGAGAGCTGTGCAAAGCCCCTTTGGGGTGGGAACCTGCGGGATTTGAGCATCAGGGTGGCACCACAGGGCCCCCAGCCCTGGAATGGGGGATCCAAGTCAGCTTGGGCTCTTCCCCTTTTTACATCTTGCTTTTGTGATTGTATTTTCTTATTTATACCTTGCTTGAGGTCCTTTCCCTAATTTTTATCTTGGTTGAGGTTCCTTCTCTTTTTTTTTATCTTTAATTTGAAGAGGGCACTGCATGCCCAGTAATTTAGAAGGCAATGATGGGGATCACACAACCCCAATGAATTAAAATACAACCAAACAGCAACAAAACCAACAGGGCAAGAGGTTTCAGTTGCTGTTCAACGTCCAATGAGTCTTCTCCACTCTGGCACTGCTCCTGCCCACGTGTTTATCCCAAGAGATACGGAGAACCCGCGGATGTGGGGCTGGATTGTGTTTGTTTGAGAGGAGGGAAGGTGAGAAGATTCTTCTCAGACACTTCATCTCTGGAACTCAGCAAGGAAATAATCCAGCCATGAATTCAGCCCAGATGAATCCCTGGAGCTCAGCTGTGCCCGTGGGATCTCCAGGGCCTGTCCCAGAGCCACAGACGCAGATCCACCTTGCACGGCCCTAAATCCGAGCACAGCCCTGTCCCCCATGTCTCTGTAAGTCACTGAGCTCGTTCATCCTGCAGAATATAAATGGCTTTTCAAAGCAGGGAGATCACACTCAATCTGGAAAAATTTATGAGCCTGTGTTTTTTAAACCATAATTTGTTTTATCTTCGCTCCTGTGAAAATATTGTTGATGGCAGCGTTTGAAGGCAGAGCACGGTGGGGACAGGACCAGCTGGTGCTCGAAGCAGGGCTGACTGGCACAGAGCAATTTCAGTGCTGCATTTGGGTTAAACAAATTGAAATGTATTTTAAATACCGGAATCCTAAACTGACCAGCCGCTGATTGGAGTTAGATGGGGTCTAATGGGTTTGTTTCATCTCCAGCTGCTGCTTCCACGTGAAATGAGCACAGCGACGAGCTTAGCTCTTTGTGTAGCAGATGAGGGAGGTGCTGGGATCTGAACTAAAATCCTGTCAGCCAATTCTCACTCCTGACAGCCACTCTTGTCTTTGCTGCCCCAAGCCTGGAGCCGGAGGGCCCCGAGGTGCTGCTGGGGCCCGAGGTGAGCTGCGGACCCCCGGAGCTGCGGGTGAGCACCCCCTGCGCCCTGACCATCCCGCACTGCGCCCACGCCGACCCCCAGCACTGGAGCATCCACCTCAAGAGGAGGACTCAGCAGGGGAAGTGGGAGGTAAGCTCAGCCCCAGCATGGAGCAAGGATGGAAATGGAATGAGCCCTTGGTGGTGCAGTCTGAGATTGTGTCAGTGACAGGCACAGAGAGACACCTGAGAGAAACCATTACACCAGAACCAGAGTTTGCCTTTTGTGAAGAGGCAGCAGCATTGTTTTCAGCTGTTTCACCAAGATGTGCAGAACAGGGTCACCTTTACGGCCTCACCCCCATTGATGGATCCCCGAGCTGCAGCCTGTCCTTCCCTGCCCCGAACCCCTGCCTGGGCTCTTGCTCTGCTTTAAACCATCCCCAGCCACGTCAGGTTTCCTACTTCAGATTTACTCAGTCCTTAGGCAGCTCCAGCAGGGCTGGCCACAAACAGCCAGGACCCCTGAGGAGAGGGATGTGGGGACAGAGGGACACAGGGACAGAGGGACATGGGACACAGGGACATGGGACACAGGGTGCAGCTCCCTCCTGCTGGGGCTGCAGGGCAGGCCGAGCAGCAGAGGCAGAGCAGAAGGAGTTTTTGATGAAGGTAAACGTGGCTGTAATGAGTGTTCTGGAAGGAAGTCAAACCCCAGCCATTGTTCAAGGTTTGCTTATTGACTTTAACCTTCAAGGTAATTTTTTAACTTGACATTGGGGGGAAAAATTAGCCAGAAAGTCAAGAGCACTTGAAAAAAGATGCTAAAATTGCTTACGCATCATCATTATTATTGTATGTACACACCGAGTCCTGCACAGGGTCTGGCCATAAATCCTCCTGCTGACTCAGGGCTAAATTGGGAATATTTACTCAGGGAAGCAGTCCCCCTTCTCCCCTTCCCGAGTGTGCAGCCTGGCTCTCAGCAACACGCTGCATTCCGCTTGAATAAAAATAAAGAATTAATGTCATGACTCCTATTGTCGAGGCCTATTGATTTGACTTCACTTTATTCTTTTTAAACCTGAATTTCATTTTGCAGGAAGTGATGTCTGTGGAAGAGGAAACTACTTCTTGCTACTGCCTGTTGGATCCTTATGCCTGTCACATTCTCTTAAACAGCTTTGGAACTTATGCCCTAATTGGGGAACCCATCTCTGACTGCGCCGTTCGACAGCTGAAAGTCGCCGTTTTTGGCTGCCTGTCTTGCAATTCCCTGGATTACAATCTGAGGGTTTATTGTATGGATAACACCCCTTGTGCATTCCAGGTAAATGGCTTCACTTTGCTCCTTTGGGCTCTGTTTGTTTTCCCATAGAATACATCCCTTTATCCTGGGGACGTGCCCTGGGCGACCCCAAACTTCATCCAGTGAGAATATTGGATTTTTTAAACCCCTGCTGCACAATTAGAACAAGTCCCTTAATTTCTCTGCAGCCATGGATTTACACTGAGAGCTTTAGGGCAGCCAAAATCTTTTGTGCTTTTTGCCACCTTCTCAACTACCCAAACTCGCTTTACAAAAATTCAGTTATCCTGCATTTCCTCTTGAAAAGAAAAGCCCAATCCCCAAGTGGCAATTGAAATGAGAATGATTTTTCTGCACCGTGTTCCAGGACAAAACAATGACATTCACTGGCTTTGCAGCCCTGGTAACCTCAGAATCTTTAACAAAATGGTTTTCTTTGGGGAACTGAAATGCAAACAGTTGTGAGATGAATTTTTCCTTCCTTTTCGTGTCGCACAGAAATGGAAACACGACTCTGACTGAAGCACACGCTGCTGTCTCTGTGCTTCTAATAAAAGCCAAGCCACCAAAAGGATTGTTTGAGACTCACAATGGCTTTGTAATTATCCTCTTTATAACACTTAGACAATTAGTGGGTACCGGTGTCTTCCTGATGAGTCTGGAGGAAATGATCAGAAGAATAATTACCAGTTTTCTGCGTTCCCAGGAACGAGAGCAGGGTGTTTGTAGATAGTGAGACAACTGTGTATTTATGGAATGATACAGCCCTTAAATGCAGGTAAATATTAGTGGGGAATATGGAGAATTACAGAGTTTTTCGGATAAAATATCAGAGTTGGGGTTACCGAGTTGTGTTTGACAGTTAATCCTCTACAGTGCAGGTTTATATAAGGTACAAAATGCCTTTGATTTTTCCTTTTTCCCTCTGTGAAAACTCACCTTGCTCTTCCAGCAGCTGACTTGGCCCTTGATGAAGTTCTGAGTGTGCTGGGGAACTCCTGGCTCTCTGAATTTCAGTGCCCCCAGTCCTTTGTGTTTTGCCCAAATTCTGCTGCTGGGGGAGGAGTCCCAGCCCGTGTGCCACTGAGGGCAGAGCAGAGCTTGCAGAACATTGAGAAAAATCCAACTCACCCAAGGAATTCTGAGAACAGTTAGGAAATAATCTGCTCCCTTTGTGGCTGGGAATCAAAAGCTGAAGTCTCTCAATTCCTCCCCTCATATAAACCTGAGCACCAGGGGTTAAACCAAACCCAGTGCCTGTAAAAATTGGTTACTAATAGAAATCCATTAGTACAGTTTCAGAGAGCTCAAGCATTGAGTTTTCAGAAGGTCACAATGATTCCAGGAGCTCCTCTAACAATGACTTTGGTCCTGAAAAGCACTAAACCCCTTCGGTGGACACAGATTTTATATAATTTATGTGGATTAAGAAAGGTAGTTTGGGAGCACTGCTTGCCAGCTGATTTTTAAAGACTTCTGCAGCCTCTCCTTCCTCACTGGTGTTTTTGCTGTAACACCACAGGAATAAACATTGCTTAAGTACAGGCAGGGGTGATTTTTTTTATTATTATGTTTTAAATTTATGGAATTACATAAAAATTTCTCTTGGAACAGAGCTCTGGAGGGCTGTAGTGCAAAGCCCTGCCCAGAGTCTGCCCTTCAGACTGCTCAGGGTCTTGTGCAGAGATTCTGAAAGTGCTGCAGAGATGGGAAATGGAACCAAATAATTTCACCTGAAGTGTTTGAGGGCTCTGAGAAGCCCTGGGAGAAGGTTTTCAGCAAAGCTGCTGTGGGCTCCAGCTGTGCTGGGCTGCCCTGGGGGTGTTGGAGTGGGGAGACAGCCAAATTTCAGTGTCCCAACCTCCATTGTCTGTCAGAAATGGGGCTGGCAGTGCCCAAACACAGCCTTTTAGGAAATACAAATCCCAATCCATCACCTGCCCGCGAGAGGAACTCCTCTGCTGCATCCAATCCTGTGGAACCTCCCCAGAGAGGATTTTCATTGCATTTGGGGTTTGCTCCTAATACTGAAAACATTCTCTCCTCCTCCTTGCAGGAAGTGGTTTCGGATGAAAGACTCCAAGGGGGGCAATTGCTGGAGGAGCCCAAACTTTTGCCTTTTAAAGGCAACAGCTGCAGCCTGCAGATCTCCGTGCTGGACATCCCTCCCTTCCTGTGGAGAATCAAACCCTTCACTGCCTGTCAGGTACCTGCAGCTCCCCCGGCTCCCTTTGTCCTGGGGGCAGAACCCAAATCAAGCCAAGGTTCCTTTTATTTAAAGAGCTTTAAATCTCTCGAGCATTTAACAAAAACATGTTGCCTTTTGCTTTTGACAAACACAGATTTCGTTTATAACAGAATGCTGTAAATTTGTCATTTTACAGAAATGCTTGTGCTTTCCCTCATTTCAATTGCCTCCAACAGAAGGCAAATATTCTTCTTCAGACTTACCACTCCTCAAGATGTTTCTAATATCTGTCATTCGCATTTTGATATAACTATGGAAATATGGCTAAAAATGACATTTAAATGTAACCATGAGTTCAAATAACAGCATGTGGAGACCAAGAATTAGAACTGAAGAGCAGAAAAATGTTGTTTTTTTTTTTCTGTACTCCATTAATTAAAGAGGCTGTTGCAAACTAGAAAGGAAAAATCAAAACAAAAGAAGAATTTCCAAGGATTTTGGTTACTGGAAATCATAAGCAATGTGCTGGCACATGGAGTGGGCTGGTTTTAAAATACAGCACTCAATTAGACTGTACAATCTCCCTTTTCCCAGAAGCAGAGAGACAATTATCCATCCTCCAGTATTTTGGCAAAAACCCTGTTTTAAATGTGTTGCCACGTTCTCCAAAACATGAGAGTAATGGGCTCTGAAAGTGATAAACACAGACCCACAGCCAGAGAAAGCCTCTCCTCGTTAACAACATGGGGATCATTTGTGCTACAACTTAAGAAATGAAAGAAATGAATCACTTTCAGCTTCTTAGGGAGAAGAGCTTTTAAGTGCTTTGTTTGTTCTTCTCACTTACCTGCATTTTAAAAGCCAAACTGAGCAGGGTGAAGATGCCCCAGGACTACAGCAAAGTCCTGTCAAAATGTGCCCAAAAAGTAAAACAAATCAGAGGAGTTTCCTCTTCATGAAACAAATTCAGTTCTGCTCTCAGCAGATTATAGAGCTCCATACTTTGATTAATTTATTGTCTCTTAATCCCTTGTCCAAACACGAAGAATAAATGTCTGTGGCAGACTGGAATTCAACCTCCAAGTGCCATTTACAGCCTGATCAGAGCAGGGACTCGGGGCTAGAAAAAAGCCTGTGCAAAACCTCTGCTGACCCAGGGCTGACCCGACCAGAGGAATATTTACATTTTATAACTGAGTGTAATTGGGATAGCTTGGGCAGCTCAAAGTGCACCCATTGCTCCTCAGAGGAACTGCAGAACCTCCACTGGCTCTGCGCTTCCCTCGCAGTGGAAAGCCTGGTGACAGCTCTGGGCTGCTTCCAGCCTCTTTATAGAGGAAAGAATCTATTTTTGCACGTGGAGTTTCTTCCAGTGTTCCCTGGGCTTCTCTCCTACGCCCCACCCTGCGAGAGCAGCTGCTGGTGCTGCCTGGCAGGAACAACTGAGCACAGTGCCACGAGCACGTCTGGGCCACAGCAGAGCCTCCCGGGCACGGAGGGACACTCACCGAGATCACTCCTCGGGTGGGCAGCGATCCTGCTCCAAGGCTGGAGAGGATGAACGAATCCTCCCGAGGAGCTGCCTGGGAGGCACTGAATGGCAGGTGGCACCAGGATTCCTCCAGACTGTGTTTGTCCTGGGCAGCTGCCCAGGGCTTGGCTCCCTCCTGCCGGGGATCCTGGGGAGAGGAGCAGGAGCTGCAGTGGGCACGGGCAGGAGGAGCTGGGCAGGAGCTGGGCAGGAGCTGGGCAGGTTCAGGAGCTGGGCAGGCTCAGGAGCTGGGCAGGCCCAGGAGCAGCAGGTTCAGGAGCTGGGCAGGTTCAGGAGCTGGGCAGGCTCAGGAGCTGGGCAGGCTCAGGAGCTGGGCAGGCCCAGGAGCAGCAGGTTCAGGAGCAGCAGGTTCAGGAGCTGGGCAGGCTCCTCAGGACCCTCAGAGCAGGTTCAGGAGCTGGACAGGCTCCTCAGGACACTCAGAGCAGGTTCAGGAGCTGGGCAGGTTCAGGAGCTGAGCAGGCTCAGGAGCTGGGCAGGCTCAGGAGCAGCAGGTTCAGGAGCAGCAGGTTCAGGAGCTGGGCAGGTTCAGGAGCTGAGCAGGCTCAGGAGCTGGGCAGGCTCAGGAGCAGCAGGTTCAGGAGCAGCAGGTTCAGGAGCTGGGCAGGTTCAGGAACAGCAGGTTCAGGAGCTGGACAGGTTCAGGAGCTGGGCAGGCTCCTCAGGACACTCAGAGCAGGTTCAGGAGCTGGGCAGGTTCAGGAGCTGGGCAGGCTCAGGAGCAGCAGGCTCAGGAGCTGGGCAGGCTCCTCAGGGCACTCAGAGCAAGTTCAGGAGCTGGACAGGCTCCTCAGGGCACTCAGGGCAGGCTCCTCAGGGCACTCTGAGCAGCTCTTGTCCTCCCATGCCTTGTCTCCTGGAGGATCCAGGTCTGTCTGGGGCGAGGAGATGATTTACATCCCCTCTGTCTGCACAGAACTTCATTATAAAAGCAGAATCGAGCTGAAAGCGTTTCTGGAACACTTGAAGCACTCATTGTTCCACCGCACGTTCTGCTCTGCATTGTTTCATACAACTCCTTTCAGCTGAGTGATTCTTCCACGCGGAGTGAAAGCAGAGATGATTACACTGAAAAAAATCTAATTACAGTTGCTCCACTTCTAACATTTTGCTAATGTTTCCTGTATCGCTGTGAGTATCTTACTACTGCCGCTGCTCCCAGCTCGGGATCCAGCCTGGGGCTGGAGCAGCGCAGCTGTGGAGACAGGCAGGGAGCTGGGGAAGAGAAGGGAAGGGCAGCAGAGCCAGGGCAGGTCCTGGTGGCAGTTCCTTTGGGATGGAGAAGGGAAGAGCAGCAGGGCCAGGGCAGGTCCTTGGCTTGGATTCTGTGTACAAGGTGATGCCAAGGAGATACAGGGAGGAATCCTGATCCTGGCAAGGGAAAGGAAGTGAAATGCATATTTTTTTAAGTGTCTTCAAGTGTCTTTTTTAAGAGTTTCCCATCACTTGTTCCCCTGGATGAGCCCTGAGCTCTCGGTCACTGCAAAACCTTGATGTTTATCCATGGAATCCTCATTCCTTGGCTTGGTGCTGTCGGGGCCATTCCTGAGCCCTCCCAGCAGTGCAGGGTGTGATGTTTCTGTGCCTGCCCATGTCCCCTGTCCCTGACGTGTCCCTGTCCCCCCAGGAGGTGCCGTTCTCGCGCGTGTGGCGCGGCAGCCCCCGACCCCTGCTCGGCGCCTTCTCCCTGGAGCGCTTCAGCCCTGCCACCACCCAGCTGTGCTGCAAGGTGTGCGTCCGGCAGCTGCAGGGCCACGAGCAGCTGCTGCACATCCAGACCTCCATCCTCGAGGTAAAGGATCCCCTCACCCCCGGGGCACGCGGCTCTGTAGGTCATGGAACAGAATCTGGGAATGGCTTGGGCTGGGCTGGGCTGGGCTGGGCTGGGCTGGGCTGGGCTGGGCTGGGCTGGGCTGAGCTGGGCTGGGCTGGGCTGGGAGGAAATTTAAAGCCCCTCCAGTGCCACCCCTGCCATGGGCAGGGACAGCTCCCACCACCCCAGGCTGCTCCAAGCCCCTTGGGCACATCCAGGGATGGGGCACAACCTCTCTGAGTTTCCTCCCCGTTTTCATCCTTTCCTGTGTGGTTTCTGCTCAAAGCCCTAACCAGGCTACAAAGCCTTGCAGATCTCATTTCCAGCAGGAATCAAGGCACAGAGACTCTGCAGAGCTGACAATAATTCCTGTTTGGGTTGGTGGTTGCAGTTTTGTAGCCATAAGCTTTTGCAGAGCACTGAGGGTTGGGGACAGGCTCAGACTGTGTCTGGGGGTGCGTGGGCCCTGCTCACAGAAATCAATCCTGCAGCTGCTGCTGTCCCACAGCACTGAACCCTTCAGCAGCCTTAGTTTTTTAGATTATTGAGCATTTTTGATGATTAATCCAGATTAATACTTCTGGATTAGAGCTCTGCACCCATAAATGCTCTGTGCAGAGAGTGCAGCACAAACATCATCCTGTGTAAAATATCCTCAGGACTGGCCGAGTGTCTTCCTGCTCCTTTACTGTTATTTCACACCCCCCTGTGTCACTGTCTCCAGTCCGTGTTGCTGCTCCCTCGTTTTCCCTCTCTGCCGTGTTTTTAAGGGCCCTATCCGCACACAAGTCCCCAGAGCATGTTCCAGTTCTGCCTTCAAACAAATTCACTGCTGTGGAAGGCTCTCTCTCACCTATCTCCAGCAGGGATTGAAGAGGGAGAATAATTTGACTGCAAAATAAACACAGAAGTGACAGCTGCACCCCAGAGTCACTCCATGCGTGCTGTCCCTGGCGTGCCCGGGTGCTGTGCTTATCTCACCTGTGCAGGGCAGGAGCAGCTCCTGCTCTGCATATTGAGCAGGAGCAGCCGGAGCCCAGCGTGGCTCTGCAGCTCCCATTGCTGAGCCCGGCTGGCCCTGGGATGTGTCACAAATGTTGGATGAAGAGGAATCACAGAAATGCACTGGGATTTTTAGTTAATATTGATGCTGCATCGGTCTCAAACAAGTAGTACACTGAAATTTGACTGTTAGGCAAGACTGGTGCAAAAAATACATTTTAAAGGTTTTTATGCAGAATTCCTTGTGATGTTCCAGGTGTTCCTTCCCAAACCAAAACCAGCACCTCTTAGCTCTGTGATTTTCTGTTGTCAGTTCAAGCTACAGGAGGAACCTCAGGCCCATGTTGGATTGCTCCTTTAACTGCTCTGCTTTCCCATTCTGTGCAGACCGAGAGGGAAAACATCACCTTCTTCGCACACGAGGACAGCAACTTCCCCGCCCAGCTGGGCCCCAAGGCCTTCAAGATCCCGCACTCGATCCGGCAGCGCATCTGCGCCACCTTCGACACGCCCAGCGCCAAGGGCAAGGACTGGCAGCTGCTGGCGCAGAAGAACAGCATCAGCAGGTGAGGGGCTGGGATCCGGAACGGGAATGCTTTGCTGTTCGGGAGTTTGCTCTTTGGTGAGGAGCCCAAGGCTCTCAGGGCTGCGCTGGTCACTCCTCGTTTCATTCCTGAGCAGGAGCTGCTCCCCTGCCCTGCCCCGTGCCCTGTCCTGCCTCTGTCGGTGCCCTGTCCTGCACTGGACATTGGCTTGTCCACCTTCAGGAGGCCAAGGCTGCAGAGGGATTTTGGCACTGTTGTCCACCATGAAAAGAGCTGTTCAAAGCACTGAGGAGGCTGCATGTCCTCCCTGCTCTCCTGCCTTGGCTCTTATGGGTGCATTTCCTATGCCAAAATTAATTTTGCAGGTGTTTTTTTTTTAAGGGAAAGACAAATTTAAAAGAGACAGTCATGCTCTACTGTTAGGAGTAATAATATTATGATTATTAAAACTGAAGGATGCTGTAAAAACCAATTTACTTCTTACTTTGCTTTTTATGCTTGGCTAAATTAAATTGGCGGAGGCAGCTTCCTCACAAAAATATTTTCTGATTGTCACAAACTCTATGAATATGTTCCCAAGAGAACAGGGGAATACTTAAATCAAGCAAAGTAACTCTCCGTTGGCTTGTTGCTTTGCCTGGGAATCTCAATAAACCACATCTGAACCAAAGGAAAAGGTGTTTGGGATAAACACTTTGTTTTACCAAATTCTTCACAAATCACCCCCTCAGGGCCCTAAGAAGTGCACATTAACAAAATACGAAATCACAGATTAAAAGGTGTCGTATCTTTACATAATCACAAGCATCAGCTGATGTTACAGAATCCCTCCCCCTGACAAATCCTCGCTGCATTTCCCAGCGATGCCTCCCAGTTTTCCCAGTGCCAGGGGCCAGTGCTGCCGGGCCTGGGGACACTCCAGGCCTACGATTCCTACTTGTGGGAATCGTAGGCACACAGTAAGAGCTACTTTACCGTGAGAACACCTTGTTGTTCTCAATTCTCACAGAACGGCTCTCTGGTGCAAAACAAGAAGGAATTCATAAACAGAGACAGCCGACTTCATGCAGGTGGTGTTTTTCCAAGATGTTGTTCTGGCTGTAGGTAGCCAATGACATTGTGGGGTGGTGAATTGAGAGCCAATGGATGTGTAACATGAAAGTTAGAAAATAGTATAAAAAGCCTCTGGAAAATATAGAGTTACTTCCTTCCTTTCTTCTGACCTGGAGCTGTCGTGAACAATTTTCTTCCCGTGACCATCCTGTCAGCGACAGTCACTGTCCCTGTGCTGAGCTGGGCAGGTGCTGCTGAGGAGTGGCCCCACCGAGGGCTCCTCAGCTCATCCCCACAGCTCCTGCTGGGGCAGTTTGAATTTCCAAATTCAAATGGGTCGTGCTGGGCACGGGGGCAGCTGCAGCCCGGGCTGCTCCTCATCCTCCACCTCCTTCCCTGCAGGAACCTCTCGTTCTTCGCCACGCAGAGCAGCCCCTCCGCCGTCATCCTGGACCTGTGGGAGGCGCGGCACCAGCACGACGGGGACCTGGACTCGCTGGCCTGTGCCCTGGAGGAGATCGGGAGGACGCACTCCAAGCTCTCGGACCTGGCAGAGCCCGAGCTCGAGGAGCCAGGCTTCCCCTCCAGCCGGCAGAACGGCCTGTAGTGCCCCTGAGCCGCGGGACTGCCGCCAGCCCGGCCCTGGCACCGGACAGGGACACAAGGGACTGTGCCCCGTGGGGACGGGAGCTCATCCCACAGAGCAGCCCTGCTAAAAATCTCTGGTGAGAAGGAAAACGAGCTGCTCGCTGTCCTCCCCAGTTAAAATCCATCTTTTGATGTCCCAAGCCAACCTGCACTGCTGTCGGTCCCGGGGCAGGAGGGAGAGACACAGAGCCATAAGAGGTAAATGTGATCGTGTATTTAGGAATCAGTAACGTCAATGTAATGCCTAGCGAAAATCAACAAATAATGTTGGATATTTAGAGCCACTGGAGGTTAATCCTGGTTAAAAGGTTTCTCACTTCAAGAGTGGTTTGAAATCCCATCACGTTGTCACTTTATGTCTGCTACAGGAAAACTGAAAATTTGGCCTTATCCTGTTCAGATGTTTGAGGAATTAGAAAATCTCATAACGATTTCATATCATGTGTATTCCAAATAATTTCTTTTAAAAATTTAGTCCCTTAATGAATGTACGTTTGCTGCAGAGCTTTGCTGCCTGCTCTGCTACCAAAATTAGAGAACAAACCCCTTCTCTCTGAGACTGAGGGGTGTGCACACGCAAGAGGAATTTTCTAATTTTCTAAGTCTGCAAACTTTCTTAGTCAAAAACTGTCTTTGGGGGCGGATTTAAATAACTAAATAACACACGGGAAATTTCCAGCCCTATTTTAGCAAGTCGAAACATTTATTTTTATTACTTCATGTTCTGGGGCTGAGCTAAGTAAAGGTGAAGGCAATCAGCACAGCTTCATTTTGGTTTGGTTTCACATTGAGACAACAAACCCCACACGGTACTGCCAAAACTGGCCTTGATTTTGTTGCACAATTTGGGAATTTTGCAGGACACAGAGCTGGCTTTGTTACACTTGGTTTAGTTACAAATTGCATTTACCGCCAAAAACGAGAATTCGCCTCATTTTTTATCCATTTCATACAAATATGATTTATGACTTCAACCAAACCAAAAAGAGCTGTCACTGTGAGCAAGGGCCTGGTGGAGCTGGTACTGAGCCAAATCTCACCATTATTTTATCCATTCTTTTCACTCACATCCTTCCCAACCAGCCCAGGTGCTCCTCACATCCCTGGGGCTGCCAGGAGCACGAGCAGGAGAAAGCAGGGACAGAAATGAGGCTGTGGGAGCTTTGTGGAAATGCAGGGAACTGCAGATGAGGATTTGGGGGCTTTTTTAGTCCAGTCAGAAACCATTCCAGGGTTCCAGGTGGGGAAAGTGTGAACAGCAGCAGCAGCTCTGGCCTCGCTCCTGCTGCTCTGACATGGAAATGTCACTCCTGCCTGGCTCAGCAGCCTGGGACAGCCTGGGACAGCTTGGGACAGCCTGGGACAGCCTGGGACAGCCTGGGACAGCTTGGGACAGCCTGGGACAGCCTGGGACAGCCTGGGACAGCTTGGGACAGCTTGGGACAGCTTGGGACAGCCTGGGACAGCTTGGGACAGCCTGGGACAGCCTGGGACAGCCTGGGACAGCTTGGGACAGCTTGGGACAGCTTGGGACAGCCTGGGACAGCTTGGGACAGCCTGGGACAGCCTGGGACAGCTTGGGACAGCTTGGGACAGCCTGGGACAGCCTGGGACAGCTTGGGACAGCTTGGGACAGCTTGGGACAGCCTGGGACAGCCTGGGACAGCCTGGGACAGCTTGGGACAGCTTGGGACAGCCTGGGACAGCTTGGGACAGCTTGGGACAGCTTGGGACAGCCTGGGACAGCTTGGGACAGCCTGGCACTAGGACACAGAGCCTCGGGCAGACCTTTCCTGCAGCTCGGGGCTCCTGCAGCCTGCCAGGAGCTCCCGGAGCAGGGGCAGCTCTGCAGCTGCAGGGGCAGCAGAAGTGCCATTGGAGCTGGCAGAGCTGTCCCTGCCCCGGCAGCACACGCTCCTCCTGGGCTGGGATGACATTGCCAGCGACTGCCAGTCCTCCTCCTCACAAACCTGCTCCTGCTTGGGCAAAATGTCAGCATTAGGAAAAACAAAACAAGGAATGGCATCCAGGGGAAAGCGCAGTGTCTGAGCTGCTGTTGTCGGGGAAACCAGCCCAGTCCATCTCCAGCAGGGAATTTGTTCTCAGCAGCTCAGACCTGCTCTGATCTGGGGTTTGGGGGCTCAGACCTGCTCTGATCTGGGGTTTGGGGGCTCAGACCTGCTCTGATCTGGGGTCTGGGTGGGGTTTGGGGCCCCCAGCACAGGGTCATCCCCCAGACCTGCATCCTTCTGCTCC
Source organism: Acanthornis magna (assembly GCA_036785705.1). Classification (NCBI taxonomy): domain Eukaryota; kingdom Metazoa; phylum Chordata; class Aves; order Passeriformes; family Acanthizidae; genus Acanthornis; species Acanthornis magna. Next base: position 1,045,502 of record JAWUZG010000431.1, on the reverse strand, counting down.
TGTTTCCAAACCTGGGTGAGCTGTCCCAGCATCTCCAGGGCCAGAGCAGCTCTGAGGGGAGCTCAGCCTTCCCCGTGCAGGACCCCCAGGCTGGGCTGGGCCCCAGAGCTCCGTGGGATCCCAGCCCTGCAGCAAACCCCTATCCATCCCCAATCCCATGAAGTTAAAGTCCTGAGAAAGATTCAATGTGTGGATTTATGGGCAATGCCAGAAGGAAGCTGTTCCCTCTGGCCTGGGCCAGCTCTCAGTTGGATGTTGCCCTTTAGGTTTTGTTCTCTGCTTTTTCTTCATTCTGCACTTAGGCTAAAGCTGATCTTTCTCTTTGAGAATCTGAATCAGCAACTCTCGAGTTTTACTTCCTATTCCTGATTGTTTTGATGCTCTTGTATACTTCAAATGATCCAGAAATGCCCCAAATATTTATTTCCTTTTTCCCTTTCTCTGAAAAAGACCTTTTGGAAATCTGGGTACATATTTATATGATCTGATCCAAAACACAGACATAGAGGAGTACCTGGAAAAGGATTAGAGGCCAGAAATTAAAAATTTATTCCTTTCTTCTGTTGTATAAATTATGATATATGAAAAACAATTTTCCCAAACTAGAAAGTAAAAGAAGGAGAAATGTAATTTTACCCCCTGTAGATTCCTCGTGGCTGCCCTGGCTCTGCTCGGGTGGAACAGCCATTCTGATTTTACATCACCAAAGATTCTGCTTTAATAGATCTTCATCTTCCTTTGCCCAGGTATTTCTGTGCCATGACTCATTCCACACTAATGGCTGCATTTTAAAAATGACTTCCAGCTCCGCCAGCACCATAAAGCTCATTTCCATTTTGTACAGCCCTGCACTCCCACAGAAATTTTATTGGGATTTTTGTAATGGATGAAAAGATACCAACCCAATTCTCTTAAAATGCAGGGAACTGCTTTTGTTATTATCTCTGGCTCCAGCTGCTCTCCCCGTCTCTGGACCTGGGCACTGCTGGCTCTCAGAGAAATTTATTCAGCATAAATCACCAAAAAGGGATCTTGGAGGATCCAGGGTATTCACATCATACTGCAAGTCCATTCTTCTTTTGCATTTGAAAGACAGTGCTGTAGGAGTTCTAAGGCGTTCAATAACTGATCAATTCCAGAGAATATTTTCCACAAAAGGAAGATACAGCTCATGTCCACAGTGAGTTCAACAGGAAGGAGCTGGGCTGGGCCTCTGCTCACCCTCTGGATCTGATTTTCTCCAGGCTGTGTCTGCCTATAAAACACAGATGTGAGCGAAGAGCTGCATTAGTTCTTGGCTGGTAATTAACTGAGTGGAAAACAGGAAATTAGATTTTAAGTCTGTGACAGCCGTGGATGATCTCCAGGGTTGCCTCTTCCCTGACTGATCCCCTGATCCCTGGGGAGTTCAGCTGGGACACGGCAGGAGCTGTGACCGTCCCTCAGGCAGAGCCTGCTCCGTGTTAGCTCTGCTGGGAATCTTTGCCAGGGGTCGTTCATTCCTGGGCTGAGCTCTGGTGAAATTCCTCCCTGGACACTGCTCCTGCTCCAGCAGAGCCTGAGGCGTTCCTGGGACAGCACAGGGAACACAAATCTGTCCTTCCTTGGACAAGTCACGATGGTCTGGTTAAAATTCCTGAAGGGATTCCTGAGCAAAGACAGCAAATAACACACAGAGTTCCTGTAGCCACCACTGCCACTCCGGGTGCTGGGAATTGTGACCGTTCCCAGGAATGCACAGCCTTGCCTTTTCTCATTGCCAATACCAGCAGAAATGGTAGCAAAAACCTCGTTTCCAACACAGACAGAAATAAATAAATCACTCTAGGGTTAAGGACTGACTTAGAGCATCGTGTGGTGGTGACAGTGACCGCAGGGCAGAGGCAGAGCCAGGGCTCTGCTCCTTGCCACGGCAAAGGAGAACCTGTCCGTATCCGTGTTCAGTGTTCTGTCCAGAAATACAATAAATGTCTAGGAATTTGCCACTATATTTTTTGTATTAGAGGTGAATAGTACAGACTCTACTGGTGTTTCTTGTCTGGGGCTCGGGGGGTAGGGCGGGTGTAGTTTTCAAGCTGTTGCAAAAGCTGCTTTAACTGAGCTGTGGAGTTGTCTTGGTCTGTGCTTTCTGAGGGGCCGGAGAGTTGGGGCTCGTGGGCAGCGTCCCCTCCTGGTGTCTGCAGTGACAGTGCCACCCCCGTGTCCCTGTGCAGTGACAGTGCCACCCCCATGTCCCTGTGCAGTGACAGTGCCACCCCCGTGTCCCTGTGCAGTGACAGTGACATCCCTGTGTCCCTGTGCAGTGACAGTGACACCCTCATGTCCCTGTGCAGTGACAGTGCCACCCCCATGTCCCTGTGCAGTGACAGTGACACCCTCATGTCCCTGTGCAGTGACAGTGACACCCCTGTGTCCCTGTGCAGTGACAGTGCCACCCCCGTGTCCCTGTGCAGTGACAGTGCCACCCCTGTGCCGCCACTGCAGTGCCACCCCAGTGTCCCTGTGCAGTGACAGTGACACCCCCGTGTCCCTGTGCAGTGACAGTGACACCCTCATGTCCCTGTGCAGTGACAGTGCCACCCCTGTGTCCCTGTGCAGTGACAGTGACACCCTCATGTCCCTGTGCAGTGACAGTGCCACCCCCGTGTCCCTGTGCAGTGACAGTGACACCCTCATGTCCCTGTGCAGTGACAGTGCCACCCCTGTGTCCCTGTGCAGTGACAGTGACACCCTCATGTCCCTGTGCAGTGACAGTGACACCCTCATGTCCCTGTGCAGTGACAGTGCCACCCCTGTGTCCCTGTGCAGTGACAGTGACACCCCTGTGCCGCCACTGCAGTGACACCCCCGTGTCCCTGTGCAGTGACAGTGCCACCCCTGTGTCCCTGTGCAGTGACAGTGACACCCCCATGTCCCTGTGCAGTGACAGTGACATCCCTGCACCACCACTGCAGTGACAGTGCCACCCCAGTGTCCCTGTGCAGTGACAGTGACACCCCCATGTCCCTGTGCAGTGACAGTGACACCCCTGTGCCGCCACTGCAGTGACACCCCCGTGTCCCTGTGCAGTGACAGTGCCACCCCTGTGTCCCTGTGCAGTGACAGTGCCACCCTCATGTCCCTGTGCAGTGACAGTGCCACCCCTGTGTCCCTGTGCAGTGACAGTGCCACCCTCATGTCCCTGTGCAGTGACAGTGCCACCCCTGTGTCCCTGTGCAGTGACAGTGACACACCTGTGCCACCACTGCAGTGCCACCCCCATGTCCCTGTGCAGTGACAATGACATCCCTGCGCCACCACTGCAGTGACAGTGCCACCCCCGTGTCCCCTCTGCAGTGCCACCCCCGTGTCCCCTGTCCCTGTACATAGCCCTCCCTGCCCAGCCCCAAGGAGCTGTGTGGCACTCGGTGAGCTGCGGGTGCTGTCACCAAGCCTGGCACAGCGGGAGGAGGGGCACAGATGTCCCCCCAGGGATGTCCCCAGGATGGAGGCTGTCCCCACAGACCCTCCCCGAACAGACACGTGGGTGTGGCAGGGTGGGACCCTCACCTGCTGCTCCCCACGCCGAATTTGGGAACGTTGGCCTTACAGTCAGGGTGTCTCCCCAAGCAATTCCTTCAGCCTTCCCCCGTTTGGGCACTGCCTTTGGAGGGGGAGGGAGGAATATTTTCACATGAAGCTGTAGATTTTTGCATCCTTTCCCCTTTCAATCTGAACCCCTGCCCCATTTGGGTGAGCTGTCCGTGGCACACACAAACCCCAAACACACATTTCTGGTGCAGCTTTGGGAACAGCAAACTGACAGCAGGTAATTCGGGACCTGGGAGTGGAGCTGCCTGCTCCCACCTCAGCCGAATTCCTCCCACTGTGACTCTGATCCCAGCTGATAAATGGGTACAGAATCATTGTGTGCACCTTCCGCTGATTTGGCTGAAGTCAAATGTGATGCTGGTCAGTCTGCTGAGACTCTGAGCAGTGTCAGACAAGAGCTAACAAAATCAATTCCCATTGCATTTTCAACTTCCGAGACCTTGGACCAGCTCTTAGGTGAAAATGGGAGGAGGAACTTCAACCTAACCCAACACAAAATATAAATAATTTCTAAAAAGAGAAAAAAACCCACAAGTATTCCCTTAGAGAGACCTCTTTTCTCTTCTGCTCCTTTGTTTTTGCGATGAATAGGTTGTGAAAAGCTTGGTTCTTGGCTCCTCTGCCTGAGCATCCTCCCTCCCCTGGGCTCAGTGTTCTCGGGGCTGAGGGAGGGCAGAGCTTCGAACGCTTTCTTTAGGGTGAAGCTGAAGGAGTGGGGAAGGGAGACAGAACATGGAATCAAAAGCATGGCCTTGGCTTCATACCACACTTTCTGTGCCTTGTTCTATCAATGTAAATTCTGAATGTTGTACAGTAAAAATACTTGGGAAAGACTCCTTGGAAAAGGCTGCACTGGCTTCTTTTTTCAGCACATGTACATATATAAATATATATACATATATATATTTGGTAATGCCAAACAGCTGTGTTATATTGTACTGGAGAAGTCCAAATGGACACTTTGGATGTGCTCTGTAGAGTTTCAGAACTGTACGGCCCCGGCCTTTGGAGAGAAATGTACAGATGGGAATTATGGCTATCAGCTATTTATGAATAAAGAGTCTTTTACTGACATCTTCCACTGCTGTGCATTCACTGCTGGCCTCAGACAGGACAGGGAACGTTGGATTACATGGAGGGTTTGGGGGTGGGTTTTGGTTTTAATAATTCCGTTGATTTCCCTTCTCGAGAGCTGCCCCCAAACCCTTCCAGGCCATCCCAGCCACAAAGCCTGGGAGTGGCACAAAGCCTCAGCCCTGTCCCCTGCCAGCAGCACTTCCCACCACGAACCCTCCGAGGTGACAAACGAGAGCCTGGGCGCGGCTCTCACCCTGAGTGGGCTGCAATGAAATTGTTATTAATCCACGCAGAGCAGAGGCGCAGGATGAGTGCAATAAATCAGCATTTCCTTGCCACACTTTACCGCCTGCTCCGAAGCTGTTCTCGGCCAAAAGACCCAGCAGCACCTCCTGGAATGGCCTCCCTTTGGAGCCAACAGCACTGCCATTAACGGCCCTGACAGGCCCTGTAAAATTAGCCGTGATTAATTCTGTGTGCAGGGAAATGATGTCTGTTATTGGAAGCAGTTCATGACACCGGGATTTAAGGAACAGCCACTTAAAAATTCTGCTGCAAGAAAAGACTGCTGCCAGGCTGGGGGGAGGTCCTGGTTTGGGCCATTTCAGCCATTCTGAAAACACAAAAAACCTAAGGAAATATTTCCAGCACAAGGGCAGGGCCAAACCCCTCCTATTCTTAAGCATTTTTGGGAATTATTACATCAAAAGGACTCAATTTTCAAACAACTCTGAAAGATTGCATTTAACTAAGTTTCACTTAGAATTTGTGTACTTCAAGCCTAAATAGACCAGCAATGATTGAACTGACACCTCTTAAATGAGACCTTGAGCACCAAACTGCAAAGTCCCCAAAATTCACCTGCAACTAAATTATTGTAGCCCTGTGAATCTGAATGTAATTCTGAAAGGAATAATCAGGAATAATGGGGTACTGAGCTCCTTCCCAGGCAGGCAGGGCTCCCTTGAACAGGTCCCAGACTCGTTTGGTGTCCCCAAATGTCCCCAGGCCCCCCTGGGCAGAGCAGGGGCTCTGGTCCAGCCTGCTCCTCTCCACGAGGCCCACGCAGAACGAGCGGAGACAGAGAAAAGGGAAGGGAAGGAAAAGATTCCCTCCCCGCCTGTGTTTATTCCTTGCTGTGTTTTAGGGCCATTTGGTGGCTGACTCAAATCCTGTAACCCTTCTGTTGTGACAGGAGGCAGCACTGGAGAGAAAACTCCTGGTTACAAACACCAGGGATGAATTTAAACCAAACAGAATAAATCCCAGTCTGGGCTCTGCTAAGGAGCTTTGCGCCTTTTTTTTTTTTTTTCCTCTTCTGAGATATCAGTTGGATTTTGTTTATTTTATTCCAATACTTAGCTTCAGGCTATTTCCCCTTATTTTGGTTTTTTGGGGGGATTCCCTCTTTTTTCCCCTTAACTCACTAAACACCAGCAGCCACTCACAAACTCAAACCTTAACTCACGATCAGTGCCCGAAGTCCTACAGAAAGCTTTGGGAGAAAAACACACAAATAAACCACAGGCTCCTCCAAATGCATTCAAAAGCAGCTTTGAAGCAGGTCCTTCAAAGCCTTGGGTTCCGAAAGTGTGGGATCAGGGTGGGACAGCCTGGGCTGGGCAGGAGCTCTGAGCTCTCTGTCACCTGCTCCAAGGGTGATTTTCCTGCAGAATTAGGGACAAGGGCGCTGAAGAGCAGCCACTGGAGTCAGGGCAAGAGCTGAGACATTCTCGTGATGGAAAAGAGTGCCCCTGGCTCTGTGGGAGTGTAAAAAAAATCCAATATTGGCATTTAGTTCAGCCCCCGAGCCCCTGTGCTCTTCACAAATATAAATTAAAAATTCCACCTAAAAAATCCAAACAAAAACTCCCTAAAAATATTTCAAATTAAAAATATTTAAACGTACAATATACCCTCAAACTATTCAGTTTAACACTACAGTACATACTCTAAATAATGCACAAAAATTATTAAAAACCATTAATTAGCTACGACCCTATTTAAAACTGAACACTGCACGACTTTCTCCTTTATTCAATATATTAACAAAAAATTCTAACTTAAATTCACCACAACAAATTACCCCTAAAACTAAACAAATAATAAAGTACCACGAGCAACACCGCTGCTCACGGGGACATCGCAGGACTTCCCAGGGCCATTGCAGAGGCACAGAGAACCCCAGGGCTGAGCCCCAGCCCAGGATCTGCAGGTGTCAGGATTTCCTCCCCTCGTGGGGTATCCAGCTCATTAAATCTCCCCGGGAAGGTTCTTTTATTACCAAGTGACGGATCCAAAGATTTACTTCCCCATTCTTCACCTGCCCTCTCTCTCCTGCTTATTCCTTTGTATTTGTTAATGGCCTTTTCCCGTGTTATATAATCCTGTCAGGAGTGTAAAAATGTCTCTCAGGACTGTTCTGGGGTGTAAATCACCCAGCCCGTGCTGCTGACAGCGCCGAGCGTTGGTGGCAGGGCTGAGGGAAGGAGCCCCGGCCTGGCCTCAGTAATTGCCACCACATGATAAGAAAGTGTAAGATTTAATAAGGTCATAAAGCAGAATGGCATGAGCCGGGCTGATAGGTATTTTTTTCATTAACATTCAGAAAATCTGGATTCAGTGGGACAATAAATCACAGCGGTTGAGCAGAAATGACCCATTTGATTATTCAAGGCTTTCCAGGAACGCAGGGAAGGCAGCAGGGCCGGGAGCACCTGTGCCATTCCCACAAAAACCATCTCCCGTGCCCCTGAAGCTCTGCTCCCCAGGCCACCGAGCTGAGCTCAGCTCCAGAGCCACGCTCTGATGGGGAGGAAAGAGTCCCTGCAGCTCATTCAGCTCTGAAGGTGCTAAAAGCAAATATTCCATCAAACCTGGCACACGCTGGTGTCAGAGTGCTCAGTGCTGATTGCCAGCCCACAGCGAGTTCCCAATGCAGAGCCCTACATCAGCATCAGTCAAATAAATTTTTTTTAAAAAAGAAAATAAATTTTTTTTAAAAATATTTTAAGTCCCTTTCTTTGATCCCATCATGTCCTCAAGCTCTGGGCAGTTCCTGAAGCCACAAGAGGAACACAAAGAGACCTGAGCCCTGCTCAATTCCCTTTCTCCACACCCCACAGGGTCCCAGCCCTTCCCAAAGCACTGACCCAGAGCTTCCCCACGAGACTCATCCCTGAGAAATACCTGAGCCATTGTTGTCACTCCTGTGAGGGCTGGGAGCTGCTGGGACATCTTGGCATAAAAAATCAGATTTTTAAAGGTGCTAATTAGCAGCCGAGCTCTTCTGAGAAATGTCACCCCATCTGTGGGTGACAGACACCTCGGAGAGTAGGACCCTTGGTTTCCTCATTCCCATTTCATGGATGTACAGATAAATTTTCCCCCTCATTACCTGGAATCGTTTGCATTTCCTGCTCAGACACTTCCCCACGGCTAGCAATTATTTACTGCTCATTACCACAATCTTCTGTCAGCTTCCGGGAGCTGGGACTGAGCAGGAAACAAGGAGCAGAGATCCTGGTTTATGGGAACACCAACAACATCCAAATGCAAGGGGAGAAAAGGTTCCCTAAGCCTCTACTCAATGTACAAACTCCCGAGGAGTGACAGCTGCTCCTGGAAGGATTTGTTACCATCAGACCAACGTGAGGAGCTGGAACAGCAGTGAAACCTCTGTTTAACACCGATGGGGAAAGAACTTCACGGATTTGGTTACAGAAAGCCAAATAAACTGTGGCTTTGGGAAAGGAGCTGTGATTCCCTTCCTCGCGTTCTGCCCTTCGCTAATTCCTGCTCTGATCGATTCTCCCTGTGTGGAACGCGCTCAGGGAGAGCTCTCTGCAAGCAGAGCTCCTTGCAGCCCTGCCCTGGGCTCACAGAGCTCACAGATGTGCCCCAAACAAGGTCACACCAAACGGGGATGTCGGTCCTTAAAAAGTGCCTTTTCCCCCAACACTCCGTGAAGAACGAGCTCCATCCTGACTCTTTGTCCCTCGCAGGTGACGAGTCCATCAGGAACTGTCCCAGGCAGCCACGGCTCATTTCCCAGGCTGATTCCAGTCCCCAGTTCCCGAGAGAAGCAAAAAGGGAATGAGGCAGCCGAGGCCGCAACGATGAGGAAATGCCAGGGCAGCCTCACCTTGGCTGAGCTGGAATAGAAACTTTGGGCTGAATGAAGAACTTGACGTGAGCCCCGAGGGCCAATGCCACCTGTCCCCTGTCCCCTGCAGGGCTGGAAATGGCTTCTGACATTAATAAAAACTGGGAGGGGGTGGGAGCTGGGCAGGCACGGGGCTGTGGTGGTGCCACAGGAATTTGGGAACGCTGGAATAAGGGAGAGCCTTCCCTGAGTGCCTGACAGGCCAAGGGGAAGCTCCTGCTGGCTCTGGGTACATTGCAGGAGGAATTTAACAATTCCCTCCATCCTTCCCAACACTGTCAGGATCTTTTTTAATCACTAACAGGGGAAATCACCTCATTATCTCCATCGTTATTCCTAGCAGCACGGGGAATGTTCTGAGGTGTTTCACAGAGCACTTTAAAAACCGAGCTGGAGGTTCCCAGGCTCCTCCACAGCCACAGCTCCAGGTCAGGGCACAAAGAGCACCCACGGGGCAGGGAGAACAGCAGAGCAGAGCAGAACATCACCCGGGGGCACTGCTGTGCCAGGGCAGGGATTGATATTGATATTGATATTGAGATATTGATATTGATATTGATATATTGATATTGATATTGATATTGATATATTGATATTGATATTGATATATTGATATTGATATTGATATATTGATATTGATATATTGATATTGATACTGATGGATCAGGGTTGGGCTGATATTGAGACACCCAAACCTCTCCTCTCTGAAAGCCACGAAGGTGAGGGCAGTGCAGGGGAAGGGGAGGAGGAATAGCCTCACAAACAGCAGGAAGGAATCAAACACCACTGCCCCGCCAAGCTGGCACAATTCTGAACTGGCCAACACCTCCAAAGGTCCCCAGCGCCCTTTGTCCCCTGAGAGCCCCAAGGATGTCCTGAACCAAGCCCAGCAAAGGCAGGAGTCCAGGAGGAAGCTGGCTGAGGATGAGCACAGCCGTGCTGGGAGCAGGAGGCGCTGGGACAAGGAGCTCTGATCTCATTCAATGGCTTTAGACTGAGCTGGGGGCAGCTCCTGGCCCCTGCCCCAGCCTGGGCTGGCTCCCAGCAGCCTCGCTTGCTCCTCTGGAAGATTTTCCAGTGTTCAGAGGTGGTTTAGGATTAATGAGGCACACGTCCTCAATCAAGAAGCAATTTCAGAGTACATTTCTAATTCACAGAGTTCTGTAAGTGAACTAATTCAATAGCAGTTGACCTTTTTGTTTTGGGGGATGATTTGTGTCGCTGTTTTCCCCGAGAGGTGCCCTTAAGCAGGGACAATTTGGAAGGGCATTTCTGGCCCAGTGGCTGAGATCAGTTCCAGGGAGGATGAGCACACAAATCAGGAGCGATGCACTCACCCTGCAATGTTTAAGTTGAAAACCTCACGTGGTTTGTATTTAGTCTGTGGAACTCAGTAGATGAAAAAAACATTTTTAAACTGAGAGGAGATTTCAAAGCTATTAAGCACATTTTTCGTTCCTTTTTACAGGGAAAAATGCATTTAATGTCAGGCTGCACAGCTGGAATGGGAAGAGCTGTTGACCTATTCCATTATGCACATTTGCACAGCTGGACACATCTGTAGGAGCCACATGAAGAAAATTCAGATGAATTCATGAAAATAAATTATTTCTATTTCCAGCTCAGTTGCAGGAATTATAAGTGACTTGAGCACCTTTCTGCCAAAAGAGGGAACATTTCTCTATATCACAGAAGATTAACAAGCCTCGAGTTCTTTTACCTCACATCATGGGTATAAAAGACAAACTCCCCATCCCTTCTTCCATGCCAAGCTCAGATTGGGTTAAATATATTTATTCCTTCAGAACTTTTGTGCTCATCATCCATCAGGCTGAGAAACACCAGAGAAAAGTTTAAACAAATGGTTTTCCCTCACTCCCCACCAGTTGTGTTCTGTGGGAAGCCTTCCTTAGCCTGGGCTCGGGGAGAGCCTGGTGCCATCCACAGTCACATCGCATTAGAGCTCCAGGAAAACTCTGGAACGAGGCAGACACGGCTCCTCTGCTCCCACTCTGCCTTTAATTACCCACTCTGTGTGTTAGCAAACCTTGTCATGTTGTCACCAGTGGCCCCAGCGCTGAACTCTGCCTTGTCAGGACAGCTTCATCACTCATAAATATTGCAACAAGAACCAAAGACTGCTTATGAAAGATTGATTCCTCACAGTTCATTGACCCTTCCTTCGAGGCCTTTTATTCAAATTAGAGTAAACCCATCCTAGAAATCCGAGCATTAATTGTTAATATTCCGGGCTACTGAAACACGGAGTCCTTAAGGAGCGGAGACGCAGGGCTGGCTGGGAGTGAGACAGCACGGCAGGAATTAGAGGCAATCAGCAGAGCCTAAACATGTTAATTCTCACACTCACGGCCAGCCCGGGATCCTTAATGGCCTTTACATTCAATCAGGCAGGTCCAGGGCTCTTGTCAGAATTTGCTCTGGAGAAGGGAGCAGCAGCCAGGGAGAGGTTTGGGCTCTCTCGGGGTCTGGGAAAGCCTCAGCCCTGCCCGAGGTGCTGCCAGAGCTCTGATCCTGCCTGGGGAACAGCCAGGGGCACTGCAGGAGGAGCTGGGGCAGGGCAGGTGGATCTCCTTCAACTCTGCCCTGAGCAGCTGCTCCTGCCCTGCTCTGCTCTGGTGCTGCAGCTTGGCCAAGGGACGAGGAAATCCTCCCCAGAGCTGAATTCACTGCGGAGAGAAAGCTCAGGGAAAGGAAAGGAAAGGAAAGGAAAGGAAAGGAAAGGAAAGGAAAGGAAAGGAAAGGAAAGGAAAGGAAAGGAAAGGAAAGGAAAGGAAAGGAAAGGAAAGGAAAGGAAAGGAAAGGACACCAGGATGGTCCCAGGCCTGAGAGGGTGTCCCAGCCAGGGCTGTGTCCAGCCCGCAGTGCTCGGCAGCCTGGCTCCTTCTGGAGGAGAGGAGAGCAGCAGAGCTGAGCAAACGGCACTCAGCTCTGAACGGAGCTATCGCTGCTGTTAGAGCTTCATCTCGGAGGAACCACAGGGTTTGTAACCAGGAGAGCTCCGTTTAGCTGAGGAAATAACGAGGAGATGATTTTTCTCTGACTTGGAGCAATTTTGAGAGGGAATATCAGAGCCGGGCTGAGCTGCGGGGCCGAGCAGGACACAGATCACAGAGGGAGGACTGGAGGGAGCGCTCAGATAAAGAACCTGACACACACAGAGGTGACAGATTATTGCCTGTCTTCTGCTTGGCTGAATTTTGATAAGCAGGTGAATACACCACACACAAATCTGCGTGACCGAGCCAGCCCTGAGCACCTGAGACATCAAACCTGACACCTTCTTGTATAAACATCAACGAACCACGAATCCGAGATGTTCCCAACCTCATTTCTCAGTGTCCTCACGTTCCAGCACCTCCCATTTCCCTGCTGGCCTTCCCCAAACACCCCTGGCTGCTCAGAGCCCTTCCTGGGGGCAGTTTCAGCCTGGAGGTGGCTGAGCCATGAGCAGAGCCAGGCTGTGGCTCTGGGAGATCCTGAGTTATTTCCCTGCAGAATGAGCCCCACAGCAGGAAGAGCCCTGGGGTTTGGGATGGAGCCACGCTCTCTGCACAGGCTCAGGCTGTCAGGGGCTCCCGGGGGGCACAGCTGGCACAGGGAATGGCTCTGTCCCTGCCCACAGCATCCCACGCTCCCCTCGCCAGCCCAGAGCAAACCCCAGCTGCTGATCCTGGCTGCACAGAGCATTGGTCACACCCGAATTCCCCTGAGCACATCCAGAGTCAGAACTTCCCAGGACCTCTGGTGCTGTAAAACATATTCTGGATGCCATGAGCAATCCAACAGGTTTCCCTCCAACAGCTCTGAAGACAACAAGCAACTGCTGAGCAGATGTCACAACTTCACAGTGTCACTGTCTGCTGTTATCCTTTGTGACTCCAAATGTGCAGCGTTCATTTAAATGTTTGATCCTAATGAGTTCATTCAGCAGTTATTAAAATCACTGCCCCTCCTGCCACACCAGAGAGTGCTGCACTCGAGGAGAAGATTTCAGCTCCTGTCCAGGGGCTGCAGCTCGAGTGGCAGAGAATGAGAGCTGTGATACTCTTCTAACCTGCCATGGAGAGGGTGAAGTGTGAGAGAACCCTAAAGAAAGGCAAAGAGCAGAATGGCAGAGCAGTGCAGCCCCAGAGCAGAATGGCAGAGCTGTGCAGCTCAAGAGCAGAATGGCAGAGCAGTCCAGGAAAAGCAGAATGGCAGAGCAGTGCAGCCCCAGAGCAGAATGGCAGAGCAGTGCAGCCCCAGAGCAGAATGGCAGAGCAGTGCAGGCAGAGCAGAATGGCAGAGCTGTGCAGCTCAAGAGCAGAATGGCAGAGCAGTGCAGGCAGAGCAGAATGGCAGAGCAGTGCAACCCCAGAGCAGAATGGCAGAGCAGTGCAGGCAGAGCAGAATGGCAGAGCAGTGCAACCCCAGAGCAGAATGGCAGAGCAGTGCAGCCCCAGAGCAGAATGGCAGAGCAGTGCAGGCAGAGCAGAATGGCAGAGCAGTGCAGCCCCAGAGCAGAATGGCAGAGCAGTGCAGGCAGAGCAGAATGGCAGAGCAGTGCAGCCCCAGAGCAGAATGGCAGAGCAGTGCAGGCAGAGCAGAATGGCAGAGCTGTGCAGCTCAAGAGCAGAATGGCAGAGCAGTGCAGGCAGAGCAGAATGGCAGAGCAGTGCAGGCAGAGCAGAATGGCAGAGCAGACCAGGCAGAGCAGAATGGCAGAGCAGTGCAGCCCCAGAGCAGAATGGCAGAGCAGTGCAGCCCCAGAGCAGAATGGCAGAGCAGTGCAGGCAGAGCAGAATGGCAGAGCAGTGCAACCCCAGAGCAGAATGGCAGAGCAGTGCAGGCAGAGCAGAATGGCAGAGCAGTGCAACCCCAGAGCAGAATGGCAGAGCAGTGCAGCCCCAGAGCAGAATGGCAGAGCAGTGCAGGCAGAGCAGAATGGCAGAGCTGTGCAGCTCAAGAGCAGAATGGCAGAGCAGTGCAGGCAGAGCAGAATGGCAGAGCAGTCCAACCCAAGAGCAGAATGGCAGAGCAGTGCAGCCCCAGAGCAGAATGGCAGAGCAGTCCAACCCAAGAGCAGAATGGCAGAGCAGTGCAGGCAAAGAGCAGAATGGCAGAGCAGTGCAGCTCAAGAGCAGAATGGCAGAGCAGTGCAGCCCCAGAGCAGAATGGCAGAGCAGACCAGGCAGAGCAGAATGGCAGAGCAGTGCAGCCCCAGAGCAGAATGGCAGAGCTGTGCAGCCCAAAAGCAGAATGGCAGAGCAGTCCAACCCAAGAGCAGAATGGCAGAGCAGTGCAGCCCCAGAGCAGAATGGCAGAGCAGTGCAGGCAGAGCAGAATGGCAGAGCAGACCAGGCAGAGCAGAATGGCAGAGCAGTGCAGCCCCAGAGCAGAATGGCAGAGCTGTGCAGCCCCAGAGCAGAATGGCAGAGCAGTGCAGCCCCAGAGCAGAATGGCAGAGCAGTGCAGGCAGAGCAGAATGGCAGAGCAGACCAGGCAGAGCAGAATGGCAGAGCAGTGCAGCCCCAGAGCAGAATGGCAGAGCTGTGCAGCTCAAGAGCAGAATGGCAGAGCTGTGCAGCTCAAGAGCAGAATGGCAGAGCAGTGCAGCCTCGCTGAGGTGGCCTGTGCTGAGCTCTGCTCCAGGGAGATGGACTGGGGCTGGGTTAAGGGACAGGATCTCTATGGTCCCTGCACGGTGCCCACTGATGAGCTCTTACAGGCCCAAGGAAAAGTGACACAAAGCAGGTTTGTTTTCCCTTTCCCGAAGCACCGCATCACCGACACCCATTTAAATATTCAGCAGTGCAAGTGTTTGCCGTTCAGTCTCATCACGTCTCCGTGCTCTGGAAACACCGGCTCCGTTCACCTCGGCGATTTCCCAGCAGAAATAACACGAGCCTGGTGTGAGCTGAACATTTGTGATAAGCACACCTCCTGCTGCTGCTCGGAGCTGAGCCCTGAGCGCGGGCAGCACCGCAGCTCCTCGCTCTTCCAAACGGCTGCAGCCCCCAGCCCTCTGCACAGACCCAAACCTTCCTGTCTGCACATCCTCAGTCCCCAAATTCTGCCCCCAACAGCCACCCAGAAATGCCCCAAGGACACCCTTTGCTGGACTGACAGCCAGGAGCTGGGCTGAGAGGTTTCTGTAACTATTCCAAATGCCAGGGACACAGAAAATCCCTGGGCCCAGAACAAGGCACAGTGCTCCTGCTGTAAGCCAGGTACAGGAAAACACCATTTCTGCTCCTGGAAACATTTATCACTCCCCTGTCCCCCGAGGGGCTGTCACTGCTGCTCCAGGCTGGCATCTGGCAGGGGGGAGGTACAGGGGGAATGCAGAGGAGATGAGGGAGAAGCTGCCAAGGAGATGTAATAAATTCATTTTTCCAACACAGGACCAAGCTTGGCGTTAAATGTCAAGTGCTGGATTAGCAGCTGGGGGCGAACAAATCTCTGTTTCAGCCTCTGAAATTCAGAGTTGATTGGGCCAACTCGAAGGCTGAAGGAGGTGGCACCTGGGAGTGAACACAGCAAGGATTTCGGGGGTAGCATCTTCTCCCCTGCCCCTAAATTCAGGTAAAAATGTTGCCCTGCAGAGGCTCAGCTGGGTCCCTTCTGTCCTTGTCCCTTCCCTGTCCTTGAATTTCTCCTTCTAGGTGGAAGTGAAGAGTCTGAGCTGTGCAGAGGCTGCTGCTGTTCCAGCACAGACACCGAGCCCGGCCCCAGGCGATGCTGCTCCGCACGCAGCCGATGCCAAGAAAATTAACAGCAACTTCCTTCCTTATTCTTTTTTCCCCAACGAGGAGCTCCATTGAAATTCAGCATCCATTGCTGCTGGGTGACCTCGGTGCCATTTGCTGCGCTCTGAGCAGCAGGAGGGTCCAGCCCAGGGCTGAGCTGGCTCTGGGCTGGGGGAGGCTCCTGGAACAAAACCCTGCACACAGGAGCAAAGCTCTGACTGCCAGGGTTGATCATTTGTTACCACACGGCACAGCTCCATCCTGGGACAGTCCCTGCGTTTCTGGGATCAGGGCACTTCCCTGGTGGCACCAGGTAAAAGTGACAATAGTTTAGCACAGGTGACCAAAAAGCATTACCTAGAGGCCTCCAGCTTTGTATAATTAATATACTAAACCTCTAATTATTCTACTTCCAAACTCTTAAAGCCAACAAGTGATTCCTCCTGCTTGAAACAGGAAAAAGGTAAAAAACACACAAGCGGTAGAGCAAAGCCCAGCAGAGCCATCCACACCACAACAGAGAGAAAAATAATCCAGCTTCCAAATTTATAAGTCATAAATGGGTTGGTATTTGGATAAGTTCAGCATGGTTCTTGATTAAAAAATATATATAATTAGAAAATGAAACCTTTATAGCAGTTAGCTCTCACAGTTTGGGGGTTTAAAATACTTTTGTAAATAAAATTATCTGCTTCAGAGACATTAAACCCACCAGTGGAATCTCTTGCATTACCACATCGTGAACATCTGACCTCCAACATGGGGAAATAATGAAAAATTAATGGATCCAGATGTGCCAATCCTGCCCATGGCAGATGTTCATTTTACACACCATTTAGAAATCCCCAGTGCATTTGAGAACATGAGGATAAAATGATGAAATAATGGGAAGAAAGGGAATAGTGCTGGGGAGTGAAATCTGCACCTTCCCAGTGGGGGAAAATGCAGGGAAGGGCAGGAGGTCACAGCAAGGATGTGTCACTTCTACAGCAGCAGCTTTAGTTCAAGGACTTCTCTCAGGACAAGCAGAAATGGCCACTGCTGGGGCTGTCCCCAACACTTCATCCAATCCTTCCTAAAGGTTCTGGCATAAAGAACAAGTGACAAACAGTTGGGAGACACCAAACCTGCTCAGAACTCACCCCCAGCAGGTATTTGCCAGCCTGAATCCATTCCTCTGCCTCAAACCACTTTCTATCATTTTCTCTCTTTGCTTCTGGAGCTTTTGTCCTCTTGGAAATAAATTATTTTGCCTCTTTCCTGCCTGCCCAAGCCAGCACTGACCCCTCTATGGGACCCAGATGGGACTGTTCCCTGCCAGCCCTGCCTGTCCTGCCCAGGACCTTCCCTGCATCAGAGCCCCACAAAATCCCCGTGTTCAGGAGGGACCTGTTGTGCCATCCCTGAGGCTCTGCACAGAGCTCCTGCAGCCCAACAATGCAACCCTGAGCAGAAAAGCCTTGGAAAAGCTGTCCAGGGGCTGCTCCTTCCCCTGGGAGTCCCAACCCCTTCCCCCACACCTGCAGCCCCTCCACCCTCCCTGGAAGCTTTGAGGCTGCTCAGGAGCATCTGTGGATGTGATCCCAAACAATTTGTGACAGCAGCCTCTGAAAGGCCTCACCGAGGAGCTGTTTGTGCTCAGAGCTTTGATAAGGACTCTGATGAACAAACTGCGGGAGCGGCGAGAGGAAATGGGAGCTGATGGTGTTTGAAGCTCAGCTCAGGGCTGGCTGCTCAAAGCTCAGCTCTCAGGAGCAATGCTGACTGCGTGCCTTTGATTTGGCACTCGGGTGACAAAGGCACAGCTCTGTTGACCAGGCAGATTCGATTGAAATCCTCCATGGAAATGTTCTCGGGGGCTCTCAGCAACACTGCCCTTCCCTCGGAGGGTGTGAGGTGGGACAGGTCCGTCCTGGGGACAGAACACAACCAATTCCTGCTGGGTCTGGGTCACCTTCATCCTGGCCCTGGTGCTGCTGCTTCCAAGGGCTCCAAGGCAGGAGGCAGGAGGAAGTTCTCAACTCACCCCTCAGCTGCTGATGCAAAGCCACACACAGACCCCGGGCAGCTCCGGGAAGATTCTCCTCAGCCCGGAGTCAAATCAAGAGGAGCAAAGTCGGCATTGAAAGGGAAATAACCAAAGCTGAGCTCAATGCTTGGAGAGGGAAACTGCTGAGGCCTCCCCGTGCCATGTTCAGCCTCCAGGGCAGGGCACAGGGGCAGTGCCCTGAACTGCTGCTGGGATTTTCTGCAAAACAGACCCAACAAACATCAGAGCAGCCCAGGCACAGCACAGACACAGCACAGGCACAGCAGGGCTGCAGCACAGGCACAGTGCCTGGCCAGGGTCACCTGTTTGGCTTGGGGCAGAGCTGGGCTGGGCTGGGCTGGCAGAGCCGAGGCCATGCCTGCTCCTGTTAGAGCAGAGCCCCAGAGCTGAGCAGACAGGAGCACTCGCAGTGCCTGAGCCACCCCCGGGGGACAGGGATGTGTGGGGACAGTGGCCTGGCTTGCCCTGGGAAGGCTCATCCCAGCCCGTGCTGCTCGCTCAGCGTTCAGCAGGTGGACACCAACTGCAGAGACTTTATTTACCACTTCATGGGCAGTAACGCCATGATTTATCAATTCCCCAAGGAAAAAAATTTTTTTTTTTAAAAGAAGCCCAATTTCTGAGCTGAGATTAGAAGAGAAATAGGGAAGGGGCAAATCCTTGGAGCACAAACAGATTGCACTATTTATATATGAAAATGTTTTCTGCATCTATAAACTTACCGTGCCCAAGCACTTTAATTAATTGCAGGGGTTGCCATGGTAACCTCCCTAACTCAATTATAGCTCTGCAGAGAGGTGAGGTTCCAGTGACAGACGCAGGTAACTCTTGCCGAGGCTGCAGTGGGGAGCAGACCCCACGGACACAGCAGCACCGTGGGTCTCTGTCCAGAGGTGCCAGGGCTGCAGTGCATCGCTGCAGAGCTGACCCCAGCATCCCAACAACCCAAATTATCCCAACTGCACCCACACCACAGCCCTTGAGGAGTGACACCACACGGGAGCACAACCAACAGATTGGTGCCGAACTGTCTGACTAAACACAGCTGATCGCCTTGGCTCAGCCCAGGCTGGGTGCAGCAGCTCTGTGACAGGTGGAGAGGGAGATTTGGGGGGGGAACGGCAGCTCCTGGCAGGCTGAGGGAGCCCCCAGGGAAGGGGACACAGCGGGACCTGCACAGGCACAGCTCAGCTGCCTGACCCCATGGATCTGCTGTGCTCCAGACCCTCCCCCTGACCCTGCCAGAATCAGCCTCAGTTTGTGCCTCAGCTCCCACCTGGAGCACCAGGACAGCACCTCCTGCTTCCTCAGCAGCTCAGAGACAGAGATTCTCATCAGCTGCTGCAGCTCCAGATGGGGAAGGTCTGTCTGAAGGTTCCTGTCCCATTAATGATCAACACCACGGCAGTCACTTCACTGGAGAAGGCTCCAAAGCCTCCCACAGACCCCGTCCTTCCCTCACCACCACAGCCAAACCATCTGCATCACAATCATCAGACAGCTCAAAAGCAGCAGCAGTGACCCCTGTTTGTGCCACAGAACCCAATGAGCAACAGGAAAGGAAAGGCAGGGAAAGAAAAGGGAGAAATGACATTTCCTCTCAGCATTATCACCTGAAATCTGTGCAGTGATAACCTTTCCATCCATTCTGAAAAGTCACCTGCCACGGGAGCAGGGCTCTATTCTCCCCATTCCTGCACTGCTCTTATCTGCACTCCTCTGGCACCTTTTAAGGACTCGTGTGACAAAAGGGACACTGCCATCCCAGCTCACGTGGCTGTCATCCCCTGTCCTGGATGTGGCTGTGGCAGGATGTTCCTTTGCCCCTCTCCAGCTCCTGTCACTTCACTGAAGTGTCCTTTTCTCCCATTTTAAATTAAATGCCTTGTTAGGTACTTCTAAAGGTGTCCCTGGCGAGACACTGTGATATTTCTTCCCCTCTCTGCCCCCATCCTTCAAGGTCACGGACAGAGACTTCAGCTTGTTTCTTAAAGGTTAAATGCAGCTTCCAGGAGAGGAACTCGAACTTTGGAGAGCGAAGGCAGAGAAAAAAGCAACCCCCGGAGAGAGCACAGACTGTTCTGTGAGCAGCAGCGAGCGGGGAGGATGGAGCAGCAGCCGGACAGGAAACAGCAGCTCCCATTCCGAGCACCAACTTGGTGTGTGTGCAGAGCCCCTGCTCCTCTCCCTGCCTCCCCCAGCCTCTCCCTGCAGAGCAGGAGCTTGCCAGAGGCTTTTCTCTCAGCACAGCCCCAGCAGCTGTGCCTGCGCTCCCCGAAGGACGCGGCGTTGGCTCTCAGAGCTGCGGCCCCAGCCTGGCAGGCAAAGGGACATTCCCCCAAAGTGCTCAGAGCTTGAGCAGATTTTGCTCTGCTCTTCACCAGGCACTCTCAATCACAAATTCCTGCTCAGCTCTCTGCACCCCTCTTATCCTCCTAGGTCTGGAATTAGTGCAGTTCGAAGGATCTCACTCTTCAGGAAAGGCTTTTACTTGATTTTTTATTCTCTGCTTTTTTCCCCTGTGCCCAGCCAGTTTGCCAGGTTTACAAGAAGTGCATAAATTCCCTGGGTTCACTGGAATTCAAGCTCAGGGATTTGTGCTTTCCTCCTGTACCAGGCCCCCCTGGCTGATGCTCTTCCACTCTGAGGGACTCTTGCCCACAGCCCCAATTTGTGGGTGCACATTGTGCCAATGCCCCATCAACTGAGAGGCCACAACAACAGAAATCCCAAGCTTCTACAGTTAAATCATGAAGAAAACAACAGGTTTTATAGTGAGAAAGTGGCCAAGAAGATCCAAGTATCCTAAGTGGGCTCTACTAAATTGAGGCTGGGTTTGTAACACACCCAGAATTTTCTTCAGTCTATCGAGGCTCCATCTTTAAAAGTATTTTTTTGCTCCTCAGCCCTGTACTCCCAGAGTTGTGGTAAGTGGATGTGATTTTTGCCTTGGCAGGGCTCGTGGAGGCCGAGGCTGACAGGGAATTAATCCCTGGCTCCCCGGCAGAGCAGCAGCCTCTGGGGGCTGGGATTATCAAGGTTGGTTTAGCAGCAAGCTCTGCTCGAGCACATCAGACATGACTGGACATCTCCAAGGGGCAGCCAGCACTGCTGAGGAATTCCAAAAACATCTTCCTGCAAAACACAGCCACGGAAAGGCATTCTGCTCTCTCCAAGCCAGCCTGGTTTAACCAATTAAAGGCACAGCAAAGCTGTGGTGCGTGCCCACTGCGGTGTGCAGCAATTTCTGCAGATTCAGAGTTTGCAATTTCTTTATTAAACTCTTTGAGATTTCTCCTTATCTCCAGTTGGTGACCACACTGGGATCACCGGTGAAAAAACCTGCAGGATCTTCCCATATATATTTTATATGTCTTTATATGTGTAAATATCTATGTAAAAGAGACACGAGGTTAAAGCAGGTACAAAAGTGGGAAATCAGACACTTCCCTTTCCCACTCTCATTATTCGAGAGCGAGGGAGAGCAGTGGACCAGAAACAAACCTTGCAAAGCCCAGGACATGTTCTGTGCCATTTGCCGAGCAACATCAAAATTCTAAACAGATAAAACAGCAAAACCAAGCTCCATATCATTCAAACACTGAGAAAGTTCCACCTTTGCACGGATTTAAGGAAGGAAAAGAAAAATTGACCTTGCTTCAAGGCATAAATCGACCTCTAAAGGATTAGGATTTCTCGTGCAAGCAGGTCTTAATTAAGAAGTGCACAAAATCACTTTGCAGCATCATTGTTAGTGGTAGCCACTATTGGAGAGTTATTAAATTAAAGCACTGCTGATGGGATTGAGCCACGTAGCCACTCCAGGCCAGAGGGAGCAGCTCCCCACAGCCTCGGCAGCAGAGGGTCACAGTGCCTGGGCTTTGGGGGAACCATGGGGACAACTTTGGGACAAACCCCCCTGCCTGCCCTGCCCCAGGGCTGCTCCCAGAGCTGTGCCCTCCATGGAATCGCACAGACATGGACTGAGGGCTGCAGGGCCCTCCCCGGGGCAGTGGGGGAGGTTTGGGGAGGTTTGGGGAGGTTTGGGGTGACTGCAGAGTCACCCTGCCCACCCATGGGTGCAGATCCGGCAGGACACACCCAAAGACATCAGCTCTGGACTCAGCCTTCATCTTCCCCAGTTCCTCTCCTCCTGCTCTCCAGGTTCTGCTCCCAGGGGAGATCAGAAGTGAAAAACAGCACTGACCCTTAACCCTGTGCCTCCCCTAGCCCTTCCCAACCCCCCTAATTAAACCTTTGCTCCCCCATCACACCCTGCCTGCTCCTGGGACTGCAGAGCCTTCTCCTCTGTCACATCCCGAGTGACCTGGGACAGGCTCAGACTGTCCACAGCAGGAGTTTGCCATTTGCACCAGAGCAGGTCACGGCCACGCTGCCCAGAGGTGTTCCCTGTACACAATTATTGGGACAATTACTCCGTGAAGCACGAGCAGCTTTCATGTTTCACCAGGAAATTCGGAGAAGGAAGTACAAAGATACTGAGAGCTCAGCTAATGCCACGAGAAAAGGTCACAGAGGAAGCTGAGATCACAGGCAGTGTCAGGATTCTCTGCCATCTCTATTTCAGTTCTGTTTTTTTATAAAAAGTGAAGTCTGGGGAAACTTGAAGCTTAATACTTAAAGGTGGATGCTCATCTCCATCAACAACACCGCCCTTGGAGCCTCAATCTCTGAATCTAAACCTCTCTGTGAACCTCACACTTGATCCCACACTTTGATTTAGTACAGAATGATATGCACAGCATCATCTGCGGGTTTAGAGAGGTTCTGTAAAGGGATTTTTACCGGGGCAGTGAACAGCTCTGCAGAAATTGTCTCCCCTGAGGTGGAACAGGAGCAGGTGCGGGGAGGATCCTGTGTCCAGAGCCCTGACCCTGGAAGAGCTGGCCCTGTCTGAATGCTTTAACCCAAATTCTGCCTGTTCTGATGAATTAACTGCTCTGCCCTGGAGAGCCTCTGAAAACGTGTTTGGGAAAAATCCCCAATAAAAATCCCAACAACAATAAACTCCCCCAAACCATTTAACAATTGGGAACAGCTTAATCAATGATTTTTTTTCCCACCCCCTTCCCTTGTCAGCAGCTCCTCGGAGGATATAAACATTCCAGGAGCCCCTTCTGTAAACTGAGTACAAGCAAAGCTGCTTTTTTTTTTTTTTTTTTAAATAACACCCCCCAAAAAATAATTTTAAAAAATAGGCCCACAGTGGGATGCAGTTTATTGCTCAGGCTTACACCTCACGCCACTTAATTACTCCACAGGAGTAAATTCCCTCTTAATGGCAGCTGACAACCAATGACCTTTGCATCACAATTTTTCCCAAACTTTTGAGAGGCACCCAGATTTCCTAAAGGTAATGCCAAGCTGCTATTTAGATGACACCACCTCAAACGATGGTGCTGCATAATTGTTTTCGTGAGATCATCCCAGTGAGATCCTGATGCATTGTTTGCATTCCTGGATGGACTAATCACTGTGGAAGTGTAATATGAGTAATAAAATAATATAACCCTGATGTTCCTTGTCCTGGGCAAACTGCAGAGTGAAGAAAGCACTTGCAGCACATTGCTAATGTTAAAAGCATATTTTCAATTTTCATTGAAGTCAGTCTTTTGTAAAACACACTAATCATCCATCACACAGGCGTCAGAGTATCCAAGGGAACCCCGAGCTGAGATGTCACTCTGGCTGCCCAGGGTACAACAAAGCAAAAATCATCATTAGTTTCTAAAAAGAACTGAACAAATGCATAAATCAGAGAGGATGAGGATGGAGGAGCAACTGGTGAATAAACCTGGCAGGAGCAGCCCTGGATTCCGGAGTTATTCCTCGTCTGCCTCACACCCAAAGCCAGGTGATTACAGGAACAGATGTAGAGCTCTGCAAAGCCAATGAATCAATGCACAGTTAAATTACACAGCCTGTGAAAATCAATGGGAGCACAAGATGTAACACCAGGATATAAAAATCCTGCAAACAATAAATAAAGCAGAGCCATAGTTAGGGACTGCCTTGTTATTTATCTGAAGCAGGGCTTGGGCACATTGTTCACACCTGAGCGAATCACTATCCAAAAATGAAAGCCCACAATGCAGCTGCCCACATCTCCCATTTTCCCCCTAAATGCCAAATATCCTCAAATTTACAGCAATTTCCTTTCCACACCTCAGAACTCCTGACTGCAGCACCCTGCCTTGCTCCTGCTCCCCAGAGAGGCCCTGGCAGGACAAAAACCAATTCCCCGAGGAGCGGTGCTGGAGGGCCTGAGAGCCCTGGCAATCAAATCAGTGCATCTCACCCAAATGATGCACCCACTTCAGCTGAAACACCTCCAGCGTTTCACAGCTATTGTTTTAAATCCTGCTTTTTCCTTGCTCCTATTCCTTTTTCAAGACAAAGGAAGAGAAAGGGAACTGCAGTCAAATTAATGTGTATTTATAGCAGGCATTGATTGCACTATTTATTCCTGCTCTTTCTGGCATCTCAAATCAGAGCCCCTGTCCTTAAGGGGCTCAATTTCCTCCTCCCTGATCACCTGGAACATTTTCCTGAGCTCTCTGAGCATCTCCGTGGTCACACTGATTGGGGTGGGACAGCTCCTCCCCACAGCCCTCCATCCCTGTCAGGCTCGCAGTGCTCCTCAAGAGGCCACGAGCTTCTCCAGGACATTCGAAAGGATTTTATGGTGTTCTTCTTCGAGGAGGCAACGTTCAGAGCCATCTCCCCATCCCTCAGGGAACAGCCAGCGGGAGGCTCAGGGTTCCTGGAGAGTTCCCAGCTCAGCTGTGAAATGCAGATTTCCCTGTCCCTTTCCCAGATTTCGGGAGCCTCTGGAGTGCTGCCAGAAGCAGCAGGGACCGAGGGTTTGAGCAGCTCTGGTTCAGCCCTGCTCAGGGCTGTGCCAGTGCCACAACCACGTCCCAGCCAGAGCAGCAGAGGACAATCGCAGCTTCCTTCGGCTCCCAAGGCCTGGCCCAGCCAACATTTGCACAGCCCAGAGCTGGAGGGCTCAGCAGGGACTGCTCCCACCCCACACACCTCCGTTCCCACGGGGCCCTCCCCACGCACGGCAGAGCTCCAGAGCCTGTCCTCATTATCCTTTCATCAGCTGCAGGGCTCCAGGCTTGTTTGTGTTACAGCTGCTGGTGTTCAGCTAACACTTACCCCGAAGCTTTCATAAAATTTTCAGGGCTGCTATTATTTTTAACCTCTGCCAGAGGCAAATCTTCCAGGAGGAGCAGCTCTGGGAGCCACCGAGCTCCTCCTGGCAAACAAACTCCGTGTCCTTAGCAGGGCACGAACCCCCAGGGACAAAAGTGCAAATCAGTTCCCCTTCCAGTGCCACCAGGGCAGAACTTTGGGTCAGTGCTGACCAACACAGACCTACCAATATCAACTTCTGAGGAGAAAAATCACAGCGAAATGAACCAGCTCCCCACGTGACAGTGGATGTTTTTATCCATCCTGGGTTAATACCTCCTGCTCTTGTTATGAGCTACACTCAGATCCTCCAAATTCATCATTTAATTCCAATTGCCCTGCAGAAATAGTAGGTTCTTTTAAAACTCAATTTGAAAGATCATTAAAACATACAAAAGACTTTATCTGTTGGGGGAAAAAAAAAACCTGTATACAGAGGAGGGGGGAGAGATCTCACACATGGAAAATGACAGCGATTTCTACCTGAGCCTCTTCAGCTGGAGTTGCTAAGTAACCATGACACACCACTGTGCATTCTCTGCAGCCTCTGGTCTGAGCCTGACAGGTTGATTAATTCTTCTGAGTGCCAAACCTGCACCGTGAATGTTTTAAATACTTCAGCATTTACCTGGACAGGAAGGGAGAGGGTTTGGGAGGGAGGAACAACAACAAAAAACACCCAACAAAAAAAAAAAATATCTACAAACAAAACCCCAAACCCATCTATAATTTATAAATTAAGTTTTATTACCGGGCTGCCATATTTAGACAGGAAACCAAACTCCACTTCCACAGAAGAAGGTGATTTATGAAGTGGTTTCTCCTTCTAATATCTGTGCCTCCCACACCAGTAAATCCATTTCTCCAGCCTGCAAAGGATGCACATTTAATTACAGATCCTGTGTGTCAATGTTTGTAAAGAGGCAGTGAAAGAAACGCCTCCATTGCCACTGCCTTGCCCTCTGAGAATCCACATTTCCATGGGAGGAAGTTTGAAGAAATCCCCAGAAATCCCCAGAAATCCCCAGAAATCTCTGTGTCAGTGCACACCTGGAGGAAAACCTTCTGAATTTCTGTTGCTTCTTCCAGGGTTCCCCATTCCCTGTGACAACTGAGCAGGACATTAATTAACACAGAGTGCAATAATCATTTGGTGATTATTCACCATCGCTGCCTCAGCTCAGGGAGAGCCCGAGCTCCACAGCTTACAGAAATCCTGGATGGAAGGAAAGGCAGCTCCCAAACCCAAACTCGTGCTCACTAAAGCAGCCAGGAGCACAGAATTGTCTGAGAGTTTCCCAAAGAAACCCTCGAGTTTCTCCTGACCCACAAAACCAGAATCCCTTTGTGTTCCCACTGTAATGCAATTGTGTTGTGTTTGCTAAGTGCAATTCGACTTGATTGACTAATTAGGCGCTGCAGATTAGCGGTCTTGGAGCAATCAATCTGTCTGGTCACATTAAATATTTCCTCTTCCGAGTCTGAGGAACTTTTTGGGAGAGCAGAGGCACCACCTGAGGTACCTGCCATGGCTGGGGTCACCAGGGGACACTCCCACGCTGGCAGTGACCTTTGGTGTTCGGTGTCTGCTGTGTGTCTGTGCTCTGCTCCTTCATCTGCATGGAATTTACAGCAGACATGCACAATAACTCAAGGAAAATATAAATATTCTTCCTCCTCACGCTGAGTGCACTGAGAGGTTTCCAAGTAATTCATCTAATGCCTTACACTTGTTTTACCTGCTCCCCCCCTCAATGTTTTATCCTTGAAAACATGGAGTACATGGCATTAAATCCTCAGCACAGATGCTGCAAATCACCTGAGCTCGGGTGTGTTTTGTGCATCTCCTCGGGGTAATGAAGGAGCTCAGAAAAGAAATAATTCATTTACAGCAGCTGCAGGTAAGAGCCACAAGGTGCCTTTAACTCAGCAGAGCTGGGGGTGCACGCAGGTACCGAACTGTGAGTGCTGAGCACGCTGCAGTCCTTGGCTGCCGTAATGTTAAATTAATTAATCAAAAGATAATTAAACATCCCGGACATACTTGTGTTCAATAAGTGGGACATGCCTGGTTTTCCTCCACGTGAATTCCTCCTGATGAAGCACTTTCTGCTGCACACAGAAATAAAACCGAGTCTCTTGGTGATTCAATGCAGATCCAGCAATTAATTCCTCTTCTCTGAGATTTTGTTCTAGAAGTTCAGTTTCACGGAGGAAAAAAACCTTAATTTAAATCTCTGTGTGATAACTGATAATGATTTTATTTCACTCCCACTGGGGCAGGATGGGAAGTGTATTTTAGGACAAACCCAGAGCAGTTAATCTAAACACCTTCAGTGCTTAAATGAAGGTTGCAGATGAGGGGGAATGGCTGCTCCCTCTTTATCCCACTTCACCTCCTCATAAATCAGCTTTTTCTGGGGTCCTGGTCACTGCAGAGCTCTCACAGCTTCTCTCCTGGGTGGGACACACTTCTGCTGCCTTCACCACTCCAACAGCTCCTAGGGACACCTTTTCCTTTTTTCTGCATTAAAACCAGTAATAGTTTCCAACCAGCAAAGTGTAACTGAAGAGAGGTTCAGCCTGGGAAAGTTTATGGTCGGAACAGGCAGATGGATCCAAACCAGGTGGGTGAGGCAAAGGGATGCAAAAAGAGCAAATGAGCACAGGTTTGAGCACAGTCACCTGCTGCTATCGTTTTCCTCTTGTTTTGGGAGCAGGGATCCCATTCTGGGAGTAGCTGCGCTGCTCTGCCAGATCAGATTCTTTAATTTGTATCAACACTTCCTCTGTGGCTGGATTTCCTAACTGCTGACGGCCCCACAACAATTAAACCAGGAACATCTTGCAGGACTGCTCAGAATTATTCATTTCAAGGCAGCTGTTTCTTCTGATACTTTTTCTGGTACTTAATGAGAAAATTCCCTTCAAAGCAGCAGCACCAGGATGAGACAAACCCACCTGCACCACTCAGTTCTGTGCCCCATTTTCCTCGATATCCCTTGTAAAGACACACCAACTGTAAATGAAAACGTTTACAAACTGTGTCCAGAACGGCAGTGAAGGCAATCACAGGATTTTGAAAGCAATCACAGGATTTTGAAAGCAATCCCAGGATTTTTTTCCATCAAACACTGGATGCAGCCCAGGTGCTGATTCTGCTGCAGTCTGTGAAAAGCACCTTTGCTGCAGCCTGGGCCAGGTCTGGGACTCGAGCTGGGGAGCCAGGCAGGAGCTGAGGGGTGACACAGCCTCGAACAGAGCCCTGCCCCTGGGATCCTCTTTAACCATTCCCTATTTCTGAATATCAGGATCTGCCATTCCCCCAGGTCCCAGAAAGTCTGAATACATCTGCAATCCTTTTAGCTAATGACACCCTTCCAGACGGAACATTCAAAAAGAAAAATTATTTTCAGTTCGAAGAGAAAAAAAAGGACAGAAAAAAATAAAAGGTATTGCTCTAATCCAAGGAAATGTGTGCAGCTGGATCAACATTTCTATTTTTAAAAAAAAAGCAAAAAAAGGCTAAAGCGACAGTAAAAAGCCTTGCCTTGTGCTAAATTTATGTAAATAACAAAGGCACGAGAATGAATATTCATGTACCACGTGCTGCTTAATGGGCTCCTGCCGTATGTTCAGGAGTTCTGCCCTGAGCCGGGCACTTGAAGCTCCGAGGTGTCTGTGGGCCCCAGGAAACCTCCCGGGATGGACAGAGCCTGGGATGGACAGAGCCTTGGGATGGACAGAGCCCTGGGATGGACAGAGCACAGGATGGACAGAACCCTGGGATGGACAGAGCCTGGGATGGACAGAGCCTTGGGATGGACAGAGCATTGGGATGGACAGAGCACAGGATGGACAGAGCCCAGGATGGACAGAACCTGGGATGGACAGAGCCCAGGATGGACAGAGCCTTGAGATGGACACAACCTTGGGATGGACAGAACCTGGGATGGACAGAGCCCAGGATGGACAGAGCCTTGAGATGGACACAACCTTGGGATGGACAGAGCTTGGGATGGACAGAGCATTGGGATGGACAGAGCACAGGATGGACAGAGCCCAGGATGGACAGAACCTGGGATGGACAGAGCCCAGGATGGACAGAGCCCAGGATGGACAGAGCACAGGATGGACAGAGCTTGGGATGGACAGAGCTTGGGATGGACAGAGCCCTGGGATGGACAGAGCTTGGGATGGACAGAGCACAGGATGGACAGAGCCCTGGGATGGACAGAGCTTGGGATGGACACAACCTTGGGATGGACAGAGCCTTGGGATGGACAGAGCCTTGCGATGGACAGAGCCTTGGGATGGACAGAGCACAGGATGGACAGAGCCCTGGGATGGACAGAGCTTGGGATGGACAGAACCTCTCCCATGGCTCCAGGGCCATCTCAGGACTCTGTTCTTCTCTCCCAGGTCTGTACCCGAGCTGTGCTGAGGGAACACTGAGTGCTGGGGAAAAGAGCTTTTTCCAGTCCCTGGGGCTGTGCTTCCATAGGTCCAACCTTGGCATGGCCTTATCAGAGCCACTGAGGGTGGAAAAGACCCCCCAGCCCACGAATCCATCCTCAGCCAGCACTGCCGAGCTCTGGCTCGGGGTTTCAGCTCATTCTGATCACTACAGGGACCACGAATTATTTTCTTTTTTTTCCCCAACAAGAAATAAGGCAGCAAAAAGGATCCTTGTGTTTACAATCAGAGCTGCCACAAAAGGCCACAGGAGCCACAGAAAGAACCTGAATTTAGGCTGGCTAATCACAAAAATATTCTGAGTGCTCAACATTCTTGATTATCAGGACAAGTGCTAATATACAAGCAGGCTCAATTAACCCTAATTAGTTCAGAGTCATGCTACAAAAGCCTTAATTAGCAGTTACTGAATGGAGCGAGGAACGTAAATAACATTTGGTTGTGAGCTGTGCTTAAGAATCTCCTGGTGGATAAAGAGGGGAAAGGGAATGAACCTCTCCTGTGTGGGGACAGAGGAGCTGCTGCAGCCCCGCACCGGTGCTGTAAATATTGATCTGACATTTGGGTCTGCAAGGTGCCATCTAGAAACTTGTCCTGAGGGGTTTATTTTTATAATTTGCTACAGGAACTCACATTGAAACAGCGACTCAAATCAGGCTCTTCAGCATTTCCCAAGAGTTTTCTTTAGTTTTGCTCTTTAGAAGCCCTGAACACGTTTCTTTCCTGACAGAGTAGGAAAACATTGCAGTTTAAGAGTTTTTCGGTGCAGAAAGAAAAGCTTTTTCAGCTGATCCCCCTCCCTGTCCAGCAGTGCTGATGCTGCTTTGTGTTCACTGAACACATCACAGGCCCCTCCTCTCTGAAATGCTTTAATTTGGGGTTCAAAGTTGCAAGGACAGAGCTTTCCTTCAGTGTGTGTTACCCCTGGTGAGAGTCCCCAGAGCAGAGGAGGGAGCACAAAATGTCCCAGCAGGGCTGGCAGGACAATGCTGCTCTGCCCCAGAAACTGAAACCCTTCTGGCCCCAGAGATTCCCTCTCTGCCTTGAGCTGCATTTCCTGCACTGGTTCCCTGCATTTCCACCCCCTGGGTGCACATTTCTGATCCTGAGCCTCCTGCACGGCATTTCCAGGGATGGAATCTTCCCCCGAGGGAGCGATGCCATCTGCACCCACCCTCGCTGAGCCGGCTCTGCTCAGTGCCCTTCCCTTGATCCCATCCAAGGCTCGTGCAGGTCTTCTGAAAGCAGCAAATGAAGGGTTTTCGTGAGATAAATTTGCTTTTACCGACTCCGGGTTTCGGCTTCCTTTTGCTGGCCCTTCCCTGGGGTTTTAGATGCTGAGGCACAGCGAGTGCTCGCCAGTGGTCAGAAGTTGTGCCCTGGGCAAGGCTCCTTTCAGCATTTCTGATGTTCAGGGGTTCTTTAAAGCCTTCCTCGTTCCCACTGCACAGATGGCTGCTTGGAAATGGCTTTAAACACACATTAACTCCATATCTGAGCCCCTCAAATGACACCCAGCTCCAGCTCCCTCTGGCTGGGCTTTTACAAGCAGGAGCCTTCTGATTTTCCCACAGAATCTCAAACATTACTGTCAAGGACAACATCAAAACACAGAGCTGTGATTTTCCTGTTGGTCTCGATTCCCCTGTGCTTGTTTCAGACTGGAATTAACAAGCCCACGCACTAAATATGAAATTCGTGTGACTCTGGGTGACCTTGGGCTCAAATTCCCAGGGTGTAAGGAGTGATCTTTGTTCTCTCAGCATCTCTCTCCCCTCGCCAGCCTCGGGAAGGGGGAGAAGCCTCTTACCTGCTCCACATCTCCCGGTTCTGCACAGACACTTCAAGGCTTTGCCTTTCTCCCCTCTCCTGTGACTGAGCTTTATGGCATCAGAAACGACCCACTTAACGTTTGGTGTAACTTCACTTATAAATTTTTAAACCAGACACAAATTTTATACCTGTTTTCATTTCATGGGCACCCATAAAAAAAAAAAAACTTCTGTGATGTTAATGCAACTTCAGACATGACTGAAATGTGCTGTGCTGCCTGCTCTGCACATTTACATTTTATATTCTCAGGAACAGTTGATTAAAATAGCTCAGAAAAAAATTCCACTGTAAAAAAATACAAACAACATTCTATCATGAACTGCATCCTGCAATCAAAAGTAAATTAAAAGTTAGTGTTGCCCATTCTGAGACAAGATGCGGTTAAACAGAACTATCAATAATTCTATATATTTACTTGATGTAACAGAAATGGCTAAGAATAGAAGTCAGAGAATCTTGGTTAATTCTCAGAGTCTGTCTTTTATTATTTGGCATAATCAGAGTGGTCTCTGCAGGTCACAATTCCATTCTGCACAAATCTGCAGTGCACAGAACAGAACTACCAAAGGCAGGTCCTCAGACTGATGCAGATCTCTCCATCAGCACAGTTCCATTCCATAAGCTCCACGCAGTGTAAAAGTTGTACAAAAGGCATTTGAAAATCATCCTGGAGCTCCAAGATAAATCTGTGTGTTCTTAAGTTCAAATCCTCCTGGTACTGGTATTAAAGGAGAATTAGGTTTGCATTAATTGGAGCTTGAAAGATGCTCTGATAATGTTATTACAGTGAAAATGCAATTACATGTAAGAATGTTTGAACAGCGGAATATTTTCCATCGGAGTTTGATTTGTAACACTTACAAACATGCCATACATTGTTGAGAATATATTAAACTAAATCCATGCTCATTTACTGCACTGAACCCTCCTGGTTCAGACACTGCACCTCCTTGTAGAGATCATTAAAGGACTGCAGGAATTACCAAAGACACCCTCTGGGTTTCTTCCTTTGCTTCTCTCTTGGTGCGGCAGAGCTGCCCCAAAGCTCCAAACTCGGGGCTGGAATTGAGTCACTGCTGGTGCCAGCCCGGGGGCAATCCCAGCTCAGACCCTCAGCGCAGCCCACGCTCTGCAGGAAGCCTGTGCCACCTTTGGACACACAAACCCCATAAATTCTGCTGTTTCTTTGGGGCTGGAATAAGCTCGGGGATTCTCCTGAGCTGCCCTGGCAGGAATAAGGGAAGCAGAAATGAGCTCCAAGGAGCCCAAATAAAGCCACGCAGCAGCTCCTGGAGTTCTGCCTTCATTTCCATGAGTTCAGGGGGACAGGAGCAGGTGCAGGGGGAGAGGAGCTCTGTCCCAGGCAGGAGCAGCCAAAGGAACACCTTTCCCACACAGAATTCGGGTGCTGCAGTTAAACCCAGGCCAATCTCTGCTGCACACACTCAGCCTGAACCGATGGCTTAATGGGGTTCCTCTTAAGTTAAATCAAAATAAGCTTAAGGTAAAATGTCGATGAAGGCATTTGTCAGGTTAATTAACTGCCTTTAATCACGTCTCGATGTGTGAGCAGTGAACACCTCCAACCACTCCACCTAAACCCTAAAGCTGCTCACCCCCAGCTGCTCCTGCTCAGCCCAGCCTGGCCCTGGCCGAGCTCTGTCTGAGCACTTTGGGCACCAGGCACGGCCCCAGCCAGGGCCACACGGAGAGTCTGTCTGAACTCTCACGTAATTTGTGCAGCTCTGCACACAAATGGTTCCTCAGCCCCAATGATCCCATTTTCATGGAAGTTCCGCAGTTTGCAGGAGCCCAAGCAGGGATCACCTCCACACTGCTCCAAGCTGCTTCTCCCCTTCGATTATTAATAAAGGGTGAACTTTAACACCCCTGCAAGGACAGGTATTTATGCTGGAAGTGACAGGAGTTGCAGTTATTTCTTTAAGGGACGACTAAAACATTCATTTATTACAGCGGCTACGTTGGGGACTGCTGGGATTTTATTGGGAAAGTCACAGCATGGCTGTGGGGACACAGCCCACAGGAAAAACAGCTCCTTCCACACAGAAAATCTCTCTGCCATGAGGAAAACACCTTGCAGGTCAGTTTGCAGAGAAAACCCACTAGGCAAGAATTCTAGCCTTGAGCAAACGTAAATCCTGGGCCGAGAGCAGCCCTGAGTTCAAGAGCCTCAGCTGAGCCTCTCTGCTGGTTCCTCTTTCCATCTTCCAGGAGTTGAGTGGAGCACTTCCACAGCCCTATCAGGCCCTCGCCAGCAGCCTAACGAGCCTCTTCCAAGGGGATTCATAATTAATGAACATGTGAGGTGGTGTCAGCTCTAATGATCTCTGACTTCCTCGATCTCTATTTATTTTCCGAGGCCTTCCCTGTTCGGTGGCTGCTGTCATCCCACTCCAGCCCCAGTTTACAAATGGGATGTGACAGGGGGAAATGGAGCCTGCAGTGCCTCTCTCACTGTGCAGCTCCTCAGCTGCACGGCAGGAAACCCTGAGAGAACCCAAAAATGTGTCCTGCTCCCTTCCTGAGGCCAAACCTGGGCAAGCCTGCTTGGTTCAGACTCCTAAACCCTGGAAAATAAAGCTCCATTTACAAGTACAGAGAGGTCTCCTAATAAAGCTCATTCTGAGGGGCTTTTCTAAATAGATCTGCATTGCTTTTCTTTTTGGGTTTGAAGGGATTAGAATACTCCACGTATGAAATAAAAATGTACAGCTCAAGTGGTCAGCATGGGGTTTTCTTTTCCCTACCATCAGATTGTTCTATCCTCAAAGGTAATCAAAATTCTCCCCCTCACACAAATCAAGAAACAAGAGAATTTTAGGGTGACTCTGTAAACAACAGGAGGCTTTCCCACTCCAGTCAGAAAAACAACAAAAACCTCAGCAAGGAGGACAAAGTAACCCTGCTTATGTGGGCAGTAAACAGTCAATACCTGAGCACACACAGCTTTCAAAAGAGACAATTACACACCACGAGCCCTAAGCCAGGCAGGGAAACCAAAGCCCAACTGCTGCTCCTTGAGCTCTGAAGCAGCTCCTTTTCATGCCCTGGAACAGCAGCACCGAGGGCTGAGCCTGCCAGGAACCTCCCAGGCCCTGGAAGGGGATGCTCATTAAAGGATGCAGGCAGGACACGGTGCCTCCAAGCAGATCTGCTGCCTGCAGGATGAATGCAGCAGCAGCACAGAATTGATTCTAGCAGGGCTTGAAGTGAAAATTGAGGAGCTCCTGGGTTGGGCAGAGCACCAGCCTCCACTTCATTTCGAGAAGAAAATCCCTCTCCCCAATCTCTTAAGGAACTCTCAGAAGTCGCAGGCAGAAGGATGCTGAACATGATCAGGCTGCAGAAAACAGAGGGGACCTTGGGGAGGAGTGTCCCTGCCTGTGGGAGAGGCAGCAAAGGACATGGCGAGGTCATTGCCATTGGCCACGAGGGCAGGACAGGAGGTCCATGGGCCTGAGGTGTTGCTGCCCCTGAACAGTCCTGGGGCACTGAGGGGTCCCACACTTGTCTCAGGTTCCCAATAAGCTCAACTCAGACATTAAATTAACAAGTTTCCCCTCTGATTCCTGATTTACCTGGTTACAGACATTCAGCTTTGCATTCCAAGTCCTAAAATCGTTCTGTGCAATGTGAGTGTTGGAAATAAACAGAGATAACGGAGCAGGCTGGAACCTGCTCAGGTGTTTGTTCCAGGATGTCCTTGGAGTCCCAAGGAAAAGCCACCTGGACACCCCGTGGAAGATGGAATCTTTCTGCCCCATTTTTGTTCCCCCCCCAGCAATCCCAGTTCAGCCGAGGTGTCACAGGTACAGAACTGAAGACACAAATCTGCCTGAAGGTCCCCGAGCAGCAGGAGATTTGGGATGTGCTGAGCTTTAACCACGCGGTTCAACCCTTCCCTGAGCAAGGACTTTATCCTGCGGTTCTGGTGAAGATATTCCAACCCCCGGAGGGAAATGAGGGGCGTCATTCCGGCAGTTCAAGGGTTCGAGGACGAGGGTTTGCATTTGTGAGGAGGGGTGCAGAGCTGCCCATGGCACCCCAGGGCTTTGCAGGAAGGTCTCTGGCACTCCCAGCACACACACATTGGAATTCTTCTGCAAAAAGAGCCCCGACTGGAGCAGGTACTCACAAAATCCATCACATCTCACTGAACAACCTCATTCTACCACCTCATCAGCTCATTAAAGCTAGTGATTATTAATTATTTATGCCATTAGTACCCATTATTATTTCAGGGTGTACTCAGGCTTTAACAACAGATCAAGGAGAATTTTAAGCTCACAGCATTGGGATTTTTTTTTGTTTGTCTTCAGCAAAATAATTGTGAGAAAAAAAAGCCTCTTTGACACCAAATCAACAAAGGGGGTGAATTTCAGAACTATGCAGAAATTCTTCTTGAAGCTTAAAAACACAGGAACCCCCTTCTTTTGGTCTTGCTGTCATTAATTCTGAATAGGAATTAATAGGCTGACAAACCGAAAAAGAAATGTTTTGTTTCTCTCTGTGCCAATACCAAACCCTGCTCTGCTGGTGCCAGAGGCAGTGCCAGGGCCAGGGAGCAGCACTGATGCCCAGCCCCAGGAAAAACAAAGATAAATTTCTGTTGTGCAGGTTGCCAGGAGCCCCTCGTGTCTCCCAGGCCTCTTTTAGCAGGAGCACACCAAGATTTGCCCACCCAGGAGCTGCCACACTGAAAACACATCCCAGAGGTGACAGCAGCAAAGGAGAAATCACTCCGGACAGGATTTCCACAGGAAAAATGAGCACATCTGCAAATGCACATCAAGGAGTTCTGGTGGAGCAAAAGAAGTTGGAATTAAGGATCTTTCAGGGCCTCTTGGGGCTCCAGGAGCACAATCCATCCTCACACAGGAGCCCAGCTCCCAGAGAGCTGTCTGGGATTACCTCATGCTCAGGCTGGTTCTCACTTTCTCCCCTGGGAGCTCCAGGAATGGATTTCCCATTCCATCCAAGGACACCCATTATTGCAGTTATGAGCTCCTCGTGCTTCACTCCGCACAAGCAGCCTGCTCCTTTCCTGCAGGCACCTTTATTTCCAATTTCCAGCCAGAGAGCCCAAATGAAAATCCCTATCAGTGTGGGGAGCGTTTGGAGCCAGGTATTGATTTATGCCTTGGGTGAGGAGGTTAATTAAATGGGAATTTTAAGCCAACAACATGATTAGGGGAGTGAGGAAACCTGAATTCATGAGTAGTTCCAGGGCTGCTAAAAGCATTTAAAGAGAAGGGTGAGTGGGAAAGCCCTGCCTGTTACTGGCACTGGGCTCACGTGGGGCTGGAGACCACGAGGAGCAATGGGGGTCTTGGGCTCTGCAGTCCAGCTGGGCTGGGTTTGTGTTGACATTGGCAGCAGCACTGAATGGAAAACTTGATGGGAACTGCTCTTATCAATTCTGCCTTTGTTTTCTGCCTTTTCCTCCTTTTTCCCTTTCCACAGTTGATTCTGGGAATCGGTGAACCACTGTCTGTACAAAGCCTGAACCCTTCTTGTTCCACCCACGAGCAGAGATTCCAGAGCTGAGCTGCCAAACACTCAGCAGAGCCAGGGGAGCTGCTTTTGCCTGCTTATTTTAGAAGGAATTCTGTTCAGATGTTTTCCTTCCACAGACAAGCACCTGTGGCAATGATTCTGGTAATTTGTTTGGGTTTTTTAACTCCTGTACTCTTTGCTCTCCTCAGTCTAATCTGTTTCCTTGTTGCATTTTCACAGAAACCATACAAGAATTTGCTCACACAATCAAGCAGGAAATTCTAATTATTTTTGACACGGCAAGAAAGCAGCAAACTGAAAAATACCTGGAGGTGGGAGAGGGCTGGAATGTGTAAAGCAGCTGCCACAGAGGTGCATTCTGAGTTATACAACCTCAGCTCTCACCACCCACTCTGCCCATCCCCTGGCAAATGCCCTCCTTGCCGTGAAAACCTCCTGCTGCTTGTGCAGCCTGTCCTTGTCTTTTCCTCTCCCTCCTTCCAGTGCTGGGAACAGGGCAGCGGAGAGGCCCAGGCTGGTGATTTTTGCAGCACAATTCAAAGTTCTGAGCATTTTTTCCATGCCATGAATGCTGTAGAAAATATGGGGGTTGAACACTAGTGAGTTAATGAGACTTTTCCTTTTTGTGGTTGGTTTTTGTTGGGTCCTTTTTTAAAAAACTCCACTCTGCAGTTCATTAACTTTTAAAAAAACTTCTAACAAATTATTTCAGATAACCCCTTGCTCTATTTTCTGCAGTCCCTGGCAGTCAAGATTTGAGCTAAAATAACGAATTAGGAATCAAAACACCAACTGTTAATGCAAGATGAAGAGATGCCCAGATTGCTCTGGTGACAGAAGTGGCCACGGGCTGTCTGCAAGGGCAACAACTCATCATATGTTTTTGGGTTTTGCTTTCTGTGCAGGATGCTGCAAACAGTGGGGGAAGTTTCCATCAGCTCCTGGGTTGGAGAGTCCATCTGGGCAGGAATTCGTCAGGAGTCTGCTGGTGACAGCATCATATGGATGAGTTCAGCGGTGGGAATGCAGGGCAGGCTAAAAGCACTGGGAAGCACAAACACACAGCAGAGGAGAAATGGAACACCCCAAATCAGGCAAATTAATGAAAATATCATAATGAGGCTTGCTCTCGTTTCCTTGGTGCCTACCAACTCCAACAGAACAAAATACAAAGAATTCTCATTTGTGAGGTGTTTCTAACGCTGACTCTGTCTTCACATCCTGTTGATTTTCATCCCCAATTACAGTAACAAATTACACAAAGACACTTGCACTGCAAGAAGGAAAATTACTGAGAATTGATGAAGTGCCCCTGGTGCCATTTGAGCTGCAGGGCTCAGGGGATGGTCAGGCAGCAGGTGCTGCCCCAGGTTCAGGTGTTCAGTGCATTCAGACCACTCTGACAAAGCCACGCAGAACAATCCATTTGGATAAACGGAATCATTTGATCCCATTTCCACAGAGATTTCTGAATTCTCTCCCCGAACCCCTTGGGGCTGGCACAGACCTGGCTGGAGCCTGCCCAGGGCTCTGCAGGGGCAGTGCCAAGCCTCTGCTGGGCTCTGCTGCTGCTGCCAGTGTGGAATTCTGCTCCAGGTGAGATTTCTGTGTCCTTGTGTTCCTTTCAGAGGAACAGCCAGGAGGGCTCAGCCTCCCTCCATGGCAGCAGCACTCACAGGGACTGGCGAACCCAGGAGGTTTAATTTCCCTGCATATTTATTTATTCAACTGACTATCATAAAATGCCCGTCACCCTGGCAACCAGGCATTTATTTACAACTCTGGAAGCTCAGAATGGCACCAGGATACCGACACGGAGAGGAACATTCTGGGAAATGGCTGTCACGGCTCTCACAGAAGGGACTCCAAAAGAGGAGCAGGAGGGGGGAGGCACAGGAAGACAGAGCATCACACAGGAGAGTCTGAGGCAGTTCATTGCTTCTCCCCATCGTAGGTGTCTGTTATTTCTATTTCTGAGCATTGGAAACCATCTGCAGTTAATTAGGAACGAGCTCCTCCAGAGCCCCCTGGACACCAACAGGTGTGAGAGTGGGGAGGACAACACTGCGGTGATCCCTGCCCGAGCAGGAGGCAAAATCCCACCCTGACCTCTCTCTGCAGGGCTTCAGCTGCTGAGCAGGGCAGGGCTGAGCTGCCCTGCAGGACCTGGGCAGGACAATCCATTTGTTCCTTGGGCACCAAACTCAAACCTCCCTTTATCCAACCCATGAAAGAGCTGAAGGCAACCTGCAGCTGCCCTGGCCCAGAGCAGCTTCCCCAGCACCACCAGGGCTGCTTGGAGGCACCAAAAATCAACAGAAAAACCCGGGTTCTCTTTCCAGTGACATTTTTGTTTTTCCAAAATGAGAATAGTTTTGCTTATGAGAACAAGATCCCAATGGCATCACACTGAGAGCTGAAGTCTTGTTGTGTGCGAGGGCAGTGCAGTGAACACACACAGAGCTTTATTAACAAAACCCCCAATCAACACCTCAGACTGCACCCATGAGAAAATAAAGATAAAATTTGGGACTTTCACACGAGGCATTTCATTCACGGTAATCTCTGTGATATCCCTCACATAAACACAAAAATATAAATAGAAATGCACGGTATTGGTGAGCTTGAAGAGACACCTGCTGACAAAGGGTGACATTACAGTCACTGCCAGCACAGGAGGAGAGGCTCAGGGGATCCTGTGCAAGGATCAGCAGCATTTTGGGAGTGCAGGATCCTGCCCAGCAGGAAACAGCTGGAGCTGAGAGTTGGCAGAAGAGATCTGCACCCCCCAAGACCGAAATCAGAGTGAGCACTTTGGGGGATTTGAGGAAAAAAGGAAAGGATGGGATGTCCAGGACCACTGAGGGCTTTTGGAGTCCTCCCCACACTGAATTATTAAGAGCGGATTCTACATCACAGTGATGCCACACTGGGGGAACGACAAGTCCTTTGTCATGGAGATTCTCCCCCCCCGCCGCCTTTTTTCCTTCTAAATAAAAAGCTTTCCAAGCCCTTTTGCTTCAAGCTGATCCTTGTAATTAAAAGAACGGATAAAAAACCTTCGTTAAAGGGATCTGTACATATTAGAGTTCATTAAAATGTAATTCCCACAGAACAAGACATTTTAATCTATCCATACTTGGAAAAAGAGGGAGGAAAATTAGAAACATCCTCCCTGCCCTCCCCTCCCACCCCTGCATGTATCCGTAGGCCATATGTGTTAATTACAACTTACTTGCCTAAATGAGAAAATTATACATTAGCAAGTAGTTAACCAGTTATTAACTCGATTACACTTGAGAGGCTTGGGAGAAGCTGAATTCCCAGGCCAGGTGTCCACTGCAGCCTATATCTTATTGTTTTCCGTGTTCTGCAGTCCACAGAGAAGTCGTTGAAAGGATTTAAATCCCATTAAAAACACTGCTCAGGTGTGGGAGGTTGCACAGAAAAATACCCCAAAAGCATTTTACAGGGTGTGATGGAGGGCTCCATGATCCTCTGTATCCACACACCCCTAAAAGGCCATTTTGGTGACCAGAGGAACGCAATCAAATAAATCAATCCCAAAGCCCTCCCGCTGGCTGCCCCCACCCCCTGCCCAGGTAAGGGATATTTGGTGGAACTCCTGAGGCAGAAGCAGAGCAGACACATCAGGAATTTGGCAGAGGGGCTCAGAGGAGCTGAGCTCCCCACGGAGACCCTGCAGGGTTCTTTCAGTCCTGGCTGGTGACAGTGGCAGTGAAGCACAAGGTCCCTTCTCAGTTCCACAGCTCCTCAGGGATCCATGGGCCTCATCCTGCAGCGGAGCAGGGAATGGGGACAGGGAACACCATTCCCACGAGTATCCAGCTCCCCCTGTCCCTGGTGCTGATTCCCAAACTCCAGATCCAAGGGTGAATGTGTGGAGTGTCCCTTGCCCCGGGAGCCCTGAGCTGTGCCCAGCTCTTATCGACTGAGCTGTCCTTTCCAATTTGGGAACTTCCCACCCCTTCTCCCGCAGACACTTCCGAATTCATCTTCCAACTCTGCACTGAACCACATAGAACTCACTGGGAATTAGAAAAATTTGCCTCCCACTGTGTGTATTGAATCTTAGATGATGAAAATAAATAAATAAATAAGCCCTCGAGTTTCCCTCTGAACTGCAGTGTAAATACTTCTTAAGAGTCAACCAAGTGGTTTGAAGAGCTTGTTTCACTTGTTCCATGCAAATATCAAGATTAACAGAGAGATTAATTATGTCCCATTTTTCTTCTTACAAAGGATACAGGCAGATTTGGAATAACAAAAATAAACCCTCTGGATTAATATTCATAACACAATGCTGAGCGCTACAAAAGCAACTCATTTTTTATGTAGAAAGGGGGAGAAAACAAACCGTCAAGAGTGCTCCAGAAGCATAAATACATATTAACGAAGGAAGTCTCACAGGATGCTCTTCCTCAGCCTGCTGGAGGAGGGCTGGGGGCTCGAAGAGGGTGTGCAACATGTCAGGGTCTGAGGGAATAAAACCCACTTAAAAGATTCAGCCTCGAAATTTCATTTGGGTCATGTCAAAACTCTGCTCCTGTTTGAGTTTTCTGTTCCTCCTCACAAGAGGTGAAGTCTTTGGTTCAGGTTTTGCTCTCAGGCCCTGGGTGGTGTCTGTTCCCAGCCAGGCCAGCACATCCTCCCAGTCCATGCAGTTAAATTAGAATTATAACGGGAACACTGGGCGAGTAGAAGAAGTGTCACCATCACTGCCCTCCCACTTCAGTGACAAACACAAGTCCAGTTTTCAAATACTGAATGAGAAGAACGTAATGCTGCTGAGGAACAAACCAATCTCTCCATTTACAGCAATTCTGGGAGGACTTTCTGACCATTTTTAAGTTCTCTCTTCACCCAAAGCTGCACTCATCCAAGAGCTGCATATTAAATAGACAACTAAAACACATTTCCATGTTGATAAGTGCTCTTCTATGGCAGCAGTGCCAGGTCTTGGAGTTCTTTGACAAGCCTGGAATGATTTCATTCAGCATTTCCAGCTCACCATCTATTTATGAAATTTATCAAGGAAATTTTGAAAAGATGTTTATTTAGACAAGCTTTTTGTGTCACCCTTCACTGGTAATCAGAAAAATCAAGGAGAAGTCAGCCCTTTAATGACATCTTGACTTTTTTTTTTTTGGAGCACTTTAAGGTAACAGCCCATTTCATATATTGGATGCAACAGAGACAGCACTTAATACATATAATTATGCAGTTTGCAAATGTGACAGCTCTGATGTTGCTGCAATACAAGTCTATGCAGTTAAATTAGAATTATAATGACAGTAATTACACTAATTAGCCTTTTTTTTTCTAGTTTGTTACCAGCAAAGTTTTGCATATTTACGTGAGTAACAGCTACTTCTGCTTTCTCCTGAAATCCACCATAACCAATTCACTGGGAAGCTCATTTATCACAGCCCTGTAAGACACGAGCAACATCCACAGATGAAAACGCAGATGCCAAAAGGGTAAGGCTTAAAAATCCATGGAATGTTTTCCATAAATTATTTACGAGCACGGTCTGCAACTGCGATGCTCCGGAGTTTAGACAGGCACGGGGTGAAATGTTCAGTGTAAAGCTCAGGCAGCAGCAGGATTCGGTGTCACACACACACACAGAGCCAGGGCTGCCCTGCACTGACACAGGAGCAGGAGGCTTCCAGCTCCTGGCAAGGAAACAAGGTTTGGAGCAAGACCTGTCCATCAAAATGCTCCCAAATCCTATTGCCCTGCTGGCTCGGAGTGCAAATAAACCCCAGACACAGCCTGAATGCCCTGACAGCAGCTGGACACGCAGCACACAGAGAGGGCTTCACAGCCTCCAGCCTGCCTTCTCCTTGGATTTGTAGATGTGTTCATCCAGGGAATGGGTGACTGAAATTAAAGCAGTGCTTGAGTGTCCCCAGGCTGTGCAGGACAGTGCCAGGGTCCCCACGACAGCACCAGGGTCACCAGAATAGCACCAGGGTCACTGGGACAGCAGCAGGGTCACCGAGACAGCACCAAGGTCACCAGGACAGTATCAGGGACACCAAGACAGCACCAGGGTCCCCAGGACAGTGCCAGGGTCACCAGGACAGCAGCTGGGACACCAGGACAGCACCAAAGTCACCGGGAGAGCAGCAGGGTCACCAAGACAGCACCAGGGTCACCGGTACAGTACCAAAGTCACCGGGACAGCACCAAGGTCACCAGGACAGCACCAAGGTCACCAGGACAGTATCAGGGTCACCAGGACAGCACCAGCGTCCCCAGGACAGCGCCAGGGTCACCAGGACAGCAGCAGGGTCACCAGGACAGCACCAGCGTCCCCAGGACAGCGCCAGGGTCACCAGGAGAGCAGCAGGGACACCAGGACAGCACCAAGGTCACCAGGACAGCACCAGGGCCACCGGGACAGCAGCAGGGTCACCAGGACAGCACCAAGGTCACCAGTCCCAGAACCTTCACTGCTTCAGTGCTGACCACCCAAAGCCATCGCTGTCCCTGCTGTGTCCTGGCTACAGAGTTCCCACTTGTCAGGGCCCAAAACAAAGCTGAACCACCCAGAGCACTGCTGGCCTCGGGAACAG
Organism: Acanthornis magna; assembly: GCA_036785705.1. NCBI lineage: Eukaryota > Metazoa > Chordata > Aves > Passeriformes > Acanthizidae > Acanthornis > Acanthornis magna. Next base: position 1,002,197 of record JAWUZG010000431.1, on the reverse strand, counting down.
ATTGTCCAGGACACAGCTGAAGCTTCTCCCAGCTCCTGTTGGGGCTCAGAGCAGGAACTCCCTGCCCAGGTGCCCTTTGTGCACAGCTTACAGAGGTCTCTGTGCTTAAAGGGCAGAAAAAGCCATGAAATGGGCAATTAATCCAGCACTGAATGGAAAAGGTTTGACTCCCACTCTTCCAGGGAAACCCTTTAAGCCACCGCTGTGAAAAGCACTCGTCTGGAGCTGCTGTGACACTGACAGTCCCTGAGCTGCCTAATGAGGAACCCACGGCTTTTATTCCCTGAAGGCAGCGAGCAGATCCCCACACACTGCTCCAGGTATTGTAACATTGCCTTTTCATGCGACTCCCACGAGGGCTTGACTAAATCTTGGCACAGGCATGTGCATGAGAATCACCTCAGAAAGGGTCTGGAAATGAGAGAAAAAATGGGAACAGGCATGTTTTGGTTTTCAAGTGAAACAGCAAAGAAACGACACTGCAAATTTTCGTCTATTCCAGAAGGATCACAAATAAGAAAAAAATGTTTGCACCAAATAACGTGCTTATCCTCAAAATCAGGGGGAAAAGATTGGAAAAAGCCAAAAGTTAAGGTCTGACTCATATTTTATACAATAGCCCTGATTATCCCCAGGTACTCCATACCCCGAACATTCCAGTGGAGCCCATGAATGTCACACAGGCCCCTGAACAGCTGCTCTGTCTTTTTGATAACTCCATTACTTGAGTTCAGAGAAGGTTTATGGACTAGAAAGCCTTAGATATGGTCATGAATGTTTGATGCCTTCTCGCTCACTGTTACTGCTGTAACTTCACTCCCCGTTGGAATTATGACATTCCGACAGCCTTTGGTCATTACAGGCCACGGGGAGCAGCAGGAGCTGCAAATTATGGACTTCCCACACTCCTTGATTCTTTCTTTTGCATTGAAACCGGTGCTAAGTCACTCAGGGTGTTCATCAGAGATAAAAGTGTGGTGTTTGAACCTGCAAAGGAAAATACAGCTCTCTGTGTTTGTACAGGGCCTAAAATCAAACCTGGGAGTGTGAGGTACCTTCAGATCTTTTATAATCTATTTAGAATGACTGGAAAAGGGGGAATTTCCAGAAATACACAGAATTATTTGAATACTGCAGGAAATCAGCCATTTACACCTTTGTCCCACTGCAGAGAGCAGTGACTGTTTCTCCATTTCAAGCAGCCCATCCCAGTGTAGGCTCAGGGTGATTTTCTGCCCTGCACAGCCTGTCCTGGGGGGAGCAGCTCACAAATGTCAGCAGCAACAAGGATTTAACAATAGGAGAGTGGCCAGAGCAACTTCATTCTAAAGCTGTGAAAAAAACAAATTAAAATCCTTCTCGGAAGCTCCTTGGAAGCTTCAGCCTCCCTGGCTTGTGCATCCCACAGAGCCCTCATCCCTCCCCAGCCTGGCAGGGCCCAGCCCAATTATAACCAATCAACCCCTTGGGTATTTTTTATTGCAGCATTACCTGGAAAATGCTTCAGTCATTTTCTGTCATTATTTGTCACGGCAACGGTGGCCGAGGCTGCTCTGCCCCAGCCCTGCCGTCAGTGTCCCTGCTCCCGCTGCTCCTGGGGCACGCGGGGATGGATTTGCTGTCTGGGGACACTCAGAGAGCTCCCAGCTCCCTCCTGCACTCAGCTGCAGCTCCGTCCCAGCTGCCTTTCCTCCCCAGCAGCCCCAGGACTGAGCAGGGGCTGCCCAGGGAACAAGAACCCGGCCGAGATCTCCCCAAATCCATCACCCCTTCCCCAGCCCGGCCCAGGGGTCCAGCTGGAGCCACACTCCATCCCCAGGTGTCCCCAGCCCAAGAGCAGGAGCATCCCTCATCCCCCAATCCCTCCTGTGGGGCTGCCTCAAGGAGGATGCTCCCGCTGTGATCCCAGAATTAGATTGTGCTGTATGGCTTAAGGGCAATTCGAGCAACTTTTACTGTAATCCTTTTATTTTATCTTTATTCTGGGAGATGAAGAGTTAGCACAGTTCTTCATCTCTGCAGCTCCTTCAATCCCAAAACCAGGCTGCACATTACTGGGACATTGTTATAAACCTTCATACCGAGGTGCAGAAAACACCATTTGCATTTTATCTTTATTCAAGCATTTGCTGGTCATGGGTTTTAGTCTCGACTGGTACTGAGGAACTTAATCAGATTAAACCAAACAAAAATAGGATTATCTGAGTGCTCAGGGTCGGATCCAACCTCACAGATGGGCACAGCCAGCACGAGCAGCTAAAACAGGCCCCAAAAACAACCACCAAGGGCAAACCGAACACCAAAACCAAACAAAACCACAAAGCCAAACCAAACACATGGGAAAGTGCAGTCCTGGCTCTCCAATGAGAGAAGACTAAGCACTAATTAATGCAACTATTCCTCCTTGCCCCTAATTGTGTATTCCCCAATCTGGTCCTCCCATAAGGGCCATTTTATTTATCCTTTTAACAACAGTAATTGTTCCCCCCCAAGGAATTAACTACATTTTACCTTTCTCTCAGCCACAGCAGACCAGCTCCCGCTTTGCTGTCTCCAGCTGTTCTGCTTCTCCTATTCCATTGGGGAATTGTGTGGCAGAAACTCTAGGATTCTCTTACCAGGACAGTTTGATAGCAGAGTTTTATGGATCTGCTGCTGCAGAGCTCCAAGGGTTAAATAGATCTGGTGTCCATTCGAAGGAACAGCAGTTTAGCTCCTCACTGCGCTCTTGATCCTATTTCCTAAAACGGAGTCCCATAAATGGCATTTTTTAAGCACTGTGGGAGTCTTTTATTACTGCTGTAATGCAAATCAGGCACTTAGGATCCCCACAAACTGATCTTGCTCTTCGGAGATTAAAGCCCCAGGGACAGAATTATCTCCTGATGAATTCACCCAAATGGATTTTGGGGGCTCTGATGATCCTGCTGGTGGTGTCTGTCTGTGATGTGGCATTTTCCTCGGGCAGAATTTACATTAAGACAAATGAAGAATGAAAGAATAAACCTCGATTGTGGATATGATTGTGTCAGCATAAACATACTTTATAATTAGATTGCTATTACCACAGAGTAGGGGAAGAAGTAAACCAGTGTAAATCACTTTTATTCCAACCTCATTGCAGCCACCAAGGAGTTCACAGCAGCATAAGTCTTTTCTAAAAAATATCCTCCCCCTTAGCAACATTATTATTCCAGTAAAATGTAAATGCAGACTAGGCCTTAGATACCAATTAAACTGCACTTGACAGAGATGTTATTGTCTAAATCAAATAAATGTAATAGAACAAAAAGCAGAATGAGTAATGAAATAAGAAAACCCAGAAGCAGATATCTGTGCTATGGTCAGATTGTCCAGTGAGCCAGGGAGGAGGTGTGTGGGGAAATTATTATTCCATAAATCAGTTCAGCAATTTCGGTGCTAAAACAATGCTGGAGTTTGGTGAGAGGCTGTTAGATCTGAAAGCACTGAGAGAATTCTTCCAGTCCTTTGTGTCCCTGTGAAAGACAGAGCCTGAAAAGGGCACTCGCAAGGTCCCACTGACCACATGTGACATCCAGTTATCCCAAAAAAGCTCAGGTAATTCCATCTCCTGTAGGACGTGTGGTTACTCAGAACACTGAGTGATCTCTGGGAGGAAATCTGTAACAAAAGGATTCCTGGGACCAAAGGGCTGATATTTTATGTAAAGGAGTTTATTGTCATTGCCAAACCCCTCAGCACCCCCCAAGTGGCAAAGCCCTTCCAGGACCAGGCCTCTGTGTCCAGAATCATTTGCTCTCACAGTGCTCACCTCCAGCTTTCCCCACTAAATCTGATTACTTTCTGCCTCATGCAGCTTTTTATTCCCCCTTTCTTCCTGGTGGAACTGCTGGGCTCTTCACAGCAAACAGAGGAGAAAGAGAGAGAGGGAGGCAGGGAAGAAAGAGCATTAAAAGAGCCATGGAAAAGGATGTCAGGGAGATTTACAGGTCATAGAGAGGCTGCAGGTGGTGAGGAACTGCTGTGGCAGTAATTTATGGTCCCTGGCTCTGACAGACTCCCAGCCCAGGATGAAACAGGTGCCATTAAACAAGAGCAGGTTATGGGATGCTGCTGTAAACAGGAACCTCTTATCACAGCTGCTCCAAGCCTCAGCTGATCACTCCCTGGGAAATGAGCAGAGCTGGAATGTTTTCCAGCCTCACTCGGGGCCCTTTGAGCAGGATTGCTGTGATCGCTCCCCGCACTGAACCGCTCTGTCTGCAGTGATAAAGGTGAGGCACAATGAAGGGCTTTGCTGCTCCTCGGAGCAGGAATAGGAGCAGGCTGGGATAAATTCCCTTTCGGTCCAGAGGGGAGAGGTTTCATATTTTAGTTCAAAACAAAACCAAATCGTGTAAGCACCTACTCCATGCATCTGAGTGTGGAGTCCACACCTCTAAAACAACAGCAACAAAAAAATCCTTAACTGGAAGGGACTTGAACCCCAGGAGCTGTAAAGTGAAAATGAAGCCCCTCTGGACCTGCAGCATTGCTGCTGCTCTCTTGCTGCTCCCTGTGCCTTTCCCTTCCCAACAAAGCTCACAGACTCTGGCGAGTCCTGCCCTCCCTGCCCGAGGCTGGGCCTGCTGGGAGCCAAATTAAACACAGCACCCTCCAAACCAAACTCGGGGGGTCTGCTTTGCTTTTTGCTCCTGTGGATGCCCACACTTAGATGGGATTTGGATCAGCCTTTTCTTGGTAATCCGTGTTTCCCCCTCATTTCCAAAACACCTCTTTGAAAAGCCCTCCCTGAGTTCCTTTGAAGGAGGATTAGGGAGCCTGATAAGACACAGAATCTAAAATAACACAATCTGCAGATGGATTAGGAATCAAAGACATTCAATTGTCAGTAAGCGCAAAATCTTATTTCTCCTTCTTTCTTTCTGTGGCCCCAAAGAATTCTGTAGTGGCCACAATAAGTCATTACACATCTGACTTTTCTTTGTTGCCTTAATTATTCTTTCCGATAGTGATACAGTGGCGGTATTTGAAAATATGACTTTATCCAAGAGTAATTTTAAGGTGAGAAACATTCTTTTTCCCCTCTGTGTTATAGCAGGACACAAATTGTGTCTATCAGAGCGAATTTATCTGAGTGCTGTAGGCAGGTCTGGACTTGGGACAGCCCCAGAGCTGTGCTCGGCAGGGCTGGGTGCCCTCCCTCACCCTGATCCAGGTGATGGATCCCTTTGGCCACCCATGACCTCAGCAGCAGGAGATGATCCTATTTCTTTGGTGTTCCCCAAATTCCCAACCTGCCTGGATCCCACAGGGTGGACCCCAGTGGGGTTCATCCACCCCAACCATCACCCACCTCATGGGGCGAGATCAGGACTTTCGGAACCCTTTTGAGTCCCCTCTGTGATATGGACATAAGATGGCCAATATCTCCTCTTGCCTGCACAATGGAGACATGGAATGTCTGATGGATGGGAAAAGTCACCCAGAAAATGAGCCCAGGCAGCCCCAAATTGATTTCCTTGCCAGGCTGTTCAAATCCTGCCAGGATTGCAGAAGCCCAAGCCCATCCCCGGTGCTGTGTCCATCACCAGGGGCTCCCAAGGTAAGGATGGATGGATGATGGATGGATGGATGGATGGATGGATGGATGATGGATGGATGGATGGACAGGGATGGATGGATGGATGGATGGATGGATGGATGGATGGATGGATGGATGGATGGATGGATGATGGATGGATGATGGATGGATGATGGATGGATGGATGGATGAAGGGATGGATGGATGGATGATGGATGGATGATGGATGGATGGATGATGGATGAATGGATGGATGGATGATGGATGGATGGATGGATGATGGATGGATGGATGGATGGATGATGGATGGATGGATGGATGGATGATGGATGGAGGGATGATGGATGGATGGATGGATGGATGGATGGATGGATGGATGATGGATGGATGGATGGATGGATGGAGGGATGAAGGGATGGATGATGGATGATGGATGGATGGATGATGGATGGACAGGGATGGATGGATGGATGATGGATGGATGGATGATGGATGGATGGATGGATGGATGGATGGATGATGGATGGATGATGGATGGATGGATGATGGATGGATGGATGGATGGATGATGGATGGATGATGGATGGATGGATGGATGATGGATGGATGGATGATGGATGGATGAAGGGATGGATGGATGGATGATGGATGGATGGATGATGGATGGATGAAGGGATGGATGGATGGATGATGGATGGATGGATGGATGGATGGATGAAGGGATGGATGGATGGATGATGGATGGATGATGGATGGATGGATGGATGGATGGATGGATGATGGATGGATGGATGGATGGATGGATGATGGATGGATGATGGATGGATGGATGATGGATGGATGATGGATGGATGATGGATGGATGGATGGATGGATGGATGGATGATGGATGAAGGGATGGATGGATGATGGATGATGGATGGATGGATGAAGGGATGGATGGATGGATGGATGAGGACAGGCAGCTGCCAGCACAGGTGTCACATTCCTGGGGACACTGAATGCATTCCAGGCTCACATGGGGGCAGCAAATATTCACAAGAATTTAACAGGAGAGGAGAGGAGAGGAGAGGAGAGGAGAGGAGAGGAGAGGAGAGGAGAGGAGAGGAGAGGAGAGGAGAGGAGAGGAGAGGAGAGGAGAGGAGAGGAGAGGAGAGGAGAGGAGAGGAGAGGAGAGGAGAGGAGAGGAGAGGAGAGGAGAGGAGAGGAGAGGAGAGGAGAGGAGAGGAGAGGAGAGGAGAGGAGAGGGAGGCGAAGCTTGTGCCCCTCCAAACAGAGATGAAATGGTCTGAGAGCTGCAGGGCTGGGCAAGGCCACTGCACAGAGCAGACAAATCCCTATTTATTGATACCCACACTGGTACTGCCTGGAGCATTCTCTCGTGGATATCATCCTGTACTTCCCAATAGTGGAAGAAATGAGAAAGAGAACTAAAAATGATCTTCCAGGTCAGTGGTATGAGTCTGCCACCCCTTTTCCAGAGCTGGAATTCTGCTGGAGACCAGAGCCAAAATCCCCAGGTTCTATTGCAGCTCCAGCCTTTCTTTTCCTGGAATTCAGGGGGGTTCTTTTCTCCCTGCCTCTTCTCCCCTGTCTGTCCAGTCCATGAATATTCTGAGTGCTTGAGAGCAGAGGCTTCACTGTGCAGCTCCTGATGCATTGACTGCTTGAGCATTCTGGAAAATAACATTTTCTGAGGAGCCCGTGCTTCAATTTGAAAGTGAGACAGTTCCGAGAGTTAAAAGAAGGCATTACAACACCAGTGAGGGTTTGTGGGGAGCTGTAAGAGGCCTGACTGTGCTCCTGAGATCTCCTAATCACTTCCCCAGGTTCTGGGGTGGAGTGAGATGCTGCATTCATATTCAGGCACTCTCTCAAGCTTTACATTTGTCTTTCAATAAAGGCTGAATTTCAGAGCCTTCCACAACATGCAATTACAGAAAAACAGAGTTGAGAGGAATCTCTGAAGCTCGTGTGTTCAAAGGCAGCAGCAGCCAGACTTGGCACTCCTCTCGTGTTCCTCTAATCTCTCCTTAAAAATCTCCAATGGGAGAGAGATCCAACAGATTAAGCATTACTTGCTGGATATTGTATTCTGCTTTTTAACTACTCCAGCCATTAGAACATGATTCCTAAAGTTTTTATCTTTACAAGTTTCAGCTCCTTCTCTAATTAATATTTAATCAGTGGCTCCTCAGCGTTCAGCAGGAGAGGGGCTGAAATCCCTGCTCCTGTCTCACAGTTTCTCTGCTAAGTGGGCTGCTTAGAGTGCTGCTTGTATGAGTGATGCTTGTATTTCCTCCCTTTGTTCTCCTGGATTTCATGCCTGGACAGACCTTTTAATTCTGCTCAACATTTTTAATTGCTGAGCAGAAATAACCTTGGAAATGAGACCTGTAAATTTATGAGTCTGAACGAAAAATAACGAATTTTCTGTTTTGGACTGGGGCTGTGCAATACTCGATGGCTTGGTCAGGTCACTGATCACACCAAATGCTCTTCCTAACCCCTGGAAGTCCTGGGCCAGTCTTCTCTCATTCTACTCATCTCCTTCCTTTCCTCCTCCCTGTGTGTTCCCATCCCTTTCCATGTCCCCCTTGCCACCCTGCACCTCTTGTCCGAGCTGTTGGAACAACACCACGAGCTCCCAAAGGTCTGAATTCTCCTCAGCCCGCTGCGCTTTTGAAGGCCCTGTGGTCTCACAATTATATTTTCTCCTCTGTGTGGAGTTTAACAAGTTTTCCCCATGTTTTTGTTGCTTCCTCTCAGATACCCGAGTGCAAGTCCCCAGTCATTGCAATTATTGGAGTATTCCTGGAGAAAATTGCAGGAGTCTCCATGAAAGGGCTCCCTGCAGAAACTCACGCAGCTGGTGACCAATTCCTCTTTAAATAAAAGGCACTTGGAGAAGGCAGGAGCTTAAAATAAGAGAAGGGAGAAGGAACAAACAGGATTTTGAGGAGCAGCAGGATGGTATGCAGCGATCAGGAACAGAGAGTCATGCTGAATTATTGGGATAATTAGTCTTCATTATCAAACTGGAGCAAATTATGTTATAGTGTCAAGGTTGATGAACAGGCTGCCTTGATAATTTGAGTTTGGTTTTTGTTTTAATCTGGGTGTTGCCCAGCTTAGAATAAGATAAGTTTTGGGGCTGAGTGTGCACCAGGCCAGGTCAGGACACATCCTCTGCAGAACCCAACGCCCAAAGCAGGTGAACGCTCCAGGAAAAGAGTGACAAATACTGGGGGAGCTGAAGAGTCCTTGGGAACTGCACAGAGGACCTGCCATGGGCTGTGTCAAACTAGAAGAATCCAGGGAAATTTCCATTTTCCAGATCTTTAACAGGGGAGGGGAGCAGAGGACAAACTGGAGGGGTTCCTACAGATTTGTGCCTTCCGCACCTGGTGCACAATCCGAGCTGGAACATTTGCCTCCCTGCTCTCTGCAGCAGCTGCACTCCCACTCCTTCTCCTGAAATTCCTGCAGCCTCTTCGGCTTCTCCTCCTTGCCTGGAAGTGTCAGAGGCACAGAGCTGGGAAAGGGTTAATGAGCCCAGGCAAAGTTAACAAGGGATGGGCAATAAATGGCTCCAGCTGTGTATAATTAACTGCAATACTGTGAAGTAAATGACTTTTATTGGCAAGCATGTCATAACTTCATTAAAAGTCATATTTACAGCCCTCTCACATGGAATGAGTACTTGTGTAGTCTGCAATTTAATGAGCACTCATTTTCACCTTGTTTCAATTATTTTCCACCCACCCTTTGTCTCAGTGTGGGGAGCAGGAAGATAAAATACAATGGGAGTGTAATTAAGGCTGGCACAGATTCTTTCAGGAAATGTTTTTCTATACCAGAACAATCACTTCTATTGCTTACTACTAATAATACTTTAATGTTTAAAATACATAGTTTTCCTTGGTCCCTGAAGGATTCTTTAAATAACGTTATTAAAGAATGGCTGTGGGAAAGCTTTTCCCCAGCCCAGCACCCCCAGCTGCACACAAAAGCAAATTTGTATCACTTAGAAGTGGAAATTTGCAATTTAGCTTGATTACAAATTAAGGATTTTGACTTTGGGAAGAAGGGGGCTGCAGCTGCCTGACAGAGATGCTCAGAGCATCCCCTGGGATCTGCTCAAAGGTCCAGGATGCAAGGAGGGTTATGGGAGATGAATCCCTGGGCACTGTGGAAGCAACATGGAGGGAACTTGGGATAAATATCATTTATCCCACGGCACAAGAAACACTTGCAGCAGCTCCCAGGAAGCCTTGGCCTGGCAGTGTTGCTGTCCCTGTGCTCCACCAGTGAAGTTTTCCCATCTATTTCCCTTCTGGGGCTTGGTGGTTGCCTCATTCCCTAATGAAGATGCTCCCCTGCATGTTCTACATCCTGGATAACGCTGGTGATGGGGGGATGCAGTAATTGAAGGCAGCAGTGATTAATTCCTGAGATAAAATTTGTCCTCGGAACAATTGATTTCACTGCCAGAAATGCACAAACTTCCCAATGGCAACACTTTCATGTAATTATTGTTATTAGTTTAAGCTTGTTTAGGGGAGGGAGGAAATGAAAAAAAAAATCAATTACTTTGTATTTATCACTAATCTGTTATGATCACTTTAATACAGAGGAGTTATAACTCAGGGCATGGTTTTTCTAATTCATGAGCTATTGGAAAAGTTTACAGAAACTGTGAGGGCTGAAGGAGCTGGATGTTGTGGGAGGTGATTACAGCAATTGAGCTGTGCGAATTTTCATTTTTAGTGCCCTGATGTTCTCCAGTCAATGATGGACAGGGCTGGGGCCGCAGCCTGGGCATTCGAGTTCCCTGTGTGTCCAGAACTGCAATTATTGTACTCTTGTGCTGCTTTCTGCACTTGCTGGAGGCATACAGCGGAAGCTGATTTATGCAAAGCCCTGAAAGTCAGGTTTTTGTTCCTCAGACAGTGCAAAGTAAACTGCAGAAATGACTGTTTGCTGCGCAGTTTTACAAAATGGGCTCTGCTGCAGGAGTTAAATTGCTGGGAGAGGTGAAATTCATTCCACTTGAAGGGGGTGGCTGTTGGTGAGAATGAGAGGAAGCCACTCTTGCTGTGCCTGTTCTTGGAAAAGCTGCTGTTCCTGCTTTGTTTGTCCTGCACTGATAATTGGTATCGAAGTGCCAGAGGATGTCACCCGCCCTGGGAAGGATCTTGGCCCCCAGGTGACACCGAGCAGTTTGTGATGGCTCTGTCGCCCCTTCAGCACCACGGCAGTGACAGCAGAGGCTCTGCTCAGAGCCTGAGCAGGGCAGCACAGCCTGGGCTGCTCTCGGGGCTGGAGCTCAGCACCACATCTAGGCCACCCTCCCAGCCCTGCTCAGGTCCCTGCAGCCCTCATCTCCTGCTGTGACCGTAGGGATGTCCCTCCCTGAATGGCAGATCTGTGTTATGATAATGCACAGGACAGAAAATACACTCCCAAGGGCTTAATGAATGCACAGAAATTAATCCTGCTCTCAGGGACCCATCGGGACCGTGAGATCAGGAGCACAGCTAAGGCTGCTGCCCTTAGTCCTGAACAGAATTTCCCCAGCAATGAAGAATTCCTTTTTATTGTGTGGATGAAATACCAACATGACCATAAAGCATAAGAGAACAAGAGGAAGTTGACAAAGCATTCTTTGATTAATTGCCATAATAGATTGCAGGTTGCTGACTGAGGACATTTTTTCAGGGCTCATTTTTCAGTCTTTAAAATTTTAATGCACAAAGAGAAAACAAAGCAAGCCCAGCCAGTGAAACGCTGTGCACAATTCACTGCATGGGGGTCACCCAGCAAGGCAGGCTGAAGGACAGCTGGGACCTGCAGTTCAGAGGGACAGGGAGTGGCACAGAGAGAAACGGAGCTTTTGAGCCCTCCTGCAGCTGCTGGCCTCCCCTGGGGTACCTGTGGCTGCACCTGAAGAAAGTCACACCTGAGCTGGGAGTTCTTGAAACACCCAGACCCATTCTTCATCTTCTGATTCAGTCACCATCCACTGAAATTCTTTGTCTGTGGAAGCCTGAGGAGCAGGAGGTTACTGGCGACCTGCAGATGGTTAAACTGAAGGCTGGGGAAATGGAATCCAAGTCCTGCAAACCCAGCCGTGGGATTTTCCAAAGATCTCCTTCACTTCTGACTCCAACAAGGACCCTGACACCCCGGAATCCATAATGTCACACCTGACCACAGGAGCCAGAGTGACTTCATCTGACAGAGGATCAGTGCGGCAGACAGGGCTGAACCGAGGTACCCTGCCTTCCCCAATTAGCAGAGTTAATTAGAGGAAACAGTGTCAGTCGCTGAATAGGTGTGGATGTGGCACGTGCATTCCCAAAGGAATCAGGGATGGGTCCCCAGGAGGGAGTTACTCAGCAGGAGCTGTTCCAAACGGAGCCTCCTGGACCTGTAAACTCAGGGCCCTAAAATGAGGAAAACAAACAAAACCTGCTCAGGGCTGTCACATCAGAACCAGCTCAGCTCCCTGAAAGCTTCCCTGGAGAGGCTGCACTTAAAGCACATTTCCCCCTCCAGTTGCCAATCCTGCAGTTTAAAGTGGGTCATCACCTGCCTTGTTAAACAAAACTCCTCCTGCTCTGTCAGCGAGGCAGGGGATCCTGGGGGAGGGCACAGATGAAAAAGGAGAATCCAGGGATAGACTGAGGGGCAAAGGAAGTGCCCCAAAGTGCCTTCCTTGGCTTAGTGGACCTCCAGAGACATCCCTACCTCCTGCCATGCTTGACTGACTCCTTACTGTGGTTTTTGTAATTAATGATTTCTTTTTTGATTATGGATCAGTGAGATGATGAAGCAGATGAGGGGCTCAGTCTGTGCAATAAAGCAGCCCTGGAAGGGGCACATCTGCCCTGCGATTCAGCAGAGGATAAAGCAGGGGTGAATTCTTGGACTTCTCCCCTCCTCCTTATTTGTCCCGAGGAGTGGTTCTAGCTTTGAGACTTCCCAATAAATTTTCACTCTTGAAATGGAAAATGGTCTTCAGCTTGGTCATTTGTTACTTTAGATATGCTTCACAAATTTTCTTTGCATCCAGGATGGTTGAAAATTGGATTAAAACCTCTTATTATGTCCCCACGTTATAGCATTAGGCATGCTTGGCTTCCACTGGGAAGGAGGATGAGGGAAGCAGAATAAAATCTCTTGAATTCTCACTGACATTCGCCAGTGTGAATGTTCCAGGTCCAGACATCCCTGTCAAGCACACCAGGATTCCCCTGGCCTGCCCTGCCCAGCGCAGGGTGTGAAATGCTCAGCTGCCTTTCCACACATTACAGCTCTTCCATGAGCCTCAGCTATTTCAAATAAATTCACCATTTCTAGTGCTATTAGAGCACTGCACACGTCTGAAATGTCTGAGGAGGATCCCTACCAACTCAGCTCAACAGAATGGAAAAGGCTTCATTTGCTTTGGCTTTTTGGAATCTTTGTTTTCCATCTGCTTTTTGTCCATGGAATATCTGTGCCTATGTCAGGAGTGGCACAAGCGCAGTTCTCAGTGCAAAATGTCCACACACGTGGACAAACTGAGGACTGGTGAATTCTCCCTTCTGCACCACAGTCCCTGCAGTTGTTCCATCGTTTATCGCCATGTTTAGCCCCATGAAAGAATCCCTCGTCTGATTTTTACACGATGACACATTGCTGTTGTATTCAAATTGCCAGCACTCTCTGTGAGAGCGTTTCTGCAGCACATCTTTAGACATTTCATCATTATTCTTCATTTAAAATGTCAACTTTGTTCTGACAAATCTTGTGTGCCTGGTTTGAAAAGCTTTACAAGTGTCAGGAGGAGCGGCACAGGCTGCAGCTTTTGTCTCCTAAGAAAGCGAGCATGAAAGGTTCTTTTTTGTGGAGTGACTGGATTGAAGTGGTGCCACCGATTCGGGGTTGTGTCTGTACATCGGGACTGCTCCACAGCCTGGGAGGAGTTCAGTGCACTCAGGGTGATGGGGTTTGGCTGTGCCTGCAGATGCTGCTCTGGCCCTAACACCTGGGGCTGATTCTGGCCCTAGCACACTCACCTGGGGCTGAGTCTGGCCCTAGCACACTCACCTGGGGCTAAGTCTGGCCCTAACACACTCACCCGCGGCTGATTCTGGTCCTAGCACACTCACCTGGACTGATTCTGGCCCTAGCACACTCACCTGGGCTGATTCTGGTCCTAACACACTCACCTGGGGCTGATTCTGGCCCTAGCACACTCACCTGGGCTGATTCTGGCCCTAACACACTCACCTGGGGCTGATTCTGGTCCTAGCACACTCACCTGGGCTGATTCTGGTCCTAGCACACTCACCTGGGCTGATTCTGGTGCTAACACACTCACCTGGGGCTGATTCTGGCCCTAGCACACTCACCTGGGGCTGATTCTGGTCCTAGCACACTCACCTGGACTGATTCTGGCCCTAGCACACTCACCTGGGCTGATTCTGGCGCTAACACACTCACCTGGGCTGATTCTGGCCCTAGCACACTCACCTGGGGCTGATTCTGGCCCTAGCACACTCACCTGGGGCTGATTCTGGTCCTAGCACACTCACCTGGACTGATTCTGGCCCTAGCACACTCACCTGGGCTGATTCTGGCGCTAACACACTCACCTGGGCTGATTCTGGCCCTAGCACACTCACCTGGGGCTGATTCTGGCCCTAACACACTCACCCGGGGCTGATTCTGGCCCTAGCACACTCACCTGGGGCTGGTGGGGTGGATTTGCTGCCCACCCCACACCTGGGGGGGCCAGGAGTCCCTGCCCTCACAGGGAGCTAACAGAGACTGATTTATTCCAGAGACCTGCCCCAGGATCTGCTGGGGATGTGAGAAAAGAGAGGAGGAACCAAACCCTGGCAGGGAGAGGGTTCTGGGTGGAGAGGCCCAGCATACAAATCCCAGTGTTTGGCCATGCGGAGATGGAGTTTCTCCTCGAGCACCAGGCCATGGCCGTGGCTGTGTCCCTGCCCAGGCTCAGCAGGGCCCTCACGGGCTCCTCACGGAGCTGATGCAGCCTGGCAAAACCCCACATCCTTGAATTCACATTCCAGCCCACCCCGAGGCAGTGAAACCTCTGTGTCAGAGCTGGCTCCTGGAGCTGTGGGGTGCTGGAGGTGAAAATGTCCCCCAGGAAAGGGAAGGAGCAGCCAGGGAAGGCTTCCCTGGGATGGCGTGACCCCAGCAGTGTCTGCACAAGGGCTCTGTGCCAGGGCAAGGCTGAGCTCTCTCTGCAGCCACAAGAACCTTCTGCCCTCCTGTTCAGTCCTCTGAAAACCCTCCTGGAGTGTGGGGGGGACTGAGCTGCTCCCAGTTGAAGCTGGAGTGGTCCCAGTGAGGGAGGGCTCCTCCAAACTCATCCCTGAGTCCGACCCTTCCCTTCCCGGCAAACAAAGATCTGTGGGAAAGTTGTGGTGGCATTTAGAACTGTCTCCAATGCAAAGCCTCTCTTCTCCAGCTCTCCCCACGGGCCTGCATTTCCAACAGAGAGGCTGCTGTAGACAGCAAGAGCTTCCTGAGAGAAACAAATCAAAATAAAAAACGAGTTAAAAATCAGCGCCATTTCCTCAGTTTTTCTGGTGTGTCCTGGTTGCTGGCCCTCAAGGGAGGGCTGTACTTTCTGATCTGTGCTAATATAAAATTCATATTTGTCTGGGCTATTATGTGCAAAATAATGGGTAATCCCTCAGGTTGGAGTGAAAAGCCAAGTCAAATATTCCAGGAGACCTTTCAATTTTGAAAGGTTTCAGAAATAAGCACAATACAAACACATAAAGGGATCCAATTATATGTAAACAAACTGTTCTTGCAGCCTCCTCCTCAGAAAACACAATTAGATTGCCAACAAGATTGTATTTGGATTACCTGGATTAGGCCCTGCATTCAGAGGCTTAGGAAGTACCTGGAATTTCATTTTTCCCTGCATCTTCCAGTCGCAGAGCTCATTACACGGGGCTGGAGGTTTCCCTCCTGTGCTGAGGTGCTGCTGCTGCCTGGTCTCAGGTGTGGGCAGTGCTGGGAGCAGATCAAATGTGGCTCCTGCTGATAAGGAAATGGTTAATCCAGCTCTAACAAAGACCATGGAATGCTCAGCTTCCTGAGCAACCTGAACGTTAATTAAAAGAACACCACAGATATAGAGAAATACAGAATTAAAGCTGTCCCCTTATGATAAAGCACCAAAATCACGAACTCTGCTGCGGGGAGAGGGAGATGCATATAATTTGCTATGCACAGAGTGATTTCTCGCTCACTTGGACACAGAGAAATCTCAGAGGAAAGGGTTTAGCTGGAGCCTTTCTCCATCAGCACTCACCAGGACCAAACTCTGCTTCAAAGCACGATGGATCCTCACTGATCTATCAATAAAATCTGCCTGTACTGCAGCATAAGCTTTGAGCACAGGAGGTCTGCAGGATTGCTCTGAGTTCCCACTCGCTCTTCACCAGGACTGGGGCACTGTCCTGGCCCTGCCCAGGAATTCTCTGCTCTTGGGTTGGGATGAATTGGGGCTGAGCTGATTCTGCCCCGTTTGGCCTGGGCACAGCCTGGGTCCCCTCCCTGACCTGCTGGAACTGAAAGGAAGGAACTGAAATGGGCCCTGCTCCATCCCTGGCAGCCCTGGATGTGTCAGGGCCAGCAGGGCTGGGGATCTCTCAGGCTCCTTGACTTTGGCTTTGGTTTCCTCACAAAAGCCTCTTTGTTGTGGAGCTGAGAGGGAACCTGAGTGATGAGTTCAGAATCGCAGGTCAGGGATGAATGATGTTGGAGAATTATGATGAAAACATTAGGAAGAAAAAAAATTACCTTTTCTTACAGGGACAGTGAAAATGAAGGTTAGTTTTAATTTCTATATTTGTCCTCTTGGTATTGTCCTAAGGAATATCTTGCCCACGGTGAAGCTAAGAATAGAAGTGGGAGGTGTGGGCTTGAGGAATAAGGCAGTAAATCAGAATTTTAATGCTATTAAAATCTATTGATTGTGTTGATTAATTATTGCCAGTGCTGATGGGAAGGCCAGATTCTCTAAGCCAGTTTAATTATTTTCCAGTTAATGTTAATCTCAGTTAATGAAAACTCTCCAAGCCAGAAAAGAGATGACACAAGAAATGACTGTTATTCATGAGAGACTCTCTTAATCTATAAAACATCAAAGATGTCATTGCAAGTATCTTTGCTTGTATTTTATTTTTTAAATGATCCAAACACTTTGTTCTCAGGCCCTTGATGAGTCAGGGTGTGACAGTTCAGGGAGGATCTGAGCAGGAGCTGCTGGAGCCTCCTGGGGAACTGGAGCTCTGTGGCTCAGGTGTCCCTGGACAGGGCCTGGGGTAATTAATGATCTGGGGTTCGTTAGGGGTGGCTGCACAGGAGAGAGGGACTGGGCTCTGCCCACCCCAGGGTGCTCGGGGGAAGCAGGGGTGGAGGGAGCTGGAATTGTGACAGGATCTGGAGAAAAGCTCTGAAGCTGCCTCGGTTCTCGTTTGAATCTTCTCTTTCATGAGAACCTTCCCCAGACTGTACTGCATTTTATCTTTTGAATGGAGGCTGCTCTGTTTGTGCAGCACCATCTCAGCGAGAACAGCCGAGTTAGAAACTTCTCTCTGGAAAAAGAATAGGTTAAAATAAGGCTGGTTTTGGGCACTGCTAGCAGATCTGTCATCTGCTGCTCGGCCTGAGTGAGAAGTGAGTTCTGCAGGGGCTGTGCAGGGCTCAGCTCAGACGCTGCCATCGTTCAGGGAGGCCACACAGGCCCCCCGGCAGCTCCTTCCCTGCAGCGATTCATGAGCAGCTCCCCTGGCTGAGTTGCACTGGGAGGGCATCAATCCTGGAGATGCTCTGCTCCCACCTCTGCTTTCCATATTTTGCTGAAGTTCAGCTCTCTGCCCCTTCGTGTCGTCTCTGTGCTCTGGGTTTGTTCTGGGCTCTTTCCTCACCAGCTCCAAGGTGATCAGGCTGATGCATTTCAGCAGATCCCCTTCAGTTCACCAGTGCTGCTCTGCCCGGGTTCAGTTTGGCCCTAAATCCCACAGCAGCAGTGGCATCCCCAGAAGGTGATCAGAGTTCTCCTCGTGCTGTTGTATCTCATTTCCTTGTCGGTCCTGCCTTAGAACTGTTCGGGCATTGTCCAATGCCAGGGAATCCCTGTGGTGATTATTTCAGCTCTCTGAAATGACTGACCCTTGCCTGGCTGAATTATTGCCCTGTCGTGCTCCTGTCCCAGCCCTGACTGAGCCCCTCTGTGCCAACACTCAGAGCTGCAGTTTCCCACCCTGACCAACCTCCAGCTGATCTCAGGGATGATTTTATCCCAACCATCACCCAGCAAATCCAATTCCTTTGCAGGAATGCATTAAACCATCAGATCTTTCTCATTATGGATTTCTCATCGGGCTTTTAGCTCCAAATGAGCTCTGAGGCCAAGTGAGCCTCTGATGGAGCTGCAGTTTCCTTCCCTGCACGGAATGAAAAGTGCAGCTCCTGTGCTCTGATGTGAGGACAGCTCTGGCTTGGGGCAGCTCAGCAGCACAAGGCAGGGATTGCTCTGGCTGGGATGGAAAAACTCAGCTCTGCTAAATCACAGCTGGGCCCAGGCTCTGCAGCAGGGCTGCTGAGATGAAAACATCGACTACAGCACATTTAATATTCACCTTCTCCTTTTCCTCCCCAGAATCACCCATTAGGGAATTCTCAAGGCATTTCTGGCAGGCTGAACTCTCACTGAGTAATTATCAGGATGCTCCACCAAAGGAGACATGAATCTTCTCTGAGCAGCTCTGGCATCCCAGTGATTCTGGGAGTATTTAAAAGGTAAGAAGTTCCAAATTAGCTGTGTAGATTGATTTTGGATCCACGTTATTTATCTGCTCGTGCATCAGCTTTATTCCCCAAAACAAAAGCCATTCCTACATTTGCATGGGTGGAATTGCCATTTTGGAGAAGCAGCGAGGGAAAGGTGATGCAGGGAGCTTGGTGTGGTGTGATGCCGTCAGAATAAAGGTGTAAAGGTGGAAATTGCAGCCAACTTGTTCCACAACTTGAGTAAAAATCGCTCTGTTTTGAGGAATCAGGTACCTCTGAGCTGTTTCCTCCCCCCCGGGGCTCTGATCTTTATATTTTAAAGACAGTTTTTCTTAAAACTAAAAGCAGAAATAAAAGTAAGTGCAATTGAAGGTTTTCCCTTCTGGAGTCAGCTGAAAAGATTGATGAGATGACAGATCCTTTAGCAAAACAGCAACTCTACCTGTCAGGAGTCCCCATCCATCCACAGGGCACAACAGCCAGGCTGAGGCATTTTAAACACACTCCCAACTGGTTTGTCAGGAACAAATTGGACTTGTCACAGTCTCCAAACAGTTTTAGGGAGAACATTAACAATGTTAATGATCTCTGGTCCCAGCAGGAGGGCCAAGTTGGAGTCTCCTTCCAGGAAAGCACAGAGTGAGTTGCAGTTGTTTTGTTCCTGAGATTGAAGGGGTTTTAAAAAATAGATAATGCAGGCAATTGCTCATTTTAGAAACGTAGAATCCTTCTGAAGCCATGGAAAGGTCTGTGCTGACTGCAGTGGATTTGGAGTCAGACCCCAGAATTAAAATGAAGATGGGAAACCTAAGGGCAGAGGATTTGTGTGTTCCTGAGGAGCAAAGCAAGGGGTCCAGGTGACCAGAGTTTAAACCCAGGCTCCATCCCCACCCATCCCATCCAAGTGGAACTGCTCCTGCTCAGGGACAATAAAAGTTACAGCTCCACAGGGAGAAAAAATGACAAGTGCCCTTCCCAAAGGAGCCCAAATCCATCTCTGCCCCTGACAAGCAGTTAGCAATATGGATGGGAACTGCCTGGGCTTTTATCTTGATTTAAATTTGTTTTCCATTCACAAGGCTCCACTGGAGGAGAGCAATATTGAAATGTGCAGGAACCACAAGACTCACATTTTATTGCCCCCTCTCTGCTACTCCCACTGTAGAGAGAGAAGTTTATGAGTGAAAAACATTCCAGGCTACTTCATCACCTCCAATATTTGCAGCCCAGACTGGAAGGAGTAATTGATTTTCTAATAATAGAGAGGATTCTTGGCTGGAGGCTCAGTGTTGTGTTGTGTTGTAGAACTCCTTAAAAAAACACATTCCCGTTCCTGCAGCTCCCAGGCCGTTGGCCCTTTGGCTGGAGCATGGGGCAGTGCATTTGCAGGGCTTTATCTTCCCAAACACAAACGATTCCTGTCCTTCACAGGGGCTCCTTGTCCTGGGCAGAGCTGCCAGCTGGGAGAGGGAGCCCTGTGCCTTTCACTGCCTGATTTCTGTGCCTCGGCCACAAAGGTGTGGGGCTGCTGTTACTGGGAATTATTGGTATTCATGCAGGAAAAGTATCCATGGCACGTGTGAGAGGAGCCAGCCCAGCACAGCCCCATGGTGTTCAAACAGATTTGGAAAGGGCTTCATCTGAATTTCAAAGAGCTCTGGCTCCAGTCTGCTGTGAACTGCATCAAAAATGCAGGTTGGGTCAGGAATGTTTACGGTTTTTTATAATGTTTATATTGAATTTTTACACATTCCCTGTCAGTCTGGAGCCTGGGAATGCCCAGCACTGTTCATTTCACTGTGCAGAGTTATCACAGTGAGCCTCTGAGTGATCGAAAGTGGGGAAAACATATGGCAAAAATGTCCTGTAGTTATTTTGAGCTTCTAATTACAAAGTAGAGTCTGGACAATTTGATTTAGGGTTTACTCCTGAGAAGGTCACTTGGCTCAGCGTGGGAACTTCTGGTTTCTAACCTTGCAGGTAACGAGGTTTGGGGGCTCCCCCTGTTCTGCAGTGCCTGGGGTTGCAGGAGAAGGGAACATTGTCCTTTACAGCTGCAGCCAGGGGAAATGAAACGGCTCCAATGAAACCCCCTCAGCTCTGACAGGGCTGAAACTTTGACACATCCCAGAGTGGAGCTGAAAATCTTCCAACAAAACAAAACAGATGAATAAGTAGAGTAAGAATGACAAAACATTTTTTCTGTATTTTCTGCGCTACTTTCCCTGAGCCTGATTTCCAAAGAGCTCTGTTGACATAAGTGCAGCAGCTGGAGATGAGAGGGTTTTAAATCAACCTTCAGAGATGTACAGTTTATACTGGTAAAATAATTATTCTTCAAAGATTCCTGAAAAATAGTGTTTAAGGTGTTTAATGATTAAAAACCTGATGTCCTTGAGTGTAAGTCAGATGAAAGAACTGCCAGGGACCTTAATGCAGTGCAGTGATAAACATAAAGGCAGCAATAATGATCCAGCCCGAGGTGATTACATTCTCTAATTAGAGCACACATATCATTTAGGCCTCTTAATCTCTGTCTGTCTGAGGCACTTTGGGCACACTCACCTCCATCCACGGGAGCTGCTTTGATCCTTGCTCGGGGCAGGAGGAACCCTTCATTGCTGTGTGTGGAGCCTCCCAGGCCAGCTCTGAAGTTCCCTCTGGAACGCACCTGAGTGGGCTGAGCCCAGCTCCCCCAGGGTTCTGTCGCTGAATATTTGCACCTCCCAGGCAGAGAGGAGCTGGGTGAGACCAGGAGTGCCCCGAGCTGCTGCCAAAGCCTGCTCTGCAGCACCCTGGCTGGACAAAACCCCAGAATGGAGCTGTGGAGCTGCAATCCAGCTGCAGGGCCAGAATTGACTGAGAATTCACCTCCATGTGCTGGCTGGGAGTCTGGGACAGGGATCTTGCTTTCAAGGCTGGAGTATCTGAGGAAAAAAAGAATTAAATAAAAATCTGCAGGTCCTGAGGGATGGTGCAGTCACAGGGACTGTGCAGTTTTGTCACTTCATGAGCAGCTTTTGGTTGGGTGGGTTCAGAGAGGAGCACAGGAAAATAATGAGAGGGTCCAGTGAGTTCCACGACCCTGGTTTTGAGACTTTGATGCACACGTGGATTGTAATTGGATTCCTGATGTGAGAGAGGCCCCCCTGCCCTCTCCAGCTGCAGCCCCGGGGAGGATGAGGCTCATTCTGTTAATTTGGGTTGCTGAGAGATTTCTTTAGGAGCTCAGACTCCGAGCTGGAGCCACTCGAGCTCAGCCTCGTCTCCATCTGCAGGAGATTGTTCCCAACACAAAGGGCTGAGGCTGTGCCAGTCCTGTTCCCTCTGCAGCTCCTCCTCTCCCACCAGCACCAAGGGCTGTACCTCAAGAAGGATTTACCTCCTTCCAGCTGCAGGTTGAGCCAGAGCTTTCTTTGCTGGAGCTCAAATGGCAGAAAATCCTCCCTGGTGCTTTGCTGAGATCAATTCACCACAAAGCTTCTGTGCCCAGAGCAGGGCCCCAGCTCGGTGGGGAATTCACCCTGAGCGGAGATTGCAGAGCAGGCCCTCTGGCACGGGTTCTTTTCTCCCTGTGTTTTGTTTTTTGTGCTCTCATCAGGCAGGAGAGGCCCCGTAAGGTGCACCATGGCTTCCAAATCAGCGTGATTGAGACAATCAGACTGGCTGCATGAGGTGGTTGTGAGAATTCTTCATTAATTTCAAGTGTCCCTCAGTAATGAATGCTGTGGATAAGAGGTTTTGAAGGCCAGCAGCAGGCAGGTCTTGGAGCTGGTGGGAGGTGTCTGGGATCAGGGCCTGGGGAGGCAGAACCAGAGCCAGGCCTAAGAGAAACAGAGATTGAGACAAATACCTGAGGATGCTGACAATCTCCTTTCCTGAGGCTTTTTTTCCCCAGTTATTGTGAACGCTGGAGTTTGGGTGGTTTTGGCAAATTTGCCACCCTGGGCCTTAGCAGAGCTCTACAGGTGAGCTACAGTCCCAACATCCTTGTGGTCCTGCCACCACCAGACAAGGATGTGGAGGAGAGCAGCTCTAATCCCTTCCAAGAGGGGACTTAAAAACTCCCAGCAGTGTCAGCAGCAGCTTTTGGGATGTCCAAGCTGGGAGATCTGCCCCAAAAAGCTGCTCTGGCCTGAGCAGAAGAGGCACTGCAGGAGACAGGAGAGATTATCATCCTCATCAGGAGAAAATGAGAAATGATCTTGCTAATAAAACAGACGTTATACAAATACAGAGAATTCTTCTGCAGTTTATTCTCTTCGTGGCCGTGTTTGATTCCATGTCACATGGAGGGGGTGTTTGTGCATTCCAATTAAGCAGAATAATGGCCTTTCTGGGGAGATGGGAGTGGATTATTTTACTCCTGCTGCAAGTGGCATTACGATGAGAGGCCTTGGCTATCGTGCTGTCAATTTGTTTAATGGTTATTAGAGGAGCAGGTGATTTCTATTAAAGGGAACTGACAGACTGTCCATTAGATATAGATGCATGTTTATTAAATTGGGAGCCTGGAGCAAGCAGCCTGGCTCATTTGCTTCCAAATTCCAGACCAATCTGTTTTATTTTGCACCTGGAAAGTTCAGAGCCCAGGCGAAGTGGGGGCTGTTTACCAAGCAGGGCTCAGAGATTGTTGCATTTGTGCAAAGTGTTCACTTCCAACCCAAAGGGAGGCTGCAGGGGAAGGGGCTGGGAGTGTGCAGGCTGTAAAATGTGGTTTAATTCCTTCTCACCTAGATCGGCTTGGAAGCAGAGGGAGAACATAAGGATTTAATCTGCAAGTGCAAAGCCTTTGTCTCTCCCAGCTGTGTGCGTCTCCCATGAGGGATGGGTGGGAGATGCCCTCCAGACTCATCCATCCCAGAGCTCCAGGGCTGCTGGGAGCCAGCATCTCCCATCTCCTCACAATTCCAGGGGAATCCAACCTCAGCAGACATTTCTTTGGAGTCCTCACCAGCTGTTGGTTTATGCTCTGAAGCGGCAGAATTTCTCTTTAATTCAGGCTGATGTGAGTGTGGATGTTCTCATCACTCAGGGAGGAGTTGAATCTTTTCAGGAAATGTCTCCCCATTTCAATGCCTCTGTTATCCTCCTTTCCTCTCACTCCGATTGGGGCACTTTAAAATCAAATGCTGCCTTGCTCAGCTCCGATGGAATGAGCTCTGCATCCCATCCACCCCCATCCCCCAGACCTTTCCTGGGATAGTGGCTCTGGTGCCTGCAGATCAAAGAGGAGGCTGACAAACTGCAAGTGTTCATAAAAGAGCTGTAGAAATGATTCAGAGTCTGGGCAACGTCTCTCTGGTGAAAGTGAGCTTGAGCCATTTGGGCCATCAGAGAGGAAATGAAGAGAAGACTCCATCACCATGTGCAGACACAAACACAGGGGAGATGACTTCCTCTGATGGATGGCTCCAGCAGCCAGCAGAGAAACCCACGGTGCAGAGTGGCTGGGTGGTCAGGATTCAGCCTTCATTTGCAGCTGGAGCCTGCACAGGACTTGGAGGAAGCACATCTGTTTCCAGGGAAGGATAATCAGCTGTCGGTAGAAGGAACTATCAAAGGAACAAATCAGGAAAATCCTGAACAGGAGTCTAATTCAGGAGAGCTGCAGTGCTCTGATGAAAGCCATTGTTTTATTCCACTGGCAAGAGACTGAGCTGATGCTGTGGCACGGGGGGCACTGAAGGTTCTTGTTGGGGATAGCAGCTGAGCACCACCAGCAGAGGAGCTGCAGGAGGGGAGCAGCAATTCTGGCATCTTCATCTCCATGAAAATGCAAAGAAAGCTTCCTGTCAGCTCTCGTGCTCCCCATTCCCAACCCCGCTGGTTCCAGTCACTCCCAGTCCCCTCTGCTGTTCAGCAAGGGGGGGGAAGGAGAGGGCAGACATCAAATATTGCTGCGTTTAACGTCTGCAATAACACATCCTGTGCCTCCCTGCCAGCATTTGCGGGGCTATTATTCCACCATTCTTCTGTTTGTTCTTTTTTTTTCTTCTGGGCACGTGTTTTTCCCAATTCAGGCAAAATGACTGCTGCCATCCTCAGCTGTCCTGATTGCCTGAAGAAGCAGCTGATTGCATTATTCATCTGCAGTGCTCACAAAAGGCGTCAGAGCTCTCGCCCAGACCCCGAGCTGCTGATGTTGTGCGTCTGAAGGAAGGGGGAGGATGCTGTCTGAGCTAGGGGCACCTGGTGGCCCTGCTGTGGCTGTGGGGCCCCAGGAGCTGTGGCTGGGACAGAGCAGTGCCTGGGACAAGCCGAGCTGGGCTCTGTTCTGCTCCAAGGCTGCAGCGATGCTGAGCTGCAAATTGATTTTCCATCCTGGCGAGCAGAGGCAGCCGAACTCCAGGGAAATGGTGCCACCTGCGGGCATGAAGCACAGGAATCCCAGCCCTGGGAATGTCATCCTCACACACTGCTCAGCTTGGTCACATCTTTGGGACTGGGAAGTTTATGAACCCAGAACCAGAAAGAGGGAAATGCAGTGGAATGGAGTCAGCAGGGAAAGGTTAAGCTGTGCTTCACCACAGACACCTGGGCAGCTACAGACACAAACGGGGCTGGAGCTGTTCTTCTGTAGTTTAGAACAGCCCTTTCTCCATGGCCCAAACAGCCTCGACCAGGAGGGGGTGATCTGTGCTGGAAGCAAATCCACCACCAGGAGACCTGTGAGCTTTGACCCCGGACGCCCTGTGTGTTTGGGGAATTTTGGGGGGTATTTGTAGCTCCAGGATGCTTCCTGACACAGATCCCAGGATGGTTCCTGACACAGATCCAGGTCACTTCTGCACCTGGAGATGTTGGAATTTGCAGGGCTGGAGGGCCCTTTCCTTGTGTCACTTGGTGTCACCTCCAACAGCTCCATCCCTGCCAGGGGAGGGCTCAACATCCCCTCCAGCCCACCTGGATTGTGTGGGTGGAAAACATGGGAACACCTGTGCTGGGAATCATGAGCAGATCTGGGTGCCAAAATCGTGTTCAATTCACCTGAGTCTCTGCTGTTCTTTTGGCTGCTGAGCAGAGCTGCAGCTCTTCTTCACCCCCAGCCTTTGGTAAACAATTTGATGGGAATAAAACAAGGAGAGTGAGCAGCAAAGCGCACAGTTGCCTCTCCCAGCCTGTGCCTGAACACACACATTTTGTAGAATGTTCTCGGGGAAAAAAAGATATTAATAAGTAAACCCTTCTGATTGATTTAATATGCCAGAGCTTTGTTCTCAGTTCTTTGCTTGTACTGGTGCATAACAGTGGAAAAATAAAATGGAATCATAAAATGAAATAAATAAAATATAAAAGCCGTGCAACAGAGTGAAGTGAATTCAATCATCAGAGGAGCAGAATTATACATCAAGAGCAATCCAATATTGTGTTTAATCCCAAGGCATTATAAATCTGACAAACATCTAGGAATATCTTCGGAACAGAAAGGTGGGGTTTTTGAGGAATAAACAAGCAGTTAATCCTATTTACACAGATTTCTTTCCATGAACAGCATTTCACCTTTGGGTAAAGGCTTACCTGGGCTGGCCTGGGTGTGTTTCTGATTCCCAATATTCCTTCCTCGCCTGCTTTGCTGTCAGAGCTCAGCAGGAGCTGAGGACGTGGCCTGGAACCCTTCAGGCACTGTCAGACATTGCTGCTGGAGCCACAGCGCCAGTAGGAAAAGCTCATTCCCACAGATTTTCCTGCCAGGTTCCACCACTGCCATCCCTGTGCAAAGCTGCACTTGGAGCTCTCCCTGAGCCTGAGCCTGAGCCTGAGCCAGGCAAGGTCAGGGAGGCCAGGCTGGAACACTGAAATTGGTGCTGGAAGAGAACCTGGCAGGCAGCGATGGGAACTGCTCAGAGCTTCAGCTGCCCCCCAGGCCGCTCCAAGGCCACGTTCAGAGGGATTCCATGAGGAACAGCCCCAGGAAGAGCCTTCTCTGCTGCCTGAGCCCAGCACAGACCCCTCCTGGGCCATGGGAGAGGGTGGGACCCTTCCTGGAGGAGCCAGCAGAGGGTTATAAATCCATGAATGCAAACCACGCCAGGGAGTCTGCGCATGGACAAATAACATCGTGTTTGCTGTGTCTCAAATGCTGATGCAAAGCTGCATTAACAGCAGTGAACAGCCTTTGGATCAGGGCTGGACACCTCCTCCAGGGCAGGCTCCATGCCCAGGATCAGTGTCAGAATATCAGGAATGGGTTGTACTGCTCATGTAGGAGAGAATGTTACAGAAGCCCTGGGATGAAAAGCATTTAGCATAAATTGAATAGGAAAATAATGCTGGAGTTGGAGAGAAAGTTGAAGTTCAGCAGTTTCATTTGAAAAGAGAATGGAGCATCAAGCCCTGGGAAGTGTCATTTCCTGACTCTTGTGGAGTAACAGTGAGCTGTAAAATTAGAGTTGCATGGATGGCTGTGGAATGATGCTCATGAAAAATTAATGACAATAGCAGGAGACGGGAAAAATCCCGAAAACATTTCCATGACTGTTAAGTTTTATAAAAGCTTGTTTTCATTAAAATCTAAACTGTGTACTTTACCCGAGCTGCCAAAATCCCTGCAGCTTCTTTAAAGCAATGAGTGCTTATGGCAAAGAGCTTCTCTGTGAGCAGAGACTTGCAGGGAAGGTAATTATGGGAGATGGATGGGTTTTGTTCCCCCCACTGCTGTTTGCATGGAGCAGGGTCCTTCCCAGCCTGGAGCTGGGGGGACTTTGCCTCCTGGCTCTGCACTGAGGGTCTGAGCAGAGCTGGGGCATTTTGTGATGCCAGCCCTGTGAAAGGTCCCCATAAAAGGATCCCTGGGCTGCCTTTCCTCAGTTCATGCTGCGATTGCCACTTCAGGCAGCTCCAGGGATTTTAGTGGTACCTGTGCACACCAACAGATCCCTCGTGGGCGCTGAGAACACTGGAATGAGGCAGGACTCATTTTGTTTTTCAAGTACTGAGGCCGAGAAAATAAAGGGGAAGCCAAGCTCTGATCATCTGGGTTTGAAAGGGGAATATTCCGAAATGCAGCATTGCTAGAAATTGTGTTTCAATAACTGGAGCAGCCTCAGCCCATCTTTGGAGTGTGGATCACACCCGGGGCTCATTCTGGGTGTCCAGAGAGATCTTGTGCTTTGAAACACTGAAGGCTCTGTGAAATACTCCAACAGAAGGAATGGACCTGGATTAAAGAAAAAACCACAAAGCAACCCAGCACTGCCAACAAACAACAAACCAGCCTGAACTCGGTGTGGTTTCTGTTTGAATTTCATGTGCTGCAGCACTTTGAAAAGAGAAATTGTCTGTGTCTGGAGCATCTTGGGTCACTGCAGGTGACTCGTGACGCTCTTACACGAGTTCACAGACAAAGGCAGTACCACGAAATCAGCATTGTTGCATTTGCTACCCTGATGTGACTTTTCCCTCCTGGGATAGGATGGAATCCGGGAATTCTGTCTCATCCTGGCAGATGTTCACTTCCCACAACCTCATCCTGAAGATGCTCCCAGCACCACAAGGTGGGATGAAACACTCCAGAGCTTTCCTCCTTTGCCTGATTGATATTAATAGTGGCACAGAGAGTGCTGCTGACAGGGGAACAGATTTGTCCTGTCACATTTTTTTCTGCCTGGAGAACTCTGAAAGCCAAGTGAGTGCGTTCTCCCGTGATTTTATCAGCTGCTGGAAGGATTCAGACAGGTAGCAGCTGTGCAGTCCCATACAGGGTATCATGTTCCTAAATCTGGTGTAATTACCTTCCTCACCATCCCGAGCACCAGCAGCTGAGGAGTCTGACTCCTTCACCCTGGAGAGCTGTCAGCTCTGATCATTCCCTGCATCCTGCACTGGGCACGCTGGAACTGGGGACTCCTCTGGTGCTGCTGGATTTAGGAATCAGTTGGCATAATCAGCATCTCCCCAAAACAGCACAGAAATCCAAGTCCCAAACTGGATTATCTTTATTTTCTATTAGTAGGCCATCTGTGGAACTGAAGGTGTTGGTTTATGGATGGAATTTAAGGATGGAATTGGCAAAGCAAATAATATTCATTTTTGTGCCTTCCTTTGGCTCTAGACTCAAGTGGGATGCAGGGATGATCCCACCCTGTGTGGCATTCAGGGTTGGGATCTGTGCTTAAGGCAGGGCAGCAGGACCCCCCCACTGGACACCCCCAAAAGTGGGCTGGAAATGTGTCCAATGTGCCCTTTCCAGTTCACACCCCCTTTTCTTCTCCTCAGCCTCCTTTTAGGCTCATTTCTTTCTTTGGTTGTGTCTTTTGGGGTCATTTACACCCAAACAGGGACAGGCAGAAATCCTTTCACCTCCTGCAAGGAAGGTGACCCAAATATATCCTCCTTTCCTCTCTTTCCTCATCAGTACCTGCTACAACACGAAATTGGTAAACTGAATACTGGCTTGACAGTGCACGAGTTGCCCAGGTATTTCCAAATGGATACAGAAGATTTAATTAAAGGAAGGCAGAATTCTGAGCTGCCTGAGCTGTGCGGCAGAAAGGCTTTTGCTGCACTCTAGTGGCTGTGGGAGACTTCACAGGAACCCGAATGGGATTCCTCTCCTCAGAGATGTCCATTCACAGAATTTATTTCGATTAATTAAACAGATACCAGGTGATATTCCAGTGGAAGGTGCAGGATCTTTAAGGGCCCTTCCAACCCAAAGCATTCCCGGTTCTCTGGTGAAATAAATCCAGAGTTTGTCGATGCAGAAGTTGTGTATAAAATCAAGCTGCTTTTTTGGAGTTTTTATTTCATTGAGTTGTTTCATTCAAATCCAAATATTTCACAGGCACGGCCGAGCTGGCAGAGCTGATGCTGGAGCTGTCACCCTTTGCTGTGGGTGGCTCAGGCATATTTATTTTCATTGGGAAAGGAAACACCTCCATTTTTTTTTGCCCACATGAGTTTGCAGAGGCTCCTAAATGCTCTAAAGCATTGTCATAAAGGGATAATTTGTCAGTATTGGCAGCAGAGCTTTTGCTCTCTGGTCCTGAGCCAGAGAACTCTGTCTTTGCAATGATGAAACACCAGACACGCTAATGGGGAAGCTGGAACTGGTTCAGCAAGGGGGATAAGTAAGTGCCATAGATCTCTAAAAAGCTGGAGAATTCACCCAGAAAATGCAGGCTATTGAGTGCAATTATTCCTTGTCCCACTTTTAAGGAGGAAATGGCTGTTTTCACCAAACTGGGGAGTAGAAGCTCTGGATCCAGAGGGGACACTGCTGTGGAAAACGCCTGGGGTGTTCTCCCAGAACTGGGGAATGAACTCTGAGCTGAAAGGAGGAGTGGCTGGAGCTGCTCAGAACTCGTGGAAAAGTAGGCCCTAGCTCCAGCAACCTTCCCTGGGCCTGGAAATGTGATGATGGAGGGAGCAGGAGGGGAAAGGCAGCACGGGGCCCTTTCAGAGAGGGAAACTCAATTTTTGCTGTCTTTACCCAGCAGCTGGCACAGAGGAGGTGCCTCTGCTCCGAGAGGGATCTCCAGACGCTGCTACAGTACCTGCAGTAATAATCAGAGTTAGTATCTACAGTAATTCATTAGAGTCAGTGCCTGTAGTAATAATTCGAGTCACTGATGCTTTGTTTGTCCTCTGAGCCATGAATCTGCACAGGGAGTGCAGGTGTGGAAGGGAAATGTTCACTCCCTGCTCATCTTTCCCTGTGCTCTCCATTGGGAAATGCCCAATATTGGCTAAAACTGGGCTAGAAGCAGCAGGAATTTGGACAGAGCTGGTTCCTTGAGTGATCTTTGCAGGGGGAATTTGGGGAATTCAAGGATGTTGCAGGGGATCCAGCACAGATGTGCTGGAAGCAGCCCAGCAGGACCCTGGTGCTCATCAGAGGAGAAAAGCATTGAAAAATATTATTTCCTCCAATTGTTTTACCTGGTGTGTTCAGTATTAGAGCAGATACCTCAAACCTTGTGTTTTAAATGTGAGTATTCAGGAATTTCTGTGGCCCCATGGAGAAATGGCCCATCCAGGCTGCAGTAAAATTTCTTGCATTTCTTACATTCGTGATTTTATTACAGTAAAAGCATCCAAAAATAACGTGATGGAAGTGAAAGTAACTCTTTCCTATGGAGTTGAACAAACTGCAGAAACTCAAAACCTTTCTCAGATAAATTCTTAAAATCTGTTTCCCATTAAAAACACCCAAACAAACACGCACAAATATAAACATGAAACAATCACTACACAAAAAAATCCCACATAGCTGAATAAATCTCTGTTAATTGTATTGTTATTACCTATTTCTCTCGAAGGACAGGTTGGAATACACAGCCCTCTACTTCCCTGATAAAACAGGGAGTTTTCTGATGATACATCTCATCTTTTTGATTATGAATACACTCGAAATGCTTCGAATTTCTGCTTTTCTCTGGGAGTCAGAGCTTGGCTAAGAAAAGGGAAGGCCAGAGCAGCAGATGGCAGCCGAGCCCCACTGCTGAGCCTTTCCTGGCTGCGGAGGGATGGGAGAGGCAGAGTCAGAGGGAGCTGGCAGTGCTGACACCTGCAGGGCTCTGAGCAGGAGCGTCCTGAGCCACAGCGGCTGCTGCACATCCATTCCCGGCAGGGATGCAGCTGAGGGTCCCAGAGGCAGCTCCCAGCTCCCTCCCAGAGCAGGCTCCCATGAACTGCAGAGAGCCCTCGATGAAAGGCCCGGGAAATGCCCAGGAAGGCAGGGACTCTGCAGGAGCCTCCACCTGCTTGGCTTTCTCCTCGTTTCCAAGGCAATCTAAGATCTTAAAAGGACAAGATGACATTTCAGGAGGAATGTGCATTAATAAAAGCAGTTGTTTGCAAACCTGCAGCTCTGCACAGGTTTTAGTGGAGAGAGAGGAGCTGCCTGAGGTGGATTGGGATCTCTGCCAGGGTCCAACATTGCCACTGCCCTCCCATGGGTTGTGGATGCATCAGAACAAACCTGAGCTGAATTCTGGGCACTTTGGTCCACTCCTCCACTCCCCATCTGCTGAAGTTCAAGTGGTGTGGGGTGCTCTGGACTCCTCCAAACTCCCTGTGAGGATGGCACAGGACAGAGGATGAGCTCCTCTGCCCTCCAGCTTCTGTTTTTCCCCATGTGGAGGGCCAGGTTTTCAAGGAGCACGTGGAGCTCCCTTTCCCCACTTCCCCCACCTTCTCCACTGGAGGAGCGAGGTGTTCTGCCTCCCCACCTCGAAGGCCCTGGGAGCCCCCCTGCCCTGAGCTGCTGCATTCAGTGTAGGGAGGGATGTCCTGGGCTGAGACTGAGCTCTCAGGGATGGGAAGCTGTTGCTGTCCCTGGAGACCCCCTGGAGAGGGTGACAGGACACTCTGGCAAACCACGCCAGGACTGACAAGGATGAGCAGGACCCTGAGAGAGGAAGAGATGCACAAACTCCTCGTTCTTGTACAGACTCCGCTTGCTTGCACAAACCCCTCTTTCTTGCCTCATTTCTGCTTGTGAGCAATTTGCAGCTGCTGTAGGGCAGAAGAGGCTTCAGAAGTGAAGTCTTCCCTCCTTCCAAGCCCACCCTGTGCTTTGGCAGCAGAGGCAATGTCCATTTGGGAGGACTCCAAGGGGTCCCAGCCCAGCTCAAAACCAGGAGTGGGAATTGCTGCCCAGGGCTGCTGTCCTGCAGCTCTCAGGGTCAGGTGGAAATATCAGTAAACACACACACACAAGCCACCAGATTGTGCTGACTTGTTAAATATAAACGAAAACATAATTAGATTTATAATGTGTCTCTCCTCATGCCCAATCACATAATTTACCAAAGCAGGTGGGGGGAGAAGAACAAGCCCTCACAACCTGCTGAAATATCATTATTAACATGCACATGAAAAGTCAATTATGCCAGAGGGAGGTATTTAAGTGAAGTGAGTTTCCATACTCTGGGATTACACCTTGGGGATTATATATTTCTTATTTATTTATTTATTTTCCCTCATATCTCTGCTGCTGCTTAGCAGTGAGGAACAAAAAGGGTACTAGGAGATATTTTTAATTCCTCTAAAGAAATAGCCAAATATGCAGACGAATAATTGCTCCTCTCCCCATCAATATTCTCCCCCATCACCACATCATAAAGACGCTCTGTTCTACACAGTCACACAGGCCTGGTTTGTGGTGTTTAGTTTTAAATGACACCAGGGACTGGTCTTCCAGCCCTTCCCCGGGGAGCACATTTGAAAGCGCTGTTATTATTAGTTGCAGTGTTTATTATTTGTATTACAGCAATGCCTTGGGGCTTCTGCTGGGACTGAGATCCCATTAGGTGGATGCTGAACAGGGAAAGGCAGTTCCTGCCTCAAAGAGCTTGCAGTGA
This sequence comes from Acanthornis magna, assembly GCA_036785705.1. Lineage (NCBI taxonomy): Eukaryota > Metazoa > Chordata > Aves > Passeriformes > Acanthizidae > Acanthornis > Acanthornis magna. The sequence continues at coordinate 969,488 of JAWUZG010000431.1, read as the reverse complement.
AAGCAGAAGGAGCAGACAGAGGTGGGGTGTGGGGAAGGATGAAATGAGGTGTTGGAAGCCACAGGAAACCTCCCCGTGAACTGCAGCTCTTTGGGGCTGGCCCTGCTTGACAGAGAGTTCTCCAACTGATCCCAAAGAACTGGAATCCCAAAGAGCTGCACCCAATTTCCCGTTTTCAGATGAAGGTCAGGCTTCCCCTCTGGAGTGCTCCGCAAACAGAGGCGCTCACTCTGACCTCCTGCTCCCAGAGCAGGGCAGGGACCAGGGCGAGAGTTGGGGTCTCTGCTCCATTTCATTTGTGAAGGCAAAGTGCACCCTGAGCTGGGGCAGGCAGAGCTCCCTGCAGCTCCCATCTCCAGGGGATCCAGCAGGGCTCTGTCCAGCAGGCCATGCGGACGAAATTATCTCTTACCCCCTTTCAAGATTCTGTGAAAACACCTGTGTTTATTGGGACATTGAACCAGCTAAATACTCAAATTTCAATCATTTTTTGGACAGAAACGTGCATCTGAGATCGAGATGAGATTTGGATGTGGGCCAATCAATGAAAAACGTGATCAAACCACAATTTGGGGGACCTCAATAATGTGTGATGCCTGGTTCAAGGCTTGCCAGCATTGCTGGAGTCCAGGATTATTGTCACGAAGGATCCCTCCCATCACCCTGCACTGAGTTTTGTACATCCCTCCCTTTCTCTTTTTGTTCCACCACTGACAATGAGCAGATCTTTACATCCAGGAGAAGAACTTAATCAATGTCATTAAAACAAAGTCATCACAAACCAATACTGAAATCCCTCAGACCCATAAAACTCCTCCAGAAGTGGATTCCTGAAGGCCTTTAGGACTCCTCAAGCACTGCTGAGCCCCTGCATCGATGCACTTGCTTTACCAGTCATGGCTTTTCCACACATTCTTGCCTAAGGCGTGACAAATTTAATGGTGTATGTTTTGCTGAATTGTTGACTCTTGTTTTTCATTCCTGCTAAGTTTCTGGTGAGGCATAAAAGAGTGTTTTGTGAGCAGGGCTCTGTGCACTCAGCTCTGCCGTGGCTCCTTCCCTTGGCCCTGCTGCAGAGTCCCCTCAGCCGAGTTCTGGCTTAGTGAGAACTGAATCACACTGAGAGGAAAACCAGGTTAAAGAAGCAGGTTTTAGCTCCCTGTTAATTGAAGCTTATCTGGGGCCTGGATAATTGCTCATAAATACCTGCTGAGTTGCCAAGCCTGTGTTAAGGCTTGTCAGTCTTCAATAAATCTTTGAGATTTAAGATGCTGCTCTTTGCTAGTGCCCATCACTCCCCAGCGCAAGGTAGGGCAGAGCCAGGCAGCTGAGCAGGATTCCTCCCAGGCTGCAGGGACGTGTGAGAAGGGCTGTGCAAGAGCTCCTGGAAAGGTCATCGGTATTTTTGGAGCAATAAATCATGGAGGGAAAGATTTGCATTTTGGCTGTATAAAATCCAGGGCTGGATTAGAGAGAGCATACTTTGCAGTAATATTTCTCTCCTGACTTGTTTTATTAGCTTCCTTTAAACATGTTACATTATTGCTTATAGAATTTCATTTACTTGGATTGGCAGCTTGATAAATATGTCTATTGGCGATGATTTGGATTGCTCTGGGCATTAATATTATTAAAACCTGTCACAAGGAAATGTCTGAAAGATGACTTACTGTAAAGATTACAGCATGAAATAAATCATACAATGGTATTTGTTACCGTTTATGGCCTCTTGGAGCCGAGTCAATCCCTTTTTATGTTGCATTATTTTTCAAGTTTTTATAGCCTTACATTATATATCGCTGTCAGAAATGAACAGATGGGGTGTCAAACACGAGCCTTCTGAATAATTCCCACCCTCGGGTTATTTGTATGAAGGACAAGTGTAAAGCTGTGTTCTCGAGAAAGGAGCGGGATGAGGTGCAGGCAGTGTTGTTCCAGCGGGCAGCTCCTTTGTCAGCAGCACTTTGTGCTTTTGAGCAGCACCTGGGCTCCGGGGCGGGGGCTCCAGGCAGGCAGCAGCAGAGCTCGGCACAGCAAAGCCCCAGAGCCTCTCCAGCCCCACATTCCCTCGGCAGCAGCAGAGCTCGGCACAGCAAAGCCCCAGAGCCTCTCCAGCCCCACATTCCCTCGGCAGGAGCAGAGCGTGGCACAGCAAAGCCCCAGAGCCTCTCCAGCCCCACATTCCCTCGGCAGGAGCAGAGCGTGGCACAGCAAAACCCCAGAGCCTCTCCAGCCCCACATTCCCTCGGCAGGAGCAGGGCATGGCACAGCAAAGCCCCAGAGCCTCTCCAGCCCCACATTCCCTTGGCAGGAGCAGGGCATGGCACAGCAAAGCCCCAGAGCCACTCCAGCCCCACATTCCCTTGTCAGGAGCAGGGCATGGCACAGCAAAGCCCCAGAGCCTCTCCAGCCCCACATTCCCTCAGCAGGAGCAGAGCGTGGCACAGCAAAGCCCCAGAGCCTCTCCAGCCCCACATTCCCTTGGCAGGAGCAGAGCGTGGCACAGCAAAGCCCCAGAGCCTCTCCAGCCCCACATTCCCTTGGCAGCAGCAAAGCTCGGCACAGCAAAGCCCCAGAGCCTCTCCAGCCCCCCATTCCCTCAGCAGGAGCAGGGCATGGCACAGCAAAGCCCCAGAGCCTCTCCAGCCCCACATTCCCTTGTCAGGAGCAGAGCATGGCACAGCAAAGCCCCAGAGCCTCTCCAGCCCCACATTCCCTCGGCAGGAGCAGAGCATGGCACAGCAAAGCCCCAGAGCCTCTCCAGCCCCACATTCCCTCTGCTGCTGGAGCAGGGTGAGGTGTGGAAGGAGTGTTCAGTGCCAGCCAAACCTCCCAGGGCTGCAGAAACTCGGGCAAGTGGAGATGCCTGGAGGTACCCCAGACACTTCAGGGGGAGGATTCTAATAAAAGCCCCTCCTGAACCACACAAATGGCATTTCTGGAGCTTGGGAAGCATAAGGAGGCAATTGAACAGATACTTTGGACACTGGAGTTCTGAGAACCGATGTTCATTGCGAAGCTTCTCTAGGAATGGGTGATAATATTTTGCATTCCACTTTTGGCTGGGTTGGGAAGTCCCATTGTTCCTGCTCTGTATTTTTGAGGCCTTCTCCTCAGAGTCAGGGGCATAGTCTGGTTGGAGTGATGGTTAAGCTAATAATACGCAGGCAGTTAATGAGGTTTATTTGAGTTAAAAACACTCAGATGGGAGATATGGTCCATCAGGATTTACTTCTTGGTTCAGTTTGGGTTGGATTTTGTAAATAGGCCTCCAGTTATTCCGTTTTTCACTCCCTTTCCTTCTGGACAGCAAAACATTTGGAATACTGAATTCAAACCTCTCAGCCCTTGCCCGCCCTCACACACAGGATTTTTCCTTCAGTTCGTGTCCCACTCGCTGCCTTTGGCACCCAATTCCCTGTGAGTTCAGCCACCATTCCTGGTGAATTCAGTCAGCTAATCCAGAGTTTAATTCCAGCTGCTCTCTGGAGCTCTCTTCCCCTGTGTTCCCATGCCTCTCTTATTTCTCTGAGCCTCCGCATTACAGACCAGGGAGCCTCTCCCTGGGCTCCTCAGCCTCTTTTCTCTGCTCCATGTGAAAATGCTCCACCTCTCCCTCCTCCAGGCCCTTGTCCCACATCCATCATCAGGAGTTTTAGGGATTCCCATTCACCCTGCAAGGAACAGTTGTTCTGCTCCTTGTACCCGGAGTTGCACCCACCTGGGCCCACTAATCCCATCCCACGTTATACACTGCCATAATCACCTGAAGAATTTGCATGAGTGATGGTGTGAGTTCTGAGTGCATAAGGATAAGTTTCATAATTAGCTTTCCCTGTGAACTTGTGCAAACCAGCCTATTTATAATTTGGTCAGCCCCTGATTTTTAATGAGGGTGCTGAGAGGGACCAAAGCCTCTGGCAGCATCATTTCACATTTTAATTACCCACAGTAATTCTGACAATTACACCAATGTCATAAATCACATCATAATGACCCATTAAAAAAAAAAATCCCTCTTTAATGATTGGATGAGGATTTAAATTAAACAGACACGCAATGGCTTAACAAGAAGCCAAAAGCTCCATGGAGTTTCGAAGTGTTCCAAATCTTTTCATTGAGCCATGGCTCCAAAAGACCAAGAAACTTCATGCAAAGTTTCTTTCAGAGGCCAAGCCCTGATTTCCTTTCCATGGAATTAAATCCATTCCTGTGTCCCAGACAGGACTCCTACATGATAAGAGCCTTAATTGGCCATTCTGGTCTCTGTCTTTAGTCCAGAAGGATTTAGGATGGTTCTTGCTGCTGGCAGTGCCAATCCTGTGGTCACAAACATCCCTGGATGTTACTGGAGCACAGTGACTTTGGATTTTAGCCAGGAAACTTGAGTTTGGGGAGGGGTAGGACTGAGCCACAGCTCACGTGTGCCTGTTCTGGCAGAGTTTTGGTTGCACTGTCTGGGGTTTACTGAATCTGAATTTCTCCCTGAGTGTGCTGTTCCATGCCCTGCTCACCAGGGGCTCCTGCTGAGGGGCACAGGGGGTGAGGGATGCTTGGCATCACTGCTCCTCTGTGGTGATTCCTTGGGTGCCACCTCTTAGACCTGAACCAGGGTTGGACTGGGCAGCAGGGGACTCCTCTGAGGAGCAGAGTCCACACAAAGGTGCCACCAGATCACCCCAAACGAGGCTGTGCCCCCCAGCATGGGATTCAGCTGGGCCCTGGCTCCCTGCTTTGGGCCCTCAGTGAAAATCACTTCTATTATCTCAGGTCTGGAGCAAGCCAACTTCTGCTCTTTAGATTATTTTGCTCTTAATAACGTCACAATAAGTGGGTGGAAGTAGCTAATGGCTCTAAGCCACAAATGATCCCAAATGTTCCCAGTCTCTGCTCTCCTGTAAACCTTGACAGATTGGGAGTGCTTAGTAAAATATTGTAACACTCAACACGCATTTACAAGACAGAGATCCGTCCCATGACGGCTTCCAGATGTGCAAGTGTGTGCAATTTCATAATTCAGGAACAGACTCTATTGCCCTCTGCAGATCCCCCATCAGGCTGTTCATAAATGCTGCTCATAATTAAATTAACCCACTAACTAGCCATGCAAATTTTGATAAGCGGTGACCAAAAAAATAAAAGCAGGGAGCTGTTGAGATGCTCTCAAAAAATGACAAGGTTGTCTTCAGGGACTTTTTATCATTATGAGAAGACTTGTTGTTTTCCCTTCCTGTTTGCCAAATTCGACTTTGTCCCTTCGTACATGACAACTGTTTCAAGGTTTTAATCTAATAATTAGGAGCTGAATTTTGCCACCCTTCCTCAAGCTGTCTGCTGTCTGCCTCTCAGAACAGCCTTCCTGCAATCAAAACAGCCTCTGCTCTGTGTGTGGGCAGCAGGATCAGGCTTTGATTTTTGAAATGCAACCTGTGCCCATCCCAAGAGCAGTGGAAGAGCAGGAGGGAAGGGATGCAGCCCCAGGGAAGGGATGCAGAGCAGGAGGGAAGGGAGGCTGTGTTTGCTGGGAGTGCTTTGGGTGGAGTTTGGATGCAGAAATGCAGAGCAGGGGAGAGTGGCCTCTGTTCTGTGTCACTCTGGGGTTCCTGTAGGGAAATGGGCCCTGGTGCATTGAGTAAAATGTTCAGGCAGTTTGGAATTTCTCCATGAACTCTTCAGGCTTTGCTATAGGAATTCTTCCTAAGGCATCATCACCTGGAGTCTGGGCACCAGAGAACCTTGGCTGTTTTACAACATGAGTATCAAAAAACACCTATTTTACAGAAGGACTCAGCCTTTGTTTATGCATTGTGTAAATCCCAATGCCACACAGCTCTTTCCAAGCTCTTTCCTCACTTCAGTTTAGTTTACCTTTATTGTTTCTGTTTCAAACTCTAAATAAAGCTGGAGTCCCTCACCTTGGTGGGGGACTGGAAGCATTGCTGCAGTAGAGATGATAACTACAGACTATTTTTATTTTAGTGTTTTCTGTACAACTGCACTGACTTCACTGGGATTACATGTGCATTGCTTGGGGCAGATTCGGTTCAGTGGATGTAATTAAGAAAAATTTAACTACTCATTTTTAAGATTGGTTTTACTTGTCGCCTGATGTATTTGTTAATTATGGGGTGGAATACTCTAAATTATAATATTTTCCAACAAGACGTAATACCTCTGTGTAGGGTAATTAAACCTCACAGTTCCTGGTGAGGAAGGGGAGGCTCTTTGACGCATTGGAGTGATTTAATCCAGGAGGAGAATCAGCCAGGTCCAGACAAGCCCCACATCATGACAGTGCAGGGCTGGGGTGAGGGAATGGGCTTTGTGGTGCTTTCAGGGGCACAGCCAATATTCCCTGAGTGTGTGTGGAACCCCACTGCACCCCAGAAGGTGAACACATGTGTGGATCTGGGAGGGAGTCAAGAACAGTGAGAGGATTCCCAAATGGGATGTGAACAACACAGACCAAAAGTTAAATCATCCCCGGGGCAGGAAAGGAGTCAGGGCTGTGCTGGTGGAGCCCCAGCCCAGGGGAAAACACCCACAGGGGTATGCCCTCACTGACCCCTCACCTGGCTGTGGTTTTGGGGACAGCACCCACAGGGTCTGCCCTCACTGACCCCTCACCTGGCTGTGTTTTTGGGGCAGTGGTGCAGGCTTTGCTTATTGAGGGGCTTTGTGAGTCGGCTCCGACCCCGTCACCTGTCTGGGCAAGATTTAGAACCCAAAAGCCCTGGTTGCTGAGGATTTGCTGCTATTCCGTAGCTGGAGCACAGAAGGAATCCAGTCCCCCAGCTTGTGGTGAGCACACGTGGCACCAAGGCTCGTTGTGACCACGTTTTCCTGTGACAAGGGGTGGAAGAGCTGATGTCAGGAGACTGCAGGCGAAGGATTCAACAAAGCTTTAGGGTTTGCAAAGGCATTATGAAGAATTTAAAGATAGCTTGTCAGCGGGAAGTTGTTGGCAGCTCACAATTTGATAAAAGGACTTCCACTCCCTGCCTCCTAATGCTACAGACAACTGTTAATCACTTATGTTAGTCCTCAAATGAAGTTTGAAACATCTTGGATGTGTCTGGCCATCTTTTAGCATAGCTGAGAGCTACATTATCTCCTTTGATTCATGGAAATGTGAATGACTGGTTTGTATTAGGTCATGGCTGAGGGAAGAGGCAAAAAAGAAATGGAATTTGCAGAGTGTGTGGCAGAAGGAACCCTTAATTAAAGGGTGGCTGTTCAGTCAGGGTGGGCTTGGCCTCAGCAGGGTGGGGCCATCACCAAGAGAGTTTCCTGCTCTCTTTTCTCTCTCTTTCCCACTTCAGGGATCCAACAGGTGCTTCCTCCCAAGCCTCTCTATTTCCCACAATATTAGAATGAGGAGCTGTCATTGCTGACAGGTTGTGTATAGAGATGATGGCTTTATTATGATCGGGATGCATCCATTGATTGATTGGTAAATCTGAGTCGAGGAAGGAGCTCGTGAGAAGAGGCTCTGCCTTGCCAAAATGCCACAGGATCCGTGGCCTGGGGGTTTGTTGTGTGAGGAGGGGATGTGTGGCTGATTTGATGGGGTGCATGGTCCCCCTGCCCTCCAGTCTGGTACCAGTTTGCTAAATTCAGGCAAACCACTCCTAAGTCTCCCCCTGCTCCTTGTCAGAGATGCAGATTTCCCTCTCCTAGTCCTGAAGGGTGGGTGATTCCCAGCTCTTCCAAACCCTGCTTCACACAGGTGCTGTTTGCCTGTGAAACCTTGTCAGGAGCTATGCAAGGGGCAGAAGAGAACAGCAGGGACAGGAGACACAGTGCCTTTGGCCCCTTCATGGCTTCCCCAAGAATTTGGCTCCGTTCCAGTCTCTTCAAACAGCTGGGGGTTTGTTGGGCAGCAGATAGGCAGAGCAGCACCGAATTGAAGGGCTTGTGTTTCACATGCTCCCGTTGCTGCTTCTGAGCTGCCCGGATGCTCACAAACACAGCACAGACTTGGAATCTGAAATCTGCTTCTCAGAATGTCCTGCAACGTGGATGTAATTTAAAATCTCTGAAGACAAGGGGAAAATTCCTGCTGACTTCTCTTTGCTCTCTATCAAGCCCATCTTTATATAAATATTGCTTCAATGAAGGTCCCTACTGAAGGATTCATTATTTAAAATAATCCTTGGGACTGAGTCCAAGCAGCAATAAACATCACAGCTGATACAATAATTCAAGGAAACACTTCACAGTATATTTTTCCTTATGTTTGTCTCAGCTGACATTGACAAAGGAATTTCTGCACCACACAACCCTTTCCCCCATCCTGGCATGGTTAATGTGTGACTCACACAACCTCATTTTTCCTCGCTACTACAGACATGAAAGCGGCAACGTCGGCAAGGAGGGCACCTCAGCAGCAGCTGAGATGGGATCTAAGAATGGGTGAACTGCAGCTGCTGAGGGGCTGTCCTGAGCTGGGCAGCTCCTCCTGTGCCCTGGGGGTCTGAGGCCAAGGAGGGAGCAGCAGAGCCTTCCTGGGTTCTGCAGGAATGTCCCCATGGTGTGGTGCTGCTGACTGCAGGAGGCTCTGCTGCGAGGCGGCGGAGTTGTTTTGGAGTCTTCATGTGTCTTTCTCCTCATTCTAGGAATAAGCTGGAGCTTCTACTGCTCATTCCATGGCCATATTTACTTGTGATTTAGGTGGTAACCTGGGAACAGAAAGATCTCCAAGGTAACGAGGGATCAGCGATGCCTCCCGTGTTCAACCAGAGCAGGGCAGGCACCTTCCCTCAGGAGATGGACCAGGGAAGGGCTGATTGACACCACTTTTACTTTGGAATATTGTGTGCTGTGTTCCCAGGCCCCTGGGCCTGTGCCATTATTGATCAGGAGATCTCTAAGACAGTTTGGTTTATTTATTTAATGCGCCTAATCCGTAAAAGAACAAATCCCATCTCGAAATGGCAGGTTGTGCTCAGAGCTGCCAGAGAGCTGAGAGTAGGCAACCAGATCTTGCAATGAGGTGATCAAAGATTTCATCAAAAATACAGAATGTTCAAGCTGTTCTGCCAGCTGGGAGACTTGTAGCAGGCTGGAATTCATGCTGCTTGAAATGCTGCAGCTTCCTCCTGAGCAAATAAAAGGGCCCTATTGCCCAGCAACCTCCAAAATAGGATTAGTCACTCCAAATGGGCAGATATCCCAGCAGCACTGGGAGCTCAGCTCTGGGAACTCAGGGGTCATGTTTGGAAAAGATCTTATGGGCAGGTTTACATGAGGGAGAAGCTCCCAAGGGCTGGTGTGTGGCAGCTGCCCTGCGCCACTCCTGTTCTGTGCTGAGGGGTTGGTGAGGCTGGGTCAGGCTGTGCAGGGAGCTCTGGGTAAGCACCAGGGGCGTCCACAAAGGAAATAAGGGCAAAAATTGCTTTTGCACTTGGTGCTCCTGCAGCATCTTCCTGTACAAGCACAGTTCTGGTTCAGGCAGGGCCTCAAGGGCCTGGCAGACTGAGGTGCATTTTGGGAAGTGAGCTGTGCACTTGCCAAAGTCCCAGGCTGTGCTTTCGGTGTCTGAAAGGTTTGTTCCTAAAGTTGTTTGGGTGCTTCAAGGTGCAAATACACTCCCAGGGGCTTCGTCATAGCACTGCAGAATTTCCTTGTGTTGTGAAACCCAGGATGGGAGAACGGGTGGAGGATGGATGGATAAAGGATGGATAAAGGATGTACATGAGAGGAGTTCTTCCCTGATGGCCATGCAAAGCACAGGGCATGAAAACATGGGTCACGATATGATCCTCTGATTTTTTTTTCCTGAGGCATTAAATATTCATGTGCTTTTTTATTTTAATTTTAAAATTGATCTAATGTGACCAAGATGTCTGGGAATGAAGGTATTATTTTCCCCTTTACCTGAGCAATGAAGTGATAAATGCCAGACCTGGTCAGTACTGGTTGGGAGGAAGGCCCAAGTCCTTTAATGCCTCACCTGGCCTTGCTGCACATTCCCTGCTCTGGCTGCTCCTCTTGGGCTTGTAATTGTGCATTTCCTCTGCAGATGCCAGCAGTAATAGTTTTTCCAATTGTTCCTATAAAATAAGCTATAAAATAGATTGTGGTTTTAATTGTTTAGCTTCATTCAGCAGACTAATCGTTGGACTTCAGGCATGTTACATTAAATACAGCAAAAGGTTTCATTATTCAATTTAAACTAATCTAATTAGTTAGAGACAATCATTTAATTTGGTTATGATTCTAATCTCTCATCAGGAAACTTCTCCCTGACAAAGTCCCTGCTTTCTCTTTGGGAAATAAAACTGCCAAGGAGGGAATGTTGCAGGGAATTAGCCAGGAAAAGCCACCAGGCCCAAGTCGTTATAGAGCTCCTGGCATTAAACTGGTGCTGCTGCCTTCTCCATTTCTGAGGTTTTAAGCCAACAGGGATGAAATTTTCACTGCTGTAGGGCACACTTGGAACCCAAATACTTAGAGGGGAGATGCTTCTTTTTATATAAAATCTCGGCCTACCCAAGCTATAGAGGTTACACAGATAAGGAATGGTTGAAATCTTTCTGACTGAAGAGAAAAATCTCCAATAACCCCATTTGATGGTCTAGCAGAATTCTGACTTAAACTGGAAGTTGCAAGGACCAAGGAACATGGAAGGCAGGAGTGATAACCAGCAGTGCTCCGAGGAACATGGGAGTTTGTCCTGCAAATCCCAAGTGGAAATCCCAAGGTCTGCAGGAAGGAGCCCTTGGCTGGAGGTTCAGGAGTCCCAGGGGCAGGGACTGCTGGGTTATTTGGCCAAGCAGGAGTGAGGGGAGGCCCCTTCATCCCTCAAAAAGAGGAAAAGAATCCCTTTTCCTCGAGGCTGGGGAGGGAGGGTGCTCAGCTCCCAGACAGAGCTGGAGCTCAGAACTGCAATGGAAGCAAAACCAACTCCAGCCCAGCAGAATATTTATTGCATCTCTTCCTTCCTTAATTTGGCGAAGGAGCTGAGATTTCTCCTCTGGAGAACGTGGAGTATTAATTAACTGAGGACGGGCTGAGAAATGGATGGCCCTCCTAAGTGTTTTCCCTATACTTTATTATCATTCTAGGCTTTTAAAACAATGGCTGTGCCAAGGAAAAGATTAGAGTCAGGCAGAGACAGGGGCTTTTTTATAATAACCAGCCAAAATAGTATCAATACACAGCATATACCATCAGAACAGGAGACAAATTCGTTACAAGGTATATTTGAGTAAGAGGTAATTGTAACTTGAATAGATTACTTTTATCTAATGTATTTATTGCTACATAAATATAAAGATGTATAGAACGCTTCTGATGGTATCCAGAGAGGAAGTAAACAGTATGGATTTTTACATGTATAATTTATGTCTCTCCATCTCCAGTGACAGATATAGATCCTGTACCTTTACACCTTCCCTGCATCTTTCTACCTGTGTGTGGAAAAGAGACTCAGAGCAGGAAGGAGATTTCAGCCCCTCCATCCCTGTCCTGCTCCAGGGGTTTTGTTTCACCACTCAGGGCTGGAGTTCCTGGAGTGCAGAATGTGAGGATCTGTCAGCCCTGCCCAGGTCCTGGCTGAGCTCCTGTTCCTTGTTTCTCTCAGAGGTGGCAGCTCTGGGTGGCTGAGAGTCCTTCCAGCAGCACCTCAGGGCTCTCACTGGGACCAGCTGGGGAAACTGAGGCACGGCTGGTCAGGCACCTCCCCAGGGGTATCCTTGTCACATTGACCTCTAACTGCACCCTCAGGCCTTTGCTGTAACTCACACTCAGCTCTGCTCCCTCATTTCCCTGGGGAAGATGAGCATGGGAGGGGTTGGATCAGAAAAAGGGATCTCACAGGCTTCAGCAGCAGTGACACACAAATGCAAATTGTTTTTGTTGCTGTCTGTTGCTGTGATCAGTTATTTCTGACAGATGGGTTCAAACCAGAGCAGGGGGTTCTCTCCCCAGTTGTTCCCACAGCACTGTCCCACTCCAGTGGATAAAAAGCTGTGTTTCTAAGCCCAGCCTGGTTTATCCATTTTGGGTGTTTCACTTTGCAGATCAGGCTCAGTGATAGGGAATTGTCTCTTCCATGAGCTGACTACAATCCCAGTCTAATCAATCTTTGGCTGCACAGATAAGGCTGTTGCTCAGATTTACAGTCCTCGTGCAGACAGAAAAGCAGTGTTGGTTACAGGATATCATCATCAGGGAGTAAAAGAGATTTGCAAAATAAGGCTGAGACAGAGGTTTCACTTCTTCACATCACCATTAAATCTGTCAGTGAGAAAATCACCTCCCTCTCCAGTGTCGGGGTGGGCACTGCTGGTGGGACAGTGGTGGCTTGGCTGGATGTCCAGTGACCCTGCCCACCCAAATCCTCCCTTATGCCCAGCCTGGATGGACAAAACTAGGACATTCTGCCTCCTGATCGTAATGGAAAACAGCCTTTGGGATGGAAGGCTCTGGGATACTCCGGGGGTCTGGGGAGTGTTGCAACAGCACAGTTTGTGTGGGGGCTGCAACAATGCCCAAATCCACCACAATTCAGGGAGTTTGGGTTTCCCTGTGAACATTTCACACCTCACAAACCCTGGCCTGTTGTGCACAGCCCCTTCCCCCCAGGGTGGGGAATCAAACAGGTCTGAGAGAACCAGATCCACACGGAGCAAACACTGCTTACGCCTGCAGCAATGAGCATTTGTGGGGTCACTGCTGCTGCAAAGCACTTCTAATCTTTCCCATGGAAAAATTTAGGTTTTCCAGTAATGCTGTAATTACCAGCCTGTCATGTCACAAAGAAAACAGGTTGGCAAACCTAGGTACCGAACTAAATAATCTATGGCGTAATCTAAACATATAATGGTAATTAAAGCTGACAGCTTAATAAGATACTGAGATTCAAATGTACAGTAGTAATCTGCAATTAAGTAATCTTTTGTAATAGTACCCTGCCAGTTTGTAAAAATTCAGGTAGAAGGCTGTGTACTGTTTCCCAGCAAAAATATTGACACCAGGAAAAGGTATACAGGCAATGATCAGACATCCAAATCTGCTGGTGCTGTCCAGGGAAGGCACAAAAGCACCGTGATTCATCCCAGGCATTCAGTCTCTGCCACCAGCACACAGCCAGAGCTGCCTTGCTCAGCCTGGGAAGGGCTTGTGCTGCTGCTTTGGGGGATTTGATGCTCGACATTGCACAGGAGGGTTTTGGCAGCCCATGGTCTGCCCTCACAGAGGCTGGGTTGGAGCTACAACCCCTCCAGGACCTGCCAGAGGCTCTGATCTCCATCACTCTCGTGCTCCTCTGAGCAGAGAGGATCCATTCTACAACATCTGAACTGGAAAAAATTCCGTTTCTGGCAAAATCTTGAGTGGAGCTTAGATTCCATCTTCGACTTTATTCCCACCCTGTGAAATATTGGAGCATTGATACTCAGGCCTCAGAGGCTGTGCCAGGTAGCAAAGGCAAAATTTAATGGTAGAGGATACAGGATTGGATGTGATCAGATCCCAAAAAACAGAGTTCCAATTGGAACCTGCTAAATCAGCTTGCTGGTGAGAACCAGGAGGAAATAGGGCATGTTCTCCCAGGAACTTCTGGATTTCTCCTACATGTCTTTTGGGTTGCCAGGTTTTTAAAAAATTGTGGGTTTGTCTTAATTCTTGCAGCACGTGCTGCACCTCTTCATGTCCAGCCCTCATGAAGGGAAAGGAAGAAAAATCCCTCCCTCAAAAGCCCTGGAAGCAAATGGCTTGGGGGGAACTGTGCCCACCCCAGTGGATCCAGCCCTGCTGCCCCCAAGAGAATTACATTTGAGAGGTGATGCCAATAAGCAGCTCCCAGGAGAGCTTTTCTTTTTTAATCCTTTGCAGCTCTGGTGAATAAAGTGAGCCTTAGAAAAGCAAACTAAAGCAAGAAACTTTCTAAATATAGGCAGGGTTTTGGGATTTTTGCATTACAATGACATTCCTAAGCCAAGGTAAGAAATTTTCTGCATTTCTCAGATTGAACGATTGTGCCTTGGGTTGTGTCTTCTCTTTTTCCCTTTCTGCTCCTGCTCCCTTCCCTCTCCCCTCCTGCTGTTCCTGACTGTTTGTACAGGTGCTCTTTTCAGAGCCACAGCTTTGGGGAGCCCATCCCAGCCGGGTATAAAGACTCCCCAGCACCACAGAGCCGAGTGAGTTCTTTAGGAACAAATCCCACAGAAGCGGCGTGGCTGTGGCATTATTTATTTAGCCCGGGCCCTTTGAGAATTCCCAGGGAGACAGCAACAAGCACTGCATATCCAAGGAACGTTAAAAGGTTTTGCTCAGGTGTTAATTCAGTGGTTTTGAAGGAAGTCAGGATGGAGTCGGACGAGGCGCATTCCCGCCTCGCCATTACCCTCACAGACGACGCCAGCAACTCGGATGAGGTCCGCCCGCCCTTTTCTCGGCGGGTTCCCGCCCCTCCATTCCCCTCACGGACGGCGGCGGCAATTCAAATCAGCAGTGCCCGCCTGTCCCCTCACAGACATTCGGCGGTAACTCGGATCAGCTCCGCCCGCCCGTCCCCTCACAGACATTCGGCGGTAACTCGGATCAGCTCCGCCCGCCCGTCCCCTCACAGACATTCGGCGGTAACTCGGATCAGCTCCGCCCGCCCGTCCCCTCACAGACATTCGGCGGTAACTCGGATCAGCTCCGCCCGCCCATCTCTCGGCGGGTTCCCGCCCCTCCATTCCCCTCACGGACGGCGGCGGCAATTCAAATCAGCTATGCCCGCCTGTCCCCTCACAGACATTCGGCGGTAACTTGGATCAGGTCCGCCCGCCTGTCCCGTCACAGACGACGGCGGTAACTCGGATCAGGTTCGCCCGCCTGTCCCCTCACAGACATTCGGCGGTAACTCGGATCAGGTTCGCCCGCCCGTCCCCTCACAGACATTCGGCGGTAACTCGGATCAGCTCCGCCCGCCCATCTCTCGGCGGGTTCCCGCCCCTCCATTCCCCTCACAGACGACGGCGGCGGCAATTCAAATCAGCAGTGCCCGCCCGTCCCCTCACAGGCGACGGCGGCAAGTCGAATCAGCTGTGCTCGCCCCTCACGGCGGGTAACCCCCCCCCCCTCCGCCGGTCCCCTCAGACACGGCGGCAGGCACTCGAAGCTGAGTCCGCCTCCCTCGGGGAGCCGCCGGGCGGGCTTCGAGAAGACGTGTGGGAGTCGCCGTCGGACAGACCGTCGGCTGAAACACGGATGAGGGAAGGGACCGGCGCCATTGCAGAGCTGCACGATGTTCCAGTTCGTGAGGGAAAAAGCGAAGGTAAGTCTGAAGGGATAGCATGAACTTTGTAGGGGAGGAATGCTGGAACTCAAATAAGCTGTATCCGCCCCTCTCGGCGCGTTCCCGCCCGGTGGGTTCCCTCAGACGCGGCGACGGCCATTCGAATTAGCTGTGTCCGCCCCTCTCGGCGCGTTCCCACCTGGCCGGTCCCCTCAGACGCGGCGGCGGGCGGTCGGAGTAGGGGTGTCCGCTTTGTTCTGGGAGGTGCCGGGCGGGCTTCCATAAGAGGTATGGGGGTTGCGGTAGGGCAGCCTCTGGGCTGGGGCAGGGAGGGGGAAGGGGCAGCGCCATTACAGAACTGCACGGTGTTCTAGTTTGTGAGGGAAAAAGTTGAGGTAACTCTGAGGGGATAGCATGAACTTTGTAGGGGAGGAATGCTGGAACTCGAATTACCTGTAGACGCCCTTGTCGGCGCGTTCCCGCCCGGTGGGTTCCCTCAGACGCGGCGGCGGCCATTCGAATTAGCTGTGTCCGCCCCTCGGCGCGTTCCCGCCCGGTGGGTTCCCTCAGACCCGGCGACGGCCATTCGAATTAGCTGTGTCCGCCTCTCTCGGCGCGTTCCCACCTGGCCGGTCCCCTCAGACGCGGCGGCGGGCGGTCGGAGTAGGGGTGTCCGCCTTGCTCTGGGAGGTGCCGGGTAGGCTTCCATAAAATGTGTGGGGGTCGCCATAGGGCAGCCTCTGGGCTGGGACAGGGAGGAGGGAGGAAAAGCGCCACCACACGACTCTGTTTCAGTTTGTGAGGGGAAAAGCTGAGGTAATTCAGAGGAGACAGCAAGAACTTCCTAAGGGAGGAATGCTGGAATGCTCTGGTGTCACCTTTTGGGCATGGAATGAATATTTTTGGGTAAAAGTGAGCAGTGTGGAAACAAAAACTTCAGTGATCTGTGGAGGACATGTAGTGGACATTTTTGGCGGGAAAACCTGAGCTGATCTCTTGGGGAAAATGTCTGAGGTAATTTGTGGAGGAAAGGCATAGAAAATTTTCTGATAAAACCTCAGATAATTTTTAATGACCAGAAGAAACATTTTAGGAGAAAAATACGATATAATCTGTAGGAAATATTTTGGAGGGAAAATCTAAAGAAGTCTGTGGGAGACAGAATGGCTATTTTGGGTGCAGAATCTGAGATAACCTGTAGGAGACATTTTAGAGGGAAAACTTGAGGTACTCGATATGGGGCAGGATGGGCATTTTTTCAGGTAAAATCTTAGGTGATTTCTACAATACAGCTAGGGGATGTTTTGGAGGGAAAAACTGATGTAACCTGTTGGGAGGGTAAAAAGTCATGTTTTTGACAGAAAACATGATGTAATTTAGATAAAACAAAACTAGGTCATTTTTGACGTGAAATTTTTTGAGTGAATTTAGGATAATTTAGAGAAGAAAAATGACTATATTTGAGGGAAAGTCTGTTGTAGCAAAGAAGACAGAGGCAGCATCTTTGATAGAAAGTCTTGGATAACTAGGAAGGGACCAATGCCTCAAAAGATAGGCTGGAAATAAAACCCTATAGACCGCTATCTATAGAGCAGGTATTTGTTGATTGCAGAGCTGGAGGTGAAGGGGATTCCTCCACCTAACTCACCCACCTTTGTCAGGTGTTGTGGTTTAATTATACAATAAATTACATGTAGTATTGCTATGTCACTATAATATCATCATATACACCCTGGAACCAATTATACGTAACATGATCTCATGCTTGTAAATACTTGTTTTAAACTCTGCTTGCACCTCCCCAATTTGGTGGTTCGGGGGTCTCCTTCATGAAGGCTTCCAGAATCTTCTTCGCATCTGGACTTTACTTTGGAGCATGTGCAATTATGGTGTTCCTTACTCTCTCTGGTTCTAGCTGGACTAAATTCTGTATTGTATGGCTAATTGGCTTTACGTTGGCCAATTTCTCATTACTACTGTAGTTGTCCACACCTGCTGAAGTTTTTGTCTATTCAGCATTAAGTAGCTAGTCAATTCTGTAATAGCTGATACATTGTATAGAAAATAATAATTGAAGTTATATTAGTATAAAAAGATGCAATTCAGGTTATGTAGATATAAGAACCTGTAATTAAAATTATGTTGATATAGAAAATTGTGATTCAGGTCACATAGCTATAAAAAGTTATGATTCAGGTTCTATAGGTATAAAAGCTATGATTCAGGTTATATTGATATAGAAAAGTTGTAATTCAAGTTGAACTGATATCATATAGCTAAAGTTATATAAGCACCTTGTAACTCTAACCTGAGTTGTATAGGCATCAGGACATAGGTGATGTTTTAAGCAGACAACCTGGGATCATGTAGAAAGGGAGTCTCATGGGCAGAATGGGGAGCACCAGACGAAATGTCTTAGAAAAGCTGTCCTGCTGAGTCATGAGGTGCAAAAAGGAGCCACATACTTTCTAAACTAATCAAATCTTAGCCAAAGACCTTGTCAATGCTTTATGCCTAAAAGATTTTATAGCAGTAATTGAACCTATATACAATGTTGTTATTCAGGATAAAGCATTACAAACCAAATGTTATACAATAAATTTATAGAACTTAAAAAGGTAATGGTTATGCAAAAAAAAAAACCTAATCAATTTTTTACTACAAAAGGTAGAAGCTATAAAAACTAGTGCAGTATATTACATAATTTTAAAGCAATATTGAAGCAATTATATAAAAACTACCAAAAAACGATTATAAAATAAACCTTAATGTAAGACACCCATACCAACAACAGAGAAAAATGAAACTTCCTTATGTCTCAGAATTACCAGAGGGGTGTCCCTAGTGAGGGAGGGATCTTTGCACATACATTCCAAGAAGTATTATATTAGAAGAGCTACTGATACATTAGGGAGTGGGAGGTTTGAGAAGGAAGCCATGGGGCTGTTGGGACGCCGTTCCCTTCAGGCATGGGGAGCAGGAGCTTTTCAGGCCTGAGCGTCTCGTCGTCCTTTGGCAGAAGCCGTGGGACGACGGAGGCAAGAGCGGCAAGCTTCGAGCTCAAGAGCGGAGCGGCGAGTCAACAGCGAGCGAAGCGAGAGCCGTGCTGGCGGGGGCTCGCAGATGAAGAGGGGGCACGAGAGGCCCTCTGGGCAAAGGGCACTGCTGCCATGCCCTGGGCACCTTCTGGGTGCCCCGGCTGGCTTTGCGCTGTGCAAGGCCTCCCTGTAAGCAGAGGGCAGGGTCTTTGCTGGCGTTGGCCTCTTGCCAAGCATTGTGCTCCTTTGGCTGCCCGGAGAGAGGGGCAACCCTGTAAGCAGGGTGAGAGCCCCTGTCTCCACACCCGAGGCGGGGAAACGGAGCTCTCCCGGCCCCCAGCCCACCCTGTAAGCAGGGCGCAGGGCTTTTCCCCAAGCCCGGCAGCTTTCTGCCTATTCTGCTGGCCCCTGGCCAGCGTGACCCCCGTACTCGGGGCACGTCACAGCCTTTGCCCCCCGTGCCACCCCTGACGCGCCTCAGGGTGGCGAGGCCCCTGCGTCCTCCCCGAAGAGCTGGGCCAGGCCTGAGGCTTTCCCCTCGTGCTGGGCGCTGGAGATGGCTCCCCCAGCACAGTGGCTGCACAGAGCTTGCTCCCTCTTCTGGGACTGCCTTCCCCTCCCCTGTCTTCCCCTGTCTCGCCCCGTCTCAGTTGGTGTGCGTCAGCAAGTGCGGTTGTGCTTTAGACCCCCTTTAGAGGTAGCGCAGCGTAGCTTAGACTTCCCAGGAGAGAAAGAGGAGCTCTGTGCAGCCACAGGGGGAGAAAGTCTCGGGCCTTGCCCCTGCTTTCCGAGGACGGCGCGAAGCCGCTTAGTGGCGGTGTGGGCACGGTGACCCGCCTGTAGCCAGGGCCTGGGTCTCTGCCTATGCTGCGCGGCTGCCCGTAGTCCTGCAGGTGAGCGACCTGCTAGCGTGCCACGGCCACCTACTCGGGGCCCGTGTCACGGCTCTGTGGAGCCCTTTGTCCCCAAGAGCAGCCCCAGGTCCCTGTAACGCAGGGCTGGGGAGGCTGCTTTAGCCGGGTGCCAGGAACGAGAGCGCTCCGTGGCGCTTGTTGGGAGTGCCGGGCGCTGGGGGACGGCCCCGTAAGCGGGGCGGTGTGCGTCCCCTGGCCTCGGCGGGCGGTTGGAGGGACCCCCTGTAGTCAGGCGGGTATCCCTGGCCCCTGCCTTTCAGAGGCGTGCGGGCCAGGAGTCACAGGGGCCGGGCGTGTGCTTTCCCCGTCCTCGGGGCTAAGCTCCCGGCCCCTCGGCCTTAGGCCGTGAGCTGAACTTGCGTGACTTTTTGAGTGTGCTCTCCCCATCCTCGGGGCTGGGCTCCCAGGCCCTCGGCCTTAGGCCGTGAGCTGAACTTGCGTGACTTTTTGAGTGTGCTCTCCCCATCCTCGGGGCTGGGCTCCCAGGCCCTCGGCCTTAGGCCGTGGGCTGGACTTGCATGACTGTTTGAGTCTCGTTCCTGTCGCCGTGGGGGAAGGCCGAGCTCCGTGGCCCCCCGGGTGTCGACCGGCCTGTAAGCAGGCTTGCGCGTCTGGGAGCCTCTGTGCTCCCTCAGCTGGCAGCCTAGGTGGGGTGATGCTCCCGTAGGCGGGGAGCGCCCCGGAAGCGGAGAGAAGGAGCCCTCCGTAAGGCCTTGGGGCCCAGAGCCGCCCTGTAAGCAGGGTGCCAGCGCTCTGGAGTCCCAGGCACTTTGCAGTCCAGGCAGCGGCCGGAGGCCCCTGTAAGCAGGACTTGCAGCCTCTTTGGCCGCCGCTCTGCGTGCCCAGCTTCATTTGCCCAGAGGGCCTCGCTCCCAGCAGCGTCGGACGGGACCGCGCCGGACGTCGCGATGGTGAGTCGAGCTGGGGGCTTGTGTGGAGCTGGGGGGGTTCTGTGGGTGGTGGCTCGAGGGTCTCGCCGTGGGGCTGTTGGGTGGCCGTTCCCTTCAGGCGTGGGGAGCAGGAGCTTTTCAGGCCTGAGCGTCTCGTCGTCCTTTGGCAGAAGCCGTGGGACGACGGAGGCAAGAGCGAGAAGGAGAGCGGCAAGCTTCGAGCTCAAGAGTGGAGCGGCGAGTCAACAGCGAGCGAAGCGAGAGCCGTGCTGGCGGGGGCTCGCAGATGAAGAGGGGGCACGAGAGGCCCTCTGGGCAAAGGGCACTGCTGCCATGCCCTGGGCACCTTCTGGGTGCCCCGGCTGGCTTTGCGCTGTGCAAGGCCTCCCTGTAAGCAGAGGGCAGGGTCTTTGCTGGCGTTGGCCTCTTGCCAAGCATTGTGCTCCTTTGGCTGCCCGGAGAGAGGGGCAACCCTGTAAGCAGGGTGAGAGCCCCTGTCTCCACACCCGAGGCGGGGAAACGGAGCTCTCCCGGCCCCCAGCCCACCCTGTAAGCAGGGCGCAGGGCTTTTCCCCAAGCCCGGCAGCTTTCTGCCTATTCTGCTGGCCCCTGGCCAGCGTGACCCCCGTACTCGGGGCACGTCACAGCCTTTGCCCCCCGTGCCACCCCTGACGCGCCTCAGGGTGGCGAGGCCCCTGCGTCCTCCCCGAAGAGCTGGGCCAGGCCTGAGGCTTTCCCCTCGTGCTGGGCGCTGGAGATGGCTCCCCCAGCACAGTGGCTGCACAGAGCTTGCTCCCTCTTCTGGGACTGCCTTCCCCTCCCCTGTCTTCCCCTGTCTCGCCCCGTCTCAGTTGGTGTGCGTCAGCAAGTGCGGTTGTGCTTTAGACCCCCTTTAGAGGTAGCGCAGCGTAGCTTAGACTTCCCAGGAGAGAAAGAGGAGCTCTGTGCAGCCACAGGGGGAGAAAGTCTCGGGCCTTGCCCCTGCTTTCCGAGGACGGCGCGAAGCCGCTTAGTGGCGGTGTGGGCACGGTGACCCGCCTGTAGCCAGGGCCTGGGTCTCTGCCTATGCTGCGTGGCTGCCCGTAGTCCTGCAGGTGAGCGACCTGCTAGCGTGCCACGGCCACCTACTCGGGGCCCGTGTCACGGCTCTGTGGAGCCCTTTGTCCCCAAGAGCAGCCCCAGGTCCCTGTAACGCAGGGCTGGGGAGGCTGCTTTAGCCGGGTGCCAGGAACGAGAGCGCTCCGTGGCGCTTGTTGGGAGTGCCGGGCGCTGGGGGACGGCCCCGTAAGCGGGGCGGTGTGCGTCCCCAGGCCTCGGCGGGCGGTTGGAGGGACCCCCTGTAGTCAGGCGGGTATCCCTGGCCCCTGCCTTTCAGAGGCGTGCGGGCCAGGAGTCACAGGGGCCGGGCGTGTGCTCTCCCCGTCCTCGGGGCTAAGCTCCCGGCCCCTCGGCCTTAGGCCGTGAGCTGAACTTGCGTGACTTTTTGAGTGTGCTCTCCCCATCCTCGGGGCTGGGCTCCCAGGCCCTCGGCCTTAGGCCGTGAGCTGAACTTGCGTGACTTTTTGAGTGTGCTCTCCCCATCCTCGGGGCTGGGCTCCCAGGCCCTCGGCCTTAGGCCGTGAGCTGGACTTGCATGACTTTTTGAGTGTGCTCTCCCCATCCTCGGGGCTGGGCTCCCAGGCCCTCGGCCTTAGGCCGTGGGCTGGACTTGCATGACTGTTTGAGTCTCGTTCCTGTCGCCGTGGGGGAAGGCCGAGCTCCGTGGCCCCCCGGGTGTCGACCGGCCTGTAAGCAGGCTTGCGCGTCTGGGAGCCTCTGTGCTCCCTCAGCTGGCAGCCTAGGTGGGGTGATGCTCCCGTAGGCGGGGAGCGCCCCGGAAGCGGAGAGAAGGAGCCCTCCGTAAGGCCTTGGGGCCCAGAGCCGCCCTGTAAGCAGGGTGCCAGCGCTCTGGAGTCCCAGGCACTTTGCAGTCCAGGCAGCGGCCGGAGGCCCCTGTAAGCAGGACTTGCAGCCTCTTTGGCCGCCGCTCTGCGTGCCCAGCTTCATTTGCCCAGAGGGCCTCGCTCCCAGCAGCGTCGGACGGGACCGCGCCGGACGTCGCGATGGTGAGTCGAGCTGGGGGCTTGTGTGGAGCTGGGGGGGTTCTGTGGGTGGTGGCTCGAGGGTGTCGCCGTGGGGCTGTTGGGTGGCCGTTCCCTTCAGGCGTGGGGAGCAGGAGCTTTTCAGGCCTGAGCGTCTCGTCGTCCTTTGGCAGAAGCCGTGGGACGACGGAGGCAAGAGCGAGAAGGAGAGCGGCAAGCTTCGAGCTCAAGAGTGGAGCGGCGAGTCAACAGCGAGCGAAGCGAGAGCCGTGCTGGCGGGGGCTCGCAGATGAAGAGGGGGCACGAGAGGCCCTCTGGGCAAAGGGCACTGCTGCCATGCCCTGGGCACCTTCTGGGTGCCCCGGCTGGCTTTGCGCTGTGCAAGGCCTCCCTGTAAGCAGAGGGCAGGGTCTTTGCTGGCGTTGGCCTCTTGCCAAGCATTGTGCTCCTTTGGCTGCCCGGAGAGAGGGGCAACCCTGTAAGCAGGGTGAGAGCCCCTGTCTCCACACCCGAGGCGGGGAAACGGAGCTCTCCCGGCCCCCAGCCCACCCTGTAAGCAGGGCGCAGGGCTTTTCCCCAAGCCCGGCAGCTTTCTGCCTATTCTGCTGGCCCCTGGCCAGCGTGACCCCCGTACTCGGGGCACGTCACAGCCTTTGCCCCCCGTGCCACCCCTGACGCGCCTCAGGGTGGCGAGGCCCCTGCGTCCTCCCCGAAGAGCTGGGCCAGGCCTGAGGCTTTCCCCTCGTGCTGGGCGCTGGAGATGGCTCCCCCAGCACAGTGGCTGCACAGAGCTTGCTCCCTCTTCTGGGACTGCCTTCCCCTCCCCTGTCTTCCCCTGTCTCGCCCCGTCTCAGTTGGTGTGCGTCAGCAAGTGCGGTTGTGCTTTAGACCCCCTTTAGAGGTAGCGCAGCGTAGCTTAGACTTCCCAGGAGAGAAAGAGGAGCTCTGTGCAGCCACAGGGGGAGAAAGTCTCGGGCCTTGCCCCTGCTTTCCGAGGACGGCGCGAAGCCGCTTAGTGGCGGTGTGGGCACGGTGACCCGCCTGTAGCCAGGGCCTGGGTCTCTGCCTATGCTGCGCGGCTGCCCGTAGTCCTGCAGGTGAGCGACCTGCTAGCGTGCCACGGCCACCTACTCGGGGCCCGTGTCACGGCTCTGTGGAGCCCTTTGTCCCCAAGAGCAGCCCCAGGTCCCTGTAACGCAGGGCTGGGGAGGCTGCTTTAGCCGGGTGCCAGGAACGAGAGCGCTCCGTGGCGCTTGTTGGGAGTGCCGGGCGCTGGGGGACGGCCCCGTAAGCGGGGCGGTGTGCGTCCCCAGGCCTCGGCGGGCGGTTGGAGGGACCCCCTGTAGTCAGGCGGGTATCCCTGGCCCCTGCCTTTCAGAGGCGTGCGGGCCAGGAGTCACAGGGGCCGGGCGTGTGCTCTCCCCGTCCTCGGGGCTAAGCTCCCGGCCCCTCGGCCTTAGGCCGTGAGCTGAACTTGCGTGACTTTTTGAGTGTGCTCTCCCCATCCTCGGGGCTGGGCTCCCAGGCCCTCGGCCTTAGGCCGTGAGCTGAACTTGCATGACTTTTTGAGTGTGCTCTCCCCATCCTCGGGGCTGGGCTCCCAGGCCCTCGGCCTTAGGCCGTGAGCTGAACTTGCATGACTTTTTGAGTGTGCTCTCCCCATCCTCGGGGCTGGGCTCCCAGGCCCTCGGCCTTAGGCCGTGGGCTGGACTTGCATGACTGTTTGAGTCTCGTTCCTGTCGCCGTGGGGGAAGGCCGAGCTCCGTGGCCCCCCGGGTGTCGACCGGCCTGTAAGCAGGCTTGCGCGTCTGGGAGCCTCTGTGCTCCCTCAGCTGGCAGCCTAGGTGGGGTGATGCTCCCGTAGGCGGGGAGCGCCCCGGAAGCGGAGAGAAGGAGCCCTCCGTAAGGCCTTGGGGCCCAGAGCCGCCCTGTAAGCAGGGTGCCAGCGCTCTGGAGTCCCAGGCACTTTGCAGTCCAGGCAGCGGCCGGAGGCCCCTGTAAGCAGGACTTGCAGCCTCTTTGGCCGCCGCTCTGCGTGCCCAGCTTCATTTGCCCAGAGGGCCTCGCTCCCAGCAGCGTCGGACGGGACCGCGCCGGACGTCGCGATGGTGAGTCGAGCTGGGGGCTTGTGTGGAGCTGGGGGGGTTCTGTGGGTGGTGGCTCGAGGGTCTCGCCGTGGGGCTGTTGGGTGGCCGTTCCCTTCAGGCGTGGGGAGCAGGAGCTTTTCAGGCCTGAGCGTCTCGTCGTCCTTTGGCAGAAGCCGTGGGACGACGGAGGCAAGAGCGAGAAGGAGAGCGGCAAGCTTCGAGCTCAAGAGTGGAGCGGCGAGTCAACAGCGAGCGAAGCGAGAGCCGTGCTGGCGGGGGCTCGCAGATGAAGAGGGGGCACGAGAGGCCCTCTGGGCAAAGGGCACTGCTGCCATGCCCTGGGCACCTTCTGGGTGCCCCGGCTGGCTTTGCGCTGTGCAAGGCCTCCCTGTAAGCAGAGGGCAGGGTCTTTGCTGGCGTTGGCCTCTTGCCAAGCATTGTGCTCCTTTGGCTGCCCGGAGAGAGGGGCAACCCTGTAAGCAGGGTGAGAGCCCCTGTCTCCACACCCGAGGCGGGGAAACGGAGCTCTCCCGGCCCCCAGCCCACCCTGTAAGCAGGGCGCAGGGCTTTTCCCCAAGCCCGGCAGCTTTCTGCCTATTCTGCTGGCCCCTGGCCAGCGTGACCCCCGTACTCGGGGCACGTCACAGCCTTTGCCCCCCGTGCCACCCCTGACGCGCCTCAGGGTGGCGAGGCCCCTGCGTCCTCCCCGAAGAGCTGGGCCAGGCCTGAGGCTTTCCCCTCGTGCTGGGCGCTGGAGATGGCTCCCCCAGCACAGTGGCTGCACAGAGCTTGCTCCCTCTTCTGGGACTGCCTTCCCCTCCCCTGTCTTCCCCTGTCTCGCCCCGTCTCAGTTGGTGTGCGTCAGCAAGTGCGGTTGTGCTTTAGACCCCCTTTAGAGGTAGCGCAGCGTAGCTTAGACTTCCCAGGAGAGAAAGAGGAGCTCTGTGCAGCCACAGGGGGAGAAAGTCTCGGGCCTTGCCCCTGCTTTCCGAGGACGGCGCGAAGCCGCTTAGTGGCGGTGTGGGCACGGTGACCCGCCTGTAGCCAGGGCCTGGGTCTCTGCCTATGCTGCGCGGCTGCCCGTAGTCCTGCAGGTGAGCGACCTGCTAGCGTGCCACGGCCACCTACTCGGGGCCCGTGTCACGGCTCTGTGGAGCCCTTTGTCCCCAAGAGCAGCCCCAGGTCCCTGTAACGCAGGGCTGGGGAGGCTGCTTTAGCCGGGTGCCAGGAACGAGAGCGCTCCGTGGCGCTTGTTGGGAGTGCCGGGCGCTGGGGGACGGCCCCGTAAGCGGGGCGGTGTGCGTCCCCAGGCCTCGGCGGGCGGTTGGAGGGACCCCCTGTAGTCAGGCGGGTATCCCTGGCCCCTGCCTTTCAGAGGCGTGCGGGCCAGGAGTCACAGGGGCCGGGCGTGTGCTCTCCCCGTCCTCGGGGCTAAGCTCCCGGCCCCTCGGCCTTAGGCCGTGAGCTGAACTTGCGTGACTTTTTGAGTGTGCTCTCCCCATCCTCGGGGCTGGGCTCCCAGGCCCTCGGCCTTAGGCCGTGAGCTGAACTTGCGTGACTTTTTGAGTGTGCTCTCCCCATCCTCGGGGCTGGGCTCCCAGGCCCTCGGCCTTAGGCCGTGGGCTGGACTTGCATGACTGTTTGAGTCTCGTTCCTGTCGCCGTGGGGGAAGGCCGAGCTCCGTGGCCCCCCGGGTGTCGACCGGCCTGTAAGCAGGCTTGCGCGTCTGGGAGCCTCTGTGCTCCCTCAGCTGGCAGCCTAGGTGGGGTGATGCTCCCGTAGGCGGGGAGCGCCCCGGAAGCGGAGAGAAGGAGCCCTCCGTAAGGCCTTGGGGCCCAGAGCCGCCCTGTAAGCAGGGTGCCAGCGCTCTGGAGTCCCAGGCACTTTGCAGTCCAGGCAGCGGCCGGAGGCCCCTGTAAGCAGGACTTGCAGCCTCTTTGGCCGCCGCTCTGCGTGCCCAGCTTCATTTGCCCAGAGGGCCTCGCTCCCAGCAGCGTCGGACGGGACCGCGCCGGACGTCGCGATGGTGAGTCGAGCTGGGGGCTTGTGTGGAGCTGGGGGGGTTCTGTGGGTGGTGGCTCGAGGGTGTCGCCGTGGGGCTGTTGGGTGGCCGTTCCCTTCAGGCGTGGGGAGCAGGAGCTTTTCAGGCCTGAGCGTCTCGTCGTCCTTTGGCAGAAGCCGTGGGACGACGGAGGCAAGAGCGAGAAGGAGAGCGGCAAGCTTCGAGCTCAAGAGTGGAGCGGCGAGTCAACAGCGAGCGAAGCGAGAGCCGTGCTGGCGGGGGCTCGCAGATGAAGAGGGGGCACGAGAGGCCCTCTGGGCAAAGGGCACTGCTGCCATGCCCTGGGCACCTTCTGGGTGCCCCGGCTGGCTTTGCGCTGTGCAAGGCCTCCCTGTAAGCAGAGGGCAGGGTCTTTGCTGGCGTTGGCCTCTTGCCAAGCATTGTGCTCCTTTGGCTGCCCGGAGAGAGGGGCAACCCTGTAAGCAGGGTGAGAGCCCCTGTCTCCACACCCGAGGCGGGGAAACGGAGCTCTCCCGGCCCCCAGCCCACCCTGTAAGCAGGGCGCAGGGCTTTTCCCCAAGCCCGGCAGCTTTCTGCCTATTCTGCTGGCCCCTGGCCAGCGTGACCCCCGTACTCGGGGCACGTCACAGCCTTTGCCCCCCGTGCCACCCCTGACGCGCCTCAGGGTGGCGAGGCCCCTGCGTCCTCCCCGAAGAGCTGGGCCAGGCCTGAGGCTTTCCCCTCGTGCTGGGCGCTGGAGATGGCTCCCCCAGCACAGTGGCTGCACAGAGCTTGCTCCCTCTTCTGGGACTGCCTTCCCCTCCCCTGTCTTCCCCTGTCTCGCCCCGTCTCAGTTGGTGTGCGTCAGCAAGTGCGGTTGTGCTTTAGACCCCCTTTAGAGGTAGCGCAGCGTAGCTTAGACTTCCCAGGAGAGAAAGAGGAGCTCTGTGCAGCCACAGGGGGAGAAAGTCTCGGGCCTTGCCCCTGCTTTCCGAGGACGGCGCGAAGCCGCTTAGTGGCGGTGTGGGCACGGTGACCCGCCTGTAGCCAGGGCCTGGGTCTCTGCCTATGCTGCGCGGCTGCCCGTAGTCCTGCAGGTGAGCGACCTGCTAGCGTGCCACGGCCACCTACTCGGGGCCCGTGTCACGGCTCTGTGGAGCCCTTTGTCCCCAAGAGCAGCCCCAGGTCCCTGTAACGCAGGGCTGGGGAGGCTGCTTTAGCCGGGTGCCAGGAACGAGAGCGCTCCGTGGCGCTTGTTGGGAGTGCCGGGCGCTGGGGGACGGCCCCGTAAGCGGGGCGGTGTGCGTCCCCAGGCCTCGGCGGGCGGTTGGAGGGACCCCCTGTAGTCAGGCGGGTATCCCTGGCCCCTGCCTTTCAGAGGCGTGCGGGCCAGGAGTCACAGGGGCCGGGCGTGTGCTCTCCCCGTCCTCGGGGCTAAGCTCCCGGCCCCTCGGCCTTAGGCCGTGAGCTGAACTTGCGTGACTTTTTGAGTGTGCTCTCCCCATCCTCGGGGCTGGGCTCCCAGGCCCTCGGCCTTAGGCCGTGAGCTGGACTTGCATGACTTTTTGAGTGTGCTCTCCCCATCCTCGGGGCTGGGCTCCCAGGCCCTCGGCCTTAGGCCGTGGGCTGGACTTGCATGACTGTTTGAGTCTCGTTCCTGTCGCCGTGGGGGAAGGCCGAGCTCCGTGGCCCCCCGGGTGTCGACCGGCCTGTAAGCAGGCTTGCGCGTCTGGGAGCCTCTGTGCTCCCTCAGCTGGCAGCCTAGGTGGGGTGATGCTCCCGTAGGCGGGGAGCGCCCCGGAAGCGGAGAGAAGGAGCCCTCCGTAAGGCCTTGGGGCCCAGAGCCGCCCTGTAAGCAGGGTGCCAGCGCTCTGGAGTCCCAGGCACTTTGCAGTCCAGGCAGCGGCCGGAGGCCCCTGTAAGCAGGACTTGCAGCCTCTTTGGCCGCCGCTCTGCGTGCCCAGCTTCATTTGCCCAGAGGGCCTCGCTCCCAGCAGCGTCGGACGGGACCGCGCCGGACGTCGCGATGGTGAGTCGAGCTGGGGGCTTGTGTGGAGCTGGGGGGGTTCTGTGGGTGGTGGCTCGAGGGTGTCGCCGTGGGGCTGTTGGGTGGCCGTTCCCTTCAGGCGTGGGGAGCAGGAGCTTTTCAGGCCTGAGCGTCTCGTCGTCCTTTGGCAGAAGCCGTGGGACGACGGAGGCAAGAGCGAGAAGGAGAGCGGCAAGCTTCGAGCTCAAGAGTGGAGCGGCGAGTCAACAGCGAGCGAAGCGAGAGCCGTGCTGGCGGGGGCTCGCAGATGAAGAGGGGGCACGAGAGGCCCTCTGGGCAAAGGGCACTGCTGCCATGCCCTGGGCACCTTCTGGGTGCCCCGGCTGGCTTTGCGCTGTGCAAGGCCTCCCTGTAAGCAGAGGGCAGGGTCTTTGCTGGCGTTGGCCTCTTGCCAAGCATTGTGCTCCTTTGGCTGCCCGGAGAGAGGGGCAACCCTGTAAGCAGGGTGAGAGCCCCTGTCTCCACACCCGAGGCGGGGAAACGGAGCTCTCCCGGCCCCCAGCCCACCCTGTAAGCAGGGCGCAGGGCTTTTCCCCAAGCCCGGCAGCTTTCTGCCTATTCTGCTGGCCCCTGGCCAGCGTGACCCCCGTACTCGGGGCACGTCACAGCCTTTGCCCCCCGTGCCACCCCTGACGCGCCTCAGGGTGGCGAGGCCCCTGCGTCCTCCCCGAAGAGCTGGGCCAGGCCTGAGGCTTTCCCCTCGTGCTGGGCGCTGGAGATGGCTCCCCCAGCACAGTGGCTGCACAGAGCTTGCTCCCTCTTCTGGGACTGCCTTCCCCTCCCCTGTCTTCCCCTGTCTCGCCCCGTCTCAGTTGGTGTGCGTCAGCAAGTGCGGTTGTGCTTTAGACCCCCTTTAGAGGTAGCGCAGCGTAGCTTAGACTTCCCAGGAGAGAAAGAGGAGCTCTGTGCAGCCACAGGGGGAGAAAGTCTCGGGCCTTGCCCCTGCTTTCCGAGGACGGCGCGAAGCCGCTTAGTGGCGGTGTGGGCACGGTGACCCGCCTGTAGCCAGGGCCTGGGTCTCTGCCTATGCTGCGCGGCTGCCCGTAGTCCTGCAGGTGAGCGACCTGCTAGCGTGCCACGGCCACCTACTCGGGGCCCGTGTCACGGCTCTGTGGAGCCCTTTGTCCCCAAGAGCAGCCCCAGGTCCCTGTAACGCAGGGCTGGGGAGGCTGCTTTAGCCGGGTGCCAGGAACGAGAGCGCTCCGTGGCGCTTGTTGGGAGTGCCGGGCGCTGGGGGACGGCCCCGTAAGCGGGGCGGTGTGCGTCCCCTGGCCTCGGCGGGCGGTTGGAGGGACCCCCTGTAGTCAGGCGGGTATCCCTGGCCCCTGCCTTTCAGAGGCGTGCGGGCCAGGAGTCACAGGGGCCGGGCGTGTGCTCTCCCCGTCCTCGGGGCTAAGCTCCCGGCCCCTCGGCCTTAGGCCGTGAGCTGAACTTGCATGACTTTTTGAGTGTGCTCTCCCCATCCTCGGGGCTGGGCTCCCAGGCCCTCGGCCTTAGGCCGTGAGCTGGACTTGCATGACTTTTTGAGTGTGCTCTCCCCATCCTCGGGGCTAAGCTCCCGGCCCCTCGGCCTTAGGCCGTGAGCTGAACTTGCATGACTTTTTGAGTGTGCTCTCCCCATCCTCGGGGCTGGGCTCCCAGGCCCTCGGCCTTAGGCCGTGAGCTGGACTTGCATGACTTTTTGAGTGTGCTCTCCCCATCCTCGGGGCTGGGCTCCCAGGCCCTCGGCCTTAGGCCGTGGGCTGGACTTGCATGACTGTTTGAGTCTCGTTCCTGTCGCCGTGGGGGAAGGCCGAGCTCCATGGCCCCCCGGGTGTCGACCGGCCTGTAAGCAGGCTTGCGCGTCTGGGAGCCTCTGTGCTCCCTCAGCTGGCAGCCTAGGTGGGGTGATGCTCCCGTAGGCGGGGAGCGCCCCGGAAGCGGAGAGAAGGAGCCCTCCGTAAGGCCTTGGGGCCCAGAGCCGCCCTGTAAGCAGGGTGCCAGCGCTCTGGAGTCCCAGGCACTTTGCAGTCCAGGCAGCGGCCGGAGGCCCCTGTAAGCAGGACTTGCAGCCTCTTTGGCCGCCGCTCTGCGTGCCCAGCTTCATTTGCCCAGAGGGCCTCGCTCCCAGCAGCGTCGGACGGGACCGCGCCGGACGTCGCGATGGTGAGTCGAGCTGGGGGCTTGTGTGGAGCTGGGGGGGTTCTGTGGGTGGTGGCTCGAGGGTGTCGCCGTGGGGCTGTTGGGTGGCCGTTCCCTTCAGGCGTGGGGAGCAGGAGCTTTTCAGGCCTGAGCGTCTCGTCGTCCTTTGGCAGAAGCCGTGGGACGACGGAGGCAAGAGCGAGAAGGAGAGCGGCAAGCTTCGAGCTCAAGAGTGGAGCGGCGAGTCAACAGCGAGCGAAGCGAGAGCCGTGCTGGCGGGGGCTCGCAGATGAAGAGGGGGCACGAGAGGCCCTCTGGGCAAAGGGCACTGCTGCCATGCCCTGGGCACCTTCTGGGTGCCCCGGCTGGCTTTGCGCTGTGCAAGGCCTCCCTGTAAGCAGAGGGCAGGGTCTTTGCTGGCGTTGGCCTCTTGCCAAGCATTGTGCTCCTTTGGCTGCCCGGAGAGAGGGGCAACCCTGTAAGCAGGGTGAGAGCCCCTGTCTCCACACCCGAGGCGGGGAAACGGAGCTCTCCCGGCCCCCAGCCCACCCTGTAAGCAGGGCGCAGGGCTTTTCCCCAAGCCCGGCAGCTTTCTGCCTATTCTGCTGGCCCCTGGCCAGCGTGACCCCCGTACTCGGGGCACGTCACAGCCTTTGCCCCCCGTGCCACCCCTGACGCGCCTCAGGGTGGCGAGGCCCCTGCGTCCTCCCCGAAGAGCTGGGCCAGGCCTGAGGCTTTCCCCTCGTGCTGGGCGCTGGAGATGGCTCCCCCAGCACAGTGGCTGCACAGAGCTTGCTCCCTCTTCTGGGACTGCCTTCCCCTCCCCTGTCTTCCCCTGTCTCGCCCCGTCTCAGTTGGTGTGCGTCAGCAAGTGCGGTTGTGCTTTAGACCCCCTTTAGAGGTAGCGCAGCGTAGCTTAGACTTCCCAGGAGAGAAAGAGGAGCTCTGTGCAGCCACAGGGGGAGAAAGTCTCGGGCCTTGCCCCTGCTTTCCGAGGACGGCGCGAAGCCGCTTAGTGGCGGTGTGGGCACGGTGACCCGCCTGTAGCCAGGGCCTGGGTCTCTGCCTATGCTGCGCGGCTGCCCGTAGTCCTGCAGGTGAGCGACCTGCTAGCGTGCCACGGCCACCTACTCGGGGCCCGTGTCACGGCTCTGTGGAGCCCTTTGTCCCCAAGAGCAGCCCCAGGTCCCTGTAACGCAGGGCTGGGGAGGCTGCTTTAGCCGGGTGCCAGGAACGAGAGCGCTCCGTGGCGCTTGTTGGGAGTGCCGGGCGCTGGGGGACGGCCCCGTAAGCGGGGCGGTGTGCGTCCCCAGGCCTCGGCGGGCGGTTGGAGGGACCCCCTGTAGTCAGGCGGGTATCCCTGGCCCCTGCCTTTCAGAGGCGTGCGGGCCAGGAGTCACAGGGGCCGGGCGTGTGCTCTCCCCGTCCTCGGGGCTAAGCTCCCGGCCCCTCGGCCTTAGGCCGTGAGCTGAACTTGCGTGACTTTTTGAGTGTGCTCTCCCCATCCTCGGGGCTGGGCTCCCAGGCCCTCGGCCTTAGGCCGTGAGCTGAACTTGCGTGACTTTTTGAGTGTGCTCTCCCCATCCTCGGGGCTGGGCTCCCAGGCCCTCGGCCTTAGGCCGTGGGCTGGACTTGCATGACTGTTTGAGTCTCGTTCCTGTCGCCGTGGGGGAAGGCCGAGCTCCGTGGCCCCCCGGGTGTCGACCGGCCTGTAAGCAGGCTTGCGCGTCTGGGAGCCTCTGTGCTCCCTCAGCTGGCAGCCTAGGTGGGGTGATGCTCCCGTAGGCGGGGAGCGCCCCGGAAGCGGAGAGAAGGAGCCCTCCGTAAGGCCTTGGGGCCCAGAGCCGCCCTGTAAGCAGGGTGCCAGCGCTCTGGAGTCCCAGGCACTTTGCAGTCCAGGCAGCGGCCGGAGGCCCCTGTAAGCAGGACTTGCAGCCTCTT
Source organism: Acanthornis magna (assembly GCA_036785705.1). Taxonomy (NCBI): domain Eukaryota; kingdom Metazoa; phylum Chordata; class Aves; order Passeriformes; family Acanthizidae; genus Acanthornis; species Acanthornis magna. The sequence goes on along the minus strand of JAWUZG010000431.1, from coordinate 937,135 downwards.
TGGCCGCCGCTCTGCGTGCCCAGCTTCATTTGCCCAGAGGGCCTCGCTCCCAGCAGCGTCGGACGGGACCGCGCCGGACGTCGCGATGGTGAGTCGAGCTGGGGGCTTGTGTGGAGCTGGGGGGGTTCTGTGGGTGGTGGCTCGAGGGTGTCGCCGTGGGGCTGTTGGGTGGCCGTTCCCTTCAGGCGTGGGGAGCAGGAGCTTTTCAGGCCTGAGCGTCTCGTCGTCCTTTGGCAGAAGCCGTGGGACGACGGAGGCAAGAGCGAGAAGGAGAGCGCAAGCTTCGAGCTCAAGAGTGGAGCGGCGAGTCAACAGCGAGCGAAGCGAGAGCCGTGCTGGCGGGGGCTCGCAGATGAAGAGGGGGCACGAGAGGCCCTCTGGGCAAAGGGCACTGCTGCCATGCCCTGGGCACCTTCTGGGTGCCCCGGCTGGCTTTGCGCTGTGCAAGGCCTCCCTGTAAGCAGAGGGCAGGGTCTTTGCTGGCGTTGGCCTCTTGCCAAGCATTGTGCTCCTTTGGCTGCCCGGAGAGAGGGGCAACCCTGTAAGCAGGGTGAGAGCCCCTGTCTCCACACCCGAGGCGGGGAAACGGAGCTCTCCCGGCCCCCAGCCCACCCTGTAAGCAGGGCGCAGGGCTTTTCCCCAAGCCCGGCAGCTTTCTGCCTATTCTGCTGGCCCCTGGCCAGCGTGACCCCCGTACTCGGGGCACGTCACAGCCTTTGCCCCCCGTGCCACCCCTGACGCGCCTCAGGGTGGCGAGGCCCCTGCGTCCTCCCCGAAGAGCTGGGCCAGGCCTGAGGCTTTCCCCTCGTGCTGGGCGCTGGAGATGGCTCCCCCAGCACAGTGGCTGCACAGAGCTTGCTCCCTCTTCTGGGACTGCCTTCCCCTCCCCTGTCTTCCCCTGTCTCGCCCCGTCTCAGTTGGTGTGCGTCAGCAAGTGCGGTTGTGCTTTAGACCCCCTTTAGAGGTAGCGCAGCGTAGCTTAGACTTCCCAGGAGAGAAAGAGGAGCTCTGTGCAGCCACAGGGGGAGAAAGTCTCGGGCCTTGCCCCTGCTTTCCGAGGACGGCGCGAAGCCGCTTAGTGGCGGTGTGGGCACGGTGACCCGCCTGTAGCCAGGGCCTGGGTCTCTGCCTATGCTGCGCGGCTGCCCGTAGTCCTGCAGGTGAGCGACCTGCTAGCGTGCCACGGCCACCTACTCGGGGCCCGTGTCACGGCTCTGTGGAGCCCTTTGTCCCCAAGAGCAGCCCCAGGTCCCTGTAACGCAGGGCTGGGGAGGCTGCTTTAGCCGGGTGCCAGGAACGAGAGCGCTCCGTGGCGCTTGTTGGGAGTGCCGGGCGCTGGGGGACGGCCCCGTAAGCGGGGCGGTGTGGCGTCCCCTGGCCTCGGCGGGCGGTTGGAGGGACCCCCTGTAGTCAGGCGGGTATCCCTGGCCCCTGCCTTTCAGAGGCGTGCGGGCCAGGAGTCACAGGGGCCGGGCGTGTGCTCTCCCCGTCCTCGGGGCTAAGCTCCCGGCCCCTCGGCCTTAGGCCGTGAGCTGAACTTGCGTGACTTTTTGAGTGTGCTCTCCCCATCCTCGGGGCTGGGCTCCCAGGCCCTCGGCCTTAGGCCGTGAGCTGGACTTGCATGACTTTTTGAGTGTGCTCTCCCCATCCTCGGGGCTGGGCTCCCAGGCCCTCGGCCTTAGGCCGTGGGCTGGACTTGCATGACTGTTTGAGTCTCGTTCCTGTCGCCGTGGGGGAAGGCCGAGCTCCGTGGCCCCCCGGGTGTCGACCGGCCTGTAAGCAGGCTTGCGCGTCTGGGAGCCTCTGTGCTCCCTCAGCTGGCAGCCTAGGTGGGGTGATGCTCCCGTAGGCGGGGAGCGCCCCGGAAGCGGAGAGAAGGAGCCCTCCGTAAGGCCTTGGGGCCCAGAGCCGCCCTGTAAGCAGGGTGCCAGCGCTCTGGAGTCCCAGGCACTTTGCAGTCCAGGCAGCGGCCGGAGGCCCCTGTAAGCAGGACTTGCAGCCTCTTTGGCCGCCGCTCTGCGTGCCCAGCTTCATTTGCCCAGAGGGCCTCGCTCCCAGCAGCGTCGGACGGGACCGCGCCGGACGTCGCGATGGTGAGTCGAGCTGGGGGCTTGTGTGGAGCTGGGGGGGTTCTGTGGGTGGTGGCTCGAGGGTGTCGCCGTGGGGCTGTTGGGTGGCCGTTCCCTTCAGGCGTGGGGAGCAGGAGCTTTTCAGGCCTGAGCGTCTCGTCGTCCTTTGGCAGAAGCCGTGGGACGACGGAGGCAAGAGCGAGAAGGAGAGCGGCAAGCTTCGAGCTCAAGAGTGGAGCGGCGAGTCAACAGCGAGCGAAGCGAGAGCCGTGCTGGCGGGGGCTCGCAGATGAAGAGGGGGCACGAGAGGCCCTCTGGGCAAAGGGCACTGCTGCCATGCCCTGGGCACCTTCTGGGTGCCCCGGCTGGCTTTGCGCTGTGCAAGGCCTCCCTGTAAGCAGAGGGCAGGGTCTTTGCTGGCGTTGGCCTCTTGCCAAGCATTGTGCTCCTTTGGCTGCCCGGAGAGAGGGGCAACCCTGTAAGCAGGGTGAGAGCCCCTGTCTCCACACCCGAGGCGGGGAAACGGAGCTCTCCCGGCCCCCAGCCCACCCTGTAAGCAGGGCGCAGGGCTTTTCCCCAAGCCCGGCAGCTTTCTGCCTATTCTGCTGGCCCCTGGCCAGCGTGACCCCCGTACTCGGGGCACGTCACAGCCTTTGCCCCCCGTGCCACCCCTGACGCGCCTCAGGGTGGCGAGGCCCCTGCGTCCTCCCCGAAGAGCTGGGCCAGGCCTGAGGCTTTCCCCTCGTGCTGGGCGCTGGAGATGGCTCCCCCAGCACAGTGGCTGCACAGAGCTTGCTCCCTCTTCTGGGACTGCCTTCCCCTCCCCTGTCTTCCCCTGTCTCGCCCCGTCTCAGTTGGTGTGCGTCAGCAAGTGCGGTTGTGCTTTAGACCCCCTTTAGAGGTAGCGCAGCGTAGCTTAGACTTCCCAGGAGAGAAAGAGGAGCTCTGTGCAGCCACAGGGGGAGAAAGTCTCGGGCCTTGCCCCTGCTTTCCGAGGACGGCGCGAAGCCGCTTAGTGGCGGTGTGGGCACGGTGACCCGCCTGTAGCCAGGGCCTGGGTCTCTGCCTATGCTGCGCGGCTGCCCGTAGTCCTGCAGGTGAGCGACCTGCTAGCGTGCCACGGCCACCTACTCGGGGCCCGTGTCACGGCTCTGTGGAGCCCTTTGTCCCCAAGAGCAGCCCCAGGTCCCTGTAACGCAGGGCTGGGGAGGCTGCTTTAGCCGGGTGCCAGGAACGAGAGCGCTCCGTGGCGCTTGTTGGGAGTGCCGGGCGCTGGGGGACGGCCCCGTAAGCGGGGCGGTGTGCGTCCCCAGGCCTCGGCGGGCGGTTGGAGGGACCCCCTGTAGTCAGGCGGGTATCCCTGGCCCCTGCCTTTCAGAGGCGTGCGGGCCAGGAGTCACAGGGGCCGGGCGTGTGCTCTCCCCGTCCTCGGGGCTAAGCTCCCGGCCCCTCGGCCTTAGGCCGTGAGCTGAACTTGCATGACTTTTTGAGTGTGCTCTCCCCATCCTCGGGGCTGGGCTCCCAGGCCCTCGGCCTTAGGCCGTGAGCTGGACTTGCATGACTTTTTGAGTGTGCTCTCCCCATCCTCGGGGCTAAGCTCCCGGCCCCTCGGCCTTAGGCCGTGAGCTGAACTTGCATGACTTTTTGAGTGTGCTCTCCCCATCCTCGGGGCTGGGCTCCCAGGCCCTCGGCCTTAGGCCGTGAGCTGGACTTGCATGACTTTTTGAGTGTGCTCTCCCCATCCTCGGGGCTGGGCTCCCAGGCCCTCGGCCTTAGGCCGTGGGCTGGACTTGCATGACTGTTTGAGTCTCGTTCCTGTCGCCGTGGGGGAAGGCCGAGCTCCATGGCCCCCCGGGTGTCGACCGGCCTGTAAGCAGGCTTGCGCGTCTGGGAGCCTCTGTGCTCCCTCAGCTGGCAGCCTAGGTGGGGTGATGCTCCCGTAGGCGGGGAGCGCCCCGGAAGCGGAGAGAAGGAGCCCTCCGTAAGGCCTTGGGGCCCAGAGCCGCCCTGTAAGCAGGGTGCCAGCGCTCTGGAGTCCCAGGCACTTTGCAGTCCAGGCAGCGGCCGGAGGCCCCTGTAAGCAGGACTTGCAGCCTCTTTGGCCGCCGCTCTGCGTGCCCAGCTTCATTTGCCCAGAGGGCCTCGCTCCCAGCAGCGTCGGACGGGACCGCGCCGGACGTCGCGATGGTGAGTCGAGCTGGGGGCTTGTGTGGAGCTGGGGGGGTTCTGTGGGTGGTGGCTCGAGGGTGTCGCCGTGGGGCTGTTGGGTGGCCGTTCCCTTCAGGCGTGGGGAGCAGGAGCTTTTCAGGCCTGAGCGTCTCGTCGTCCTTTGGCAGAAGCCGTGGGACGACGGAGGCAAGAGCGAGAAGGAGAGCGGCAAGCTTCGAGCTCAAGAGTGGAGCGGCGAGTCAACAGCGAGCGAAGCGAGAGCCGTGCTGGCGGGGGCTCGCAGATGAAGAGGGGGCACGAGAGGCCCTCTGGGCAAAGGGCACTGCTGCCATGCCCTGGGCACCTTCTGGGTGCCCCGGCTGGCTTTGCGCTGTGCAAGGCCTCCCTGTAAGCAGAGGGCAGGGTCTTTGCTGGCGTTGGCCTCTTGCCAAGCATTGTGCTCCTTTGGCTGCCCGGAGAGAGGGGCAACCCTGTAAGCAGGGTGAGAGCCCCTGTCTCCACACCCGAGGCGGGGAAACGGAGCTCTCCCGGCCCCCAGCCCACCCTGTAAGCAGGGCGCAGGGCTTTTCCCCAAGCCCGGCAGCTTTCTGCCTATTCTGCTGGCCCCTGGCCAGCGTGACCCCCGTACTCGGGGCACGTCACAGCCTTTGCCCCCCGTGCCACCCCTGACGCGCCTCAGGGTGGCGAGGCCCCTGCGTCCTCCCCGAAGAGCTGGGCCAGGCCTGAGGCTTTCCCCTCGTGCTGGGCGCTGGAGATGGCTCCCCCAGCACAGTGGCTGCACAGAGCTTGCTCCCTCTTCTGGGACTGCCTTCCCCTCCCCTGTCTTCCCCTGTCTCGCCCCGTCTCAGTTGGTGTGCGTCAGCAAGTGCGGTTGTGCTTTAGACCCCCTTTAGAGGTAGCGCAGCGTAGCTTAGACTTCCCAGGAGAGAAAGAGGAGCTCTGTGCAGCCACAGGGGGAGAAAGTCTCGGGCCTTGCCCCTGCTTTCCGAGGACGGCGCGAAGCCGCTTAGTGGCGGTGTGGGCACGGTGACCCGCCTGTAGCCAGGGCCTGGGTCTCTGCCTATGCTGCGCGGCTGCCCGTAGTCCTGCAGGTGAGCGACCTGCTAGCGTGCCACGGCCACCTACTCGGGGCCCGTGTCACGGCTCTGTGGAGCCCTTTGTCCCCAAGAGCAGCCCCAGGTCCCTGTAACGCAGGGCTGGGGAGGCTGCTTTAGCCGGGTGCCAGGAACGAGAGCGCTCCGTGGCGCTTGTTGGGAGTGCCGGGCGCTGGGGGACGGCCCCGTAAGCGGGGCGGTGTGCGTCCCCTGGCCTCGGCGGGCGGTTGGAGGGACCCCCTGTAGTCAGGCGGGTATCCCTGGCCCCTGCCTTTCAGAGGCGTGCGGGCCAGGAGTCACAGGGGCCGGGCGTGTGCTCTCCCCGTCCTCGGGGCTAAGCTCCCGGCCCCTCGGCCTTAGGCCGTGAGCTGAACTTGCGTGACTTTTTGAGTGTGCTCTCCCCATCCTCGGGGCTGGGCTCCCAGGCCCTCGGCCTTAGGCCGTGAGCTGAACTTGCGTGACTTTTTGAGTGTGCTCTCCCCATCCTCGGGGCTGGGCTCCCAGGCCCTCGGCCTTAGGCCGTGGGCTGGACTTGCATGACTGTTTGAGTCTCGTTCCTGTCGCCGTGGGGGAAGGCCGAGCTCCGTGGCCCCCCGGGTGTCGACCGGCCTGTAAGCAGGCTTGCGCGTCTGGGAGCCTCTGTGCTCCCTCAGCTGGCAGCCTAGGTGGGGTGATGCTCCCGTAGGCGGGGAGCGCCCCGGAAGCGGAGAGAAGGAGCCCTCCGTAAGGCCTTGGGGCCCAGAGCCGCCCTGTAAGCAGGGTGCCAGCGCTCTGGAGTCCCAGGCACTTTGCAGTCCAGGCAGCGGCCGGAGGCCCCTGTAAGCAGGACTTGCAGCCTCTTTGGCCGCCGCTCTGCGTGCCCAGCTTCATTTGCCCAGAGGGCCTCGCTCCCAGCAGCGTCGGACGGGACCGCGCCGGACGTCGCGATGGTGAGTCGAGCTGGGGGTTTGTGTGGAGCTGGGGGGGTTCTGTGGGTGGTGGCTCGAGGGTCTCGCCGTGGGGCTGTTGGGTGGCCGTTCCCTTCAGGCGTGGGGAGCAGGAGCTTTTCAGGCCTGAGCGTCTCGTCGTCCTTTGGCAGAAGCCGTGGGACGACGGAGGCAAGAGCGGCAAGCTTCGAGCTCAAGAGTGGAGCGGCGAGTCAACAGCGAGCGAAGCGAGAGCCGTGCTGGCGGGGGCTCGCAGATGAAGAGGGGGCACGAGAGGCCCTCTGGGCAAAGGGCACTGCTGCCATGCCCTGGGCACCTTCTGGGTGCCCCGGCTGGCTTTGCGCTGTGCAAGGCCTCCCTGTAAGCAGAGGGCAGGGTCTTTGCTGGCGTTGGCCTCTTGCCAAGCATTGTGCTCCTTTGGCTGCCCGGAGAGAGGGGCAACCCTGTAAGCAGGGTGAGAGCCCCTGTCTCCACACCCGAGGCGGGGAAACGGAGTTCTCCCGGCCCCCAGCCCACCCTGTAAGCAGGGCGCAGGGCTTTTCCCCAAGCCCGGCAGCTTTCTGCCTATTCTGCTGGCCCCTGGCCAGCGTGACCCCCGTACTCGGGGCACGTCACAGCCTTTGCCCCCCGTGCCACCCCTGACGCGCCTCAGGGTGGCGAGGCCCCTGCGTCCTCCCCGAAGAGCTGGGCCAGGCCTGAGGCTTTCCCCTCGTGCTGGGCGCTGGAGATGGCTCCCCCAGCACAGTGGCTGCACAGAGCTTGCTCCCTCTTCTGGGACTGCCTTCCCCTCCCCTGTCTTCCCCTGTCTCGCCCCGTCTCAGTTGGTGTGCGTCAGCAAGTGCGGTTGTGCTTTAGACCCCCTTTAGAGGTAGCGCAGCGTAGCTTAGACTTCCCAGGAGAGAAAGAGGAGCTCTGTGCAGCCACAGGGGGAGAAAGTCTCGGGCCTTGCCCCTGCTTTCCGAGGACGGCGCGAAGCCGCTTAGTGGCGGTGTGGGCACGGTGACCCGCCTGTAGCCAGGGCCTGGGTCTCTGCCTATGCTGCGCGGCTGCCCGTAGTCCTGCAGGTGAGCGACCTGCTAGCGTGCCACGGCCACCTACTCGGGGCCCGTGTCACGGCTCTGTGGAGCCCTTTGTCCCCAAGAGCAGCCCCAGGTCCCTGTAACGCAGGGCTGGGGAGGCTGCTTTAGCCGGGTGCCAGGAACGAGAGCGCTCCGTGGCGCTTGTTGGGAGTGCCGGGCGCTGGGGGACGGCCCCGTAAGCGGGGCGGTGTGCGTCCCCTGGCCTCGGCGGGCGGTTGGAGGGACCCCCTGTAGTCAGGCGGGTATCCCTGGCCCCTGCCTTTCAGAGGCGTGCGGGCCAGGAGTCACAGGGGCCGGGCGTGTGCTCTCCCCGTCCTCGGGGCTAAGCTCCCGGCCCCTCGGCCTTAGGCCGTGAGCTGAACTTGCATGACTTTTTGAGTGTGCTCTCCCCATCCTCGGGGCTGGGCTCCCAGGCCCTCGGCCTTAGGCCGTGAGCTGGACTTGCATGACTTTTTGAGTGTGCTCTCCCCATCCTCGGGGCTAAGCTCCCGGCCCCTCGGCCTTAGGCCGTGAGCTGAACTTGCATGACTTTTTGAGTGTGCTCTCCCCATCCTCGGGGCTGGGCTCCCAGGCCCTCGGCCTTAGGCCGTGAGCTGGACTTGCATGACTTTTTGAGTGTGCTCTCCCCATCCTCGGGGCTGGGCTCCCAGGCCCTCGGCCTTAGGCCGTGGGCTGGACTTGCATGACTGTTTGAGTCTCGTTCCTGTCGCCGTGGGGGAAGGCCGAGCTCCATGGCCCCCCGGGTGTCGACCGGCCTGTAAGCAGGCTTGCGCGTCTGGGAGCCTCTGTGCTCCCTCAGCTGGCAGCCTAGGTGGGGTGATGCTCCCGTAGGCGGGGAGCGCCCCGGAAGCGGAGAGAAGGAGCCCTCCGTAAGGCCTTGGGGCCCAGAGCCGCCCTGTAAGCAGGGTGCCAGCGCTCTGGAGTCCCAGGCACTTTGCAGTCCAGGCAGCGGCCGGAGGCCCCTGTAAGCAGGACTTGCAGCCTCTTTGGCCGCCGCTCTGCGTGCCCAGCTTCATTTGCCCAGAGGGCCTCGCTCCCAGCAGCGTCGGACGGGACCGCGCCGGACGTCGCGATGGTGAGTCGAGCTGGGGGCTTGTGTGGAGCTGGGGGGGTTCTGTGGGTGGTGGCTCGAGGGTGTCGCCGTGGGGCTGTTGGGTGGCCGTTCCCTTCAGGCGTGGGGAGCAGGAGCTTTTCAGGCCTGAGCGTCTCGTCGTCCTTTGGCAGAAGCCGTGGGACGACGGAGGCAAGAGCGAGAAGGAGAGCGGCAAGCTTCGAGCTCAAGAGTGGAGCGGCGAGTCAACAGCGAGCGAAGCGAGAGCCGTGCTGGCGGGGGCTCGCAGATGAAGAGGGGGCACGAGAGGCCCTCTGGGCAAAGGGCACTGCTGCCATGCCCTGGGCACCTTCTGGGTGCCCCGGCTGGCTTTGCGCTGTGCAAGGCCTCCCTGTAAGCAGAGGGCAGGGTCTTTGCTGGCGTTGGCCTCTTGCCAAGCATTGTGCTCCTTTGGCTGCCCGGAGAGAGGGGCAACCCTGTAAGCAGGGTGAGAGCCCCTGTCTCCACACCCGAGGCGGGGAAACGGAGCTCTCCCGGCCCCCAGCCCACCCTGTAAGCAGGGCGCAGGGCTTTTCCCCAAGCCCGGCAGCTTTCTGCCTATTCTGCTGGCCCCTGGCCAGCGTGACCCCCGTACTCGGGGCACGTCACAGCCTTTGCCCCCCGTGCCACCCCTGACGCGCCTCAGGGTGGCGAGGCCCCTGCGTCCTCCCCGAAGAGCTGGGCCAGGCCTGAGGCTTTCCCCTCGTGCTGGGCGCTGGAGATGGCTCCCCCAGCACAGTGGCTGCACAGAGCTTGCTCCCTCTTCTGGGACTGCCTTCCCCTCCCCTGTCTTCCCCTGTCTCGCCCCGTCTCAGTTGGTGTGCGTCAGCAAGTGCGGTTGTGCTTTAGACCCCCTTTAGAGGTAGCGCAGCGTAGCTTAGACTTCCCAGGAGAGAAAGAGGAGCTCTGTGCAGCCACAGGGGGAGAAAGTCTCGGGCCTTGCCCCTGCTTTCCGAGGACGGCGCGAAGCCGCTTAGTGGCGGTGTGGGCACGGTGACCCGCCTGTAGCCAGGGCCTGGGTCTCTGCCTATGCTGCGCGGCTGCCCGTAGTCCTGCAGGTGAGCGACCTGCTAGCGTGCCACGGCCACCTACTCGGGGCCCGTGTCACGGCTCTGTGGAGCCCTTTGTCCCCAAGAGCAGCCCCAGGTCCCTGTAACGCAGGGCTGGGGAGGCTGCTTTAGCCGGGTGCCAGGAACGAGAGCGCTCCGTGGCGCTTGTTGGGAGTGCCGGGCGCTGGGGGACGGCCCCGTAAGCGGGGCGGTGTGCGTCCCCTGGCCTCGGCGGGCGGTTGGAGGGACCCCCTGTAGTCAGGCGGGTATCCCTGGCCCCTGCCTTTCAGAGGCGTGCGGGCCAGGAGTCACAGGGGCCGGGCGTGTGCTCTCCCCGTCCTCGGGGCTAAGCTCCCGGCCCCTCGGCCTTAGGCCGTGAGCTGAACTTGCGTGACTTTTTGAGTGTGCTCTCCCCATCCTCGGGGCTGGGCTCCCAGGCCCTCGGCCTTAGGCCGTGAGCTGAACTTGCGTGACTTTTTGAGTGTGCTCTCCCCATCCTCGGGGCTGGGCTCCCAGGCCCTCGGCCTTAGGCCGTGGGCTGGACTTGCATGACTGTTTGAGTCTCGTTCCTGTCGCCGTGGGGGAAGGCCGAGCTCCGTGGCCCCCCGGGTGTCGACCGGCCTGTAAGCAGGCTTGCGCGTCTGGGAGCCTCTGTGCTCCCTCAGCTGGCAGCCTAGGTGGGGTGATGCTCCCGTAGGCGGGGAGCGCCCCGGAAGCGGAGAGAAGGAGCCCTCCGTAAGGCCTTGGGGCCCAGAGCCGCCCTGTAAGCAGGGTGCCAGCGCTCTGGAGTCCCAGGCACTTTGCAGTCCAGGCAGCGGCCGGAGGCCCCTGTAAGCAGGACTTGCAGCCTCTTTGGCCGCCGCTCTGCGTGCCCAGCTTCATTTGCCCAGAGGGCCTCGCTCCCAGCAGCGTCGGACGGGACCGCGCCGGACGTCGCGATGGTGAGTCGAGCTGGGGGTTTGTGTGGAGCTGGGGGGGTTCTGTGGGTGGTGGCTCGAGGGTCTCGCCGTGGGGCTGTTGGGTGGCCGTTCCCTTCAGGCGTGGGGAGCAGGAGCTTTTCAGGCCTGAGCGTCTCGTCGTCCTTTGGCAGAAGCCGTGGGACGACGGAGGCAAGAGCGGCAAGCTTCGAGCTCAAGAGTGGAGCGGCGAGTCAACAGCGAGCGAAGCGAGAGCCGTGCTGGCGGGGGCTCGCAGATGAAGAGGGGGCACGAGAGGCCCTCTGGGCAAAGGGCACTGCTGCCATGCCCTGGGCACCTTCTGGGTGCCCCGGCTGGCTTTGCGCTGTGCAAGGCCTCCCTGTAAGCAGAGGGCAGGGTCTTTGCTGGCGTTGGCCTCTTGCCAAGCATTGTGCTCCTTTGGCTGCCCGGAGAGAGGGGCAACCCTGTAAGCAGGGTGAGAGCCCCTGTCTCCACACCCGAGGCGGGGAAACGGAGTTCTCCCGGCCCCCAGCCCACCCTGTAAGCAGGGCGCAGGGCTTTTCCCCAAGCCCGGCAGCTTTCTGCCTATTCTGCTGGCCCCTGGCCAGCGTGACCCCCGTACTCGGGGCACGTCACAGCCTTTGCCCCCCGTGCCACCCCTGACGCGCCTCAGGGTGGCGAGGCCCCTGCGTCCTCCCCGAAGAGCTGGGCCAGGCCTGAGGCTTTCCCCTCGTGCTGGGCGCTGGAGATGGCTCCCCCAGCACAGTGGCTGCACAGAGCTTGCTCCCTCTTCTGGGACTGCCTTCCCCTCCCCTGTCTTCCCCTGTCTCGCCCCGTCTCAGTTGGTGTGCGTCAGCAAGTGCGGTTGTGCTTTAGACCCCCTTTAGAGGTAGCGCAGCGTAGCTTAGACTTCCCAGGAGAGAAAGAGGAGCTCTGTGCAGCCACAGGGGGAGAAAGTCTCGGGCCTTGCCCCTGCTTTCCGAGGACGGCGCGAAGCCGCTTAGTGGCGGTGTGGGCACGGTGACCCGCCTGTAGCCAGGGCCTGGGTCTCTGCCTATGCTGCGCGGCTGCCCGTAGTCCTGCAGGTGAGCGACCTGCTAGCGTGCCACGGCCACCTACTCGGGGCCCGTGTCACGGCTCTGTGGAGCCCTTTGTCCCCAAGAGCAGCCCCAGGTCCCTGTAACGCAGGGCTGGGGAGGCTGCTTTAGCCGGGTGCCAGGAACGAGAGCGCTCCGTGGCGCTTGTTGGGAGTGCCGGGCGCTGGGGGACGGCCCCGTAAGCGGGGCGGTGTGCGTCCCCAGGCCTCGGCGGGCGGTTGGAGGGACCCCCTGTAGTCAGGCGGGTATCCCTGGCCCCTGCCTTTCAGAGGCGTGCGGGCCAGGAGTCACAGGGGCCGGGCGTGTGCTCTCCCCGTCCTCGGGGCTAAGCTCCCGGCCCCTCGGCCTTAGGCCGTGAGCTGAACTTGCATGACTTTTTGAGTGTGCTCTCCCCATCCTCGGGGCTGGGCTCCCAGGCCCTCGGCCTTAGGCCGTGAGCTGAACTTGCGTGACTTTTTGAGTGTGCTCTCCCCATCCTCGGGGCTGGGCTCCCAGGCCCTCGGCCTTAGGCCGTGGGCTGGACTTGCATGACTGTTTGAGTCTCGTTCCTGTCGCCGTGGGGGAAGGCCGAGCTCCGTGGCCCCCCGGGTGTCGACCGGCCTGTAAGCAGGCTTGCGCGTCTGGGAGCCTCTGTGCTCCCTCAGCTGGCAGCCTAGGTGGGGTGATGCTCCCGTAGGCAGGGAGCGCCCCGGAAGCGGAGAGAAGGAGCCCTCCGTAAGGCCTTGGGGCCCAGAGCCGCCCTGTAAGCAGGGTGCCAGCGCTCTGGAGTCCCAGGCACTTTGCAGTCCAGGCAGCGGCCGGAGGCCCCTGTAAGCAGGACTTGCAGCCTCTTTGGCCGCCGCTCTGCGTGCCCAGCTTCATTTGCCCAGAGGGCCTCGCTCCCAGCAGCGTCGGACGGGACCGCGCCGGACGTCGCGATGGTGAGTCGAGCTGGGGGCTTGTGTGGAGCTGGGGGGGTTCTGTGGGTGGTGGCTCGAGGGTGTCGCCGTGGGGCTGTTGGGTGGCCGTTCCCTTCAGGCGTGGGGAGCAGGAGCTTTTCAGGCCTGAGCGTCTCGTCGTCCTTTGGCAGAAGCCGTGGGACGACGGAGGCAAGAGCGAGAAGGAGAGCGGCAAGCTTCGAGCTCAAGAGTGGAGCGGCGAGTCAACAGCGAGCGAAGCGAGAGCCGTGCTGGCGGGGGCTCGCAGATGAAGAGGGGGCACGAGAGGCCCTCTGGGCAAAGGGCACTGCTGCCATGCCCTGGGCACCTTCTGGGTGCCCCGGCTGGCTTTGCGCTGTGCAAGGCCTCCCTGTAAGCAGAGGGCAGGGTCTTTGCTGGCGTTGGCCTCTTGCCAAGCATTGTGCTCCTTTGGCTGCCCGGAGAGAGGGGCAACCCTGTAAGCAGGGTGAGAGCCCCTGTCTCCACACCCGAGGCGGGGAAACGGAGCTCTCCCGGCCCCCAGCCCACCCTGTAAGCAGGGCGCAGGGCTTTTCCCCAAGCCCGGCAGCTTTCTGCCTATTCTGCTGGCCCCTGGCCAGCGTGACCCCCGTACTCGGGGCACGTCACAGCCTTTGCCCCCCGTGCCACCCCTGACGCGCCTCAGGGTGGCGAGGCCCCTGCGTCCTCCCCGAAGAGCTGGGCCAGGCCTGAGGCTTTCCCCTCGTGCTGGGCGCTGGAGATGGCTCCCCCAGCACAGTGGCTGCACAGAGCTTGCTCCCTCTTCTGGGACTGCCTTCCCCTCCCCTGTCTTCCCCTGTCTCGCCCCGTCTCAGTTGGTGTGCGTCAGCAAGTGCGGTTGTGCTTTAGACCCCCTTTAGAGGTAGCGCAGCGTAGCTTAGACTTCCCAGGAGAGAAAGAGGAGCTCTGTGCAGCCACAGGGGGAGAAAGTCTCGGGCCTTGCCCCTGCTTTCCGAGGACGGCGCGAAGCCGCTTAGTGGCGGTGTGGGCACGGTGACCCGCCTGTAGCCAGGGCCTGGGTCTCTGCCTATGCTGCGCGGCTGCCCGTAGTCCTGCAGGTGAGCGACCTGCTAGCGTGCCACGGCCACCTACTCGGGGCCCGTGTCACGGCTCTGTGGAGCCCTTTGTCCCCAAGAGCAGCCCCAGGTCCCTGTAACGCAGGGCTGGGGAGGCTGCTTTAGCCGGGTGCCAGGAACGAGAGCGCTCCGTGGCGCTTGTTGGGAGTGCCGGGCGCTGGGGGACGGCCCCGTAAGCGGGGCGGTGTGCGTCCCCTGGCCTCGGCGGGCGGTTGGAGGGACCCCCTGTAGTCAGGCGGGTATCCCTGGCCCCTGCCTTTCAGAGGCGTGCGGGCCAGGAGTCACAGGGGCCGGGCGTGTGCTCTCCCCGTCCTCGGGGCTAAGCTCCCGGCCCCTCGGCCTTAGGCCGTGAGCTGAACTTGCATGACTTTTTGAGTGTGCTCTCCCCATCCTCGGGGCTGGGCTCCCAGGCCCTCGGCCTTAGGCCGTGAGCTGGACTTGCATGACTTTTTGAGTGTGCTCTCCCCATCCTCGGGGCTAAGCTCCCGGCCCCTCGGCCTTAGGCCGTGAGCTGAACTTGCATGACTTTTTGAGTGTGCTCTCCCCATCCTCGGGGCTGGGCTCCCAGGCCCTCGGCCTTAGGCCGTGAGCTGGACTTGCATGACTTTTTGAGTGTGCTCTCCCCATCCTCGGGGCTGGGCTCCCAGGCCCTCGGCCTTAGGCCGTGGGCTGGACTTGCATGACTGTTTGAGTCTCGTTCCTGTCGCCGTGGGGGAAGGCCGAGCTCCATGGCCCCCCGGGTGTCGACCGGCCTGTAAGCAGGCTTGCGCGTCTGGGAGCCTCTGTGCTCCCTCAGCTGGCAGCCTAGGTGGGGTGATGCTCCCGTAGGCGGGGAGCGCCCCGGAAGCGGAGAGAAGGAGCCCTCCGTAAGGCCTTGGGGCCCAGAGCCGCCCTGTAAGCAGGGTGCCAGCGCTCTGGAGTCCCAGGCACTTTGCAGTCCAGGCAGCGGCCGGAGGCCCCTGTAAGCAGGACTTGCAGCCTCTTTGGCCGCCGCTCTGCGTGCCCAGCTTCATTTGCCCAGAGGGCCTCGCTCCCAGCAGCGTCGGACGGGACCGCGCCGGACGTCGCGATGGTGAGTCGAGCTGGGGGCTTGTGTGGAGCTGGGGGGGTTCTGTGGGTGGTGGCTCGAGGGTGTCGCCGTGGGGCTGTTGGGTGGCCGTTCCCTTCAGGCGTGGGGAGCAGGAGCTTTTCAGGCCTGAGCGTCTCGTCGTCCTTTGGCAGAAGCCGTGGGACGACGGAGGCAAGAGCGAGAAGGAGAGCGGCAAGCTTCGAGCTCAAGAGTGGAGCGGCGAGTCAACAGCGAGCGAAGCGAGAGCCGTGCTGGCGGGGGCTCGCAGATGAAGAGGGGGCACGAGAGGCCCTCTGGGCAAAGGGCACTGCTGCCATGCCCTGGGCACCTTCTCGGTTAGTAGAGTTTGCTGTTGTTGCAAAGGTCTCTATGTATCTCCAAATTCCTGAGCATCTCTTTCAGAGCCTCTTAATATCATTGGGCATTTTTCTCTTGAACTGGATGCATCGAGATCTGGGTTTAATCGCATTGCCCCATCTTTTGCCCTCTCTTTCCATACCATTCTAAGGGAGGTAAGCCAGCTGAGTCCTGGCCTTGTTTTCCCATTTCCAGACAATTATAATGCCCCATCTCAGGGAGCTTTGTCCAGGTGAGATCTCTGCTCTCCTTGCTATCTCCGTGCTTGACCCTCTCTGCGAACTTTTGGGAGTGCAGTGAGTCCCTAAGTGCCCAGCTTGCATCTTTACACGTATTTTCAGCCACTCTGAGCTCACCTTGAGCAGTCGAGGTGACCCCTCTAGGCTGTGAGTGCATCCCTGTGTGTTTCTTCCAGGATGTGGCATGTCAGCAGAGCAAAAACATCTGCAGTCTGTTGATATGTCTTGTATTTCAGTCATGTTAGATCTCTGACAAAGTAAGCAATTCAGCCTAGTTCTCAGCATATGGATTCTTGCTCTACTGCAGTCCTGAGCAGCACAGAAACATATTCCAATTTATGGGGATGGACCGGGAAGCCAGGTTGTGCTTGGTATTTCCAACCTGCGTGCACCAACCACTTAAAGAAAAACAGCTGTAGCTTTCCTGTGATTGAACAAGCTTTCCATAAGACTCTCTGGTTTACCTTTACCAGGACATAGGCTCAGTGCTGTACCCACTCTTAGGAACAAGCTGAGAGCGGCGGATCTGTGCCTTTTCCAGGGTGTCTCTCATTTCCAGCTTCAAGGGATGAGCAGGGTCTGACACACCTCAGCCCCAGGACAGGGCTGTGTTGGCTCTGCTAGTGCTCTAACCTGGCCTGAGGAGAAAATCAGACCCTTTCTACCTTCACTGCAATTCCCCCCCATGGAGGTTGGTAGGAGTTTGACAATTCATCAGACTCATGCAGGACCATTAATTGCCAAGCTCAGCATGGGCCTTACTGAGCTGAGCGCAGCTCCACGTGTCATGCATTTTCTGAGGTTGTGAGATGATCACTGGGCTCTGAGGCAGGTCATAAATGATGATTTCTCAGAAACAATGGATTAGAATCCAAGAAAGCCTTGCCCTGAGGAGTCAGGGAGCTGCAGAGGAGCAGCAAAGTGCTCTGTAAGGAAATAGAATGATGGTGATATTATGGAGCGTATGGTGGGGGCAGGGAAATGGCCCCTTGGTGGTGCCTGCAGCCCAGGAATTTCCCTGCAGCCTGTCCAAGTTCCTCAGAGTCCCAGTGATGTATTCCAGAGGTAGGGCCAGAGCTCAGATCCAGGCCAGTGAAATATCTGTTTTGGGAATGCAGGGCTGAAGGGTAACTCCTGCACTGTGAGACAACAACACACATTAATGGAGTGTGATCCTGGTTACTTTCAGTCATCTTTAAAAATGATGCACTCAAATGCTTCCTGACCCTTGGGCGACAGCAGAAATCAGTCATTGTTCAGGGAGTTACTTATACTCGCTCTCTGTTTTTCAGTGTGAAGTTCTAGGCTCCTGCTCTCCATTCCTCTTGGTTCTCCTCCAGTGCTGATGTTGTTCCTCAGGACTCATCCAGCTCAGCCACCAGCACAGCAAGGCCCTTCTGCCTGTGGGAACTTCTGCAGTTCCCTGAAAATCACAGAGAAAGTTGAGGAGGAATCACTTCCACAGCAGAGGAAATTTTGCAAGGCTCCTCAGCCAGTGACAATGAAGTGAGCAGCCACTAATGGTCCCTGTCACAGGTGTGGAAGGGTCTCTGTGACCACAGGTTGCGCCAATAGAAGAAGCAATTGCATTTCTGTTAAGTCAGGAAAATGAGGGGTTGAAATAAAATGATTATTCTCTCTTTCAAACTGTGTAAATGAGTTCTGGTCTGATACCGAATACCAAACCTGCAGGAACAGAGGGCACGTGGCAGTGCCGCTGTCAGGACTGACTGATGCTGGCAGTGGTGGCACTTGGGGTCACACCCTGCTGGAACTCAGCCAGGATTTGGGCAGTGAAAGAGCAACTCAGCTCGCATTCACTCCTCCCCTTTTCCCATTCCCCACTATGCCCCTGTTCCTGTCCCAGGGGACAGTGCTTGGGTGGCATTTTCACAGCCCTGGGATAAACACAAGACAATGGATAAGCTGTCCAGGATAAGGGTGTCAAGTCCAGTTACTCTTTCCTGGGAAGGCTGCAGTGTTAGCAAAGTATTATATTGCTGCTCCTCACTGATATGTCAATCAGCCAGAGGGTAATTAATGACCGCCACTGTCAGTGCGAAAGGAGCTCAAGTCATAGCAGAACCTGTCTGAAGGGATAAAATTTCACTCAGGCATGGAATTCTGAGTCTCTCCAAGAATGATCAGCACTCAGCTGTGCTGCAGAGGACAGTGGTACTCTGGGCTGTGTCCCACCAGTCCTGAAATCCAGGGAACATGGGGAGAAATCCCACATTGCTTCCAATGACAGTATCAGGGACAAAGCATGTGAACTGGAGGGCAGGGCAGGGAGGGAGCCTCCAGGAGCCCAGAATCCCCTCCTGTGGCTTTCTTTGGGAATATCTGCTCAAAGTTCTCAGGACACTTGGAGCAGCAGTGCTAGATCAGCTTGAAATGAGACCAGCAGAGGAATTTGGGTGGCACAGTGTGACCTGTGAGTGAAATGTTTCCCTTGGAGGCTGGTGCAGAACTGCCACTTCCTTCAGCAACTCCTGCACTCTCCATAGGCAGAGAAGAATCCAATGAGCATGATTCTATGGGCCAAATAGTCCAATGAGCCCTG
Source organism: Acanthornis magna (assembly GCA_036785705.1). Lineage (NCBI taxonomy): Eukaryota > Metazoa > Chordata > Aves > Passeriformes > Acanthizidae > Acanthornis > Acanthornis magna. Next base: position 919,406 of record JAWUZG010000431.1, on the reverse strand, counting down.
AATTCCTCCTGACCCGGCTGTGGGTTCCTGAGCTCTGCAGGACCAGCTCTAAAAGCTTAGTAGCAGCTCGGGCTCAGTGGGACTAGGCAGCTGCTTGGTGATGGGAGCAGGATTTTGGCCTGGCCTCTGTGTGCGGAGGTGTTCCCAGGAAGCTCTGCCTGGAGCTGTAACCAAACATCAGCTGGGGGAGAAGGAAACATCTCCTGGGCACATTACAGAAATGCTGCTCTTTTAAAGTTGGCTTCAAACCCACCCTGTAGTAGCTGTGTGTTGTTCCTAAGGACTCTCATATACACAAGCACACCTTCACAGCTTCCCCACCTTTCAAATGCCTGCAGTGTAACTCAGCAAAGAAAGTACAGAATGAGGGTGACATGCAAATCCTATTAATTCATCCAAGTATGGAAATGCAATCCTTTTGATGTCAAAAAGTACAGCAATGATATGTTAAAGAGCTCAGCACGCTTCTGTTAAATATGTAAAGTGCAGATTCCCCTGCAGCTGTATCACTCCTGCATCACCCTGGACTATAGCTCCCGACTTTAAAAGACTGGGAATTACTCTAACGGCATTATAGGCTTGTGCCCAACAATATGGTCAGATGTTGGTAAGAGGATTTGGGATCAGCGTGGATTTAGTTGCACCATTCTTCGCCGAGCTCGTTTGGGTCCTTTCCTCAGGCAAATCCAGGTGACAGATTCTACAAAGTGGCTCCATGGGGGAAAAGAGCCTTCGGAGGAAGAGTGGGAAAGAAGTTATTTGATGCACTGCAGGCAGAGGAAACAATTTTAGAGTTAAATAAAAATAGAGAGAGGGAGACAGAGAGAGAGGCACTCCAGGCCTTTTTGTGCCTTAGATCTGAATTTGAGCCATAATAGGTTTTTTTCCCAAAAAATACTGCTTGTGAAAAGGGCACAGAGAGATGCTTTCAGAGGAATACAAGGACAGATAGAAGAGTCCTGGTGGGATTTCAGGGAGTTTCCTGGTGGAGGGAACCTTCTTGTTTCACCTACTCTACCCACATCATGATTTCATTGATGGTGCAGCTACAGATTTCCTAGAGAGACATTTAGTCTTGATTTAAAGATTCTGAGCAATCAAAAAATCTGTCCCATCTTTCAGCAGCTGTTCCAGAGACTAATTAGCTGTATTTGAAATACGTGTATCCCATTCCTGAGCAAAATTAAAGCATTCCAGCGAATTCTGCACGTGCAATCAGTCACTGAAACTGCACCATCTCTTGTGCTGCTCCTTTTCCAGGTCTGCGGATGCTTTGGAGGTGCCTCCCATGGAACTGCTGTTCTGGATTGTTCCAAGCAGCGCTGTAACAACAGCTCGACTGCCTGGCATGGGGTGGGAGTCAGGAACCAAGCAAGACAACATGTGAGACTCCCCTTGTTACCAGTGCTGAGAGATTAGGAAATGACCTGCAAGGAAATATTTGTGCAAAGTATGAATAAATTGTGTTCTTTTTTGTTACGGGGTGCAGTTTGAACTTGGCTGAATATTAATGTGAGTTATTACTGAAAACAGCGTTGTTAAGTTTCAACAATAAACGTTTTAGAGAGTAGAACCCTCTCTGTGTGAGGCAAAGGGCAAAAAACTGAGTTTCTGCTGAGCTCTGCACAGGACCGACTGAACCACGGTGATTCCATTGAGTCTCAGTATTCTCTGCAGAACTTCCCAGAGACTCCAGCACACTGAAATTCAGGGTTTTTGCAGTTTGAGTTGAAGGCACTGGATTGATAAGCATGAAAAGGACAAAAAAAAGCTAAACAAAAAATCCCCCTGAAATTGTCCCATTAATCAGGCCTTGCCTGCACATTATAGAGTCAGCTGAGGGAGGAGAGTGATGGTGTTTGGTGTTTTTTCTCTCTCTCGTTCCCTAACACTAATTAGGTTTGAAAGGCTGCAGCTTGAGTCCAGATACCACATGCCGAGAAGAAAGGAACCCAAACAGCTGACGCAGAGTTCAGACTAAACTAACTGCAAGCTCCCCAGGGACATCACAAGGTAAACCTGATAGTCTCTGTCATTTACAATCATTATCAGGCAGCAGAGGCGCTGTAATTTTACTGGGGAGCCAATTAACAGATTCCCGAAGCTCAAGGATAAGGTCTTAGTCCTTTTTTCTGGTTTAGATAGAAAAAGGGGGAAAGAAAAGCTTTGTTTCAAGGGGATGCTCCCGGAGCTTTCCTGCCCAGGGGAGTGGGCAGAGCTGGGCTGGCACTTTCCCTCTTGAGGAAAAAGAAAAGAGCAGAGGTTGGCAGAGCCGAAGGCTTGGCTCTGCTTCCGGCTCTGCATGAGCTGGGGGAGGCGTCCAGCTGCATCCCAGCACTGCACACAGGGCATGGAACAGCATCCGTGGAACAGCATCCCTGTCAGCTGAAACCGGGAAAACTGAATCGGGATGGGGCATTCAGGAGTTCTGCTCAAACAACTCAGGGAGAAGCAAGAGAAAAACCTTGGACCGAAGCTCCAGATGGGAATGTGTCTGTGGTGGGGAAGTCTGGAGTTTGGATCCAGGTCTGAGCGTTCATGTGTTGGACTCATCCTCCCTGGAACAAACGAATCATACATTTGCAGTTCAGGACAGATTGCAAGTAGGACTCAGTAAACCATGCTTGGAGCAAACAGAACACATAGGAAGTGTTCTACTTTCCCCCTGCCAGCCCTTTGCAGACCTGAGCCTGAGCCAAGGCAGTCAGCTGAGCCTCCTGGTAGGAGTTTTTTGGCCCAAAATCACCCACTGGATATGCAAACTTAGATAAGAATTTGTGCTCTGGGTTCTGTTTACCCTATGGCCAACCAAGCTTCAGCAACAGTATCTGAGGCCAGTCCTTAGGACAGGTTATTGTAAACACATAGGAGAGGGAAAATGTGGAAGGAAGAGCCTGAGCAGGGTTTGCAGCCTCTGACTACAAAGGATCCTCACACCAAGATTCTGCAGTGTTTCTGTGTTGTCATCATCTGAACCTTCCCTTATTTTTGACTGTACTTCTGTCCTAGCAAGGCACAGAGGGGGTGACATCCCGTTTTTTTCCTTATTATTTCCTTTTTAAAAACACTTCATATGCCTGGATCTCTGTGTTCTGGTGTTAAGCGCATCTTGTGCAATACCTGGGCATTTTGTATTAAGAAAACCACAAGAAACACTAAAACCTGTTCACAGGTGACTTCTCTCCCTCCCAGCCTTTGTTCAGCTGCTCTGCCTGAGCCAGCAGTTCTGCTGCTCAGGAAGGAGGGAAGTGGCAGAGAAATCCTAAGAAAGGTAAAAGCATTAATGGGTCAAGGCCTCCTTTGCATAATTCTATTATCACTAGGAAGATGCTGCAATAATCATGTTAGGCATGTGCTCTGGAGCATCAAAGTGACTTGTCTTACCTTACTTTTTGATGTTAGACAGGTTTAAATGCTTTGTACAGCTGAGGCACCTCAGACAGTTGATCAAGAGAGCCTGTGCTGTTCAAGCAAAGCAAAGGCCTGTTTTGCTTTTTTTTTTAATGTCAACAATGCCACATTCTTCCAGCAAGGAATAATCTCTGTTGTCACAAGCTGTGAAAAGCAAAGGTGTGGGAGAGAGTGTGTGTGGGTGCCTGCAAACGCTCTTTGGAGCTGCCACCTGGGAATCTTCAGCAGCTTGTGCATTGTTTCATCCAGAAATCCAGAAACCAGCATGGATCAGAGTCTGTGCCCTGTGCTTTGTGATCTGCCCCTGTTCTGGGCTGCAGAGGTCACCTGGCTGTGGGGGAATGGTTGGTGTCAGCAGGGTTCAGTTGCCAGCAGCATTTCTGAGTTTCAGAGGAAGTTGAACACTTGTGTCAGAGCAGGAATAGTTTTTGCTCCTGTGAGCTTAGGTGGTGCATTTCTTGTCTGAAAGATGCTTTTTCTCTGCTGAGATGAAGTCCAAGCACCTGTTGGTTTAAATTAGAGCCTAAAAGAGGAGGTCCTTCAGTCAGAATTGGCAGGGGGCTCCGTGTTCCTGCTGAGGGAAGAGGTCTTTGCTGCTTCCCATCCATCTCCTTCCCTGACTCTCCTGAGCTGATCCCAGTGTTCCCTAAGCCCAGTCCTGCTCCCCACGGTCCCTCTCGTGGCCAGGGTCAGGCCTGGGGCAGTGTGCTGGGATTGCTGCTCTGCTGGCAGCAGAGCCTGAGGGCAGCTCCCTGGGCTGAGCAATGCGGAGATGCCTCCTCGCTGTTCCTGGTTCTGTGTGCAGGGCTCTCGTGCAGCAGCAGGGATCCAAGCATCTCCCTTTCCCAGACGAGAGATGGAGCTGGAATAAAGTGCAGGCATAGCCCTGGGCTCACTCTCCCCACGAGTTTTCCCAACTTCTCCATCCCAACACAGGTGGGAGTTGTGTGGGTATAAGATCAGAGCTGGCTGATGTTTGTGACTTCTGCCAAAGCTTTAATGGAGAGCTTAGAGGTTGAGGGGTTGATTTGGTTTGGGGTTTTTTTCCCTTTGGTGGCACAACAGGATTTTTGTTTCCAGCCAGAAGGAGGAGCCAGATCAGTCTGGAATTTGGTTCTCTGTAAGGTTTTCTGCTAAAACAACACAAAACAAAAAACAATGAGATCCACTCTTTGCCCTTTGGGGCCCAGAGAAAGGAATATTCGGTTTTTTTGAAAGAGACATTGATTTTTAAGGCTTTGTTACAGGTTTCAGGGTTGGGGTTAAAACTTTAGTCCCATTTTCCTCTTATTTTTGTCCTTGATTTAGCCCATCCCTTAAAGAAAGCTTTAAAGAGACAAAGTCTTGCTATAACTTGATATTGTGACTTCTGTAAGACATAATCTGAGTAGGAGGGATTTCTTTGTCCCTTTCTCCCCTCTGAATCCTGTGGAATTCAGCAGTGAAATGGTCCCAGTGCCCTCACTCTGGCGGCAGAGCTCAGGCTGGTCTGGCCAGCCCCAAGCCCTTTGTTCCACCTCTGGCGCTGCTCTGGTGCTCTTCCTTCTCCAGACAAGCACCAAAGAGAAGCCGAAGTCCTAAATGCCAGCCTAGAGCATCAATCATAATTCCTCAGCTGCCAGCAGTCATGTAACTGCTTAAAGACCTCAGCAGCCCTCTGGCACTTAAAGAAAAAAAATCATCTAATTAATCACAGGTGAAACAGCTTGGACCTGCTCCAAAAGCCCCTGAATTTACTGCCAAGCTTTGATGCTAATTTTCCTTCTAAGTAACCCCCTAAAGAAATTTACGATTAGGTAATTAAAGTGATGAATAAAGAGATACTTAGAAGAAAGGAGAAGAAAGAGGGGAAAAAAAACCTTGAGTCAAAAGCCCTAAATCTCCTCCCCTTCTCAAAGAGAAATGTTAGTCATTTCTGCACGTGCTTTGTCTCTGGAAATTGGGTTGGATTCCCACAGGAGTCTTGAGAAATATTCCTTAAATTAATGTTTGCATAACCAAATAAAACAGAAAAGAAGGAACTCCTAAACAGATTGTGATGGTGAGGTGGCTGAGGGAAAAAAGAACTTGTGGCTTCTCTCTGAGAAGCACACACAGAACAACTTCTGTCAGAAGCTGCCTCATGCCTTTCCCCCTGGGTACCTGAGACCCATTGTTTTAAAGTTAATTAGATACCTAGGAATGCCATCTAATTAAAAAATGCTGTGATATCTAATTAAGAACTTCAGAGTATGTGAATGTTGAAAAGTCTGACCAAAAGTTCTTAACAGTTCACAAGTACCATGTATGGCTCTGCAATGTCCTCTCATTTTTTCCAGAGTAGGATCTCAGCAGCCTTTGATTCCTGTGTTCTCTTCAGGCTAATGTTCCACCCCAGACTCAGCATGAGGGCTGTGAGCTCAAACACAGGAACAGAGGCTGCAGAGATCTCGTGGTGTCTGGATTGTTCCCATGGAAGATGCAGCTGTGGCCCCAAAACAGAGGAAAGAGTCAGGATCCAGAGTCCCAGACTCTGCCCCACACTGCTGGACACCCCAGACATTTCCCTGTCCACAAACCTCTGCTGACCCCTCACAGCCCCCCTGCACTGCTGGTGCTGGGGGAAGAGCTGCTGGGGAATTCTTGAGGCGACCACAGAGGATAAAAAATGAGAAAATGGCAGATTAGATCTGAGGTGACAGACATGAGGAATAAAAGCCATTAGAGCCCATTTGCAATGTGCCCTCATTGAGTCAAGTTTCAAGGTGTTTTTCTAGATTATTAATAGCCTGACAGCAGTTTTTGTACAGGAATCTGATAGGGGAAATAACACTCATGTACACACCCTGCAGTGTGCAGGGAAAGTGGAGGCCCTTCATTTATTTACTTGAAGAGATGTGAAATGCAGCAGAGCAGCAGCTGGGTTCCAGACAGAACAAAGCTCCTGTGTTCCAACTGTGGCATCACCAGGCACTCATCTCTAACCCTGCAGTGCCACCAGAGCAGCTCCCAGAACCTCTGCAAGCAGATCCTGGGCTGCTCCCAGTGCTTCTCCTTCATTCCAGTCCGTGGTGAACAGATGTCACCTTAGGAGACACCTTGGTTTTGGACACTTAAAATCTCCCAGAGATCCAATTTATTCAGTGTGGCTTCTTTTAAATTTAGTGGAGCACCAATCCTGAACAGCTCTTTCCTGTCTCATTCCCTCTTATCTGAATTATCTCTGTCAAATGAAATTAAATGAAAGCTGGGGTGAGAGGGAGGGAAGAGCAGGAACACTTGGGTGTGTGGGAAAGAAAGGTTAAAACATTCCCAAAGTTACACTTTGTAGTTGTGTGCTTGTAAAAGAGAAATACCAGGTGGGGAGTGCTTTGAACTTCCCAGGCTTTGTGGGGCTGAGTTGTCAGATGTGAGTAATTGCAGCTTTCTGCATGAGCAAGGGGCGGCCTGGGAGCGTGAGGGACGGAGCTGCCGATGCCTGCGGGCTGGGCAGAGCGGGGCTGAGCAGGGCTGAGCTCTCCAGGCGTCCTTGGATGGGGATGGCTGCTTGTGAGTATTAGAAATGATCAAGTCTCGCTCATCGCGTATTGTGGAGGTAGCCAAGCCAATTACCAGTGAGAGTGGACAACAAACAGCAGGGACTCATTTTAGCCCTTTTTACTGCTCCTTTTCCCCCAGCCCTGCCTGGAGGATGGGCTGCCATGCAAACAAATGTCCCTCCAGAGAAAGGGTTCTCTGCTGGTGGCTGCAGAGCCTGAACCAAATCCAGAGGGGCCTGTCCTGAATCCACATCACCTGAGCTGGGATCAGGCGCGTGCAGTTCCTGCTGAATTCTGTAAAAGCTTGCAGGTGCACAGGTATTTCCAAATCGAACATCCCTGTGGAACAGAGCAGTGCCTGGCACAGAGGCCAGGCTGAGGGCAGGGTGCTCCCAGCCGCTCTTCCTTCACACTCTCACAAGAGCTCTGTAACTCTGAGCAAGTGTTGAGAAACTCCAGTAATTCCTTGCTCAGCAGTTTTGACATTTTGCACTGCGAGTTGCTGTGGGAGCCAAGAGGTTCTGAGGCTCCTTACCTTGATCCAAATCCTGGTGGGAAGCAATTCAGATTCCCTGCAATTGCACTTCCAGCCTCCACAGCACCAACTCAGCACTTGGTGTTTCCCAGAGAGGTGTTGGGGATCAGGCACTTGGCTCTGGAGTTCCCATCTGAATAAGCTGTTAAGACCTGGGATTTTGTCACTGCAGAGAACTGATTCCACCTTGAATCAGCTTGAGGCATTCTCTATCAGGGAGTTTTCCCATGTTCTCCTTGTCTTTGCATTGTGTGCAGTGTCTTGTACCATTTGCCTCCCCCTTTTCATCGTCGAGATTGCAGCTGATAAATTCAGCTTGTCTTAATTCTCCCTGTTCCTGCAGCTGCCCAAAACCTGCTTCCTACTATGGAAAGAATTTGTGTTTCTCATCATTTAATTAAAGGTGTCCCTCACCTTTCACTATAGCTAGTTGTTTTTATTTTCAAGTGAAAATACAACTTTCTTTCCATGGGGAATAAAAAAAGTTTCTAAGAATATCTAGAAAGTCACTTTTCAAATGTAAATTTTTCATGCAGTTTTTCAGTAATGTTTTGCTTTGGACGGTATTCTCCAAACTCTAATTTCTTAACCAGCTTCAGACTGAAATTGTATTTCCTGCAAGACAAAAAATCTCATGCCGAGTGCTGACTTCCCAGCTCACTTTATTGCTTTGCATACACAGGATTTAGTGAGTGCTGACCCCTCGTGCAGTGTTTGATGGCAGCTGTACTGCCCAGGCCCTGCTGCTGCCTGCTCCTTCCCTCCCCGAGCTTTTGCCATGCTGCCCATGGCAATTCCAGTGGCTGAATTCCTTCCTACAGTAAAATCTTAACAAGTTGCGCTCAATCTTCAAACAAATCCACGTCTCCCTCAATAAATATCAAAAGGGAAATCCAGCTTAATATAAACAGAGAACAGTGAAGTGGTGCTATTTATATGGCTCAATTTCCCTTCAGTTAAACCACTAATGGCACTTGGAGGTCTCGTAATTAAAAGCAACATTTCATAGAACAAAGTCATCCATGGAAGCAGAGCCAGGGTAGGATGAAAGCGCCACCAGCGCAAGCCCAGGGCCCAGCTCTAGATCTGTACTTGTCTTGGTAGAGCAGTGCCTGGCTCTGTGCTCGTTCAAACTTTTGCTTAGAAAAATTTCTATAACCAGGTGATCTGTTTCTCTGCCTGTGCCTGGTTTTCCTCAGGCAGCTGCAGACCCTGACCAGTGCTGGGTTCCCCCTGCCTGGGCAGGATTTGCTCAAACCCCATGAATCCAGGGCTGATGGGAGAATTGAGCTTGTCTGTTACTTTGCTTTTCCAGAGCACCAGCACTGCTCAGGGTGAGAAGTGCAGAGCAGATGCGAGCCTAGAAAAGGAGCAAATGATTAACACCAAGTGTTTAGGCTGGAGCTGCAGCCGTACCTGACTTTTATTTTGAGCTTTTTCAGAAATCTCGGCACTTTTGCCCAGCCCTTCCCCGTGCCTCTCCCCCAGCACAGCCAGGAGCGGCCCATTAGTGTGAGGGATGCGTGTCACTGCCTGCTGATCTAGGCCAGGGCTCAGGCTGCTTCTCAGAGCAAGTGCCCAGAAGCACAATTAGGCACCAGCCAAGACTCTCAGCAGTGATTTAAAACACATTTGGATTTTAAAGGTACATCTTAAAAGCACCTGGTTTTGTAAAAATGTAAAAGCTGCTCAGTTCTCACTACCTGCAAATCAGCAGCTCTCAAATGAGGCACATAAAAATGGCAGCATCCCATCGTGTGAGTCTGCTCTGGAAATATTGTCGGTGCTGTTCGAGCAGAGGTTCTCTGAGCCTCACACCCATCACTCTGATCCTGGAATTCCTTGCACAGCAGCTGTTAACTCTTCACTGTTCCACGCACAACAAGACTGGAAATATTAAGCATATTTTGGTCCTGGAATTCAGTTATTTAAAGTAATTTCTCTAAGGCTTGTGATGGCTACTCATTGTTATGGGCAAAAGGAGATTTATTTGTCTGCGATAAAACCTGAGCAAAGTCACAGCTGCTCAGTCTTTCAGCATTTGCCCCTTTTCCTTTTTTTTTAAAATGCAATTCAACAAGTTAAGTCTGAGCAACTGTGTCTGACCCCATGGCTACAGTAACATCTGTGACTGTCCTCTGTCATTTGCAAGCTGGATCGGCTCTAATCTCTTGAGCACACTGCTCTGCAGTGACATTTCCAGGACATCCGCACTCTAAAAGGCAGGCAATGGCCTTGGATCAGAGTTTAAAATAGAAACGTGTTTGCCTTTGTGTAGAGCACGGGACCGCTGGGGAGAGGCAGCTCCGAGAGCAGTTGGGTTGCGTGAGCTCCAGGGGTCGTGTGGCTCTGGCTGGGACCTGTTCCATGCTCCACATCCCCCGGCACAGCCAGGGAAAGTGCTCCCTGCTCCCCAGAACTGCTCACCTCCGTGCAGACACTGCTAATTAACACCCGCCTAAATTAGAGCAGAACTGAGGCTGCTGCTGGAAAGGACTAGAGGACCTGAAGTGCTTCCAACGTAACATAAAATCAGGAGGATGCTGTGCGCTTCCCCTGGAGCAAGGGGAGGTTTTGGGAAAGGTGCTTTTGTTCCCTTCACTGCAGCCGTGACCTGGTGAAGGTGTGGGGTGGAGATGGGGACAGGTGGGCTGCTTTGGGGACAGCACGTGATGGTGTTGGTGCTGTGCCTCAGCCCCGGAGCCTTCCCTGGGAGCTGCTGTGACAAAGCACCTCCTGCTTGTTTTGCAGGCTCAGCTGGTGGCAGCTCTGCTCTTTCTCCCCTTCTCTGTAATGCAAAGTAAAAATCATTTCGCTCGTGTTGCTAAAGGTGCTTTTCATAACTGTGAGCCTGTTAACGCTGGTTTCCTAACAAATACCAGCTGAAAGCCTTTTGTTTGTTTGTTTTGGGTGCGGTGTTTTTAAACACTCACAGCAAGCTGTTGTTCAGCTGTGTGTTGGTAAACAGGAGCTGCCGGCTCTCACCTGGGGAGAGGCGGAATCAGAGCGAAGCCTGAACTGTCTGGGTGGAACTGGGACAGGGCACAGAGGGTCGGCGTGGGCAGCTGTCCAAGGGGCAGCTTCTTGCCTGAAGCTGATTTTCCCCCTGAGCCGGGGCTGTACTTAGCAGTTCCTGCCTCTGGAAACTCCTTTGGGGCTGTTGCGTTTGGAGCTCAGATTTGCAGACCAGGCTGGATGGGGCTTGGAGCAACCTGGGCTTGGGGAAGGTGTCCCTGCTCCTGGCACAGGGTGGAAGATGAGCTTTAAGGTCCCTTCCAAACCAATCCTTCCTGATACTTGAGGCAGGGAGCCTGGACATTGCTCTCTGGCACAGGGAAGTGGGATCAATGAGAGATGTGTGCTCAGCAAGTTTCATCCTCCTCCTCCTCCTTCCTCTCCCTCTTCCCAGCAGCCCAGTGCAGCTCACTGGAGCCTGCTGGTGCCCAGCCTCGTGTAGTCTCCTGTGTTGTGCCGTGGCAGCTTTCCGGGAGCATCCGGCTGATTTATGGCTCCCAGTGTCTCTCAGTTTGTAATAAAGTTTTCAGCAGCTCTGTCGCGCCCGTCCCCGCCCCCGCGCACGCACAGCCCGCGCTCGCTTTGTTCTTCTCGCACTGAATGTCAACTCATAAACCTTTCATCAACTCAACCAGGTGGAAAAAACCCATTACTGAAGGAAGTGTTCATTCAGGTTTGGAGGGGGATGGAGGGGAAGGGGGAGGAGAAAGTTCCCCAATGGAAGGAACCCGAAGGGGAGGGGGTGAGGAGGAGATGTGAGCACGCCGTTCCTGCTCTGCTGTGCCCCAGGTGCGGTGCCTGCAGAGCCCGTCAGGGCTGCCAGCCCCGCAGGAGGTGGGAACAGCCCTGGACATCCTCAAAGTAGGAGCAATTTGGGCCTAACACCTGCTGCTGACAGGGAGTGTCAGCAGGGCTGGGCTGTGCCAGCTCCATGAACCCTCTGTGCCTGTGTGTGCCTGGAGGTGTCCCCGCCCGCCCCAGCGCTGCTCCAGCCGCCTTGGCCAGGGCTCTGGTGCTGAAAGACCCTGTGGCCACACAACGGAGGGGCTGACAGCACTGAAACCTGCGAGTGAAGAGAGGAGAGGAGGTCAGGGACGGGGACAGCGGGGTGTCCCCACGGCAGTGCTCAGCCCAGGGTTGGTGACCTCAGAGTCTGCAGTGCCCTGGCCAAGAGCTGCTCCTGCTGCCACGCCTGGCTGGACAGGATCCACACAAATGCATCCCTGGCACGGGAGCTGGGAGTATCTGACAGGCAGAGACCCTGGAAGAACCCTGGGCACGGCACCTTTCCTGATGAAATTCCTGCCTCCCTCCAGGTCTCAGCTGCTCAGGATGCAAGTGCCACGGAAGGCAGTGCTGCTTGCACAGTTCTTCGATCCCCAGGAAAACATTATTGATTTGGGATGGGATTTCAAAAGGGCTGTAGGTGGAGGTTGCTGAAAAATGGTATCTGCTTTACCCCAGCATGTGTGTGGTTCAGGCACACACTTTTGGGGTTTATTGATCTTTCTTTGCACATGGTGTATAAAGTTCTGCACAAAAATGTGTTTAAATTAAAGTTTTTAAGCACTGCAGTCCAGAGGTAAAGCTCTGGAGAAGGGTGGAAGGGCACTAGGGGATGAAGAAAGGATGAGAAACAACAAAGGAGAACAGGCAGTGACATCTGTCACTAGTATTTTATAAGTTAAAAATTCAGCATAATCTCCTGCCACCCTGTCCGCTATACTGAGTTCCAACAGCAACAGAATTGTCATGATTTCTACATGAATTAATTCAAATCTCTCTTTGCATGATATGGCGTAAGAAAGGGGCCATCTGGTTTATGTTCAGGGTGTCAGAACCACTCATACCAGCACACTTGCAGAGTGCAAGATGGAAGTTGACTGCACATATTAATGTCTCCTTACCCTCTGCCTCCCCGGGCCCCGGTGCTGCTGTCCCATTATGGTGCTGCCATTCCCACTGTCAATAGCAATCATGGCACTAATGCAGAGCCCGGGGAGCTCCTGGGACCTGCAGCCACAGCTGTGCCCAGGGTTGTTCCCCAGCACAGACTCTGGGCTGGTTTTTCACACGGAGGGGAGAGGGACTGTTGGGACCGTGCTGTGCCCACATCAGGAGTGGCCAAGTGCCCGATCAGGGATGGTCCAGCTCCACACCGTCAGTGTCTGACAGTGACCCAGCGCATGCACACACCGAGCTGGCCTCCTCCTGCACACAGCATTCAGCCACAGCTGGGAGGGTGGGAAAAGCAGCGTGTCTGTGGAAAGCTGCCCATCCCACTGGGAATGACACCTGGAGTTGAGAATCTTCTCACTATGGGGAATATTTAAATTCTGGTTCTCAGATTGGGAGCCCATGATAATAACTTTCATAATATTAAAGCTTTAATTGGGGTGTCTGGAGGTGATGACATCGTACAGATTTACACTGCCTGATTGTCCTGCATGTATTAATTTTTACTGGGATGTATTAATCCTTGAAACACCCTAAACCAGTGCAACGATTGCCATTCCTAAGTAATTGCAGGGAAAGAAAAAGGATCAAGAAAACAGTTCTTTTAGGGCTGTAAACCAGAGCACCAGATTTAGGTTAATTATTGTAGCAATTTTTGTTTTGCTTGTGTTACATCCTGGTGACAAACTGGTTCACTGGGATTTTTCCAGCAGTTACTTGAATATGCAAAATCCAAGCAGAATTGGCTTGCTGAGACAAGGCACCAAAGCCCCAAATTCTGTTCCCTTTGCTGGTTGAAAGGGGCTCAGGAGAGTGGGAAAGAAGCCCCAAAGCAGAAAAGCTTCATCTAGAACAGATTAGTTCTGTTTATATTGCAAAGGCTCTGGCTCAAGTGAGGGCTTTTTTGCTTAAAAATATTGTTTTAGCATGAATTTATCTTCAAATGAACTTTGTGGTAAATAGAATTCAAACATGAGCTTAAATATAAGGTCTTATTTAAGTGCTTTTCTACTTCACTTGCCAGCTGAGGATCTGGCCTGAGCTCTGAACATCTTTAGGGAGAAGCAGCAGATTAATGAGATTAGAACATTTGAAATCACTTTTGTACTTCCCTGGGCTGCATGATCTCTATAATACCTTGTCTCCATGGGCCCTGTGAAGTGTATTGGCTGGGTGCTGATGGACAGGGGTGATGAAAACAAGGCTTGTTGAGCATCCTTTCAGCTTTGGGAGCGCATTCCATGGCCCGTGGGGATTTCACTTCCAGACGTCAACGTGTGTTTAATCTCTTTGCTCTGTGAGATCCAGCATTTGAGTGCTTCACTCTCCACCCCATGGGCCTCATCTCCTGGCTGAGCTTTGCAGCTGATATTTCACAGTCAGAAAATGAAATATGTGGTCAGGGAAGGTGGGAAGGAGTGACCTGGAACAGGCAGGGCTTCACTGAGAGCACTGAAACCCCAGTGAGATCTGGACTGGTCCCTTCTGGCAATTCCCACTGGAACATCCACTCTTACCCCTGCGACTTCATTGCCAAAAGGCAAATCTGTGATACTAAACTTTGCAATTTTTTCTTCTAATCCAGGACTAAGCCATCTCCGCAGCAGTGCAGGAGGGAGTCAGCAGCCTGGGAGTTCGTGTTTCCCTGATGGACACGGTGTGATTTCAGCTCCACGGTGAATGGAATGTGCAGCTCCCCTCGGAGAGCAGGGCAGGAACGTGTGGGTTGTCCCTTTGTGGAGCTCCTCACAGGGAACTGAGCCATTGCCACAGACTGAGGGTTCTTGCAGCTGAAGTCCTCCATGAACAGAGTCCATCTGTTCCTCAAAGGCTTTATGTGGAAGAAAGTAGAAAGAAACTCCAAACCCACCAAAATACCAAAAGTCCTTGGATTTTTCTGTCCAGAGATCTTTCTCTAGTTTCCCTGGGCTGGTTTCCCTGGGAGTTTGTTGCATGTTCATCTCTTGCAGCCCCTGGCAGTTCAGGCTTGGAAAAGCCACGTGGGACGAAGTTGGAGAAAAGTTTGGGGTGTTCTAAATGGTGCTGCTGGATACTTCTGGTTGGTGTCAGGGAGGGCAAAAGCACCAAAACAAGCCCACAGTCCTGTTTATTCCAGTCACAGACACAACCTGGAGCTTATTTAGTGCTGGATTGCCCAGAAATTCAGCCAGAGAGCCGTGCAGAGCTTGCACCCTGCAGGCAGCCCTTGCGTAGGGCCAGGACAAGCAGAGCAGGAAATGCAAACCCTACTCACAGCTCCGTTTCCTGCACTGAAAGAGAAATTATAATTAAAAATAAATCACCACTGCTTTTAGTTTGATGAAATTACCACTTCTATTAAGAGCAGTTCAAGATGACTGTAAATCATTTTCTGCAGGGTGTCACTTTGGGGTTTGGAATATTTGATGGGTTAAAGGATGCATTGTGCTGCAGTTGTAGAAGGAAAGGGCAGAAGGGAATCACACAGGGGCGAGAGCAGCACGTTCTTGCACTCAGGGGTGCCTGGAGTCTGGAAGAAATGAAATTAGCACTTCTGAAAAAGAATTGATTAATGCAAAGATGCTACCAAGTACTCAATTCATCTGCCTTAATGGGATGTGGGATGCAGTTTTGATTTGCTGGCCAGAGGAGAGTCTCCCAAAGGCATGAACTCAGTTGACAGACATCACTTTCCGGCTTTTTTGTTTCTTTTAATATGTCAAAATTCAGCTGCTCTCCAGAATTATTTAAAGTTCAGAACTAAAACTTTTCTGGTTTTAAAGAGCATTTTCTGCAGTTGCATTCTGCATTGCTGTTCTGGGGGCTGGGGGGAGATGGGAGCCTGAACTCCTAGATTCTGTGAGCCTGGGCTTTACGAGGCTGCAGAAAGCCTGGTGAGCACAAGGCCCAATCTGGAAATGCATTTAAGACATTCACAACTCCGAGCACATAAATAGTTGCACAGAAGTCAATGGGACATAAATTTATGAATTTGCCTAAGTGCTTTGCTGGATCTCTGCCGAAGGAACCACTTACCAGGAGTTCCAATAACAGAATCAGAGCCCTGTTAATGAGCAAACCCCTGGAGCAGAGCGGCAGGGAGATGTGAAATCCAGCCCCACATCGTGTCTGTGCTGCTGAGCTCGATTCCATCCCCACGGAAACTCACCCTGCTGGGTGACACTTCTGTCCCCTGTCTTCTCCAAACAGTGATTTACAAGTTCCATTTGACACCTGGGAGTGCAGCAGGGCAGGGCTGGAGGAGGAGCAGCATCTGCAGCAGGCTGGGGGTGGTGCAAACCAGAGCTCAGATCTAGAGGGCAGGCACCAGAGCACCAACCTTTTCTTCTGGAAAAAGGTTGTTCCAGATCTTCATCAGTGAATTGTGGCTTTCACTTTCCACTTTTTCCCTTTAAAATCCTTTTGGCGGCGGAGGAGGCTGATCAGGAAAGAGAAACATGAATGACTAAGATCAATCAATATTGTCGGATCTGTGCACGCTCCATTAGTGCTGGCAGGCACCACAAATGCAGATTTCACTGTGCAAGAGCTCCTAAATCACGTTGGGAACCACATCTGGGGTGGGGATGCTGGGGAGGGAGGAGAGGGGTGGTTCATACCCACGGCCAGGTCAGAGCCCTGCAGATGGATGGCACAAGGTAAATAAACAGGAGCATGGTGATGGAGCAGGGCTGGAACGCCTTGCATCCTCCAGTGGGAGCAGTTTTCACAGTGGGGTTTCACCTAAAACAGAAAGCAGGAGCAGCCCCTGGGAGATGATGGAACATACGAGATGTGAGGCAGAACACAGATTTGCTGAGTGTCACTGTGAGCTATTCAGCACATTTGGGTGTGTTCAATAAATCCCTGTCAGAATCCTTGCACTGAGAAAGAAAAGGGTTGTGACAAATTATTTTTGTCTGTTGTTCTGCACAGACATTTCTTTCAGTCAAGTAAGAAATGCTCCTACATCGTAACAAAACTGTCCCCAAAATCTCTGTATGCGACCCAGACCTGGCCACTGGCACTGGCCTGGAGCAGCAGGAACACAGAGCTGATGTTGTAGGGAGACATGGACACCCTGAATCCATGTTAACTTAGGAATGTTAGAAAAGAAAATGCTTGGAAGGTTTGATTTATGGAGATCAGCATGTCAGATTCTGGTGGTGGTTTGGCAGTGCTGGGTAAGGGCTGGACCCAATGATTTAAGGTTTTCTCTAACGTAAACAATTCCATGATTCTGGGTATTGTGAGCAAACTTTGGGATTGTTTTGTGAAGCAAATCACAGAACTTTTCCAGCATTCCCAGAGAGTTTGTAGGCGAAAGGATCTTCAGTCCTTCCCATTCTCACAGCATCCTCCACTGTGGTTCACACAGAGCTGTGTTAACATGAGTCTGGAATATCTCAGCACATAATTATTTATCCTTCAATAAAACAAAGAAAGCCATGTCTAAATCTGACTAATATCCCCTCCTCAGCCTGCCAAGTGGGGCCTTGTGTTTTCAGCACTGCAAAGCAAGCCTGACTCGCTGCATATTTTGTGTTACCATGGTTTATGTCCAAATGCAAGGATTTAATTTTGTCCGTCATCGAGCCGTGGTTTCCATATGACACCAGTACATTCCTCCCCTCCGCCTGCTGTTCTGACAGACGACAGAATCGAATTAAACATTCCAACCACCCCGCTGCAAACGCAGGAGCTTATGTTCCTTTGGCTTTGGAGATCAAGGGGCAGATCTTTACCAGGTATAAATTGTCTTCCAGCCATGAACATTTACACTGTTTACCCCAGCTGAGGTCCAGCCTGCGATGTCTTTATTTTTCGGGACAATCCCAGGAAGACAGATAAAGCAGGACTGATAAATAAGACACACTCTCCTCTCTTTGTGCCTGGCTATTCTGAGGGATGATGATTATTGTGTTTCCTCCTGGAGCAGCTCCACTTGTGCCTCTGGAGCCAGTGAAGAGAAACCCCTGCACATATTTCTGCACTAAGTGCAGCCTTCTTCCATCCCATCCAATTACAATTTCATGGCATCAACATTTAAAAAAAGCCAATCCCCAGGCTCTGTCTTGCTGAGGCCGGGAGTAGAAAAATGACCAGTTCCTTCTGCAAACACCGGCTGGGGTTTCAAAGCAGCCTGAGGGGATTACACACACATCTCACTTTGAAATTTAAGCTCTGGATCTTGAAAGAATAAGGTTTATTCCACAGCTTCACACCCTGAAGGGACAGCTCATTGCCTGGGATTGCTGTGATGTCATCCCAGCAGGGAACTTTTCCAGATGAAGTCAGTGCACAGTCCCAGGGCTTGTTCTGCACAGAGCAGGAGTGGGGTGCCCCTGGACTGGGGAGTTTGGGGTTGAGTGCTCTGGGTACCAACATTCCCTGGATGGCCATCCTGCTCAGTGCATGGGTCAGGAATACAGGGACTCTGAAGTGCTGAAAAACCCCAGCAGGTAGGAAGGGGAGATAGGATCCTCAGGAAGGAGAGTGCAGGAGGCTGCTGGTGACGATCCAGCTGGGCCTGCAAGCCAGCACCACTCCTGGAGTGAGCCAGCAGCTCTGGCAGGTTTGCAGTGCTGGGGTTTTGCCCTGCATTTACAAACTCCAGAGCTGCTCTCAGGCTCTGTAGGTGTGGCTGGGTGATGCTGCTGGTGCCAATAGCCCGGGAGAGGGGACATGGGACCTGCTGGGACTGGGGAAGGAAACAAATTTGTTTTAAACAGGAACAAATGCTCGTTGCTGGCTAACGGGTTCCGAAGCAGATGTTTGTCCCAAAAGCCAAGAGATGGGTCATCTCCAACAAAAGTGATAAATAGTAGGAACAAGGTTTCTAGTTTTGTGTTTTCTCAGGTCAAAACCATGTGTTGTTCAGGGCTGGAAATACCATTAATTAATGCTGACACCTAAACTTGAGATGCCTTATTCACATAATGCCCTTTACTAAATTAACCACAGTCTCCAGATGAGGTAAATCTTCCCTGTTCACTCTGAACATGGACCATTAATACATGGAATCAGCAGTTTTTGGAGGGATTCACCTGTTTGTTCCTGAAGTGAATGTGAGCTGCAGATCTCCTCTGGTACCTCTGGGTGTAACACCCCCAAACACCCTGACCATGCTCTGGTGTTCACACACGATGTGGGACAGGTGGAACACCTGCAGTTCAGTACCACCACAGTTAAGCACGGATATGGATGTACACTCCTAGTGATTCTGAGTTCAGGAACAGGTCAGGATGAGGCAGCTCCCCAACAATATTGTCCTTGGTTTGTACTCAAACTGACTGACAAATAGTGTGAGTAAACATTCCTTAAGAGGAAGAAATGAATAATGAGGATGTATTGTTCATCTGGGATGTACCCATGTGACCGTTCTCGTGTGTGTGGGGATACTTAGAGAAGTGTTTTGTATCCTGAAGATGTGTGTGCTGGGACAGAAAGCCTGTATTTAAAATTAATTTGTGTAAATACACATGTGCGTGGGAAGCCCCCCTGCTACAGACACACTCGGAGTCCCATACATATGTGCATATCTAATCATGTTTGTGTACACAAACACACACAAATTATGGACAGGAAATTAAGCATATGCCCGTCTCACCCCCAGTGATGATCCCTCCAAGGAACATCAAACCTGTTCGTGTCAACACAGACCCGTGGGCCCAGGGAAATCCTGATCCACCCTGAGGAACAGAGATCCCTGGACCTGGGAGGGCAGTCCCTTGCCCGTGTGTCATTCCCACACCTCTGTGATGTCCCCTCCCGCTGTAATCTCTGTCCCTCCCGGGCGCATCGCCCCAGCCAGAATCCTCTGATCTTTGCCCTCTTTTCCTTCAAATTAAATTTCAACTTTTTTCAAATCTCTGGTGAGTGACAAGCCAGTGCCAGAACTGTCTTTTAATACACAAAAGCATAAATAATGCCATCCATCAGAGCTGTCACTCAGCAAGATGGATTGCTACTTGTCCAGACACTGGAATGACACAGAAGTGAAAGTTAGGAACTGTCTCTTTTCTTTGCTTGCTTTCTTTTTCTTCTTCTCTCTCCCCTTTTTTTTTTTATTTGCCGGACTGCTTGATTCTGATTAATGGTGCTGTCAGGGAGGGATTCCGCTTGCCCGGATAATGAGTCAGGAATGTATTCCCTGTCACAAACACAGCAGATGTCAGGGGCAGAAGGGCCCGGGAATGCCAGAAACAATATACAGTTTCTTCCTAGTCCCCTGACAGGCCAATATGCTGCACAAGGTCTAATTTATGTAGACAAAATGCAGGCAAGGGGCTGTAGCAGCAGAGAGGCTGTGGGGAAGTCTGGAGTACAATGCAGGAGGGAGGTAATGAAGGCGAGCACTGGGACTCAATAGCACTGCATCAAACGGCCTTAACAAGAATGGCCCAGGACCACTTTGACTCCATTAAAGTGCACTTTACATCATTATAGAGAGAAATCAAACAGGGCAGAGGGCTTCTGTTTCTTTTAATGGCTCGATTAGGTTATTCACTCATCGGTTCGCAGCTGTCATCGTAAGGCAGCGCCTGCCAAGGGAGGGACGATGGCCCCCTGGCCCAGGGCACTGCAGTCACTGCTCTGTGCCCTGCACCACCACAGGCATGGGCAGAGGGTTTTGCCAGCGCTGCTGGAAGGATTTCCAAGGGATTTGTCTCCAGCTGCCTTTGCTTTTGGGGTTCGCCACCTGGAAAGGGGCCAGGTGGGTTGGTGCTGGAAGCCCTGCCTGCCCCTGCTTGTGGAGCCTGGGCATGCCAAGGGGACCTGCAATGGCTTCAGAAGGTGCTGACCTTCCCTAGGCTGGAAAGAAACCCACATCTCCAAAATGCTGATACAGATTTGCATACTGGGGAAAGAAATGAACATTTTGGAATGTGTGAGACTGCCCTGCTCTCAGACTCCAGAGCAATTGGGGTGCCAGTGCCTGGTCAGCACTTGGGGCAGTGAGGTCCTGGTGCAGCAGGACTCACCCTCAGGGCTCTGGGGAGGTGTTTCAGTCCCACAAAGCTCCCTGGAGGTGCTGCCAGGCCATCTGTGTCTATCAGAGAGTGAGCAATGAAAACATCAATTCCAAGAGCAACAAGGATTAGGGAAAGAAAAGGGTTCCATTTAAAGTCCTCTGATGTCTGTCGAAAGTTTTTGCAGTGACATCAGAGTCACTCCCAGCACCTGGGAAACACCCCCTTCTTGAAGCTGTCACATTGTCCTGCTTCTGCTTAATGAAATTGTGTCATACTGCAAAATTCCGAGAGAGAAAAGAAACTGGTCAAGATAGGGGCGGTTTGTTTTTTGGTTTTTTTTTAGTCTTAGTCCTAATACAGCCATTTCATTCTGCCTCTAACCAGGGTAAAAATAATGTATAAAAATAACCCCACATGAGGCATTTTGGTGCATTCCCAGCAGTTTGTGCTGGTTTCAGCACACTCTCAGTCAGGCCACGTCCATGAACTCTTCCCCAAGAACATGCTCCAGCTTTTATCTCCTTGTCTCCTTAACTTCATCTGAGCCCTGACCCATGAAAGGTCCCAGTAACTCCTTCCCGAGGAGCAGGAGCTCAGCTCTGACCCGCTGCTGGCACTGGGAGGTGAAGGACCCCAAGGTCACAGGAGCTGCAGAGCAGAGGGACACACATCCAGAGAGGGAAAACTCGAGAGTGACAGAAAGATGGAAACGAGAAGGCTCTGCTGCCCAGAGCCAGCGGGGCAGGCAGGAGTTGCTCGGAAAGGGAGAGCACAGGCTGGCAGAACTGCCCGAATTGAATTGGATTCAGTGCTTGGTCCTGAGTTTTGCCCTGCCCCTGCCGTGAAATCCTGTGCTGTGTCACAGAGCCATGTGCACACAGCAGCTCTGTCCTGTGTGTGGGCACCTTGCTGAAGAGTGATAGCTCTGGGGAAGTGTGGCCCCGCTCAGGGGGCTGGGCTGGCAGGATCAGCTTTGCCAGACCCTTCTAAATTGATGAGGTTGTGCTTTTGTTTCCCTCCCCCAAAGCTCAACATGGTTTTTATTTAAAATGCCTTTATTCCTGCTCAGAAAGTCCCTAATCAGAACCAGCACCTAACAGCCTGAAAATAAAGGAAATAAAATTAAAGGCTGCAATTGCTTTGGTTTTACAAGCCCGAGGCCTGGTGAGCTCTGCTCCGGGAGAGGGGGTGAGGGCTCAGGTTTGTTGGTTTTGCTGGTATTACCCTGATCAAAGCAGCTTATTGTTAACTGAGTACAAAAGTGGATTTAGAAAGTTAACACATTAAAATAGGTGTGATTGACATCAGCGGCAGTGCTGGAATGGTGTGCTGGGAACAGGGACAGGACAAGGCTGGACTGGGGACTGCCAGGGGTGGGACAGGGCAGAGTGGGCAGGGGGGTGTGGGAGAGGGGACAGCCAAAGCTCTGCTGTCACAGCAGCTCCAGGGCAGGGCAGCTCCATCAGACTGAGGGCAATGGAACGGGGTCAGGACTGTGCTGCTGGTGGGGCCAGGAGGGGCTGCCACGCTCTGGGATGTCACCCTGAGGTGTCACCAGCTGCTGGGAATGCTGGTGACACAGGACACTGGGCTTCCCAGGCCACTCCCCAGCCTGTCGTGGCCCTCTGTCTGTCACCTTTAGCGGGCAACAGCAGAGCCTGGAGTTACTGAAGCTGTCACAGATGAACTCTGCAGAAATCACAGCCTAGAAGATTGATGCCAGTGCAGTGTTTTGTGTAACCTTAGTCCTCCTAGGACCAGGTCAAAACCTGGTCAGTGCTCAGGCAGCTCCCTGGTTCCTGTCCCTGCAGCCCCACAAGAGGGGATTGGATTTCAAATGCACTCTGTGTGTCGTCCTTGGGAGACAAAATACAAATAAGTGACACTCCAGGACCAGGCGTCTGCAGCAGGGCATGGGGGAGGGAGAGAGCCCCTCTGATCAAAGGTACCCCTGGACATTTGGCTGCGGCACAGCCCTCAGGAGGGAGGCTGGAAAGACCAATTTTCACAGATCTCAGCACCAGGAAATAGGCATTTCATCATGAGTTGAGTCATGGAAAGGAGGACGCGGCCAGGCTGCTGCTGCTGCAGCACAGACAAATGTAATTTATAACCCCGAGGCCTGGGGAGGCTTGGGGAACTCAGGAGGAACATGGAGTGTTAAGGAGCCCTGCCCCCCGAGGAGGCTTTTTGGAGAGTGACTAATTGAGATGGGATATTCGCCTCTGCCTGAGCCCATCCAGTCCTTTCCCACAGCCCTGGTGTAGAACAAGCCCTGTGCAGGTACAGGGAGAAGGGACTGCCTGGCTCTGAAAGTGCTGACCTGAAATTCAGGGCACCTGGGCTCACTCCCAGCCTCTGTAGGTGGCTTGCAGAGTTCAGCAAGGCAGTTCAGCTCTGCCTCTCTCAGCTGCCTGTCTGTGGGAGCTGCTGACCCCAGCACGGTGTTCCCAGGTGCTGGGCAGGGCAGGTGTTCCCATGCTCTCTGTCCCAGCCAGCAGCAGGAGGGTGGCAGGGACTGTCCTGCCCAGGAGGAGCTTCACCCCTGCTGAGGTGAGGCTGTGACCTGCAGAGGTGGCAGGGCTGGTTCCAGCCCTGGGTGCAGCTGGGGACTGGGAAATGGTCGGGGTTGGTTCTCTGACCAAAGACTGGGATGGAGAGGGGTCTGCTGTGCCCCAGCTCCTGTCTGGGGGCGTTTTCCTGGCAACTCTGTCCATTCTGAACTGTCACTGCTCAGCCTGGGGTGTGTTTTGGGGGAGCAGAGAGGAAGTTTGTGTCAAGGCAAGGCTGTGACCTTGCAGAGGAGATTTCCCATGGATGCACCACTGTCAGGCCAGCGCTGGAGCTAAGTCTCCAGTCCTGTGCTGCAGGAAGGCTGGGGACTCATTGATATTTCTGAGGTGTATTAAGAATTTTCAGGTGAATTGGGGCCTTTTGCAGCCGTGCAGGAGGGTATTGGGTGTTTTTCATGCGCCTGGTGATTAACTGTTGGTATTAAATGCTGAACCCACCCTTCCCATATGTGCGAGCGCGTGTGCGTGTGTAGCAAGGCCAGGCAAATGACTAATGCAGACCTGAGCAGAGACAGCAGAGCATATTGTAAAGATCAACCCTATTTCAGCTTCTGTTCGGATCGGAAATGCCAGAGATTGTTTCATAGTCTTCTGCAATGTTCATTATAAAAGTCCCCAGATGGCAGATGGCTATTAGCTCACTGTGACCTATATAAATGTCAAACGTAAAGCTATTGCCCCAGTGAAAATCTCAAAATAAATAACAACAGGAGGGATGCTGTTCTGCTACCACCAGGATTTATGGATTATGAATTCATGCTAATTCATCCCAAAGCCAACGAAAGAATGAATCTTGTCCTTTTGGAGGAATTCACTTAACACCTGCTTGCAGATGAATTTGAGTCCCCGGTGCCTGATCCTTCCCCGATCCCCTCTGCAGTCACACGCTGCTGCCCCCAGGGACAGCTGGTTCCTGGGAAGAGCCGGCTGTGCTGGGGCTGGGATCGATCACCGTGTGACAATGCCTGTGTCACTCACTGCTGACAGTGGGGACTTGCCTTTGTTTGCCAAAATTGTGTAACAGCAACTTAAACTGTGATTTCAAACTGTTTTCTTTGCCCTTATTGATCACCATGGCACCTGTCAGTCAGGAAAAGTGTGATTTCTCCACAGGTTTTTAGGGAGTGGTTGTGTCTTTGCAAAAGCTGAGTGGCGCCTGCAAGCTCAGTGCCAGCTCACACCGGTTTGTTTGCAGGAGGAAGGGGGGCTCTGTTTGCTAACCTTTTTCCATTATTATATTCTTGTAAACAATCAGAAGATGATAACACACCACAAGTAATGGCAGTTTCTGTAGCGAAACTTTCCCTGTCCTACCTGCTGCAGTCACAGGCTGGGATGGAGCAGCTGCTCCTCGCAGACAGGCGGAGAATTCCCTGTCCCCCCTCGCTCCCACCTCACCTCCAGCACCGTCCAGCTGTGGCCCTGGGGAGAAGCAGCCCAAGGTCCTGCAGCAGGACTGAGTCCCACATCCTGGTCCATGCAGGTCCTGGCAGCTCCAGCGCGGGATGGAAGCAGCTCTGCTGGGTGACAGCTCTCGTGCAGCCTGGCAGCTCCTGAGGGCAGGTGTTCGGTGTGTAGTAGCCATGTGAGTAGAGTGTGTGGGGAGCTGTGAGGAGCAGCTGGGTGTGACTGGGGGTAACTGGGGGTAACTGGGGGTGCGAGGCACAAACACAAGCCCAGGGCTGTCAGGGCCTGCTGTGGTCGCTCCCCAGTTCAGTAACGTGTGTGGAGATCACTGCAGCCCTGTCCCCATAGAGCTCTGGCACATCCACCTCTGCTCCATTCTCAGCTTGCATTTCTCTCAGCTCTGCTCCTGTACCCTGCAGACCTGACCTGTGCAAGGAGCAGAACTGCTCTGAGGACCTGCAAGGGATTTGCCCTCCCTGGCGTTTAGGGATGAGGGGCTGGACACGCCAGCACTCCCCACTCAGGGAGTTCAGTTCTTTTGCTGTGCTTAGATGCCTCAGGTGGCACCAAGGATGCAGCGTTTAGTGAGGAGCACACACGGAACAGGTTCTTTTAAAAAATAGATAATATTAAATGGTGGCATCGGAAAGAGTCACTTTTTTTCCCCTCAAAAGCGATTTTCACAAAACAAGTTGCTGCTGCTGTCAAAATTCTTTTAAGTTTCACCATCAGAAATTATGTTTTGTTTTTTTAATATATTGCTTGGCGAAAAACATAAATGAGTAGATTTTAGAAATATTTCATCTTCATAAAAGGCATTTTTGGTAAACAAATACAAGTGAATAT
Organism: Acanthornis magna; assembly: GCA_036785705.1. NCBI lineage: Eukaryota > Metazoa > Chordata > Aves > Passeriformes > Acanthizidae > Acanthornis > Acanthornis magna. The sequence goes on along the minus strand of JAWUZG010000431.1, from coordinate 894,190 downwards.
TTTATTAATGTTTTTGATAAAGGTATGAACATGTAGTGATGTCATGCAGGGAATGAATCAGCTTATTAAAAAATTAAGAGAGAAGTAGGAATATGGGTCATTTCTATCCACACAAGAACAACTTCAACCATATTTTTCTCACAAATACGAGATTTCATTTTTGAACTGTTGCAATAATAAACATTCCCAGGGCGTATAAACTTGCTTCCCTTTCTTAGCACACCAGTTTATATTGGCTGAAAGCTCACAGGCCTCTGAATCTGGGAATCTCCCTTTGAAACGAAACCCTGTGTCACACCTGAGGGCGCTGAGCCATTCCCCGTGACTCCAAAGTTAAGGAATGGGCTGGATGTTGTATGTTCAGAGTATTTCTGTCTGTGAGCAACCCTGCCAGTCTGCTGCAGCATCCCCACCAGCCCCGGAGGGGTCTGGAGCACCAAATGAAAAACACAGGGCTCAAATCCATTGAGTAGTTAAAGACCAGAGCTCTAAAAATGTGGTCCTTAAGGTCCCTTCCAACCCAAACCATTCCATGGTTTTATAATTGTAACACTTCTTAGATGCACTTTTATTTTGTGGCAGGCCATGCCTTGGCTGTGAAAAGCAGGAAGTGAGGAAACACAGGGTCCAGTTCCCATCTGATCCGTCCCCACCGTTCCCCACGTTGGATCAACAGGCTGCTGAAATTGCACTTGAGAATTAATTTCCCCCCAGCTTTGGCCCCCAGCTGACAGGTGACAGATTGCTGCCGTGCCTGGTGCTTATTGGCTGTGCCCTGACGGGAAATGGAGGTCCTGGAACTGCAGCTCTTGGGGTTTCTGTGCTTTTGTCAGACCTGCAATTCCCCCAGGCCACGGCCCTGGGCAGCAGCCACAGCTGGGCGAAGGGAATGGGGTCACAACCCCAGAGTGCAGGGAATTCAGCCCAAGGGAATTACCTGGGCAAGGAGGGCTAATGATCCCCACCATGAAGCCAAAGAACCTTGGGACTGGTGCTAGACCTGACCAACATGGCACAGCTCTACTGGACCAGGGCTGGGAAGTGAGGGCAGCTGCCATCAGGAGCTGGAGGGACAGGACAAGGGGGAATGGCTTCACATGGACAGACAGAGTTTAGGTGGGATATTGGGAAGGAATTCCTCCCTGTAAGGGTGGGGAGGCACCGGTTTTCCAGGGAAGCTGTGGCTGCCCCATCCCTGGAAGTGTCCAAGGCCAGGTGAGACGGGGCTTGGAGCACCTGGGGATGGTGGAAGGTGTCCCTGCCATGGCAGAGGTGGCACTGGATGGGCTTTAAGGTCCTTGCAATCCAAACCATTCCATGATTCTCTGATTCTATGCTGAAAGGATGGACAAAGAGATTCTCTTCAGTTCTCTTCTTATGCTACACTGAAATTTTCTCCTTTGTTTTTTTGTGAGATGAAGGAGACCAGCACTAAGAACAAACTCCTTCTCCTGTCCCTGTGCAGCTCTGCCCACAGCAGCTCCTCTGCTGCCCCAAGGGTCTGTGCTGGCACTGCTGGGACTGCTGAGTCCCCAAGGGATGCAGGGCTGGGGACAGCGATGGCAGAGCCAGGCCCATTGTCACGCCAGGCCTGCAGAGAAAGGAAGAGACAGCTTGGCAGAAAGCAAATCTTTTCTCAGAGACCCAGCTCCAGCTGCCCGTGGAAGCCAAGGAGATGTGTGTGAGATGCTGGTATTTGAGGAATTGCCATAGGAAAGGACGAGGCGTGGGGCTGGAACAGCAGCGTTCCCTCTGCTGGAGCTCGGCAGGGCTGGAGTTAACATGACCTAGAAGCAGGAACAAAGAAGGCTTTCCTTTTCCATGCCTTGGCAGGCCTGTTCCTCGCCTCTCCGAGTATTTGCATGACCATAAATCCCGAGCTCTGGAGGATATTCTCAGCCAAAGCCTACATGTGCAGGATACCGTAATGTAAACTGCATATGTTGTGAGAAGTTGTGAAATGGAAGCAGCAGATGATAACGTGCCCAGCACTGCTGTGAACATCCCTCCACTTCCTCCCAGCACAGGCAAAACAGGACCTCTGCCCCACCAGCCCTGCTTTTTTGACAGGCCTAGAAATTCAGAGAGGAGTTTTTTGCTGCCAGAGCCCCAGGAGCTGCCCCATGGCAGAGCAAACCTGGTTCTGGGGAGCTCCTGCACGTTCAGGCACAACCAGGGCTCACTCCCAGTTTCCCATCTCCACACTGCCTTGCAGACAGTGAGACTTGTTGAAAAAGTCTGGCACAACCCACTACATCTGCCACCTCTCCCAGTCTCTTCCCACTGCTTTTCCACTGCAAAAGCTGTCCCCCTTTTCTGTGTGAATTTGAGGATAACAGGAGCTGCAGTGTTTCCTCCTCGCCTGAGGATGTGCAGCTGTCAAAGCCTCGTGGTGGGCACAGCAAAGCTGACTGGGGAACTCTCCTCAGCCTCAAGTGGACAGAAAACTGGCACCTCTCCCTGTCAGAGCACTTGGAGGTGGGTTTATATCAGGGAAATAATCTGAGTGCTTCTCCCACAGTGAAACCCTAATGGAGATCAGTCCACCCTCTCAGGTAAAAGCTAAAGTTGAAGGAAGAGAAAATTCCCAACTAACACCTTTGGTACTTGTGGGATCTAGTGAGGCAGCACCTCTGGCAGGAGCATCCAGAAACTTCAGAGATTAGTTTTCCTAGTGAGGAGAGGGTTAATTAAGATTTTCTTTTCAGGGCAGGTGTTAAACACTCTGAGGGGTTGTGAGCTCTGTCCTGGAACCAAATTCTTACCTAATTAAGACTGGGAGGAAAAACTCTTGGAAATGCAGGACAATTTCAATCCTGTCCTTTCCCTAGGAGAGCTGGGTGCCCATTTCTGAGACAACAAGCAGCAGAGCTTCATGGGGTAAGAAATCCTCCTGCTTCCTGTGCTCCTGCTGGAGTGGGCCCTTTTCATTCCACACTGGCAGTTCCCTGTGATTGAAATTTGAAAGCATGTAGCTGTTAATCTGGGAGTGATTAAAGAGCCTCATTTCTTGGAAGAGTCAGTACTCATCATCTGCCGTGCTGAATGAGCCTCTAACATCCCCTGATCCCATTATATTGTGATTAATTGTGCCAGTTTAAGTCAATAATTCATTTGTTAAAAATAGGCCTGCAAAGTATCATTTGTCTCAGGGGAGATATCAGAATAAAAAAAAAAAAATTCATTTGATACTTCTCATTAAATTAGTGTTGGGAGTTCTATTGAAGGGTTCTGTTCATGAAACATTTATTGCAGGCTTATTTGATAAGAAGTTGTATTTGTCTAGAATTATGCCTGCTAACAGATGTGAGGGCCTGCATTTTTCCATTGTTAATGAAAGGATCAGAGTCTTAACAAGTGCATGACAGGGAAGAGGGGTCTGTGGTGACAATAACAGAGGTTTGGGAACATGTGTTCTACAAAACAGGCAGAAATAACATTCCCATCTTTCACTTTCAAAGTGGGGACCCCTTCTCCCCACTGCCAGTTCAGCCTTACAGCGAAGTGATGGGAGGTTCTGTGCCTGCAATGTGAGATGGATGTGCCTCAAAGGCTCCTATGTGTAAATGGTTATAAATGGTGCATTCATATTCATCGGGCCATTAAAAATGTTTCAGCTGTAAACGGCTCTAAAAGGAATATATAGGGAATAGTGGCTGGTGTGCTAATGATAATGGCCATAACTGACAGAGACACATGCTCCAGATCTCCATCCCTGCACTCAGGCAGGCCTGGGAGCACAGGAGTGTTCTGGGATGTGTGGATGGATGGATGGATGGATGATGGGGGCTCAGCAAAGCTGTACAAACCACCCCTCCAGGGCGTGGGCTGGTGGCTGCTGGGGTGAGCAGGCTCTGCTGGGTCCCTGATGTCACTCCAGGCTAGGTCACCAGGGCTGACCCTCACTGATGGATGTGCAGTGAGCACGGGGCTGGAGCCAAAGGGCTCCTGGGATTCTGTGTGGAGCCCAACCATGACCTGAACCGTGTCAGGCAAAGCAGAGCCTGCTTGGGTTACAGTGAGGAGCACTGGTGATCAGCTCTGTACCTGCCCAGCTAATGGTGCAGAGCGGGGGCTGCAAACCCTTTCTCTGATGCCATGAGAACACCTGGACTGGCCCCATCATTTGTTCCGAGTACAACTGAAATGAAGGATGGGGAGAATGTGCAGGGAAGGAGGAGCTGGAGAAGAAAAGGAAACACTGCACCACTCTAGGAAATGTGCATGTCAAACCAGGCTGGGCTTGGAACCCCCATCGAGTCTGATGCCAGGGTCTGTTCCAAAATTCATACCAGAAAAAAATCTCTACAAACCACAAGGCTGTCTTCAAACCCCGGCTCCGTGTTTTCCACTGGTGTCTTTGAGATATTTTATAGCTCTTGCATCACATTACCTGGTGATCTGCCCATCGGCCCCGTACAATCCCCGCATTGTCTGCGAGCCCCCGTGTTTGACAGCAAGCTCTATTAATGTGCTGTGCCGGGCCAAAAATGTGTCAGTGCTGCGAGGGGTGAGCACACAGCGCCTTTGATGTGTGAGTGACAAGGCTCAGATGTCTGCTGGGCTGGGAGAGCCAGGCTGGAGCAGCAGCCGGCAGCGAGGGCCAGGGAAGCCCAGGCCAGCAGCTGTGGGTGCAGCTCTGCCCTGCTGCTCCCGGCCGTGGGCACTGCAGGATCACTGCACTGCCCCTTTTTAACAGCATTAGGGCTTTGCAACCTCGGCCTTTTAATGCACTCGGGCTCCTTCTGACGATGTCCGTGGAGGAACAGGATGGATCTTGTTTATGCTGAGCAGAGCTCAGCTCAATTAAGTCGATGAAGCCAAATCAAGGACAATTTCTGTTCGATGGAGCTGCGAGTTGGTCTCTCTGTAAAACCAGTGCAGGTTGTTTCTCTCTCTGACAGATGGCTCGAGGAAGGTAGGGGTGCCTTGTCATTTTCTCACACTTCGGCAACATTTTGTGTAGCTTCTCCTGTCAATAAAATCTCATTTGAATTGACCTGAATTGACAGATAACTATTGACTTGAACAAGAGATGGATCCAGTCAATAAGCTCTCATGCCTCAGGGCATAAGCCAGTCACTAACTCAGGGAAGGTTAGAAGGAAATATCCCTGATGTGTTGATTATTCCATAAAATTGCCCACTAGGAGGATTTATGGACATTTGGTTGCTCACAAATACAACATACAGGACTGTAGGGACCATTAACCTGTTCTAGTCCAACAGTTCTGAGGTTCTGCAACTCTTGAGTGTCTTTACAAGAATTGTAGAAGGGACAATGAGTACTGGTGGTATTTAAAAGCTTGGAAAGAAGAATTTTGTTGTTGAATCTTAATTGAAATACCAGAATCTGAGATGTTCTTTCCCTATTTCCCCTTTAGTTGTCCCACTCAGAGTTTTTGGTGCCTGAATATAAAATAAGAGCTGAGTTTTGTGTCTCCTCCTTGTGTTTTGCACCATGGAGCACCTGAGGTTAGGAGGAGCAAACTCCTTGGTTCCAACAGGTAGTGCATGCAAAGTGCGCTGGAGTTGTGGTCTCACCCATGTGGTGTTTGCTCTCCAGAGGGTTTTTGGTGCTATCTGAGTCCTGCCCCGGCCCTTCAGGCCTTGAGAATGAATTTTCAGCAGAGAGAGCAGGCGTCAGCAGCTGGGAGGTTGTTACCAAAGTGGTGCCGAAAACATCCCAGGGTCTGAACTGAGAAGTCCACCAAACGAAGGGAACGCCTTGGGCTGCCTGCAGAGCCCTGGGGGGAGAGCTCCAGGTGAACCCATGGAAGGAAAGGGCTCCCCCTGGAACTGGGAGCCCCTCAGAGGGAAGTGACATCCGTCAGGCCATCGGCAGCTTCTCCTGTGGGGCTCCAGGAAAAGCTGAGTCCCATGACATTTTGTGGCTCTGTGTGAGTGGTGGGGAGAGCCTCCCTGGTTGCCCACAGCCATCCCTGGGGATCAGCTCCTGCCGGCAGGGGAGCAGGGCTGCGCTGGTGTGTGCGGGTCAGGAGCTGTCCCCGCTGTCCCTTTAAGCCATCGGCTGTCCCCGTGTTCCCAGCACGGGAGGCTGCCTGTCAGCAGGGAGCAGAAAACAGATTGTGACACAGGGCAGTGATTTTTTTTAACAATCCTATTATGAAAGACAGAGTGCTCCCATTTCCTTTGCAGCTTTTATCAAGACTTAAATTGCTGCCAAGGGAGAAGGGGGGTAGGGGGTGGGGGGAACCTCACTGCTTTTATTTTATTTTTAATTTTTTTAAGAAAGGATTTTGCTTAGTTACTAAATTCCTGCCTAAGTCTCCTCCAAGCAGAGATCCAACAGTATCCCTATTAAATTATATAGAGCGAGTCCAGTCCTTGGCTGTCAGCGGGACCCATCAGTCCTAATTTATCGCCCCAGGAAACACAGTACAATTATGGTAATAAATAATAATAGGATTCAGTACATGACAACATGAATGATGGAGCCTCTCAGAACTCATTTACATTGCTTTGTGTTGCAATCACCCTGCTTCTAATGTAATGCCAAGCAAATGAGCCTTTTTGAATATTGTGCAATCTATTGCAAGTCAACTGGCACAAAACTCACTCAATAAATCATGTTCAAACACATGCCTCTAATGACAGGTAAATCAACAATGAAGTAATTGCATTTAATGTATTGAAATACTGGACAAAAACAGTGACCTCAAAGTGACTTTTTGGAGAAGGTTTGATATTGTTGCAGTGGCAAAGGGGTGGTTTTTATCAGGCGCTCCTTGCTCGGATGCACACGTGAGAACCGATGGTCCCGTTCCCCTGGCACCCCGGGCTGTCCCAGCCCGGAGCAGGGCTGAGCACACCTCAGGGACCACTCCAGGGATCAATTCCCTGGGTAAGCAGTGCCAGGGGCTCTCTGTGGCTCCAGCAATGGCAGGTCAGCCCTGCCAGCACAGAGCGAGGGGTTCTGGCCTGTTGCTTCCAATTGACCTGCTTCAGTTTCCCCAGTTTTCGTGTTCCATTGAGTCCAATGGAAAAGGGAAAAGATGTGTTGTATGAAGCGCCTGTGGCACCTCCCCTCAGCCCCTCACGTGGTTTCATGCGTGGTAAGGTGGGTTTTGGTTGGGTTTTGGGATTGTTTTTTCCTAGGAGGCTGGAGATGGTTGAAAGAAGTGGCCTTAGCAAAGCAGTCCCCCCCAAAAAACATATCAGCAGAGGAAACTTTAAAAATTCTGTTTGAAGACTGATGAAGAAACGGCTTTGCAGATTTTGGCTCTGAGTTTATTCCCTTACCCTTCCCTTGCAAGGGAATTTGGCAAGTGTCAAAGGTCTCCTTGGATTCTTCAGGCAATGGAAAGGTTTTACATATCCCCAGGCTTGACTGTCTCTGCTGATAGCTCCCATATGATAGAAACTGATTAGCAAAATGTCTAGAGTCAGGACAAAAGAACTATTAACTACAAAAAAAAGAAAACAACGAGAAATTTCTGTAATTTCAGAAGATTGTTACCAGTTGTACCTGCCATCCCATTTCTTCCTTGGCAGTTGGAATGTCAGGATACAATCACTCCGTTTTCCTGGAAACCAGGGCTCTGGGACGTCATCATAAATCCTTCCAGTGTTGATTCTGTGGTGGTTGTGCAGGGCTTTGTTTTGTTTCCTTCTTGCTGTTGGGATGGATTCCTGTCAGCCGTGGAAGCGTGGCAGGTATTTGGCAACGCAGCTCCTGCTGCCACAGCTCATTGCCCACAGGGCCCCTTCACACCTTGTAGACTAAACTCAGAACCGGGGGGGTGGTGGTTGTTTAGTTTGGGGTTTTCTGGGAATCTCACATAAAGCTGTGGTCTAAACTTTTATAAGTTTTTGTTGCTGTTTTTCAGGGGTGTCAGTGAAAAAAACTGAGCTTTTGAGATGTGGTGGCGGAGATCTCGGTGTGCATAAAGGCAGCAGCTGCAGCGCAGCTCTGACCTCTAACATGTCAGAGGATCCAGAGCTGGGAGTTGGTTTGAGGCCGAGATTTTGGCTGGGATTTGGTAAACCCACATTCTCTGCAAGTGAGTGCAGCTGTGCGGTTATACACATGTGACACCCCCATGTGACACCCGCATGTGACACCCGCATGTGACACCCATGTAACATGCATGTGACACATCTGCAACACTGTCTTGGTTTGAAAGACAAGTGTCTGCTAAGGAAGGTAGGAGCCTCCCTTAGAATAGAGAATGTGAACCCCCTTTCCTCTGAATTATTATAGCTTTGGAATCAAGGACTTTCAGGCAAAGATATGGGAAAAGGAATAACAGTTCTTTACTCGTATCTATAACAAGGCACACAGTCAATAGCAGCAACAGTAACAGCAAACAAAACCCAACCCCGGTGGCAGATGTCCCTGGGCTGCAGGCACTGTCCCTTTGGTGCAGTCCCGGTCACAGCCAGCAGGGGCGCTGTTGGCTCCCAGCTGGGCAGGGCAGGTGCAGTGACTCCCATGGAGCTGCAGGGGGCGCTGTGGGGCGAGGGCAGGTGTGTGTCATGTGGGGAATGACAGACAGAGGGCAGGGATGGCGTGAGCAGGACGGGCTGGACAGGGATGGCGTGAGCAGGACAGGCTGGGCAGGGATGGTGTGAGCAGGACAGGTTTGGCAGGGATGGCGTGAGCAGGATGGGCTGGGCAGGGATGGCACAGCAGGACAGGCTGGGCAGGGATGGCACAGCAGGACAGGCTGGGCAGGGATGGCGTGAGCAGGACAGGCTGGGCAGGGATGGCACAGCAGGACAGGCTGGGCAGGGATGGCACAGCAGGACAGGCTGGGCAGGGATGGCGTGAGCAGGACAGGCTGGGCAGGGATGGCACAGCAGGACGGGCTGGGCAGGGATGGCACAGCAGGACAGGCTGGGCAGGGATGGTGTGAGCAGGACGGGCTGGGCAGGGATGGTGTGAGCAGGACAGGCTGGGCAGGGATGGTGTGAGCAGGACAGGCTGGGCAGGGATGGCACAGCAGGACAGGCTGGGCAGGGATGGCGTGAGCAGGACAGGGCTGGGCAGGGAGCTCAGAGCAGGGAGCTGGAGTGGCAGAGCTGGCTCACCCAGGCTAGCCAGCAAAAGGTGGCAGAATCTCCGTAGCTGTGGCAGTGTGCTCTGGCAGCCGGGCCCCCCTCCGCAGCAGCTGCAACCACAGCCAGGAAGATGTGCATTCCAGGAGAGGAAAAGGGGGACTGGAATCCCGTGCTGTTTTTCCAAACGAAAGCTCACCCACCAAGGAAGAGAAGGCAGTGCAGAGCCGAGCTTTTCCACAGCCACAGCGAAGGGGAGACAGCAGTTCTGTCCCCGAAGTTCAGGGAGCAAGTGAAGTCACCCATGGCCAGATCTCTCCTCCCCTCACCGCAGCTGGCCACATCTTTTGTCTCTTACAAAAGAGTAAATGGTCCTTAAATACCTTATCATTGGTTTTCTAGCAAGAGAATGGGGAAAAATTTTCCCGAACCTTCAACAGACACGCGTGTGACGTGCATATGACACACCTGTGACTCATGTACCACACATAGCCAGGTCCCAGCACATGGCTCCTGCAGGCTTTCCTTGCACGCAGATTCTCTTTCCCCATGGCTCCATCCCGATCTCATCCTGGTGGATCCCCTGATCCCGTCCAGGTGGATCCCCTGATCCCACCCCAGTGGATCCCCCTGATCCCGTCCCAGTGGATCCCCTGGTCCCACCCCGGTGGATCCCTGTGTGCAGCAGGAGCAGCACCCGCTCCCCTCCCAGTTCCCAGCTCCGCAGGGCCCCCGGTCAGCGCTGGGCAGTGATTGATGGCCGGGGGTCACTGCGCTCCACCTTTCCCACTGCAGGGCTGGAGCACACACATGGCCCAGCTGGAATGGAACAAGCATCTGAAAGTGAGAGATAAAGGGCCGGGACAATCAGGAACTGCAGAGGGCCCCAGCCAGGACAAAACGGAGCAAGTGCTGCTCTTGCTGCAGACAGACTTGGGGCTCTGGTCCTTGTTCCCCCTGTCAGTGAATCCTGAGGAGCTGCATTTATTCTCTGGAGAAAGGGGAGGGGCAACCTGTGAAGATTTGGGGAATCTGGGATTGTGGCGGAGGATTTGGGAACTGTGAATGCTCCTTTTCCTTGGCTGTCCCTCTGCCATCCATCTGTCCATACCCACGGCTCCAAGGACATTGTGCCACTGCAGACTGAGAGGAAGGTCAGGGTCAGTGAGACACTGAGAAATGGGGAATAAAATGGATTTTCTTGGGGTTCCTGGAGTGACAACACATGCACCAGGGCACTGCACGTAGGACCAGGACACACAGGTCCTTTCTCTCACCATGTACATGTCTGGTTCACCTGCAGGACCTTGTCTGTGCCCAGAAGTTTTGCCTTTCCAAAAAAGTGTTGAAAGGTCCCTCAGTGCAGTAAATCATTGTGAGAACAGAGGTTCAGTTTCAGGCTGGTTTAAGGTGAATTAAAAGATTAAGAGCGCCACCACAGCCTTTGTACCGGGTTACTAAGTCAGTCAGAGATTATCTATTGACATGTCAGATGCATCATCACCTCCGTGTGATTCAGCAGTTGCTCTTCACATGCACAAATGCAAGGCAGCATGCTGGAACTCGAGCGTGTACCATTGAGCTTTAATACACCTTCACCTTTGTTTGCTCTGACGGCGTTCTGTGGCTCCAGTAACTCACAGAGAGGGTGGCACTGCCTCGGAGCCTTCGCAAGAGATGTGAAATGTTGTTGTTGCCCTACTTTGCAGAATGAGGAGATTCAGTGAAAGTGGGAGAAATCGGTCCAATAGCACTCAAGAAACTGGCAATAAAGAAGGCATGTCAGTCACTTGTAGGAACAGAGGGAGATTTTGGATTTAATTCACCTCAAATTTCAGTTGATTCTGCACAAGTGAGTAGTGATTTTTGATTCACTGCAGACAAGAAAAAATGCTGATTTTGCTGGCTGAGTCAGCTCTGAGAATCTGATTTGGGTATGGCAAGGTTTATTCTTTTGTTATTATTGCAAAATAAATAACAAAAATATGTTCATCAGAAGGAAAGGTGAGATCTTGCCCTGACCTGAACTGACTTTTCTCTTCTGTGAGTGTGTGATTTCACACTGTGAGAGGCTCCTGTGTATGAAACCAGCTGGGTTTGAGATGGCACGAGGGAGGAAAGGAGAATGAACTGATGCATGAAAGTTTCCAGGACCTTCTGGAGCAGCGATAAAAAGTCTGCTCCTGTGAATCACTGGTTCACACTCAGCCTCCCCCCAGGGCCCTCCCCAGGCTCACACTGCTGTGTCCATCAGTCCTCAATGACTCAACGCTGTGCTTTGCTCTGCTTCCCTCGAGGGAGGCTTTGCAGCCCAGCAGAGCTCACCAGAGGAAAGATTTCCTGGTACTCAGTCTGAATTTTCCTTCGCTGGCTTTCATCACATTGCTAATTAGCTCTAACCCATTGGCCCGTTTCTCCTCGGTGAAATGGACATTCAAACCCACTTCCAGCCTCTCCCAGGGTCTCATTTCCTCACCAGTTACCCGTCCCTGTCTCTCATCGCTCCCCATTTCCCCGGACAAGCCATGTGCAGGGGTTTTTCGTGTTATCCAGCCCTGCTCCCCAGTGCCAGTACCCTCGGAGCAGGGAGGTCACTCAAGGAATTTGCTGGAGCTTCAAAGATCTCAGGTCAAGATCCAGCAAACTCTGTACCCGGGGAAGTTGGGTTGCTAGGATCCCAAGATTGTTTATTATGCTCTCAACTTTAATTAGCTGTAAGTAACATCATGTCAGTGTTCTGCCACAAATGCTAAAGCTGTCAAGGCAATTTTACCGAGTCTGGCAGCTTAAATCAGAAACAAGAAAGTCAACATGTCAATAATGGATCTAGACATGATGGATATATTAAAGGGGAAACCTAAAAGTTCTGGACTTCATTATGCTGCCTTCAGCTCTGACAACGTGTGCCAGAGAAATCTGCACCTCGTTGGAAAAGCCCCTTGGAGATGCTGTTCCCAATTAGGGGCACCTCTGCTCCCCTCAGGCAGTTGGTTTGGGCTGGATGTACCTCACAATGTGAATTAGAGAAAGGGCAGGGGTGGCAAGAACCTGCTCAGGTTTAATTTCTACAAATCGATCCGTGGAGGGAGGGAGGGCATGGTGAGGCTGATTTTTCCCATGGATGTTGTGCCTTTTTGAAAGCTTCCTTAGAAAGGGATGGACCCTGTGGCCATTGGAGGTGTCTGTATTTTCCTGTAGAAGTTTTTGGGCGTGAGCCTGAGCAGGGAGTCATGAGGAGATGATGTCCCTGTCGCTGCAGGGGATGTGTGTGGGAGAGAGAAAGTGCAGGAACCAACTTCCTTTCTATTTCATTAGTTAATAGTTGTTTATTGTCTGACATGTCCCATTTTAAGTGTATTTTGGCTTGTGTCTTATACATATGTCTATAAAAATTAAGCAGATTTGCCACGGTCTGACAATGTTAATACTGCTCTGAAAATATAAACAGATGTTTTAGGGGCTCTCAGATTGTGGGATCACCACAGCTGTGTGTGCGTGTCAGGGACTCTGGTACCTGGTGGGAAAGTGTCCATGTGTCCTGAGGTGGGGCTGGCAGGAGGGAATGGCTGATTTTACATTAAATAATGGCTGATTCAATGTTTGTTTTAAAATCTGGAAGTGGGATAGTCCTGCAGAGCAAATGGACTAAAGAAATACAAAGCTTTTAGTGAAGCTGAACCAGCCTCTGGGTTCAGCAAATTCTGTGTGCACCTGCCAAGTGTGGAACTGCTGGAGCCCCCATTTGCTAAAAGAATGACTGCAGCTCCCTTGAGCCACAGGCACAGAGCTCTGCAGCAGCCAGGGCCATGTGTCCTCTGCCACCGCAGCAGGGGGACAGGCCCAGGCTGCTGGAGGAGCAGCAGGGACAGTTTTGGTGACAGCGATGCTGCTCCTGTGCTGCTGCGAGCACCCACTGGTGCTTTCCACACTCTGCTCACCCATCCAGCGCTGGGCAGGCCCTCAGGGGGACACATTTTGGGGGGTGTACAACCCCTTGTGCTTGTACAGCCCCAGTGCTTTAGCGCTGGGGTGTCCCTTGCTCCTCACTGCACCCCATGTGCTGCAGGGCTGCTGCTGGGGTGTGACCCCTGTGCTCCCTTGGCTGCTGCCCCGCCAGGCCCTTCCTGCTGCTGCCTCCCCAAGCCTGCCCAGAGCCGTTCCAAGAGCTGCTCCTGAAATTTAGCAGCACTCTAAGCCCAGCACGGAATCAAATATTTGGCCCCTCTGCTCATGCTTTCTTTCTCTTCCACATTCGGCTCTCCCAGATGTTTTTGGTCATTTCCAGGTTGTAATTAATAATAATAAATCAGCAGAGTCCGTCAGGGCTGGCTGTTTCCTGCCACCACTTGGATTAGAGGGCTCCGTGTTTTTCCACATTTCCCAACTGTTGGTCAAGGGAAGCTGTCGTGTGGGGACTGTTGGTTAATAATAAACTCCACCACATTCCTCCCTGGGAAAGTAACATCTTCACATCTGCTTTTGGGTGGAAACATCTGTCCTGTCCAAGGCCTGTCTGTCTTGAGAAGAGACAGGCATTCTGGGAGAGCGCTCCAGCTGGGTGGAGGTTTGCTTCCCTCTCCCCCTCCCGAAATCTCTCTGACATTGATATGCACCACGCAGCCAGCACTGTCCCAGCCTTTGCCAGGCATTTGTCTCTTACACAGAACTGTGTGAGCAACCCGGGGGAAATCGTGAAAGAAGAAATTAAAAAAAAAAAAGCTGCTGCTTCTTAAGGATGCAAATATTTAACCAAGGTGTTACCAACAGCGTGAGTGTGCAGGAGTGAAGCAGTCAGAGCTCGGGGAGGCTCAGCCCCTAACAAGGAGTAATAATGAGCCAGTGCTGTTGTGTGGCTGAGTTTCTGCTCAGAGCTGCAGCGCTGCATAGGGAAGGGAGAACAGTGCCCGGCGGTGCCACCCTGCCAGCCCTGCCCTGCTCTCCTGGAGCAGGCACAGGGATCTGCTGACCCAGCCCAGCCGTGGCAGATGCCAGGGCAGAACTGCCCCAGCTCCCGGCTGCCTCTGGCAGGGTGCAGCCCTTCCCATGAGCTGGAAGGCTCCTGCAGCTGGGTGGGGATTTGGGGCTGCAGCAGCGCTTCCCTCCTGCACTCCGAGCTCCGGCAGATCAGTGAAGCACACTCCCTACTGCCAGGCCCTGGATGGGTGGATGGATTCACACATCCAGGGGGGATTTGTCTCCCTCCAGCCGCCCATCCCCGGACCAGAGCAGAGCATCCCTGGCTCCGGCTCTCCCCAGCCGAGTGTCGGACCCTGCGAGCTGCTGGTGGCATTTATTGCAGGAGCAGAAAGTGCTTGCCTCATCACGGGAGCAGCTGGAGACAGAGAGGCTTTCAAAGGCGTGTGACTGACCTCTACCTCGGCTGCCAGGGGCCGGGGATTGCCGACTCAGTGGAATTTTTTTCTTCTTCTCTCCGTCTCTCTCTGCCTCCCGTTCCTTTCCGCAGTGTCCTGACCTTGTGAGGCCTTGGTCTCCCCCCTATCCATCTCCCACCGTTCAGTCTCTCCTGTGAACTCATGCTGGGAGATTAATTGCCACTATCGCCCCTAATCCATCACACTTCCCAAAGATTGTTTTGACATCTAGTTAATTTTTGGCTGATGATTTATCAAATTCTTATTACCGTGCTCTGAAGGGGCTCATTTATTGTGTTGATTCATGGTAATGATAAAGGGGAACCTTTTTGAATTTTAACTACATTCCCTCATGTTCTTCCCAGCACAGCTGAAGAGGAAAAAGGGAAAAATATAGCTGGGGACTCTTAATTCGGAAAGTAAAAGAGGAGGGGGGGAAAAAGCCCTCTATCCTCCATTATTTGTTTGAGAGCCAAAAGTCCTAAAAGAGGTTAATATATATTAGGCATATTTTTAGAGTTCTGGTCTGGACTCTGTTTCAAGAGCATCCCCCCAAGGCTCTTTAAAACATTTATTGCCCTGTAATATTACCTAAATGTCTACTACCATTTTATTCAAATAGAAGTTAATGCTAAATGATGTCAGTCATGTACCAGTGGAAATGTAAAACATGTCTCTCTGCCAGTCCATATGGCAATTCCAGCTTTTAAAAGTACACAGAGAATTTTCTGCAACCCTTTATGTCATTTCCCCATCTTTGTTCCCACCTATTTTTAATTTGCTGCGCAGTTTTTAATAAGCCCAGATGGTAAAAGAAACGCAGTAAATGGCCATTCTCTCCTTTTCTTCCCAGGCAGCTCAGGGAGCTGGAGCCCTTACATGGAGGGGAAGGAACGTAGCAAGGGGTGGACTGGGACTTGTCCCTGGTTTGGGGCAGGAGCAGGGGCTACCTGTGGGTTTGTTCCAGGTTTGGGACAGGAGCAGGGGGTCTGTGTGGGTTTGTGCATGGTTTGGGGCAGGAGCAGGGGCTACCTGTGGGTTTGTTCCAGGTTTGGGGCAGGAGCAGGGGCTACCTGTGGGTTTGTTCCAGGTTTGGGACAGGAGCAGGGGGTCTGTGTGGGTTTGTGCATGGTTTGGGGCAGGAGCAGGGGGTCTGTGTGGGTTTGTTCCAGGTTTGGGGCAGGAGCAGGGGCTACCTGTGGGTTTGTGCATGGTTTGGGGCAGGAGCATGGGGTCTGTGTGGGTTTGTGCATGGTTTGGGGCAGGAGCAGGGGCTACCTGTGGGTTTGTCCCTGGTTTGGGGCAGGAGCATGGGGTCTGTGTGGGTTTGTACCTGGTTTGGGGCAGGAGCATGGGGTCTGTGTGGGTTTGTGCATGGTTTGGGGCAGGAGCAGGGGGTCTCTGTGGGTTTGTGTATGGTTTTGGGCAGGAGCATGGGGTCTGTGTGGGTTTGTGCATGGTTTGGGGCAGGATCAGGGGGTCTGTGTGGGTTTGTGCCTAGTTTGGAGCAGCAGCAGCAGGGCGTCTGTGTGGGTTTGTACCTGGTTTGGGGCAGGAGCAGGGGGTCTGTGTAGGTTTGTGCCTGGTTTGGAGCAGCAGCAGGGGGTCTGTGTGGGTTTGTGCATGGTTTGGGGCAGGAGCAGGGGGTCTGTGTGGGTTTGTGCATGGTTTGGGGCAGGAGCAGGGGCTCTATGTGGATTCATGCACGGTTTGGAGAAGGAGCTGCAGAGGTCCTGGCAGGACCTGATGTGCTGCTATGGGGTCCCTGCAGTTTAGGGCTGAGGACAGACACAGGTAGAGCTTGTGAGAGGCTCTCCAAGGCCCCAAACCCACTGTTCCCCTCAGCCATCCCCTCCCACACAGGGTTATCCCATGACAAGGGACCAGGCCTGCCACAAGATGGGATATGGTGCTCACTTGGGGCCAGTCCCACGAGTTCCAGTAGCCCAAATAGGGCTGAGACTTCCACCGCAGGGGCCTTACTGTGCTCTCAGTAGCACCTGTGTAAAGCAGGAGTAACCCCATCCAAAGAGGGCCAGAATCAGCCCCACAGCCTCCAGTGCAGTTGTGCAGTGAGCCTGAGGCAGCAGCTCACGGGAGATTGTTCATTTGCATCACGCCCTCTCCTTATCTTTTATTTTTCTTCTTCTCTCTTCTCCTCCCCTCTCCCCCCCATCCCTCCACTCGCCCTCTGCGCCTCTCGTTTTCCCTGCCTCGCTGTGAGGTCACCGCGAGCGAGTGAAGGACGCGGGGAGCGGGGAGGTCACGCATTAGCGGGGCTGGAACCGCGCGGCTCCGTGCGCCCACGGCTCATCCATCACAGCCTCCACCACTCCATTAGGCCCCGCATGAAATATGCCCTGCTCTGGCTGCTGTGGCCATACATCTCCCGTCTAGACACCTTCCTGTTGTGTGAAGATCAATGCCACACGGTCATGCATCATGTGTCAGCCAGTAGCCCTCACTCTAATAATCGTGTCTATTCTCTAGTCTGCACTATAAATTATGGGCACTGCAAAAGTACTATATTATTCAGCAACCTTGGGCACTAATGGATTATTGGTTTAATGGCTGATAATGTGAGCTCCTTTTTTGGCTGGATCCTACCTTTATTTATTTATCTTTTTTCATGATTATTATTCTGAGTGATGACTGATTTGGATTCTTATCCAGAGGCTTTCACCCTTGCAAAGCAATTAGAATAATAAAGCCCTTTGACCATGGGCCCGCTGTCCTGACTCTCGCTTAATAGAGAGGCTTCTGCTAAAGCAAAGTCAAATATCCATCTCTCCCTCCCAGCTCTCCCCTCCCTGGCTTGTTTCAGCTACTGAGCCCCCATCCTGGGATGGGGCCTCAAGCAGGAGACTCGAAGTGAAGATCCCAGGATGGGAGCCCAGGCTGGCTGCTCAGGGAGGTCCCAACCCACCCTGTGCCCTGCCAGCTCCGCTCAGTCACAGCCACAAACTGAGGTCACCTTTCCCAGCTCCCCCAGCAGCACCTTGTGCTGCTCCTGAGCATACCCTGCGTCGCTGGGATGGCAGAGGGGGACGAAGCCCACGAGGAGAAGGCAGATGGAGGGCGGTGGTGAAGCCAGAGGGCCGGGAGTGGGACACGAGCAGTCACACGGGCGGCATTAATTGCCTGTAACGATGCCGCGTTGCTGAGCCGCGGCTCCCGCACGTGTCAGCTGCTAATTTGTTGCTGTTTGTTTGTACATGACAGTAATGTGTTTACCTCATTAGGGGATGTCAAAGTTCCCCAAATCTGTACTGGGAGATGGCGGATTTCCTGCGCTGACACGCACAGGAAGCGGGAGGCAGGAGCGGGGTTTGGCAGCAGGAGCGGAGGATGCGGAGCTAGGGCTGCGTTACCCTCGGAGCAGCACTCCCTGCCCCCAGAGAGCCTCGCTGCTGCTGGCTCCCAAATCCAGAGCCCATGGATCACAGCATGGCAGTTAAACACCCTTAGATACCACAGCAAGGACCATGATGTAAAACCTGTAAAAGCTCTTAAAGCAAGGACATGAGGAAGAATGGGCATATAAAGAGAGGGGATTAGGGAGCAGCCGCGATCCATCACCGTCGGCTGCTCGAGCTGCAGCCAGGCCCTCATGCAGCTCCTCATTGAGCAGTGTCTTCCCATTAATTATGATTAAACTACCCTACAGTTAGTTGTTCCTTCATTTGTAAAATGCTCCTGTTTTCCAACCAGTTCTAATCTTGGCTGTAATTATCCTGACGGTGGAGGAGTCAGTCCAAGAGCTTTTTCTTCTCTCCTTGCTGCGTTTGAGTCTAACCAAGATTTGCAGCTCTGTCCTGGAGCTCCTGCCCAGAAAGGAGGTACTGGGGGACTTGGCCACATCCAGCACCCCACGTCGAGCACCGTCACTTGGCCCCACACCACTCCTGCCCTGCTGGGGCAGGGGTGGTGTGGGGCCAGCTGAGGCCCTGGATCTTAGTGACCTCGGCCTTCCCATGTTTTGTGGCATTCATATCTGGCTAACTTATGGGATCGCTCCAAGAATTAGTTAGTTATGTTTGTGCAGATTATTCTGACATTTATTATTGTACTAGAGGCTGCTGCTGCCTGTGTTTTCTGCCAACGCATCACATTTCCCACCTTCCATGTGAATGAATTCCTAGGATACTGTCCAAACTGACAAGAGGAGCAGGAAATGTCTCCTGTGAGGGCAGGAGGAAGGTGTTAGGAAATTAAAGGAGCAATTTGAGAGCTGCAGCTTTTCTTGTGCTGTAAGAGGAAGCGATCCCTGTGTCCCACTCCCACATCCTCTGCTCTCCAGGATAAGCCAGGCTGTGTTTTCTCAGCCCTGACGTGCTGGGAGGGCCCAGGGTGGATGGCAGTGCCAGTGGCTGTCTCTGTTCCGTGCCAGTGAGACTGTCCCCTCCCCACAGTGTGGCTGTGCCCCTGGAGCAGGCTAGAGGGAGGGACAGAAGCCTGAGGGACAGGGGCAGGAGCAGGGTCTCCCTGAGCTGGGTCGGGGTCACTCGCAGCACATGCTGGGAATCCCTCAGCAGCTGGTATCTCCCACAGACAGAAGGAGTATCTCAGGGAAGATCTCAGCAATCAGCTTGACGGGGGCAGCTGGTTCCACTTCCTTTGAGACATAACTCCGGCACCGTTTGACTCCGCTGATCAGATAGGAGCTGCATTACAAGGCAATATTGTGGTTTCCCTTAATGTCCTGCCAAACTACATTTATCTTCTCATTCCTTCCCCACCCTCCCTGAGAAACCCTGCTCAGGCCAGAGCATGGAGAGAAAGCCTTCCCTGGGAGGAGGAGGATGGAGCCCTAATGCAGAACCTGGGCTGATAAGCATGTTTTATATTAGTCAGGAATGAGACACAAGAACTTAATTAGATGTGCTCTGACTGCTTCCGTGTACAGAGGTCTCAACCTACAAGTAAGAGCACTTAGAAGGCCGAAGCAGTGGTTGTAAAATCCTGGAAGGCTTGTGATAACTATTTCCAAAAACATGAAAATTGTGGCTAAAAAGTGGTAGTGTTGTGAGTATGTAAATCCAAGGAGCAGGCCAGTGTGATGGAGCTGCCTGAGGGCTGTGTTTCAGGGTTGGAATAGCACTTTAATCACAGCTCTGCTGACAGAGGATGCTCCAGGAGCTCAGGACTGGGAACGGGGAGTAGCTGGGTAGGGTAAGGCACTAGAAAACTCCTGGGCTCAAGCTGGGTGGTGAAACGTGGCAGGAGGGCTTCCATCAGCCTCTGCACTGTAGGAATGGCTGCGCTCCTGACTTGGGAAAGGCTCGCAGGGAACAGCCCTGTGCAGCAAGGGACGTGGTGGGAAGAGCTGAGCCTGTCTCCATCTTTTCAAACCAGTGAGGAATTGCAGCAATTTGTCCAGGAGCCTGAGCAGGGCTGTGAAGGGCTGCTCGCAGTCACCCCGAATCAGCTCTGTGGAGAGAAGAACCCGAGCAAACAGCAACAGCCCCAGCAGAGCTGAGCAGCACCAGCCAAAGCCATCGCTGTGGCGGTGCCAAGCGCCATCAAGCATATGGCCAGCCAGGGCACTTTGTCATTTCTGCCTCGCAGGACTGAAACCCTGAGCTGGCAGCTTCCATCTGCATCCCAGTCCACTGAGAGAGGCTTCCCTCACGCAACCTCTGTGGGCACCATGGCCAAAAAGGGATCCGTTTTTCCTGAAAAGAGATAAAAACAGCTGGGCTGGGGTTTTGAGCTGAGCACTGAGCTACAGCAGGTTTATAATGCACCAGCAGCCAGAAAGTCGTGGCCATGGAGAGGTGGGCTCAGCTCTGAGGGATTGCACACACAGCCCTGTGCTCTGTTTAATTACATTTAATTATATATAAAATCAGGTACAAAGCCTGACACATCTGGGTGTGCGGAGGCACAGGCGCACACACAGAGTCATTATTGCCACCTTTGAGTAGCTGTGCACCTGCCTAATCACCTTTGTCAGACATTTTGGGAGCCTGACAAGGATTATTTTGGGGGTACATAGCATTCCAGTACAGCTGTGTGTGGAGAGGAGACGGAAAAAAGCTGGAAAAGGAAATGTATTGACATCTCCCAGCTAACTTTTCTCTGCTGCTCCAGCGAGCTCCTGAAATTACTTCTTGCCATGGTGACAGAGGGCTTGCAAGGCTTGGTGGGATCCTCCCTCCATTTTCACAAGGCCATAGTCAGAGAAAGAGAGAAAAGACAGGGGGAACCCCAAAATTGCCAAGCGTATTTTTCCATTCCCTTGATCGCAAGCCGAGGCCCTGCACCTGCAGAAATCCTCAACTATCACATTTCTCCTGCTCCGGATGATAACGAAGATAATTGTTTCATCCACTTTGTCAAGCTGAAATGAAAAGAGGGCAAAGCAAAATGATGCCATCATAAATCATCAGGCTGAGACAGCAAAAAAAGGACAAGATAGTGACTTCATTAAGGGTTATGTATTGTGTCATTAAGTTGGCAGGGGTCACCTTTCATGTCACACAGCAGCCCCATGATGCATTGCTGGCTCCTCTTTCCAATAAAATTAAACGTAGATGTAAAACTGATTAGGCCGTGTTTGCCTGAGCCCAAGGCAGGGAACTGCGCCGGGAATAATTGATACAAGATCGCGGCTGATTTGTAATGGCAGCGATTTCTCTTCCTGGTCATTTCTCTGCTGACCTTGCCCATTAAAATAAGCCCAGCTGCCTTGAAAAGAGAGACGCTCATTCCACCCTCCCCTCCCCTTGCCCAAGCCACTTGCCTGGAATTCATTTCCTCTCTCGCTTTCCTTGGGATTTCTCATTCCCATCCCTGCCAGCCACATGCTGCCTCCAGCCTGGGGTGAGAGCAGGGACAGCCCCTCGTGTCTCCTGATGTCACTGGTGACACCCTCCCCGTGTGCTGGTGACATCCCTGCTCCTGCTCTGCCCTCCCAAAGCCTCTGCTCCCCTCCCTGTGCCCTGTGCAGGGCAGAGAATGCTCTCCTGGGTCACAGGAACCTCCGAGGGCACAGGTCCCTCTGGGTTTGGTGTTTTCTGGAAGGATTGGGGCCATCAGCACCTCCCCAAGACAGGACTATGTTGGCTGCTGGAGGCCTGAACCATGGCTGTCCTGCATCTCCTTCTAGTGGAAGGTGGGATTGGGATTGGGATTGAATAATCTCTAACCAAAACCATTCTGGGATCCTCTGATTCCTGGCAGCTCCAAAGCACAGTTCAGTGCTGTCCCTGCTGTCCTTCTGTGCTGCCCACCCAGCTCCAGGAGAGCTGCCCAGCTCTGAAATGGAGCTGGAAGATGAGAGAGGGGAGGGAGATGGAGCTGTGTAAATCCCTGCTGGAGGTTACCACAAAGCACTGACCTCTGAGCTCGGGGTACCCTCGTGCTGTGGAGCAAGAGCTCAAAACTGCGTCCAGAGCTGCTCCACCCTGCAGCTCTTTGCTCCGTGTCTGCCCTTTATTTCCCCTTCCCTTCTCCTGCAGCATCTCTCCACCAGCCCGAGGCCCACCCAGGCTCTGGTTCCGCTGGGGTCTCTCTGGGGCATCGTTTGTTGCTGTGCCCAGGGAGCCTCAGCAGATTTCCACAGCACCTCACCACTGAGGCTGGAGAATGTGAGCTCAGGCCGCGGTGAAAGGGGAAGCGATCATGGGAATTTAACTTGTGCTTGCAATCTCCTTCGGGGAGCTGGAAGGAGGAAAAATACGATGCTCACCCAAAACGCAGCGCCAGGTCTCGAGAAGTGCTTGATGTGGGTGGCTTTCAGAGGGATTTATTATCCACTTAAAGCTAAATATGTGTTTACATGGTCTGATGGAGTGGAACTCTTACTTGTATCAACTGTGCCTCGTTCTTGATGCCTTTCGGCCAAGATTTTCTCAAATGGCCACTGGATTTGGGACACTCTGCTTAAGAGAGGCCCTGAAAGGGCTCAGCTTTCTGAGCATAGTCACTGAGCTGCTGGAAAACTGAGTGGCTGCTAAGGTGCTTCAGGGTGGATGATTAAGAGAGTGGATCCCTCTCTCTGGGCACAAAGAGCTCCTGGAAGTGCCAGCCCTGGTCCAGGATAAATCCTCACCTGTGGGATGCTGTGGGTCCTCCACGAATCACTCCAGGGAGGGACCCCGGGTGGTCCCAGGTGCTGGGAAAGAGCTGAGCCCCCCCAAACAGCCCTGAGCTGAGCCCTGGCAGGGTTTGAGCTCCTCCTGCTCATTTCCCTCAGCCTCAGATGGGGCAGGGATTGATGGAACCGAGCACGGCCATAATGGCACTGCAAGGGAGCAGAGTAAATAACCAACACTGGAGCCCTCTGCAAGGGAAAACCATTAGAGAGACAGGACCAGTAAAACAAACACCATTTCGTGTGTCAATCCCAGATATATGGACTAAAAATACATATAGGGAGAGAGTGAGTGTGCACTAGAGAGAGAATGCAAAAGCCTTATAAATGGGGAAGCAAAATCCACTCATTTCCCACACAGTAACAAATGTGGGGGGGAGCAAAGGAGCTGGGACCTCATGCCATAAACAACCAGGAAAATGCAAACCTTTCTGGGGCGCAGATGGCTGGTGCTTGGGTTTTATTTTTCTCTTCTATACATTTGACAGCTAAATTCAGTCATTTGTGAACAACGTGGCCATAAAAATGAGTAATAATGATTGGAGGTATCTTACTTTTGGTTTAATGGGCTCTGGAGTGATGCTGCTCCCACCCTTGGGGGCAGAGGGGGTTCGATGCTGGGCTGGGTCCATGGTGGCTGCTCGGGAGGCTCACAGAGCAGAATCACACCAGCTGGTGGATGGGGTTATGCAGTTCTGGCTCCAAACTCCAAATTAATGCTGTCCTCAGCTGCACTGCCTCAAATTGGATTGCAAAACCCTGTTGCTGACACAGCTCTGCGCGTTGTGCTCCCCTGGCCAGGCGGAGGGGTGGGCTCGCACAGATTTTATCAGCTTTTCAACTTTTCCCTCATTAATTATTTCAGTTCTGTCAAACGTGAGCGAAGGGTTTTTGCAGCAAGCAGAAAGAGTTAGGTCCTCCTTGCCAACTGTAATTGTTTGCGTAAAGCTCTTACTGAGAGGTTTTCAGAGGGGTGAAGATGCGTCTGCCAGGAACTGGAAGGGGCTCCAGGCTTCTCTGCAAGAGTTTAAGTCTGTTCTCATCCACAGACTCGCTATAAAACCTGGGGGAATCAAAATAATCCCCTTCACTCCCCTTTACCTTCCCACAGAAGATACCTTACCTACATAAACTGCTTTGAGATCCTCAGATTAAGGAAATTCAAGGTGATATTGTTTATTTTCAGAGCTTTTACAGGCTGAGCACTGTGTGTGTGTGAGAGCCCCTCGTTATTGTCAGGAGTGCTAATTCTGGGTGTAGAGCAGCTGAGTGGCAACAGCGTGAAATCTAAATATAGAGAACATCTAACAGAACCACAAACCCCATCCTCAGCACTGTAATTTTAATGAGATTATGTTTAATCCTTCTGTTGACACTTCTGCCAGGGCAGCACAAAAGAACGAGGTTTGTCCCTATTCACCAGAACTGAGCAGTTTGGCCCCACTTTTAGGAATCTCCCCAAAACCACCTGTCCAAAGATGGCTCTGGCCAGAGCAAAGGGCATCCAAGGGATGCCTTTGCCTGGTACTGAAGGGTTAGTTGGCTCGGAGCTTGTTTAGGGACACATCCTAAAATGCACAGGCCAGAGCTGCACATCAGCTCCTGACTGACAGGATATTAGACAATATTGAGAGCTAATATCGCTCTGGCAGGGAGATTTGCCAGGATGGAAGACTGAGAAAAGCACCACCAGCAGGAGTTTCAGCTGCTTTGCTGAGGATGAAAATGAATTCCTTAGTAAAAAGGCAGGGGGAAAAATCTCAGCCATAATATCTGGAGTCCTGTTTTGAGGGCTTGAACTGCTCCCAGCTCAGTTCAGTCATTCTGGGATGGATGTTATCCTAATGCTCCACACTGAGGCACACTTGGAGTAAAGCCTTTGCTTCATTCAGCAGCAAAGTCTGGTGCTGAGCCCCAGGGAGGATCTGTCCCCTCCCTTCAGGTGCTCCAAACCTCACCCCAGAGCCCCTGCCCTGCCCTCAGGAGCTGCCCCAGCGCTGGGCACAGAGCCCCAGTGCCCCTTGGCTGGGCAGAGCGCAGCAGAGCACAGAACAATGTTCCATGCACACCTCTGACCTCCCAGCATTTCAAAAAGGCATTTCCACAGATGAGGACAAGCCCGGAGGGAGGTGAGAAAGAGCAAGCACAGCACTGCCACCTCCGGAGCTCTCCCTGTCTCCTTTAGTGCAGTTTGTACCAGAGCCAGGAGACAGCAGGGGAAGGGATGGCGTTTATTAAGTAGATCAAATGTTAAGGTAACATTATGAGCCACGCTACATTCCACAGGCTGGTGAGGACAAGGGATTATCCAAGAGGGAGCCAGGGATGGCTCTGATGAGTTCAATTAGTGCTTTTTTCCATGGGCCAGGGATCTGTGGTTCAGGAGAGGTGGCTGCAGCAGGGCTTTCCTTCCATCCTTCTCTGAACCGGGAAAGGAAAGACAAAGCTCTCGGGGCTGGGTTGTCCCCTCAGCTCACCAGAATTATGTCCTGCCAGCAGCTCTTTAAAAAGTGCAGGAGTTTCGTGTGAGGGGTGCCAGGCAGCGCCAGGCAGCAGCTCATCCCCAGCAGGACAGGCAGGGAAATGATCCCTGCTCCCATACCAGCACAGAGATATCCCCACAGGGCTCCTCGGGATGCCACAGCTCCTCTGTTTGCTGCTCCCCAGCCCGTGCCACAGTCAGGAGGGTGAGCTCTGATCCCACAGTGATTTTTCTTAATGTCTTTATATAGATGAGTTAACTCAAAACCTTTCCAACATAAGCATGTTTTTCTGTTCCTTCATCCTGACCTTGGCATTTTCTTTCTCCACTCCAAGTTCTCTGCTGTCCTCTGGCCAGCTTTGCCTCTCATTTGTCAATGTTATTATTGAATTTTCAAATGCCAGTAGTGCACATAAATCAATGGCTGGCTTCTCCCCAGTGGCATATCCCTGCCACGTGTGGTCATTCATTTTTTTTAATAAGTCCTCCTCTCCTTTCACCCATTTATAAAAATGCATCTTGTTCTGCTGCTGCCGTCCATCATCCGGGGAGTCCAGCTATTTGTTGCCCCTGAGTGCTTATTCATCAACGTTTTCAAAAGCAAAATCACTCTTCGCCTCCTGCTCTTATTGTGCCATCAATCTCGACTGGGGATCAATAAACCTGGCTTTGGCAATTTTTCCCCCACCGCTCTGCGCTGCCTTTCCCCAGTCCGGCCTTTGGATTTACATTTCTGACTGCTCCTCAGGAGGGGGACGATGGCAGTGGGAGGAGCAGGATGGGAGGGAGCTTCCCCTGCTCCCGGGGTGGCAATCGCTGTCCCTGTGTCACCACCTCACCCCAAGAGCTCCACACTCACCTCTGTCCTTTGGCTTTGGCCCAGAGCTGGAAATGGGGAGAGGAGAAGCCCTGGCCACACCGTTGGTGCAAACGTGAGCCCCAGGGAGCAGAATTAGGTGAACATTTTTCTTCCAAACATCATTTGAATGAGAAATAGCTTTACCCGACAACTGAAATTTCTGCTGAAAAGTCGGTTTTTTTCAAGAACAACAAACAAACCCAAAAACCTCTTTCTAAAAAACTTTCCTCTTTCAAATACACACTTAAAAGGCTGACATTTATTTTTGAAACTGTCTCCAAGAAAGCAGACTATTTTATTTTTTGACCAGAAATGTTTTTCAAAGCTGAATATTTTCACGACTTTTGAAAAAGCTAAATGTTGCAGTTATCAGTTTTATCTTTTTGTTGAAATTCTAAAAAAGAAAAACCCTCTCTGAAGCTGAAAAGACTTTCAGCAAAATTGATCATCTTCTAAAATTTTCCGAGCTGATCTGTGCAAATATTGGGACTTTCTGACTTGTGGAGCTGTGAGCACCCAGGTGGAGGATGCAGGGGCTGAGGCTCCAGGCCCAGGGTGGTTGGGGATCACCATCTCCAGGGTCATTCCTTGGACTCTCTCCAGCCTGTCCACGTGGAGGGGAGCCCAGAGCAGGAGGCAGCACTGAAGGAAGGGTCCCCTCTGCCCTGCCTGGCACAGCCCAGGTGCCACTTTGTGCCCAGGACACACCACTGGCTCACGGTGCCCCCCAGGACCCCTAACCCTGCACAGCTGCCCCAGTATATCCCAGTCCAGGGCTGTTCTTCCCTCGGAGTGGGACTTCGAGTTTCCAGCCCATTCCCTTCCAGGCCAGGGCAGCCTCATTGCTCTTCCCAGAAGGTTTGGGGCTGCTCCTGCCCCAAAGTTCTCCAGCCCAGAACCTGAGCCAGGAGGGAAGCAGCAGATGGAATTGTGTGCCAAGGCAATAAATTCAGGCCACAATCAGTAACATTTTGTGGTTTGACACTTAATTGATTAACTAATTTGAGGCAACAAGATTTAGTGTAGCTGCAGATTAGTGTCGAAGGGATAACGAGGGCTGAGCTGCTGCTTCCAGAGGCGGCAGCCACAGTTCGGAGCCGCAGCAGCAGAGCCTGGGCTGAGCTTCCTGGGAGAGGCCCTGGCTCGGCACCCAGGGATTGCAGCAGAAAGGTCAGGCACTGACTTATCAGCATAGACAAAATCCCTTCTATAATGTATGTGTTTATTCTCAAATTAAATATATTAATGTGTTATTTGTTCTTAAAATGTCATTCAATAGATAGTGGGCTTAGGTTTCCTGGCAGACCTTTGAAGCTTAAAGAGTAATGTAATAATAGTACATTAATCCATAAGCTACACAGGCTGCTCCCAGCAGACCCCGAACTCCAGAACTGCCTCTAAAGCTCTGAATTTGCTGCATCTGTTTCTAGGAATTTCTGTCTAACAAAGTGGGCTTGGTGGAGCCTGCCCTGCCAGCTCCAGCACCAAATCCTGCCTTTCTCCCCCCCGTCTGTTCAGCACCACCCTCTGGGCACCTGCAGGGGCATTCCTGGGGCACAGCCTGCTGTGTCCGTGCCCCTGCTCGTGCCCATCCCTGTCCTGCTCGCCCACGGCTGGCCTGGAGGCTCCACATCCCCATCCCTGTCCCTGCTGAGAGCGGGGCTGCCGAGCCAGAGCTTGGTTTGGGCTAAGCCCCAGTTTCAGCAAGAGGAAATGCTGCATTTGGACTTTTCCCCAGGCTGAATTCTTGGCACAAGCAAATCATCTCTTGGAAAAAAAGGGAAAAAAACTCTCTTGAAAGAATGTCTCCATCTCTTCTCCAAATCACCCATCCATCTCTCTGTTTGTGTGTCTAGAGTTGATAGCTTGAGAGCTATCGAAATGCCAAACCTGATGTTTTGGAGAGCTTGGAACCCATCTCTGAACTGCTCTGATTTTAATTCTGCAAGTCTTAATACTTGATTGACAAATACAGCTAAACAATCCATCATCCATCTTATCTGAAAAATGTAACCTTTTTCTGTTTATGGAACATGCACATGTGGAACATGTTTTTCTTTTACTGTCTATTTATTCCGTTTACTCAGGGCACTCGAATTTTTTCTTTTTATGGTGGTTTGGCTGGCTTTTCCCACCTTCCCATGGCACACCTTCCTCCTCTGGGTCCTGCAGAACACAGGTGGTTTGTGTGAGAAAGCAGGTTTGAGAAAAGAGGCCTTGGAAGTGTCCCGGGGGAAGGAAAGGGAAGGTTGACTCTGTGCCCACATCTCTTGGGACATCAGTGGTGGCACCTGGCTGGGTGGAGCCCTCACAGCAGGGATGGTGGAGCTGGGAGCTCACTCAGTGTCCCCCCGAGGGGTTGCGGCCCGGATTTGTTTGTGCCCAATGGAGAAACCGGGTTTGGGTTCTTGCTGGAGCCCGTGGGCGGTGCCAAAGTTGCAGGAACTGATCTTTTGTTCATTTTCTCACCTCTTAAGATAAATGTGACTCTTCTGTTGTTTCAGGCAGCCTTGGTGGGCTGCCAACACTGCAAGAATATCCAACAAAAATTGAGCAGTGTGAGAGCTGCTCACCACTGTGGATGTTCTCACTACCAGTGCTGGCAATTATTAAATTAGAGTTATTGCTGTAATGATGGTAAAAGTAATGGTTGTTAACTGCAAAGGCAAATTAACATCTTTTGCAATTTCACATTTGAGAAGAAGTCTAACCTCCTGGAGATGCTGGAAGAGCCAAGGAGGGAGCTGAGCTAGGGACAATCCATGCACTTCCAACATCCTGCAGCCCTGTTTCCATCCCATCCCACCCAAAACAGCTCCTCTGCTCTTCCAAGAGAGACTCAGCTCTGCTTGCAGATGGAAATATGGAAATAAATATCTGCTTAAATGGGCGAGTTTGGCAGAAGGGAAATTCCTCCCCCCTCAGCTTCCCAGAACTTCCTCTCCTCTCCTTCCCACCCTGCAGGCGAGGGGAGCAGAGCCTGGGCTGTCCATGAGAGCCTCCCAGGCCAGGGCAGGCTGGGGGTGGCCCCCTCCCCTCCTGGGGTGACCCTGGGTCACCGAGCCAGAGGGGTCACCGAGGGAACATGCTGGGATCCTTCTCCTCAGCTCTTGTAATGGTATTAGCAATGACTGTTTCTTACTCAATCATACTCCCAAAGGATTTTCAATAAACTTTTTATGTGCCATAACTGTTACATTAAATAAAGCTGAAAGTATTGAGTAAACTGACTGTAAATCACTTTAGATGCCTTGGAATTACATTAAGTGTGAGAATTATGGATCTTTTGCTGCTTGCAGAAACAGAGAGACGACAGAGCCAGAAATTTTTATGCTCCCAACCCCTCTGAAGGTTTTTTTAATTATTTTCTTGTGCCATACAAGGGGCTTCTCCTCCTGTCCATGGCCCGTTCAGGGCCGTGTTAGGGCCAGGTCCCATCCCTGTGCTGCAGGATCCTGGGGAAGTTTTCCCTTTCCATCAAGCTGGTTTGGTTTTCTCAGCCTGGAAGTGGTAATTAAATGCTGGGCAAGGGCTGCTTTAGCAGAGCTGAACAGGCTGCGAGTTTTTATTGCATCAAGAGTGATTTTCTGTTCAGAGCCTGACAGCCAATGCCTCACCAATACAAATAGATATCTTGATATCAATAAATGCTGAGGAAACATCTTCTGTCTCTCCCCTTCAGGTGCCCCAGCCTTGGCTTAAGTGTGTGTCACATCTAATGCCCCACAGAGGAACAGGATTTCATAAAAGCGCCACAAGCAGCCTGTTCCAAGACTGGACAACCCTTTCCATGAAGGAATTTTTCCTACAGCCCCTCTGCTCTCATCCTGTCGCTTTTTATGAGGGAGACGAGACTGACGCCACTGTGTCACTGTCCCCCCAAGCTCTCCTGGGCTCCACCAGAGCCACCTGGGCAGGATCAGCTGCCATGGGGGTAAACGATGCACAGCTGGGTGAGGATAACAAGGAATTGCTTCAGGCAAATCACCTGGGCTTTATTGTGCTTGCCCCAGCCCTAATTAGCGTGGCCTGTGCAATCAGCCTGTGAGGGGGGTTTCAGTCGGAACTGTAACCTGGATATTGTCACTGCTTTCGGCAGGGCTGAGCTTCTGAGGTGTGCTGATGTGCCCTTTTTTCTTTTTCCTTTATTGTTTTCAGTTTTAAACACAGTGAAAGACAAATGAACAGGCTCCCACTGCCTGAGCAGCACCAAGGGGACTGCTTGGCAGCCTGGAAAATCTCCTATTGTCCCTCCTGGAGTCACAGCTTGACCTTAAGAAAATTCCTGCCGGTTTCTCCGAGGAAACACGTCCCTGTGCTGCTGCAGAAGCCTGTTTGCCACAGGTAACACTTTTTACTTGTGATTATGGCTTGTGTATTTGCCACCAGGCATAAAAATTCACCACCTGTTCTGTGATGCAGCAGCTTTGCATGGGAGTGAAGAGATGTTGTTTTTCCATTTGCTGCGTCTGTCTGGGACCGCAGAAATATCAAGGTCAGAGCAGAAAGCAGGAAACAAACCAGCAACTGCACATAAAATTACAGGGTTGCTGTTTTTAGTGCTGGCTCCCCACTATTCGGTGTGGACTGCAGGTGATGTGGAGCTGGGCAAGGCGTCTGTGGCCCAGCGCTGAGAGCCTGAGTCAGCTCTCTAAAATCATGTGTTCACCTCCGATGATGAGATGCTCCAGCACCAGTCATGTGGGGAGCTGTTTGCTCAAAGCCTTTGGGGATTTTTCAAGCTTTGTTCCGCCGGTTTCTTCCCTGTGATGGTTTCATTCTGACCTGAGAGCAGTGAAGGTGCCCAGGGCTCAGGTGTGTGGCACAGGGGAGAGACTGAGGAGACTTTCCTGTGCCTGGTGCTCCCCAGGCTCTCCCTGCAGCCAAAGTGGGGAGTGAGGATCCTCCAGGGGCTGCTGAGGCTCCTGCACATCATTGCTGCGACCACAGCACTCCCCAGATCCATTTTTGGGGGTGATTTGTGAGCCGGGGGGAGCTGGCTGAGCAGCCCATGTGTGCTGGGAGCTCCTGGGGTCGCTGGGGTGCTCTGGCCCTTGCTCAGCCTTTGTGTCCTGCTTTAAGCTCAGTTCTGACCCACCTGTGGCTGTTCCTGCCCCAAAGCCCCCCAGGTGCAGATCCATGGGATGGGGGGCTCCTCTGAGACAGGAAGGTGTTTGGGGGCTGCTGGGCTTCCTCTGACACCAATCCAATGCCCCTGGAGCTCCGAAGCTCAGGAGCCATGGCCTAGGAACCAGGAGGGGAATCCCTTTCCCTGCTGATTGTGTATTTCTGCAGTAAAACATTGTGAAAAAGGTACTGAATTCTAGAAACCACAACCGTGCCTGGTTCTGGCCCTCGGTGACTCGGAGGCACTGAAGACAATGGCATGCAGCAGAGGAGCAGTTTCCACACTCTGCCTTTGTGTTATTAAATATCAGAACAAATACTCATTTCAAAGCCACATCATTTGTCAGCTCTTGAGTTATGGCTGCTTTGGTAACTCAGACACCCTCTCCTGCTGCCAAGTTCCCATGCTCTTTGTTTGGAATATTTGTAATTTTGTGTAGTTGGACTTAAATAACTTCTGCTGTCTCTCCCAGGTTCCTCTGGTGCTGGAACCTGCCAGAGCCCTCCTGGGGAGGAGCAAGGGCAGAGCCACTTCCAAATGGGATGAAACGGAAGGGGGAGAATGGTGTTTTGGAGAAACATACTGTTCCTTTTTTGGGTTGCCCTTTTTTTTTTTTTTTGTAAGGAACTGGAAAACCATATAGAAATTCAATCAACTTTGCTGTTAACTTTGGTCATGGATCTTGAAAATTTCTCTTTCCTATGAAATTGCAGTGGCTTTCTGGAGTTCAACACTCATGGGCTCTGCTTACAAATTGATCTAAGTTGTACAAAACCTCCAAAACACATTATGATCTGATTTCCATTTCAAACCAGTCCATGCTGGGTGCCTCCATCTCCTGGATCTCTTTTTCAATCCCTCTCCCCATCTCCAAGCCTCTCTAAGTTTTGAATGCTGGTCACTCCAGACCAATTCTGCATTTCTGACTTTGGCATCACCACTGGAACAAGTTCTTTGTAGAAGCAGAAAAGGGTCCTGGAGGCCTCTCCCACTCCCTCAGTGTTCAGGGAAGGTCGCCAGGAGTCTCTGTTGGATGCTGAGAAATCAGGGGGGCTCAGCAGTGCCTCCCTGGAGCTCTGCTGGTTTTCACCAGGGGGACCCAGGGATGTTCCTGTGCCTGGTGCAGGGACTGGAAGGGCTCCTGGAGGTGCTGGGGGAGAAGGGATTTCCCTGCCACCCTCTGAGGTTGGTGTGTTTCGTCTCACACATGGAGTGGCTTTGGCACGTCCGAACTCTCCTCCATCAGCTCCTAAACACTTGACAGAAAGGTCACGGACATGTGGAGATAACGAGGGACCCTGTGAATTAAGAGCAAGAAATAACAGCATTTAGGGCTGGCTGGAGACTTCAATGTTCAACATCAGGCTTGGGGAAAAGTAGAAGTGATATTTCCTTTTGACCTTTTAGAAACAGCCTGAAAGACTCCAGACTGCAGCGAGCTGGAGCTGAGGGCCCCGGGGGCTCCTGTGCCGAAAGGAGCTGCTCCAGGCTCTGTCCCCTCGCCGAGAGCCCTTGGGGCCATCCCGGGGCAGGGGGCTGGGCTGGAGGGCTGGCAGCTCCTGCTGCTCCCTGGCCGCTGCTGTGTCAGAGCCTCTCCCAGCCCAGCCTGCCCTTTCCCCGTGCAGGAGCTGCCTGGGAATGTTTCAGGCTGGTTCTGCTGCAGAGCTGCCCAGGGAAGGTGGTGGTGGCACAGGCGATGGCAGAGCAGCAGGGCAGGGCTGGGGCAAAACTCTCTGAGGTGACCTGCTCCGGTGAAATTTTGTCTTGGGAGGGCTGGAGAAATGCGTCCCTTGCTGAGAACCTGTTGGCAGCATGTGGCAGGCAGTCTGAACAGTCACCGCTGCACCTTTTAGTCTCTTTTTCTGCCCTCTGGAGTTCCCAGCAGGAACTGGGGAGCTGTTGTGGGCTGGATCTGCCCCTGCAGAGCCCAAGGGCAGGGCGAGGGGTCACGGGCAGGCACGGGGGGACTCGGGTGCTGGGAAACATCTCCGGAGATGCCTGAGACCAAAGGCTGTGCGAGCCGGGCTGGCAGCTGCTGTGCTCTGCAGCAGAGGTCACTGTGCGGCCGGGAGAGCATGGGATGTGGGAGAGCACTGGGATGAGGGAGAGGATTGGGATGAGGGAGGGCACCGTGATGGGGGAGAGCATGGGATGAGGGAGAGCCACGGGATGAGGGAGGGCACGGGATGAGGGATGGGGGAGAGCACTGGGATGGGGGAGAGCACTGGGATGGGGGAGAGCACTGGGATGAGGGAGAGCACGGGACGTGGGAGAGCAAGGGACGTGGGAGAGCACTGGAATGAGGGAGAGTATGGGATGGGGGAGAGCACGGGATGAGGGAGAGCACCGGGATGAGGGAGAGCACGGGATGTGGGATGTGGGAGAGCACTGGGATGGGGGAGAGTATGGGATGGGGGAGAGCACTGGGATGAGGGAGGGCACTGGGATGAGGGAGAGCACTGGGATGAGGGAGAGCACTGGGATGAGGGAGAGCACTGGGATGAGGGAGAGCACGGGATGAGGGAGAGCACGGGATGAGGGAGAGCACGGGATGTGGGAGAGCACGGGATGTGGGAGAGCACGGGATGTGGGAGAGCACTGGGATGGGGGAGAGCACTGGGATGAGGGAGAGTATGGGATGGGGGAGAGCACTGGGATGGGGGAGAGCACTGGGATGGGGGAGAGCCACGGGATGAGGGAGAGCACTGGGATGGGAGAGAGCACTGGGATGGGAGAGAGCACTGGGATGAGGGAGAGCATGGGATGAGGGAGAGCACTGGGATGAGGGAGAGCACTGGGATGAGGGAGAGCACTGGGATGGGAGAGAGCACAGGATGGGGGAGAGCACTGGGATGAGGGTGAGCACTGGGATGAGGGATGGGGGAGAGCACTGGGATGAGGGAGAGCGTGGGATGTGGGAGAGCCGCGGGATGCAGGAGATGCAGGGCTGCCCATGATGGATGCTCGGCACAAGCCGCATGTCCCGGGCACTGCGGGAGGTGATGGGACAAAGGGAAGCAGTGTCTATCTGCCTCGGGGAAAATTGGAGCAAAATTCCAGCAGGGAATTAGGGATGTTCACCAAGAGCTGCCAGCAGGGAGCAGATGAACAGCCAAGGCTGGGCTCAAGGCTCAGGGCAAGGCTGGAGCTATGGTGTTATCCAAGTTAATCCAAGTATCCCAAAAGTTGTGAAAGTCTCAGTGGGTTTACCCCTTCCTGCCCCAAGGATGGCCATGGAAAATCTCCCTGCTTTTAGAGAACAAGGGTGAGGGGAAGATTTTTGGGACCTAAAATAGGTGGATGTGAGGTGACCTGGACACGGTGCTGGAGGTGGGAACTGCAGGTGCTGGAGCGAGGTCACCTCCCAGCAGCAGAGCTGGAGGGGCTCAGGGTGAACAGCATCCTACAGGAACCCAAACCTTCCATTATTTGCTATTATTGGTTATTTACCTATTTACTGGGAAAACACTGGAGAGAGAGATGGATAATGGAAAGGTTAAGCAGCAAATTGCTGTGCTTCTGCCTGGCCAGAGACCATGGGGCACAGCCTTCCTAACCTGTAATACACGTCCTAATGGGCAAGGAAAATTATTTTGGCTTCTGCTAAAGGGCAATTTTCTGATCAGCTCTCATTTTCTCAGTAGAGAGAACAAAAGGAGAGAAATATATATTTATATATGTATTTAAAAAAAAGAAAAGGGAGGAAGAAAGAAAGAAAGAAACACTTATGCTTTAATGGAAGCTCATTTTTGTAAAGTACCCTCATGGCCCCTGTGGGCCCGTGGAATTAAGCGCTGTCATTCAGAGCTGAAAGCGGAGCCATCCAGTTTGCAGACACCTGTCATAATTAAACTAATGGCTCTGAAAATGTGCCTTGATATTAAATCTATCTTCCACCGAGGAGCAGGGCTGATTAAAACCGCTGTTTGACAGTTAATGATGAACCTCTCGCTTGCTGAGCTCCGTAACTGGAACAGACCGGTTCAGCCCCCCTCCCCTTGGAGAGCCCTTCCCGCATCCCCCCGCTCCCACCCCCCAACCAGGGGCTTCTCGCCCCTCCTGCCCCACAGCACTGGGAGCTGGGGAGTGCTCTGGGGAAGCTCCTGGATGGTGGTGCTTGCACAAGCAGGCTGTGGCTCTGGTGTGCAGGCAGGGCTGGGAGAGGAGGCATCACCCACAATGTGCCAGGCCTTGACTCACTTCGTGCCTGTGGTGCTGGGGAGCTGCTGCTGCTGCTGGGAAAATGCTGACTCACACTTTTCTACCCAGGAAATGTGCCCAGGCTGGGCCTGTGCGTGTGGCAGAGCTCGGAGAGCTCTTTTCCGGGGCTGGTCCCGGGTAGTTGTGTCGAGGTATGAATCTGCCTTGCTCCAGGATTATTGACTCCTGCTTCTTCCCCTGAGGATGTCAGAGCCAATTTCCTCTGACATCACAGCTGGTTGCCAGGGCAATGGCTTTGCTCTTCCAAAAGCAGGATTGTTATTGAACAGACAGAGAAGAGTTTTTAGGGAGCAAAATCAGTGTTCATTTGGAAATGTGTCCAACAGCCACTTTGTAATTCGCACTGCCTGTCCCCTGGTCCCGCCTGTGAAACCTCCAAGCTGTGTCTCCCTTTTCCTTTTCCACCTGCTGCTGACCTCAGCAGGGACAAAACCAAGGCAAGCCATGAGGGTGGGAGTCCCACATGGACCACAGTGGGTTGGTTTTGACACAGCCCCAGTAATTAGTGCGACACAAACACTACAAAGTGCAGATAAGCATCAGCAGTTGCAAGGAGCATTTATTATTATTATTGTTGTTGTTGTTGTTGTTTGCTGGGTCTCTGGATGCTTTAATTCCCCAGTTTTACAATGGAGATAACAAATCTTCCTTGTCTGCCTTGTTTTAAGGGATGATGATCTCTGGGGCAGGGGCTGCCTCCCCCTGAGGGCACTGTTTGGGGAATTGGGCATTGCCTCTGCACAAGTCACTCCTGTTTGTGAGTGAGGGGTCCTTAGATCAATTTACAGACCCAAACACAGATGCAAAGCCCCACTTGTGGGAGCTGGCTGGTGCCAGAGCAGCCCTCTCTCCTGTCATTAGCTTCCTTACCCAGCCCCAATGCCATCGCTGCCACAACAGCAATTACCAGGAGATTAGGCAGCATTAAGCACTCTTTAATTTGACACATTGCAATGATCTCCATTCAGCCTTTCTGCTCGAATAACTCTCCATAAATATTTTGTGAGGCTACCAAAATAAACAGAGGCTGGGCTGTTTGCACAGCTGAGATCCTGGCGGCCCTTGGAGAGCCCAGGGAGCAGAGCCCAGGGTGGCACTGGGGATGGATGGGACTGAGTGGTCAGCTGGGTGTGTGAGAGCATTAGGGATTGGGAAAATACCTTTGTAAAGCAAAAGGAGAAATTATAACCATAATATATGCCTTGCACCGATGGCAATTTAATAGGAAACATTTTTTAAACAACAACCCAATAAAGAGAGATGGGTATTTATGCAAGAAGTGGCTGCATTAGAAGAAATAATAATTACACTGGAGTTGTGTTCTCTCCCTTTTTTTTCTTTTATTTTTTTTTGTGTGTGCTATTAGCTTAGACATTATTCATTAAGTAATGCAATGGAAAACCACTGTTAATACAGCAATAAATCCCACAGGGCCCCATTGCTTCTGAGATAGGATCATTTGGTAATTACAGTGCATTAGAAGTTCAATATTCTTTCATTTTTTTCCCCTCGGCTCCTCGCCTGGGTGAGGGGTGGGCTGTGCGGGGAGGATTCCCCCCCTGGTGTCCCTGCCTGGGGACATGAGGGGCTCTGCACCTCCAGGGAGAGGGACCCTGGGACAGTGACACTCTCAGGGAGAGGTGTCTGAGGGACACGGGGTGATCGGGGCTCTGAGTTTGAGTTTTCATCCCTCATCAGCATCTCCTTCCCTGTGTGAGGAGCAGGCACTGAGGGCTCACAGGGACCTGGGAGCAAGGAGTGGTGGCTGGGACAGAGCATGGATGAGCCAGGGACAGGAAAGGAGAGAGTTTTGCTGGGTTACTGCTGAGATCTTGGCAAAAATAATGGCTGCTTTCAAGGAATAATAAGGCACAGGCCCATGAAAGGAGCTGGGAGCTCTGCTCCCCAAAACCATGGAGCTCCACCTTATCAGAGAGAGCCCCGGGCCCTGGGGGGCAGCTGTGCGGGGTGACCCGTGTGATGTCACATCCGATGTCATGTCTGATGTCATGTTATGTGTGATGTCACGTGTGGCATGTTTGTGATGTGGGAGCTCCCCTTGGTGGTGTGGCAGCTGAGGGAGCAATGGGGCGTTGCCTTGGCTGTCCCCAGAGCTGCCTCTTCCCTGGGGGGAGGGATGTGCCCCCGCAGTGTCTGTGTGGGCCATCCCTGTGCCAGGAGCAGCCTGGGGCTGGCACTGGCACTGGCCCTGCCAGGGACACCCCTGGGACCATCGATGGGCACAGGCGTTTGGGGTCACCGCTCAGTGGGAGCTCATCGGGAGCTGTAGGAAATGAGCACTTTCAGATCCAGGCACGAAAGGGACGCTCCCCAAGGGGCACTGAGACAGCTCAATTTCCCCTCTCCTGTTGCTCTGTCGATTTGCACAGCTCTGGGGAAGGCAGTGGCTGCAGGAGTGGGGCAAGGAGGAGAGGAACATGGAAGGTTGGGCTGCAAACTCCTCGGGCTGGGAAGGGCTCGGTGCGAGGGGCTCACCACGGCCGGAGCTCTGCGGGGTGCAGCTCCCACCCAGCCTGCGTGGGGTCAGGCTGAGCCGGCTCTGAGCTGTTCCTAAAATGCCATTGGAAGAGTAAAATATCTCTTTCCCTGCATCTTCCCCTCAGTATAATTTTTCATGTTGTGGTCTTGTTTTCCCCTTTCCCGGAAGGTTTCGCAGCTCCTCACACCTCTCCAACTCGCTTAATTGTGAGACTTTTTCAGGGTTTGGGAGTTTATTTTTTTCCTGTTCTCAATTGCTCAGGGCCAGTGCTTGAAATTAAACTGTCTCTCCAAGTGATGCAAATCAGATAAGAGAAAGCAAATGAGCCCCGTGTGTTCATCTGCAGAATCCTGTTCTGCTGAAACTCCTTCTGTTCCCTTCTGATCTTAGACAGATGTAAATCAAGAGAACTTATTTTAAACCAATGTCAGCAGGAAAAAGCTCAGCAGAAATAACAGAACCACCAGGTCTCGTGTGTTTATCACTCTTTGAGGGAAAATAAACTTTTAGCCCAACTGCGATCCCTCCAACACTGTGCAGGCTCTGATGCAGCTCCCAGTGACACAGGGGCACTGGGAACTGCTCTGTGCTGCTGGGGGTGTGATGAGGACTGGGAGGGAAGGGAAGGGATGCAAGGCACGCTGGAGGCCTGAGGAAGGGGATCTACAGAGCATAAAAAATGCAACTTTGGGGAGATTTCCAGCCTGTGGCTCAGAGCTGAGTGGATGCATTTCATCCAGGACTGCCCAGCCTTGCCTGGGCTGTTCACTCTCCCCAGGCTCTGCCAGCCCTGCTCAGCCTGCGCTCATCCCAAAGATGGGACCCACACAAGCCTTCACTGCTGGAAACCTTGCACTGCCCTAGGTTTGGGAGTGCAGCTCAGACTGGCTGTAGGAAGGGAATTTGGGGAGTGGAGCTGCAGATTACAGAGCAAAAGTAAAAAACTGCAGCAAGAACCAGCCCACCACGTTGTGGAGGAGGAGGAGGAGGAGGAGCAGGTTCCTTGCCCAGGGCAGGGATTGAAACAACCTGATCCTTGCAGTCCCTTCCACCCCAAACCGTTCATGGCTCTGTGATTCACCCACCCCACAGGTCATTCTGGCACAGGGACGTTCAGGACACGAGCGCTTGGGGATGCTCGTGGCCCAGAGCTGTGGTCATGGCACTGCTTCCACAGCACCAGTGGCACCAGCACAAAGGAGAAACAGAAAGGGAAAAAATCACAAGTAAATAAAAAGAAGCCCATTTGCAAATATTGTAAGGAATGCATGTTCTCATACGTGCTGCTATTAAGTCCGTTCGTATCATATCAGCAAACATCATGTCAGCTTGGAGAGGTTCCTACTTATTTCTTTTTCCCTGTGAAATGTTTTTCAATGCCTGAGCGAATCAAAATGAATGTAAATGAGGTTTATTAAGTCAGCCCCACACGGCGCTGTATTGTCAGCGTTTGTAGGCTGTGACAGGTTAGTTATTGCGGCTTGAAGGGAATGTCACAGGCACAGCAGTCTGCAGAAGGAACTTTTTAAAAGAATAATAATAATAATAACAACAACAACATCTCAGGACTCTCTGTGATTCTCTGAGAAGTCATTGTGCAGGAAGGTGGGGAGCCTGGGGGCATTGCCAGCCCAGCCCCGGGCTGGAGAGGAGCTGTGCTGGGCTCAGGGGCCACCCTGGCTCTGCTGGGGCAGCTTTGGGCTCCAGAGTTCTTTCCTCTCCTGGTTCCACGCAGCATCAATCCCCAGGACATCTGGAACATATCCCTTTGTAAATGTAACCCCGTTGAGCTGTCTCAGAGCCTTGCTGGTCTTCACTGAGCCAGGCTCATTATTTTTAGTAAATTACTTGGGCCTTGGCTATGCTACAAAAAACAACTGGTGGGGTTGTGTTAATGTAGTTATTTATTTAGATTTAAAATAGCAAAGACACCCATCCGAGGTTCTAGGTCCTAATTGTACACTAAATTCCAATTTATTACACGCTCAGCTTCATTAATATCCTCATTTCCATAGGCACTCAGCCAGCCACCACCCCGCTGTCATCCCAAAGTTCCTCTGCAGCCTCCTGAAACCCCTCCCCAGGTTTTGTGGCATGTTTGACAGGCCAGCAAGCCCAGGGTATTTCTGACCCAGTGGTAAATGGGCTTCAGGAACATGGAGGAAATGCCCAGGGATCTCTCCCTTGGTGGGACCTTCCCAGGAGTGGCCCATCACAGTGGCACAGGGAGAGGTGACAGTGGCACAGGGAGAGGTGACAATGGCCAGGGGCCTCGTGGTCTGCCTGGGCAGAGGGAGCTGCAGCCTGGCACAGACCAGGGAGGGTTTTGCATATTTATCCTTCCTTTAAATCATTTCCGAACCACTAAACCATTTTACAAGGACGAAGGAAAACATCAATTACAATTAGAGTGAAAAACTCTTTCAAGGCAGAGCCGGGTAGAGAGAAAATGCAATGATCCATTTGTAGTTTTTCACCAGGTGCTTCATAATATTATGGTCTGTTTCCTCCCCACCCATCATCTCTTCCCCCATCCCAAGATGTCTCTAAGACCTTGGTGTTTCCTGGCAGAAGGAGATTGAAGGCTCTGAACACACAGTGGTGTTTGTACCATCAGTGAGGTTCAAACCAAAACAGAAAACAGATTTTCTTCTCTGGAAAATTCATGGAATGGTTTGCACACAGATGTGCCTCTTTCTCTGCTGCCCCATCCTGTGGTACTCAGAAAGTAAAAATCTAAAATATTTCTTTTTTTCCCCTGTATTAAAATGGACAGCAGCTTGTGTCAAATATAATGAAATCAATACTTTTACATAGCCTAAAAATTGGACAGAAGGATTTAACATAGTCTAAATGAAAGAAAATTGCTCAAGAATTTTATCATATGTATGTGAAGTATTTTACTGCTGTAAATACTTACGGTTAAATGGAAAACTTGGATGATGCCTCTTCCAGCCCACTTAGAAAAAAGGATCTATCCAAAATAAGCAGCCCCCAGCCTGTCCAGGGGGCACTTCAGGGACACTTGTGAATTGCCTGTGCTTGCAGCACCTCCCTGAGACACAGCGCAGGGGCAGCTGGAAATGCTGGATTTGGGACACAGGGACCGAAGGACAGCGAAGGTGGATGGCGTTTGGGCCAGACCCGGCGCTGGCACGTAGGGCCGGCACTCGTTCCGTGCTTCCACCGTGGCACTCTGTGGGCTGCAGTCCTGAGAGAGCAAATCAAATTATCTCCTAATTGGTTAATTGGAGAGGGGTTCTGTAAAGCAGCGAGGAGCAAATTAAGCAGGGATGAGAGAAGTGCCCATTTGTGAGCGTGGCTGTGATTGCTCTCTCCAGGGCTGCCAGTCTGTCACAGCAGGGAAAGGGGGGCTGGGGGCGGCTCTGAGCCGTGGTCATGGGCACAGGGATAGCCCAGGGGTCCTGGGAATGCTGAAAAATCTCTTTGCTCCCCTGGGAGCTGGAGCGTGGCGACTCAGGGAGCGCAGGCTGGACAGCACGTGAGGGCCGAGTGTTCATGCCTGGGAATTTGGGAAGCCCTTGTGAGAATGAGACTGGAAATGTCCAGGGCTTGTGTTTGGGAGCACCTGTGCCCTCACGGAGCCCTGGGCTGCCTGGGGCCCTGTCCTGCCCACTCACAGCCAGGTGACCCGAGTGGGACCTCCCTGCACCACCCTCTGCCATCCCCACAGGGAGCTCCTGCCTCCCGAGGATGAAGGACTCCTGTTCATCTTCTTGTCAGAAGCAGAGTGGGGAGGAAAATCTTTCCAGCAGTAAATGTGGGACTTGAGCCTGCCAGGGAACACATCCCTGCCCGTGGGAGCAGAACCGCCCCGGCCATGGGCAGTGC
Source organism: Acanthornis magna (assembly GCA_036785705.1). Lineage (NCBI taxonomy): Eukaryota > Metazoa > Chordata > Aves > Passeriformes > Acanthizidae > Acanthornis > Acanthornis magna. The sequence continues at coordinate 852,658 of JAWUZG010000431.1, read as the reverse complement.
TGGCAGAGCAACCACGGCTGCCAGGGCAAAGGTTGGTTTGGATTTTCCAGCCTTGTGCATTTGCCTTTAAATTCCAGCCAGATGCCACATTAACTTGCGTGACTTCTTGTCTGTAACAGCACATAATGCAGCTCAAATGATGTAACTCACTGTGATGCCAAAATTTATAGGAGAAGACACTGCTTGCCGAGGTCAGGCTGGTATCTGATTTAAGCTGGCAGCAGGAGCAGCAGTGTTTCTGCAAACCTACACCAGGGCTCTCCAGAAAATCACATTACTCTGAAAGACTTTGGCGGGCCCCTCATCCAGACAGCTCTTCAAATGCAGGGACATCAATTAGGCTGGAGTGCATCAAACCCACGCAGGGTGCTCTGGGAGCCGACTCAGACTAACTCCAAAAGCACTTTCAATAAGAGATATTTTTTTGGGTGGCTTTTTTATTTTTTCTTTTAAATGAGCAGAAGGATTCTAGATAAACTCGATAAGGGCTGGAATCAAAACAGGATCCTAGAGCCAAAAGTAGAGTGACAGCTATTCCGGGTAGTGAAATCGCTGACAGCTTCTGAGCAGACAGAGAGGAGCACGATCAAACCCGCGGGGCCGTCACCTCCATCGCCATCCCTGCCACACAGGCACGTCCCAGCGAGGGACCAGGGCCACGCTCTGGGACGTGGAGCCCAAGGAGCAGCCCTGGGGGATGTGGAGCTCAGTGTCCCAGCAAAGCAGAGACCTGCAGGGCTGGGGGCCCCGGAGTATCTGCTGCACAAAGGAGTCAGGCCAAGTCCTGCGCCAGATTGTTTCTGCTGCTACAGAAGCTCTCCCGAGATGACACGGGCAGAGAGTCAAGCCAGAAAAGTCTCATTTGTGGAGGAAAAGATCAAAAAGCTCCTGAGCAGAGAGCAATTCTTGACCAGCCTGTAGGGAAGGTGAGGCAGTGAAAGAGTGAAAGCCCTGTGCTCGGAGCTGGACATGGCCCCATCGTTCTGGTTTAGCTCCGTTTATTTGGTGTGTTGGTGTTACCTGTGGTTTTCCTGGGAGCTGAACACTTTAAAAATCGGGTTGCAGGTTACTTCCAGGCCAGGCTGGACAGGGCCTGGAGCAACCTGGGGTAGTGCAAGGTGTCCCTGTCCTTGGGAGGGAGTGGAATGGGATGAGTTTTAATGTTCCTCCCAACCCAAACCATTCTGTGATTCCATGATTCTACTTCCCAAGGCAAGTAGAAATTTAGGATTGCAATGGATACCAGAGTTTCAGCTCCTCTAATTTCCCAAGACCTTGTGTCGTGCTGTGGTTTGAGCTCCAGTTGCTCTCTGGGATCAGTGCTGGATGTTCTTGTTGTGCTGCACCTGAATCTCCATTTGCAAAACATTACCTTTAAAGAAGTGCTGATTTTTAAGCAGCGGTTAAGGCCTCACCAAACAGCTTAGAATGATAATTTAGAGCAATAATGCGCCTGGACATGAAATAAAGTCACTGGTGGTGACATCAATAATGTACAGAATAATAAAAACTGCTGCTGTTGTTGGGAGCCTGTGGTCAGCTCGCACATGCCAGGAGGGCAGGAAGGAGTGAGAAACCTCGGGAAGGTTTTCCAATCACTCCAGCCACCATCTCTAATTCTTTTCTTAAAGTATAAAATCATTCTTCCCCTGATCTCACTTGTGGTCAGAGCTGGGTACGGGCCCATCACTCACGGCGGTGATTTGGTTCAGCAGGTGTTGGTTGGGCCATCGCTCATTCCGGGCTAATCTGCTGGCGGCTGTCAGGGGTTATGGAGTATTTATTGAGTTTGTGTCAGCTCCAGATGACCAATAGCCAGCAGCCGCTGGATGCCCATTGACACTGATGATATTGCTGAATTAAACTAGGTGATGTATACAGAACTTGCTTAGAGCTAGTAATGAAGCTGGGAACCATTTGAAACACAATACAGAGCCCCCAGCGCTCGGGGCTTTGCTCTCTACCTTTTAAATAAAAAATTATTATTATTTTCTTTTAACGCCAAAGGAGAAGCCATGAATCGAGCTCCCCTGAAATATTTAGAGAGAAAAATAGAGTAACCCAATGGAAATGAAAATCATCTTTATATTCTGCAGATTTACTGCCTGCTAGTTGGGCAGTGACTGAGGAATTTCTCAGCTGCTTTTTAGAAAAGGCATCATGGGGGAAGGAGAAGCAGGGAGGATGATGAACTGGTTATTGATTCCGCTTCAAGGATCCTTTAAAAGGTTTTGCTGAGCACCTTCAAATCTCATTGACTCGGGCTCAGCACAGGACAGGGTCTGGCTGTGGTTGGGCTGCTCCCTCACGGGTGATGCTCCGTGAGTCGCACTCTGGAAGCTGCAGCTCCCTGTCCCTGTGGTGCCAGGTGTCCAGCGGCATGGGGACACTGTGTGATCCCAGCAGGTCACCCCTGGGAGGGAGGGAGGGTAAAGTCACCTGCAAGAGGCTGTGTGGGACAGCCAGGACAAGTCTCCTTCTAGCAGAGTGTAGAGGCAGGACGCAGAGCTGTGGTTTGGCATTTGCTGACAGCCTGAGGATCAGGGGGCAGGACAAAGTTTGGGATGGCCCCAAGCCCCACCAGAGCAGCAGAGCCCATGTCAGCTCTGGAGGATGTCCCATCGCAGCCGTGGAGGCTGAACACCCCTGAGCAGCCCCAGCCTCCCGTGAGGTTCCCCTCGTGCCATGGGGATGGAAACAGGCTCTGGGTCGGTGATCAGACCAGGCTGCTGCTGAATTATTCTGCAGAGAGCCTCAGAGTTAATTTGGGGGGCAATCAGGCTGTGTGAGGCTGTCAGTGCTGCTGGCTGGGCCCCGCCGCGTGGAGCAGCAGCAATCAGAGCTGTGACCTTGGCAGGGGCCGGGGTTAGACTGCAGCAGTGATTGAGTGCCAGGAGAAGGCTCTGGAGCTGCTATTTGAATACCTGTTTACATGTGGGATAATGGATGGGCACCCGCCACCTGCAGGGCCGTAACTCACTGGGGATTCTGGGACTGGGATGGCACCATAAACCACGGGAGCAGAGAGCAGGAGCAGCACAGGCCCTGCAGTGATTTACAGCCGGGGCTCGCTCCCTGGCCATCTAATCTATTGGCTTTTATTGCAGGCACTGCACAGAGAAATTATTATTGTAAAAATTTGTTTAAAGGAGCTCTGTAAACTCTCTTTGATCTGACAATTTCACCTTAAAATCCTCCTGCTTCTGTGGCTGGAGGAGAGGGTGTTTGGCATCTAAATCACGAGTAGGTACAACTGCATCCAAGTGCACGGTGTGATTGCGGGAGAGAATTCTCACTTTGGATTTTACCTCGGGATCTGGACCCCAGGGTGGCGAGAAACAGGGGACAGAGCTGAGTAACCTCGGCGTGGGTGGCCTGTGTCCCTGCAGAGCCCAACAGGGTCGTGGGGACCCTGCTAGACCCAGTCTGGGCTCGTGTTTTACCCAACTCCCACAGCCAGGCTGTGCCTTTCTGTGCACCTTGCCCCGAGCAAAGGGGGCCCAGCTCTCCTGTCAGCATCAGCCTACACAGGCGGCTCTGGACCCAAAGCCTCTGTCCCTCCCCGCCGGGGGTGGTGCTGCTGGCACCCCGCTGACAAGGGACAAGGGAGGGTGGCAGCAGGGCCGGGCTGGCAGGGATGGGGAGGATAAGGGAGGGCTGAGCTGCAGAACCGGTTCCCTCTTCTTCCTCTGTCGCAGGAATAGGTGCTAATGACTGCTCTGAGCTTCTGCTCCTCCTGATGAATAATCTTTCTGCAATCTTTCCTGAAAAGCCTGGTTTTGGATTAGGGCTGAAAGCTCAATTTGATTAAAAGAGTCAGGAGCAAATTAGGAGCCATTTGGTGCTTAGTCTTGACACTTTTTATAATAGGGCCCCAGATGAAAATATTTCAATTGTTATTTGCTCTCCTTTAGTGTCTTTCTCCCTGGGACTGCCAGGAGCTCTCCCAGCCCAGCTTCCCGAGCTCAGCCTGCCCGGGTGGGCACAGGGACCTGGGTTCATTCTCTCTGTGCCTCAGACTGGCTCCATGACCTTGGCTGGGTTCTGCATCTCCCCTGGCTGTGCTAAACAGGAGATAATATTTCTCTATTTCCTGCAGTGCAATGTGAGACTAAATCAAGTGAGAAAGGTGGCTGTAGGAGATGTCTGGGAGCCAAGGCCCTCCCGAGGTTCATCTCCAGACCCGTGGCAGATAATCAGGTGTTTTATACAAATGGCCAGAGCCTGCCTCCCACCCTACAATTTGCCATTGCCTGTCACATAGCTGGCACCCAGACCTGCAGATCCTGATCCCCTGAATGTGTTCCCCTTGCTGCAAAGCACGAGGGGACTCCTTCACTTGTGACTAATTGTCCAAAGCCATCTCTCACAGGGATAATTCTATAAATGCTGCCCCTCTCCATGTCTGCGTGGCAAGGAAGGCGAGAAGCAGTTTAGAAAGATCAATCATCTGAATTCATCATGAAAGGCGTTGGCACCCAGGTCCCTGCCCCTCCTCGGCTGAGAAAATGATGGTGCTGAGAGATTAAGGCTTGAGAAGAGCTTTTCTGCGTCTCCGTAGCTTTTTGATCCTAAGATAGATTACCCGGAAAGCACTAACTGCTCCCTGCTTGTGCTAAACAAAGATAATGGCATTTGGAGTCACCTCCACGTAATGATGCAGCCACCAAATAAATTATCCTTTCTCCCGGCCCAGCACCAGAGCAGGGAAGGGGTTTTGTGCACACTGATGGCTGGGAGTGGGGAAGGAGGCTGTGGCTTGTGCCCTGCTCTCTTGGGACTGCCTTAAAAAAAAAAAAAAAAAAAAATCAAGTTCCTAAACAGCTGAAAAAACATTAAATGCTCCATATACTCTCTATAAACAAGCAGTTAGAGAAATCCAGGCTGGAAAACACTTGGTGGAATAAGGTCAAGCTTCTCATATGAATCAAATTAGTGGCCACTCAACGAACACCACACAACATTAGGCTGAGGGGACCAGGGAAATGCTGCATTTTCAAGGTTATGCTTTTGTTTCCTGCCAGAGCTACTCCCTGCCAGGGGACCTTGGCCCCTCCGAGTCACTTTGAGGGGGCTGTTTGCTGTCCCCTTTCCACCACCTGCTCCAAAGGTGACAGAGAGAATCCCTAAGTGCTGTGGGAAAAGGCAGATCATGTTACAGAGAAGTGTCAGCTCCCCCAGGCACCTTCCTGGTGTGGGAATGACCCGTGGAAATAGCACTGAAATGGTGGGAGAGACTTAAACCCTGAAGGAAATTACAGACAGGAACTGCAGGAGTAAATTACCTGGAGTGGCTCCCATTGTTGTGCGATCAGAGCGTGGCACGGGAAGCTGCAGGGTGGCAATGGGGACCCAGGAAAATGCACTCAGTAGAGCCCCAAGGGACTGGTCTGAGACTTGGGGGGCACCTGGGCTGCCAGCAAGGAGCAGGGTGTTGGGCCCCAGCACAGGGACATCTGCTCCCTGTGATGGCCTTCCCCAGCAGGGCTGGACCTGCCAGCCCCCAGCCTGGCCGTGCTCTGGGATCAGGGGATCAGGGGATCAGGGATCCACTCACCCCTGGCCTGTGGCTGTGCTCCGGAGCTGTCTCAGCCAGCGAGTCACACCGCCAGGGTGTCTCACTGTCATCCTTCCCTGCCTGCTTTCGTGCAGGAGGGCCTGGTGTTGTTTCCTGCAGGAGAAGGAGATGGAGCATTGCTCTGGATGCAGGGAGAGTTCCTGGGACTGAAGCGTTCAATTTTACTCCACCGAGCATCCAGTATAATCCATTGAAAGGGCACTGTCCTTCAGGCCTTTCAGCTGGGCTGACAGCTGCCCACTGATTAATTGACAGGTTAAAAAGATTGATTCCACATGTCAGAGCTGTAACCCTGCCAGAACAATGCTGCTGTCAATTGGGCTGTAAAACAGACGCTTACATTAACGGCCCTGACAGCAGCAGCACACGAACACATGCACCTGCCTTTATGGAGAGCCTAAACACACAGCCGGGTGCAGATTAATCATCCTGAAAGCAGAGTTGGAGGATCAAATAAATGTTTCTGCAGTGCACGAGTGGTGCAGCGCTGCCTTGGCACCGAGTCCCACTGCAGATGGTGCCCGGCGGGGGCCGCCGAGGGCAGGGCACCTCGGGGTGGGGGCTGCACTTGTGTTCCACGCCTGAGTTACTGCCTTGGCCACGTGCGCTCCTCTCCCAGCCTTCTCCAGGCACCGCGTGAGTGTCTGCAGCGGGCACAGCTGTGCTGAGCCTGCCATGGGCACGTGTGGAGCCCTGTCCCCTGTCCCAGATGCCGCTCACCTGCGGGCACATTTGGGCACAGGTTCCCCAAAGCCCCCGGGCTGTCCTGAGCTGCTGGCCCAGCTCAGAACAGGAGCGTTCTGCTCTGATGTCAGAACAGGAACGGCCCTGTATGAGATGTGCTCAGAGATCAGTGTGGGCATGAGGCAGCAAATCCCTCCTTCCTTCCTCTCTCGCTGCCTTCCCCTATCAGCACAGCGTAATTCATTAATACCTCCCACGCCGGGCCGTTTCCAGAGCCCCTCGGCTGGGGCACACTTCGGTCACCTCCAGGACTGTTTATTTCCCTGGCACCCTTGGAAGCTGGGCAAATGGCACAGTGAGAGTGTTCCCCCAGGCTCAGGGTCTGACCTGGAGCTGGGCAAGGCTGGAGCCCGGGCCGGTGGTTTTCCATGGAGGGTGAACCACCCCAGTGTGGAGCATCTCCAGATGGAAAGTGCTGACACCAGCCCCAAGCTCTCCACCCAGCGTGCTGAGGAAAGAAAAAACCCTCTGCAATCTGGAGAGATAAGGAGAGGTTGAGTCACGAGTGAGCTGGGCTCTGCCAGAAGATGTTTCAAAGCTTTTATGGTGAGATTCAATACAGATATACAGAGATCAATTATCTTAAAAGCAGCAAGGAGGTTCAGCAAATATTTCCAGCTTTAAACAGGTTTATTTCCATCTGCACTTATCTGTGCTATTTAAACTCCATTGCTTGCAGTTAATCTTTTGTAATGCAGCATAAGAGGGCTTATTTACTTTCTAATGACATCAATTGGCCATAAATATTAGACATCTAAGGTTCGCTGGAGCTATAGGGACAGTTTTCCATTCCTACTTGACATTTGACTATTTGCAGTGCTTCCTCTCTGTTTGTTCTTGTGTGACTCACTTATCGGCTGTCATAGGCCTGCTTCGATTTATTTAAATGGAATGAATAAGTACATTAGGCAAAGCTGTCAGGAGGGGAGAGAATGGGAACTCACGGGGATGAGTGATAAGTCAACAAGCTGCAAGGGAGATTCTCAGCAGAGCTGCACAAATCAAAGTGCTAAATAGGAGGAACAAAGACAGCACGGTGGCAGATTCTGGGATGAGTGAAACTGCAGATCTCAGGGCAAACAGGACCCACCATAATCTTTGGGACACGGCGAGACGGCTGCTCCTCACAGCACATCCCGGGAGCAGGCGCTGCCAGGAGCCACAGCCTGCAGCGCTCCAACAATACCGAGAGTTGTAAGAGTTATTAGAGGATCAAAGACTCCAGACTATTATCTGCCACTAAGGTGGGAGTTGTGCAAACACCCAGATAGCTCTGGACTGGGGAAGATAGTTTTTCTTTTTAATTTTCTTCGTTGCGTAGTACTTAGCCGGACTAATTAATTGTGGAAAGCTCATATCACAGCCCTACTGGAACTGTTTGCCTTGAATACATTAGTGATGATCAGAGAGGGGGAAGATACCTCGAGTCATTTTGTCAGTTTTAGATTATGGAAGTGACTTGGCTTGGTGTGAGAGTGATGCAGTTTGAAGAGCTCTTTTCCAGGGGACTGTTGGGACAGGCAGGTGCTGGTGCAGCAGCAAACTTGGGAAGGACATGGAGAGGAAATGCTCATTCTGCTCCTCCATCACTGAACGCCATGTCTCATTTAATCACAGCACTTTTGAAGTCCTCTGCTCCTTTTGCCCAGCTTTCCATCTGGGTTTTGTACACGCTCAGAGGATCTGGGGTATCCCAGCTTTGAGTGGGATCCACAGCTCCACATCCTGGGAGCTGCGCTGAGCTTGGGGAAGGGGCTGTGCCCAGGGGTCCCCCCCTCAGCCTGGGCTGACCCTTGAGCCAGGATGCCCAAACCCAGGGGAGCCCTCGGTGGGGCTGGTGCCAGCCCCTCTGCCAGGCTGTGGGGATCTGATCCCACACCGATCGGGTCCCTCAGGGTAGGGCTGGGACAGCCCCACTCCTGCTCTTGCTTCAGTGTTCCTCCCTTCCAACAACGTGCTTTTGGTTTTCACTCCTAATCTTTGAACCCCCCCAAAACCTTTAATTGGCTGCACACAGTAAATCAGAGCTGACAGTAGTTGAATAGCAGCTGATTAAAATCATTTGTTTTCAAACTCAGCCAGCTGCACACTCCTGCCTACATGACTTTTGTGGCATTCCCTGCATTGCTCTCCCTCTCTCTTCCTTTCTTTTAAAGGAGTTGCATCACATTTTTCTAATTCTTTGGAAATGAGATCCTCTTCTCACCCCTCTTCCCTTCCCCACACACCACCAGTCTCCATTTTACAAGCCCAGCCTTGTTTATCTCCAGGACCACTCATGAGATTCCCATTCCGTTCGCAGCGCCCAGGCCACATCTGGTTTGGGTTTGTTTGTGTTTGGTTGTTTTTTTTCCCAAAAGAAACACAAGGAGGGAGAGAAAAGCATTCAAACTCCTAATTCCACATTGCCTGCCTTGCACCCCTGGCCAAAGTAGGGTTTGGAAAAGCTGAGAATTGTTTAAAAATGCTGTAGGGGAGCGATGGCCAATGGTGAGAGGTGGGTAGAGGAGGACTGGGATGCTTTATCTGAGGGTCTGGCACAGGTGGCAGTCCCTGGGTGGGTGCTGTGTGTCCAGGGGGCTCAGGCATGCACGGGGGCAGCATCAGGTACAGGATGCAGAGAGGGGGAACATCTCAGGGCCTGGCTTGGGAGGCACCTCAGTGACACTGCGGAGACACCTCAGTTTGCCCTGGAGCCCTGGAGCTCGGTCCCTCCCAGCACAGGGTGGCTGCTGTGGCTGCAGTGTGCTCTCCTCCTGCCTTTGGTCACCAGCCATCCCTGAAAAATGTGTCCTGGCTGCGAGTGCCATTCCCCAGTCTCAGGCATCTGCAGCCATATGCATCAAATTAAAAGCAAACGCAGAGTATAAATCTCCTTGCCATTCCTGGGGAAGGTTTCGCATGACAACCACATTCCTGTGACACTTTCCATCTTCTGTTTTACCACACGGACTAACAGCTGTTTCCAAAACAAACCCTGAGTGATGAACAGACAAAATCCTGACTATTTGGACAAACCTGGTGTTGCAGCAGGGTCGTGCGTGAGTGGACAGAGATTCTGCAGGGCTGGGGCTCCCCGGGCCTCTGTCAGCATTCCCTTCTCTTTTTCCCCAAAAAAACATGCCATGGAGTGATGCAGTAGGTGGTTCTGGAGAGGTACCTTGTCTTGCAGAATAGGCCTTACTCTACCTTAAACTTTCCAGGCTGAGAGAGAGAAATTCAGGTCACTGCTTAATTAAGACTTTTGCCATTGTCATTTCTGCTGAGCTCAGAGCTGGCAGGCTCTGGGCAGTGGACATTGGACAAGCTCATACCAAAGGAGTGGCCCAGCCCTTGATGAGTCTGCACTCCCAAGTCATGCAGCCCCATCTGGAAGGAGAGTTTGTCCTGATGGATCTGGGTTTGGCAGCCCTTGGAGCAGTGTGTGCACATCCCTCTGCAGGTATTGCTGCTCCTGGGGCCCCTCTGGCTGGGAGCTGTCCTGCTCCATGGGGATCATCCCACAAGGGTCTTCCCACGAGTGGCACATCGTGTCCAGAGCAGGGCTTGCTCCCAGTGCCCAGGTTCAGCTCCAGGGCTCTCATGCCCACCTTTCCCTACGTGCAGATGAGTTCCACAGTGATTTCTGCTCTTGGAGGATGTTTACCTTCCCCAGCCGCCTTTTCCTTACATTTAAACAGAAATGTTTCCTTTTCTAAACAGTTTACATTCCTGATTCCAGAGGTATCCCGCTTGCCAAAGCCACCAGTATTTGTCTCACTTTAAATGCATTTATATGCTAATGCAGACAGGCTCTCCAGCTCACACACACTGCACACAACATAGAGAAATTAGTCCTTTCTTGCTGGGTTTACAAAACACAACCATCAAACATCCTTTGGATTTATCTACGTTAATCTAAATCTCTATTCCGCCCAGTGCAGGTGTGATACGGCCATTCCTGGTGATAAACCAGGCCCACAGCCCTGGATTATCTGTCCAGGCTTGACAAATTGGTGTCACATTTGGAGGAGGAGGAGAGGGGAGGAAGGAAATGTAATTTCAAGGATACAGCTCTGTGTATGGCTGGACAGCATTTCTCCCTATTTTATTGCCTTTGGGATCATCTTACAACATTCTCTGTCCGAAGCCTTGGAGCACTTCACAGACATTACCTGATTACAATCTGCAGAGGTATGAAGTGCTTTCCCAAGGTCAATCAGCCTCTCCCGGCGCAGTTTGTGTAATCACTGTGATTTCCAGAGCCATTCCTGGCGGGAGAGACTCATCTGCTCCAGGGGGGCAGGTGATGCTCCCAGCTTTGCTGCCGAGGGGACGGGGAGCTGCAGCTGCTTCTCCTGTGTGTGCTGGGGAGCTCTGAGCTCTCTGGGAGCCCCCAATGCCCAGGGACCCCCGGCCCTGGAGGTCAGGGGGCTTTTCCGTGGGTTCAGGACTTTTGTCTCTGGTCCCTATTGCCCATTTTGTCCTGTCTGTTCTCTTCTGCCCCCGTTCGCACCTTTTACTGCTGCACACAGTTCTCAGTTCCTCACTGCTGTCGGGAGAGTTGGAAACCCCCCCAGGCCTGTGCTGTGTTAGACAGTGATTCAAAACAATAGCAAGACTGGATTAAAAGGATGTACCTGGAATGGTTTTCTGTGGAAAACTGATAAATCAACAGCAAAAAAATGTTCCACTTTAACATCTAGGTTCTGTTTAACTTTTTGTCTAAAACTATGACAACATTTTGCTTATAAAAGCCCCAAATCTTTCATTTTGGCTTCATCATTCTGTATTAAGGTCATAATGTAATTGATACCCAAGAAGAGCATTAATTGTTGAGTTATAACACAGTAACAGACACTGGTTTTCTGTCTAGATTTGGGACAAAACCTCAGAAGTTCTCATACAATGGAAATTCCATTCTCCATCCAGCTGTAACAGTAACCCCAATGCACCAAGATTAATCTGGAGAGGAGGATAGAAAACATCCAATCACTCACACATAAGATTTAAGGAACAATGTCATCCCCAAACCACCTTTCTTCCTTTCAAGTTTTCAAGCATGAAAACTGACACTGGAAGGGAGAAAATTTAGACTCGGAGCAGATGAGTTGGACAACTTGCCAAGGCCCACTCAAGTTCAGCCTTATTCTTCTGGAAAATAATGATGGAAAATTCATTTAAGTATCATGTGTAGCTTTGCTGGGGTGGAGAAGGGAAGGGGCAAATTTAATTCCAAACTGCCCTCAAACGGATGCGGAATGTAAACTTTCGCTGCATTTCTGTCAGACTTAATGGATTTCACTTATGGGAACTATAATAAACAGCTCATTACGGAGTCAGCTGCGGGAGCGTTTTGAGCCCAATAGAGTCATTTGTTTTCCAAGGCAGATTTAGTCTAAAGGGGGTGGACAGAATAATCCAGTGTTTGAAGAGTCTGTATCAAAGCTTGAGGGACTGACAGGGTGGGATTGGGGTCTCCAGCAAAGGCTGCTGTAGGACATGGGCACGGTGTGGAGCTCCAGGACCCCAGTGGCCTCAGCTCCAGCTGGGTGGTGGCTGCCGGACACGGGGCAGGCAGTTCTCACACCCCACGCTTCAAAAAAGTTGTCATTAAAAATCCCAACTCCCGGAGTCCTGCTATTGCCTCAAACCTGACCTCTTTTCTCTGCGTGTGAGGAACTTTCCATCCTGCACGCTCAAAGGGAAATTATGAGTCCCAAAAGCCAAAGAAAGCAGCAGCAGAGAGACACTTCTCCTTGTTTCCCAGGGCTTAAGGCACTGCCCAGTTCGGGGGAAGCAGGATGGCTCCCGGGAGAAGGGAGATGAGCTTGCCCTCCTCACTGGCCATGCCCAGTGCTGCCGGGAGTCACAGGCAGGGATGGTTCAGTTGCCCCAAATCAGGCACAGAAAAGCAGGTGAGAAATGTTGGAACCTTCCCTAATCCTCGTGAATAATTGAACCACAGCTCCACCATGGCAGGGCAGCGTCCCCATCCCGGGACATGACCGACCGTGCTGGGACAGCAGAGCCACCACCACAGCTCTGAGGAACCTCTTGAAAGACTGAATTTCTAAGTCAATAAACATCTGCAGAGTTGAGGGCTTGGGATTCAAGTGCACCCTCCGGAGCAGATCTTCCTTCCCTGCTCCACATCTGGCAGGGGCGGGAGGGGAGCAGCACCAGCGGCTCCTCCGCAGCGCCATAAATCTGCTCCTCCGCCCCCGCACGGAGCAGCCGAGCCCTCCCCGGGCCGGGAGGAAGTCAGAGGACAGTGGTTTCAAACAGTGTGACTGTCAAACTGCTCAGCATGCAATAAATCACCCCCAGCATCTTCCCTTTCATGTCTCTGCGGCCGAGGACTCGCAGACACTCCTTAAACACTTCCATACCCACGGAGATGCTCCGCTGGCCAGGGCTCTGCGCCGGGGAACTTCTGCCTCTGCAGAGCAGCAGATAAATCACTGCTCCTGGAGGAAAGAGGGGCTGTGAGTGAGAAGGGGCTCAGGTTCTCCTGTCCTTGGGTAATTTGTGCACGTGCATGTCACACGTGTGGCCTCTGGCACCTTCCTGCAGGCCAGATAAAGTCACGGCTCAGCACAAGCAGGGAGAAGTGTGTGCACACACCTGCACTTGGGGGTCTGAAAGCCTTTTTTTGTCCTCCAGGGTAGGAAAAAAACATGCTGCTTTGAGGAGCAGAGATGTGGGGCTGTAGAGGATGCCTGAAAGTGTTCGGGGAAGTGTTCAGGTTGGACAGGGCTTGGAGCAACCTGGGCTAGTGGAAGGTGTGCCCACTCATGGCATGGGGTGGAACTGGTTGACCTTTAATGTCCCTCCCAACCCAAACCAGTCTGTGATTATGTGATTCTGTAATACCCAGGCCACAGCGTGTGGCTGCTGCGCTGAAATACAAAATGCACTGCTTTATTTTCATCCTTGTTGATATTTCGGATTTGGACAAATGGAGAGAAAACCTTGGCCTCCATTTCAGTGGAAGAAGGGGCAATTCTTGTGTTCGATCTGAGGTTACACCCACTCTCATTTGCTGCTGGCCTCCAACTGCTGTGGCGGGTTTTTAGCCTCACCTAGACATGGTAAAGGACATGTTGGTAGAGGCACAGAGGATTGTTTCTTCAACTTTTCCTGTTAATGGTGCCAAGAAAAATAAAACTCACTGTAAATTCAGTCTAGAAACAATCCTGGTTAATAACCCTGAAATAAACCCCAAGACTGCAACTTGTATGTGCCATTGCAGTTGTTGTTGTGGATACTTTGAAATCTCTGTTTACTTTGCTGGAAAAATGATCTCCGCTGTGTGATGACCCTAAAAACTTAGCAGTTCTAGGAGATGACAAAAGAATTGAGAGCTTGGGGAAAAATAATTACTGCAGTAAGACCAGATTAGCTGGTTTTGAGTTTTATTCCTGAAGATGCTGTTGGTGTTTGACCAGTTTTTTTGAGGTCAGCCTTGTAACTTCTCATCCCATAATTATTCTAGCATTTGTTAAACCAGTGAATGTTATTAATCAAAGTTAACGAGGCAGTGGAACAGATAGAGGTCGCGGTGTGGTTCAGTCTGTCCATGGGTGTTTCTGTGACCATGCGCTGGTGGAGCCACTTGTAAGTGTTGAAGAGGAGAAATGAGCCAAACTCCACTGAGGAACTTCCACTCTGATGGGAGCAGATCCCCTGGAGTGTCCTGGGATGCTGCTGGAGCAGTGGGGAAGCAGCACCCAGCCCCAGGGAGGAGATGCAGGATGTTTTCTCTGCCTGTGATGGTTCTGTGCTGATCTACATCCGTGCCTGAATCTGCATCAGTCTCACAGCATTCCCTCCTTTCCAGAAGTACTTTGAGGAACGATGCTCTGCTCTGCTGTGAGACTCAAAGCAATATTAAATATTAATTAAGTCTCTCAGCTCTGGTCTACAATGGCTGGTTACTATTTGAGTTAAAGAGCTAAAAACGAAGCGCTGTTGACAGGAGCAGGAGCAGAGCCGGGATGGCTGGATGTGCCTTGGACCGGGAGAGCTCCGGGAGCAGCTCCGTGCCCCCTCCAGCCCCGGGCCGGGGCTGAGCTCCGTTCCCAAGCTTTCCAGCTCCGTTCTGGGGGGGCAGGGACTTCTCTCAGATGAGGTTTCTGAGCTCCTGCTCTCGGTTCCCGGAGAGGCACAGGTTCCCGTGCTGGCCTGAGCCAGGGCAGGAGCTGGCGCATCCCTGCCCTGCATCCCCGCGGGAGCCGGCGCTGCCTCCCCGGCGGCTCGGCACAGGAGCCAGGGCTGGGCACTTGTGCAAGAGCAGCTCCCTGCGTGCTGCCAGCCTGGGAGCTGAGCCCGCTAGTGGCAGGACAAAGGAAAGAGCCGAGAGCGAGAGGAAGGCAGGGCTGCGAGCTGCGAGCTCCTCCTCGCAGGCAGCGAGCGCCCAGCTGGCTGCGAGTGAGCGCAGTCTGATGTTCGAGGGCTCTCTCGGGCGGAATATATTTCCCTTCTTTGTAGCTGGCTGTAACTCACCTCCCTGCAAAGCTCTCTGCCAATACAGCGTTTGCTGATGTATAGCTACAGCCATTTTCCCTGTTTCCCTTACTCTGTCTCCGTATAGAATAATATGCGATTAATTGATTTTCTGTCGCTCTTTTAGTACGGAAAATTAATTTTGGAGCAACCTTGTTTTCTCAGGGTATGAATTCTCTACATGCAGAGTAATTCCACTCCTACATTATTCATGAGAGAAAATAGTGATGGAGTGTGTAACTGAGGCAGCCCCAAGGCCACAAACTGATAGTCTGCGTTACTGATACAACAATATTCCACTGATGCTTCTAAATAATTCACGGCTACAACTCAATTTGGCACCAGGCACGCGGCTTGGGATGTGACTGGTGCGGAGGGGAGCAGACGCACCTTGGCAGGACACTCAGCTTCCCAGAGAGAGCCCGGTGCCACCTGTCCCCAGGGACATGGACCACCACGCAGAGAGGGACCTGGTCCAGCTGGAGCTCCTGCTGGCATCAGTGGGCTTCCCAGGGACCTGGAATCACAGTATTAACAAAAGGCTGAGGGGAGCATGCAGGGGTGCCTGAAGGGCCCAGCCGTGTTTCTGTAGCTGCAGAGGCCTCTCCTGCTCTGACCCCAGGGCATCCCCACAGCCATGGATAGCGCTCATGGGCACCAGCCCCTAGGGAGCCAGCGTTGCTCTGCTCCTCAGGGATGTGCCTGGAGCACTCCCTGGGCCGTGCTGATTTACTCATGGAAGTACCTGGTGGGGGTGTTTCAGCTTTTCCATGTGGATGAAAGGGTTAATGGTGGCTGCGGGGCAGAGGTGAGCATCGCCCACCACCCACGGCTGGTGCTGGGCTGTCAAAGCCCCATGTGAGCTCTGGGGCTTCAGGGCACAGTTCTGGGCTCACAGAGGGTTAATGCCCACAGAGCACTTTCCATGCGAGTGGAAAATGGCAGGGGCCTTCCCTTCCTCCTTCCCTGCCTCTGGCAGCGGCTGTGCCGAGCAGGTCCAGATGACGATGGAGTGAGTGAGAACCTTGTCCTGGCACCGGCCTCCTTTTAGATTAATGACTTGCGAGGAGATGCCTCAGTCACATGTTGGGATTTTTCCCCATTGAACTGTACCTGGCACCCTGCAGCCATTTATCACGGGCTGCAGATGGAAGGCAGCAGCAGCAGGACCTGCAGGGCCAAGACACACAGGTTCCCAGCCAGCCCACGGGCGGGTGGGGGATCTTCTGGGGCATGTGCTTGTGTGGGTTTTTTTAATCTAAAATGATAAATCTGATTTCTTCAGGATATTGGAACAGCTGAAGCTGACCTGGCTATTTATCTGACAGATCTTCAGGGTGTACGATAACAGCTCTTAGAGGATGGATGTGGTGTTATAAACTGTCCAGGCACAGAACATGATTAATGGGATTCACAGAGATAAACATATGGGGAGGAGAGCTCAGGATCTAAGAAAATCCCATCCCTGGACTGGGAGGCTGTTGATGAGCTGGAGCTCTCGCTGAGGTCGATGCTCTGTGGGTGCCAACCACCCACCTTGGCCTCTCCAGCCTCCCCAGCCCGTGGCAGTCGTGGCTGTTCCTCACAGCACCGAGGATGTTTGTACCTAATGGTACAAATGTACGCAGTGCTCTGCCAGCGTGAGGAGGCAGCTCTCCCACAGCCTCTCCCAGCCCCTGTGGCTCAGCCCTCGGACCTTCCCTGCTGGCACAGCCTGGGGCTGATCCCACAAGAAAGGACAGGATGGGTGCTGCTGCCTCACCCCTGCAGAAGTGAAGCACACAGAGCTCCTCCCTCGACCCCACAGCCCCCACCTACCCCAACACCACTTCTTTCCAGCGCTCCCCACGTGAGCTTTCCTCAGCCAACAGCCCCCCTCCTCAGGGAAAAACTAGTTTGGTAAAAGTTGAAAAATCAATCTCTCATATATTAGCTGGCATGGAAACTCGCAAGGAATTCAGCAGCCCTGCTCCGACGACATCCATTTCCCTGTCTGCTGTGCTTTGATGTGGGTTAAAGCCTCCTCGGGCCCCCGCCTCCTCCTGGCTGTCCCTGTGGAGCTGTGGTTGTGTTTCTGGGATGGGCTCATTCCCGGTGTGTTCCAGAGGATGTGCAGCTGGGGTCCAGGAGCAGCGTCCTGCTTCTCTGGGATATCAAAGGGCCCCGTTGCACAGCGCTGATGGGGAGCAGTGTGCAAAAGGGAGGCGGCAAAAGGAATCAAAAAGTGTTAGTGCAGAAATTCTCACTGAAAGGGATGGATCAAATAAACACTGAGATTAATTAATCACTAATGGCATGGACTAAAGGTGACCCTTCAGCATTTACACACTGAAGACAGCAGGGTCAGGATTGCAGAGCATTAATCTTACATTAGCACAACTCCATCCTTGCCAGGAGGGAGGCAGAAATCCCTTTGGTTCATGCAGAGGAAGCTGAAGCTTATTGCTTCCTGCCAGGTCCGTGGCTGCATTTTTATGAAACACCTGCAATGAAAAAGAAAAGAACATAAACCTGAGAAAATTAAAGAGCTGTCCCAGCAGAACGCGGCAGCCGTGCCCAGCACCCGGGGCTGGGGCCTCGCTGCCTGCTCAGCCCAGCAGGGTTGGGTCACTGGGTATTAATAACGATGGATCAATAACGATGAGCAACGGGGAAAAGGGATTCTGCAATCCTTCCTCTTTCCTGCTGGCGCTGGGCTGTGTGTGTGTGCAAGGCTGGCGATACAAGCCACTAGGGATGGGCTATAAAAGGTGCTTTCTTTCGCCTCCAAATTCTGCTCTGTAGCATGCACCAGATGCAGCAGCAACAGCACGAGGCCTCTAACCTCTTTCCAAATGGTAATAAATCCCACAAGACCCCAGCACACTTGTAATTTACAACTCTGCTAAAATGAACATTATTTCAAGCTAAGCGTATTCTCCGAGGTGCAGGAGGAATGTGGCAGCTTTCCTGCT
Source organism: Acanthornis magna (assembly GCA_036785705.1). Taxonomy (NCBI): domain Eukaryota; kingdom Metazoa; phylum Chordata; class Aves; order Passeriformes; family Acanthizidae; genus Acanthornis; species Acanthornis magna. Next base: position 834,895 of record JAWUZG010000431.1, on the reverse strand, counting down.
GACAGCGGAGTTTCTTTTTTAAATGTCATGCATTCACTTTCATTACTTCCAAATAATTGCCCAAAAGATCAGCAGCCGGACGAGCGGGAGCGTTCCACGGTGCTGAGGTGATTCCATCACCCTCAAACCCAGCTGTGGGGCCCTGCTTGTGGGCAGGGTGAGAGGGCACTGTCCGTGCCCTTCCCAAAACCACAGTGGGCTCTGGGGCAGCCCCACTGCCCTGCACTGCCATGGGGAGGGAATCCCCTTTGGAGTCAGTGAGGTTCTGCCTGTCCTGGAGTGCCTGGCAAGCAGGGTCAGCCCTTAAATTCCTCTTTACTTGTGTGAGGGTTTTTCGTGGAAATGAAGGCCAGGTTGGATGGACCTGGTCTGGTGGAAGGTGTCACTGCCCATGGCAGGTGGTTTGGAATGAGATAGTCTTCGAGGTCTGTTCCTACCCAACCCATTCCATGATGATTTCCTGAGGTGAAACACCCTTTTTGCTGTCTGGGGGGTTTGCTGTGTTGGGGGCTTTTGTGAACCACCCAGCCAGGGCTCGTGGCTTCAGCTGGCAAATGAAAGTAATGGCAAGCACTTCTTCCTGCAGGATCCTTTGGTTTTCCCAGCTCCCCTGTCGGGGAGGCCCCTGGAGAAGGGGAATGAGGGCTGACCCAGGGATGCAGCCACACACATACCCTCCTCCTTCTCCTCCACCTCCTCCTCCTCCTCCTCCTCCTCCTCCTCTGTCCTGTCTCACACAGGAACCGTCCCTAAAGGCCTGCAGAGGCAGCCCCACGTTTGCAGATCAAGTCCAAGACAAACTCCAGACCCTGCCTGCGAAAGCTCTGTGGCCTGTAATGAAAGCCCTCAAGGAAAACTGTAAATATAGGAGCTATTGGCAAAATTCAGAGCTGGCCTTGGGCTGGAGCTGCCTCTCCCACAGTGGGAGGTTTGATTCTGGGTACTGGCACGGGCCTGTGCTCCAGGCTGCCTTAGAAACAGCTGGAAAATGAGATCTCTTTAATCAGGACATGGTTTTCTTCCTCCACCAGAAAGAGAAAGAGGGGGGGAGACAGAAAAGCTGCAATAAACCCCTGGATGGTGGGGAGAATGAAGCAGCAGAACCAGTGCCACTGTGAATTTTTCTGTGGCTCCCAGTCCAGGGCCTCCCATCATCTGAGGGCTCAGATCATTCGTAGAAAATTATGTTCTGTTTTGGAAAAGAGTTCCTGAGTGTTGGTTTGGCCAGCGCCGGTGGCCGTGAAGGGTCCTGGGGTCCGGGAGCCCCCATGGGACATTGCATTGCGAAGGCACCCAGGGCACAGCTCCCTCCCACAGCCCCTCAGCTCCTTTCTCAGCTTGAAGGTCGGTTGCTTTTTACCAGAAAACAGATTTTTGTTTGAAAACTGTATTTCTGCTAGAAAACAAGCTGGTTTGGATGAAAACACAAGATTTTAATTGGTAAAGCAAAATGTTTTGAGTTTTCCTCCTCTGGGTTCCTGAAGGGAAAGGGAGGGAAAGGAATTCCTCTGGTTTTAAGTTGCTTCTCTAAAACTTAAAAAATGCCTGTGGAGCATTTCCAGGTTATGACAAAACAGTTTTGTCTTGAGAGAGCCCTCCCCACCTTGGGCTGTGTTTTGTGTGTTTGGCTGTGCTTTCCATCCCTTGACCCTCTCCTCAGTGTGTGCCACCCAGCCGGGGCTGGCAGTGGGTCCGTGCTGGGGGCAGTGCCCCCCGGGCTGCTCCCGACCCTCATTCTGCACTCCTGTGACCCACTGGGCTCAACCCAAACCTGGGGAGATGTTGGGATCACCCCTCACTCCTTGTCACTGCTGCTGTCACCGAGGGGGACGCTCTGAAAGTCATCCGAGACACCTTAAGGGCTGAGCAAGCTGCTGTCACTGACCCCCAGTGTCCCACTCCCAGAGCCCCCCAGAGCCCGTGGAGGGCACAAACAGCCCTTCCCTGGGCCACCATGGGGCCACTCGTGTCTCGGTGAGGGCACGAAGCCGACAGGCACAGGGCTGTGCTGCCTTGTGCTCTCTCCTGGCACCTGGGGGCTCCCAGGGCCCCAAGGAATGGCGCAGGGGACACGGGGGCAGAGCATCCCCTGTCAGGGCCCGGCGAAGCACTCGCTGTGCTCCGGTGCCTCGTGTCCTCTGCATAAATGCAATTTCCCTGAATGTCAGAGGGAAGCATTACAGATAACACACTGCGTGTGTCTCTGACCCAGTAAGTGCTGAAATCACAGATCTCATTATTCTGACATGATAGAATTTTTTTCCCTCCCTGCTGCAACCCTGCTGCTGTTGTTTTCCAGACTGCAGACATAATTGCCGAAGGTGCAAAGCCTCCGCAGACAAATACGTCTTGCCTACTTCCCTAAATCTAGCAAAATGCCAGTTCTGTGTGTGCATAAGGAAGCGCCTCGGCTCCCGCTCACGAGCAGCACGGGTTTCCATCGGGTGCCAGCCCCAGGCAGCCTCACCTTTGGGGACATGGGGGGCTGCAGCAGAGCGGGGACACTCTGAGGAGCGTTCCCTGGTCTCGAGGTTTTGAGGTGCCGCTTGCCAGCCACTGTGTGCCATCGTGAGGTGGCACAGCTCAGCGGGGAGCCCTTCAAAGAGCAGTCCTGGATTTTCACAGCTCAGGGGTCTCAGGGGACTGACCTCATTTGACTTGTTTGGGCAGCAAGGGACCGTCTCTCTCACAGGGGCTTGTTCCGGCACTTGTTGAGCTTTTGGGCTCTGTAACGATAAGGGCCACGTGGGGACATGGGGGACAAAGAGGCCAGCAGTGATGGGGGCAGCCCCAGCCCCAGAGCAGCTGACAGGCAGCATTTCCCAGCTTGGACACCCTCTGGAGCTCCCCTGCTGCCACCAGCCTGGCAGGGGCCTGCTGGAAACCTGCCCACCAAGGGTTCAAAAAGGCCATTTTTTGTTACAGTAAATTTAATTAAAAAGAAGAAAGATTCCCCCTAATCTCCGCCTTTGAGATAGTTTTTCTGTAATTCTCCTTTCAGGGGAACAGATCTGTTTGTGCCTGGGTCTTGGAGAGATAAAGGGTCTCTTCTTGCAGGTCAGGTGGAAGAGGAAGGAGTAGTCCCATTTCAGGGTCACTGTGGCTTCTCCAGGGTCCGTCTTGCCTGGCCAGGGGACATTTTTTCACTTCCATTTTCATCTTTCTGCCTGTTTGCTTATTCCTCCTCTTTCATCACGTTCCTCAGCAAACATATTTTAATCAAGTTCATGAATTCACCTTACTGGCAATAACCCTAAATGTTTTTAGTTGTGGCATCATTAGTTCAGCCATGGAGTGATGCGGTAATTAAGCAGGGCCTTAAATGAAGGAGAGAGAGGTGCAGAGTTTGCTGTTGAGGAGCAGAACAAGGACAAGGACAAGAGAGGCCCCCAGGCTGTGCCAGGCAGGTGCTCCAGGGCAGGAATGCCATTAAGAGGATGTGCCAGGTGTAAGGTCCCAGCTGAGCCTGTCCTGCGTCCTCCCAGACCTGGGGAAGCACAGAGCACCTGCACTCAGCACGCAGAGCTCAGCAGATGGGGGAGAGGACAAGGGTGAATGGTCTCCTCAGCTTGGAGCAGGTTTATGATGTCTCTGTGCAAAAATCTGACTTTGAATCTCCCTGGTGAGGAAAATGCAGAGCCCAGACCTTGCCAGGGGTCCCCTTTGCCAGTCCCTGTCCCCCGCCCTGCAGCCCAGGAAAGCTCTCCTGGAGAACTGCTCTTTGCAGGCTGCCCTGTTCCCCCACACAGAGGAAACCTGGCGGCTGCTTCAGCTGCTCGAGAGCCTTCCCCTCATGCAATAACCTCTCATTATTTTTTAATGTTGTTGTAACTTTATGGTTTAATCAGTATTTGCAATTTGTTAGTAGTCCAGGCTGCAATAAAATTGTTTTCCAGGTACTGAAACATCCTATCAAGGTTTGTAAAGCAGTGGTTCTTAGTTTATCACACTCATAAAAAGCACTGGCAACTTGACAGATATAATAACTTTTTTTATCAAGTGTCTAATTTGAGAGGAAATTAAGCCATACATTACATGCCGATCTGAGCTGGAATTGGAAAAAGACCCAGCCACCCCTCTCCCCACCCTGGCGAGGCTCCTCTCTCATCCCACCCTCTCCTGCATGGGAAGAGCTGCTCCAAGCTGCTGTGCCTCTGCATTCACTCTGCAGTATCCTCAGCTCTGGGTGTATTTTTACAGGGCACTGCACACTTAATAAAAAATTATTTATGTGGCCTGCATTGATGTCACAGCAGTGAAACAATACCTTGCCTTTCCTGCAGCAGAGCCATGATTTATATGAGTGCCTGGAAAAGCTTCCTCGAAATGCAGTGCAGATGCTCCAGGCCACTGTAACAGCCACTATATCCAGTTTACTTATGGGCCAGGATTTTTAATCCAGGCAGGTTATTCTGGGGGCTTCCATTCATCCATCCCGGGGTGCCCCGGGGGCTGGGACTGCACCGGCACAGGGAGAGCTGCTTCTTCTCAGAGCGTGGAATAATTGCGGTTTTGTCCTGGAATTTTGGTCAGTCTGACACAATTCCCCCAGTCCCAAATATGCCTGCTCAGAGAGGCATTAGTGAGTTGAGAGATGTTGGCTTTGTCCTTGCCCCTAAAGGCCTCTCCTTTGGGAGGCTCCTCATGCTGCTGGCTGGATTCTGATCCAGAATGTTCCCTGTCCCCCCCAGCTGCTCCCCAGCTCTGCTTGCCCTGTGATGCCAACCAAGGGAGAGAGCCCAGGCTCTCCTCAGGCACTCACTGAAGGATAATTACTTTGGTGTTAGATTCCAGTGCTGATTTTCCCTCATTCCCATAAGTGCTACCAAAATGCCAATAAACAATTGAGCAACTGGCGTGGATCACCCGGAGAGCACTTCCTAAAATACAGCTCTGGAAGCAATGCCCAGGTGTTCCACGTCTCCTGCAGGCAGAGCCCCTCACCCTCACACTGCGGTGCCTCAACCCTGGCTGGGGCCAGGGTGGATTTGTGCTGCAAGCCTGGAGTAAAAGTCAGATGCCGCCTACAAGCCGCACACTTTATTTGTTTAAATTTTCATGCTCGCGAATGTCTGTGACACAGGAGACAGGTTTATGGAGAGCGAAAAAAAAATGTTGACAAATGGCCCAGTAATCAACTGGAACATGCAATAAATCATTGGAGTGCCAATAACACTTCCAGGAGGAGTTGCGAAAGGTCATTACGATGCCACCATGTATCATGCAGCGCCAAACAAAGCAAACAGAACATGTTGGGAATAGGATTATGGGAGAAGCATCTGTCAGTTCTAATTAAGAATTAACTGTGGATCCTATATAAAAAGATGTGTGGTTTATTCCTATCTCCCTCCTTTTCCCACTTAGCTCTCCATTTTTCCCTCTCCAAAATAAAACTCAATTACTTAAAAAAAAAGCCCTCTGTCATTTAATCTATTCAACAGCAGGAAAAATAACCCGATGTGACAAAAGAGTGAAGGCTGGCGGGGAGGGCCAGGGCTCTGCTGGCTCCTGAGCCTCTGTGGCGTGCGGTGTGCTCGGAGCCTGCCCGCCTTGATGAGATCCCAGAAGTCCTTTGACGTCTCCGCATCACGCGGCTGCGATGGCTGCAGGAGGCAGGGAATGCACGAACCAAAACACTCCGACCCCCCCTCGCTGGGGGTGAGGGCTGCAAGTGGAGAGAGCTCGGAGGCTCAGACGCTGAAAAGCTTTTGGCTCCCGATGAAGGAAATGCAAACTGAATAAGTGACAGTAAAATAAAGCAGAGAAGTTAAAGAGAGGAGAGCCAGGAGAGAAGAGGTGTGGGGTAACCAAGAGCTGCGCCCTGAGTGGGGTCGAGGGGTCTCTGATCCCATTGTCCACCACATCCTCCCCCCACAGCAAGTGTTGCCCAGTGGCATTCGCCCACCTCTGTCACAGATCCCTAGGATTCTCCCCTCTGGCTGCTTCTCCTTGTTACTGGCACTGGGGCTCACCCAAAGGAGACAGGAGGAACTGAGCTGTTCACCTGCCTCGAGCCACGTGAGCACCCATGGCCTCCCTCACTGCAGGGACCTGTGCCTCAGAAATCTCCCCAGCACCTCCTTCCTTTCACCTTCCCCTCTCCTCCTCCAGCTCCCTGTTCCTCTCTCCCCATTAATCTGAGTTGCATCCCATGGGCACCTGGCCCAGGGCTCCAGCTGAGCAGGCTCTGCAAGCACCATGCTTTGCTTTAGTATTATTTTTTTCCCCTTTCTTCCTCTCTATATTTCCAGGCCTCATTTCTGCTTAAGTTTGCATTTCTTCTCTTTCTTTCCTTTTTTTTTTCTTTTCCTTTCTGCTGACTGAGACAAGACCGTGTCCTACTTCAACATCCCAGGATTTGTTACAACTTCAAGGTGCAGGTTTATGGCCACAGTTGTCCCGTTTATGGTACAGTTCTTCTTATGGGTTCTAATAAACTTTGTAGCTCCAGGGTACTCTTAAATCCTGATATGAAAGATAGAGAAGAATCATTATTTAGTCCAACTAAATATAAGATGCTTCACCCTTGAAGGCTGAGGATAATGTTTCTCTCACAGGTGTGGAAAGACCCATAATTCCTGTGTACAGCAAGTGCAGCTGCAGGGAAAAATAATCAATTCTCCCTGTGGAAATAGGTGTGCTCCCACCATGTGGGATGGGGAGAAGCAATGCCAGCTGGGATGGGCACAGGCTTCCTCTAGCACAGGGAAATAAGATTTAAACTCAGCAGAAGTTGGAATTAAAGGCATGTGTTGGGTAGGAAATGCAGGGGAGCGGTGTGGCAAAAGGGAATGAGATCCATTCCCAGCAGAAGGAGGCACAGCCCGGGGGTCTGGCAGCTCCTGGCAGGACATGCTGCAGTCCCTGGTCCCCTCAGAGCCTGGGGAGGTGACACAGTGCTGAGCAGAGGCTGTGACTCGCAAATGAATGGTTCAGGGTCACTTTGGGCTCAGATCCACCCCCGGGTCCATCCCTCCTGCAGGGAGAGCCTGGCAAACCCAGCAGCACTTCCCCAAACACAGAGCCTCTCCATGAGCTCGTGGCAACAGCAAGTCACCCCGAGCCGGCAGCCTGAAAGAGCAACCTGCCAGGAAAGTTCTCTTTCCTCTCGCTGATCCCTTGAACTGGTTGCTCAGATTTTCCGTGGTTCCCGCAGCCTCCAGCCTGGACAATCCCACTCATCCTAGCCTGACCTGGAGCCACTCCCAGCAGCAAAATGCCAGGAGGCAGCACTGTCCCCAAAATATCCGTTAGTTTGTGCTCACCAGTATAAACAATTTGGTTTAAAGCCATTGGAAAGGCCACAGTACAAGACATCAGCTTGTTCAGCTTTATGCAAATTTTTTGAAGGGTGTATTTTCCTGAGTTCTAGGTGTCCTTGGTATGCACTACAACATATCCCAAATCCCACCCTGAGTGCAGCTGTGGAGTTTAACCAAGTGGAGAGTGCCAGGCAGGGCACCTAAGGATCAAGGACAACCTGTGCCACCAGGCTGAGCCCCGCTGGGAGCAGCGGGACCCTCCCAAATGTGCTCTTCCAGCAGCCTCTTCCCATTTATCCCGAGCGGGCTCCTCCTCAGCAGATGTTCAAGACTCAGCACTCAGGCTCACGTGGAGGAACTTCCAAAACAAACCATCTGGAAAAGCAAACAGCAAACTATTTGCAAGCTATTTCCCTCCTCTGCCACCCCCCCGCCCGGCGTCCCCAATCCCAAAGTCACCGGGAAGGATTGGAGGACAGGGAGAGCCAGCACAGGAATGGAAGGAGTGTGTCAGGGAATGTTCCCAGCAAGCCTGCAGCTGTTCCAGGGAAATATGGCAAGGCAGCCCTGCTCCTTGGCACGGCCCAGGACTGGCAAGGCACCCGCAGCTGCTTTGCCCCGTGTGAGCTTTGCCCCATGGAGCTGGGGGCAGCAGGAGCCAGGAGGACACAGGGGAGCTTCTCCCTCTTTGCTTTTTATCCCGGCTTGTTCCCACCTTAAGAAGAGCTGATAGCTTTAGCCCCCAAATGGGAAAGTCATTTGTTGTTCACCAATTCCTAATGTCAGAGGTTGTAGCCAAGATGTTCTTCCCTCCTGCAGGTCCCACGGTGCCGCTGGGGCTCCTTTCCCTCGGAGCTGAGGCACTGCCCTGCGGCACTTTGCACACACAGGATTATTCCAATTACTTATAGCAGCCATAAAGTGGGTTGGGTTTTGTAGGACTTTCTGCTACCTCTGGTGGCACATGAGAGCCCATTCCCCGGTGGGCTCTGATCCTGGTGGGCTCTGATTCCCCAGTGGGCTCTGATCCTGGTGGGCTCTGATTCCCCAGTGGGCTCTGATCCTGGTGGGCTCTGATTCCCCAGTTGGCTCTGATCTTGGTGGGCTCTGATTCCCCAGTGGGCTCTGATCCTGGTGGGCTCTGATTCCCCAGTGGGCTCTGATCCTGGTGGGCTCTGATTCCCCAGTGGGCTCTGATCCTGGTGGGCTCTGATTCCCCAGTGGGCTCTGATCCTGGTGGGCTCTGATTCCCCAGTGGGCTCTGATCCTGGTGGGCTCTGATTCCCCAGTGGGCTCTGATCCTGGGGCGCTGGTACTTTGGAGTTGCTGCTGGAGGGAGCAAGGTGTGTGGGAATAGCTGAGGTGGGAAATGTGCATTGCTCTGCAGCACGATGGAATTCTGGCCGTGGAGGGCACGTTGTGGGTCAGAACTGCAGTGGGAAATGGGTGTGTGATCCACGCTGTGTGCAGGGTCACGTGTGGTCACAGCCGGTGGTGACAGACAGGTGTCGTGTAGCACATCCCTTCTCTTTGGCTTTTTCGGGATCTCTCTGCTCCTCCGGGGTCTCCCCTTCCCCGCCTTCCCGAGAGCTCCTGCACAGCCCGGGAAATGGGGCAATGAGAGCCGAGTCATACATCCCTGCCTTGTGTTTCCAGAGGAGCAAGTGTGACTGTCAGGTTTACAAAAGATTGTTTATGTTCAGTGGCGTGAAATGGGGAGCGAGTGTGCGGAGCGGAGCGGGAGCGCGGCTGACAGCGCCGCATCCATCCTCCCTGCTCGCTGCATCCATCCTCCGCCCGCATCCATCCTCCACGCTGCGGCGGCCAGAGCGCCGGGGCCTCCTGACAGGGGCCATAAATCACCGCTGGGAGATGCTGTACCTACAGCTTACACCATTCCCCGTGACAAACACACAATAATCCACACAGCGCAGCACTTTTTCTCCCCTCTCTCCCTGCGCCGCTGGTGCTCAAGTGACGACAAGAGGAAACCTGGAAAGCCTGGATGTGTCCTGCGGGACCGCGGGAAGGAGCGGGGCTGTCACAGGTCCGCGTCACGCCGGAGCCAGCGGCTGTTGAGGGACCAGAGTGACAGGGACACCTCTGCAGAGGGCAGAGCAGGGTCAATCCTCCCTGATTGGGAGGGGTCCCGTTCCCGAGCTGGGATTTTCACCTGCCGCAGCCCAGGGATGCTGGAGCAGGGCAGGGGTGTGCTCTGCAGCACCCTGGGGATGACCAGGGCAGACCCCCAGGCCATGGCTCCTGCAGCCTGGACAAACCTTGCCGGGTGTGCTGAGAGGGGGCCCAGCAGGGGCAGGGCCCTCGGGGCAGCCCTGATGTGACTTTCCTGTGGAACCTCCTGCCCAGGGCTGCACCTTGAGGTGCCAGCCCTGCCACCTCACCCAGGCTCCCTCCCGACTGCTGGAAGTGGAAACACAGTCCCCAAAGGAGGAGATGGAAAGGCAGGAGGCAGCAGTGCTGCCACCACCCTGGGCTGTGATTTGCGAGGGAACAGGAAGGAAAGAGGCCTATCTGGTTGGACAGCCCTTAAATCAATGTATCCTAATTAACAAAAGATCTAATTCATCAAAGTGACAGCAACTCTATTTATATCACCTCCTTCCATGGGGGCTGCTGGGGGTTTAGGCTTGGGGATTTTTCTCCCTTCCCTTTTCTGACAGCTTTATCTTTCCCACACACATTTTAATTTTCCCTTTCTGGGGGAGAAGGACTGATAGTGAAGCCTTCCTTGGGAATATGGACATTTAATTGACATTTTCTGCCTCACCCCCAAAATAGCGGGATATGTGGGGGGAGCTGGGAAGGAGAGGTTGTTTTAGAGAGGTGCAGGTCTGATTTGGAGGGGGAGGAAAGCGCCGACAGGTGAGCGGGGGGGTGCAGCTATCCATGCAAAATGTGGTCAGATCCTGCATGCCGGGGTTATGCTCTGAAAATACCCCCAGCGGGAACTGTGGTCGTACAGGGATCTTGGCTTTCACTTGGAAAAGCAAACCCTGAGAGCTTGACAACGCGCTGGCTGACACCTTAAATCTTGAAGTGCATAAAAAGAAACCCAACTGTTTTGTTTTGTTTTAATATCTGAAACCTCGTGGTTTGGGGGCTGGGAGCGCGGGAGGCTGAATTGCCGTATAAATACCAGGCCCGTGGCAGTGCAGAATTGCTCCGCTGCTCTCAGCGGGCTCACGCTCGGGAGGAGTGAGGTTTGGACGTGATATAGGAACACAAAAATAGTAATAATAGTAATGAATCCCCGTTCAGCCACTCCTCCCACGGCAGTGCAGGAGCAGAAATTCAAGCTGCACAACGCAAGCCCTGGCTCTTGCAGAAGAGGAAGCTCAGGAGGGTGCTGGGGTAAAAAAATCACCAAACCGAACCAAACCGAACCGAGGCAAGGCAGCCCCGCTCTGAATAGCAGCCTGTTCAGAGCACACAGAGAACAGGAGATGAAAGGGCCATAAAATGGAGCCGTGGCTGGCGGCTGCACCAGCACATCCATCCTGGAGAGCCGGGTACCTGCGCCTCCCGGAGCCTAAACTTCTGATGAACCAACGCGCTGCCGAGCGCATTTATATGCAAAGGCGTATAATATGTCCCCTGTATCTAATTATCTGTCAACCTGAGGCAGTTTGTTTTCCAAATCGGCCTCTCGGCTGTGACTTTATGAGGTCGTAAAGAAAACGGTGCCACTCTCGCACCGGAGCGCCGGGAGAACCTGGATCAACAAATTACCATCTTTAATGGTGTCTGCTCGTGCAAGTCCCTGCCCTCCAGCATGTCCTGGCACAAAGAGCCCTGGCATGGACAGCCCTGGAGCCCCAAAGGCCAGCACAGCTCCTGTGGAGCCCGGACAGCCCCGGCCCGGGGGGATCAGGACAGTTCTGATGCTGGCACGGCGGCTGGGTGGGGCACTTGTGGGCAGCACTGACCCCCGTGCTGCCCTCACTGCCCACTCGCCCTCCCCTGGCCCCATGGACACGTTCCAAAGTTTGGCAGGAGCCAACAGTGAACTCCAGCCCGTTGGCTGCGAGAGCAGCACCACCAAGCCACGGATTCCTCTGCCCACGCTGCTCCTGTGATTAATGATGGAAAGGAATTAAAAAGAAGGAGGGAAAAAAAAAAGAGCGAGGGAGAGGGGAGGGGAGCGGGTCAACAGCTGAGTGCAAGGCAAGTCGCTAGACAGGGAGTAATTAAGATACTTGGGTAAATATGATTAATAAGCTCAAACTGGCAGGGTGTGCAGTAAACAAGGGCTAACCAGATGGTACCCTTTCCTTTCTGACAATGCTGCAAGCTTTGTAAAAATAGGAAGGAAGGCTCTGGATCCTCCCAGCGAGCTCAGGAGGAGGGAGGATTCAGCACAGGGCCAGGGCAGTGAATCACCTGATAGGAATGAGAGACATTTCCCCCTCCATCACATCCCGGCCAGGGACTGGGAAAACACGAGCACATGGATCAAAGACATGGCTGATTCCTGAGCCGGCGCTGCTGCGAGGGCACCAGTGAGCACCACGGGCCAGCCATGGCCAGGGGGTCGTGCCCAGCCAGGTCTGGTCAGAAATTTCCCCCCAAAACACTTCCCTGTCAGGAGATGCCATTTCACCAAAGGTGAAACATTTGTGGAAATGCGCTGATTTTGATGAAATTGCATTTGGAAAGAAAAATCAAAGGAGAAAATCATTTCGATAAGGCCAAAGCATTTGAGTTTGACCTTTTAGGAATTAAATGGCATAGGGGTTTTTTCCATTTCAAAAAGCATTTTGTTTCAATGTTATTTATATTTTTATATATATATATATCTATATATATCTGTAAGAACTGCTGAAACCAGAATGAAATGTTGTGATTATCCCAACATGTGATGATACATTTCCCCCAGTGCAATACTACATGAAATTAAGCCCAAATATACTTCTGCTTTGAAACCTGGAACATCAGAGCAGCAGGACAATGTGTTCAGGTCTCAGAACTATCTGTTTGCAGTTGACTATTTACTGTCCAGCACTTTGGAAATAAAAAAATTTACCAAGTAGCCCCAGGTATTAATGATAGACTAAATCAGCACTTGATTTTCAGCTTCCTCAGGACAAGGATTCTCCTCTTTCCCAGAGGAAAAGTTCCCAGTGATAATGAGAACAGCAAATGTTTTCTCTTCACAGGAGGTTCACGGGGCGTGGGAGGAACTCTCGGATTCCCAGCGATGGCTCCAGCTTCTCCCAGTGCTGCTTTTCCTCACAACTCACTCTTCACCACAGGTGAGGTGTCTCAGTGCTGTAGTGAACTTCTCCTGGGCTGGGAGGTTGTCCCTTGGCTGTGCCACAGATCCAAGGTCACTTCTGATCTCCCTGGCATGTGCCACATTTCTCACACCAGTGCCAGGACTGGGAGGGCCTGTGGATGCTTCCAGTGTGAAAAATGCAGTGAGATTTGTTGGGAGGCTTCGAGGCACAGCAAGGCTGCAGGAATAGCCGGTGGCTTGAGGAGGTGGGGTAGGGATTAAAGATAAAGAAGAAATTTCAGCTCATTGGCAGGACACATATTTTTCCAATATAAAAGCAAATGGGGGAACCCTTAAATAAATTGACTCTATAAAAACGTCCCTTTGTATTAGCGCCTCACCTTTTCAGGGGGAAAACACCAAGGTTTATTTTCGTGGATCCAGAATAAAAATATCAGTGCTGCTTTGTAATTTCCCAGAGCCACCAGGCAGTCCAGAGCTATTTAAAATCCACAGGCCCCCCTCAGCAGCCAGTGCCCGCCTGGCTGCAGGAGCAGCTGCCATGGAATTACAAGTCCTCGTCACAAGTGAGGAGAAACAAGTTGTGGCATTTAGGAAAGGTCTGCAAAAATAGGTGTCAGACCTTAACTAATAGTGATTGTCCTTCCATTCTGCTGTAATTTACATTTAATTCACACATTTCATTTCCATTTAAAATATGATTACAGTGTTTTGAAGCACATCTCACCTGTCCCCTCCGATTAGGGTGGGATGAAAATAACACGGAGCAGCAGGAGCGAGGCTGGGCTTGGCTGCAGGATGGGAAACACGCGCTGCTGCTCGGGGACAGGGAGCACTTCCAAAAACACCAGCGGAGCAGGGCAGAGGGGCAGGACAGACCCAGACACACAGCCCTGCTCCACCTTCTGCTGCTTCCCACAGGCAGTTCTTGCCCCAGGGCTTTAAGCAGAAGCTTCAAAGTTGATTTTACACCTTCCACGAGCTCCGAGCCCTGTCCAGCCTGGCCTTGGACACTTGCAGGGATGGGGCAGCCACAGCTTCTCTGGGCAGCCTGTGCAAGGGCCTCACCACCCTCACAGGGGACAATTTCCCTCCTCTCGCAGAGGCCTTCCAGAAGGTTTTTTAAGCACAAAAAGTGTCCTGGCTCAGAAATAAATCAGGCAGGCCCTCCCCAGCCTGTCCCCAGCCCGCGCTGCGCCCGCCCCCGGAGCGCCGCAAAGGCAGGAAGGGCTGATTAATATCTGCTACGTGTAGGGGAAAACAACAACCCCGTAAACAGTATTATTAACCCATGGGCTGGCAATAAATCAGTGTGAGAAGGTGACCTCAGCAATGCTGGAGTAATCCTGTGTGTCAGGGTAAATTTATGAGGCCAATTTTATTGGCCTGTATGACCCAGGCTCCTTGGAGATGTCTCAGTAACAAATCCAATCCATATCATTTATTAGCTTTGCACAGTGTCAGCTTGGAGCACGGGAGGGATCCCATTAAATCCTATTGCTCCCTCTGCCAACCATGGGCACAAATAAGCTGTTGGATAATTGTCGGCTGCGAGGAGCCCCCATCAAGGAATCTGCTCTCAGATCCGTGCAGCTTCCCAGGCTGGAAGTGCTGGGATTGGCTTTGGCCATCGGCCCCTTGCCCTTCCTTGCCTGTGCTGGGCTGGCAGGAGCAGCAGCAGGGCTTGGCTGTGGGGACAGGGGAGACAGAGGTGGGGACAGAGGTCTTCTCCTTGCCCCCCCCAGGTGCTGGATGAGGATCTGGTGACCCTGGGAGCCACTGCTGGGCTGGGGAGGGTGTGGGGAGTGCGGGGTCACAGCGAGGATGCGACTGAAGGGACCTTGTGAGCAGATCTCTGGTGGGTGAGGGGCTCTCAATGGGCTTTCAGACCTGGTGGTGGCTGAAACTCTTCCCTCCAGGAGGGAAGGGATCCTCTGGCTGGGCTCTGCAGGCAGTGGGCAAAAATCCTCCATTTCGGGGCACTTGGGGACCTCATGGTGACGTGTGTGTCATGCCCAGCACCCTGCTGGTGACAGGAGCAGTTGTGCCTTCGCAGCAGCACCTCTGGGTCTGGTCCCTGTTGGCCAAGGAGGGCCTGGTAGAGCAGTTTGAGGCTGTTTGACTGTCCCTGTCATCATAAGGTTTACGGATGGTTAATTTATTCTTTATAGCACAGTCATTGATGGCTGTTAAATCACAAATGAGAGCCAATAAAGGGTGAATTGCAGCTGAAATTACACTGTTTATATGACAGCAGAGTGCTGGCTAAAAGATTCATATGCCGCTGATGAAGTACGTTATAAATTTTAATTACCATAGTTTGTACAAATGACATGTTTGAAATGCTATTGAGTAATGTGACCCTGATAATGAAACTATAAAATAAATCATTAACTTTCTGAATGAGCTTTTTTATTTCCATGCTACATGAAGTAAACTTTCCAATTTATTCCATTGCAGTCTTCTTCTGGAAAAAAAAAGTGCAGAGAGAAGAGTCACAAACCACCCCTCCAGTCTGAGGGACACTGACAAGCAAAGCAAAGGAGGGATGAGCGGGACCGTGCTGGAAAGGATGTCAGAAGAGCAGGCAAAGCCAGGCAAAGCCCCCAAAGCTCCCGGGTAATGCGGGATGATGCCGTGCTCCTGCAGCCACAGCCAGCTCAGCCGAGCGAGCGCAGAGATAAGAGCAGGGCTTGGTAACCAGCTCTGAAGAGCCGTAAAAATCACAAGCACAGAAGAGAGAAAATCTCTATTAAAGTCAGGGTGTAATTATAACTTGCCCGAGCTGCTGGAGAAGGCCCTGCTCTCCCCCAGGAGCTGCTGGAATCTGCCAGAGCTTTGGAGCCAGAGCGAAGGTGCCTGAGCCCTGCTGGTTCCACACAGCAGCCGAGATAATTCCCTGGATGGGAGCAACAGCAGAGCTCCAGCCCGGGGAGGAATTTCTTGGGAGCCTCCCCCGGGAAGGAAGCGCAGGCCGGGCGCTCACCGACCGTCAGTCTTGCTCTGCTCACACAAACAAGGGGATGCTCCTAAACCCTCTGGAAGACACTGGAATCAGGTTGTTACTTTACTATATTATTTTTTTAAGGGATACAGGGCATGAAACAAGATGGGAGTGTGCCAGGGTTTCGTTCTCACCCCTCTGCAGAGGCTGTTCCGAAGCACCGTGTCCCCTGTTCTGTGTGCCCACACACCCACCCCAGAGCAGGAGCAAAGGGCTCCTCCTTCCCCCTCAACCTCCTCCAGAAAAGCCGTGAGCTCTGGGGCTCTCTGGCCCCTTCACCAGCACCACTGGCTTCTTCCTCATCCCCCTGGTTAACCTTTAATTAAGAACCTGTTCTTTGCCCACCTCGGGATGGATGTGAGCCTCTCCTGTTCCCCAGCTTCCCCACACTGTAAATAAGCAGCGTATCCCTGTCCCAGGGCAAACAAAAGGCGGCAGTGGAAGACTCAAATCAGCAGCTTGGACAGGAGGGGGAAGGGGCCCTGTGACATTTTCAGCCGTGGGGAAGCAGCAGGAGGCTGCAGGTCAAGCACCGCACCGGGGTCGGGATGCAGGAGATGAGGTAATTGATGACCCATAACGAGGTTTGTGGTTCCTCGTGCGGAGGTAGAGATGGATCTCATCCCTCGAGCCACGAGGGTCTCTGTGCACAACGGAGTCGTTTTCCATGGAAGCTGTGGTGGATCCATGGCTGGCTGATCCCAGTGCCCCTAATCCGCAGGGTGTGTTTGCCAGCGGGGTGGGCAGCGTGGGCACGCACTGCTGCACGGGCCCATGGCACAGTCACCGTGGCTTGGCTCACAGCCATCCCCACCCCTCTCTGCAGCTCTCACTGGCCCTCGTGTCCTCCCCAGGAGTGTTTGGAGCTGGAGGACTTTAACGCCCACTTTTGTCTTATCAGCCACACTGAAAATATTCCCAAGCAGGCTGCTCATGCCGCACTACTTACCATTAAAAGAAAGGACCACATTATTGCTGTTATAAACCATTGATTAAGGTTTATAATAGCAATAATCCCCTCGAAATTCATTGTTACTGCAGTTAATGACCAGTTTATTAGAGCGTTAACCATCCTTGGCAATGGGCTGAGTCGTTTAATGCTGGTAACGACCAATTTCTCAAGGGTTATTGCTTAAATAACAAGCCTTTGTTAGATATATGTTCCCCCACCAGATACTGCTCCAGCTGGAACCTTCTCCTGTGAAATAATTGTTAATTATTTCCTCCAAGTTTTGCCACCATGTCTCAAAGTTTTAGGTGGGAAGGGTTGCTGAGGGCACAGTGTGTCAGAGATGCTGAGACTGGGTGACATGAGGAGAGGCAGCCCGAGACACAGGAGCCGTCACAGAGGGCTGTGGGAGCTGTGCTTGATGAGGATTTTCCCTCTTCTGTCACCCAGGAGTGTCCCAGCCCTGGGCACGGCCACCCCTGGAGCACTGTAGAGGCACCGGCTCAAGTCGGAAGCAGGAAAGTGTCCAAGGATGAGCCCCAGGCTCCCAGGCACCGCCACGAGCCACCCAAGGAGGGTGAGAGACACCAGAGCCCTCCCTCCCCTCTCCTCTTACATTAATTTGATCCGAGCGTTTCGCGGCGTTAACGATGTCCTTTCGTGTCACGTTAGTCCTGTCCCTCTAACAGCATTCCCCGGGCCTGACACGAGATGAAAGGTACAGATACGATTACCCTTTAATTGTGTCATATTAGCAAAAATAAATACTGATACAGCACGGGGCTGACAGCAAACGATGGCAAATCCCTGGGAATGGGATCGGACTCGCGGCTCCCACAGTGCCCAGACTCCAGCCCTGTGCCAGGCCGGGGGGTCGCTGGATAACACAGGAGGGGATCTCTGCCTGGGTTTGCACCGCTGCCTCTGTGCTCCAGCTGTGCAGGGACCCCCGGCCCAGCCCTCCCCTCGGCGCAGCCCCCCGGGAGCGGCACTGCGGGTGGGACGGGGCTGCCTTGCCATGATCGCTCACTGCCAGCTCCTCACCCTCCTCAGAGGCTCCAGCTGCCTCTGACAGGCTTTTGGATTTTGCTGTGCAAAAGAGCATCCCCCCATAATTCCCCCAGAAAAATTACATTTCCATAGCAAATTGAATTTCAGGCTTTCCTCTCTCTTGTTAAGAAACACAAAGAAAATCTTGATTTGAGGAATTAGTTGAAGACTGAGCGGTGTTGGGGGGTGGTTTTGGTGTTCCCCTCCCTCTTTTTGCTCTTTGTTCTCATGTTTGTGGGGTCTTTGAGGTGTCGTTGGGAAAAAAATAAGGAAGAGGGAAGGAGGGATTACTCCAAAATCTGTGAGAACTGTAAGCGGTTTCGGCAGTGAGATGCTGATCTTCTCCCACGATGCTTCAGGCACCTCCAGCCCCTCAGGAGGCAGGAATCTCCCTAAAAGAAATTATGAAGTGGAAAATGCAAAGCCTGAAATCTTTCCCCCCCCCTCTCTAGGACGGAATTAGGATTTTTTCTCTCCCCCATCAGGCAGAACTCTCCCTGGTGCTGGTGCCAGGCAGCTCCGACCGAACCCTGGCCGAGCTCCGCCGGGTCCAGCCAGGCTGGGGCTGTCTCTGGTCCCTGTCACAACTGCTGCGGGGATTTGTGCGAGCATCCGTGTTATTTTAGAGATAATGTGAGCAGAGTGGAGCATGTCACAGGATAATGGTCTCCTGCTGCTAGGCTGTTCTTGGCATTTATCAAAAAATGACACCAGAGGGAATATGCTCAAGGGAGCCGAGGTGTCGATTCGATGACTGCTATTTCGTGATAAAAGTTAACAGAAATAAAAATGAATTAGTCACAAAACAGCTTATTTATAGCAGTGCCTGGCCCAGGAGGGGATCCCTGGGAAAGGCAGGGCAGTGGTGCTCACATTCCTGGGAAAATCAGGCTGCACCCCAAAAGTGCCCCCGGACCAAACCGATCGGGGCAGCGTGCCCTGGGTTTCACCCGCTGTCCCTCCGGCTCTGTGCCTCAGCAAACATCCCCCAGACCCTCCTGCGCGGTGCTTCCAAAACAAAACACTTCCGTGTTTGGCCTAAAACCAAATATTTTGAGCAAAATGTTTCAATGTTGCCTGTGTTTATACATCGCTGCGGGGGTGGGAGCTGCGTGGAGCCCTGCCCTGTGCTGGGCTCCAGACGGAGCTGGGATCATGTGCAGGGCTCTGGATGGAGCTGGGACCCTGTCCTGGGCTGGAACCCCCCAGTGGGCTCACCTGTGCTGATGGAACTCCCAGCTCCGGGGATGCAGCCCTAGTGGGAGCAGGAAAACAGGGCAGAACATGAGAAAAAAGGTCAGCTTTTGCTCTAATGGCTAAAAATGTCAGCCCTGGATCTGGTGTTGAATTAATGATTCTGGCTGGGACCATCCGTCGTGGTTGCTGCAGCAGGTTGAACAGGCAGCTAGTGAAGGAAAAGGGTGGGATTTGGATCTCCACCCCAGCCCATCAAAGGCTCCCTGAAGCTCAAGGCTTCCCCTTTATCAAGGTGACCGAATCCATCGGTAATTGCTGCTGGGGCCAAGTTCTGGTGCGTTTCCAGTGGGACGCTCTGTTTTTGTTATCTCAGCTGTGGGCAGGAGCAGAGCAGCAGCAGCAGCAGGAGGAGGAGGAGGAGGAGGCAGGAGAAGGACAGGGCAGCACCTGGGCGGGTTGGCCCTCGGTGCAATAGGAAACAACAGTGGCCACAGGGGACGCGTCGCTCCTTTCCACCTACGTGTTATTCCAGCCATAAATCCCAGTGACCAGCTTGAACTTTTCTCAATTGACATGTTTACAAGGGAAGTCCACATTTGACAGGAAAATTAAGCATATCAATCACTTAACGAGCTCGTTAATGAATGGCTCTCAGATCTCTCTGATTTTGTGCCTGGTAGCACAATTTATTGATCAAGCACTTTCGGCCGGGCCAGATGTTGCCGTGCCTTGATCCTCCGAGCCGGGCCCTGGGCAGGGTTTAGCGAGGGGTCATTCTCTCCAGCAGACCCCACGTTCCCTTTTCTGTCTCTGTTTTCTCTTCCTTTCTCTCCCTTTTCCCCCACAGAACAAAGGGAGCAGATGCGGGCTCGGGGCCCCTCACACCCACTCCGACATATGGAAGTGATCTCCTCTGTCTCTGTAATTACACAGGAGCTGCTTTGCAATGGCTCCGGGTTTTATTGCACAGAAACCAACCTATTCCTACATAAAACATCTTTATGGCTTCTTCTCCAGGGGCTCCTTGGCCAGGTCCTGGCAGGTATAAAGGCGTGCGGGACCCCCAGGGCCAGTCAGGGACCCCCAGGGCCCCCTGGCAGGACAGAGCACGGGGGGCAGAGGGAGGAAGGCTGAGGCGAGGTGTGTTCTGGTCAGCTTGTTTTCAGGAGGGCCTGATAAAACAATGCAGGAGTTACTGTGCAATCTAATGGAGTAAAAAAAAAAATCTCCTATAGTGCAACATGAATAGTCCAAAATGCAAA
Organism: Acanthornis magna; assembly: GCA_036785705.1. Classification (NCBI taxonomy): domain Eukaryota; kingdom Metazoa; phylum Chordata; class Aves; order Passeriformes; family Acanthizidae; genus Acanthornis; species Acanthornis magna. The sequence continues at coordinate 814,914 of JAWUZG010000431.1, read as the reverse complement.
GATGACAATTTAAGTGTTTAAAATGTACTCAAGGTAATTCCAAACAAATTTTAAAGCCATTTCAGCCCGTAAAACCCCTCAGTTAAATCATTGGTTATATGGTGGCAGTGCTTATGTTGCAAAATATCCCTGGCATGAAAGGGAAACTTTAAAAAATTGCCCGTTAATCCTTATAAATTACTTATTAATGCTGCAGAGCTGGAGCTGGAGGAGCCTTCTGAGGAAGGCCGGGCTGCTTGGGCACTTCTTGCTGGGCTCTGTGAGGAGCTGTTGGGGCTGGCTTTGATTTGCTGGGCTCTCGGAAGGCATTGATGTTCTTCCAAAGCGTGACATCAGCGCTGATGTCATGGCACAGCTCTGGCTTCATCCCTCCCGCTCTCCAGGAGCCTCCCCCTCCTCCCAGCCTTTTGGAGGAAGCCAAAAACCTGTCCCTGCTGCCCCCCACCCCAGGGGCTTGTCATCCCCAGCAGGATTTGGGGGAATTGCTCCCCAAGGATGGAGGGAAGGGGGGCTCAGCCCCTCGGGTGTCCCTGCAGCACTGCCCACAGGAGGGTGGCTGTTCCCTGGGGAAATGGGATTCATTCCCAGCCACCACCGCAGCCTCCCCCTGCCAGAGGAGCCGTCGCTGCGTCTCTCGGCTGCGTCTCAGGGATGCAAATCCCTGCGCTGGGTGTCCATGTTTCACACCCTGCCAGCGGATTAAACCCGCTGGAAAGCTGTGAAGTGCTTGCAAAGAAAATGAAAGTTTATTCCCCTCCCTGCGCTTCTGGGCTCCCAACTTTCCTCCTGTGTGTTTGTGCCCTGATTTGAGGAAGCGACACAATCTCTCGCTCGCTCTCTTCTCTCGCTCTTTTCCTTTCACCAAACAGATGTAACTATTTATTCCTTATGTCCCAGTTTTCCTGTAATTTCATAAAGTGCAAATTTGCTGTCCTGCTCCCAAATGCCGAGTCGGTGGTTTGTCATAACAGTCATCAGTAACTGTCGCTTTCTGCCTGGGGCTTAATTAACCCACTCTCTCATTAGCATGTCCATGCAGTTGTAAGGAATGAAAGCCTGATTATTTTCTACAACAGTCGCAGCCAATTACTGCACTGAAATGGAACCACATTAATCAAATCTTTAGTACAGTGGCAAATTCAGAGATATCAGATTGCAAAAGACTGCAAACCTAATATGTCACTGTCAGCGGAGCTACGCAGGCATTTAGCGAATTGCATTAAATAGATGGCTCCGCTGAAACCGCATGAATTTAATATGTGATGGGATCTGGAAGCTATTAGTGTGACATGGCAAAGCACTGGGAGCTTGGCAGCTCTGGACTTTATCCATGAACTCAGGAAACTCATGTAAAAACTTGTGTGTGTGTGTGTGTGTGTGTGTGTGTGTGTGTGTGTGTGTGTGTGTGTGCAGCAAAATGTCTCTTTGAGGAGAAGGCTCAGGCATGGTGTAGAGAAATGCAAGGAAAACTGGAAATATTCCCCACATCACAGTGGGGCTTTGCTGCTGCTCGACCCCAGAGCAGAGGTCAGGGCTGGAGAGGGTCCCTGGCTCAGGACACTGGACACAGGACACGGCCACGTGCAGGAGCTGCTCTGGCAGGCGGCTGCTCCAGCTCGATGCTGGCACCTCAGGAATCGCTCTGGGGCAGCAGGACATAGCCCTGCCATGGTGACAGAGCATGGACATGGCCCTGCCGTGGTGACAGAGCGTGGACATAGCCCTGCCATGGTGACAGAGCATGGACATGGCCCTGCCGTGGTGACAGAGCATGGACAGGGGAATCACGTGCAGAATTCTGTCCCTGAGCACTGTGCACACACCCCAAGGTGGGCCCTAGGGCTGGGGGAGCTGCTGCAGGGGAAGGCTCTGCCCAAGGCGCTCCCGATTCCCTGCTGCCAGTGGCGCTCCCGGCAGCTCCTGGCTCCGTCTGTGCCCACGGCGCTGCCGTTCCGCTGCACGTGCCTCGTGCCCTGCTCCCTCTTGCCGTGCCTTGGCCATGTTCTCCTGCTCCCTGCCAGGGGTGGCAGCTCTGCTTGGGCCCATGCCTTGGACTCCTCCTGCTTTACCACGCTGGCTACAGCAGCTCCCGGTGGAAATTCCTCCTCTCCTCTCCTCTTCCCTGGCAACTTCTCGGGGTTCAAAGGCTGCACAGTTGACGATGCCAGTGCTGTCACAACAGCAACGAGTCGGCTTCGGCTCAGAGGCATGAGCTCAGAGGCATTTTCCAGCTCTGCTCTTAGTAAGCTCATAAATTAATGCTCCTCTGGCTTCACCACATTCCCAGCTCCCGGAGACGCCCGTTCTGCAGGTCTCAGGGAAGCTGTGTGGCAGTGACCGGGGACAGGCACACTCCAAAGCCACTCCACGTATGGCCACAGGGCTGGGGAACAGCCAGGATGTCCTGTCACTTCCAGCTCCCTCTGCACCTCCTGAGCCCAAACCAACTCCTTTCCCCCTGCTGGGTACCGAGAGCAGCAGATTTGGATGGCAGGATCCCTTTCCCACAATAAAAAGGCAGGAGGAGGAGAAGGTTTTGTCAAAGCCATGTCCAAGGGCTCCATTTGTAAAACTTCTCAAGCTCCCTACCAGTGGTGGTGGGAAGTTCACACTGAATCAGAGCAAATTGTGGAATCTCCTGGACTGAGGGACCCCCAAGGTCACTGAGACCAACTCCTGGCCCTGCACAGACACCCCAGCAATCCCACCCTCTGCCTGAGAGCATTGTCCAAACACTCCTGGGGCTCAGACCCGTTTGGGACAAGGTCACATCAAAGAGTGACAGGAAACCAAGAATTGTGCCCTATTTTAATCCAATAATCCTTCCTTCTCTGGGCTCAAAGCACAGCAGCCTCCTGTGCTGTCAGTCCTGGGTGTCAGCTCAGAGCAGGGCTCGTGCCAGGATGCAGGACAGCCCCAGCAAGAGCCTCCCCAGCAGCACCTGCCCCGCGGTGTCCCCGAGCCGAGCCAGGGCTGGAGCAGGCGCTGACAGCGGTGACGGATGAGGCTCCGGAGTCAGGGGCTGCTCTTACACAAACTGCCTTCATCAGCAACTCGCTGCTCCCATCAGTTAATCTTCCTGCAAACGGTGCTCTCCTGGAGCAGGGGGACGTTTCCTCTCCCAGTCACCTAATCTACCATCTAGTTTATGCACACATGCTCCGAGGGGTTTTTTAGAGATATATATATATGTTTTTTTCTGAGCAATCAATCTGTGCGGCGAGGAGCTGCAACTGAATTTAAATACCAGGGTTTTCATTATCTGCAACACAGGGAAGAGAAAGGGGGGAGAGGGACATTGAAAATAGAGGGGAATAAATTCCAATCTCTTGAACAATATATCTGAAGGTGTGCAGATTTCTGCAGCCTTATGATGCCAAGTGTATTACACCAAATCTTCTTCAGAAGGAATATATTCGGAGAGGAGATTGCAGAGTGCCTTTGGCTGCATGTTTGCTGCCCTTCCCACTGCCTTGCATGCACTGGAGCAGTCTGGGGCGAGTTCATGGGATTTGCAGGGTCCTTTGCTGGGAACATCCTCCTGTGTTTGCTTCCCCCTGCCTCAACCTTCCTCTTGGAGCAGGAGGAGAGATTCGGATTGCACCTAAAAGTGCCCCTGGTTTGTCACTTCTCCGTGTTTCCCCTCCCTGAGGATGGTTTGACAGTACCTGAGGGGCACGTGGGTTACATGTGGGCTCTGGGCCCTGGCTCTGGGCAGCCCCCAGAGATGTGACATTAAATAAAATTTGCACAGGCAGTGGTGAGGCCCCTGGGCAGGAATTATTGCAGTCTCTCATCCTCTGCAAGAGGCTGGACCTGTCCATGGGGACAATCCTGCATCCCAGGGGATGCTGTGGTGCCGGGGACAGGACCAGCAGGGCTGGGCTGGGGGTGCACCTCGGGCAGGGACCCCAAAGGACCATGGCAGGGTCTGCACCATGTCCCTCCACCTCCCATGTGCCTTCCCCAGCATCTTCCACACCAAACCTCTCTTTTCCGCCCTCTTTTCCCTTTCTTTTTTTCTCCTCTTGTGGAGAACTGTACAGAGACTGATGGTTTTATTTTACATGAATCACTGATGATCTAACAAATTAATTACCTGCTCCCTCCTTCCCTCCCTTGTGAGGTCAGGAAGCCTGGGTGGGGGCCACCCCCTGTCCCCCCTCGGTGCCATCAGAGCTCCTGCTTCAAAGACCAGAGAAAAAGGTCAAAATTGCCAGTTTAGGTTAAAATCAGATTTAAACGTCTCTTACTAAACACAGAGGCACACAAACTCAATATGTCATCTTTAATGGTTCAGAACAAAGCCTAGAAAAATTGTGTCCCAGCACCCAGGAATTTTATAACCTTTGATATATAGCTTTCATTATTAGCAATAATTCCTGTAACTGCATCCGGATTCACGGGAGAACATATTGAATAATAATTCTCCTCGTGTTGATTTGTCCCCATCCCGTGGGTCCCTGAAGCCCCTCGGCCAGGGGCAGCATTGCCCCAGCCCTTCATCCTCCTCTTCCTCCTCGGGCACCACCAGCCTTTTGTTGTCTTTTCGCTCCTCTATTTTTGGTTTTGGCCAACACCCACTCCTTCCTCCCCCGCCGCTGTCGCGGTATGAAGATGCCATGGCCCAGCTCTGTTCACCTGAGTCATGAGCAGCCCCCAGCACAGGCGGGACACGCGGCCGCCGCCGCCAAGAAAAGGCGTTCGCTCCCCTCCGCCTCTTTTCACAGTCAGGCTTCAAGTTCACATGTGAATTTATGCCAGTTTTGACATTAGCAGGAAAAATTAACAGTTCTCACACACACACACACACACACACACACACACACACACACACACACACACACACGAAAAGAAACTTGCACAAAAGAGGTTTTGTGTTTCAAGCAGAATAAATTATAGTGTGATGTTATTAAAACACTTAGTTGTTAAGTTGCCAAGAAAATCCAGTATATTCACACGGACTCGAGGACCTGTCTCCATGCAAAGTAATTAAATTAGATTTATGGGCTGCATTACATCAGTGTTTGATAGTTCATTTTTCCTTTCTTCATATTTTGTCCTGCTTTATTAGAGCATGTGACAGATGGTAAAAATAGTGTGAAGTTTCTTGGCCCTGTGCTAAATCCCCCTTCGGTAGTATATCTCTCTTCTGTCAGTTCTCCCCAGTGATGATAAATTAACCTCTCCTCTTCTATCCCAAGTGTGGCAGTAAAGCACTCTTTGACACAGCACTATCACTTTATCTTAATCTGTGCTGTTCCAGGGGCGGGGTGGGGAAGGAAGCGAGGGGAGATGATGCAATCGCTACCACGAGTTCAAAAAAAAAAACCACAAGAAAAAGATTTATTGTGTCAAAAAAACCAGAAAGCCGGGAATAGTGCTGATTTATGGAATCTGCTGTGTGTGTGTCTATCTGTGTATGAGTGTGTGTACACACACGTGTGTATTTGCCCATTCCCAGTTTCCCCTGCAGCACATCCCAGGGATCCTGCTCTGGTTCATGGAAATTCTCAGGGCTCCGCTGCCCTCGCCCATCACAGCCAGGCCATGGGCAGGGGCTCCTCTCCTTCGCTGAACTGGAGCTGCTGCTCTGCTCCTGCTCCAGCAGCCCCAGAGCAGCTCGGGGCAGTCCCCCCTTGTCCCCTCCTTGTCCCCTCCCCAGCCCCAGCTGAGCCCAGGCTCCTGTTCTGCGGGAGGACCTTTATGGAGAGAGCCCCAGGAGGATTCTGTAGGATTTTGGAGCACTGGGATAGTGATTAGGTGAAATGAGCTCACGAATTTCCTTCGAGTGAGACAGAGCAGGAGCCACAAGGATTTTCAGTCAGTCTGGTGGGGAGGCAGAGATGATGAGAGAAGGCAAAAAAGGGAATGGGAGGTGTAAGGAGAGAAAGGCCTTCCTGGGCCTGCCGTGTGTCCATGTGAGGTGTTCCACTGATCGTGTCAGATATGGCCATATTTGACATACGGAGATAGAAAGATAGAAATAACCCTGAATTTAAAGCACTCAGCCCAATGGAGTCAGTGCCCTGCTCCCTCCAGGTCCCCTCTTCCTGCCGGTGCTGACTCAGAGGACACAGCTGGGTCCTGCTGCTATTTCGGGAGGGGGAGACCTCGGCTTTCTCCCAAGCTGGGGATGCCCTAATAGAGGAACGATCTGGAGCATTGACTACGTGGGGATTATCCCTCTCTCGCTGCCCCTTGGACACATTTGGAACTTTGGACCTGAACAGACACCTCAGCAATGCCCAAGAATAGCACAAAAATTGGCCTCAAACATGCCCCAGCTCCACAAACTCAGGTTCTGGGCTGGATTTGGCTTGGGCCATGTGCTCTCCAGTCCTTCCTGGGAACACCCAAGGGGACAATTTCATGCCAGGTGTTTTGTCAAACACTTGCAGGGAAGCCAACTCAGACAACTTTCCCCTCTGAGGGCGTATCCCTCACTGCCTCCATTTAAAAGTCAATTCCTGCAGATCCAGGGACCATTTACTGAACATCTTTGTCTCCTCCTCTGCCAGATTCCAGCTCAAAGGAGTTGGGCTGAGGTGTTCAGTCACCCAGGCTGTAATTAAAGACCACGGCACATCCGTCACCCTGGGACTGTCTCTGCTCTGAGCATCCTCTCATCGCCTGGGGCAGGACAGGTGATGGCCCAGGTCTGGCATAGGACAGGTGATGGCCCAGGTCTGGCACGGCAGGGTGACTCTCTGTTCCTGCCAGAGGGTCTCACAGCAGTGCAAGGGTTGGGGAGCAGCGCTGGGTCCCCTCCTGTCACCGTGGGGTGCTCCCTGGGTGCTGCTCCCCAGAGGGGTCAGCCCAGGCTGCTGCAGGTCCTCAGGGTCTGTCAGAGCAAGCCCTTAAGGCCTGGCTATGGAGTTTTTCATTTGCAGATCAATAGCCAGATAATACTAATGATGGTGTCAATGCAAGTCAACCCCCTCGGGGTGCAGTGGGCCCAGCGATTCACAGCTCCTGGAATAACTGGGAAATGGGGAAAACAAGAAACACACCTGAAACCCTGGGTCACCTCCCACCTTCTCTGAGCACTCCCTGGTCTGCCAGGACCAGGGGCCAGCCTGGACTGGGGGCAAGAGCTGAAGGTTTTTCTGGTAAAAAAAATAATACAGAGCATTTAAAAATGGCCATTTCGGGTTTATAAATAAAAGCTGAAGCTCTTCAGCGCTTTCAGACCAGTCCCAGACTGGTTTGTGCTTAAAAGGGCGACACTGATCCCTTGGCTGTTGTCAGCAGCACAAATGGATGGGAAGAGCAGCTGGAGCACAGCTCCTGACAGAGCACGGACTCTCCCGGGGAGTTACAGGCTGGGCAGGGTGGTGATGACAGTGGGATTAGCTTTGTCCCCCTGTCCCACTGCGGGGGGGCAGCAGGACCTGGCTCCCACCGCGCTGGCACCGGCACAGGGTGCGTTTGGCACGGAAAGAGGAACCCCTGAAACCAAACCCTCAGCTGTGCCCACAGCTCTGCCGGGAGGGACGTGGTGACAGGGACACTGTGACATGGTGGGGTCACAGCGAAGGTGGCACTGCTCTGTCACAGGGGTCACAGCGAAGGTGGCACTGCTCTGTCACAGGGGTCACAGCAATGGGTGACAGTGCTGTGTCCAGCAGGCAGGGGCTGAAGCCAAGTTTTGGGGTGCTCTGTGTCCCCCTGGCCACCAGAGCAGGGTCCCCCTGCCCCCCAGCCCAGCCTGAAGGCCTGAGTGCATTAGGTAGCCAATCATGCTGCATTATGAGCCCAAGTAATGCTTATCATTAAACCTGTAATTTATTTCTTCTGTATTTCATAAAAAGTGAAATATTGCAGCTCATCGGGGGCCCAGAGAGAGCAGGGATGCTCCATTAAGTTCGACACTGCTCCTCCATAAGATGCAGTAATTATATGCAGCTTTTTTTACTGCTAAGTTCCTACTTGCAGATGCTAACAAAAGAAATAAGCTTTTAATCCAAACATAATTAATATGAATTACCTCCACAGTACACCCTGGCTTTGCACCATTAAACTTAATTTTTGTTTTGCATGATAATTGTGTTATCATTACCATTTATAGGAGAACTCAGGGACCTTCACTTTGTTTTCAGCCAAGACCAAAGGCACTGGAAATGGCTATCGACGGGCTCAGTGCCACGGAGTCTGGGGAATTATGGGCCTTGTCTGGCCTTGGTTTGTCTTTGGCACGGTCTGTGTTGGGTCACTCTCTCCATTCCCCTCTGGCAGGAGGCAGATCCACTCTGGAGCCCCCCAGAGCCGTGTCAGGGCAGGAGGATGGGCAGGGACACAGCTGGGAGCCCTGCATGGACAGGGAATACAATTCCCATCCTCGGGACACAAGAGCTGGTGCTTGGAGCACAGCCCAGGGTACCAAAGCATCCCCAAGCACACCCCAAAATCTCCCAGCACAGGGTCTGGGCGCTGGAAAAGCAGCGCCAGTGACCCCAGAGAGGAGCAGGGTCTGTGCCCTGTGCTGCCGGGGCCACCCTGGAGCCCCACCCTGGAGCCCATTAACTGCCTGGGCCCATGGGATGAGTTTGTGCAGTCACATTTCAGGGAAGAGGGAGATGAAATCAAGTCCTGTAATTATTTATTGAAATTACAGCCCCTGTCGAGGAGGACTGAATTACTGCAGACTCCATTAGCCGGCTCGCTGTGGATGGGAGAGAGGGAATGAGAAAATGATGGATGAGAAAGACAGAGAGAAATTTTAAAAATAAAATGGAATGAAATGAGAAGAAGAAGAAGGGGCAAAGAGGGGGGAGAGAAGGGCCGTTCCCCAAGCTGCTCTCTCCTTGCCCGAGTGGCTCCAGAGCCGCGGTGCCCATTGGGTTCTGGGTCACTTCGGAGGCTCAGACCCTGCAGCAGCAGCAGAGCGTGTGGGACTCTGGGGAGCTGGCTTGGGAAAAACCTGTGGATCAGCCTCTCTGCCAAGGGCAGGAAGAGGCTCCTCTGAGGGGGAGCTGGTCCTGCTGGCAGCTCTGGATTCGGGGTTTAAACATGTCCCGGGAAGGAGGTGGAGAATGAGATGTGTCTGGGCCAGGGGTGGGCAGGACCCCTCTGTGTCCCCTCACCTGCCTGACCTCTCTCAGCACCTTCAGCACAGGTTTGGGGAGCTCAGTCAGCCTCGGGGGCTGCTGGAATGAGGGAGGTCCCTGCCACCACCTGGCAGGGCTGCTGGGAAGGGACAGGAGGGAATGGGGGAATGAAGTGATGGCACCGAAGAAGCTGGCCGAGAGCAGAGATAAAACAATGAAACCCCAGCACTGAGCCCCGGGAAGAGGTGGCTGCTACTGTTAAGTTTCCTCTGCAGTTGTTTGTGATCAGCACTTTGAATGATTGCATAAATATATTAATTACACTAATTTTCCCAGGGAAGAGGCTTCAGTAGCTGGAGACAGCAGGTATCTAAGGACGAGCACTACTTTGCAGGCAGCAAATTCCCTAATTAGGGCTGTTCTCTGCCACTCTGCTTGGGTCAGGGACCTGGCTCTAAAGGGAAAAATCCCGGTGCAAAGCGTTTTAGGAAACATGGGGAGGTCAAACAGGAGCCTCAGGATGGGACAGTCTGGCAGCAGTCGCTGGTGCCGAGCCCACCCAGGCTGTGCTGAGTCCTGGGGTCCTGCGGGGAACCAGGACATGGGGTGGCACCAGGGTTAAAGCCTCAGGGATATGCCAAACTCCTGGTGGTCCCCTGAGCCCCCCAGCACTTGTGCCCCCAAGGTGGAGTTGCTGAGAAAGGCTCAGAAATGTCCCCTCATGTCTTTGGCTTCCTCAGTGTCACAAAGTCACTGTCATCCTGCAAAAAGTGCTGCAGAGCTCTCCTGCCCTGGCTGAGGACAAACCCAAAGCCTCTGTCCCCTCCTGCCCCTCCGTGCCCCCCTCTCTCCCCTGGAATCCTCCCCGCTCCACAGCACCTTTCCAAGGGCCATTTTCAAGCAGAGCGAGCAAGGCACCAGCGCTGTGCCCCTCATCCCCTTCCCAACCTGCCTCCTGATAATAATGAGCCCAGACACTTTTATTATCATTATTAATTAGCACTTTCAAGCAATGGAATTAAATCAATATGGTGGACTGAAACTAATTTTAACAAGCCATTGAGATCAATCATCAGGACTTTTATCTACATAAATGCCACTAAACTCAGCTCGTTAGTGTAACATTAGCTGGGAAAGGGGGGGCAGGGAAGGGAGACTGGCGGGGTTTTAATTAGGAAGACATAAACCATGCCACGATTTTTCTTCTTTGATTTGCTTTTAATCTCGTCCATGAGCTCTCCTGGTGCCCTGGCTGATTATCACTCTCTTCACCTCCTCTCAGGAAGGAAAGGCAGCGGGAAGGAGAACAGGGGGAGCGGGAGAGGGCAAACCCAAGGAGAGGGGCTTGGCTGCGGTGGCTCTGCGGAGCTGCTGGGTTTTCCCAGTTCCCGTGGGATAGGGCAGGAGGAGGGATGCTGCAGGATGCAGGACAGCGTGGAGCACCTGCAGCATCCCCTGCACTGGGGAGCTCCCCATGGCATTTCTCCTGTCCCTTCCCTGACCCACATCTCCCCCAGTGCCTCTGGAATGTGACTCCCATCCCCTTGCTGTTCCCTGCACCCACGGTTTGCTCCTTCTGCAGCCTCAGCCCAGGTTTTTTGGGTCTGGGGAGGTCATGAGGGTCCCATTAAAAGCCAGGGGAGGCTGACTCGATGCTTTTAGGGGAGGAGAGGATGGGAGGGACCTTATGGATGGGTACATCCAAGCCTGTGATCCAAGCAGCCCAAATTTCTCTACCACAATCTGATCATTGTTTTCCACTTAACAGTCGTTAGGAAATAAATCCAGGGTTTCCAAGATGGCAAGCGAGTTTCTGGCTTTTTAAAGCCACCTTTAGGTCATCTTTAGGATGGCTCAACCTGCCAGTCCTGGGTCTAATGCCATGCAGGAGACCTTTGGCTCCCCAAGCTCACCTTCACCCCTCACCTCCCTCTGGCATCGCTCCAGCCTGGCTGTGTGTGGCATGACCAAAACCATGGCTGCAAACACAACGTGGGTGTGGGCCAGGCTTAAAAACCTCTGAAAGTTCTTCTCCAAGGAGCTGAAGGAAGGCCCAGCGCCCAGGGGGCCTGTGCCGCTCTGCACCACGCACGATCAGTCCCCCGGTGTCATCTTTCCTGATATCTCTGCCAAACCCTCCTGTGAAATATGACAGATGCACTAGGAAATATTTCCTTTTTGTTTGCTGGATGGGTAATAACTTGCCTCCGAGACAGTCTTTATAGTCAGCACAAAAGTAATTTACCTACATGCAGCGCAGCCAGGTTGCCATAAATCCCTCGCTCCCCAGTCCCAGGAACGCCGCGCCCACAACTGCGGATCCTGTGCCCCTCACCGTCCCCTCTGCCACCGCCCCCGGCCAGCTCCAGCCGGAGGTAATGTTTGTGAGCACCAAAAAATAAATAACTGAGCTGGCGGTGGCAGCAGGGCCCTGAATCACAGCCCCTCGCTGTCAGCCCATTTCTCTGCTGAAAGCTCTTAGCAGTTAATTTCTGGCTAATTTATTATCCTTCGGCTTAGCCCTCCAGCACCATTAGCAGTACACTGACACAACTGAGTGAAATATTGTCTAATTTATTATCTTATTACTCCTCTGGAACAGGATCAATTAATTACCCATTAAAGTATTTCAGCTGCAGAGATTTATTAGGGGCCTCGGTGTTTTAACAGATGATTAGTTATATATGTTTGTTTGCCTGAGGAGCACAGACTGGCAAATGACTGGAGGGGAAGGGGAAAGACACCGAGTCGGGAGGTAGCTAATGGATCTTTTCTTGACTCTCTGAAAATGGAGCAGTCAATGACAAGAATTATCGACTCATTCACTTGCGGTTTGGAGATAACCATATGTACAGGGAGAGAGAGGGGGCGAGGGGAACCGGCAGAAAAAAAGCCTCACTCAACTGCTTTTTCCATTCAATAAATTTGCTTCAGAATATATTGGATTGGGGTTTGATGGCTATTTCGTGTTTTGCAGAGTGCTGACACTGGTATGATTCAGTAATTATTGTTTCTTTTAAGTTATTGCTGTAATTTTGCTTTCTAAGATCCCAATCAATTCCCGCCTCTCAAGGGCACGCTTGAAAAGCGATATTTGAAAACAGCCCTCTGATAGATTGTGCCGTTAGACAGTGGCTGAGACAAATAGCCTAATCTGGCACAAATTAGCTTGGCTTCCACAGATAGTTTTATACAGCAATGTAAATTATATTGTCAGGGCCAGTCACTTTCCTGCTTAGAGTGCAGCTAACAAGAAGCCATGGAGACATTACCGGGGCTGCCACGCGCTCCTGGGGCTGCAGCGGAGCCATTTGCCAGCCAGGATGGGCAGGGCAGCGTTCCCTGGGTCCCTGCCCCTGGCACCACGCCCATCCCGACCCTCTGCCCGGCTGGGATCCCCATGCTGGGATCCTGGGGGGGACAGGGTGGTGGCACTGGGCTGCTGGCAGTGGCTGCTGCCATGCTCAGCTGGATCAATACTCTCTTATTTGCTCTTCACGGTTATCTGGGCCAGGTGAAGTGTGTTAATCCCAGGCAGGAGCTGAGGGGATGGAGATGGGGTGCCCAGCCCCGAGGCTCGGGGGTCTGTGCCTGCCCACAGCCCCCACGGGGCCAGGGTCCCCAGGCAGCAGTGGCAGGGGGTGGCTCTTGATCCCCATGGCAAATGCCACCTCCATCTCGCTGTCTCCTCACCGGAATCAGCCCCGGAGCCACAGAACCCTTGTAGGTTCTCCACGTGAGAGCCTGGGAGCAGCTGTGGGAGCAGCCAAAGCCGAATTTCCCCTCTGTCAGCAGAAACTCAGTTTTGATCCTCCCGGCTCCTCAGCTTGATCCTGAATGGAATTAGGATGGGCTTAAGCGAGAGAGGAAAGCGAGCCGAGCAAATCTAAATGGAGGGAGAAGGCGAGTAATCTGGAACTGCTGTCACAGCACAAGAGCCGTGTCAGGTGCAAACAGGCTGAAAAGCATCACAAAAAGATGTATTTTCATGCAGCTGTTGGCTAACCCATGGAATTCATCACTGCGAGGTACCACGGGAGCCCTGAGCAGCATGAAAATGGGATGTTGAGACAAGAAGTGGGTACGGAGCCATTTAATGAGCCAGGTTCAATTTAAGCCGAGCTGTAAGGGATCCGAATCTCGGTTTAAGGCAGGAGCAAGCTGCGGGTGAGTGGAGACAAGAGGCTCTGCTGGCTGCAGCACTCGCTCCCCAGGGCTTGTTACCAGGGCTCTCCAAGGTGGGATCCTGGATTCTGAGATCCTGATGGAGAAAAGCAGATGGAAATGAAGCCAGGGAGCAGTGAGCTGAGATGGAGGGACCCCCACACCTTCCCAGCCACTCGGTCCTGTCCGAGGACATCCTTGGCCTCGGATCACGTGTGCCACAGCAGGCCCAGAGTGTGCCTGAGCTGACCTGGAGCAGTTGTCTCATCCCATAATAGAGAGACGGCTGTGTGGGGAGTGAATCTGTGACTTTAGGGAAGGAAAAAGGCAAGGAACAGCTCCTGCCAGGCTCTGCGGGAGCAGATGGAGGATGCGCTTGGCCGCGGCGAGAGCCGCAGGCCCTTCTTAACCTTGCGAATGGCTCCTGCACCAGAGGAACGCGTTATCCAGGCCTGGAGGGCTCCTCTCCTGAGGAAAAGCTGCTTAATTCTCACTTCATCCTCTTCAGAGCAGCAGTTTAGCATGGGGACTTGGAGGTGGAGTTGAGGACTGCAGTGACGAGGCTTGGGCAGAGCAGGGGAGCAGCCACCGAGCCCATCTGGTCAGCAATTATCCCATAATATCGGAATGATGCTTATTTGGAAATACAGTCCCAAGGGGTGCAGACGAATTCATCAAAAACAAGGAACAGGGAGGAAAGAGTGGCTTTGGGGATCTTTTAGCTTTGCTGTGCTGCTCTGAATTCCTCCACAGTCCCATGGTTTGCTCATGACGAGTTTGTGTGTTCTCAGCCCACTTCCCACATGCAGAGGTGCTGGCTGGAGGAGACACAGCAGGGTATGTGATGGCTTGTTCTGCCTGCTGAGTCCATATGCTTCTTAAACCTCTTCCCAGAGTCTCCAGAAATGATCCCAGCCCAGCCACGAGTGACCCTGGACCCGTCCCACCTCCACGTGCCGTCTTCTCCACAGAGCTGTCCTCTCTTTCTGCTGGTGCAATTCTCATTCCTCTTCCAGCAGCTGAGTAATGGCTTTGGAAAGATGACACTGCACTGATTTAGGGGCTTGACCTTGGGAATGCTCCTGAAAAGCTGCGGTTTCCTGAGCACAGCTTCACGTTGCCTTTTATGAACACTTTGCAGTCACATGGATATTTGGGTATGTAGCAACCGGGCGGAAAAAAAAAATACGCATGCAGGAGAGAAAGAAGGGATGAAAAAAAAATCCCTTTTATATCTCCAGGCTGCCTTCAGCAACAGCATTCCTAAATAGGAGAGGTTAAATATATTGCTGCCATTACACTCTACAAGGAACACATTCCATAAAAACGAAGGTGCCGTAAATTATACAAATATGATGCTAACAAGCCAGGAAATGCACTGCTAATGAGGTCAGCTATAGAACTCCCGCAGTGCTGCAAATCATGTGCCAATCCAGCACAGGAGGTGCAGGAGCAGCCCTGGGTCAGCATTTTCTGAGCGCATTTGTAACCCGCTGTTCGGCGAGCAGTTATCCAGGTAGATAAAACCCTCCTCCTCTCCTTGTTTATGTGTCACAGAGCCACAGCACCAGCCAGGCCCGCTCTGCATTAATGCACTTCGCTGTTGTGCCCATTGTTCTGCGGCACAGAGCAGAGAATCAGTCACTGCGATGTGCAAATATTGGTTACACTTTGCAAGTCTGCATGCTTTTGTGTTCCTGTGAGGTTTGCTCCTGGAGGAATTATACATGCTGGCACCAGGGGTTTTTTCTTTCCCTCTTCATGCTGTATTTGCTAAAGCTCTTAAAAAAAATGCAAACAAACACGTTGGTGGCAATGAAGTTATTCACTCGTTCACCTTCCTCCCTGTTGGGCAGTGGGACAATAAACAGAACCAAGTGTTGGTTTTTAGGAGCCAAAACAAGAAACCTGCACGAAACCTGTGAGCTTGACAAACAAGCTCGAAGCCCTTTGGGCTGCGTCATATTCCTTCACCAGGAAGAATTTCTTCCTGGAAAGTGTGGCCAGGCCCAGGGAGGTATTGGAGTGCCCATCCTAGAGGTGTCCAAGGAAGGACTGGACGTGGCATTCAGTGCTCTGGGCTGGTGACAAGGTGAGGGTCGGTCATAAGTTGGACCTGACGATCTTGAAGGCCTTTTCCAACAGGAATGATTCTGGGATTCTGTGATCCCAGAACCTGAGGCGAAGCCCCTCGAGCCTGGCAGCAGGAGGGGGCTCAGGTGCCCATGGTGGCTGCACACACCTTCAGGTGAAGTGATGCTCTCCAGCAGGGCAGCGCAGGCGTTCGGGATAATTTGGACATTTCTGCAGAGCTTTGCTGCTGCTGCTGGGAGCCAGGCTCAGAGGGGCCAGAACAAGACCTCTCCGGGGTCATGGGCCAGGACTGCTTCTCCTCTGCACCACAGCAGACAGGAGCACTCTGAAACAGCTCCTGTGCCCCCAGAGTGCCCCCGGGGCTCGGCTGTGCACGAGGCATTTCCAGAGCCAGCCTTGACTGAAGGTTTCCTCAGGCATCAGCTTTTTTTATTCCAGCTTGGAGCAGCAGAGAGGGGGTTTTGAGCACTTCCTCACTGCCCAAATGTGGGGAACACTCCAAGGTGCTGCTCAGGGACAGGGGTCCCACCATGGGCACCCCCTGTGTCCCAGGCAGGGGCACCCACTGCCAGCTCACCCCACTTTGGGTGCCCCAAAGTGCCCAAAATGCTCCCGGGCCGGGCAGCAGGAGATGTGGGGGGGATCAGGAGGTGCTTGGGGGATCAGGAGGTGCTGGGGGGATCAGGAGGTGCTGGGGGGATCAGGAGGTGCTGGGGGGGATCAGGAGGTGCTGGGAGGGATCAGGAGGTGCTGGGAGGGATCAGGAGGTGCTGGGGGGCATCAGGAGGTGCTGGGGGGATCAGGAGGTGCTGGGGGAGATCAGGAGGTGCTGGGGGGGATCAGGAGGTGCTGGGGGGGATCAGGAGGTGCTGGGGCGATCAGGTGCCTCTCAGATAAACACCAACACTCCCAAGTCATGGACCTGACTGAGGCACAGTGTGAAATGTGCATTTCTGCCTCCCATTTCCATGTGGTTTTTATGGGTGCTCCAAGCAGAAAGAAGAGCAAAAGCCTCATTCAGGAGCCTCCCGGCTCAGCAGATTTATGACCGAATTAAGGCAGGAGGAAGCACATCAGCTGCCTGGCCCAGGTGAGAGTATTAGCTCTGCTTGGGAGGAACCAGACAAAGCCATGGCTTGGACTCAGGCTCCATCACCTCCAACAATGAGTGGGAAGTTTGGAGTGCTTGGGATGAGCTCTGTGGCAAAACAGCCTTTTTGTGTTCGCAGTTTCAGTGGCCCCAGGGCCACCAGGGAGTCCCCCATGGAGGGTCCCTGCCCTCCCACCCCTCGCAGGGCAGGCACCAGCTCATGTGGTTTCTTCTCATGCAAATAACTGCTCCAGCAGAAATGCATTTCTATATTTAATAAGCTGAATATTTACGTTAACTAAATAGCAGCTAATTATGAAAACATACTTAAGAGTCTGAGCAATTAAGCAATAATATATTACATAGTTATCAAGCCTCCAATACACATGTCCTTAATAATCAAAATATTAATATGCAGCTCCTCTTCCATTGCACAGCAACTCTGCTATTACACAGAGAGTGTCCTATTACTGCCAAATTAAATGCATAGTTAGGCGAATTTAGGACACTTAATTTAATGTGTTCCCAAGAGTTCACTGTGGCAGATTCTCCCAGACAGGCCTGTATCTAGGTAGTAGAGAATTCCTGGAATTGCTCTTTGCTCCACAGCCACATGGCTTTATTGGCTCATGGTTAACCCGTTCTTGGCGTTCTTGGCTGCCAATCGCAGCCCCAGCAGGAGTGAAAGGTGACATTTTTCATGAGTTGCAATGGAAACGAGGTAAAGAGCCATTGGAGAGCAGAGCAGGAGCTGGAGATGAATGGTTCCCAGTGCAGCTGCTTCTGTCTGGGTGTTAAACTGGTACAAACTGGTCCCTTAGCAAGCAAAGCTGGTCCTTCTGAGCTGTGTCTGGGTCCTGTGTGGTTCTGCCTCAGTTTCCCCATCACTGTGGCTGTTTCTATCAGAGGTTTGAATCAGGAGTGAAATCCCTGGGGAGGTGCAGTCTGGCTTTTATTCCTCAGTGTTCCCAGTGATTCTCAGCTGCTGGTGTTGGTTTGGAAAACCCCAAAAGGCCTTCTCCTCCTGCCCCCAGGCCAGCACAGACCCTGCCAAGGGGAGGGAGGTGCTCGGCATGGGCAGGTGCAGGATCTGCACACCCAGAGGTGTCACCCAACAGAGGTACCCTTCTCCCCGTGCCCTGCTCCAGAGGAGATGCCTGCTCACCCCCCTGTGTTTTGAAGGCCTTATCTGCCATATGGCTTCCAGTTGGGATGATTTATGGGGTGAGGAAAGTGCACTGATAAATTTTACAGCCGGGCCCGCGCAGACTGGGGGTATCAACAGCCCGATCCAGACAGCCCTAATGGAAAGTGCCGGCACCGCCGAGCGAGGCCTTATTTATGACTGTCTGTAATGCCACTGCGGGGGATTTATGATCCCTTCTGCCGGGCAGGCGGGAGCTGCGGCACGGCCGGGAGGAGCGGAACGTGGGGGAGAGGGCGGGATGGGCACCGGGGGTACAAAGGGACCTGGGGCAGAGCCACCGAGGGAACCGAGCTGTTCTTGGCACCAGGCAGAGGGGGTGCAGCCTGGCCTTGGGGTGCAGATGCCTTTCCAGCCTCTGAAGTGTGACATTCCCACCTGGAAGAGTGCAGCCTTGCAGTGGCTGTGGCTGTCCCCTTGAAGGGGTTTGTGTGTGACCCCTGGTCCCCAGCGTGGCTCCAGTGCTCTAAGCAGGACTGAGGGGACACCGAGGCCCAAGGTCACCCAGCAAATCCATGGGGAAAAGCAGCCCCAAGAGGAGAACTTGGAAAGCTGAACCCCTAATGGCTGCTGCTGCGCTGGAAATGCAGGGAATAAATCATGGAGGCAGCATGGAGAGGTGTGGGATGCTGGTCCCCCCTCTTCTCAGCCAATGCTATATTTGCTGGAGGAATGAAAAAAATAATAAATTTTAAAAAAATTAAAAGGGAGCAGCTATAAAATCTAGATACTAATAAAATGTTCCAGGAAGATGAATTCTTCCGATATAATGGTGATCCCTGATACTGAAATGTTCCACAAATACATTTTCATAGCCCCACTCAGTATTATTTGTAGATCTTTTTGCAACCCTTGTCAACAAATTCCTGATAAAAAGGAGACACTTTGCTGTGTGCTAAAGCTATGAATTTAAGAAGTGTCAACTGGTCCTTATTTATGGCGCAATCTTTGGCTTTCTCATTTTACTGATGTGGTTTGGAGCAGACTTTCTTCCTCACTCACACACTCTCCCTCCTCATTCCCCACTCCGGGACATTAATCCTGCAGCTGTCTCGGGCAGAGCGCTGACTTTCTCAAGGTGCACAGAAGTTGTGCTCTGCAGACAAATCTCTCCAAGGAGGAAAATCCATCAAGGGGAGGGGGGAAGCACCACCTTGGCAAACGCTGGAATTCTCCCGGTGTCGTTGGGCAATGCCGGGGTTTGCTCAAGCTCCGTCTCCCCAGCAGGATGATTGTGGCTGGGGACACCTGGGGACAGTGGGCAAGGAAAAGGATGGCTAAATAGAGACTGATCCCTGGGGAATGGGATGGAGGGAAGCAGGGAGGGGAGAGCCGTGGGCTCCTTCCCTGTGCGAGGCCAGGGCTGTGTGCTCCGTGCTGCTCCCTGCACCCTCCCTTCTGTGCACAGGCTGGAATGGGATGAAACGGCCCCAAATCCTGCCTGGGAATGTGGGGGTTGCCCACAGGTGCTCTGGAATGCCAGGGGAAGAAAAGAATGGGTTAGAGAGAAGCAAAAACTCCATGTGAGCATGGTGGGAAGCAGTGGCTGCCCTGGAATTCTCAGGAGAGGAGCAGAATAAGAGAGAGAAAGGGCATCTCCAACAGCACAGGGCAGAGGATGAAGTCATCAAATAAACTCATTCTTGGCTAAGTTTGCCCAGAAGTTTCCAGCTCAGAGCTGGGTTTGGTGTCCAGCTGACCAGCAAACACTGCTGTGTCTCAGAGAGCTGCCTCTCCTGGCAATAACTCACTGGGAGCCCACATTTCCTGCAGAAGTTCCAGCTGAGGGTGGATTTAGGCTCCTCAGGTGAGGCTGCAGGGTTGAGCAATGGTCCTGGCACTCCCAGCTCACCCTCCCACCAGAGCTGCATCCAGAGCTAATAAAGGAGCCTGTGTAAAGCCAGGGGTTCTGGGAAAATCCTTTCCGGTACAAATCCACGACAAATCAGCAACAGATTACTCTGAGTTTGTGCTTGGAGAGATGGTGACAGCAGTGGCTAAATAATGGGTAAATTGCAGTTCTGCTTTGAGGTTGCCTGCAGAAGGGAGGAGAGGCCATGTGGAGGGGGCAGAGGTCTGCATCTCCACCCCACAGCCCGGGGAGGGGGTCCTGGTCCCCCCGGCAGTCCCCAAGCCTCTGCTGGCTCCAGCGGGGACACAGCCCTGTGCCAGTGCCCCTGTCTGTGCCAGGCTGCAGCTCTTCCTGCCCCAGCTGCAGAGCTAAAGGCAGGAGCCACTTGTGGAGATCAGCTCAGGGTGCCCAAGGAACAAATCTGGCTCAGGGAAGACTTTTCTACGTGGAAGTTTGAGCCAAAAAGATTCTTTTTGGGTTGCTGGGTGCTCTTCTCTCAAACATCTGCTCTTGTGTGCACCTCTCGCTCTTCCCCAGAAGGAAAGAGGTCTTTTGCTGATCTCTGGGATGGAAATCCCTGCTCACACTCCCTGTGCCTGGCCAAGGAGGCTCCAAGGATCCTGGGGCATGTGGAACTGGGGCACTGCTTTCCCCAGGTGCTCTGCAGCCACAGCCATGGCTTTTCCCACTCGCACAAATGAATTGGGGCACTGCCCTGGGACAAAGGACCAGTGAGCATGGCCTGGCTTCTCCCACGCTCGCAGAGATGCTTGTGCTCCTGGGGGACAATTAGCTCCCAGTTTGCAGATCCTGCTTTAACTATGGCACATGTTCATAATTTCAGCTCTTTACAACAGTGCTTGGTTAAGGCCGGAGCCTGCTCCCCGCTGCCCGTCCCTTTTGTTTGGGTGATTTACTGTTCCTCTGTGCCCCTCTGCCCACCGAAATTCATAACAGCTCTCACACAGCAATCGAGAGCTCGTAATTATAGCTGTGTCTGGTAGTGCCATTGGAGCTAAAGGGCCTGCTGGCACTTTCTTTTAACAGGAATCCAGCTCCCAGCTGGAATGAAATTTGCCCTGCTGACGGGGGATTTTTATTGGTTTGTTTGAGCCCTTATTAAAAAAATACTCCAGTTTTTGGCAGCAGTGGCTCAGTGTTCAGCACCTTCCCGTCTCCTGCGCTCAGACTCGGAGCTTTCAAAGGAGTCTTGGGAGTTGGGTTCGGCAGCGCCCGAGTGCTTCACCCCAGCCAGGAAGCCTTGCCCTGGGGCTGGGGCTGCCTGGGACAGTGATACCGTTTGTTTGGCTTTTATAAGGGAGTTTATTTTTAATTATTCAAAGTCGCCCAAGCAAATGTGCAAGAAATCAGGTATAACCCAATAAAAGCCGCGCCGGTGAGGTGCTGGTGATCCCCAGCCCTCGCCATCCACCGAGGCTTTGTTCTGCCTTCAGCTCCATTTGTGATTCTGAAAAGGAGCTGCGAGTTCCCCATCCGGCAGTGAAATGTCACCTTGGGGTGACAGAGGTGTGGGGCAGAGGTGTCCCCCAGCAGCAGGGATGGGGTCACAAGGAACTCACTCCTGGGAAAGGATTATCCTCTGCCCTCAGCAGCTCCTGCAAAGGGTGCCTTAAACACCAGGAGAGCTCAAACACTTGGGTCTTGGGTTGTATTCCTCCCTTGACTCTCTGAGTATGGGGGTGTCATGGGAGGTGCCCGTGTGGGACAGAGGTGTCCCACAGGGACCCTCTTGGCTCTGGGAAGAAGCAGGCACATCTCGGGGATGTTGAGCCTCGGGGATGCTGAGGCTGCCCAGCTGCTCCTGTCTCCTTCCAGTCCCACATGGCCCTGCTCAGACACTTTCTGGCACCCAGAGGGTCCCCCTGCCTCCTTTCCAGCCCCTCTGTGTTGCCTCCAGCCAGTCCCTGCAGATCCTTGGCCCAAGCACCGCCCTGTGCGAGCCCGGAGGGTTTAGCTGCACTGGAGCCATCGAGCCAGGGGACGTGGAGAGTCCAGTTACAGGGAATGACATGGAACCATGACACAACTTCCAAAAATAGAGAGCAGGACTGAAATAGTGGGTCATGAATCTCAGAGGCAGAGAGCAGGCCCAGCCTCGCGGCAGGGAACACATTTGTGCTGTGCCAGCGCCGCTGCCGGGGCAGTGGGCTCGGAATGCACGGATGGGCTGCAGCTCCACTCACGGCCTGCAGCAGGGCTCAAGGTGTAAATTCCCATCGAGGAACTGGCTGAAAGGAGAAACATGTCATCTGATCCCTGCACAGCACACTTACAAGGAGGGATCACACGGGAATGGTGGGATCACATCACCGAGTCCAGAGAATATTCCTGGGAGCAGGCACTCTGTATTGAGCTGGCAGCTCCCGGGATTGTCCCTTCCCTGCTCCTGCACTACCAGGTCCTGCAGCCTTTCCTGGTGCTTGAGTGGCAGAGGGTTCCTTGTGCAGACACAGTTTGCTCATCAGCCCAATTTGTGGAAACTTAGTCCTAAATTGTGCTCCAGGATGCTACAGACACATCACTAACAACAATGTTGAGACAGGACCCTTTATTCACACTACCAGAGGGGTTCTTTAGCCAAAATGCTTTGTGTTTAAGAACTTGATCCTGTATTGTTTTCTCAGCTTGTTTGTATACGCTGAGGAAAAGCAGAGACTAATAGTTCCATGAATTCCTCTTTGGGTTGGGAATGCTGGCTCTTTGTTAGTACTTGCAGTTGAAGGCAATTGCGATGTGTTAACCAGGGACTACAGCGAGTATTTATTTACCTCCAAAGGGTTTTATTGCTTCCACACACACATTCTTTGCTGATTTGAACATCCTGAAAGCCCAGCTATGTGTGTGCCAATGCTGTGCAAACTCCAGGGCCGGTTCTTGCAGGGTTTTCTTCACAGGGTCAGCTCACAAAAAGAAGGTCATTCAAAAGACAAGTGATGTTTAGAAACTGATAACCACGGGTCCTGCTGAAAG
This sequence comes from Acanthornis magna, assembly GCA_036785705.1. Taxonomy (NCBI): domain Eukaryota; kingdom Metazoa; phylum Chordata; class Aves; order Passeriformes; family Acanthizidae; genus Acanthornis; species Acanthornis magna. The sequence continues at coordinate 792,469 of JAWUZG010000431.1, read as the reverse complement.
GGATTTGATTTCCCCATCTAAAAGGAGATCTTTGATTAGTGACTGATGGGGCAACTTCAAAAGCTCATGGGGTCTGGCTGAGATAAGCATTCAAACCTGGGATGCTCCTTCCCAAATCCTCTTTGATCTGGAATTAAAGCTAGAAATCTTGCAGGCTTTATTGTGCGATTTCCAGTGGTTTTAATGATGTACCAGGCACAATAGGATCCACCTGGATTTCCCTCTCCAGCAGGGAAGTTTTAGCTGTGGCTTTCTGGGGGTGTGGAGGACTCTGGGTCCTCACAGCACGATGAAGCCCATTCTGGAGTTGGAGGGGCAGTAAGCCCACCGATCCCCCTGTTTTGGGGTGCGTGGCACCGAGCAGGGTCTGACCCTCATGGCTCCTGTACAAGGTTTGCTCCCAGTCACAGCAGTGGCACCGAGGGACTTCCCTGTGCTGCCTGTGTCTGAACCACAGCCTTCGCTGGTGTCAGAGCACTGGGTGTTACTGGGGCCACACCAGTCTGCTGGCACCTCACGGCAGCTCTGGAAAGGGACCCCCACTCCTGGCTCCCCATCCAAGCATTTCCGTGGGGTCTGTCCCCCCTCCCTCTGCAGTGACAGCTTCCACAGGCACGAGGCTGAGAGCTGAGTGTGTCCCACCCTGCCAAGGCAGACCCTGAGGGGCACCGCCAGTCCCTTCCGTGCTCTTGAGCAGAGAGTGTGTCACACCTGCAAGTAATTAGAATGAATTTTTACTCATTCATAGCTAATTGCACAATTACTCTCCTATGAAAGCTTCAGCTCTCAGAAGACACTTCAACACATGAAATGAGTTTCTCTGAATCTGGCTCGAAGAATCACATGAAAGCTTAGGCTGGAAAGCGTTAGGCTGGATCCTAAACATCCTTTTCTTCTCAGACTGAGTCATTCCTTCCCAACACAGTTCAAAATGCTGGCAGGGATGGTCTCTCCAGTAACCCCCACAGGGAAGGGACGAGCTGTGTCCCCAGGATCCGCTGTCCCCAGCGTGTGACAGTCCCAGCTCCACCACACAGGCAGCAGGAGCTCACCTTGTGCTCCCTGTTCGGTGTGAGGGACAGGCCGAGGTGCCAGGACCCATCCCTGTGCTGTGGTGGTGTCCCTGTGCCCCAGGCTCAGGATGGGGCCGTGCTGGGACCCCCGGCGGGCGCAGGAGCAGTGTCTGCCTGCAAACCTCCCCGACCCACTTCGCCGAGGCGCCTGACGCGGTGTCGAAATCTCCTGCGCGCTTGCAAATGATGTTTACTATTTAATAAGATGTGATGAGACTGTTCTGATACTTCAAAGGCAGCTGACAGTTTTGTTAGAAATAATCAAGGAACTTTTGGACAATTACGGTGAAGGCTTTGACAGCAAGAAAACGCACAAACCTTGTAACTGTAACCAGCACCAAAGTCAGAGACTCTTCCCTGGAAACAACTTGAATATTCATTTTATCCATTAGGCGTCACTTTTTTATTTATTTATTTTCATTCCATGCTTTTTATGTCACTTTGCTTCCTTCATGCCCGGGAGAGCTCTTTTCTTGTTACAAGATGTGAATCTTCCCACCTTCTTGAACCTCCTCGTCTCCAAAGAGGCGAAGGCTTTTGGAGCTGTGCTGTCTCCCTGTCTGGCTGCTGCTGCTCTGGCGGGAGGTGGGGGGGACACACTAAGGTCCCCATTTCGCAGATTTTTAAGGGACCAGGAAACCCCAAGATTTCTTCATCTCCCCCATAGCCATGGCAGGAAGGCCACGGGCTGAGTCAGGTCAACAAAAAGAATCCTGAGTGACTTCTGAGGGATGGGGCAGGACTTGGGAAATAAAAAATATCAGAAATTCAGCCAGGGCCGGTAAAACTTAAATATCCCTTGAAAACATCCAACAGAGCAGGCAAATAGGAATGAAAACCAGCTGAGCTCTTCCTCTGGGTCATCTGAGATGCTGATTTCCCCTAATATTGATTGATGTTCAGCCTATAGACACATTGTCAAGCAGCCACACAGGGCTGTTCTCCAGCTGATGTGCAGGGAGAGCATTTCATTTAATCACAAACCTTCCATCAGTCAAGTCAGCGAGAAGGAAATTTGATAACATGGATGTAAAACGAAAGCCTCTGATTTAATAAGACTTTTGGGTGGAATTAGCAGGGATGCGCAGTGGCACCAACGTGCCCGGGTGGGAATTATAGAGATGACAGAACCAGCACCTCGTTATCCCATTAGCACAGCTGGCAAGGCAAAATTGCTGATGGGAAAGAACTTTTGGGTGGTGTTAGATCGGCCCTGCCTGCGCCCTGAGGGGGATGGACATGAAGAGGTGATGCCCTGGGGTGTCCCTGCCTTTTCCTGGGTGTCGAGCCCCATCTCTGGGTGCACCCCAAGCAGGGGGGGCTCACTGGGGTGCTCTGTGCTCTGCAGAGTCCTTGGTTTCGCCAGAACAAGTCCATTTTCTATTTCCATCCTCATCACATCCTGCACCCTGTTGAGCTGGACCCCTCCAGCCCCTCTGGCCATCCATGAGCCCCTCTCCAGCTGCTCCAGCCCCACACTCCTCACACAGCCCCAGTAGTCACTGGGAGAAGTAATTGGCCAAAGATTAGTGTGTGTAACTGAATGGCAGAGGCTTTGTGTACCAAACAGGGGCTTGTCTTTGTCAAAAAGTCTTTACAAAGTATCCGGCGCCGGGTGTCAGGGAGGACAAGTTTTTTAATCATGTTAAAATGATTTATTTAAACGTCAAGCCATGTCACCTCACTTCCTTTCATTTTTCAAACTGTTTGTGTTTTTTCTGGATGATAAATTTATCTTCAGACAGCCTCAATATGACTAATTAACTTTGAAATATAAGAACCAGATGTGTGAGCTGGAGAGCTTTCTGAACTCATGCCAGGCATTTTTTTTCCTCTCCTCTTTCCCTCTTCTCTCCCTTTCCCTGCACTGAAATGGCTTTGCAGACACCGAGAGCACATGGAAAAACCCAGTCAGATGGATGGACAGCCCCTCTTCCCCTCCTGCCCCAGCCCAGGTGATGTTTTGCTGCCCAGGATGGTCCTGCCCTGGCCGGGAGAGGGGCCCAGCCGCGGGTCCCCATGTACCTGCCGGGATGACTCTGGATGTGGGAATCGAGCTGCCACTATTCCTTTGCCACATGAAAGGAAATCAAGGCTGGATGTGACACAAAGTGATTTCTTTGAAAGAAAATCCTGCCGTGTGAAGTGGGTTTTCCCCTTCTCCTCTTTTCATGCAAGGATCGCTCTGAGCCACTCGAAGAGGGAAACATTTATGTACCAATTAATTAAGCAAAGCCTTCCAGCTTAATTTCCCTCTTCGTAACGTGCGTTCTCATCCCTGCTGCAGGAATCCTCCTGAAAGCAGCCCCAAACCCACAGCCGGAGCCCACAGTGCTGGAGCAGCCCCCGGGAGAGGATGGGGAAGGGGACAAGGACTCGGTGGCCCCGTGCTGCTGTCCGAGGAGGCAGCAGATGGCAGGGACAGCAAACAACATCCTGGCCTCTGCACTGCCATGCCTGACCAAACCCTCTTCAATCAGGGAATGTGTGCAAGCTGGTGGCAGCCAGGGCTGGCCTGGATCCCATCCCACCCTGGGGACTGTCCCACCTCAGGACCAATGCACAAAGAGCAGCCTTAACTGAGTTTTCATGCCACACCCCAATCGGGCACATGGAACGAGCAGAACAGGGCCAAGGTGCAAAGGGTGGAATGGAAATGAGCACAGGGATGAGCTCTGGGTTAGGGAGGGGATGGCCCAGCTGCTCGGGCTGCCTGAGCTCTGCCCAGCTCAGGAGGGGAAATGAGTTTTCCTGGTCATGAGAAAAGCCTTCCCTGCCTGTGCCCCGGGCTGGGGCAGCACCTGGGGCAGTGCCAAAGGCCTCTTCAATGAGAATCACAGTGTGAGATCCATGGGACACACCAGAGAGGTGTGGGGAAAACCCTGGGATGGGCAGGGATGTCTGAGCAGCTCTGCTCGGGCACTGGGAGCCTGCAGGAGGGTTGTCTCTATTGGGAACCTTCTGGATTGAGATCAACCCCAGCATCTCCAGAGGAGGAAGAGTGACAGGACAGGACCTTTTCCGCCCCTTTTTGTGGCTCTGGTGTTTGGAGAGGCACATCAGGAACCACGGCAGGGCTGTGCCCGGCTCTGTTCCCGTGATCCCAATCACCACAATCCTGCCCACGCCAGCTCCCTGTGCCAGGTCCCCTGCCAGGTCCCCACACCAGGTCCCCACGTCACTGGGGAGCGACGTCGCCTGCCAAGCAAACATCAACAAACGTCTTTTCAGCCAAAACAGATTTTTCAAACAAAGTGTAAATATTCATGAAAAAATGTTGGTTTCGGTGGAGATTTTCCTGATCTTCTTGGAACTGGTAATCAAAATAATGTTTTTTAAATTGAGGGTTTTTTTAAAGAACTTCTTATAAGTTTTCATTTCAACAACTCTAAATTTATTCCATGAAAAAACTTCACTTTAAATTATTGGGTCGGAGTGGTGAAGGAGATGGCTTCTCTTCCTTAGCCACTTCCAGCACGTGGCCTTTCGGGAGCTGCTGCACATCACTCCTGCCTCACCGCAGAGCCCAGGGGCTGGGAGGTCACCTCTGCTGACCGCAGCTGTCCAGGGCTGGTGAAGCCAAGCGTGTCCGTGTCTCTGGGCAGGAGGTGCCATCCCTGCACAGCGCTGGGAGCAGGGGCTGTGCCAGCCGAGCATTCCCGGTGCCCATCGGCTGAATCCTGCGTGGGTTTGCTCACCCAGGTCCGTGTGAGCAGCGCCAGGGCCTGGGCAGCGGCTGGATCACATCCACACCCGAGGAAGGGCTGTCAGGATATCCCAGCAGGGCACAGGCCGGAGCAGCGGTTCGCACAACAAACTGCCAGTGCCGTAAGGAAAAATACCTGGATAAAGGACACCGCCTGGTGCGAGGCAGCCCAGGATCTGCCCTCTGGCCTTCCTCCAGCCACACAGGACACTGAAGGCTCTCTGAAGGCTGTCAGGGCTGGAGAGGGGGCGGGGATGGGGTGCTGGTGGCAGGTCCCCACTCCCCTGGCACGGGCACATGGAAGTGCTGCTCACCCAGCCGGAGACCGTGCGAGGATCTCGTTAGGGCGATAATGGAGCGTTTCAAACGCAGCAGCATTAAAAACAAGCTGAACTTTCCCCTCCCCATGCCTCACCCCTGCCCTAAATATCCATAACAAGCTGCGGAAGGCGGCCGGGAGCGCGGAGCCGTCAGCGGATGTTGACAGCCTTGATGTCTTGGCGGGCAGGATCCAGCAGCATCTCCCACTGTATGGCGCTAGATATTTAATAAAGTAAAACCCCCAGGATCAAGCAGGCTGCAATCCCTCCCAGCTCCTTTCTTCTGCCTTGCTCGAGCTCTTTCAAGCCTGCCTCCCGTCTCTCTCCAGAAAATCCTTTCATGCCTCCCTCACCAGACTGACATTTTGACAAGTTGCCACGAGTGACATCTGATTTGTACAAATTTCAAGACTAATAAATCTACCTGTCAAAGCGGAAACTTTAAAAGGAGCTAAGCCCAGCGGGTATAGTTTAACAGAACTCAAGTTGATGAAACTGTAGGATGGAGAAATTATATCTGTCACAATCCACCCACATTAGTTCTGTAGAGATGTTGGCAACTGAAACAAACGTCTTTCACAGCCTTGAAAAAAAAGGGGGAAAAAAATAAAAGGAGACTGTTAATACTGTGAGTAACAAGTAACAGTTCTATTTGTAAACTAGCAAATTTATTTATTTAATTTTTAATTTGCCTGTAGACACGCGAGGAAGGGAGTGACCCTCCCCTACCCTGCACCCCCAGCCCCCCCCCGGCCCCTGGTCAGCCCAGGCCTGAGGTCTGGGGGCTTTGGGCCCCCCACACTCGCCCGCTCCTGGCTGTGGTTGTGATGTGGGGACGTGCAGGTGCTCAGGAGGCTGCAGCACCCACTGGGGCCATGGGACTCGGTACTGTCCCACTGGATCCAGCCATGAAATCCTCTCAGCAAAAGCCCCTCCTCACCCCAAGCCCCGTGGGATGTGTCACCCCCAGCCCTTCTTTTTCTTTGCTGGTATTTTGCTGGTATTTTCCTTTTTTTGCTGGTATTTTCTCCTGTTCTCTCTGCTGTGGTTACCCACCTGTGCTGGGGGCCTGGGACACTCAGGGAATGTGCTGCCTCTGCCAGGTTCATCCCCATCTACAACCCGGAAACTTTCCAAGGGCTCTGCTCAACTTTCTTCCCTGTTGTGCTTGGTCGCCCCAGGAGCTGTGAACGCCCATGGCTGAGCAGAGCACAGGCTCCATCCCTGTGGGGCTCCATCCCTGTGGGGCTCCATCCCTGTGGGGCTCCATGTAGAGAGAGCAGCAGGCTTGAAGGAAAGGAAACACAAACCCTTCCCATTCCCTACATTCACCCCTGGTTCAAACTTTTTGAAGAGGGGATTGGAACGGCATCCAGGCACTCCAAGGGAAGGAGATGCGGTCTTGTACCCAGCTGAATTCCATTTTTTATTGCATCTCCTCTTTGAGACACACAGACGTGAGCAGCCAGTTCATTCTGCCTGCTGGAAAGAGATTGATTTGGAAGTCACACATTGCATGAAACTCCTATAGCCACATCTGCAGCACTGAGAGTGTCTTCAGGTGGATCTAATGACTGAGTGAAACCCCGGAGTGATGATTTATGACAGTTGGTTTGGTTAGAACTTGCCCATCTCCCTTCATTGCACGGGAGGCAGCAGCGTGAGCTCTTTGCACTCGATTCCCAACTGAGGAGAGACTCCGTGCCTTCTCCCCAGCTGCAGCGCTGCTGCCTCACCCGGCGAGGATGTGCTGGCTCTGCAGGAGAGCAGAGGGAAGAGCTGCTGGTGTCCATTGCCTGCGGTGAGCTCACCGCTGCTGCCCTGAGCTCTGGACTGGACTCACCCACAATAGCACTGCTCCGAGCTCTGGACTGGACTCACCCACAACAACGCTGCCCTTCGGCACAGCCCCATGCTGGGCGAGCCCAGTGCAGCCCCACACCCTGCCAAAGCACCGCGAAATCCCTCTCCAAGTGATGGCCAAATGGCAAACCCAGGCCAGGCCGTGGTTCCCAAGCTCCCCAGCATGGAACACTTGGACAAGTCGCCACTGTGAGCCCTCTGTTCTGGTCCTGCTCCTAGAGAAATCAGCAGGAGCTCTTCCACTTTGCAGACTGGCATTTCCACAGGATGAAGAAATTATCACCCAACTAGGAAATCCCACTCCTCATCCCCCCGACCACGGGAGCATCTCACAGTGCTGTGAATCTCTGGGAGGTTTCTGAAACCTCAGCTCTGTGGAAGTGTTTCCAGACCAGTAACGGCCACGCTGGGATCATCCTGGGCCATTCTTCACTTCCAACAAGTCTTATTTAGCGATGTGCTTCCATGGAGAGCCAGTCAATATATTTGTTTTCCAGTAGATGTGCAGCTGCAGAAGCGAGCTGTGCAGGAAGTTTATTAAGCTTGGTTAATTTTCTAATGGCCGCAGTGCTGATGGATGTGAGCCGCGCTGGCTTCCTGCTCGACTTAGAAGTCAAATAAAAATAATCATGCTGATGGGAAAATATATTTCTTGTAGCTGCAGCAGATAATATATGAGATGTGAGTACCTGCCAAGTGTCTCGTCTCTGGTAACATTCCCAGGGTCAGAGTTCGGCTTGTGCTGTTCCATCCCAGCCACCAGATACCAGATATGGGATTTGAGTGTAAACAACTGGCCCAGGGGGGTTTTCAACATCTGTATTATTTCTAATGGAATTCCTACTGGGAGGCTGTGTTGTGATGCGGATGGGACAGAGAGGGTCTCTGGGTGGGCACCCAGGGTGGGCACCCTGCGGATGGGTGCTGGCTGCTGGCTTTGGAGGTCTCACCTGCAGTTCTTCCACCTGGAGAGGAGGCCCTGGGGTGAGGAATTGCCTTCCAGCAATAGCTGCCATGAACCCAAGTGCTCCCTGTCTGTCCCAGTCTGTCCCAGTCTGTCCCAGCTCCCAGAGGTGGCCGTGCTGGAGCCCTTGGCCATCTCTCACTGCAGCTCAGCCCCAGTCTGAGCAGTCTCTGGAGCGGTGGGACCTGCACCCCTCACCCTCAGGCCAGGCCCTGCCATCATCACTCTCCAGCACAGAGCCACCCATTTGCATTGAAAGGCATCCCAAAATCTCCTGCTCGGAAAACCACAACAGGCAGGGATTATCCAAGAGGAATTTAACTCACTTCTCTGCGATAAACTCCGGTTAGGGAGATTACGACTGTTTACCCAAGAGGTAAATATTGCTCAGTGCTCAGCTGCTGCCAGACACCAGGGAAAGGGCTCTGGCAGGGCCGGGCTGCTGGGGATCCTGCAGCACCCCGGCCCCTCTGCACGCCGGCAATGGTGTCAGACACCTGCCATCCTTGTTAATTCTTCTCCGTCCCTGCTGCCTGTCCCCAGCGCTGTGTCTTTGCCTGGCTGCTGCAGCCTTCTCCTTAGAACAGAGCTGGCATATTAACTCCACTTTGGGAGAAAAGTATTGTAAACTTGAAAACTTGGGCACTGCCCCATCCCTGGAAGTGTCTAAGGCCAGGGATGGGACTTGGTGCAACCTGGGCAGAGAGTTTAAATGAGGTGGACTTTAAGAGCCCTTCCAACCCAAACCATTCTGGGATTCTCTGATATGCTCAAAGGTTTCTGAGCAAAGCTGAAAATCAGGCCTCATTGCCAGATCCAGCACTACCAACTGCACCCCTCTGGTGCTGCTCTGAAGCCACCAGACCTCCTTGGCTGTGATGACAGGGACACATCGAGGTGCACCTTTGCTGAAGAACATTTGGAGCGCCCCAGGTCCTCCATGGACAATTTCTGCTGGGCTTTGTCCCCGTAGGGAGTGCAGTGGTGGCCGGGGGCGAGCGGACCCTCGCAGGCAGCAGCTCTGCAGGGACAGCAGGAAAACACAGACAGACCCTGTTGTCTCTCAAATTCCCCTTCCCTTTGTGATGTGGGGGCTCCCCTTGCCCCTGGTGTTCTTATCTCCCCTCCAGGTTTCAAAGCCCCACTAATCAGATCCATCACAGGACTCGCATTAGCCAGGCCAGCTCCAGGCTGTCACCGCCCCACGTGTGCAGATGTTCCCGCGCAGGGCCGGGTGATTTAGAGGGGACCATTCACATTCACAGTCATCGCTTCAAATAAACAGGCTGAGAGTTTAATGATTTCAAGGTAAAGCTCTTTTATTAAGACAACACAGAGAACTTTTTTCAACCACAGCTGACATCACTATAATAAATCACCATCATGTCTTGTGGGATTGAAAAAGCCAAAATACTGTCAGAACTGATTTTTCTGGCTACTCGTGCCTCCAGAACAAACCATGTGTTTTTAATCAACAAATCTTTGTTTTGCATTTCTAAGACCCTAGCACTCTTTAAATAGTTAGCATTTACCAGAGGGATATTTTAAATTCAACACACTGCTTCCTTACTGGAGAGATTAGGAAACAGGACACCACATTACAGCCTTACCGCGCTTGTCCGGGGCTTTTGGAAATTTGTTTTTGTTATATCCATGCAGCACTGAGAAGGGCTTTCCCATGCTTGTCTCTAGCTTCATTAGACCTTTTCTCTCCCCAAAATCAGGACATTTACTGTTTGTACGAACCAAACCATCTACTGAGACATCATGAAAACCCTCTCTGTGTGAAGCTGGGAGAAAAAGTAATGGGAATACCTCCAGATGCAGGGAGGCTCCAGCAGGCCCTGGGAGGCAGCAGCGATGAGAACCCTTTGCCCACCTCCCTTGGGCATCCTTGCCCCGTTACCCTTGCCCAGAGAAGCTCCTGCAGAGCAGGTTCCTGGGCTGCTCTGAGCATCACTCAGGCCATCCCTGCTGTCACCCAGCGCCGCTGCCAGCCCTGACTTTCCGTGCCTGGGGTGTGCCAGGCTTTCCCACTGTGTTTCCCCCCACACCAGCAGTGTGATCCAGAGGGGCTCAGCTCCCTGCTCCGGTTTCAAGGTCAGGCTGAAAGCGGAGATGTTGGGATCCTCTTTCATGCAGTGCAGGGATCCCTCCCATTCCAGCAATGGGGACGTGCTCTGCCTGCTTGGCACAAATGTCAGGGCTGAGAATAACTCGGGGCGGGCCCAGGGCGAAGGTGCCCATGCCAATCACATGCAGAGGCAGCTGGCAATGCCCACAGGGAATCACCACAACCCCCAGGGAGCAGCTGTCAGTGCCCTGGGGGTGCTGCGAGAGGCCAATCTGGACCCAATCCCCTCCTGCTTCCCAGAGGGTTTGGTCTGGAATGCTGCTGGGAAGGGGTGACCCTTGTCCCCACAGAGGACACGTTCTAGTGCTGCTTCCGCCTCTCCTCCTGGTGCCACAGATGTGGCACTCCGGGAGATGGTTTAGGGGTGCTTATGGTAATGCTGCATTGATGGTTGGACTGGATGATCTTGGAGATCTCTTCCAGCCTTGCTGATTCGGTGCCTCCAGCTGTGCCAGGCTGCTGACAAATGGCCATGGGGGCACTGGTGCAGGCTCTCAGCAGGACGGTGAGAGCAGGGAAAGGTGGAGACACCCCCCAGGGCACCCCCTCGTCTGCCTCAACCTCAGCTCCTCACCCACAGCCCTCGGGGCTGGAGCGGGGCGAGGGGGACAAGGTGACCTCGCCGGACCTGCTCCACTCTTCAGTGGTGACAGGGCCAAGCATCCCCAGTGCTCTCTTGGCCACTTTCCCCCAGGACAGCAGCAAGCCCCTCATGCCCCCGGGTTGGGGATGAACTTTCCCCTTCGGACGAACTCGGCTTGGCCCCAGCACCTCCTGGGCTGACCCCGAGCCGGCGGCCGAGACCCCCTCCCCACCCCGGAGACCCCCTGCAGGCGGCATAAAAGCGACCCGGGCCCAGGGATTGCTCCAACACCCTCCCACGCAGCCGGGCGAGATCAAAGCCTGTGCCTGGAATCAAAGCATGTGACAGGCAGGTGTCCGTCCCCTCGACAGGGCCGCGATTAATCACAGGGTCTATCCCACAAGGAGATCAATCCGGCCCTCCTGCGGCTGCCGGTTAAAGCCTGCCTTCAAGTTACCCTAATTAAAGTTTTCCCCCGGCCTCCCCCGTGCTCGCCCGGCTGACTGCTGTCCCATGACCGCCCCTTTCACTCCCTAAAACAAAGGCTGCACTGAGCAGCTCCGGGCAGCCGGAGCGTCCGGCCCCGGCCATGCTTGGCCGGCCCTTTCTTCTGGAGCTGCGGCAGAGCCGGAGCCTGGCAGGGGACCCTTCCCCACCGCACCGAGCGCTGCGCCCACCCGGGCACCCCAGCACAGCCAGGGCCACCTCCCCCACCTTTGCATTCCCCGAAAAACTGAGTATTTATTCCAGGTCTGGAACTCCCCACTCTTCCTCCTGCTAAACTGGGAGAATCAGCTGAAAAGCATCATTCAAAATGTTTTCAGAACCCATAAAACAGCGGTGGGACCTCATGCTCTCCATCCCCCTTCCCAAGATTCTTCTCTTGCCGTGACATCAATAGCGGCATTTTGATGAGAAGCAAAGGAATTGCTCCTCTCCAGCAAGGCTTCGCTTTGAAATGCTGCAGGGTTGCATAAAAGCAATCCAGAGGAAAAGCAAATTGTTTCTGTAACCAAAAACTTGAGGAGGGGGGGTTAAATGCACATTTTAGACATGTCACATAATGAAGAAGTTTTCAAGTTTTCTTTTCCCCTTAAATGTGCGCATTATTTCGCTCATGCAGGGGGAAGAAGAAAGGGGAAAATCACAGGGTTCCACGGAGAGGCCACTCACAGATGGGGAATCAATCATTTCCATGGCAAAAAACCGCTCCAAACAGCCCCGACATGGCCAGAGCTCATCCCTGTCCGTGCCCCGGGGTTTGTCCCCACGGAAGGAGGGGACACCTCGCTGTCCCCTCCCGTGCCGGGTGCGGAGGGACGGCTGTCCCGTGTCCGGGGTGCTCCCCGGGGGTGGCAGCCCCGGGAGATCTCCTCACTCCTACCCTCGGAGTTTCCCCTCGGGCTCGGGGCCGCGCTGCCGCAGGGTGATGGATGGCGGTGACGCGGGGCAGGACGCCCCGGGACTCTGGCCCGGGGACAAACCACCTTCCACAGCCTCCCTGCGCCGCTCTCCCTCCCCTGATCGCTCCAGCGCCTGCCCCAAACCTGACCTTTTTTTCCACAGGAGCGTTTCTAAAAGCAGCGTTTCTTCCCCGAGCCCCACCGCAGGAATGTCGCGGCTGCGGCGGGGACACGGCTCGGCCCCGGTGCCGGCGAGCCCCGGGCTGGCTCCGGCAGGGACGCGGTCCCCAGCCCGGCTCCTCGCACGGATTTGTCAATTTGCACAGCTGCTTCTAATCCCCGCTTTGAAGTCCCCCCTCTGTGTTTTCCTGGCTGACGGCCTCGACGCGGGGTGCTCGGGGTCAGGGCAGCAGAGAGGGTTCGCCGGCGAGTTCAGGGCAGCATCCCAAAGTTCAGCTCTTCCCAGTGCCCGGCGTGAGCATCCTCTTCATCAGGGCTCTTGTCAGGGCCTGGGCTCGTGCCGTGGAGCCACCGGCAAAGCCACTTGGAAATTTGGGCAGGGGAGACTTGTCCCCTGTTAAAAAAAAGCGGGGAAAACCAAAGGCAGGGTTGTGGTGCAGGTCCGTCAGCCTCACACACACACGCAGCCTAATGCAATGTTGTTCTGGTCTTGGCCTTACATTATTAATAATAATAACTGTAAAATTCTCTTACCCACAATGCGGATTTAAGTAGCCAGATAAAGGCCTGTGAGCTCCACAATCTGCTGCTGGGGGAGATTGTTATCTAAATAAGATTTTTTTTTTTTAAAGCCCAAGATAATAATGATAATGCTAATAATAATAATAGTAATAATTCCTCTTTTTAGCCTGCTTCAAGATCTAGATCTTATCCTAAACAAGAAAGTCATTCTAAACCCTGGAGAATGCATTGAGAATTAATATTGATTATTAGGAATAAGATTCCTACTAGGACTAGCATTGCAATGTCTAGGGAAAGGATTCCTCCAGGGGCAGGTAATAATCACAGTCATATTTAGTGTCTGTACTTTGTGTCCTCAAACCTGATTAACCTCTTCTGCATCACCTTAATTACCCAGTGTTGGAGGCAGCAGCCGTGCCACTGGATTACCTTCACACAGAGAACTCCCCAAACTTGTGACACTGCAGCACACACAGTCCCAGGATGGCTGTGAGGGTCCCCAGGAGCCAGCAGGACCCTGCTGCCCCTCCAGCCACCCCGACCCCTCCGAGTTCAGCCCCCTCCCCTGCTCCAGCCCCTCCGCAGCCCCGGCTGCGCCAGGTTCTCCGGGAGACCACACAATGTGCCTGACATGCCATTTAATACAACACAATGAAATATTGAAAAGGCTTTCAAAACTCCACATGTTGAGGCAGAAATCTATGGAAGATGTTTAATACTAATTCTATTAGGCATCTGAGTTAATGAATCACAACTGTAAGAAATCATGATAATCCAGCAGGCATTAGTGACAGATTAGCTTCAAAGCTACCATAAAAGTGCCATAATGCTTACCTAGCGGGGTGATTAATGCCAGCAATACATAATGGCATTATGAGGGATGGAGCAGCAGCGGCTGACAGCCCCTCGGCTCCGGCCATCGCCCTGAGCACGGCACAGCCCTGGGCAGGGTCTGCCTGAAGGAGGGACCCCCAGGTGTGGCCCACATGCTTCTGCTCCCCCATCCCAGTAAGGGTGCCATCCCAGCAGGGGGATGCTGCAGGTGTGGGCACTCAGGCAGCGGTGGGGAGGTCATAAATAGAAGGTCAGCAGCAGCAGGCCTGATGTTGGAGCTGCTTTGGGGCAGGGCTGGGGCTCTGAGGGTCAGGGTTGGTAAGGGAGATGCTTACAGGTGGCAAAAGTAGGTCCTGTGCTGTGGGTGCTTCAGCTGAGACTTCACTTTGGACTCCATGATCTTGGAGGCCTTTTCCAACTTAAACGATTCTGAGATGTGGCCAAACGCTGCTGCTGTCTCCTCATGAGCTCACCTGGCCTCAGGGCTGGGGCTGCCAAAGCTGGACTCATTTTCCACTGAGAATCACACCAGCAGAGCTTGGGTTGCTGCTCTTGGCTTCGCTGGCACCTGCCTGGGCACGGGACATGCCCTCCTGGCTGGGCACTGGCAGCACCGCCGTCCTGAGTGTCAGCACAAACGTAAGTGGAATGAGTTGCTGTTGAATGGAACTCGACGTCTCATTATGGCTTTTCAGGATTGTTTTCCTACATCTTTATTGCTCAGGTTTGCTTAATTCTAGAGTGGATGTCTGCCAAATTGTCTATCAAATTACTTACTGGCAAGTAAACCAAGATTAGTTCACTTGAGTGCGGCCCTCTTATATTTGACTTATAGCCAAGCAAAATATGGGTTTAATCAAGGGATAAATTGGACATGATGTTTCAATGAAAGATAGCAGGGTACTCTGCTCAGCGGAAACGGGAAGACAGGACCTGAGGCAGGAGCAGAGGAGGCTCCATGAGAATCAGCCGAGGACAATGGCTCAGAGGCTGTGTGAGCAGCCTGGGGACACTGAGAAACTCATCTCTCACCCAGCAAACTGCTCAGCTGTGTCCTCCCTCTTGGTTTCAAGAGCTCCTCTCCTTGGTGGATCTGAAGTGATGTGGTGACCCTAACTGGGCTTTCCAGTAATTTTTTGACCACAGTCATGTGCCCTTCTGAGAGTGCCATGATGCTGCACCAGCTCCAGCTATTGCAGCTGTGTCCTGTGCAGGTCTGTCTTCCAGAAAAAACCCTCCTGTCCCAGAAGGAGATGGGTTGGGAGCTAATCCTGTGGCGAGTGTGGTGCTTGCACAAGGTAGAGCTCAAGCAGACAGAAGTTGGTGAACTGGCACTGACTCAGCCTCAGCTGTTGAGATTTAATGTCTGAGGGAACAATTCCACCCTGTCCCTGCAGACCCAGAGCCCGTGGGGTGGGGTTGGTTGGGAACTGAGGAGGGAGATGAAGCTGCAGAGGTTTGTCAGGAGCAGGTACGGGCGAGTGTTTGGTGTTTGTCCAGGATGTGGGGCTGACACTTTTGCAGGTTTGGGTAAAACCTCCATTCAGGTTGTTGTGCTTCACTTTGAGCTTCCTGGCTGGAACCAGAGTAAGACATGGGGATGCTTCTGTACCCCAAAAGCCATTGGCTCTGGGATGGTGCTCGTATGGTGTCACTTTAAATCCCCAGCTCCTGGCAAGAGGAATGTGGGCACATTCCTCTTCTTTTCTTCCTCCTCCCCTCTTTAATTTTAAGCTGTTCCCAACAAGCTCAAAAATTTGACTCCTGAAGGCTAAAAACTGGAAGGTAAATAAAAATAACCCCAAAGTTAATTATATACTTAACAAGTCATGATTTTTTTAAACCCGTCTCATTCCTTGTGGGGGTCTGACTCATGGCTCTGAGCACTTGCAGTTGGCGATAATATCTTGCTGTAATTTGAATTAAACCACTTGTAGCAGCGCTCTGTTCTCTAATTTCATTTAGGCCCAGTAGGTGTCCTGTCTTCCTGGAATTTGTTGGCTATCTAATGAGAAGCAGCCCGGCAAACCCAGCTAATGAACCAAGTCAGGCGTCTCGCAGGGGTGAGAGGGATGGGCAGAGGGGCTGCTGGGGACCGACGGAGCTTTGTGGAGCTGTTGATGGGCGCTCCTCGAGCATCAGGTGCCGGGTGAGCTGTGTCCCTGTCATCCCACAGTGCCTCCAGCAACCTCTTGACCCAGTGCTGAACTCAGGCTGAGCCCCGAGCTCGTCCCTCCTGCGCCCAGCCCCAGAGGTGTGGTTGATCCTTGCCATCTGCCCGACTTTTCCCTATGGAAGGGCTGTTTGCTCTTCAGGGCTGCCCCACGGCCACGCCGAGCTGTTCCGGCAATGGTGCCAAGGAGTGGCTGTGCCTGAGGTGCCACCAAACCCCGGTGTGCAGGAGGGCACGCTGCCATGGCTGTGATGGGCGTGTCACCCCATGTGACAGTGGTGTGACAGTGGTGGGACACCGGTGTGTGACCCTGTGTGACAGTGGTGTGACAGTGGTGGGACACCGGTGTGTGACCCCGTGTGACAGTGGTGGGACAGTGGTGGGACACCGGTGTGTGACCCTGTGTGACAGTGGTGGGACAGTGGTGGGACACCGGTGTGTGACCCTGTGTGACAGTGGTGGGACAGTGGTGGGACACCGGTGTGTGACCCTGTGTGACAGTGGTGGGACAGTGGTGGGACACCAGTGTGTGACCCCATGTGACAGTGGTGGGACACCAGTGTGTGACCCCGTGTGACAGTGGTGGGACAGTGGTGGGACACCAGTGTGTGACCCCGTGTGACAGTGGTGGGACACCGGTGTGTGACCCCGTGTGACAGTGGTGTGACCGTGGTGGGACACCGGTGTGTGACCCCGTGTGACAGTGGTGTGACCGTGGTGGGACACCGGTGTGTGACCCCGTGTGACAGTGGTGGGACAGTGGTGGGACACCGGTGTGTGACCCTGTGTGACAGTGGTGGGACAGTGGTGGGACACCGGTGTGTGACCCCGTGTGACAGTGGTGGGACAGTGGTGGAACACCGGTGTGTGACCCTGTGTGACCCTGTGTGACAGTGGTGGGACACCAGTGTGTGACCCCGTGTGACAGTGGTGGGACACCAGTGTGTGACCCCGTGTGACAGTGGTGGGACAGTGGTGGGACACTGGTGTGTGACCCCGTGTGACAGTGGTGGGACAGTGGTGGAACACTGGTGTGTGACCCCGTGTGACAGTGGCAGCTCAGGGCCACACTCTGTGCACGTTCTCTCGCCGACTGTGCGGCACAGCCTCTGCTTGGAGCCGGGCACGGGGCCCAGCCCGGGAAGAGCTGTCCCCTGCCACACTCCGGGCAGCCCAAGCTCAATGGGCTCCTCTCTCCTGCTGGGATGAGTGACTCCTGCAGCTCCCCGGGACAGCCCTGTCCAGAGAGCCTTGGCCAGGGGTTCCCCTGACGGCCACGTGTGCCTGGAGCTGCCCGGTGTCCCCCGCACTGCCCGGGTCACACAGGCCCCGGTGTCACACAGGCCTCGGTGTCACCCATCCCTGCCTCTCCCCATCTCCCTGCACCCCGACCCCAGTGCTGAGCAGCAGCCCCGCGGTGCTGCCAGCCTGGCTGTGCTGTCCCTGTTACCTTGGAGAAAGAAAAGGGAGGCAACAGCGATACAGCCAGTGCTGTTCCTTCGGGGGGAAAAAAGAAAAAGAAGGAAAAACATTCGGGTTTTTATATGTTAAAAAGAGCAAGGGGAAAAAAAAAAGGAACAGGCTTCCAAAGAGTTGCTGAGTTGAATTACGGGGGCTGGGGTCGGATGATTAACAACCCTCCCGCATTTCGGCATCGCAGTCATTACTCACTCCAAACCTGAGGCTTCTCAGTTACATACCCCGGCACAGCCCGACCATTTTTTCCATTGACTGAAAACACATTCTGACTGAAAACAAACTTTCGATCCCCGAGGCTTGGCACGCTGCGGGTCCTTCACCGTGTTTAATCAACGGGAAGCTAAACACTTTCAATCTGTGATGGCTCATTTGGAGAGGGAGCTCTGGGCCCTCGGTAGGTGCCAGATATAATAACTCTCCCCTTTTCTTTTCTGAGGCCTACTTTTATAATTTTGCTATTTTTCAATGTCAGACCCATCTTTTGAAGAAATTTTATTGGATTTCCTGCTAGACTTCAGCAAGGATTTTTCTTTCTTTGGCAGAAATATCAAGCAGAACAGGGGAAAAAACTCAATCATAATCTTGGAACGAGGATTATTATTAGTTGGGATTTCTTTGTCTGTTTGCACAAACACATTATTTAAGAGCCCAGCAGGTCAGCAAAGCCCCAGCCCTGGGAACCCAGGCCCTGGTGCTGGTCTCTGCTGACTCTCTGGGAGGGGGGCAGTGCCAGAGTGTGCAGGGCACAGCAAGGGTACATTTGGGGGCTCTTCCCCTCCTCAGCCAGGGTATTCCTAAAACCTTTCCAAGGCTTTAAATCTTTTCCCAGTCATTCAGCTCTTCAAAAAGCAGCGTCTGGGGGCAGCCAGGTGGCTGGGGGTCTTCTCTCTGGGCCAAACTCTGGGCAGGTCCTGGTGGGTGCAGGCACGGCAGGTGTGTGGAGCAGGGCTCGGTGCTGGCCCTCCATTCCCAAGGGGTGCATTCAGGCTGGATAAAACACAGGGGATCTGCAGGGATGAGCTCATTTCTTCCTACATCTCTCTGGTTCTGCAAATGTCTCTGGTGAGTGGACACTTCTCTGCCTCCATCCCAGCCCCCTGCCTGTCCTATTTCCCTGTCCATCCTGGGCTGGGGGGCCTTGGAGGTCAGGAGAGCTTTGGAACGGGAGCTGGATGTGAGCTGGCAAACGGGCACCAGCCCCATCCCTGGGCTCTGGGGGTGTGAAACCCAACATCCACTCCTGCTCTCACCTCCTCCCAGCAAGCCCAGAGCGAGTCCCTGCTGCTGGAGCGAGCTCCTGCCCTCTGAGCTGAGCAGCTTTTGCTGCCTCAAGGTTTTCCAGGGGCTCTCAAGGCTTTCCTTCTTTTTTTCTCCTGGTGTTTGAGGTTAAGAAGAATGCTACAGGATTCAATAAATCGCTTGGCATGGCGTAGGCCAAAACAAGAAAATGTAATTCAGATTAAAGTCACCCTCTGGCTAAACTGATAGTTTATTAAATAAACTGCAGTGCTGCCAATCAACTCTGCTGGCAAGCAATCCTCTGACATTAATCTTTTTTGATGTGATTTAGGGTACACCTGGGCCTTTGTAGAGTATCTCCCATAATTTCTTTCCCATCTCCCTGGATCAAGCTGCTGTGCTTGGCTCCGTTGACAAATTCCCCAAGTAATCCCTCAAAAGATTGGAGAAATGCTCCAAACGCTCCATTAAATTTATTTTCCGTGCTTTAAGAGCCCCAAAACTATGTCCAATAAATAAGTGTTCGCTGTGATTTATTGAAATGTTGCTCTGATTTAGAGTTATAGGCGGGGGAAATATGTCACCCCTGGGAACTGGAAGCCCAGCCCTGCAAGCGAGACCAGATGTGCCGGCACTGGGCGGGGGGAGCCGGCCAGGCCGGGGGGGCTGCGCAGCCCAGAGCTGGACCCTGCTCCCAAACCCTGGCCCAAAAGGTCCCTGGTTGAGTTTTCTTGCCTGAAAAATTTATTGTGGTTGTAGTTATTGGGGGAACCATCAAAAGAGTAATTTTGGCCCTTGTTTTTGCACAGGCCTTTTGATAAATATGATACTTAGAAATATGCCTCCCCCAAGACGGGAAAGCCATAGAGTTAAAATGAAGTAATCTGTCAGTAAACTCACTGGAATCGAGGCCAAACCGAAACCTGCGAGAGCAGGAGGGGGAGAAGGGAGCCTGTACTCTGTGGATTTGTATCACTGCAGATAAAAGTGAGATTTATTGCCAAAGGGCTCTGTTCTGGCTGCTCTGCTGCTGCATGGGCTCGTGCTCTGCACCCTGGGGGACCCCAGTCTTCCCTGGACCCTCCGAGGGTCCTCAGGCACAATGCCCATGTGCTGTCCCCTGACTCTGGGGCGCTCAGCCTCTGGGATGTCCCAGCTGGATTCCACGCCCAGGGTCTGCAGAGCCCCCCAGAACCTGGGCAGGAGGAAGGCAGGGGCCACGTCCTGCTCCCCTGGCTGGCCCTGCCGGCTGGCTGCACTGAGGTGCCCTGCACCACCTGTGTTTACACCGGGGAGCTGCAGTTTACTCTAACAAAATCGTTTAATGCAGTCAGAGCTCTTTTGGCAAGGGGAGCGCTGGGGAGCGGAGCCATCTGACAGCACCCGATGGACGCGATAACTCCCGACAGGGCCGCTCCCAGCAGGAGGCAACACGAAAATCCAGCCTGGAGCTCCCGCTCCGGTGTTGTGAGAAGGGAGACAGCTCCTCTGATCCGCGGCCAAGCTCCCTGGGTGGGAGGGCACAGGCTCCCTCCTGCTGCTCGGGTGCTCCCCGGGTGATGGGTTGTGCCAGGAGAGCTCGTGGCTCTGCTGTGGAGAGCTGGGATCAGGGATGTGGGATCGGCTCTCCCGGCTTGGCCCCTGATGGTGGTGAGGAGCAGAGTGAGGTCTGTGCCCACCTGCAGCCCCCCATGCTCAGGAGGTGCCCGTGGGGTACCTGTGCCCCAAAATCATCATTGTACCCAGCACATGGCTTGTTCCACACTTCCATCAGCCAAACCAAAGGTGAAATCCTCAAGTGATGCAGAGGGTGACCAAATGCCCCCAAATCTGCACCCCCAGGTTGTGCATCTGGTAGAACGGAGGACAGTGGGTGCTCTGTGGAGCCCCACCATGAAGAGGGAAGGGTTTATTCTCACAGGCCTGAAAGACGGCTGCTGCACAGCTCTGGGATGCTGCCGAGCAGAGAGGGCAGGGAGAGGGACACAAAGGGCTTTGTGGGGTGCTGGGACCCTCCCCAGGGTCTGGGTCCTGGTGTGGGGAGAGGGGAAGGCAACCAGAGGGGGTGAGCAGCGAGAAGAGGGAAGGAAAAGAGCGAGGAGGCGTGTGTGTGACTGTTCAGAGAAACAGGATTCATGGTAATTTCCTGCCAGATGCCTGAGCTCCTCCGGCACGCAGACGTTTCACATGAGAAATATCAAAGCGTTCCCAGTAACAAATGTACTTCCTGCAGCTCCTCAGATCTGCCTTCGTGCCAGGGAGCGGGGACGCCCGAGGAGCAGCGCTGCCGCCGCGGTGGGGTCCGGCCCTGGCCGGGGCTGTGGGGGGCTGCAGCTCCATCATGGGGTGTGGGCGCTCCCGGCAGCAGCGTGGGGGGGTGGGAAGTGTAAGCCTCGATTTTTGGGAAGCGCTGCCTGCACCTCCCCGGGCGCTTGTGCGCAGATTGGTCCTGACAGCTCGAATTAATACGTCAGGGTGTGTGATCCGCGCTGGCGACGGCCCCTGACCCTATCAGCACTGTGCTTCCCCGCTGAGCGTCTCCCGGCCTCAAATTGATTCCGAGTTTTATAAACATCCTGACGTCGGGGCAGGGAAGAGAGAAGGAGGAAAAAAACCCTCACTGCCGAGCAGGATGGGATGGGCTCCCCTGGCCATCCGTGTCCCCTCAAAGCCACCCCTGGAGCTGCAGGTGCTGCTCACTGGCCTGCACCAGCCCAGGCTCAAGATGTCCTCTCTGTCCCTACTCTCTGGGGTTTTTTCAGCCCAATGTTCTTTGCAGTTCTTTTTAATGCCTTAAAAGGTTGATTCACAGTCCCAGGGTATACAAAATCCCCCCTGTGAACTTGATTCAATGCTGGTTTTCAAGCTCTTCCTAGTCACCACTCATGGGGAAGTGGAGGATTTCATTTGTATTAACATTTTTAGTGTGTTGTAAGAGCTGGATGATGCTCCCAGTGTTCTCCAGGTGATCAGAGGGCCCTGCCAGGTGCCTCAGCATTTTGGACCTTGCAGCAAACCTCTCTCCCTCCTGCTTGTGTCTCTCGTCACTAATGAACACAGGAGTCTTGTGGGCACAGAGCTGCTGTGCCTGGGAGAAACTCATGCAAAAGACCCAAATAATCATAAATCAATATTAACTCTGCATTGCTTATTATTTTCTGTTTCTTGTCTCTTGGCCCGAGAAGTTGGTATTGACCTGGTCAGAACAAAATGTCAATAACTGCAGCCCTTGAGGTCGGGGAAGATTGATGCCAATTAAACCCCCCAGCCACTGGTGTGGGCTGGGGCAGAACAGGGATGAGCTGTGGTGGGGCAGAGGCAGCTCCCGACGAGAGAAGTTCAGGCAGGGAGGAACTCGCCATGCTGGAGCCCAGGAATCCTCCTCTTGGCCCTCTTTACCCATTTCTGGGAAGCAGAAAACCTTCCTGGTGAATGCACCAGCACGAGCTGTTTCTCCCCTCCTCTCCAGAGCTGTGTGGGGCAAGGCCATCACCCATCACCTGCTCTGGGAGGGTGTCCCCAAGGTTCCAGCCCCCCCATAGAGACTTGGCATGCAAAGGGCCCCCAGGCTGGTGGGATTCAGGGTGGAAACTTCACTCCTTCCCTCCAGCCCGTCGTTCTGCTCCTTCCCTGCGTGCTGCTTCTCGTCTCCCCGCTGCCGATGCCCCCCCCAGCCCCAGGCACCCCCTGCCAGATTTCCCAGATTTCCGCTGGGCCTCACAGCGACAGGATCACAACAAAGCGATGTGACTTCAAACACGTCCCGCCCTCCTTCCCATTCATCCCTCCAGCTCCATACGGGAGCTGCCCGGGGGGGTATCGCCACTGCTGGGCAGCCCCCACCATGTGAAGTTTGGCAGG
Organism: Acanthornis magna; assembly: GCA_036785705.1. Taxonomy (NCBI): domain Eukaryota; kingdom Metazoa; phylum Chordata; class Aves; order Passeriformes; family Acanthizidae; genus Acanthornis; species Acanthornis magna. The sequence continues at coordinate 770,135 of JAWUZG010000431.1, read as the reverse complement.
TGGGAGCCCCCAGCCCTTCACCCCCACGGAAGGCTCAGCCACGGGTGGGTTTCCTGGCTTTGACCCTGGTTCCAAGCTCTGACAGAAAAGCAGGTGGCTCCCCATGGCTTGGGTCCCCGGGGGCTGATCGGCTGTGGATCCCCAGTCCCCAGGCTGGTCCCACCACCCAGCAAGGAGCAGAGGCTGAGCAGCATCCCCGGCAAAGCCTCCTGCTTTTGGCCAGCCAGAGGACAGAGCTGGCGCCGAGCCGCCCCAGGAAAGGGGGGACATGTCCTTGGGGACTGCGGTGTCGCTCCTGGAGCCTGCCCGCTCCCTGTCACGTCTGTCACTTCTCGTTAGTGCCCGTCAGGCGGGTAACACGACCTGACTGATGTAATCGGGGCCGACACACCAGCAGAGAGGGCTCTGGAAACTTTACACCACGCGGTTTCCCAGCCTGCGCTCGCCCGGCTCGTTCCTGGAAGCCAAGTTTGGAGGTGACGCTGTGCCAGGCCCACGGGACAAAGCTCGGCGATGCCACCCGACCTCTCTTCCCAAAATGGGGATCTCAGAGCAGCACGGGTGCTTCAGTGGGGCCGGGCTGGGCTGGACTCAGCCAAATCCCTGCTGACTCAGAGCAAAGGTGCAGGCAGAGCCCTGGCAGTGCTGCCCTGCTGCCAGGTGGGCGAGTCCGCCAGAGCTCGGTGCGCCCTTTGAAGCCAGAGCTGGAGCTCCTTTGGCCCCGGGAGCTCCTGACGCACCGTCTGCACCATCCCGGCCCCGCGGCACATGTGGGGCTGCCAGCACGTCTGGATTTGGGGTGCTCCTAGTGTGGGTCTGGCAGGGAAGGACGATGATAAAGTGGGGAGCGCTACCATCGCTCTCAACCCTTCTGCAACCTCGTGCCACGGCACTGGGTCGGACCCTGGGACCCCAAAACTGCTTCAGCAGGAGTTTGCGGGAATGAGGAATAAAGGAATTGGGGGCTGAGTCCCATGTGTGTGGCAAGAGAAGGTGGGAGAAAACCCCCTCCAGTTGTGGAAGGTTTTCTCCCACCCCCTCCAGCTTAGCCAGGCACCATGGCCACAGCCTCCTGGCATAGGACAGAAAGCCTGGATGGCAGCCAGGGTGGGTGGTGGGGACAGCGCTGGAACTTCCTCCAGCCTTTCTGGATCAATTTACATGGCAGGTTTTGGTGGTTTATTTGCCAAAAATACTTGATCACTGCAAGTGTCGTGGGTGAGGAGTGAGCGCATCCGGCACTTCGGGGAGATCGATATCTCTGCGGTTGTAAATATCCCAGGAAATCAATGGGGGATGTAAAATGTATTTCGTCCATTTTCACTTTTAACATCTCTTTGTAATAAAAATGTTATTTTAATAAATGGAAATGGGGAGATTCACTGCTGGGCCGCGGCAGGTTTTGGCGGTGCTGGGTTTTTGTCATTCCCACTGCCATTCCCTGAGCTCTGCCAGTGCAAAACCCCTGGATGAGGCTGAACTGTTCCATTTCATCTTCTGCCCCTCTCCTTGGAGGCAGAGCCACCCATCACCGTGCCCCAGTGCGGCTGGAGCAGCCTTGGCTCCCGCTGCTGCTCCGGGGCAGCTCCCTCGTGCAAACCCTCGTGTTTCCAAACTGCGTCGCAATGCCTGGGAGCAGGGATTTAGCCCCGTGCACAGATGTGTGGGTGTCAGCCCGTGGCACAGGGTGAGGTTTATTCTCCCTGATCCCACCAGCTTTTCCCTTGCTTTCCATGTGGGTCCTGACCCCACAAAATGAGGTGCACCAAGGGAGGATGGGCCTAAACAAAATTTTTGCTTCCAAGGACGGATAAAAGCCCCTCACTGCACCCTGGGCAGTGCTGGAAATGGAATCTTCACCTCTTTGTAATTGCTGTGCAATAGTCACTTGTTAATTACAACATAAAACCTCCTACCACGTGAGAGATGGATTTATGGATGAAATTCCCTGATCAACATTCACAGCAGCGCCAGGAAGAAACGTGTGGGGTAGCAGGGAATATTTTTAAATTCTTTTTGGTAATTATTTCTCTCTGGTTTAATATTGGCTGACCTTGGAGAATGTAAAAGGAAAGCAGAAAGGCTGAACATGGAGTCTGTCCCATGGGGACTTACCGAGGGACATGCTGGTTGCCCATGAAAGAGCAAGATACCAAAAAATCCTTGTGGCACTGCAAAACCCTCTCTTATTGCCCGAGCAGATGGGGCTGTGGGAGCGTGGCCAGCGCAGGGCAGCTCCAGGGTCCGGGGGCACCTCCAGGGTCCGGCGGCAGCACCTGGCATTGCCTCGTTCCCTCTCCAGGAAGGACGGCAAGGGCTGTGCTCCATCACAAGGCTGGATTTGGGCAAAGAGGTTGGGAAGAAGGAATCCCAAGGGAGCAGCCGGCCCTGTGGCATTCCCCTCCATGGGTTTGGCATCCTCCCTCGCAGCCCTGCGGCGTTCTGCCGCCGGGCCGGGGCACAGCAGCCACCTGCGCTGAGCCACAGCCGCAGCTCCTGCGGCGCAGCTCCTGTTTGCCCGGATAATAGTCGGGTATTGGGCGGTTTCAGGTGCTTAACCTCTTACAAAATGTTTGTTAACTGGATTTATCCGGCTGCTCGGCGTTCGCAGAGCACGGGCAGGCTGCCGGAGCAGGGAGGGAGCACGGCCGGAGCGTCTCCTTCAGTCTGGGAACGCGGTGCCGCTGTCCGGACTGGTGCCCGCAGAGCCCCACCCGCCCCAGGGAGGGCACGACGTGCCTGGGCAGGGTCCCAGACATTCCTGGGAGACGCGCACCTGAGTTCTGGGAGTTCCCAGGGCAATTAGCATCGCTGTGCTAACAGTGGGTTTCTCTTCTGTCTAGGCAGCTCCTTCATCAAGGTGTGGATCTGCCTCGTCTGGGCGCTGGCAGTGACGCTCGGGGAGTTTAATTAGCGACTTGGCACGACGAGAGTGGCTCCAGCAGCAATGCCTGAGCAGCCATCCCACCGGCGAGGTCGGGAACCCTGCACTGCCCCAGGGCCTCCTCCCCTGGAGAAGAGATGTTGGGATTCCTCCCGTGAGTGCAATATTCCCACTCCTGCTGCTGTTGCAGGGAGGTTTTGCTGGTGTCACCACCGGGCTGGATGCACCCCAGGACAGCTCTGCCAGCACCATCCCAGCTCTCCAGACAGCAGCAGTGCTGCAGCAGCCGGGTCCCCGTCACCGGTGAGCCAGTGGCACCTGGCAGAGGCACCTTTCATGTCTCCAAGAGTGGTAGTCAGCACTTGGATAATTACAAGGCAGCGCATCTCCGTGCCCTGTGACTAAGGCAACATGTAGAGCAAAGGTAGGAACAAACCACCAGAAGAGCAAATAAATAAAGAAGGCAGCTTTAATAATGGGGTAATTACCCAGCTTAAGTACACAATCATCTCGCATTTTGCTAAACTTTATGACACATGATGACAAGTTAATAAATGAGATGTCTTACCAGCAGTAAAACAGCTGTTACCAGCCACCTTGTATGTCTGGGTAGCCCAGAGCAAAAAAACCCACCAAGCCAAATGAAAAGAAACTGGTTATTTCTGTTTGTGAAATAGCCCGGGTAATAAATCACCATTAATGATGCTGTCACTTATCAAAGGGAAAGCTCTTGTTGCAAAAGCCTTTGAAGTCATGGCACCTATAATTTCCTAACTATAAAAAGGTACCTTTGTGTGTGTGTCATACCTGGAACCGGCGGCAGCCAGGAGGTGCCAGGAGTTCAGCACGGCCCCGCCCCACGGGAGCCCAGCGGTGGGGAGGGGGTGCTGGGCTCGGGCTGGGCTGCACAGGTCATCTCGAAGCCCCGGATCTGGCAGGGACCGATTAGTGATGGTTTAAAGGTGGTTTTCCTCTCCTCCCTGCACCTAATAGCTTGTTTACCCAGGAATATTAGGGTGGTTAATTCATATTAATTAACAGGGATCTAATGTGGTTAAAATAATCAACTTGACATGTGCGGTGGCAGGATGGGCCGGGAGCAGGACTCAGAATTGCTGGCAGAGCGAAGCCCCCTCCCTGTCCTGGCCCTCTCTGAGCCTCGCAGGGCAGCCCAGCTCTCCTGCTCTCCCATCCTCGTGGGGAAGCACAAATTTTATTAATGGTGGCACAATTACCACATTTTAGTGAAAATCTTCATCTACACCATGTCCTGGAGACAGAGCAGCAGCATCTGCCAGGCTCCAGCACCACTCTCCCTCCTGCCCTGGCCCTTCACTGCGCAACCGCCGAGCCCGGGGACGAGTCAGGGCGACGGTGACAAATGCAGCCCTGAAGAGGAGCAGTCTGGCTGTCAGTCGAGATTAAGTCCTCTGTCACCAGACAGCAGGAGGTACCAGGCTCTTGAGCTAAAGGAACATCTCCCTCAGGTCTGAAAAACCGGCAGGTAACGGGAGGCACGAGCACGGGTGACAATCCTGTGTGTGTTCAGGAGCACGGCGGGGCTGTGGGGACACTTGGAAGCACAGCAGGGTCATGGGGACACTCTGGACCCAGCGAGGTGCAGAGAAACGGTGCAGAGCAGGGCAGCCCCGATGCCCTCGCAGGTGGGAAATGGGATTCATGGCAAGATCTCACCAACCTCAGAGCAGCCAAAGCTGAGCTGGTGGGAGCCCAAGGCTGAGCTCACCCCACCATTGCATGCCACAGCCTCCAGCCAAACCCACCCACTGGAAGGTGAGGTACATCCACGGGTTTGGCTGCCTCAGGGGTTTTTTGGCATTGCCAGGCCCAGCCAAGCAGGCCCTTAGGGGGAACAGGGTCACAACACGGCAGTGCTGGCCCTGCCCTGCCCTCGGTGCCTCCAGCATATCCCCTGAACAAAGAGGGGAGGCTTCTGCTCCCCAGAACATCCATCTCTTCAGCAGGAATGCGTTTCTTTTCTGGAGACCTAAGGAGGGTTTTTTTCCTCCTCCTTGACTACTAAATGAGGCAGCTCCTATGTAGCTTTGTCATTTCTCTCCTGCTGAAGACACTTTCTTTTCTTCTCATCTGAGCGGCAGGCACCTCACCCGCCTCATAAGCATCTGCTACAAGAAGTCTTCACCTGTCACCTCTTCCCAACTGACTTGAGAAAACAGGATAGGAAAGCTATAAATAATTAAGACCCATCCAACACAGGTGCAGCACTAAATATCAAACCTGCCTGAGCATCTCCAGCACTCCCTTGATAGCCAAGGGGAAACTAACCTAGTTTGGAAGGAGGAGGAGAAGAGAGGCAGGAGCCACATGCTAAAATTGTGGCCAAACTGGTTCCAGCCTCTGTCAAGGACTCCTGACCCGGGAATAACCCACTTGTAATGGTGCCGTGTGGTGCACCAGGCCAAAGGTTCACATCATCCCAAAGGACCCGGACAGGGCATCCAGGAGAGAAGAGGGTGGCCCAGGGGACACAGCCTGGCCTTTCCCCTTGCGCTCAGGGGGAGAAAGGAACCTCGTGCCTCCCTGTCGCTCCTCGCTATTAACATGCACGATTTCCTGCTCCGATCCTCCAGCCGTCTCCGAGCTTGTAAGAAGTTAACATCAAAGCCGGGGAAGGGAGGGAATGGCAAGTGCTGGAGAGAGATGTCACATTAGTGTCTGGCTCTCCCAGAGCTTCCGCATTTTAAACTTTGTTCGTCAAGGCTTCGATCCGTGGCCCTGCTTCAGGGATGGACGAGAGGCCACAGAGAGAGAGCTCTCCTCCTGCACGGGAGCAGCGTTGGGGCAGCCCTGGGATGGTCCTGCCCTGAGCGAGCTGCAGCGAGGGCAGGAGTGCCCTGGCCAGGGCTCCTGGGCGCCTCCGAGGCTGTAAATCTGCTGCCATCAGGGCATGACGAGGCCGAGGGCGAGATAGAAACTTCCCCTTTGGGCACTTCTGTAATTGTTGGTGAGGGCAGCAGCTCAGCGGAGCGTGATTAAATTCCCAAGTGAGCAACCAGGGAGATAATTAACTTTTGGAAAAACTTACCTGTGAGACAAAATATCCATCACTCAAGGTCCTTACGGAGCAACCCATACCCCACTGAAAGCTCCTGGAGGTGACCCCGCAGCCCAACCGGTGGGAAATATCCTCCCGGGACTGGAAAACGCTGATTTACCTGAATCTAAATGATCTGCAGCATTACTGCTGGCTCCAACTGGCAACAAAAGATAGGTGAGCTGCATAATGTGCTGTCAGCCTGCCCAGGCCTGGGGACAACAGGGTCACCCCGAGCCAGCGGTTGGGCACACTCTGCTCCCCATCCCAGGGTGCCACTCTGGCTGCCTGGGAAGTGGCATTTCAGCTCTCCCACCATTCCAGCTTCCCACAGGGCTTTCTCCACCCACACACATGCATGCCTGATATTTTATTTATTTTTTATGTTTGATTTTACCCTGGTTCAGGTTGAAATAATGAGCGTTTTGGGGGCAGAGTGTGCTGGGAAGAGCTGGGACGTCTCCTGTCACCTCTGAATTCTGGCAGCTTGGAGGCAGCCTGGATAGGTGGGATTTCTCTCCCCATATGTGCCAAGCAAAAAACCAATAATGTTTTGCCCCAGGATGAAATACCCAAGTCCATCTGTGTCTTGGTGGGAGAGGAAAGGCAGAGGGGCAGGAGGAGGCAAAGCACCCCAAAAACACTTCCAATATTTACTGCAAAACTGCAGCAAGAAATGAGCTCGGGGCTCTCCCCACACCCAAAGGTCTTTCCTGATCATCCTGTGCTGGTCTGTGCTGGGAGGTGACCCCAGCCTGAGCCCCCCTGCCCTGCCCACGGGGACCCTCAGCTGCCCAGGGAGCTGCTTTTATTTGAGCTCCATGGCACAGGCCCCGGGAGATTTATGGCCGGGGCTCCTTTGATGTGGGCCCCTGATAAGCATCAGGAATATTTTCGTTTCATGACAATGTCAGCCCGTGGCTCTGACTGGGGGGTTTATGGGCAGCAATGTTTCCTGCAGCTATTGAGGCTGCCACATTCCTCGGGCAGGCCAGCCAGTAAAAGAGAATCGTAAAACCCCCTCTGGAAGGGTTTATAAACAGAGGGAAGCTTCTCCTTTAAGGGAGAGGAGCGGGGAGTATTTCCATTTCAATCTGGGGCATCTCTGGAACCAGACCACAGCCAGGGCCGCAGAATTTGTCAGGGGATTAGCTCAGGAACAGAGCGAGTGCAGGATTTTTCCCCTTTGCACTCACTCGCCTGTTATTCCAAATTAGGCTCTTGGTGTTGGGCTTGGAGGAGGGTAATGAAAAGCAGAAGGGAGCAGGGACAGCCTGGCTGGGGGACGGGGACGGGCGCTGGAGGAGCCCAGGTGTGTGCAGGGCAGCCGGACACCCCTCGGGCTGGTGAGGTCTGTCACACGAGGAGGACACGATGGCTCAGCTTCACTGGGAGCTCCTGACGGCAGGAGAAACCTCCACCTCGGGCATTTGCACCAGGACGGATGTGGGGTCCCCACGGCACCCCCTCTGACCAGGGTCTGACTGCAGGGAAGTTCTGTGCCCTCCCCCCGCCGCAACCTCTGCTCCTGTCAGCTCCTCTGTGATTTATTGGAGGTTTCGGCTCCAATCTGTAAGGCAAAACCGCTGAGCACATTTCCTCCTCCTTGTGGTTCCACTCCCGCCCCACTGAAGCTCACACCTGGTACAAACAACCGTAAAAACTCATCTGCAGTGCAGTCCCCTGGTTGGGGCCAGGAACACAGCTGGCACCAGGTACCCAGTGTGACAGGGGACATGACTGGAGCAGGCCTTACACAGCCTCCAAAGCGGAGTTCCAATTTCCCTAGGGTTTTGGGGATGTATTTTGGGACAGAAATGGGAAAGCCTTCCTCACACATCTCTCCTGGACATCCCAGGAAGCTGTTTTCCTCAAAAGGTGATAATCCCAGGGCTGAGTTCTGGGCTTTAAAGACAAATGATTAATGCTCAAGAGGTTCGAACTGTCCATGGTTGGGAGATTTATGCAGTGATGGTTTTCATGAACTTTCTGAAATACCACGGGGTGAAGGCAGTGGGAATATTAAAATCGGAGGCAGCGAGAGCCCCTTGGCCAGGTGGTCGGGGAGAAGGAGAGCAGCAGCTCTGGGAGTGCAGGTCACCCACCCAGAAATGGGCTGGGCTCCATCCCTCCATCCCCCTGCTCTGCAGCCTCTTCCAGAACCTCTCTCTCCTGATGATCTTCAGCTTTCTTGTCATTTCCAGCCTAAATCCTTTTCATGGCTAATTTATCCCCTTTGTCCTTGTGCCAACATTGTCCTTTAACTTAAACAGCTCATCCCATGCCTGTTGTTTACCCCCGTGTGTTTATAGGAGCCATCGTTTCCCTGCTCGGCCTCTGCGCTCACAGATAAACAACCTGAGCTGGGATGGTTTGCAGTTGCTCCTTCCCTGGCACCAGCAGCTGCCGTCCTGCTGCCCCCAGCCCCACTGCCCCACTGCCCCCAGCCCCACTGCCCCACTGCCCCACTGCCCCACTGCCCCACTGCCCCCAGCCCCACTGCCCCACTGCCCCACTGCCCCCAGCCCCACTGCCCCACTGCCCCCAGCCCCACTGCCCCACTGCCCCCAGCCCCACTGCCCCCAGCCCCCCAGCCCCACTGCCCCACTGCCCCACTGCCCCCACCCCACTGCCCTCAGCCCCACTGCCCCACTGCCCCCAGCCCCACTGCCCCACTGCTCCCAGCCCCACTGCCCCACTGCCCCCAACCCCACTGCCCCACTGCCCCACTGCCCCCAGCCCCACTGCCCCCAGCCCCACTGCCCCACTGCCCCACTGCCCCCAGCCCCACTGCCCCCAGCCCCACTGCCCCACTGCCCCACTGCCCCACTGCCCCCAGCCCCACTGCCCCCAACCCCACTGCCCCACTGCCCCACTGCCCCCAGCCCCACTGCCCCACTGCCCCACTGCCCCCAGCCCCACTGCCCCACTGCTCCCAGCCCCACTGCCCCACTGCCCCCAACCCCACTGCCCCACTGCCCCACTGCCCCCAGCCCCACTGCCCCCAGCCCCACTGCCCCACTGCCCCACTGCCCCCAGCCCCACTGCCCCCAGCCCCACTGCCCCACTGCCCCCAGCCCCACTGCCCCTGCCCCACTGCCCCACTGCCCCCAGCCCCACTGCCCCCTGCCCCCAGCCCCACTGCCCCCAGCCCCACTGCCCCACTGCCCCCAGCCCCACTGCCCCCTGCCCCACTGCCCCACTGCCCCCAGCCCCACTGCCCCACTGCCCCCAGCCCCACTGCCCCCAACCCCACTGCCCCACTGCCCCACTGCCCCCAGCCCCACTGCCCCACTGCCCCACTGCCCCCAGCCCCACTGCCCCTCTGCCCCCAGCCCCACTGCCCCCCGCCCCACTGCCCCACTGCCCCACTGCCCCCAGCCCCACTGCCCCCAGCCCCACTGCCCCACTGCCCCCAACCCCACTGCCCCCTGCCCCACTGCCCCACTGCCCCCAGCCCCACTGCCCCCCGCCCCACTGCCCCACTGCCCCCAGCCCCACTGCCCCCAGCCCCACTGCCCCACTGCCCCACTGCCCCCCGCCCCACTGCCCCACTGCCCCACTGCCCCACTGCCCCCAGCCCCACTGCCCCCCGCCCCACTGCCCCACTGCCCCAGCCCCACTGCCCCACTGCCCCCAGCCCCACTGCCCCACTGCCCCCAGCCCCACTGCCCCCTGCCCCACTGCCCCACTGCCCCCAGCCCCACTGCCCCCTGCCCCACTGCCCCACTGCCCCCAGCCCCACTGCCCCCTGCCCCACTGCCCCACTGCCCCAGCCCCACTGCCCCCAGCCCCACTGCCCCCTGCCCCACTGCCCCACTGCCCCCAGCCCCACTGCCCCCAGCCCCACTGCCCCACTGCCCCAGCCCCACTGCCCCCTGCCCCACTGCCCCACTGCCCCACTGCCCCCAGCCCCACTGCCCCACTGCCCCCAGCCCCACTGCCCCCTGCCCCACTGCCCCACTGCCCCCAGCCCCACTGCCCCCTGCCCCACTGCCCCCCACCCCACTGCCCCACTGCCCCCAGCCCCACTGCCCCACTGCCCCCAGCCCCACTGCCCCACTGCCCTCAGCCCCACTGCCCCCAGCCCCACTGCCCCACTGCCCCCAGCCCCACTGCCCCACTGCCCCACTGCCCCCAGCCCCACTGCCCCCAGCCCCACTGCCCCACTGCCCTCAGCCCCACTGCCCCCACCCCACTGCCCCCAGCCCCACTGCCCCCAGCCCCACTGCCCCACTGCTCCCAGCCCCACTGCCCCCAGCCCCACTGCCCCCAGCCCCACTGCCCCACTGCCCTCAGCCCCACTGCCCCACTGCCCCCAGCCCCACTGCCCCACTGCCCCCACCCCACTGCCCCCAGCCCCACTGCCCCCAGCCCCACTGCCCCACTGCCCCACTGCCCCACTGCCCCCAGCCCCACTGCCCCCAGCCCCACTGCCCCCAGCCCCCCAGCCCCACTGCCCCACTGCCCCACTGCCCCCACCCCACTGCTCCCAGCCCCACTGCCCCCAGCCCCACTGCCCCCAGCCCCACTGCCCCACTGCCCCACTGCCCCACTGCCCCCAGCCCCACTGCCCCACTGCCCTCAGCCCCACTGCCCCACTGCCCCCAGCCCCACTGCCCCCAGCCCCCCAGCCCCACTGCCCCACTGCCCCCAGCCCCACTGCCCCCTGCCCCACTGCTCCCAGCCCCCTGCCCCACTGCCCCCCGCCCCACTGCCCCCAGCCCCACTGCCCCCAGCCCCACTGCCCCACTGCCCCCCGCCCCACTGCCCCCAGCCCCACTGCCCCACTGCCCCCAGCCCCACTGCCCCCAGCCCCACTGCCCCACTGCCCCCAGCCCCACTGCCCCCAGCCCCCCCAGCCCCACTGCCCCACTGCCCCCAGCCCCACTGCCCCCAGCCCCACTGCCCCCTGCCCCACTGCCCCCAGTCCCACTGCCCCCAACCCCACTGCCCCCAGCCCCACTGCCCCACTGCCCCACTGCCCCCAGCCCCACTGCCCCCAGCCCCACTGCCCCACTGCCCCCAGCCCCACTGCCCCCAGCCCCACTGCCCCACTGCCCCCAGCCCCACTGCCCCCAGCCCCCCCAGCCCCACTGCCCCACTGCCCCCAGCCCCACTGCCCCCAGCCCCACTGCCCCCTGCCCCACTGCCCCCAGTCCCACTGCCCCCAACCCCACTGCCCCACTGCCCCACTGCCCCCAGCCCCCCAGCCAGCCTGGCATGGGACAAGACCCCATCCCTGCACCCTCTGGTGCCTCCAGCCCTCGTCCCTGCAGCTACAGCAGCACGAGGGGAGAGGTTTCGGGTGGGAAGGACACCCAGCACAGCTGTGTGCCAACTCCTGCCAGCACCAGCACGAACACCGGCACAGAAAACGACATGAGAAGGAGATGGGACACTCCATGCTCAGAGCATGGGAAGTTTCTTGGCTCCCCAGCGAGCAGCAGCACGGCAGGACAAACAGGTTTGGTGGGTGGCGTGGAAAAGAAGGGAAGGTTGGCTCAGCACGCCATGCCGGGATAAGAGAATCCCAACCCAGCGCTGGGGCGATGGCCAGCCATCCTCTGCTCTGTGCCCAGAGGTGACACCAGTGACATTTCTTTCTGCCAGGGCTTTCCATGACTCCCACGGCCACAGGAGCAGGACAAGGAGGGGCAGAGCTCCCAGCCCAACTTCCTTCTGCCTTGGCCCATATTTCACAGGAGAGCAGATACCCATCGGCCGTGTCACGGCGGAAAACCAAGAACTCAAAGCAATTTTAAATGAACTTTCAAAATGATGAACAAAGAACCCTTGTCCGTGTTATACAGCAAATAAATCACACCAAAATGATAGTTGTAATTCCCAAAAGTACACAGAGAATTGATTTTCCGATGACATTTATCATGATAAACCGGTACGGCAGCATACAGGCACATCTTAAGCTGCAGCTGGTTGACTCCCTCCCATTTATCACCTGTCCCATCTTCACCGGCCACATTTGCACAGTTGCACAAGTGATTATTGCTGCTCAGGACAACAGTCCTGGGCTGGTTTCAGCTCAGCCTGCACGGGGCCAGGGCTGGGTTTGCCTCTCGCCCCGCTCTGACTCAGTGGGAGCAGGGTAGAGGGGCACTGTGAGCCACAGAAACTCTGCTTGGGTGGACACGAAACACCTTGGAATTGCAGATCCAAAACCAGGTTGGGTCTGGGCTGGTTTAAGCCACCCTCCAGCCCTGGCTGCTGGAGAAACCTCCCCAGATGAAGCACCTGGAGCAGCTGATCTGGACATGGAGCGAGGAGCAGGAGGGTCCTGTTGTGCCAGGGGCAGGGCTGGGATGTGCCAGGTCCTTCCTGGCTGAGTTGGTAGGTGAGGATGCCAGACTGCTCCTATGGCAGCAGGCAGGGCTCTGCCCTCGGGAGATCATGGGATCATGGAATCATTCGTGTTGGAAAAGCTCTCTAAGATCATCAGGTCCTCCGCTGACCTAACACTGCCACCTTCACCACTAACCCATGTCCCAGGTGTCACATTCACACTTTTTTTGAATGCTCCCAGGGATGGGGACTCCACCACTGCCTTGGGCAGCCTGTTCCAGTGCTAGCCACCCTTTCCTTGAAAGAATTTTCCCCAATATCCAACCCACATCAGCCGGGCATGAAACTGCCTTGGTTTGGCTTTGACTCTGCCCAGGAAACCCCTGGGAATGTGCTCTGGGGCAGGATGGATGGGGAGCACACCCAGTTCCAGGCCCCAGGCATCCCAAAAAAGAGCTGGAGGTGCAACTGGGCTTCATAGTGAAAGCCAAAGCCCTTCCCAAAAGCTAAGGGCATCATCCCAGAAAGTAAACCAGCGTAACTAGGATAACAGTGGATCCCAGGCAGGTTTTTAAGTTCTCAGGGCCGTGTATCTCCCTTTGTCAGAGCCTCGCCAGCCTCTCCCGCTTGCCTTTATTTGTCTTGCTGCTGTTGCAGCGAAAATGTATTGGCTTTGCAGTCAGTGATTACACGTCATCACATGCCCAATTTATAACCCCATACCCCAAAGAACAGATGTAATAAAGCCAGGCCAGGAAACAGGGATGTTATAAAGCCGAGCAGCCAGCGCAGAGCTCCTCGTCTGTGTGCAGGGAACAAAATATTACAGACCTGGTTTGGGGAAGGGGGAAAGGAGGGGGAAGGGGGCTCGTGCTGGGGATGGGGGGAGTGTGTCTGTGTCCCACAGGGATGTGGAGGGGGATCAGGGGTTCAGTCTCGAAGCTGCTGCCTGGGCAGGGGGCTGTGAGGGGGTTTGAGGGCTTGCAGGACCCATGTCTGGCTGGGCAGGGTGGGCACAGCTTGGCTTCTGACCATGCGAGGGTTTCTTCCAGAGTAAAGTCAGGGTTTCCTTGGTCTTAGCACTGCATTGAGCCCTTGGCCCTTCTGTCCGAGGGGAAGGAAGGCGAGGGGAGCTGTTATCTCCGAAACCTTTGCACCCCCTGAAGCCCCCCAAGCCCTGAGCTGTGGTGCCAGGAGATGCTCGCCAAGAAGACTCGCCCAAAGCAAAGATTTATCTTCTGTTATTCGCGGGCCGGGGAGATGCGAACCCTCGCAGCGGGACAGGATAATCACCGGCAGAGATAAAGGCAGCCCCGTCCCGAGAGCAGCTCTGATAAGAGGCAGCGCAGGGTTGGGTCCCCCCCGCCCCCCGAAGGCAACCGCGGAGATCAACTCTCCTCATTATCGGAAAGTTTTTGTTTAATAACCCAGGGTAATAAAATGCACCTCTGGAGGGCTTTGCCCAGATAAAGGAATGTTTATGGTGATAAAGAGTTTTGAATTTAGCTGCCACAAAGAACATGTTAAAGCCCTTTGTTCCCCCAGGTTCTGCGGGTGACCTTGGCCGCGACTGTGGTGGCAGCTGGGCCAGGGTGGCTGGAGAGAGGGCTTGGCTTCCCATTTGGAAGGACTCCAGGATTTCCCTGGGGGTCTCAAGGAGCTGAGGTGGGTCACCCGTTGGAGGTGACAGCAGAATGCAGGTGAGTATCTTCAGGGCCATTGCGATTTCCAGCAATGGCAGAGCCCGAGCTTTGGGAAAGGGCTGGAGAAAGCCCGTGTGCCCCAAAACTGTGTGCACCAGAGTCCTGCAGTGCTGGAGATGTCAAAGGGCAGGAGCAGAGCCTCATCCAGGGACCAAAAACAGAGCCCGGCTGCTGTTGAAAAAGAAGAAAGAGGGAAAAGGAGTGAACAGCAGCAACAACAAAAAGTCTGATCTCAGATTGTAGATGTAGTTTGGAAACCGATGTTATGCAAATGAGTTCACTTCAAAAGCTAATCACTTTGAAAGGTCAAAACTCACAGTCATAATCGGACTAAACAAAAAGCTAATTAGAGGCCTTTTGTGTGCCTAAATGAGGCCGGGGAGTTCCTCCTGCTCCCAGGGGTGAGGGGTGCTCAGGAGGACTCTTGGCAGGATTAGTTCTTTGCGAGGTATTTGCTGGTGAAAGCCTCTCACCGAGTGAATGGAAATAATGATCCAGGAACGGCCGCGGAGCGGAGCGGAGGCGTGGGTTGGAGTCACATCAAACTGAAGGATAAACCGAGAGAGGCAGGAGCTGCAGCGTGATGCTTTCGGGTGCCACTGACACGGGAGTGATGGTGCTCCATCCTCACTCCATCCTCGCTCCATCCTCACTCCATCCTCGCTCCATCCTCACTCCATCCTCACTCCATCCTCGCTCCATCCTCAGCTCTATCCTCACTCCATCCTCGCTCCATCCTCAGCTCCGTCCTCGCTCCATCCTCGCTCCATCCTCGCTCCGTCCTCGCTCCATCCTCACTCCATCCTCACTCCATCCTCGCTCCATCCTCACTCCATCCTCACTCCATCCTCGCTCCATCCTCAGCTCTATCCTCACTCCATCCTCGCTCCATCCTCACTCCATCCTCAGCTCCATCCTCGCTCCATCCTCACTCCATCCTCGCTCCATCCTTACTCCATCCTTACTCCATCCTTACTCCATCCTCGCTCCATCCTCTCTCCATCCTCGCTCCATCCTCAGCTCTATCCTCACTCCATCCTCGCTCCATCCTCAGCTCTATCCTCACTCCATCCTCGCTCCATCCTCACTCCATCCTCGCTCCATCCTCACTCCATCCTCACTCCATCCTCGCTCCATCCTCAGCTCTATCCTCACTCCATCCTCGCTCCATCCTCACTCCATCCTCACTCCATCCTCACTCCATCCTCAGCTCCATCCTCGCTCCATCCTCACTCCATCCTCGCTCCATCCTTACTCCATCCTTACTCCATCCTTACTCCATCCTCGCTCCATCCTCTCTCCATCCTCGCTCCATCCTCAGCTCTATCCTCACTCCATCCTCGCTCCATCCTCAGCTCTATCCTCAGCTCCATCCTCACTCCATCCTTACTCCATCCTCGCTCCATCCTCGCTCCATCCTCAGCTCTATCCTCACTCCATCCTCGCTCCATCCTCACTCCATCCTCGCTCCATCCTCACTCCATCCTCAGCTCCACCCTCGCCCCATCCTCCCTTCCCCACCTCCCGGGGCTGTTTGGTGCAGGGTGAGGCTCAGCTCCAGGACTCTGCGCCCGTCAGGGTTTGGTCCCTGGGCTGTGCCCATCCCGGCGCTGCCCCTGCAGGACCCCCCGGCTCTCCAATGCCTTTTAATGCTTCCCCAGGAGCAGCCCCCGGGCTCGCCCCGGCTGTCAGCGGCACCGTCACTCCAGCTGGAGTCCTGTTGCCAAGATATGGATTTGGTTTTAATAACAGTTAGTGCAAACATTGTAAATTTACTGCTGCTAGAGAGAGTTTTTGAAAATGTCCAACTCTGGCCATAATTTTTCACTCGCTCCAGCTGTTTGTGCTCTGCTCATACCTGACGTGCTGCTTTGAAATAGCAATCACTGTATTTATAAGAAGGGAAGGACTCATAAATATGTCAGGAGTGGAATATACAACGCCATATTTCACCATTTTCTATTTTAAAATTGTGAGTTATGGCTACAGAAATGTGGTCCCATTAAAGGTGATATGATGTATTTTGTGTCTTGTTCAGGAGCCCATCCATCACCCAGACAATAAAGAAAACCGCACTTACTTTTTTTCCCTGTCGTCTGTAATTTATGATGCCCAAAAAGCTGTAACCTTTTGGCAGGCTTTGCAGAAACTGCTGCACTGTTAGCAACTAAATAACCTTTTATAAGGTTTTAAATGTGTTGCTACAGTCTCAATGCACTTGCTGTATCGATCCAGAAGATCCTGCAAAAAAGGGGAAAGGAACATGATCTATAACAGGATCGATAACGGTGTATAGATTGTTGAAAGATGCTTCTAATGATTTTTGCCAGCCATCATCTTTCAACGTGCTGCTCCCCATCTTTGGGGCTTCAGTCTTTGCTCAAATTAATTAACCTTGCTCAGCTTGGCTGTGCCAGGGCTCCAGACAGGGCTGGGGAGGACACACCGTGTCCGCAGCCTGGTCAGTCACAGGGCTGGTGATAATGGGCATCCCTGGCAGGGACAGACCCCAAAACCGACCTGCAGGCCCCAGTAGAGCCAGGAAGGACAGGAAGGACGGGAAGAAGTGGGGTGTGCAGGAGAAGCCCTCCCACCAGCTCCCACTGCCCCTCCCCACTTTAGGGAAGGATATTTCTATTTTTTCCCATGGCAAAGCACTGTCCCTTCATGCGAAGCATGGGGCATCCATCCTCCTTCGGGCATCAGAACCTCTGGAATGCCCCAAACTTGGTGACACCCCAGACCCAGGGCCCGCTGGCCTCTGCCATCGTCTGATGCTCTGGCTGGTAGGTGCAGGATTCAATCATTAATCCTCATCCCAGCTCTAAAAGTGCTGAGTGGAAGGCAATTCCATGGAGAAGTCTCAGCGTTCAGAGGGGGATTTAATGGAAAATCAAATGGGAAGGAGCAGAGGCAGGAGGGGCATGGCCAGGCTCCGGAGAGCCCAGCAGAGCTTCCCTCCCGCCTGGCCACCTCGCTCTGTCATTGCTGTTTCCCCCCAAAGCAGCCACCAAATCATTATTAACGTTATAAATAAAGTGAGAGGGCAAGTTATTAAATGTAAAATATGTGGAGTCCTCCTCGAACTCACTGCGTAGTTCATAAATATGATGGCTTAATTTCATCTGTAATCCGAGCGGCTGATGAAGCATTACACAGCTCCCTGTTAATTGAAGTTGTTAACAAAGCTGAAGAGGGAGATTATTATGTATAGACTTTTATCCTTCAGGGGTATCATCATAACAGATCATAAATGGAAATGAATTCATCGCTCCCACATGCCATCGCCGCATCCCGGCACACAGTTTAATGCCAGGCGGGTGGCCAGCGCAGCCACGGGGATGGGACACAGGATGGATCCCACCTGGAAGGGTCCCTGTCCCCTTCCACAGCCCCAGCACTGAGCCCTGAGCCCTGCCAGGCTGGCCAAGGCCCACGGCTCTCCCGGCAGCACCTTCAGCATGAGGCTCCTGGAGCCCAGCTGTCGGTTTGCAGAACCTTTGGAAGCCTTTGGCTGTGATGTGTGATCGTTGCCATTGTCTGGGGCATGCCATACCTCAGGGAAGATGGAAAATCCATTCCCTGGGCCACTGTATCCCAGCCGGAGTGCTCACGTGCAGGAGGATCCTCTGAGCTCGGGCCAGATATTTACTGTGGGGCACGAGGCAGTTCCTGCGAGGGCACCTGGGGCTCCATTTATTTCCCAGCTCCATGGACAAAGGGTCATTACCATCCCAGACAGGAGCATCCATGTTTCCAGCACATTGCTTAAAGCAATATTTTTCTTTGGCCTCCAGTTGGCAGTGGGTTGTTTGTTATATGGAGAAGTGGCTGCCTGGTGTTAGGAGTGGTCTGGGAGGAGAATCTCTCTTCCCACAGCCATTCTGTGTCACCTGTGGAGCCCTGGGAGATGCTCCCACAGCCAGTGGGTGCCAGTGCCCAGCCCAGCCCCCCGAATCACCCTCTCAACAGCCAGGGGAGCCAGCCCAGCCAAGGGCTGCAGCCTCCATTTCTGGGCTGTGCTGCTTCCAGGTGGAGTTATGAAAACACACAATGGCGTTTCCTTCTCCTGGACCCCATCAGCTTTTTCCATCCAGCACATTATCCAGGAAATTCTCGTCTATACCTTAGAGGAGTTACTGTGATTATCTGGAACACGTTACTTGCACACAGCAAATGCAAATTAATGTAGTCTTCACATTTCGCCGTGGCAATAAAGGGGAATGTTGACATCAGCCTGAAAGTAGAATTAACTTTTACATGATGTGGTGTGAGCGCGAGGTGTTGAAACCTGCGGCCGAGACTTTCCAAGTCACAGTAAAGAACTGTTCTGGCAGCGTTTCCAGGAGCAGAGGTGAGCTGAGTGCTCTCTCTGTTCCAGCCTGGATTATTGCTTTGCCAGGCTTTCCAAACCCTGCCATTTTGTCTCGTTACCTCTAATGTGCTCCTTGCTTTATTGCAAGCTCATCTCCTTAGGAAGAGAGAGTTACAGCGCTGTCAGGCTCTGCTACTCTCCGATAAAGAGCCGGCGGCTCCCGGCAGCTCCGGCCTCCCCTCCCCAGCTAATCCCTGCAGCATCCCTGCTTTCATCGCGGCCTCAGGGACCCTCCGAGCCGGAGCAGACAAGGCTGGAGGGACGGATCCTGCCAGCCCCTCCGGATCGGTGTTAACACCTTGTCCTCGCAGCAGCGCCGCGTCACCCGAGCCTTAAATCACCGCCGAGGCTCAATAGGAAGGGACAAGGCTAAGAGCGCTATCGATCCCTTCTGCGCTGCGCGGCCTCCCAAATCCCACGGCCAGCACAAAACCTGGCGTGGAGCATCGGCTGCTGTCCAGGAAGGATGTCCTGGAGGCTTCTGAGCCCCCTGGCCCCCATCCCGCTGCAGTCTGACCGTGGTGCTTTGGGTTCTGGGTTTTGGGAGGTGCCTCTGCACAGGTTCCCTGTGAGCAGCCACAGCATCCCCACCTGTGGGGAGCCAAGGTGAGCGCACACAGAGCATCCCAGCGCCTTCCGCAGGATGGGGGAGAGCTGGGAACAGCTCTGGCTGCCCTGGGGGCTCACTGTGGCCCTTGGAGGGGTCAGCACCACCCTCCCTGGCCGGGCTCCAGGACAATTCAGGCTGAGTGGGCTGTAAAAGAGGAAGAAGGGAAAACAAATGATGCCAGCAGCAAGTGAAGGAAGTGTAGGAGCATTATGTAAAATATTAAATTTAATGCTATTCCATTTTCCATCTCAGTTATTAAATTAACTGAGAACTATGCTTGCACTTAAAAGATTCCTGTCATATTTTATGCACACGATGATCTCAGAGTAATTCGTGTTAGAAATATGTCATGTTAAATTACAGATACCAATAAACCTTACTTAAACTCAGCATTGATCATGTGTGGGAGATAAACTCCTCAGGGCCAGACCCCCCAGCTGTGCACCCCCGGCACTTTTCCCCACACTGGGATGGGACAGTGGGTGACAGAGGGGGGAATTTCCTTTCATCCCTCCCCACCAGCTCGAGCATCTCCCACCGCAGGGCTGGGGCCAGCTGGGCATGGCAGGGACACGGGGGACACGGGGGGCTTTATCTCCCAGGGAGAGCAGGCGTTGCTTGACGTGGTGGGAGAGCCGAGAGCGCCGGACGGGTGCGCGGAGCAGGGTGAGGGGTGATGGCTCTCCCTGCCGAGGTGACACCTCTTATCACCAAAGATTTCGTGTCACCGTATCAAACGTGGCTCAGTGAGAGTCTGTCTCCTTTGCGGTGTCACCTCTGCTGGCACCGGCGCGCTGTCCCAGCCGCCCCCTCCCCGCGTGGGTGGAGGCAACGACAGACGAAGCCTCGATGGTGTAGAGCCCACTCCTCCTCTTTTAGGGGTGCCAATATTGCCCCGCTCAGAGACACCCTGGCCCTGCAAATGGGGACCCTGGGGCAGGGAGGACAGCACCCCGAGATGCAGCCCATGGCTGCGGGGTGAGCTCCCGGAGCCCTCAGGGCCAGCGCCTGTCCTTGGCACGGGAGGGCAGCCCCGCTCACAGCTCCTGCCGGGAGAGCGAGCCAGAGCTGCATTACGAGGCGCCAGGCTCGGCGGGAGAGGGAAAATGCTAATAATAGGCCTGGGCAGAAGGGGAGCACAGTCCCTCCCTCCTGCACAGCCTCCTGCAGCCCCTGGTCATGTCACCCGGGGGATGCTGCTGGTCCGGGACCACCTGGGCAGTGGTGCCCCTGTGCCCGCACAGTCCCAGGGGACACATCCCATCCCCGTTGGGGCAAAGCCAGCACATGGGACAGCAGAGCCCTCAGTGGGGCAGGAGCACCGAGCCCCTTGCCGAAACCCAGCGTGTGGCCTCCCCAGGGCTCGCCCCGCTCCCACACTCCATGGCACAGCCCTCATGTGATCCAAGACTTGGCTTTCCCGTTATGAAAATCCTCTGCCTGTGCGCAGGAATCACAAGCTCTGGCTGCCCTGAGGCTGCTCCCGCCGCAGCTCTGAGGCTTTTTGGGGAACTTTGGCTTCTGCCTCCCCTTGAATGGAGCCGCTTGTTCTGGGAGGAGGGCGTTGGAGCCTGCGGTGGGTGGGAGGCAGCTGGGACCCTCCTCCCCCAGCCCAGCCCTGCGCTCCAAAGCCCTGGTGCCAACACAGGGAGCATCCATGGATGAGGGCAGGAGCCCCCAGGTGTCTGCACCTTGAGTGACCTGTTGGGAAGACCCCGGGACTGCTGCTGCTAATCCCGACCCAAGGAGCATCTGAAAGCTCCATCCATTTGTTCCTTTCCCTTTGAGAGTTTCCCAGAGGCTCCCCCAGGTCAATTCCTGCTCTGGTCATGGGTGTCAATGTGACCTGCCCAGAGCACGTCAGGGTTTGGACCAGCCCAGCGTGACCGTCCACCCTCAGCGTATGATGGCAGGGCTGTGACCATCCCTGTGGACAGCAAGTTCCCAGAACAGCCAGGAGCTTTTGGAGCTGCTCCTGTGCCATCTCGGGGCTGGCAGCTCCGGTGCTGAGCACCCCAAGCCGGGTCCTGAGCTCTCCCTTCCTTCCCCACCGCTCAGCATCCCTGGAACCAGCACAGCCCAACCTTTGCCACCATGGCCACACGGCACCACCGAACCACAGTGACAGCAGCTGTGACCTTGCAAACCTGAGCTCTGGTGGGCACCCCAGCCCTGCAGCAGGCACCCCACGGCCACGGGTGCCCCTGAGCACAGCCTCCCGCCGCCGGGGAGTAATTGGGTGCAGCAGCACATGCTGCGGGGCTGCTTTAATCCTGCTCCAGGTGGCTGCAATCCAGTGCAGGATTTACAGTGCCCTGACCCTGAGCTGTCAAGAAGGAACAGCCAGATTAATGGGGTGGGCGGGTTCGTGCAATAATCGTTTGTTTGATGTGACAAGCCTGATAGGCGTTGATTTACTTACAGACTGATAGGCTTTTAATTGAGCACCTCCGTCCCAGTCACATCAAAGGCAGAGGTTGACAAGGGGCCCCTTTTACCAAAAGCTCCCAGTGACTGACAGATCCTGGATGCTAATTCTCCCGGGGAGGGGGTTCCCTCTTTTCTCTTCTTGGTGGTTTTTTTATTCTCAGGCTGGGCCAGGCCGGGCGCAGAGAAAGCTCCTATTCCTGCAGGAGAGGGTGCCTCTCCTTACCCAGAGCCCTCCAGCAAAGCCGAGCCCCTCCGCACAGCCCAGCCAGGCTTTTGTTCCTCTCCACAAGGAGTTTTGGGGTGCCCCTGCCTCCTCCTGCTGCCAGGTGGCTGTGGCCATGATGCCCAGGATGTCACAGGCAGGAGGGCACCCAGGGACAGAGCTTCCTCCCGTGCTGTCCCCAGCACTGTCCCCACCGTGGAGCCGCTGTCCCTTGCACCCACCTTGTCCCTGGGGTGCCTTTCCTCCACCTCTTCCTTGGGTCCTGGGCCTTTGGGGTTGCTCTGGGTAGTTCCCCTCCTCAAGAAGAGGAGGGACATTTCCCTCTGGTTGTCACAGGCCAGTGCGGTGCCACACAGGTCTGGGGGTTGGCTGCACCCACGGCACCTTATCTCTGTCCCCAGAGCCAGGGGGGTGGCAGCCTCAGATGGAACCACTGTGACACCGACAGGAGCATCCCAGGCTGGTCCTGGTGGTCAGTGAGTGCCTGCCCTTGGCGTGCAGCCCATGCCTGTCACCAAACAAACCTCTGGGTCCAGCCGTGCCACTAAACAGACAGGAGATGGTCGAAATGAGCTGGAAAGTAGAGACAGAACCAACCCAGAGTTGTTTTGTGGTGATTTTCAGTGCCCCACCTGCTGGGTCTCATCACAGGGACTCAGATACTGCGATTTTGTGAATTGGGTTTTGCCCTGGATGGGCAAACAAAGTCACCTCGAGGTGAGTGCTGGGCAGAGGCGTGTGACGCTGTGTACAGAGCAGGTGTGCACCCACCAACACACCAAAGGGTCTGGAAAAGCAAAACCAAACCCAAGTGGCTCAGACATTCTGTGAAAGCCTTATAGGGGATTATGCTCTTAATGGGAAATTCAAGGATGTGGGTATAAATCACAGCCTTTCCCTCTAACCTGTGGGGTAGCATTTGCCTGAGCCTTTTGGGCTGGATTAGCTCTGTCTATTTAGGTTTTAAAGACTGATGTGTTTTTCAGTATCAAAATATAAATTATTTTTACTGTATCAATGATTAAATATTTTTCTTTGAGATCATAGAGTCCAAAAAAATAAATGTTTCTGAAAAGGCATTCAAAAAATTTAAAAGAAGAAAAAAATCCCTCTGAGAACCCCTTTTGTCATTTGCAACCAATAAAAATGCCTATTGTTATGAAGGGCTCATAAATAATCTGATTTTGGCATGCTTTCATACCATACAGAAAATGAATAAATTAAACTTGATTTACAGCCTTTTTCATTTTTATTAGAGTTGCTCCAAACATTTTCTGTGACGTACGTGCCAGATGAGCTGCACCGAATGGTTTGAGGCTCTGGCCCTGGTATTATAGAAATTAACTTGGTTTAATTTGCATAGTTTAATTAACTAATACTGGCAAAGAAAAAAAGGAAACCAGGGGTGAAGGTGATTTTTTTTTGTGGGTGTCTCAGGACTAAATGAACCCACTGAGGCCAATCCCCCAAAGTACCAGCACAGGGAAATGCTGGCACCCCACAGCGATTTTGGGGTGCCAGTGGTGACTGTGATGGAGATGGGGGGGTCACCATCACACCCCCGCCCACTTTAGAGATGGGGAAACTGAGGCATGGGAGCTCGGCTGCTTGGCACAGCTCTGTGCAGCACCAGCACGGGGTTAACGTGGGGGTTAGCAGAGAGAATACCCCAAACCATCCTGGCTACATCCCACGGCTGTGAGGACCCTCACTCTGATGGCACAGCCAAACCCTTGGAGATAAACAGGAACAGCCCCCCAAAAAGCCTCAGTTAAGTGACTGTGACCCTGGGCCAGCCCTGACCACCGGAGCTCCCTCCCTGCCTCCCTCCAAAGCTCTTCCGTAAGTGTGGGATGTTCTCCTCCCCCTTCTGCAATTTATCCCGTAGAATTTCCCACCAGGAAACAGCTTCATTACATCAACAACAGGAAGACCCCACTGATTTGTCACACAGAAAAGCAGCTGTTAGTCACACATCAAGGGAACAGGGGAGGGAAAAAACCCTTCACCTTTTTTTGCTTTAATGTTTGTAGAGTTAATGGCTCTGCGGAGGGAAGTGAGTCCCGGCCATTCCATAACTAACCATCACCAGCGAGGATCAGTTAATATCCAAGTGTCTTCCTGCTTTTCCTGCTACATGATTGCTTTGGAAAGAAAGATTAATTCCAACTTTAAAAAAGAAAACACTATTTTTATCATTGCCAGGAGTCTATACGGGCTTAAAAAAGAAAAAGCACTTGCTTGTCGTTTTACATCTTGCAATTTTGTCAGTTGTTTTAAAACATGTCTCCTGTAATAAATAAGATCATTTTTATGCACTTGTTCTGCAGCTAAAAGCAAGGCCTGAGCTGGTGCTGCGTGGGGAGTGGAGAGACTCGGGGATGGAGCAGGGCAGGGAAAACGCTGACTCGAAGGTTTTGCTCCCAGGGAGCAGCCAGAGGGGCTGGGGGCGGCGAGGGAGGATTTACCTGGAAACAGCAGGTGCACCACGGGCACTGTGGTGCAGGTAAAGGGTCAGATTTAGGATATGCCTTGGACCCTCATCCTGCAGCAGCGGCCAGAGCCATCCCCCAGCTCCCCCACCACTGTCTGGAACCTCCGTGGAACCCATCCAGGGACCCAGGCAGGGGCCGTCCCTCTGCCCTGTCCCTCTGCCCTGTCCCTCTGCCCTGTCCCTCGTGGCAAATGTCCCCTCACTGCCCTGCGGAGGTGGGAGATGGTGCCCACCCTCCACACCCCACACACCCCCAGCTCCCACTATCCCATTTTCCCTTAAACTGTGTCCAGCAGCAATGAAACAGGAGAGATCTATTTCAGAGTCAAAGCACAGCAGAGTTAGAATGATTTAAATTCATGTCTTATCTTATCCCACCACAATTTTCTGTGCAGGTTGCAGCACTCGGATGCCTCTCTCCATCCTGCCTTCTCTGCACCCCCTGGCCCTCAGGATGCCAGTGCCATGGGACAGAAAACTCCTGCTCAGACTCATCCCAAGTTACTGGAAGATCTCAAACTTAAAGAAAAACTCAATTCCCTCTTCCCCAGCCTCACTTCACAGGTCACAAAGACATCGGAGTCCCTGAGCTTCATTAGGGCTCTGCACGGGAACTCATCCTTGGCAAAATCAAACCTCCTTAACGGCAGCCCAGGTGGGGCAAGTCCTGCTTAGGGACGAAAACACCATCAGTCATCAGTAAAAGTGCTCCCCAAGGCTTCTGGTCTTCTTTGGCTTTGCTTCTATCCCAAATATTTTGCTTTTCCTTTGGTGCTGGTGTTATTTTTGTTGGGCAAGGGTCTCACTGTTTTTATTTGAATTTGGGCAATCTCTGAGCAGAGAGAGGCTTGTCATGGAGCAGAACTGGACATGGACTAGGGAAGTTTAACTTTCTCCCCTCTGGTTACTGTTCCCCTTAATAAAAACAGGAGCCTCATGGATTTTAGAGCAAAGGATCCAACTAGTGCCATGAACAGCACCAGCATGGAGCAAGATTCATCATTACCCACAACATCCCTTTGATGAAGCTTTAATCCAGCAAACACAAGCTGATCCAGCCATGGTCTCTGTGTGCCAGCACCAGGGCAGGATCAGGCCTTGGGAATGACCTGAGGTTCAGGGAAGGACAAACAGCCCTGGGGGCACTGCTGCTCCGTGCCCTCGCTCCGCTCCGGCGGCATCGCCGCTGCTCTTACGCACTCGTCCCACCTGATTTTAGGTTTCTCTGTTAAGGCCTTGTTGTTGTTGGCGAACAACTCGAGTGACTTTGAGGAAAGCCTTTTTTTTCTGTTTCCTCCTTCCTTGAATGGCTCCTTTGAACGGCAGCGCCTCTCCGCTTACATCCCGCTGTCCGGATTGAATCAATCTTGCGGTCAGCTTTGGGAGAGTGAAAAAAAGAGAAGAAAAAAGCCTCACAAAGAGGGAAAATTGACAGGTCCGACCCTGGGCGTGATTGATAGTGGTTGGACAAGCAGGACTGCATGTCAGGCAGCGCTGGGCGATGCCAGCACTCACTGGGGAAATCCAGCAAAGCCTTTTTTCCCAGAACCTGGAGCACTGGGCTTGGAGAGGGGTGGGCACATGAACTTAATAATAGCAACATTGTTGGAACATAGAGCATCTGTCAGGAGTTAATATGATTAATTAGAGGTGTCTGTCTCTCCCCCTCTTTCCCCTCTCCCTCGCTGGGTAGGCAGGAGGGACCTAAAACACAAACTCAGGGAGGGCAGAGGTGGGGCCAGAATGGGCACCCAGCCCCACATCGCCTTTCCCCAGGCCAAAGGTCCTCAGTTCTCATCCCATCCTGGCCCCCACAATTTTCTTCTGTCACTCCACATCCCATTGCACATCTCTCCCCAAGCCCCCATTGTGCCACCATGTCCCACCTGAAGCCCAGGAGAGCGAGGGATGCAGCTCTCACCCCAGCAGGACCCCAGAGCCTCACATGCAGGACATCGCTTGGATAAAGCTCCAGGATTTAGCCATGTGCCTTGGCTCCTCATGGATAGAGCCTGGCTGAGCTTGGCTGGTTTTCATCCCCCACCCCCCTCCCCCAAACTGAAGCCCCAGGGGTTTGTGAAATTAATTCAAGGATGTCTGGAAAAGGTAACTAGAAATAGGAAGTTAATTGTTGGAAGTTAATTAGTTATACAGCAGCCTGCACTGGCACCTGAAGATTTTTAAGACTCAGCAAACCACAGAAAGGAGAAAATGCCTGGAAAAAAGGTGTTGTAGGTTCATAAGGGAATTGCCACTTTGTGAGAGCCCTGAGTTCAGGTCAGCAGCCCCTCGCCTTGGGTGGCACCAGGACAGGGCACAGGTGTTGGGTGCAGGGTCAGGGCGGTGGCAGGGCACAGGCACTGGATGCACATTTGGGTGCAGGAGCTGTGCTGTGCCAGGCTGATCTTATCTAAGTCATGCCGTGGCAGCAGCGCCATGCCACAGTGTGCCAGCTGAGCCATGCCATACCATGATCAGCCACGCTGGGCATGCCATTCCAGCTGAGCTGTGCCATTCTAAGCTGTGCCAGCAGTGCCATGTCAGCTGAGCCATGCCATGCCAAGGTGTGCTGGCAGTGCCATCCCACAGCAAGTCCAGGTGTGCCAGCAGTGCCCTGCCATCCAAACCGTGCCATGCCAAGGTGTGTCAGCAGCATCATGTCATGCCCGGCCAAGGTGTGCCAGTGGCATTATCCCATGCCATGCCATGGTAGGCTGTGCCAGCAGTGCCATGCCATGCCGAGCTGTGCCAGCAGTGCCATGCCATGGTAGGCTGTGCCAGCAGTGCCATGCCATGGTAGGGTGTGCCAGCAGTGCCATGCCATGCCATGCCAAGCTGTGCCAGCAGTGCCATGCCATGCCATGCCGAGCCGTGCCAGCAGTGCCATGCCATGGTAGGCTGTGCCAGCAGTGCCATGCCATGCCATGCCAAGCTGTGCCAGCAGTGCCATGCCATGGTAGGCTGTGCCAGCAGTGCCATGCCATGCCATGCCGAGCTGTGCCAGCAGTGCCATGCCATGCCACGCCAAGCTGTGCCAGCCGCACCGTGCCGTGCCGTGCCGTGCCGTGCCCTCCGAGCCGCTGGCCGCCGGCCGCGCTCGGGCCGGTGCCGGTGCCGGTGCCGGTGCCGGTGCCGTGCCGGTGCCCGTGCCGGAGCCGCGGCTCTCCCCCGCGCGGCGGCGCGGGGCGGTGGCGGTGGCGGCGGAGCGGCGGCGGCTCGCCCCCCCCACCGGCGGCTCTCCCCGCCCCGGGGGCCCGGCCGGGCGCGGATTGGTGCGCGGCGCCGGCCCCCTCGGAGCGCGGCCGCCATCGGGGCTATTTGACGTGTCGGTGGGGCCGGGGAAGGGCTTCGTCTCGCCGGGGCCGCCGCCGCCGCCGCTCCGCCGCCCGCCCGGCCCGGCCCGGCCCCGCGGAGCCCGGGCACCCCCCCCTTCCCCCCGCCCCAAATGAGCGGCGCTCCCGGCGGGCCCCGGCCGAGGACCCCGCCGAGCCGCGGAGCCGCGGCCGCCCCGTCGCCCCGGCCGCCCCCCGCCGACCCGCTGCGCCAGGCCAGCCGGCTGCCCATCCGCGTCCTGAAGATGCTCAGCGCCCACGGCGGCCACCTCCTGCACCCCGAGTACCTCCAGCCGCTCTCCTCCACGCCCGTCAGCCCCATCGAGGTCAGTGCCCGCCGCCCCCGACCGCGGCTCGGAGCGGACCCGCGCTCCCCGTGCTCCCGGCCGGGCTCTTCCCAGCCCGGTGCTCCCGGTTCTCGCGTCCGGGCTCTTCCCGCCCGGCGCTCCCGGCATTCCCGGCCGGCGCTCCCGGTTCTCCCGGCCGGGCTCTGCCCTGCCCGGGGTCCCCGCTCCCCCCACCCGTTCCTTCCCTCCCCCGCCGCCGCCGCCGCCGCAGCCCCGCTCCCCCCCACCCCACCCGGTCCCTCTTGTCCCCGGCCGGGCGCGTCCCCCCGCCCCGTCCCCCCCATCCGTGCGCCCTGGCTCGGCGCCGGGCCCGGCCCCGGGGTTTCGGGGGGTGGGGGGAGGCCGGTGCGGGGGCGCCGTCGGGGTCCCCCCTGACCGGCTCCGCTCCGCCCGCAGCTGGACGCCAAGAAGAGCCCGCTGGCGCTGCTGGCCCAGACCTGCTCGCAGATCGGCAAGCCCGACCCGCCGCCCTCCTCCAAGCTGAACGCCGTGGCCGCCGCCGCGCCCGCCGCCGAGAAGGAGCCCTCGGCCCGGCCCGCCGCGCTGAAGCCGCCGGGCAGCGGGGACGCGCCCGCCGAGGACAAGTCGAGCTTCAAGCCGTACTCGAAGGGCGGCGGGGAAGCGCGCAAGGAGGGCGGCGCGGACAAGGCCGGCTTTCGGGTGCCCAGCGCCGCGTGCCCGCCGTTCCCCCCGCACGCCGCCGCCTCGCCCGGCGGCTCCCGCGGGGCCTCGCCGCAGCACCCCGACCCCAAGGGCGCCGAGGAGAAGAAGGAGCCCGAGGGGAGCAAGCCCAGCCCCGAGGGGACGGGCGGGGGGCTGGTGCGCGGGGCGGTGGAGCCCGGGGCGCACGGCGAGCCCCCCTCGGGCCGCAAGTCGGAGCCCCCCGCCCTGCCGCCCGCCGGCCATGTGGCCCCCGTGTCGCCCTACAAGCCGGGCCACTCCGTCTTCCCCCTGCCGCCCTCCAGCATCGGCTACCACGGCTCCATCGTCGGCGCCTACGCCGGCTACCCGTCCCAGTTCGTGCCTGGGCTGGACCCCACCAAGCCGGGGCTGGTGGGCAGCCAGCTGCCGGGGGCGCTGGGGCTGCCGGGCAAACCTCCCAGCTCCAGCCCGCTCACCGGAGCCTCGCCACCCTCCTTCATGCAGGGATTATGCCGGGACCCGTATTGCCTGAGCTACCACAGCGCCTCACACCTGGGCTCCAGCAACTGCTCCAGCTGCGTGCACGACCCCGGCAGCCTCAAGAGCGGATACCCCTTGGTGTACCCCACGCACCCCCTGCACTCGGTGCACACCACGCTCTCCTCCAGCGGCACCCCCAGCCTGCCCGGCCACCCCCTCTACACCTACGGCTTCATGCTGCAGAACGACCCCCTGCCCCACATATGCAACTGGGTGTCTGCCAGCGGACCCTGCGACAAGAGGTTTGCCACCTCGGAGGAGCTGCTCACCCACCTACGGACCCACACGGCCCTGCCGGGGGCCGAGAAACTCTTGGCGGGTTACCCTACCTCCGGGCTGGGCTCCGCGGCCTCCTGCCACCTGCACCTCCCGCCCGCCGCCCCCGGGAGCCCCAACACGTTACCGGCCTCGCTCTCCTTGAGGAGCCCACACACTTTGGGACTAAACAGGTACCACCCCTACGGCAAGAGCCACTTGCCCACGGCCGGCGCCCTGCCCGTGCCCTCCTTGCCGGCCGCCGGACCTTACTACTCCCCGTACGCGCTCTACGGCCAAAGACTCACGTCAGCTTCCGCACTGGGATATCAGTAACCACCGCGGCCCCGGCCCGGCTCAGCCCCCGAGCCCCAGCCCCCCGCACCCTCCTTGGACTCTGTATTTATTACTGTATGTTAGCTTAAAGCTGGGAATATAAGTGCATTATACACCAATGAATCAATGGTATGCAAAAGTCTGTGTCCAAAAAAAAAAAAAAAACCCGAAAAAAAGAAAAAAAAAACCCTCTTTACTTTGCAGGTGTGGGGCTTTGATTTTCCCTTTCTGTTTCTTTTGAATTTTTTTTTTCCTTCTCCTTCTTAATTTCCCCCCTGAGAAATTCTTGCATGACTCCTGCCACACATGGAAAAGCAAAAAAAAAAAAAAAAAGGCATTTTTCTCCTCCCCTCTGCGTTTATCGCTCTGGGATTCTGTTCTCTGCATTTGTAACTTGCAGATGTAATTTTTTTCTTATTTTTAATTTTTGGGGTTTTAAATTTTTTTTTCCTCCTTCTAAATTTTTTTTTTTTTTTAATTTTTTTCTGTTTCTCCTTTTTTTTGTTTTTGTTTTTTTTGTTTTTTTCTCCTTTTTTTGCGCTGTGTTCGGGGCCGGGGGGCTGCGGACGCCAGCCGGGCGATGGTCGCCCCAGGCTGTGCTCCCCCCGCGGCCGTGCCCCGCCGTGGGCTGCAGGACCCCGCGTGTCCCCCCCATCCCGGGGGGGCCGGAGGAGCGGCGGGCGCAGCGGCAGGACCGGCAGCCCCGGGTGGGCGGACGAGCCCCGGTAAGTCTGATTTTGTTAATAAACGGCTCTTGGTTGTACCCACGCTCTGGTCTCGTCTCGTCCGTGCCCGGGGGTCCGGCGGGGGCCGCGGGGTCCCAGCACCATCTAGCGGTGGTGGCGGCGGCAGGACCGGGCACCGGAGCCCCGCGGGACCGAGCGCCGGAGCCCCGGGTGCGGTCCCTGGCGCGGCCCGGGGGCTCCGCGCCCCGTCCCCCTCCCCGCGCCTCCGTGCCCTCGGGGTTCCCACGCGTGGCGGCCGAGGGAAGGTTCGGGAAGGCGTTTGAGCGGGATCAGTGCGGGAGCCCCGGTGCGCCCAGGTCGCTGCAGACAGTGGGTGGTCACCCCCTCCCGGGGGTGCAGTTTTTGGGGTGGAATTGGAGTAGAAGTGGGGTCCCGGACCGCGGTGTGAGGGCAGCTGGGAGCTGGTGGGATCCTGTGTGCTCCCATTTAATCTTTGTGCCAGGAGAGGAGGGTAATGAATGCTCTGACATGGTCTCACTCCATCCCTGCCGTGTTGGGGACTCAGCCGGGTAGGGGGCTCTGTCCACTCCGTTCCCCAAGGAAAGTGCTTTTACTCCAGCAGTGGAACCCCCGGCCAAGCCCCTGACCCCCTTGAAACCTCGCACGCCCCATTGTCCCACACCACTTATTTTTTTCTGCCTCAGTCCTGTTGCGTTTCAGTGAGTCATGCAATTAATCCCTGTTAATTGCCTTCTCGATATTGCTTTATGCCCTGTGTTTAAATTCCTTTGTGTCCTTTGAGCTGAAAAATAATGCGCTGAGAACAGGGACTGCTTTTGCCGAAGGGATTTTTATTTTCCTGCCTGTGCCTCGAGCGTGGCCACGGGCATGCGGCCAGTGGGAGGGCCCAGCCAGGGTTTCCTATGGCAATGGGAGAGGTTGGTGACCAGTTGGGCTCCATTCCGCGCTCCCCAGGTCTGGGGGAGGCTGGTTTTGGGGGTCACGGCTGCCCCTTGCCCTGTGCGTGGACATGGCTGGGGTCTGGTGGTGCCCGCGGTGGTGTTGCTCCCTCCAGGTGGGATGTTTGCTGGATGAGGGCCTGGGGTTTGCAGGACTGGGGTTGGAGCAGGGGGGGTTTGCTGAGGATGTTTGCTCTGCCCGGTGGGCACAGCAGAAGGGGGTGCTAGGCCCAGGCTGGTGCAGCCCCTCCGGTGTCTCCTGTATCCCTCGCGATGCTGAGCTCTTGGGAGCTGATGTTGGCCGTGGAGCAGTGTGTCATGGGCGATGGGCAGAGCAGCTCCAGTGTGTTCCTCCTGCGGCATTGGAGGTATCCAGACCCCCTGTCCCTCGGGAGTGTTGCTCCTGCGTGGATGTGGCCCCCACTCCCCCCGGTGTGTCAGCTTCGCTCGGGCACTGCCAGTCCGCAGCATCAGTCCTGGGCCGCAGCTTTGAGATGCTGGGCCTGTCGTGGCCAGGCACATCGTGCCACGGAGCAGGAGGGCGATGCCGCAGAGCCTCAAGGCGCCGTAGCCCAGTGCCAAAACCAGCGCACCCAGCGCGGCCACTCCGGTGTCAGGGCTGCCGGGGCCGTGCCACGCGCCAGCCATGGAGCAGCCGGGGCAGGGGGCATGGGGCTGCACAGCCCTTATCCTGCCAGAGCTCTTCTCCCAGAGCTGCCGGGTGCGTCCCTCCTTACAGCAAAGCTCCATTCCTTCTCTTCCCCAAACCCTCCTGACACCAGAATGGTCCCCGCTCCAAAAACGAGCCCGTGCACCTTCCCTTTGCCCGCGGTGGGGCTGGATGCTGTTCGGATGCATCCTGCCATGCAGGAGGTTCCCTGAGGAATATTTTTCCCCTCCCTAAGGACTGCAGCAGCAGGGCCAGACCGTGTAAACACTGCGAGTATCATCTGATAGCGGCGGCACTTGGGCTGGAGCTGCTGGGGAACAGTTGCATTGCCAATATATTAAATAACTCACGGTGTAATGTATGCCCAGGTTATTGCGGAATTCATTTTATAATAAGAGCACTGGGATGCACTTTATTAATCATTCTGTCTAACAACCTGCACTCCACAGTTTCGGTTTGATTTGATTCAATCCTGTCTTTCTGCAAAATATATGGCTGAGTGGGTCGGATAATGTATGGCTTAATTTAGAGTTGTATGGGTTTGAATTACCATTTTCATAATGTGCTGTGCATTAATGTGTTGCATCATTTATACAGAAAATGTGCAAGGTTTCAAACCTCTCCAGGAGGCAAAAGTCACCTAAAGGGAACACGGAGAGACAGAAAAAGACCTTTTCAAACCCAGCTGGGGCTAGGAGGACACCGGTGGCTGTTGGACATGGGGACAGCAGTGTTGGGGCCGTGCTGGTGGCTCCTTTCCCCGTGGCACAGCAGTACCTTCTCCTGCTCACCCCAAGCTGCCAGGGACTTACAGCGCTTGACTCGCCGGTGACCCCAGTGCCGGCGCTCGCCGAAGTCGCGCCCACCGTCACTCACCCCGCGCCGTGAGGAAAAAGCTCTGATTATCCAAATACAGTCATTAAAGGGGAAATGTGTTTTTAGGACTGTCAGAGTGATTAATGAGGGTTAGCAATCCTTGCAAATGCACTTGTTTAGTCTAACTGGCAGCCTCTCCTTTGCTATTGATTTATCGTGGCAGTTGCTGGGGCCGTGGTGTGTGTGGAAGGAGCGGGGCTGCGGCGGGACTGTCGGAGCACGGCGAGGGGCCCGGCCGAGCGGCACGGCACGCTCTGCTGTGCCGGAGGCAGCCGAACAAAGGCAACATTATACCCTGTGCCGGGGAAGGAATGACTTGGACGCACACGCTGAGCCGCTCCGCGTGCCTTATAAATATCCCCGTCTGTAAAGCCTGAAGCCCAGCTGACCACAGCCACGCTGTCCGTCCAATAAATACGTGAATGAAAGAGCCAGGCCCTCTTTTTTCTTGTTGTTTTCCTTCCTCTCCTGCACAAAAATCCCCGATGTCTTTTAGGTGATGCAGAGGTGGCTGCCCGCAGACGTACAAGGCGTTTCAGAGTCCAGAGCAGAGCACAGCGTCCTCGAGGGCTGGAGTCTGCCCAGGGGTCAGGCTGGGATGCAGAGGCATGGGCCGGAGCAGAGCCATGGTGGGTGGATGAGAAGTTTCTCAGCTGCATAAAGCAGCTTTTCTTTCCACGTGAGCACTGGTGGAAGCCACGGAGAACATGGGCTCTATTTGTCCTCAAAGTGGTGTGGACGTCTCCTGCCCCCTCACCAGCACCCCTGTGCCCAGCCCGGGAGCAGGGGTTTGCTTTGGGAGATGCTTCGTGCTGCACAAGCGGAGAGCAGACCTGGAGGGACAGAGCCGTGCTCGGAGATGGCAGCGGAGTTCCTGTGCCAGGGCTGTGTGCTGGAGCCCCGCAGGAAGGGAGCAGCTGGAGTAGCCAGCGGTGACACCGAGCAGATGGGGCAGCACCAGGGTGTGGGGCTGCCCTGGGCTGGCACCGTGAGCACAGCCCCACCGGAGCCCCTGGCCTGGGGTTTGCCTCCGAGGAGGCGAGAGGAGACAGGCAAAGACCTCAAGGCACCCAAGCCAGAAGAGTGTGGGCAAGCACCTGGGGCACTGCAGTGGCCAGGAATGCCACGGGTGGGAGTGGACTTTCCTCTGGCTCTGGATAACAGCTGAAGAGCTGCTGCTGCATCTGCCCTGGCCATGAATCAGTGTGTGGAGCAAATCCTGCAGCAGCAAATGCTCCAGCAGCTCTGGTGCCAGCTTCCAGCAGCAATACAGTGACATCTTCCTCGCCACACCAGGACACCCCGCCTTGGCCAATCACCAGTGACCCCATGAGAAGTGCCCAGTGTGACCATGGCCATGGTTTCCCTCTTCTGCAGTGTCTGATCAGCGTGACAATCCAGCACAGGGCCCTGGCAGGTGACAAACCCCTGGTTCTGAGGCTCCGTTCTGGGCCATGGCTGTTCCCTCACACAGGTTGACACCGGAGTGTGGGAGTGATGCCACTCGTTCCTGCGGCGCCCCAGTCACAGTGATCCCTCTGTTTATTGTGATGAATAACTGAAGAGTGCTGATTCCTTACACACAAACATTTCAGCTGAACCTCACTGGAAAGTGCAGGGGAAGGCGCTCAGCCGACAGCTCCGTGTACAGAGCATGGTCCTGGAGCTCGAGTCACAATAACAAACAGATTTACACACACCGTTGTGTTTTCTAAAGGTGTTTGTGGAAATCTCCCGGAGCAGCTTTGCATTACTTCATCCCACCTTCCAACGTGGTGCCGGAGATGGGATGGGGGATGAGACCTGCATGAGGATGGTGCCTTTGCAAAAGCTGACACTGGAATGCTGACGCCGTGCCATCAGAGCTGACCCTGATGGGCTGAGCAGAGCTGGACAGGACACACAACAATGTGCAGGGTGCAATGTGACCTCTGCCAGCACCTTGTGGTGAATCCAAAATTCATGGATCACGCCTCCTGGCCAGGCAAAATTTGGAAGCAGGTGAACAACATGCTGCATCCTGGGCATCTGGTGGCTTTGGGGGCTTGATAGACCCCTCCTGCAGACACCTCAGTGGATCAGAGAACCGAAATGGCCTTTTTTTTGTCCCCCACATCTGCAAAGGGCAGCTGCCCAGCAGCACTTGGGGCTGTGCCAGCGCCCACCACAGCAGGCCCTGCATCTCCACCGGTGTACCCATGGGAGAGGATGCTGCTGCACCAAAGGAAAAGGGACCAGTGGGAGCCTGAGGTCACAGTGCCACCTCTCCATGAACAGCTCTTGCAGGAGGGGTGGCTGGGGGGCTCTGAGAGTGGACAGGAGAGAGATGAGGACTGTTAAAGATGTTCTGGATCTTTCCTGCTGAACCTTCATCTTCTCTGCACTTCCCCTTTGCTGGCGAGGGAGGAAAGGAGAGAGTGGAGCAATCAAAAGCTTTGCTGTATTTTTCTCTATGGATGAGAAGGAATGGGGCTGCTCATCACTGAGGACAGCAGCAAGGCAGAGCTCCCATAAAAGTGACTCCTTGTTTCTGCTGGAGCAGTGTTGCCTTCATGGGGTTTTGTTCTGGGTCCCTGCACGATCTTGGTAATGTCCAACAGGCTGGAGCAGGACAGTCCTCCTCAGAGGTGAGAAGAGCCACGTTCTGGACAAAATGGAAACAGAGACAAAAGCGCTTCATTCCTTCTGGGGCTCCCACAGCCTCTTGGACTCTGGTTAAGTTTTGTGTTGGGAACAACTGGGATGGATGGGGCTGGCTGGGTGCGTGCCACGCCAGCTCCGAGGGCTGCAGAGATGCACTCTGTCCCCATTGCTGCCTCGATAATTCCCACAAGGAATTATCTCCTGGCACAGAAATCCTGCTGCCCTGGGGCAGTCTTGGGGGGCTCCTACCTAGGGAACACCCCAAGGGTTCAGCAGCCGTTCACCTGCTGTAGGAATGTCCTGGTGTGTGGCAGACCCTGAGCCCTCCTGGCCACAGGGGAACTAATCAGGGCACTGATCTGTCACGCTGGATTTGGGGTCTGGCTCTGAGCACTGGGGGTGTCCACAGCACCCGCGTGCTCAGGGTGAGTTTGGGGGAGATGGAGGCCAGGGCAGGGCTGGCAGCTCTGGGATGCTCTGTGCCAGCAGGGCACGGGGAGAGCTCAGCACCACAGCCAGAGCTTGGGCATTTTGGGCACACCCCACATCTCCACTGACACCCCGGGGCAGCGCTGGGCTCGTGGGGAGAGGGCTGTTCTCTCCGTGGAGCCAGCGCAGTGCCAGGGATGCTGCTGGCACCCCGGGGTGCCCCTGCTCATCCCTCTCCCCGTGCCCTTCTCCTGCCGCCGGGAACAGCCCTTTCATCTCGCGGGGAGGTACAAATGGAGCTGTCAGATGCCATCAGCCCTGCGATATGACAGGTTGTGGGGCCGGGGCCCCTCGAACAGAGCAGCCTTGTCTGTCAGAGCCGCCTGACACTCCCCATAATGGCCAGATGGATGAGACTCTGAAAGTAGGGCCCGGCGCGTTTTCAACTCTATTTTGGGTGAAAACACTTCTTGAAAGATCTTGAAAGGAGCTGGCAGTTTAGTAGTTCAAATGATTAATGAGCACTGGCTCTGCCGGGTGGATTTCTCGCGCCGTGCCAGCAGCTGGGCTGCTCCAGCGGGCCAAGACACGCCGCGCTCCCCCCGCGCCCCCCGCGCCCCCGGCTCCCCCGAGCCCCCCTGGTTTTCCCGGAAATGACACCAACGCGACAGGCCCTGCATATGGAAAAAGTTAAATATAAATTACTGCTGAAAGAGGCCTCGCTGAGCGGAGTTAGTTAAAGATGTTTATGGATTCAGAAACACGGGCCTGCATATGTATTTAGGGATGACAAATGTGATTCAATAAGTCAGGAATTTCTCCGTGGGCTGAGGCGGGACCCGCGCGGCGCGGGTGCTGCTCTGGGCTCTCCGGCTCAGTGCCATAAATCCTGCAGACAGGCTCCTTGTTCCTTCCCGGGCTGCTTGGGATTGATTTTCGTTTTTTCCCTGGATCACACCAACTCGCTGCATCTCCTGCGCTTGGGATGTGACAGCACAGCTCCGAGCCTGCACCCTCCACGGGTGTCCCCTGAGGCAGGTTTGGAGGGCTTGGGAAAACCCGCTGGATGCTCCATGTGGGGACCATGCCATCCACACCGCCAGTGCCAGGCACGTCCCTGTCCCCGAGCTCTCCTGTCCCCCCACGGAGCTGTGCTCGGAGCAGCCGGACCCTTCAGGACTGTCAGGGGATGATTAATGACCAACAGCTCCAGAACTGCCCCCATTGCCAGTTTGGGGTTTGACCCAGTGCTTAATGAGTTCAGCTCTAATTCTGCAGCCCCTCCATGTGGGCAGCTGGGGGGGTCTCATGGAGCCCGGGGGGCACCACACAAACTTCCTCGTGTTCCTACTGCTCTTTGGTGTCTTGCTTGAGGTGTGCATCAGAGACCACAGCAAGAAACCCCGAAACTAAACTCCAGCTGCTGCGATGGGGGCCAGGGAGGGATGCCAGATCCACGGCAGGGGTGCCAGGTCATGGCAGGGACGCTGGATTTGGGGTGACAACCCCCAGCAAACCTGCAGCAACGGGCGGTGCAGGAACCATCCCCTGGCTCCCTTCATCCCACACCTCTGTGGGGCTCAGGGGGAAGTGCCTTTCAGGGGGTCAGTGCCCGGCCAGGCCTTGGACCCACATCCACATTCCTTTGTCCTGATTTTATTCGTTAGCAGCGTTTGGCCTGGATATGGAGACAGCTAATGAGGGACGGAGTTTATTGCAGTTTGGTTTTTCTGTTAAAACAATACAATAAAATAAATGCACTTGGAAATCTGGTCTGTGTTTGTACATAGGAGATTTATGACTCTGAAGGCTTCCAGAGAGACGCAGCCTTTCATTCCCTTCCTTATTGGAACAGATCATGTTGCAGAGTTTAAAGGCCTCTGGAGTTGTGATTTATTTGAAGGGAGAAATAAGGGAAATCCAACTATCTGTTCCCTGGCTTGGATCATCCAGTAACTCCTGGCCAAGAGGATGGATCTGCACCTCCTCCACATTTTTTTTTTCTTTTTCCCTCCTGTCACTTACATTATCCTGCTCTAAATATATCACCGAACCAGGGATGACTCCTGACCTGGGCTTCAGCACCTCGCCGAGGTTTCCCCAGCCCTTCCCGGAATCCCACAAATAAATCTCTCTCCTGGAGCCCTGTCTGAGCTCCTCCACGCTGCTGATGGGACAGGACCCGTGTGAGGCCGGCTGCTGCCTTGATCCAGAGCTGAGGTGAAGGCAAGGATCTTGGGGTTATCTCAGGAATCGGGCAATAAATTGATGTCACCAGTCCCTGCTTCCTTTCACAGGAGCCCTTTTCCCTCCCTTGCTGCTCTCGTGGGCAGAGAAGAGCACGGCAGCTTAGATCCAGGTCAGGATTTGTGCCTAAAAAAACCTTTTCCACGAATTTCCTAACCCGCCAGCCCCTGCCCTGTTTCTCTAACTCAGCAGGATGATGCTGCAGCTCCCACATCACAGCAGAACCGCACTCCAGGCCGGGGTTGCCACTGCCACCTCCTCCCATCCTCGTGGAGGAAAACTGTGTTTTTCCCTTCTCTGAGGTTTCCTGCTCCCCAGGGATGAAGCACCTGGATGGCTGTTGTGGGGACAACCAGAGCACCACCACGATGGCTCTGAGCTGCTGTGGGGCACCCCAGCCCATCCCAGCCCCCCCGGGGGTTCCCAGCAGCAGGAACAAGGTGAGATCATTCCCTGAGCCCAAACCAGCCTTTTTTTGGAAGCATTTGGCATTTACAGGCCGGAGTTTCGTGGGTTCTGGTGCAACTCCTGCTTCTCCCTGGTACCAGGTACCTCGTGGACATTTGGGAATGATGAGTTTTGGCCCCATCAGCACCGTCCATCCTTTGCTGTGCTGTTGGGACACACGTGGGAGGGCAATTCTGTTCTTCATCGTGACCACCTCACTGCAGGTCAGGGAAGGAGCGACCGAGGCTTCCAGCTGAGGAGGGGACCTGGCGCTGCTGTCCACTCTCCTCCTGCTGTCCCAGCTCCATCCCAGCTCTTCCAGCCCGTGTTTTTGGTGGGGTGTTCTCTCCCCCGGCACAGACTGGCTCTGTTTGCCATTAGCTTCCCCCCCCACCCTAGGAGCCGATCCCAGCACTAATTCTCACGCATGTTTCGGGTAAATCTACTTTCTTTCCCGGGATGAATTGTGGTTTCCAAGCACCATTAATCATTTCCCTTTAGAAAACAGCATCGGGGGGCTGGAAACACATTGCTCCTTTATTTACTGGGGGATGACCTGGCACGCTGGCGCCCGGCCACGGGGCTGGCGCCTGTGGGATGACGAGGGCCGCGGAGAGAAGCCTCGGGGCGAGCTCCCCTCCTGTGCCGGGAATTGGTTCCCACCGGGATCACCTCCCCCAGGACAAACCCCCCAGCCCTTGAGCAGGGGCTGGTGGAGCTAGAGGATGGTGATGGAGAGCAAAATGCTGGGAATGCCATGTGCTTTAATGTTCTCCCAAGAGCCTTCTCCCAGCGGGGCTGTTCCCTGGGAGCTTGGCTGCCCCATGGCGAGGGCAGGAATGTCTCCCCCTCTCCGCCTGCCACACACCCCTCCCCAGGGGACGTGGATTCAGGACCCTCAGCTCTTCACCTGCAGTGGGTTGGGGTGGGCCCAAGGCAGAGGAAACCTCTCCTGCCTCGCTGGCCATGGGGAGGGGGCACCGTGACCACGTGAGCCGTTCCTTCCAGCTCCGGACTGTCAGGGGATGATTAATGGCCAACGCCACAGAACTGCCTGGACTGCCAAGTGCTGTATTGTTAGAGCTGACACGGAACGAGCCCGGACAGACTCGAACACAATTCTGCCCCGGAATCGGCAAATAATGTTCGATGGACGGAATTTGGGAAGTGTTCCCCCCCGCCACAGCCCCTCTCCCACCCTCTCCCCTTCCCTTCCTGAGCCAGAGCAGAGCAGGAAGAGCCCCAGCCATGCACCCTAAAGCCTCCTGGCTCCTTCCAGGGATTTCCCTTCCTGGGCTCCACTGCTCCTTTAGGAACAGCTGGGATGGGGATTGCTTGGGATGGGATGAGATGGGACGGGATGGGGATAGGAATGGGGTGGAAATGGAGAAGGAGGCAGAATTGGGGATGGGGTTGGGGACAGGATAGAAATGGAGATGGAAACAGGAGTGGGGCTGGGGCAGGACTGGTGAGCAGAGCTTTCCACCTCACCGCTCCAGCTGCAGAGGTAACCTTAAACGCCAAAGCAGGAGCGGTGGGGACAGAGTTTTTCCAGTCCTATTCCCAGCTGTCAGGCGGTGATTAATGGCCAACAGGCTCGGAATTGCCTTTATTGCCAGCCCGGCATTGTTACTTGTGACAGCTAATGAGGACAGACAGACTTTACAGCGCGCTTTGCGCGGCCCCGCCGGACCCTCCCTGTGTCCTGCAGGGACTGAGCCAGGCACGGCCCACCTGGGGGCTGCTCATGGCAATCCCAGCTCTGCCCACATCCCAACCCAGGTCCATCCCCACGAGTCTGGAGCCACGAGCACCCAGAGACCCTCAAATTGTCCCACTTAACTCAGCAGAAAAGCCTCCAGGATATTTTTACAGGGGCAGGGGGATGAGGTAGGGATGAAGAAGTTTTCAAGTGTTGAAGAGAACTGGGTGCAAAAAACCATTTATTCCTACAAAAAGCCCTGTTAAAATCCCAAGCACCGCAGCACAGACACCACTGAATGTTCCTGGCCCCAGGTCCAGCAGTAATGATTTTTTTTGGCTTTTATTTTTTTTTAGGATTATTACAAATAATATTTACCTTTGTGCTGGTTCACATCTTGATGCTGTTAAACACGTGGCCGCAGCTGGTTTCCCGTTCAGGGCAGTGATATAGTGCCGGTGTTATGAAGCAAAACCTCTCCTGCGAGCCAGAACACCCCACATTTAAAAATCTATTACTTTTCAATATTCCATGGATGCATTTTGCTCCAGCTCGGAGCAATTTCCTAGTTTACCCTTATTAAACTGAGAGGGGCTGAGCAGAGGTTCGTGATTTATGAAACACATACTAGATTCATTAAAACCTTTAAAGATTTAATACATTTTATCAAGGCCTTAAATCTGGGCAAACGCCTTTAAAAAAACACCAGCTACAGGGTGTTTTTCATCTCTGGCGCCCTTTTGCGCTTATTTAAGAGCTGTAAAATTTGGATTGACAAATATCGTGGATATTTCATTCCTTATTCCTAAATGGTGCTGAACCCTCCTGACAGGGTTGTTATATACAACCTCGGAGATCTATCAAAAGTAAAGATCAAATCGTTCTCCTTTATGGACGCTTTATACATCTCTCACATGGTTTTTAAGTCCCTTTCTCCATTACAGAGCTGGATGACTCCATGTTTTCTGGCCCATCCCGTTTCTGTAATTGCCCAGACAAGGTCGGGACAGGGAACAGGAGGGTCCGTGCGGGGGGCGTGGGGCGATGCTGGGGGCCGGGGGATGTCAGTGAGTGGAGAACCCTTTGTGGGTGACAGAAAGAATTGAAAGAGGGGAAATTCAGGCTGGATATGAAGAGTCAGATCTCCAGGAGCACTTGGACAGTGCTCTCAGGGACATGTTGGGATTGTTGGGTGTCTGCGCACGGCCAGGAGCTGGACTGGATGGTCCTGTAGGTCCTTTCCAGCTGAGCATCCTCGGTGATTCTGCAGTGAGAACTGTCCCAGCGCATGGCAGGGAACGGGGGGACTCTCAAGGTCACTTCCGACCCTTAACGTGCCTCCGTGGGCTCGGGACACCCCTTCACGCCGCCGTCCCGCTCTGTCCCTCCTGCCTAGAGCGGGGCCGGGGTCTGGGGGGGCTCCGCAGCCCCGAACCCCTGCGGGGGTCGCGCTCCGGGTGCGGGCGGGTCTCGAACCCGCGATCTGCCGCTCCCTCCCGCTCCGCCATCCCCCGCTCCTCCATCGCCACCTGGCGGCGGCGGCGCCGTCGCGCGGTGATGACGTCAGTGGCGCGCCGCCGGTGCCGCCGCCGGTGCCGGGCATGGCCCAGCTCGGCGCCATCGCCGCCCTCGCCCTCGGCGTCGCGGCCGCCGCGCTCCTGTCGGCCGTGCACAAGATCGACGAGGGACACATCGGCGTCTACTACCGGTGAGACGGGCCCGGCGGGG
Source organism: Acanthornis magna (assembly GCA_036785705.1). Classification (NCBI taxonomy): domain Eukaryota; kingdom Metazoa; phylum Chordata; class Aves; order Passeriformes; family Acanthizidae; genus Acanthornis; species Acanthornis magna. The sequence goes on along the minus strand of JAWUZG010000431.1, from coordinate 728,201 downwards.
CCCCCTGCGCGGAGAGAGCCGGGCCCCGGCCAGCCGCCGCCGCCGCTCACGGTTCTCTCTCTCTGTTTCTCTCCCCCGTTCCCTCCGCAGTGGCGGCGCGTTGCTGACCTCCACCAGCGGGCCTGGCTTCCACCTCATGCTGCCGTTCATCACGTCCTACAAGTCAGTGCAGGTGCTGCTGGGACCGGGCCCGGGCCCGGGCAGGGGAGCCCGGGTGGGGACACGGGACTGGGTGTGGCTGTGCCCTCCGCCGGGGACAGGCGGCTCTCGGGATGGTCCCGCTGAGCCTCGAACGAGGGACTGAGCGAGGCGGGTCCAGCTCCTGCTTTGGAGGGTCCCGGGGGGACGTGGCTGTGTCAGAGCCCCGTGGGCAGCAGGATTTGTGCCGGGGAAATCCCTCTCTTAAGCCTCTTTCCTTCAATCCCCTCCAGACCACGCTGCAGACGGACGAGGTGAAAAATGTCCCGTGTGGCACCAGGTGAGATGTTCAGCTCTTTCCCCCACAGCCCTTCATCCCGGCTGGAAGCTCTTCAGAGGCTGGACTTTTCCTCCGCCCCCAAACTGGGGTCACTGGGAGGCTCTGCAAGGCCTCTCCAGGACAATGAGCGCACCCAGGGCTGTGTCTGTGCCACTTTCCCCAGAGTCTGGGGGGTTTTGGGGTGGTGCTGGGGTGTTGGGGTGCTGAGCAGGCTGGGGTGGATTCCACACTCATCCCACTGGAGGGCAGAGTCCCCTCGGAGCTGCTTGGCCTCTGGCAAACATCATTCCCTGTTTTTCTCCCTTTCCAGTGGGGGAGTGATGATTTATTTCGACAGGATCGAGGTGGTGAATTTCCTCATCCAGAGTGCAGGTGAGTCTTGAGTTCTGTGCCAGACACAGCCCGAGGGTTGTACTGCAGTGGTGGGTTACCAGTCAGAGGTGAAGAGGTTGTGACTATGTTTGGTTGGGAGCCAGGGGGTACCACAGGTGTTTCCCGAGCACTTGGCAGATGCCTGAGCTCCACATCCTTTGGTTTTTAACACTGAAGCGCCTGGTTTAGCAGGGAACTCTGTGTATTGTGTATGCAACCCCAACACAGCCTGGGGCCTGGGGGTGCTTCAGACCCTTCTGTTTACAGAGCAGGGGACAGATACTGGTGAAGGTGTCACAAAATATCAGCAGGAGATAGATCTGCCCTGACCAGAGGGTTTGGGGGCAAGGGGGGTCCCTCGTTTCACAGTCCTTGTGCTGGGACTGAGCTCCAAGGTTTTCCTTGAGACTGCTCAGCCTCCTTTCCCTGCTTCCCTCCCCTCCCTCCTTGCCCTCCCTCCTCCATCCCCGTGCTCTCTCCTCTCCCAGTGTACGACATTGTGAAGAACTACACGGCTGATTATGACAAGGCTCTCATCTTCAACAAGATCCACCACGAGCTGAACCAGTTCTGCAGTGTCCACACGCTGCAGGAGGTTTACATCGAGCTGTTTGGTAAGCTGCCCCTGGGATTGATGGTTCTGAGGGTTCTTTCCGTGGGCTGTTAATGCAGAACCCCCAACTGATGGGCTTTCAGCCATTAATCCCGTGTTTGCTCTGTTTGGAATCGGGGTTGTTAACCAGCTGCCATCGTTTATCCGTGTTATCTTTTGGAGCTGAGTGCTTCAATATGCTGTAACAATAAACTCCAACCCCAGCCCTGCCAGTAACCTCCCTTTAGGGAAGGGAGCAGGAATTCTGTGGCATTCTCTGTGTGTGTAGCAGCTGTGATGGATTGAATCAGTCACAGGATTTTCTAATCCAGATGGAAAAGCCAGGCTGTGGCTCTTTGCTGTTACAGAAAGTCTGAGCAAGCACTCCCAGGCCAGAGGGTTTGATGAGCTTTGGGCCGTGCCCGTGGCTGCGGTGCCCATAAACCAGGAGTGCTGGCAGGAGCCTGCTGACCTTCCCAACGGGAAATCAGGCGGCACAGGGAGACACATGGCACGAGAGGCTGAGGAAAAGTTGTGGTTTCCTGGTAGAATTAGTTCCGTGGCTGCCAATGCCGAGTGTTTTGTTTGTGGCTCTGGACTGACAGGAAATCCTTCCAGCCTTTCAGCACTCGACAGTGCTGGCTGTGGGCACAGAGCTGCTGGGAATGGTTTGGGAGCCCAGCAGGACAGGATTCGTGTCTGAGACAACACGGGGTATTTGCAAACTCCTGTTCTCTGTTCAGCCTGGGCTTTCCAAGGAGCTTAGCTTCCCCCTTCCCATACAAACTGCAGGCCTGGGGCTCGGTTTCCCCCCAGTTCCCAGTTCCTGCTGGCGGCTGCACGGGTTCCTGGCCGATGGAGTTTCCAGATGTCGGCAGCTGCTGATGACAACTGCTTGAAATGAGCTGAAAGCACCCGCTTTGCACAGAAGGAACTTGTACAAACTGCCCGGGAACTCTTGGTCTGAGCTGGCTGGGTCTGGCTCAGGCTCTGCAGTGGGGCACAGCCCCTTTGAGCAGCCCAGTGTCACCCTCTGCCCCCACATCTGCCAGCAGGTGCAGGGAACTGATAACAGCTGCTTCCCAAACTCCTGGCTGGGCTTCATGAGGAGCCTGAGTTCCAGATAGGAAACTGGGACCAAAGCAAACAATCCAGGAGTGCGATGTGATCCCTCTCAAGGCCGTTACAGTTTGGTTTTCCCTCTGCACTTCCCAGCAGGCCCCAGCTGGAAGTGCTGCCCTCCTTGGAGCTTTCATCAGAGCACGGTTTTGGGTTGTGTTTCCTTTTGAAATCCTTAGCTGCGCTGGAGTTCTGGGACTCCTTGAGCCAAAGACACATTACTGATGATTTTTGCAGCCTATTAAAGTAACTGATGCTGCCATTTCCCATTCCTGCCTTTCCATTTGCCTTGTGTCCTGGTGGCACAGGTGCAGGTCAGAATCAGTCAGGATTTACCAAGTTACTTCAGGATCTAGTTGGGAAGATCAGTGGGGAAGGGGCTTAGAGCACAGGTTCTTTGTTGTAGAGATGCTGTATCTGGCTCAGGAAGATTCCAAACTGCAGGTTATGGAAAACTGGAGGGTTTCCTTTCATACCTGCCATGTTCCTGTGGTGTGTCCCAAGGGTTGGTGCTGGGAAAGTTGGGAACCTGCCTCAGGGCTAGCCCAGCACTTCTACATCCAACTCCCATTTGTACTTTCCAGGAATAAGAAATGTGAGCCATCCCAGCTCACTCTGGGTGCCGACAGCAAACTGCCTTGGGGGTGTTTCATTCCCTTTTCTTCTTCCCCCAATCAGATCAGATTGATGAAAACCTTAAACTGGCCTTGCAGCAAGACCTAACCACGATGGCCCCCGGTTTAATTATACAGGTAATCAGGATTTGACTGAGATATTGAAGATGTTGTTATTGCAGATAATGAAGAGGGGAAAGGGCTAAAAGGAAGCAAGAAACTGAGATTTATTTAGGAAACTGCTTTACAGCACAGATTTCATTTAACCTGAAGAGTGGGAACAGTGTCCTTCCTGTGCACTCACAGTTTTGATGTGTTCAGTTCCTCCTGAAGTTACTCTGGGTGCTGGTTTGCCCAAGTTACAATCTTCTGTCATGTCAGGAGGTCCTTCAGTGCTGTTTCTCTGTGGATTTTGGGTCTGGTCACAGTTTGTGCAGCTCTGGTGGCAGAACATGCCCCAAGTGCCGCCCCCAGTCCCCTGCAGCCCCAGGGGCTGCTTGGCTGCTGGCCCATGTTTTCTTCTGTCTCTCTCCAGGCTGTTCGAGTTACAAAGCCAAACATCCCTGAAACAATCCGGAGGAATTACGAGCTCATGTAAGTGCCTCAGACTCGCACCTCTGTGTTCCCAGAAGGATGCACAAGGGTAGATTAACCTCAGGATCATGGGGGTCACGGTGTCCTCAGCTCCTGGCCTCATGCCACCCCTCAGGAAAGGGCTGGAGAGGAGCAGCACTGAGCAGTGGCTGGGCTGGCAGGTCCCTCGCTTGGAACCCTTGAGCACAGGAAGGATTTGTCCCAGGGCTCCTTCCCCTTGGCACTGGCCCTGCGTTAGAGAGCCCTCCCAGAGCGGAGGGTGAGTGCAGAGGGATGGATTTCACCACTAATCCTGTTGTTTGCAGGATGGAGAAAGTGTTGATTCAACAGGCTGAAGACTTGCAAAGCTTTGAAATAACTTTCTTTAATAGCACTTGACATGCTGATCCCTTTGCAATGCCCTGAGCCAGCTGCCTTCTCCTGCACTCGGTCAGTCAGACGTGCCCGTGTTCCCTGCCTAGGCCAGGAGAAGATCCCTCTCATCCATTCTGCTTCCCGAGCATTTCATGTCACCTTTGGGGCTTGCAGTAAATCCTGTGTGGTGTGGTCATGGTAGGAGGTCCCACATCAGCAGGATGTGTTGAGAGAGACTCAGTTCTAGTGTCACTTCACTGACTGGGAGCAGGAGCAGAGTTTTTTATTTATGTTTGCATTTTTAAAACTCATTAATGTAAGTAAAAACCAGTAAGATAGAAAAGGCACTAGGGCAGCCTGCAGGAGTGTGTCACAGAGACTCACTGGAAAATCTTCCTGCTATGGAGGGGAGGAAAAAATGCTTTGGTTTAGGCAAAAATCTCTGTGTGTGCAGGTACCTCCCTCACATTCCTGATCCCACCTGCCCTGGACAAGTACTGGAAGGAGGGGAGAGCCAGCAGCTTTTACTGGGGATGTGGTGTGAATCCCACACCAGTGAGCTCCTGTTTTTAACTGGTTTCTCCTGCTCCCCAGGGAGAGTGAGAAGACAAAGCTGCTCATTGCAGCGCAGAAGCAGAAGGTGGTGGAGAAGGAGGCAGAGACAGAGAGGAAGAAAGCCCTGATCGGTCTGTATGGCTGGGCTGGGAGAGGGAATGGGGGGGACAAGCAGCAAAGAGACCCCAGACGCCAGGGAGGGAGGGAGGGATGCCCCTGGTTTACTTTGGGGCCTTCTCTGATCTGAAACTCTCCCAGAGACACTCAGGAGTTTTTCAGATGAGTTCCAGCTTTGTTTTCTGCAGGCTGGAAATTCTTCCCACCGTTTATTTCCACCTGAAGTGGGTGATGAGTGAGGATTTTCCAGGGTGAGGCTGCTTCTGGCATTAGGAAGATGTGCGATGACAGTGTGGGTGTGTTCTTGTTTTCACTTCAGAGGCAGAAAAGATTGCACAAGTTGCTGAAATAACTTACGGACAGAAAGTGATGGAAAAGGAAACAGAGAAGCGAATTTCAGAGATTGAAGGTGAGTGGGGGGTGAGCTTTCCGGTAAGTAACTCCTGAAGCATTTCAGCAAGGAGCCAAGGAGTTCTTGAAGGGTGTTCTGACTGTGTTCTTTAATCCTGGCTGCCGTTCACAGGGGTGAAGTGCCTGACCAGAGGCAGGAATAGGAATGTTTCTATGCAGGCTGTGCTTCCTGAAACTCTCAAGGTGATCTTGTAGGAGTTTGGACTTAACTTAGGGAGATGTTCCTTCACCCATCTGATACAATGCTTTTTCAAGGAAACTCTGGGGCATGGAGAGGGCTCTGCAAGCCCAGCTCCGAGTGGCAAGGCCTTTTTTCCCTTTACATTCATTATAGGCCCTGACAAGCTTTGCAGGAGCCACTGAGGAGCCAATTAAGAGTTTTACAGATCAGCAGCTTCTCATTAAGAAGTTCTTTGCAGAAATACAATGGGGTTTATTTCATATAACTGTGTCAGCAGGTGTCAGCCCCTCAGTTTGGGTCTGTGCTGGCAGAGGATTCCTGCCTCCCTCATTCTTCCTGGGATCAACCTCTCCTTTCAGCCAAAAGAGAGGAAGTTGTGGGTCAAATCATGCAGCTGTTTACATGATCTTTAGGTGTAGCAGCACACAGGACTCCCTGCTCGGGGAAGTAAACAAATGGTTTATCCAGCTATGCAGCTCTCAAATGCAGACTGACATTGCAATTGTGTGGCTCCGTGTCTTAGGAGGAATGTCAGGGGATGGGCAGGATCACACTCATTTTATCCTTAATGTGGTGGCCTGATACCCATCGTTATCACTGAATAGATACAGAGTCAGAGGGGGAAAAGGAGTGCAGTACAAAAAGGAAGCATTTTTTTCCCTAAGTGTCTCTGCCAGGAGTCAGGAATTTCAGTATCCTACAGGATCAGAGCCTTTGAGCAATTGTTGATACAGCAGAGAAAACCTCTCCAGTATCTGTCCAAGGGGTAGAGCCTGTAAAGGTTAAAATCCCCTGCTCTGCGTGCCAGAACTTACATCTGCATGTGCCAGACTAAATCTCATCTGGGAATCACATCCACAGCACAGACCTCATCTGCAGAGAGTCTGCTGGGCTGTTCAGGCTGTTCCTGGAGTCCTGGGCAAAGGCTGTGGGTAAATCCCACGTCTGCAGGAGAGCCGTTGCTGTGTTTCAGCACGAGAGTCAGTCCTGGCTCGAGAAGAAAGGCTGAGCTTGGCCCACGTGATGGCGATAATCAAACCCTGATGTTTGTGAAATGCTTTGAGCTCTGCAGTTGCAGATGCAATTTACTTTTTAATGCTCTCGTCCTGCAGCCATTTAGCTGTAAATTGAGCTCCCATTTCTGGGTTTCTCATTTTGTTCCCTCTTCCCTTTGCTGTATCCCGTGTAGTTTAGATGTGGCACTGGCCACTTTCTAAAGAGTTTCCAGCTGCAAACGGTGCTAATGTGGCTGGAAATAAAAATGTGACTCAGAGCATGTATTTGCTTCCAGATGCTGCATTTCTTGCACGAGAGAAGGCAAGAGCTGATGCTGAGTGTTACACTGCAATGAAGGTGGCCGAGGCCAACAAGGTACTGTGGTTTCCTTTGTGGTGCTCCAGAGCAGGGCCCCCAGCATCAGGCCGTAGGGAAATACTCAGCACAAGAGCAGGCAGTGATCATTGTTTAAGTCAAAAAGCAAAACAAGGCCATCTCCTTTCAGCAAAACTTTCATCTGACTGAAACAATTAGACCCTTATTTGCAAGTTCATTTTGTTCTCTGGACAGAGTAGTGTGTCAGGGTCTGTGAAATCTCTGCTCTGCCAGGTGCTAACGGGGCCATGGCTCTCTGTGTAGATGGAGTATCAGTTTCAGTGTTGCCTTTTCACGCTGTTGTGATGAGAAATGTGGTTTCATTCCAGTCTCGAGCTGGCAGGCAATCGGAGCAGGGAGATCTCCAGGGTGACAGGCAGGGGTAGAATAAACCACAGTTCAGGGAAAGAACAAATGGAGCTGATCTCAGACACCCTGGAAGAGCCTTGGTACTGCAAAAGTAAAAAACAACAAAAATCCAACCTGGAAACAGAAAAATTACATGGATAGAACTGCCAGGCGTGTTCCTGCCTACAGCAAGTTCCCAGGATGTCGCAGCAGGAAGAGTTTCAGTTCTGTGGTGGTCAGTGAGAAGGGGCAGAGGGCTGGGGTGTTTGTGCACAGGTTTTGTGCCAGTTTTTCCATGCTCTCTGTTAAAATGTCATTATTCTGAACAAATGAGCTCCTCTCACCCAGACACACTTGTGGATCTGCTCCCTGGAAAGCAGCCAGGGATATTTCTCTTCTCAGTAGCTCTCGTTGCAAGGGCTGCAGTGAGTGATGTGCTCTCGAGCATCTCCATCACGTTTGGATCGAGCGTTTCCCCAGCTGCTCCCATCACTTCTCATTTTGCCAGTTAGTCACTGGGATTTAGAGCTATGCTCAGCCCTGTTGAAGGAGAGCCTTGCTCGGGGCACTCCATGTTTTTCCTGTGGAGAGGCTGGCCATGGTTACTAGGCTTGTGGAAAGTATGTGCCCCGTGTGCTCATGGCAGGAATTTCCTTTTTCCCGAATCCGGCCGTTGTGACCCGTTTTCTCTCCGTGCAGCTCAAGTTAACTCCTGAGTACTTGCAGCTAATGAAGTACAAGGCAATCGCAGCCAACAGCAAGATCTACTTTGGCAAAGATATTCCCAACATGTTCATGGACTCTGCAGGGAGCCAGACCAAATCTGCAGAGGGACTGGCAGAAGGAATTCAAGACGAGGAGGGGGCAGGAACCAGTGAGGACACCAAACTACTTCATAACATCAACTGAAAAGAAAGATTTCTATTCCTTTTATATCAAAAAATCATGAACTGGGAAGTTCCTTTTTGTTTTCCCCCTTTTCCTGTGCTGAAAGAGATGAATCAGACTTAATCCTTTCAATCTTTGGTATGACAATTAGACACAAGGACTTTGGTATTTATGGGGTGGGTTTTCTGATAATTTCTAAGCTCCCAGTATGTTCTGTAGCTGCACCTCCCCAGCTCTTGGTCACACAGACCAAGGATTTGGGAGAGGCTGTCAGGACTATCAGCTGGATGGGAACCTAATTTGGGATTGAGGTGGTTCGTAGCAGTTGGCTGTAAAGAAATGTTGAGGTTTTAGAGGGAGGGGAATTGCTGCTACAACTTGTTGTGGTTTTTTTCTTAGTGGAAATTCCAAGTACTTTATTTCAATCCCCTTTGAAAACAAGGTGCTAGATTTTGTACACTACACGTGGCTGCTCGAGGCCGGGGCCAGTGGCAGGTGGCTGCTGAGCCCCCATGAGGTGACCCCCACGAGGGACAGAGGCTCGGCTGGAATCCTGCAGGTTCCCACTCACCGGGGCGATTGAAGCCTTAGACCACACGTCACGCAGGGAGTGACCCAAACTTCATTTTCTATGTCCTAACACTGCTTTGTTTTCCATTTGTCATGTTTTTGTAGGGCACAGGAGAGTTTTCCCAGCAGTTCAGCTGCTGGGGGAGGGCGTGGGCAGCATCCTGGAGTGCAGAGTTGGATGGGATTTTCAGTGAAGTGAGGTTGGAGGCATGGAAATTGTAACAGTCATGTAAAACCAGGGAGGAAAATATTTCTGTCTCAGGGACCCTGACTTTGCAAAAGGCCTTGCTGGGGAGGAGCTGCTGGAGTGACCAGATGGTCGTTCAGCTCGTTATCTGCTCTGCAGGATCTCAGTGTTTACAGTGTCTGACTGGAAAAAGGACCCTCAGGTGAGCTGAAATGAGCAGAACTGAGTTCCTGTGAGATTGGGTCTGAATGGACCTGGTGGAAAGAAGTTTTAGGACTAGCCAAGGACAAACCATCATCCTGAAAGGTCATGGAGCAAAGAAATGCAGCTACCCAAAGATGAATTCCCCTTTTCCTCTCAGGACAATGCTAGAATGTACCTTCCAGCCCAGAGAGCTGATTATTTCCTCACATCCCAGATGCAAGGAGGGAACAGGGTTTTGTTTTCCACACATGCAAAATTTGAAGACAAAAGATCAGGCCGAGAGAGAACACTTTTTTTCCCTTCCTAATCCATCTGCATTTGGCAGCAGAGCTTGGTGATTAATTGCTGATACAATTTGAGGCCAATATCCTCATCTGAGACGATGCCAGTGCTCGTTGTCAGAGACCAGCCTGGCACATTTACAGGCCCATGCCCCAAATTCTTGCCTCCCACTACCCTTGGTCTCAGTCTTCAGTTTAAATCTTCATCAATCTGTGTAACACTAAGAAAGCTCAGATGAATCTCAGCTGCTGGCTCCAGGGTTTTTACAGCAGTTTTCCCTGTTGATGCTTGGAAATGCAAAATAGAAATTAAGCATCAGTTTCTGCTGGAGAAAAGTCCCATCCTCTGTATTTCTTGGAAAATAGGAGCTAAGGGAAATCCCATCTCCAGACCTACACCAGACCCACAGTAGTCTAACAACTACATCCCTAGGGATGCTGTGATATTCCTGACTCATAGATAGGTCTGTGCAGGGAGATTGTAACAGGGAAAAGCAGAATTTTAGCAATGAGGATGAGCTCATTTGAGATTGTTCTATGTTAGTGCTTGAGGTTTCCATCAATAACTAAAACCTCCTTTTACACAAGTATTTTTCACTAATGAAAGGACCCAACTAAGCCAAAGTGGTATTATAATTTTTTTTTTATGTGTGACTTCACAGCAAGACAATAGCTTGGGATAAAGAGCTCTTAATGATTTTTTTTTAATTAAAACCCTGACTGCTAAAGCATTAGTGTAATTTAGTTAAATTGTACTAAGAGTAAAAAAGCAAAAGCAAAGTTGAGAGTGTATCAGTCTTCACAAGCCAAAATCTGTTGTGTCTTCATTCAGGTTTCTTCACTCTGTAAAATGTCCCAAATTTTCCAGAGTGGATCCGTCTCTCCATGTAAACCTTTATTCCCTCTGTCTCCTTAACAGGCAAGTTGTCCTGTTTCTATAATCTTGAGAGGAAGCTCTGAACTTTAAACCCACTCTATAACAAAGGGAACAGAGGTTTGTGGCACTGCTGATACCTGGGAATGGCTGTTGGGAGCATGGAAATGCTCTACCAGTGCAGTCTTTGATCATCTTATGTACTGAACTCAAAGCCTTTTTATTTTGGTATTTGCTATGACAATAAAATGGCCTTCAATTTTACAATCTTCCAATTTTAATATCAGGGTTTGCGGATGAGCTTTAATGTCATGTGTAGATGTATTTGCAGGGGAAGATTTTCCAGAGGGAGCCTCAAGGCTGCTGGTGCGAGTGGGCAGCTCTGGGGTGCTGGGGCTCAGTGCTGTGCCCCTGCATGGGCTGGTTCTCCCTTTCCAGTGAGGAGGAGGAGGAAGGTGGAAGAAGGGTCAGACGTGTCCATGTCCAAGGAATCCCGCGTCTGTCAGCCCCTGTTTTGCTAATGGAATGAGTGAAAAACACAGGAACGAGACTGGAGCAGCAAACACCCCGGATTTGGTAAAGTTTGCAGAAAATCCTTGTCATGTTTCACCAGACAAAGGGCAGGAACCCTCTGGGTGTTTTTCCCCAGCTGTGTAAACACCAAATCTGCGGAGGGACGGTGAAGTTCTGCACATTAAGACAAGTATTTGAGTTAATGGGTTCCAGCTGGCAGTTCCCCGTTCTTCCCCTCTGCGCTGCCGCGATAAAGCTGGGCATTGTCCGGGCCCCTCCAGCTGCTCTCGGGCTCTGGGGCCGCGTTCCAAGCACTCCCACCCCTCAGCCTCGATCTGCAGGTCCAGCATTGTTGCCTGTCTTGTTTTTATGACGCTTTTCCCCCCCCGAAATAATTTAAATGCACATCATTGGGAGACTGCTCTTCATGCCGGGATAAGAATCCGATTTTTGGGGTTGGGCATGGAGTGCGGTCGGGACTGGAACAGTCGGGTGAGCTGGGTGGCAGCGCTCGTTCCCGGCACTCGGGGCACGGAATGGTTTGGATTTGTCACCAAAACCCAGGGAGCGGGAGAAGGGGGACAGCCCCGGCCGGGCCGCGGCGCCGCCATGGCGGGCGCGACCTTCCCAACATGGCGCGTCCGCTCGCGCCCCGCCCCTCTGCTCCCATTGGTCGGCGGCGCGGGGCGGAGCGATCTGATTGGCGGCGGGGCGGGGGCGTGGCGCGTGTGGCGGAAGTGGCCGCGGGCGGGCGGGGATGTGGAGAGCGGGCATGGCCGCCGGGGACGGGCTGGGCCCGGCGCTCCGCGCCGTCACCGAGCAGGTGCAGCAAGCGGCGGCGCGGCGGCCGCAGGTGAGGGGGCTGCGGGGCGAGGGGCAACCCGGGGGGGACCCGTGGGCCGCCGGGCGGGGTCGCTGCCCTGGTGACAGGGCCTCCGTCACCGTAGGGACGGGCCCGCACCGTAGGAACAGGTCACCGGTGACCGTGGGGACAGACCGCAGTGCCACTGGGACTGGCCCCACCGTGGGGAGAGGTCTCTGGTCACCGTGGGATCAGACCCCCGGTACCGCAGGGACGAGCACAGCACGGATCTGGGTATCCGAGCCTCCAGCAAAGGAGGCAGGACCCCAGTATCGCCACAGGCCTCCCTCCGGATCAATCGACCCTCCCCAATAGGGCCAGACCCCCTTCTCCCCCCAGAGCAGCCTCAGCGGGGGCTGCCCGGAGCTGGGCCCGGGGGTCCCGGCTGGGGACAGCGCGGGGGTCCCGTCGCTCACCCTGCCGTGCTCCCGCAGGGGCTCCCGGCCGTGCAGCCGCGGCTCGTGGCCGTCAGCAAGACAAAGCCGGCGGAGATGGTGATGGAGGCCTACAGCCACGGGCAGCGCAGCTTCGGGGAGAACTACGTGAGTGGGGGGAGCCGAGGGGCTGGGGAAGGGTCAGCAGCGCTGGGAAAGGGCCCCCTGGTGAGGGCGCAGAATCCCAGAATCGTTCCAGGTGGAAAAGCCCTCCAAGGTCATCGAGTCCAACCTGTGACCGATCCCTACCTTGTCAACCAGCCCAGAGCACTGAATGCCATGTCCAGTCATTCCTTGGACACCTCCAGGGATGGGGACTCCACACCTCCCTGGGCAGCCCCTTCCAATGTTTAAGAATCCTTTCCATGAAGAAATTCCCCCTGATGTCCCAGGGCAGGCTCGGGGCAGCCCAGCTTGGGTGGCTCTGTGGGTGACAGCGTCATTCCCTGGCCTCGTGTTTTTGAGGCTCACATTGGTCCCAGGAACACGCATCCTAGGGACACCAATCTTATGCTTGCCGTGGATTTAACGGAATTCTCCTTCATTCTCCCAGGTTCAGGAGTTGCTGGAAAAGGCATCAGACTCCAGAGTAAGCACACAATTCCCTTCATGTTTTTTTTCTGTGTATAGCTGTGTCCTGAGAGCTGATTAGCCAAAGTCCTGGGTTTTGTTAGGGATTTGGTTGGATCCTTGTTTTTGCGGATAAATGGTGGGTTATTCTTGGCTCGCTGCCTCTGCCCCATTCCCTCTCCTGCCTTGTTGGCTCCAGAGGAGTCTGGGAATACATGTGCCTTAGTCATGCTCTGTCTGCACATTGCTTTGCCTTTTGTGCTCTCTTTAGGAGAGGCACAGTCCTTGTTGAAAAAAAAGTTAACACTCAGTTTGGCAAAAATACCATTTTATGACTCTTGCAAAAGAGCTTTGCCTTCCCTGTTCTCATGGACAGCATTCCCTGCAGCCACAGCCCCATCCATCTCCAGGCTGTGCAGCAACCTCAGCACAACCACAGGCTGAGTCTTTCAGGGTCAACAAACAAAGAAATTGGGTGTCTGGTATTTGTTTGTGGATGAACTAAGACTGAAGTGTTGCATGGGGGAAGAGGGAATTGTTCCAACCTGACCGTTCTCTCTGCTTTCAGATTCTGTCATCTTGTCCAGACATCAAGTGGCATTTTATTGGCCACCTGCAGAAAAACAACGTCAACAAGCTGATCGGTAAATCCTGGTGGATTTTATGTGGGCAATCTTGCAGTGTTCAGATGTGTCAGGGGAGGGTTAGGTTGGATATCAGGAAGAGGTTCTTCCCCCAGAGGGTGGTCGGGCACTGACCAGGCTCCCCAAGAAATGGTCACAACCCCAAGGCTGCCAAAACTCCAGGAGCATTTGGACAACACTCCCAGGCACAGGGTGTGATTGTTGGGGTGTCCATGCAGGGCCAACAGTTTAACTCAATCATCCCTAGGGGTCTCTTCCAGCTCAGGATATTCCACGGTTCTCTGAAACAATAACCATGAACTCACCAATGCCTGCTGTAGGTACAAACAGTCCTGTGCCAGCAGAATTCCCTCAGCCTGTGTTTTCTCCCCAGCTGTTCCAAACCTGTTCATGTTGGAAACTGTGGATTCTGTGAAACTGGCAGACAGAGTCAACAGCTCGTGGCAGAAAAAAGGGTCATCCCAGAAGCTGAAGGTCATGGTGCAAGTTAACACCAGTGGGGAGGACAGTAAGTGGCTCTTTGTGATATGTGCATGTTTCTTTTGCTGGCTTGACAGGGAGCTTGAATGGGATGGGCTGGTTTTTGCTCTGAAAGCATTTCTCTGGCAGAGCTGGGCACAGATCTCCTGTTTTTTTTCCAGGTAAGCATGGCCTTCCCCCTGGAGACACCACGGCTGCTGTGGAGCATGTCATCAACAAGTGCCCCAGCCTGGAATTTGTGGGGCTGATGACCATTGGCAGCATTGGGCATGACCTCAGTAAGGGGCCAAATCCTGACTTCCAGGTAAGATTTCTTGGAGAAAATATCCCTGTTGGCTGGTCTCCTGTTACAGTTTGTCTGTCCCAGTCAAACCAGTCTGAGCCAGGATCTAGGAACACCTTGTGCAGGGTAGTGCAGCGCCCTCAGTACCAGTGCCAGCGCAGGTGTGAGGCTTCTTTCTGCAAGATATTTCTCCCACTCCTCTCTGAAGCTGCAGCCAGGCTTTTGGCAGGGCTACCTGTGCAGCCATTGCTGTTCTGGAGCCTCTGGTCCAGGTGAGGTTTCAGTGTGCCTCCTCTGTGTCGTCAGTAAATCTGTGAAATCTCCAGACGCTTCTGTGCCTTTGTTACGGAGCTTCCACAGGAAGTGTGGGGATTGCACGTCCTGTGTGAAAGAGACTTCAAGGAATCAGGACCTGTGGCACCTTGGAATGGAGCTGGCATGGCTGACCAAGTCTGTGATCCTCTGCTCTTCCCTCCTGCACTGCAGATGCTGCTGTCCCTGCGGCAGGAGGTGTGTGAGAAGCTGAATCTCCCCGTGGAGAAGGTGGAGCTGAGCATGGGCATGTCCACGGACTTCCAGCACGCAGTAAGTGTGTTCCTGCCCCTTCCCTTGGGGAACAAACATACCTGCACCCCAAATTCCAGCCCAGGTGCCACCCAAATGGGCTTCTAAGGCTTCCCCGTGGATGGAGATCCCAGTGCAGCTCTCCTGGTCCTGGGGGAGATTCCTGGGGTCAAACCAGCCCCTGGGTGAAGCTGTGGGTGGTGAGTCCATGGAGAACCATCCTGTGGTGTGGTGAGAGTCGAGGCTGGGCCATGGGGTGGTGGCAGCCCTGCCCTGACCCTCTTTTCTCTGTCTCTTCCAGATAGAGGTTGGATCTACAAACGTCAGGATTGGGAGCACTATTTTTGGAGAGCGGGATTATTCCAACAAAGCCATCGGGGGCAAGGCCCCTGCTGGAAGTAAAGGCCAAACAGAGGCCGTGACCGTGCAGGGGCACTAAAGGGAAAACAAGTGGCCTCGCCGGAGGAGAGACACCTCACTGTGGGAGACCTCACTATGCATTTTACCTCCCTCTGTGTCGGCACCTGATCCTGATGGTGAGAGGGAATTCCTCAGAACAGAGGCCAGAAATGCCTCTTAATCATTGTGATTATAGAGTACCCCCAGAAACTGGAAATCTTTATAACCAACAAATGACAAGGAAATTGAGGGTTGGAAGTGGCTGTGGTGTCTTGGCTCCTCAGGGTCATCAAGAGACAGAGACTTTGGGGTAACTGGGTTGGACAAACCGGGTTTGTCAGGCTGGAATTGCTTCTGAGCAAGGTGGGTGTCGCTGCAGCAGTGCTGGTGGTTGTTTTCACTAAGGACTAAATTCTTCATTCAACACGTTATGATCTTGCCAGAAACCTACAAATGTTTCCCCAAATACAAGTTTTGCACGTGGGGTGGTTACATAGGAGCAGAGATAGGGCCGTGCTGTGACATGGGAGAGGCCATGGCCATGGAAAAGGGGCAAGTGACAGGCACAGGGGACTGTGGGGAGCTCAGCTGCCACTGTGAGCTCATGGTGTGATGTTTTGGCTGCACATCACAAGTGTGGGAGTGTATTTTTGGCTCAATTTTGTCCTTTTCAGGCTGACGCTAACTTTTCCCATGGCTCCATGTCTGCCCAGGTCTGGGATGCTTTCCCCCTTCCCGTCCTTTCCTCCTCTGTTGTTTGGAATTATTTTCATCCTGCCTAGTAGTTTTGATGCTGTTTTTTGGTCAGAAGGGGGGTTTTCTGCCAGGCCCCTGCTCTGCCACCAGCTTGCTGCTGCTTTCCAAGGTGTCCCTCATGGTTTGGTGCCTGTGCCATCCCCTCTACACCTGTGTGAGGATAACAATGCTTGGCTCAGGGCAGCAGGGAGCTTTTCTTGGGAAAATACTTCAGAAAGGGAAGTATTATTGTCCCACTGTGCTCTGGGTTCCTGAAAGAAGATCCTTTGGTCACAGAGAGAGCTTCTAGGCTGTGTCTTAACATCCTTTCCTGCTCCTGGAAGAGGGAGATGGGACTGTCACTGCAGTGACTTTCCATCAGGTGTGAGCAGAAGCCCCTGCGTTGTCCTGTGTTCGGCCAGTCTCACAACCTGTGTTACAGCTCATTTTTGGGGTTTTGTGGCTGCTAAGAGGAGGAGAGCTCAGCTGCCAGCAGGAACATCCTCCCCAGGCTTTGCTCTGTGTGTGTGTGGTTAAATCTCGCTGTTGGTTTCACTCTATAAAAGCTGAATGTAAATGAAAAGAGTCGACTCCAACACCAACCTGTCGTAGCTCCGTGGTTTAGAAGCGATGTGGGGTCGGAGCTGCCCTCCTCGCGCTGCGCCATGTGTGATTCCATAGTCTAGTAATAAACAGTGGTGAATTTTAATGCCATCTGTGCCAACTCTAAAGCTATTAAAGATGTTATTTTTATGTTCCAGCGTGGTGAATAAATGCCCTGAGCTGCCCTTGGAGCTGTTCCCCGAACCCTGGAGCCGGGGCAGAGGGAGGAGGGTGGTTGAAAGGAAGCTGAAACGGAGCCGGCAAAGAAAGTGGAGCTGTTTTTGGTCAGGAAGGTGACAAAGTCGCTGTGGTCTGGGCGAGATGCCGTGTGTCGCTGTCCCCGGAGCAGCCCCTGGGTGGCGCTGCTGTGCCGGTCACCTGGGCCGGGTCACCTCGAGTGCCAAAATCGCCTTTTTCCCCCCGCGCTCAGGTGCACAGCCCTGCCGAGACCTTCGGGGCTCCCTCAGCTCTGGTGGCCTCCCTGCTGCACGCTGTGGCACAGCAGGGTGTCTCGGTGGCCCTGGAGATGCACTTTGCCACAGGACACCTCTCTCCTCCAGTCAGGCTGGTCCGAGTGGCCTTCATGGGGCAGCCTGAGTGCTGTGCTGGGACAGCTGTGGCTGGGCTGTGACAAGACTCTGGAGAGGAGGGCAGACCTGGGAGAGCTTCTGCTCCTTCCTCTGCAGCTGCTTCTCCTGCCCATGGAGCTCCCAACTGATTTTTGTCATCATGTCCAGAAGGTTTGCCACACTTCCCACACGTCTGAGCCTCCCTGAGGTCAGTGCAGAGGGCACTGCCCACGGGCACCTCCCGAGGCACCCACCTGGAGCCCGAGGTGGGAGGGTGCGGGGTTGTGGTGTCTGTGACATTGGACACCTGTCCGGGGGCGTGGAGAGCAGACCACCCACTCCCTCCTCAGAGGTCACCCAGCAGATGGGAACTGTTGGTCACTGGCGTGGAGCCAACGGGCCAGAGATGAAAGACTCCTCGGCCTCTTAATGAACTGCGCGGAGCCTCGGCCCTCCCCACCCCCGGCTTGATTTACATCCATCAAAGCCCTCGGCAGGGCTGGGAGCAGCAGTGCTCGGGCTCCCCGCGCCCAGCACTGGCACTGTCAGTGTTTGCCTTGGAGGAATGTGTCCGGCAGAGTGGGGACTTCTCCTCCCTCGTGACTTCCAGTGGCCAATGGCGCAGACGTTGTCCCCTCTGAAGCAAAGCATGGCCCCAGGATTCCCAGAAGTCCCCTGAGGTGGCCCTTGTTCCCACACTGTCCCTTGGATGGGGACCGACCAGGTTGACCCTCGAGAGCCTCAAGACTTCACAGACACTATGGTGAAAAACTTCCTGGGGGCTTGGAGTGCATCCATGTGCAGACGTGGCTGCCTCTCAGAGGGATAAACCTGTTGATTTGCTGCTGCTCCTTCTCTGGCTCCTGGGAAATGCGTCATCCTCATCCTCGGGGAAGCACCAGTGCCGAAGTAGCAGAGATCAGGAGCTGTGGGTCCACTCCCTGCTGCTCCCGGGTGCTGCAGGCAGGTGGGAGCCCAGGACACCCAGAGCAGCTCGGCCCAGGCGGATCCTGCTGCAGCCCTTCAAAGTGGAAAGTGTGTTTATTTCTGGGATATCGGCTTTCCGGCAGGAAGGACAGCCACTGCCAAGGTTTTTATTGGATCCCAGTGAAAGGAATTGAGAGAGTCTCGTGCTTGTTGTCTTTCCCTGTGCCTGCAGTAGTTAAGGAGGTTTTTTACCTTCAAGTGGGAGGGAGGGACACAGGGATTTGGCATTCAGCACTGTAGTGATGGAGTTTCAAACGGCTTGCCTTTTCTCCTGGGCGGGAGGCATCAGGAGGGGTCGGGGCTGGAAAAGCATGGAGAGGGGCTTGGAAGCAGTTGAAAGAACCCGAACTCCGTAGGGCTCAAAGCATGTGGAAAGTGTTGCTTGAGCTCCCCTCCTTCAAGTGGGGCTGGGGCAGGGTATTCCACACGTCCCAGTTTGGACAAGGTTCTCACTGTTCTTGAAGGCAATTTAAAGACTGAAATTCTGAAGACCAGGCACAGTGGTTTGATTGCTTCAACGTGTCATAGATGCAACTCCAGTGCTGGTACTGGAGCTCCTGTCGACGAGAATTTCTTAATTTAGAGTTCATCCAGTGAAAGGAGGCGGCTGAGCCCTGTACACTGAGGTGTTTGGGGTGTCCCTGTGTGGTGCTGTGCTGGGTGTGTTGTGAGTGCCTGGGACAAGGAGTCTCCTCTCCCTTGTGGGAATGCCCAGGGACAGGAGCAGGCTCCAGCCTGGAGGCTCATCCCCTCCAGAAGAAGGAGGGAAGCCCACTCTTGCTCTCTGCAGTGCTGAAAGCAGGAGGCCCTGCTCACCATCTGGGGCTTTGGGAGGGTTCCATGCTGTGCCGATGCTTGCAGGGTCTCAGGGCAGATACTGGGCACAAGCAGGTTCCTGTTGCTCTTCCAGCTTCAGCTGCAGGGTCTGGGACCAGCGTAGAATCAAAGAATATTTTGAGTTGGAAGGGACCCACAAGGGTCACCGAGTCCAGCTCCTGGCTCTGCACAGGACAACCCCAGGACAATCCCACCCTGTCCCTGAGCCTCTTCTCCAAAGGCTCCTTTAGCCGGGGGTGTGCTGTGCCAGGATTTGCTCCTGGGGCGGCACCGTTCCATGGTGTGGGGGGACCGGGGAGGCCCCACAAGCGACAGGACCACCAGCACCCAGGACGGACCCGGGCAGGGAAAATTCTGCTTAGTGGAAAAAAGCGGGGGGGGAAAGAGGGAAATAAGTGGGACACCTCATTGTCTCTTTTACTAGCAGGGTGATGAGGGTCTCCAGGGCTCTGAGGTCCCACAGCTGACCCCCTGTGCCAAGGTGGGAGGTCTGTGGAGTGTGGGACTGGCCACGGAAGAGCCCTTGGCGCCACAGTCCTTGTCCCTGCCTGGGTGGAGGCAGCGGGCCGGCAGCTCTGCGGGCACCGGGCTCTTGTGCTCCCAGCCAAGAGCAGACGTGGGAACAGCCTGGAGTGTGTGCTGGGCAGCATCTCCGCTCCCCGGCACCCACTGCCTCGGCAAGTTGTATTTATTTGGAGAGAGGAGTAAATTTCTTTTCCCCTCCAGGAACTATTGGTCCTGGAGAGAAACCGCATTCCCAGCGTCGTCTTGTCGTCCTTCCATGACCCTTTTCCTCCGCTCCCCGGCACGGGGTCTTGCAGACTTCATTGCCGGCTTTTGATCCCTTTTGATTTGATGCTGCAGCGAGCCGTGGCCTCGGAGAAGCCGAGCCCCGGGCGGACCAGAGGGCTGGAGTCAGGCGAGAGGCAGCGGGGATGTGGGAGGGGGGAACGGGAAGAAAAATATTGAACTTAGTGCGAAAAGCAGCGAAGCAAACAGGGAAGCCAAGGGGGACGAGTGTTAACTGCAGAGCGAAGGCTGGGAGGGGACAGAGCAGCGTGACCATGGAATGAACTGTGTGAGTTTGTGCAGGGAGTTCCTCCCCGGCGCGGGGTCCCGGGGTCCCACGGGCAGTGGGAGACCAAAGAACCGCCGCATGCAGAAGATCCGATGGGCCCACGTGTGTGTCACCATCCTGGGCACGGCACCCTGTGCTTGTCACAGCCGGGATGTCACAGCGAGGCGGCCACAGCAGGGTGGCCGTAGGGACCGCGTGGGCTCTGACCCACGCAGGGTTCCAGCTCGGGCCCGCGGTGAGAAGCAGCCGGAGCCCTCCGGGGGAGCGCAGAGCCCCAGCTCTGGTCCATGGGGACCGTGGCTCTTGGTCCTGCGGGACCCCAGGGGCTTCGGCTCCTGCCCGCGGCGGTCCCGCTCTGCCCACAAGGGTCCGGCTCCTGCCCGCGGCGGTCCCGCTCTGCCCACAAGGGTCCGGCTCCTGCCCGCGGCGGTCCCGCTCTGCTCCGTGCGGGTGTCCCCGCTCGTCCGCGCCCGT
This sequence comes from Acanthornis magna, assembly GCA_036785705.1. NCBI lineage: Eukaryota > Metazoa > Chordata > Aves > Passeriformes > Acanthizidae > Acanthornis > Acanthornis magna. Next base: position 708,059 of record JAWUZG010000431.1, on the reverse strand, counting down.
GCCGCCGGGGGGGCCGAGCCGCTGCCCTCGGCGGGGCCGGGGCGGGCCGGGGCGGGCCGGGGGAGGTGCCAGGGCCGGCGGCGGAGCGCGGCGAGCGGGGGAGGCGGCGCCGCCGGAGCCGCCCCGGGGAGCGGGGCGGCGGCGGGCGCGGAGCCGGAGCCCGTAGCCGTGGCCCGGGGCCGGGGCCATGCGGCGGGCGGCGGCGCTGGTGCTGCTGGCGGCGGCGCTGAGCGGCCCCGGGGCCGGGGCGCGGAACTGCCCCGCACTCAGCCTGGGCTGCAAGTGTGCGGCCGAGCGGGCCAAGGCGGGCGGCGGCCCCGGCGCGCCCCGGCGGAGGGTGGTCTGCAGCGGCGGAGGGCTCCCCGCGCCGCCCGAACCGCGCCTGTTTCCCGAGGGCACCGTCACGCTGTGAGTACCGCGACCGGCACAGTCCCGGGCATCCCCCCCTGCTCCCGGCATCTCCCCGGGCATCTCCCTCTGGCCGGGCATTGCCCCGCGCCGCTGCCCGGGGCACCCTGAGCGGGACGGGAGCCCACGCGTGGGTCGCGCCGAGCCCGCTCCGTGCCCTCTCCGTGCTGGAGCTGCTCGCCGGGGGGACCCCCGCATCGCCCCGTGCCGGGCAGGTGCTGGCGGGGACAGGGGGACCGGGGACAGGGGGACCGGGGACACGGGGACCGGGGACACGGGGACCGGGGGTGAAGCCTCGTGGCGTCGGGAGCGTAATGAAGTTACTTTTTCTCTCAATAAGCGACTGTGCACCAGCCAAAGCGTCGCTCGGTGCTGCGTTAGGCAGTTTAAATCGCGTTAAAGGGGTGTCGTGGCTCTGGACTGCCGAAGGGACCCCGCCGTCCCCGCGGCACGGCAGCAGCGTGGGGCTGCTGTGGACGTGAGCTGGAAATCCAGGAAACGGGCTCTTTCTCCTGCTTCCCTCCGCAGTGTTTCTGAGTGCTGGGGAGCATGTTTTTGCTTGAAAGTGACTGTTCTCCCTGGAAATATTTACTAAGCAGAGATCAGGAGCGGTTAATGGGTTTGGGGTTTGTGCAAAGGGTCTAAAGCTGCTGCTTGATCCATAAAGGCTCCTCTTCCTCGCGGCCTCCGTGCCGGGGGTTGGGGTTCGGCTGGCGCTGGCAGCCGCACGCTGCTCGCTGCAGGGTTTATTTATAACTCCAGAGGAGATGTTTGAATTAAAATCTGGATTGGAGGCTGGGCTGGCAGCACTGCAGCTGGGGGGAAAAGTTGCTTTCACCGGGAGTGTTGTCCTGTCAGGGTGGCTGTGCTGCCTGTCCATGCCCATGGTCATGGCTCCCACCTTCCCCTCCTCCGTGGGTTTGGTTGGAAGCTGCAGAGGACTGGGGCTGCCTCACATGCTCGAGCCTGCTGGGTCGTGTTGTCACTGCTCTGGTTCCCCGCGTGTCACTCACTGCACAGGGCCCACCACAGGGCAGCAAAGGTGACCCCGCTGGCACCACTGTCCCCATGTGGAGTGTGGCTGTGGAACACACCAGTGCTACATGATGGTGCCATGAGCAGGGGCTGAGTGCAACAGTCACATTAAAAGCATAAATTGTACCCGAACAGCAGCACTGATGGGTGTCCTGGGCTTCCCTCGGTGGGGGACGCTGAGGAGCCTCAGGCAGTTAACAGCTGGGCTCTCCATCACACTTGTGAGCTTTCTCTTCATGTCTTTCCTCTTATGGCCCTTCCTTGTATGTCAGCCCCTCACAAACACTCGTGGGGATGTTTAATCCTTTGTCAGTTTGTATTTGGGAAAAGCATCCCATCCCATGCCTGCTCCAGTGCCCTCCCCAGCTGTTCCCAGTGGGGCAGAGGGTTTGTCCTGCCTGTGCCGAGCTGGCTCCCTTGGAGGGGCTGGGATGACCGTGCAGAAGCATTAGGGCATTACACGATCCCACTAAAACGTGACATGAAACCTACAGGCGTAGGCAGAAACCTACAAATATGCGGTGACCCTGGCTCTGCTCTCGCGCAGTAAACATGATTTATTCCAAACCCTTTCCAGATGGAACAATCAAAACCAGAGGCTCCGACTTTGGGAGCATCTCCTGGAGCCACTGGGGTGCAGGCAGGGAGTGGAGAGGCCCGGGTGTGTGGCAGGGGCTGCGTGTGCCTTGGGGACACACTGCTGGGGACAGCCAAATCTTGAATCCTGTGGGTGAGCTGGGTCTGAGCGGTGCCCCAGGGTGCCAGGTCCTGTCTGTGCCCTGGGGTGCTCGGCTCCCCTCTGTCCCCCAGGGTGCTCAGCATTGCTGTTGCCCCTGCTGCAGGAAATGTGTTTGGGGCAGTCGTGCTTCAAAGCAGAGCCGTGTTCCAGTGCTCATCCGGTCCAGCCTGGAAGCAGGAGTGCCTGAGTGCTGTGCACGGGGGAGGCTCTTCCCAGCAGCCGCCTGCGCGGGAGGGACTCTGGCCCGGCCACAGGTCCAGCTGTCCAGGCGGCGGCTGGGGACAGGCAGGCGGCCAGAGAAGCTTTGGTGGCTGGAGGAGGTCTGTCACCATGTGGGTCCCTCATCCCAGCTCTCATTTGGCCTTTTCCCACACTCTCGCTTTACTTCTTTATTTATCTTCAATTATTAGGCCTGTGCTGAGGAATCTTGCGCGGCCTCCGCGGCAGCTGCTGCGCATTTACCCCCCGTGCCTGAGAAACACGCACTGGCATCGCAGCCCATGGACGGGCAGAGCAGGGACGAGGGACAAAGGACAGGGGATGAGGGATGCCTGTGGCCCCGGGGACCTGCCCTGCAGCCACTGCTGGGCTCGGCCGTGGTCCCAGAGTCCCAGGGGACATGTTGGTGTCTGATGGGGAATGTCTGCTGAGCAGAGCCGTGTCTCCTTCCTCTTGCAGGATCCTCCTCCCCTCGCAGGGATCTCCAGGGCTGGCTGTGGTGAGGGGGGTGATGCTCACACCCCCCGTGCAGCCCCAGCAGACATTACACAGTGTGTGCTCTCCAACACCTGCCCCAGTTGATACCCAGGTTAATCCTGCACCCAGCTCACAGCAGGGAGGAAGGAGGGGTGCCAGCCTTGGTGCATTGGGCTGTCACCCTGCTCTGACTCGTGGTCCTGGAGAGGTCACCTGGCTGTTTTGGCAGGGCTGGCACCAGCGCAGCCTGGGGCACAGTGTGGCCCCCAGCCCCACATCCTGCTCCAGTTAGGACCAGGGGATTTGGCACCTCTCAGAGCCGTCCCTCCAGCATGGCTGTGAGGTGCTGGGGTGCTGCAGACAGGGATTAATGAGGCTTTAATCCCCCCCCAGCTGACCCCTGTGCTAATCGCCCAATGGAAAAAGCGCCATATCCCTAACGAGAGCTGGAGAGGCTCGGCCAGCCCTGCTGTCACACGGGCGGGAGCCCAAACCTCTTCCAGATGTGGAATCCTAGCACAGGCCTCATTTATGTGCACAGCTTGATTGCACTGAAATTACAGATTGTCTGCAGGGAATAGAGGGCTTTGACTTATGACCAATTTCCAGTTCTACTTGAACTCCCCGCTCCAAGGCCGCTCTATCCTGGGCCCTGCAGATGGTTTCTTTCTCAAGCCTTCTTCAGCTTTTTATTTGTTGTTTATTGGGCTGCAGCTCCATCAGGTTTGGGTTTTCCGGGGGCTGCAGGTCGTGGTGCTGCCTGGTGTGTCGGAGCATCCTGGCCCAGGCCAGCTCTGGAGGCTTCGCCCTCTCTCCGGGGCTTATTTTTCCTGTGCTAACAAAAGCCGAGGGTTGGAACAATAATTTTCACCATCCAAAATAGCCCAGCATGACGTGAGGCTGGAGGAAACACCCGGGCATGGCGCAGGGAGGGGAAGAGCCCTCGAGCACCCAAACAAAGTGGGGGGGGGGGAACCCCGCCAGGTCTGGGGCTCCCCAGCCCCATAGGGTTGGGAGATGTGAGGTTCCTTCTGGGATGCTGTGGGCTCCCCCCTGCAATGCAAGGTTCCTTCTGGGAATTGTGGGGTCCTTCCTGGAATGTGGGTTCCCCCCTGGGAAATTGTGAGTCCCTCTGGGACGCTGCAGAGTCCCTCTGGGATTCTGTGGGGTCCCTCTGGGATTCTGTGGGGTCCCTCTAGATTGCTGCATGTCCCCCCTGTGATGCTGCCGCCCCCAGAGCCTTTCTCATTGCCAGAGCCTTCAGCACCTCTCGCCAGCCCCGGGGCCCCTCTTTTCTCTTCCCGAAATCCCTGTGCAGAGCAGGGAGCCGTGCTCAGGGCACAGCCTGTGCTGTATCTGCTCCCGGCATATGCTTTGAATTAATGCACTTGGAGAGCAGAGCGGGGCCGGGTCCCCGCCCCCTCCGCGGCCCCCCCAGGAACCCCCGCGCCGCTGCCTTCCCTGCCCGGGCTGGGGAGCCACCGTCTCCCCGCGTCCTTTTTTGGTTGGGTCCAGAGGAAGTTTATTGTTTCAGCAGCCCAGTTTCTGGAGCTGTTATTTATCCAAGTGGATTCCAGCACGCTTGAAAAAACAATCTTGTTTTTTTCACTTTTGGCTCCTCTTTTTGAGATGAAAAAAGAGAAGAAGAAGCAGAAGGCATCTGTATCTCCCTGCTGGCAGCCTCGCAGGCTCCAAGCCCCCACAGCCCTGGCGTGGAGGGGTTGGAGCATGGATGCTGCACCCCATCCAGGCCTGGATCCCCCAGGATGAGAGGATGCTCCTTGGGGCTCCCCCCGCCATCCCCACCACGCATTCCCCATCATTTCCGTTTGACTCCATGCTCCAGTCCTTAATCCCCGCATTGTCCAGAGGGACTTTTCCAGCCACTGCTCAATTAGCCGATTATTGTCCCCGTGGCGGGGCTGTCCCCAGCAGGAGCCCCCCGCCCGCCCACGCTCCGCGCAGCCGGAGGGTCTCAGGGCACCCGGCAGGATGAAGGTGCCGTTTCAGGCAGGAGGGTTCTGGAGCGGCACAGAAATGGTTGGGCACTGAGGCCTGGGGGTGTGTGGGATCCCCCACCAGGCACCCTCAAGCCTGGACTGGGGGGTTCCTCTTGCTGAGCTGAGGGGTCCCAGCCTGGGCTGGAGCTGAGCAACAGCTCCGAAGGCCACAGCTCTGTTTCCATGGCCTGCCAAGCCTGCAGATGGGTGGAATGTGAGAGCAATGTGTCCCCTCTGCACCCCCAGACCTTGGCGAGTGTATGGGAAACCACTGCAACCCCTGTCTGGATCCCCCAGCCCACCGACAGCAGCTTGGCCTCGGTGAGCTGGGGGCAGGGGAGTTGGCTTACAGCCCTCAATTCCCTTTCTCCCCAGCTGATCCTTCCTACCAGGGGCAGCTCTTGGAGTTTGCAGTGCAGTGGGGGGCTCCGGGTCCATCCCCACATGCTGACAGCTGGACCCCCAGTGTGGCTCAGGGGCTGCTGGCCCATGACCCCCATGTGCTGGGGTGGGGTGGCCTCGTGGGCACACCAATCCCATTGTATTTTGGGGGTTCTCAGTTAATATCCTGTAAGGGGACACTGCCAAGGACCCACACGCGGCTCTGCTGCCTGTGTGGGAATGGGAGTGGAAAGTACCATAGAGCCTGATGAGAGCTTCCTGGGGAAAAAAAAAAAAAAAACCAAAAAAAACAAAAACCCCAAACAGAAAACCATTTGGAACATAATATCCATGAAACTAGAGAAAACAAAACAAACCCGTGTTGGAGGATGTGGGTTGTAACTGGGGAGTGCGACCCAGATGGCTTCTGTGGGACAGGGAAGAAAAGAACCAGGATCCCTACCCAGGAAAGGTTTTACCAGGAAGAAAAGTTCTGGTCACACTGTCACTGTCAGCACAGCCTTTTTGTGCCCACCACTCCTTTTAGTCAAGGATCTCTTGTCCTTCAGAAAGGACGGACCTGGGCAGCACCCGCAGCTCAGGGTGCCCTGAGCCATGCTGGGGTCCCAGCCTTTTTCTGGAGGTGCTCCAGGGCTGGCTTTGCCCTCGGCCGAGGTGTCCCCAGGGACGGTGTCGCAGGCTGCAGATCCCTGGGACAGCCGATCCCGCTGGATCTCAGCAGCGCTGCCTTTTAAGGCAGGAGCCGCGGTGTTGTGGCAGAGGGTGCCAGGGGTCTGTGAACAGGACAGGCATCCCCGAGGGCCGTTCCCTGTGGGGTGCAGCTCTCCGGTGCCCTCCTGGCTCTGCCCACCGCGCTGGAGCATGGCCGTGGCTGTTTCCCCCCGCACAGCCCGGGCTGTGGGTTGTGAAATCTCCTGCCCTGGAATCAAAACCTCCTGGAGCCCTTGGGGCCAGCACGGCCTTGAGCAACAGCCCCCAGCGATGCTGTGACGGGGAACTGGGGCGCGCCATGGGCTGCTGGGGCTGTGCCAGGAGCCATGGGCTCTGGAAGCATCCCTGGAAGCTGCGATGGGCTCTGGAAGCATCCCTGGAAGCTGTCCCTGCTCGGGGAAGGGCCCGGGCTGAGCCAGCCCCGGTGCTCGCTGCCGGGGCGAGCCGAGCCCTGGCCAGGAGCGGTCCCGGCAGGGAGGAGAGAGGAGAGGGTCACACACGGCCCTGGCCGCGGCAGCTCCGGCCGCCGGCGTGTGGAAGCAATTTGCAGCTGCCGGGGCCGCCGGACGTTTCCGCTCCCCGGGGCCGGGCCGAGGGCCCCGCGGACGCGCCGGTGCCCGGTGGCGGCTGCTCATTAGCACAGGATGCGGGGGCTGCAGACCCCGGCCCTTCCCTCACAGGCAGCCTGAGGCTCTGCAGACCCCGGCCCTTCCCTCACAGGCAGCCTCGGGCTCTGCAGACCCCTGCCCTTCCCTCGCAGCCACTGCCGGCTCTGCAGACCCCGGCCCTTCCCTCGCAGCCACTGCCGGCTCTGCAGACCCCTGCCCTTCCCTCGCAGCCACTGCCGGCTCTGCAGACCCCGGCCCTTCCCTCGCCGCCAGCCTCGGGCTCTGTACCCCCGGTCCTTCTCTCGCCGCCAGCCTCAGGCTCTGTACCCCCTGCCCTTCCCTCGCAGCCAGCCTCAGGCTCTGTACCCCCGGCCCTTCCCTCGCCGCCAGCCTCAGGCTCTGTACCCCCTGCCCTTCCCTCGCCGCCAGCCTCGGGCTCTGAACCCCCCTGCCCTTCCCTCGCCGCCAGCCTCTGGCTCTGTACCCCCGGTCCTTCTCTCGCCGCCAGCCTCGGGCTCTGAACCCCCCTGCCCTTCCCTCGCCGCCAGCCTCAGGCTCTGTACCCCCTGCCCTTCTCTCGCCGCCAGCCTGAGGCTCTGCAGACCCCGGCCCTTCCCTCGCAGCCAGCCTCAGGCTCTGTACCCCCGGCCCTTCCCTCGCCGCCAGCCTCAGGCTCTGTACCCCCTGCCCTTCCCTCGCCGCCAGCCTCGGGCTCTGAACCCCCCGGCCCTTCCCTCGCCGCCAGCCTCGGGCTCTGAACCCCCCGGCCTTTCCCTCGCAGCCACTGCCGGCTCTGCAGACCCCGGCCCTTCCCTCGCCGCCAGCCTCGGGCTCTGAACCCCCCGGCCCTTCCCTCGCAGCCACTGCCGGCTCTGAACCCCCCGGCCCTTCCCTCGCCGCCAGCCTCTGGCTCTGTACCCCCTGCCCTTCCCTCGCAGCCAGGCCCCGCTGCTGCCCCGAGCCGAGCGCGGCGGCTGCCCCGCGTCCGGAGGGGACGAGCCGCAGCACACAGCGGCCATTCAGCGCGGCCGCCGGGCCCGCCCGTGTGTAAACAGCCCCGGCCCGGCCCTCAATGAGCCCTTTTTTCCCGCGGCTCCCCCCGGCCAGGGCTCCAGGATGCTCTCCCGGCCCGGCTGCCGCCTGTCCCCGCTCCGTCTCTGGGTCGCTTCGCTGGCGCTGGCGTCGCCGATGCCCACGCGGAGCACGGGAGCTCCGGGTCTGGCGTTGCTAATTTCACTGACGAGCTTTAATGAGCTCCTGGCTGAAACGTCGGGTGCTAGTGCCCTCCGTCCACTCCCGTCACCGCACAAGGGGCCCTTTGGTCAGCCAAGCTGTTTATTTTGGCATAAAATCTCAGTGATGGGAGACTCCTGGGAACACCACAATGCCGTGACCAGAAGGAGCTGTGGGTTCTCTCATGGCTGCAGGTCCTTGGGGTCCCCTCGTGGTGCTGGGAAAGGGTCATCTCCTGCCCATGTAATTCCTTGCACCAAGGAGATGTCCCAGAGCCAGCACGGGGATCCCATGGCAGTCCATGTGGTCCATGGCATGTAGACCATGCAGAGCATCTCAGCATGGCTTCTGCATCCCAACACAGCCGTTGCATTCTGTGTTCCCACCTGGCCATGCAAGCCTGTCCCTGAGAGTTCTTCGTGGCCACCACCACAGTGGTACAGTGGCTTCTTGTGGGGGTCTGCCTGTGCTCCCTCCCCTCCAGCTCCTGGGCCGCCAGGGCATGGCTGGGGGTCTTTGGCAGTCCGATAATGGGGCTGCCCCTCTCTCTCTGCTCTTCCCACAGGCTGCTGAGCAACAACAAGATCACAGTGCTGGAGAACAGCTCTTTCTTCGGGCTGCGGGCTCTGGAGAAGCTGTGAGTGGGGGTCGGGCAGGAGGGTGGGGGGCAGCAGGGTGCAGGCAGGGCTTCCATGGTGGTTGGTAGCATCACCATGCACATTCTGCTCCTGATGTGCTGCAGCAGGACCAGCACCATGGCCCAGAATTTGCAACTGGCACCCCCGGGAATCGCAGGGAGCCCGGGAGTGGGGCAGGAGGCACCAGGGGGGCCGCGCTCCATGAGGGCCGGTATGAAAAGCGACATTGTCCCCCTGAACAAAGTCAACTTTCTTATCTCTCCATGAAAGGCATCTCTATGGAGGGAGCTGCGAGAAGGGGAGATTTATGGCCCCCATATGGGTTTGATCTGTAGGTATGCAGGCACAGGGACCGGCACTGAGAGCGTTTTGTTCCCTGCCGTGGCCCTGAGAGGGTCTCGTGCATTCCTGCACTGTGTGGGCTCCTGTGGAAATCCCCACGGGTCTGTTTTTGGGGTGAGTGGAAAGCAGTCACCTTAGGGACACCATCCCACAGAGCTGAGTCCTCCCCAGCATGGGTCCAGGTGTGGGGTCACCTCCTCCTCCTGGCACTGCACTCTCCTGAACGAGAGGGACCGATGTGGACATGGGGAAGGAGTCATGGTGCAGCTGGGGAGGACATGGACACCTGGAGAGGAGCTGGGCTCTGCAGCCTCCGGGTGCCTGGAGTCCCCCTAAAGGTCTCTGTGTCCTGGGAGAGCAGCCACCCCAGGTCACCTCCTGCTCACCACGGGGTCAGAGGGGGCCTGGGGCAGGTGGGCAGCACTCCCTTACCCCAACTGGCTGCATTGCGCTGTGCCGCGCCTGATTGCCCTCGACAGGAGCTGTAATTGTTTTCGTCGGGTCGCTTTGGGGCCGCGGCACAGACGTGCCCCATGGAGAGCCTGTGCTGGCATGGCGGGGACACCGTGGGGGCTCCGGGGCCCCTCGCTTCTCATCCTGGGGCTGGCAAGGCCCCTGCCCACCCTGGTTGCCCACCATGGGTGCTTTGGAGTCCCAGCACAATGGGGAGGACCCATTCCCTGGATGTCAGTGGTGCCCCACGGACCTCCCCTCTGGCTTGGCATCTCCAGTGATTTGTAGCGGCGTAATGAGATTAATGAGTCTGAGCAGGACGGTATGCGGCGGTGGCCCCGAGTGCTCATTAGCGGAGCCCCGCTTAGGAACGGCCCTGGGGGTCTGCAAGGGGGCTCGGTGGGTGACAGCAGGGACAAGGATGGACTCTGTCTGTCCGTCTGTCTGTCTGTGCTGGGCTGCAGCGGGTGCACAGGGAGCTCACCCCGGGGTGCTCCAGGCAGTAAATCAGGATGGCTCAGGTCCTTGGGGCCAGGGTTTGCTGCGATGGCGCTCTGTGCACTCATGGTGCTGGGGGTCTCCATGTACATGTGGTGGTGGGGTGTCCCCAAGCCCACGTGGCACTGAGCCACTGCTGGTCTCATGCCGGCAGCGTCACCCTGCCAGGGCAAGGGGAGGGAGGGGGCTTGGGACTGGAGGAAATGCAAAGGCAAACACGCAGAGCAGAGAGAGGAGCCTTATCGGAAATCAGCAGCAGCAGCAGCCCCGGCCCTGGCCCGCGGGAGGAAGTGCCTGAGTGAGGAAGGCTGCCGCTGGCCAAGCGCCAGGCTGGCTGCAAATCCCTGGGGCCCTGCACGGTCCCCGGTGGGTCCCTTCCCTGGCTGATGGTCCCTGCAGCACGGAGACCCCACAGACCTGAGCCAGGGGCCCCAAGTTTTGTTAGTGGATGTGGTTTGGCTGGCAGGGTGTGAGTCCTTGGGCGGTGGGAGTCCCTGGGGAGGCTGGTGCCGATGGTCTCCCCTGGCACGTACAGGTGGGTGTTTGTAGGATGAGTGTTTGTGGGGTGGATATCGGCAATGGGATTGCTGTTGGTGCAGCGGGCGGTGGCGGTGCAGGTGAGTGGAGCTGTTCATTCAGCACCGGCGCTCACCTGTGCACACCTGCCCACACACCTGCCTGCACTGCCGGCCGTGGCAGCTACCAGGATGTGCATTTGTCCCTCAGGAATGCTGGAAACGGCAGGCGTGGGCAGGGCCGCTGCACCATCTGAGCAGGGTCGGGAACACGCCAGCTGCGTTTCCTCTCCCTGAGGGGCCCCTCTCGTCTCTCCAGAGGGATTCTCCCCCTGCACCCCTGGTCTGCTGGAAGGGCTTGCACCGCTCCCCATCCTGGGCACTGGTTTGGGGCCCACTAATAGGTTTGTGGTTCACAGGGTATCCCCAGGGCCACAGGCAGAGCAGCAGGAGACGCAGTGACGAGCTCTGTGGGACTGCTATAAATAAACACGGATCCATATGTATCCTATTTCCTCTCCCGGACAGTGCCGGTGCTCAGCAGAAGTTGCCTCAGGTCCCAGGGGCTGGACAGAGCAGCCGATGTCACCAGCATTCCCCACCCTATCGCAGCTGCCCCATGTGTGTGCCCAGCAAGCCCCTGATTAGATGTGTGCTGCAATCAGGCTAATTGCTCAAACGAGCTTCCCGAGGGCCGCAGAGCCCATCCGGGGCTGTGTTCTTATCCTGCCCACAGGAGATAACCCGCTGGGATACGGCTCTTCTGGAAGCAGTGTGGGGCCAGTGCCAGCAGCCAGTGGCAGTGTGCAGGGACACTCGATGCTCCGCAGGGCACGCAGAGTGTGCCGAGGGGCTGCCATACCCCGGGAGCAGCGGGGAGCCTCGCGCCTTCCCTGCATCCCTCAGAGAGATAACGAGAGGGAAATGGGATGGAAAACTGCTAATGAGGCCCTCGCAGGGGGTTTGCAGCGCCTGGGGTGGCCAAGGAAGGAGATGGGGGCTGGGGCTGGAACGGGTGTGTTCGTGCCCTTGGCCCCCTGTGCTGTGTCTCCTGGGGACAGCGCTCCCCACAGCACCCCCAAGGTCTGTGTCTGTCTCCCCGCAGGGACCTGAAGAACAACCTGATCAGCACAGTGCAGCCAGGTGCCTTCCTCGGCCTCCCCGAGCTGAAGCGGCTGTAAGTGCTGGTGCAGCACCTTGGACCGCCCAGAGCTGGCCTTGGGGACAGCAGGGACAGTGGGGCATCCCCAGCCCTGATGGTCCCTCCACTCACCTTGCAGGGACCTCTCCAACAACCGCATCGGCTGCCTGAGTGCCAGTGTCTTCCAGGGGCTCCCCAAACTCCTCCGACTGTAAGTAGCTCCCTGAGGACATCCTGACCAGCCCTGTCCCCTGGCTCCTGAGAGCAAGGGGATGTGCAAGCACCGCAAGGGGCCTGGGAGGTGTCCCCTCTCCCAGCAGCTCCCTGGCCCCCTCCATGCCATCCTTCTCTCCTGTCCCACAGGAACATGTCCGGGAACATCTTCTCCAGCCTTCCACCTGGTGTTTTTGATGAGCTCCCCTCCTTGAAAGTTGTGTGAGTTGGTGCCCTGGGATTTTGGTGCCCAGGGGGGCCCCTGCCGAGGGTCTCGGGGCTGGTGGCTGTCCCAGCCCTGCAGGTACCCTGTGACACCATCCCTTGCAGGGACTTTGCCACCGAGTACCTGACGTGTGACTGCAACCTGCGCTGGGTGCTGCCCTGGGCCCGCGAGCGCTCAGCGCAGATCTCAGAGCGGACGGCGTGCGTGTTCCCCCGGCAGCTGCGTGGCATCGCCCTGCGTGGGGCGCGGGACGGGCAGCTCCGCTGCGGTGAGCCGGGGCCAGGGCGGGGGCGGCGGCGGCAGCGGCGGCGTGGGCTCACCTGTGTCCCCCGCAGCGGGAGCCCCGGAGCTGCACACCCACCACCTCATCCCATCGCTGCGCCAGGTGGTTTTCCAGGGCGACCGGCTGCCCTTCCAGTGCACAGCCACGTACCTGGACAACAGCACCCAGATCCGGTGGTTCCACAACCGTGAGCCCGTGGAGGAGGATGAACAGACGGGCGTCATCGTGGAGGAGAGTCTCATCCATGACTGCACCTTCATCACCAGGTTGGGGACCAGGATGGGAATGGGAATGGGGATGGAACTGGGATGGCGATGATTATGGAATAGGGATTGAGATGGGGACAGAGATAGGGATGGGATGGGGATGGGGATGGGGATGGGGATGGGGATGGGGATGGGGACAGGGATGGAAATGAGGTGGGGATGGCAATAGAGACCACATGGGGACGGACACTCATGGGCACAGGGCTCACAGGTTTGTGGGTATCAAGCGCCGTGGGTGGGCTGCCAAGTGTGGGCACCTTCGGTGCTTCATGGTGTGTGTCCCCATGCCCCCAAGCTTGGAGGATCAGTGTAGGGTAGCCCCACTATGCCAGCCCGTCTCCTCTGCCTGCAGCGAGCTCATCCTCTCCAACATCCACGTCTCTGCCAACGGCGAGTGGGAATGCGCCGTCTCCACCTCCCAGGGCAACGTCAGCAAGAAGGTGGAGATTGTGGTGCTGGAGACCTCTGCATCCTACTGCCCTGCTGAGCGGGTCACCAACAACCGCGGGGACTTCAGGTGGGGACCGTGGTGGCACAGGTGCCGCGGCGGGGGGGACACACGTGGCCGGTGCCACGTGGAGCGCGAGCTGTGTGTGCGGGGGCCTCTCCTCGCCGCAGGTGACCGCGCGTCTGGTAGCGATTAACGGCCACGGGGAGCGCGGACGCTTTTGAAGGGCTTCCCGTGCCGGCGGCGCAGCCTGGCTCCAGCAGCAGAGGTGTTGGAATTTCTCTGGCACGAGACGAAAGGCTCCGGGCGCCCGCCGTAACCCCAGCGGGGCCCTTACGGAATATAAATTACTGGCACAGTCAATGTGGCTTAAATTAGCGGTGCCCCCCCACTGCCCGCTGCTTCCCCCCGTGCTGCCGGAGCCAAATGGGATACGGGATTGGAGAGGGTGGGGGCTTTTTGGGGAGCATCACGCCAGCCTTCCCAGAGGCCAGGGATGGCAGCAGCTTGCAGAGGGGGCTGCACACCACCCTGCCCGTGGGTGGTGGTGCACGGGGTTTGCACGGGAGGAGCAGCTTTGGGGCAGGGCTGCTGGTGGCGGCTGCCCCATGGTCACTGTGTGTGGGTGCCCGCAGGTGGCCCCGCACCCTGGCAGGGATCACGGCCTACCAGCCCTGCCTGCAGCACCCGTTTGCCGCGGGGCCAGCCAGCGCGGGCTCGGTGGGAGAGAAGCAGGCGTGGCGGCGCTGCGACCGGGCCGGACGCTGGGAGGATGGCGACTACTCCCACTGCCTCTACACCAACGACATCACCCGTGTGCTCTACACCTTCGTGCTGGTGAGTGGGGGGCCTGGGAGCTCGGCTGGGCCGGGGGGGCACAGCCGGTGACCGTGGCCCTGCCATGGCCATGCTGCCCTGCAGATGCCCATCAACGCCTCCAACGCCCTGACCCTGGCTCACCAGCTCCGCGTCTACACGGCCGAGGCAGCCAACTTCTCGGACATGGTTGATGTCCTCTATGTGGCCCAGATGATAGAGAAGTTTATCGGCTATGTGGACCAGATCAAGCAGGTAATGAACACTGAAGATGTTCCCTGCTTGCCCCAGAGCTGCCTGCTGTTTTTGGGGTGGAAAGCATGAATTGGGGTGTTTCCATGGGGGACGGCAGTAGCTCTTTGCAGAGCCCCTTGCTGTCCCCAGCTGACAGACGTGATCGTGGAGATGGCCAGCAACATTATGCTGGTGGACGACCACATCCTGTGGATGTCTCAGAAGGAAGAGAAAGCCTGCACCAGCATCGTGCGCTCCCTGGAGAGGATCGCGGCCCACACGCTGGGCAGCAACTCCCAGCACATGGCAGTGGTGAGGGGGAACACAGTGCAGGGCTGGACACAGGGAGCGTGGAGAGGGAGGAGGAGTGGGTGGGCTGCTGGTGTGGGGTCTCTGGCTGTGCCAGGGGTCTCTCTGCCCATGCCGGGGCTGATGATCACTCTGTGATGCTGTGCCTGGCAGAACTCTCGCAACATTGCCTTTGAGGCATACGTGGTGAAGCCCGAGAGCTACGTGGGGCTGAGCTGTGTGGCGTTCCAGCGGCGGGATGGGACCCCCCCAGGACGTCACCCCCCAGCTGAGCGGGGGGCTGAGACCACACCTGACCAGCAGCTCCGGCTGCGCTGCACCACGGGGCGGCCCAATGTCTCCCTGACCAGCTTCCATATCAAGGTACGGGAAACGCCGGGGGTTGGGGGTCTGGGGGTCGGCCCCGGCTCACCAGTGACCGTGCGCCCGCAGAATAGCATCGCCCTGGCCTCCATCCAGCTGCCCCCCAGCCTGTTCGCCAGCCCAGTCCCAGCCATGCCAGGAGCTGACTGCAAGCTCCAGCTGCTGGTCTTCCGGAACGGGAAACTCTTCTGCAGCACCGGGAACTCCTCCCAGCTGGCCGATGATGGCAAACGCCGCAGCGTGGCCACCCCAGTCATCTACGCTGGGACCTGTAAGGGCAGCATGATGGGGTGCTTGGGGTGCCTGCTGGGGCTCCCTGGGGCATTGCGCTGGTGCTCCAGCCATGCCAAGCCATCCCTGGGGTCCTCATGGGGAGATGGCAATGTACCTATTGGATGTGCGGGAGATGGCAATGTACCCTGTGGGATGGCAATGTACCTATGGGATGTGCGGGGTCCCCTGTGTTCAGCCCCTTTGGGGGTGCGGGTGGAGGGGTGATCTTGTCCTGCTGACCAGGTTTCTCTGCGGCTGCAGATGGCTGTGGAGTGGGGAACCTGTCAGAGCCAGTGGTCGTGTCCCTGCGACACCCCGGGGAGGGCGTGGACCCCGTGGCTGCATACTGGAACTTCGAGGTGCTGGGGGGCATGGGGGGCTGGAGTGCTGAGGGGTGCCAGCTGGCCACCCGCGAGCCCAATGTCACCTCCCTGCACTGCCGGCACCTCAGCAACGTGGCCGTGCTCATGGTAGGTGCGGGGCGAGCAGCGGGGTGGGAGTTTTGCCAGGGGTGTGGAGTGTGGGGGCTGCAGGAGGGTGGTGGGGTGGGTCAGGGGCACAGGGATGGTTCTGTGGGGTCTGATGGGCTGTGCTGTGCTGTGCAGGAGCTCAGCGGCTTCCCCAATGAGGTGCGAGGTGCTGTGGAGGTGCTGCACCCAGCCATGTACACCTGCACGGCCGTGCTGCTGCTCTGCCTCTTCACCACCATCATCACCTACATCGTCCACCATGGGTGAGGGAGCATCTCGGTGCTGTGCTGGTAGTCTGGGGGCTGTGCTGGGGTGGGTGTCTCTATGGGCAACTGGAGGAGCTCCCCAGGTGCCAACAGCCTGGAGAAGGTGTGCGGGGATGGCCGTCCAGGGAATGACCACTCAGTGACATGGCCCTTTAGGACATGGGCTCTCGGGAGGTGATCCTCCAGGAATGTGCTGCCTGGCAAGAGGCACTGCCCCAGGTGCCCTGTGTCCTGGTGCTTTGCCCTGGTGCCTTTGCACGTACCTGTACATCTTCGCCAGCCGCGCTCCGCAGCCGCGGACAGGCTGTCAGTGCATCCCCCCAGATGCAGGATTTGTGCTCTCAGGGCCAGGCAGAAGCTCCACTGTGCCTCTTGCTCTTCCAGCACCATCCTCATCCCACGGAAGGGCTGGCACATGCTGCTTAACCTCTGCTTCCACATCGCCATGACAGCCGCCGTCTTCGCGGGAGGCATCACCCTGACCGGCTACCGGGCTGTGTGCCAGGCCGTGGGTACCGGGCAGAGCCCACACCACGGGGTCCTTGGGACAGGGACTGGGGGGGCACGGCTGTGTCTGCAGCGCCCCGTCCCCAATCGAGGCCTCCTCCTGCAGGTCGGCATCATCTTGCACTACTCCTCCCTCTCCACGCTGCTCTGGATGGCGGTGAAAGCCCGAGTGCTCTACAAGGAGGTGACCTGGAAGGCGCCACGGCAGCCAGACGGGGACACGTCCCAGGCAGCCCCCAGACCCATGCTGCGGTATGAGCCCCCCTAGCCCTTGCCCCCACCCCGCAGGGGCATCTCCAGGGGCTGGGGCTGGACTTGCTCTTCTGGAGAAGCCCATCCCGTGCTCTCCCGCGGGCTCCAGGTGTGCAGTGACACCTCCCCACACCGCAGGTTCTACCTGATCGCCGGTGGGATCCCCCTCATCATCTGTGGGATCACAGCAGCCGTCAACATCCAAAACTACCATGACAACAACCCCTAGTAAGTGTCCCTGCTTGACCCTTCTTCCCCCATGGGTGGCCTCCCTCTGCTGGGGCAGGGGAATTGGTGGGACTGGGAGTCTGGAGATGTTTGGGAAAAGGTCAGTGATGTTTTTGCCGAGAATTACCCATATACTGGGAAAAAATCATCCAGGCAGCCAGCACAGCTCCACAGAGCCCGTGCCATCAGGGCAGGAGCTGAGCAGCTCCACACCACAACTCCTCAGAGCCCCTCTCTTCCCGCACAGCTGCTGGCTGGTGTGGCGGCCCAGCCTGGGTGCTTTCTACATTCCCGTGGCTTTCATCCTGCTCGTCACCTGGGTTTATTTCCTCTGTGCTGGGCTCAGGCTCCAGTGCCGACCCTCACACCGAAAAGACATCCCAGAGCCGCTGGAGCCACCGCCACGGCTGGGGGGGACCAGTGACCTCCTGACAGACTCTGGATCCATATCGGTGACGTTGAACTCAGGGCCACCCTGCCCCGAGGGCGATGGTGTCTACTCTCTGCGGGTGCAGTTCTGGGCACTGGTGACCACCCACGCTCTCTACGTGGCCCTGTGGACGTTCGGCGCCATGGCTGTGTCCCAGCACTGGTACCTGAACATCGTCTTCAGCTGCCTCTACGGCGTCACCGCTGTGGCGCTGGGGCTCTTCATCTTCATCCATCACTGCCTGCGGCGCCGGGATGTGCTCAGCTCCTGGTTCTCCTGCTGCCCGTCCTACCGGAATGCGCTGCCCATGCAGGCCTACGTCCACCCCGGGCTGGGGCCAGAGGACGGCTCGCAGGTCTTCATCGGCTGCGACCCCGAGGCCGCTCGCTCCGGCGCCTCCTCCTCCTCACCCAGCAGCGCCGGCTCTGCGGCGGGCCGCTGCAAGCTCACCAACCTGCAGGTAGCCCAGAGCCAGGTGGACACCTGCCCGGCGCCCTGCCCAGAGCCGGACCCTGCCAACGGGAGGCCCGTCAAGCACACCAGCAACCTCCATGGCCGCAGGAGCCACCGGGGCAGAACTAAGCCATGCCGGGACGGGAAGCACCACCGCTTGAAAATGCTGCGGGGCCCCTCGGACCACCCGTCCAGCGAGAGTGGGAGCCTCCACAACAGCCACTCTGAGAGCTACCCCAGCGGCAGGACCAGCCCGGCTAGCGGCGGCCGCGTGGGGCAGCGGGTGGCCCAGGATGGGGACGCGGTCCCCAGCCCCTCCGAGGGCAGCGACGGCGGGCGGCGGGTGCCCGACTTCGCTGAGGCTCGCCGGAGGAGCAGCAGCCGGGACAACCTGCGGCCGGGCGGCGTTGAGAGGGAGGCGAAGCGCCGCTCATACCCCCTCAACGTGGGCAGCCACAACGGCGGCCTCAAGGGCAGCAAGTATGACATCAACCTGGCCAGCGCCGACAGCGTGGCCGGCATGAAGACCGGCCTCTGGAAGAGCGAAACCACCGTGTGAAGGTGGGGAAGGACTGACGGCCGCAGTGTTTTCCTCCAGGAGCCAGGGCCAGAGCTGCTCGGGGCATTGCGGTGGCACCGCTGCGGGAATGACCACGTGCACTAGCAGGGATGGGCGCACCGCCGGGGGCTCCCCCGGGCCCACCCATCTCCCTCAGGAGGCTTCGAGCTTCCCGAGCTTCCCGCCACGGTGCCGGCGGCTCCAGGCAATCCTTGCCTGTCAGCAGCCGCAATTGCAGCTGTGCTTTAATCACTCCTGCATGTCACTTGAGATTGATCCTAAATGCTATTTTATATTATACAGAGGAAATGTCTATTTTTCAAAGCTATATTATTGAATGTATATATGTATAGACAGAGCCGTAAGTGACGCGAGGGCCCCGTTCCTGCCCCTGTTCCCCGGGAGCGGGCGCTGGGCCAGGGCCCACTCGTGCCACGACTGCAATATTCCCACTGAGGGACCACTCCCAAGTGCCCTTTACGTCCAGGCACCGCAGCCCCAGCCTGAGCAAACTGCTTCTGGAGAGCAGCTGCTCCCTCTGGAATGTTTGTAACCGTGTGTCAGCCCTGGGGGTTGTGCGGTGCCAAAGCCATATTGCAAAGCCAAGCACAAGGTAAGAGGAGCCTCAGCTCCAAGGTGAGGCAATTGTCTGCACTGCTTTAATGCCAGACACTAAAATAACGGCCAGAAAAGGCTCCAGACACTAAAATCACAGCCAGAAAACGCTCCCAGGCCCTCAGAGGCTCAAGCCATGCAATGGGGTGGGCTGGCAGAGCTGTGCTGCTGCTGGAGCCAGGACTGACCCTCTGTGCCAAAGCACCAAAGAACCAAGATGTGGGAGAGACCCAGAGCAGCTCTGTGTCCTTAATCCAGGTGTTCAAGCTCAGAAGATACCTAGGTTTGCTCTTAAGAAGGCAGACACCATTCTGGGGAGCAGGGACCATTCCTGGGAATGCAGAAGAATGATGCCAAGGAATTAGGGACCTTCCTCAGACAGTTCCCCTGATGCAGGCAAAGGGCTGGAACCTGGATAAGCACTTACTGTTCCCACTGAAAAACAAGTGTCCTCTTTTTCCCAGCACACAGGTAAAACAGCCAGGCTGCAGAGAGGCTGCAGGAAGGCGGAGGAAGAAGGTGGGAGCCTGGTGCCTTGCCTGCCCTTTCCAGCCTCCCCTGCCTCAGTTTCCCCCACGTGCAAATGAGTTAAATAACACAGCTACCTCCGAGGGGTCGTGGGGCTGGCAGGGCCATGAGCCAGGGGAGGAAAAAGCACTTAGTGGGGATTGGTCTCACCTGGGAACCCTCACCCCACAGAGCTGGGGCACCCCTGGGCTTAACCTGCCGCTCCCAGCCGGCCTCGGCTTATCTGTCCAACTTAAATATTTAAATATTTCATTGTACTTGGTATTTAACACAGTTTAAACCCTTGCTGTGGCTCCTGCAGCCTCCCTGGCCTGGCTGATGCCTCGTGGTTCTATCGCTTGCTGCACTGTGACAGTATTAGAGAAAAAGCTTTGTACTCTTAATTACACTTTGTCTGTTTACAAGCGAATGACATATCAACAGAGCTTCCTGCAATATCCGGGGGGAGGGAAGGGAAATATGCCAAAGAAATGTCTTTAAAGGGGTCTTTTTGCATTTTTATATGAATAGAATGTTTCTAGCAGATATGTTTTGTTTAATATATTAAAGATATGCCAATCTGCCAAGATCCACTGTTATTTGTCTCAGACTTCATGTTCAAATACAGCCTGGCCTGCAGTTTTTTGACCCTCATGAAATCATTCTGCTGAAGAATGAGAAATCCATGGTGAGGCTGCGCTGGAAAACCTGGCACCTGCACTTTTATTTATTTATAACAGAAATGTAACATGACCTGAAGCAGTCACTACATAAAAAGCCCCATTTTGGTCCAGCACATCAAGGGCGACCCAACCTGCTCACTCCCCACAACCCCATTCTCTGGGCAACTGTCTCTGCAGCACAATCACACTGTCCCTGGTGGGCTTCACACTTCTGGTCCCAAAATTGTCCCTGGCAGCACTGTCCTCTGGGCCATGGCCACCTTCACTGCCAGGTCTTGGCCTTCCTGAAGGCCCGGATCTCCTCAGGGCTCCGCAGGTACTGCTCGATTTCACTGTCCGAGATGGGCTCGTCGCCCGTGGGGGCCGAGTCCGGAGCGCTTGGAGCTGCTGGACGCGGTCTCTTCCTCGGGTGGATGAGGCAGGGTGGGAGCAGGGGCCTCAGGGTGGCCCCATGCTGCCGTTTCCCCATTGAGGGACAGCCCTTCTCCTGTGCCACCAGAGGAGAGCTGCGAGAGCCCTGGACTGGGGAGTCCTGGCCCGGGGAGTCCTGGTCTGCAGAATCCTTACCCAGGGAGCCTGGGCCCATGGAGTCCTGGCCTGGGGAGTCCTGGCCTGCCGAATCCTTATGCAAGGAGCCCAGGCCCATGGAGTCCTGTCCTGGGGAGTCCTGGTCTGCAGAATCCTTATCCAGGGAGCCCGGGCCCATGGAGTCCTGGCCTGGGGAGCCCTGGCCCGGGGCCATGTCATGCTGCTCCTCCCCATCGGGCTGGCTGAAGGCATTTTTCAGCAGGAACACACGATGCTGCAGCAGGTCCCCAATGTGCTTCACCACTGTTTTCTTGTCCAATTTAAAGCCACGCAGCCAGGAAAGCTGAGAGGCCATTCCCAGCAGGATCTCCAGCAGCTCTTTCAGCCTGAGGTGGGCGGGGGGAGGCAGATCCACCCCTGCCAGGCGGCAGAACCGCGCCAAGGGGCAGGAGAGCCGTGGGCCAGGCTGCAGCGACTGCCATGCCAGGAACGCCGCGGCCGTGACGATGGGCACGGGGTGCCGGCCGGTGACCAGCCACGTCTCGCTGGCCAGCTCCACAATCCCCATGGTCCGGGCCAGCAGCTTCTCCTTGTCCTCCAGGAATGGCGCAGGGACATTGGCTGTGGGCTGGAACAGCCGGAAGCTGCGGGAGAAAAGAGGCCACAGTGAAAGGAAGCCTTGGCCACCAGGCTCAACACTGGAGCGGGGCTGCTCATGGACATGAGGAGGAATTTCCTTATGGAAAAGCTTGTCAGGCATTGGAATTGCTGCTAGGGAGGTGCTGGAGTCCCCATCTCTGGAGGTGTTCAAGGAACGACTGGATGTGGTGCTCAGGGCTGGGTCACAAGGTGGGCATCAGGCACAGGCTGGACTCAATGGCCTCAAAGATCTTTTCCAACCTGAGTGGCTCTGGAATTCTGTGATTTGTGGCACCTCCCTGAGCACCCCTCTGCTCTCTCCAAACTGAGGAGAATGGGGAAGGATGAGGATCACAGCCCAGGTGTGACAAGGCAGGGACAAAAGCAAGCCCAGCCTGAGCACACACATCTGTGTCAAGCTCAGTCCTGCCCACAGCCACATTTCAGCCTCTCCACCCACCCAAGACAAACAAGGACTGCAAAATGGCTGAAAGGGGCCCCATCACCTGTTCAGGTGCGTTGTCACCAGGTCTGCCAGGCTCAGGGCAGGCACAGAGAGCCCCAGCTCCTTCTGCAGGCTCAGGTAGACGCTGGCAAACAGGTCCTGCTTCGCGTACAGGAGGGAGCAGATGGTGCCCATCGTCAGGGGCCAGTTGTGCTGGCGGCACGTCACGAACACGCAGCAGCCCCCCAGCAGCTCCTTCTTCTCCAGGCTCACCAGGTGGAAGGCGGGGAGCTGCAGAGCCCTCTGGAAGTAGGACACAGCCGTTTCTTCAAACACTGCTGGGAGCTGCAGGACTTTGCAGAGGTCCTGGACCCGCCGGATCCCTGCGGGAAGACACTGCCCTCAGACATTGGATCAAGCAGTTTCTCCTCAGAATTCCAGCAGGCAGCATTCACCCAGCCCTGGCACAGCCACAAGAGAAGCTGGGCCCCTGCAGCCCCACAGATGGCACTAAGACACTTCAGGGCAGGGGAGGCACTGCCTGGATACAGCACCAACTGCCCACCCCCAGCTTTGCTGCCAGCTCTGAAGGGTTTTAAACACTTTTTTACCATTAGAAACAGGTTAAACAAACTGGAGCAGCAGCCAGGGAGGATCGGGGTGCGGAAGAACTGCTCTTACCTCGCTGCAGGCAGCGGCTCAGCTGCTCCTTCTGGCCAGTGCTCTGGGAATAGGCCACCTCTGGAAAACAGGGTTGGATCAGACAGACTTGCAGGGAATCCAGGGGACAAAATAATTTGGATCGGGGGCAACCAGATGCCCACAGAACTGAATTCCAACAATCAGAATTGTTTGGGGGCACTGAGCTAGAGTAGCACAGGCAAAAGTGAGCTGTGGGATCTCCTCTGAGCCATGGATTCCCTACGGACAGAGCCAGCCAACAGCCTCGGGGCCACTCCGTTGCACTTAAAGTTCCTCTAAGAGATTTAAATGGGATTTTAATCATCTCTTTTAATAGTAAGAGATTCCGCACTTTAAATTTAAAGCTCATCACCGCCTCCAAGCCTAAACCCTGGCAGGGAAGTGCTGCGGGTGTGCCCCTGTGATGGCAAACCCTGCTGTGTTTGGGGGCAATGGCGGGAGGGGGAAGCGGCCGGTCTGACCCAGCAGTGCCCAGCACGGCCCCGCGGACACCGGGAGACCCCCGCGCACGGGGGGACACCGAGGCACAGCTCGGGGAGCGCTTGGCTTCTCGGACCGACTTAGAGAGGCCCAAACGCGCTTCGCACGGTCGGTTCTGCACCACCCCGAGCGCGGACGCTCCCGGTTCCGGTGCCGCACCCCGCAGATGCTCCTCCTCGGTGTAGGTGGTGGTGAGGAGCCCCTCGGCCAGGACGCAGCCGCAGGCGGCGCAGACCAGCTGCTGCTGCGCGTAGTGCGAGTCCTCCACCAGCGCCTCCGAGCCGCACTCGGGACATCGGCCCCGCGCCGCCATTGCCGCGGGAGCGCCGGGGCGGTGCACCGCCAGCAGCCAATGGCGGCGCCGCCCGCCCGAGCCCACCAATGGCAGCGCCGCCCGCGGTCCGTCCCGCCGCCCGCCCGGCCCAGGCGCCGCCCGCACACCGCGTTCCGCCCCCGCCAGTTCCGCCGGGATGGCCGCGCAGGACGCGGCGTTGGGCCCGGGACCGGCGGAGGGGAGGGGACCGAGGGGACAGCGCGTCCTCCTCGGCGGGGAACCGCAAATCACCGCGGCTCGGGGTCCCGGGGGCCCATCGCTGCAGAGGACCAGGGCGGTAACAGTGCTCAGGGCCCCGCAGCCAAGGCAGGCTGGAGGCGGAGTGGCCCCGCACAGCGGGAGCCTGATCTCCTCCTCCTCCTCATCCTCCTCCTCCTCCTCCTCCTCGTCCTCCCATCGCCGTCCTCCCATCAGGGACAAGCGCCGGGGTCACTTCAGCCCTGCGGGTCGAGAACCGTTCACACGGTCATTGTTTGCTTCACAGAAACTCTCGATTCTGGGGATGCGGACGGGCCCGTCCGTCAGGTTTCCCCACCCTGCGGGTGTTTACCAGGAAGTTCCTGCATGGATCACTGCAGGGATGAAACCAGCCCCAAAATACCTGGAGGATGAGCGGAACTGGTCACAAGGAGGGGACCAGGCCCTTTTGAAACTGCTCTTTGAGAACAAAGACACAGTGATCAGAACACTGATTTAAGGTATTTTTATTTTAGTGTTCCGTAAAACCAAAAGGTGTTTAAAAATAAACAGTACCTGGGCTAAAAGCAGAGAGTACAAACAAGGAACATGCATTCAGATCCTTCAATAATAAAACAATATATTTGATTCTTAAGGCCCATAAGGATGTAAAATGCCAGTCCCCTCACACCAAAGGAAGGCTTTAACAATATTGCTAGAAAAAACGAGGTATGTTGTGCGATGCTTTCGGGGCCAGGGAAGTCGAGGACTGTGACTCCACTGTGACCCCACAGTGCTGGGTCTGCTCGGGAAGAGGTTCAATAGCTGCAGCCCCCCCTGAGAATGACCCCAGGGCAAGAGCCAGGCGCAGCTCGGGGTCCACCCCAACAGACAGAGCTGGAACTGGCAAAAAAAGGCTGCCAGGGGAGGGTATTACAAATGTTGAGGCTTCATCTCTGCTAAGAGCACATATTATTGCTTTGGTTCTGTGCAGGGCACTCTTCCCAGCGGGAATACACACAACGCAAACTCCATGAAATCCAGGCTCCAAAAGCATCGCACACCTGAGGCGCCGCCAACAGCCAGTGTTGGACCTGGACTGTCCCAGAAGGAGCCCAGTCCTGCTCCCTTGTGCCCAGTTACAGCGACCAGTAACACCAGTGTGGGTTTCTGGCATCTTAAGTCGCCATTCCAAGGCACAACGGGGTTTCCTCTCTGACCCAGAACATCAGAAAGCAGCAGAATAAAGTCTAAAATACAAGTTTATCAGTGAGGTACAGGATCCTCTGTCCAGAGATCCACTAAGGCACGAGGAGGAAACAAATCAATCCTTCATCTTCCTCACTCGAGAAGGCACAAGAAGCAGCAGCAGTTTCAGCAAGGCCAACCAGCACCACTCAGAATTAAACCACCACCACTAAGGCCACCTGCGTTTTGGACCCTTCATTCGCAGCAGAGGGGACAGCAGAAAAGAGAGAACCCCCTCACTGCTCAAATAACACTAAAACGAGAAGAAAGTACCTGAAGTCTTGGAAGACTTCCAACTCTTAAGGCTTGTTTGAGGTCAGGCTCCCCATGAGGGACAGCTCTGCCAGAAAAGCTCCAGACTTTGGTAGCAGGTCAGTTTACAGGAATAAAAATGTCATTAACAGCATACTTTTTTTTCCTAATAAATGTTTACTTCTCCGTGCAAATATATTAAACTGCTCTTCACTACAAAAATACAGTATTTGAGATCTCCAGTAGTTTCCAGTGTTTTATGACAATTGTAGGCAGACTGCTCACAGGGTGAGAGTCCATCCAGCTGCTCCAGTCCCTCAATAAAGTGCTTTGCTGTAGAAAAACTGAGTTAGAAACTCACCCCTGAGCCAGGGGTGACCCAATAACCTAAAAACTTCCAAAGGTAGGAGTGTTTATTTCCACAGAATTAAGGCTGGAAAGCTTTAAGCTTTGGTCCTCATGAAGATTTGGTCCTTTGCTTCCCACTCTGTTGGGATTCCAACTTCCCTCTAAGCCTTTCATGGTCTCTCCCTACCCTGGTAAATCCCAGAGGTGCAAAAAGGCATCTGACTTTTTTTGATCTTTGACAAGAGCTCACCATAAAAAAGCCCCATTTGGTTTTCAGTGGGCGAAGTTGTGGTGGCTGCTCATCAGCAATGAGCTGTTCCCGCTGTCTGATGGGACGGGGAGGAGAACATCCCTGAATTCACCAGGACACTAAGGAAGATACTGATTGTCCAGCAAAACCAGCACCTCTCAGCTACACAAGATTTCCCTCCCATTGTGAGCAGGAAGCCCCAAGGAACCAGAGCAGATGGGAGCCCCAGCGCTCCCTCCCCTCTCTGGGCTGTAAAAGGAATGGTGGAAAAAAGTATTGCAGGACTGATCACCTTGGAAGGTTGTTCTAGGTGAGCCCTAGCTCCAAAGTCCAAGGTATTTATGTTTAATGAATGCAATGTAAAAGGGAAATGGTCACAGAACTCCCCCACAGCACGAGATGTGAGACCTACCCCTGCTCCAGAGCACAGAGCAGAGGCAGGTGGGCCTTTGCCCTCCTTTGAACACCATCAAAGCAGAAATTTTAAGACACTAAGAGAAAAACTTCTGATTTAAAAACGTACCTTTGGCTCAAATTCCTTGATGCCATTCCTATAGAAGAAACGTACCGTGAACCTCACTGTTTCCTACTCCAAAAAACTGTAAACTCCCCCTTGGAGAACTCTTGGGAATGTCCACCTGATAAGATGAACTGAGATTTCCTTCTTCCTTTCCAATCTTTTAACTTATGGTCAACTTTCAGGGCATTAATTCCTTTTAAATTACAGCCCAGGTCTGAAGCTGGGACATCTTTGGATTTCTCCAGTGTAGTTAATTACTATTTTAAAAACAATCAAATACTCAAGCTCTACTGCACGAGGATTTATATTGCACTACAACTTCAGATATAGAAAGAAAATTAACTGATCTATCAAAGCTGCTACAAAACAAAACCATTTTAAAAAAATCTTCCTAAAGGATCATCAGCGCCTTGCTGGGAAGCAAAACACATCAAAAATCCTCCTCCTTCCCATCACGACCAGACTTTGGATTAATGCCTGATCTTCCCAAATACTGGGAAGAAAACGAAAAATAAATATGATAAGGTGACTTCATAACAACACCTGATGAAACTATTAATCAATCCAAGAGTTGCTCAAGGCAGAAACAGGAAAAAGGTCATTTTCTGCGGGCAGCACAACCAGTACTGCCTGCTCCACACCAGCTCCTCACACTCCTCTGGTGGGGATTCAGTCCGTGTTCACCAACATCCCAAGACCCTT
Source organism: Acanthornis magna (assembly GCA_036785705.1). Classification (NCBI taxonomy): domain Eukaryota; kingdom Metazoa; phylum Chordata; class Aves; order Passeriformes; family Acanthizidae; genus Acanthornis; species Acanthornis magna. The sequence goes on along the minus strand of JAWUZG010000431.1, from coordinate 681,614 downwards.
CACATCTTCCCAGCTTTTCTGTTCCCAGACATGGAAACACGGAGGATGTTTGGGGTTTCTTCCATGACTCTGACGAGCAGGTTGTCGATGTAGTCCTCGAGCTCCCGCACCTGGAGATCCTTCCTGGTAATCGTATCCTTCTGTTTCAACACCAGCTGGATCAGCTCATCGTGTGTCAGCTGAGCATACGCATAGGCAGGGTCTGAAGGATCATATTTCTTGGGGAGGGAGGGAAGGCACGGTCAGGACGGACACAGGACATTCCAAACCAGCAACAGAACACACAGACGAGCACTAGGACAGCTGTTGCTTAAACAAACCTGGTAAAGCTTAAAGCAGCTGCTTAAACAGATTGGGAAAGCCAAATTCAGGTTAAACACCGAGAAACACCCACCCAGGCCTATGGTGTTTCCTCCTACTTCTTTGAAAAGTCTTTTTAACCCTCCCATGGTGCATCACACACAATTTAGGTGGAATCAGAGCACCACAATACTCATGGCAAGTAACTCCCTTAAAAGAGCAGTGTCAGTTTGAATCCCTAAACTCACATCCTCTCCCTTCACACCAGAAGGAGGCACTGCCGTTATTTTGGTTCTAACTTCTCTATTTCCCAAAAAAACACTGACACAATAAGGGGAGCCATGATTTTCCCTGCTGACTCAGGGATGCTCCCAGCCATTTGGATCAACATGGCATGTAAGCTGTGCCTCAAGCCTGGAGGTCTCTTTAGAGGCAGGGATTATGCTGAAAGCTCCTCTCAATCCCAGAGCTGATCCCAACTGCACGACTACGCTCCGAGGAAGTGGCAGTGCCTGAGAACCTCCTCCACAAAACACAGGGCACCACCTCTATTATAGATCAGTCTGCAAGAAAACAAACATTTAAGGAGTGTCCCCACTTTTGGGGGCTGAGTAAAAGAAAGTTCATGTCCCAACTATCTGGAATACACAAATTCTTCAATTAAATCAAAGCTTAGGCAGTGAAAGTCCCACTTCCCTCCATACCTTTACACTCATCTCCAGCAGCTTTTCGTTCATGGTGCTGATGACATTCAGGTTCTTGCTCTGAGACTTGTTTGCCATGGCATTCATTGGCTTCACAGGATGGAGTCTGCGACAGGAAAAAAATGGTTTCTGTTGTTTAGGCAGGACATCTAACACCAGTATGACACATATCTTTAGCCTTAAAACAAAAACAGCAAGAAATTGGGGAGGATTCCCTCCCTTTTCGATATCCTGAGAGAAAAGAGATTCAGCTTCAGGAAGACAAGGTATTTCTAAGCCACAGGGTTTCTGTAAATATTTTCCAGTTCTCTACTATCTTTATTGACTTAAGGCATTGGAGATAGAGCAGCAGGAGGAAGGGAAATACATCCCATGCAGGTCATGGAAGAAAAGCTGGGTCAGGCTACACGAGGAGACAGAACACAGGGCAGCTACTCTGATCCCTCAGAGAATTTCAGCCTGACTTTCCTAATCAGAACATATTTGTGATCTTACAACATATCAAATACTTCTACTATCCTGGGACAAGTGTTTGGCCTTTTCCAATCTGAACCGACACCACAAGCTGTGAAGAAGTGCTGTCATTATTTGCCTGAGCAGGACTTGCATCACCAATTTTAACACAGGGAGCAAATTTTACTTCTATTTCAGCAAACACTGGCCCAGAGTGTCCTAGACCCCAGGCAGAGCTGTGCAGGGGAAGTCTTGAGGGCTGACAGGTCAGTGGCACCACTCGCACACAGCAGGAGCTGCAGCTCCAGGAGCAGCCTGAGCTGCACTGCTTGCCATGATGACTTTGAGGAGCTCAGTTCAGCCAGGAAATGAAGCATCCCCATTTTTCAGGGTGACCATTCTCCCATGTCTGACAAACAGCTCAATCCCAGTCCGTTTTGCCAACTGGATTAAATTACTCTATTCCACCTACACTTTCCCTAATGGCTCCCCTAAGAGCTGTGACGAGCAGCCATTCCCCTGGGCATCCTCAGGAGCTGCAGGGATCCTTCTGGAGCCAGCAGCAACCCCGCACTGGGTGACAGGAGCCAGGCCCTGACAAATCCAGGCCCCAGAGGAAGTCAGGGCTGTCCGATCCAGGCCAGATCCAGCAGCTGGAGAGACAGATCTGCACCCAGAAAGCAAAGCAAAGCTCACACCTGCACAGAGGAACCTGCTGTGACCCCCACGTGGTCTCACCTGTGCTTGGGAGACACGGTTTCACCACCCCGTGGGGTTTGGTTAGGGAACGTTTCAGAGGGTGAAACCCGTGCCTGGAGAAGTTTCTTCTTGCCCGAATTTCCCGCTTTATCTGCGAAGCCCTCGGCTGTTGGCTTTTTCGGAGACTCTGCTCTATGACTTGGGGTGTCAGAGAGAAGGGAATGAGAGGAAGAGACGGGCTGGCAAGGACTTGACAGGGAGGAAGAGGAAGCAGAAGGCTCAGAGAAGTCACACTCTGCACACTCCTCAACACCTGCACTCCTTTCCAGCTCTTGTTTCTCAAGATGACTATTACACTCCCTGGAATGAGACATCACACCTAAGCCTGAGTCAGCCCCCTGGATACAGACCCTGGGAGCAGCAACTCCAGCAGGCAGCACCGCTGAACTGCCTGGCTTACAAGCACCAGGAACAGCTCCCCCTTCTCCTCCTCCTCCTCCTGGCGCGGCCAGGATCACCAGAGCTGCAGCAGAGCTATCAGAGAGCTCTCTTTGTTCTCCATGCAAAGGTATCAAACCTCGAGGCTGCTCTCCAGTCCCTAAAACACCTTTATCAGCTGCAGCGACCCCAGGGCTCTCCTGACAGTCCCCCAGCAGTTCATCATCGGAGCCTCCCTCCAGGATCACAGGAAGACTGGCCAGTTTCAAGCCCCGGTCTCCAGGAACAAGAATGGCAGACTTGAGATTTGTGAGACTGACAGATAAATCGTCATCCCCTTCCTTTTTTAAAGGCCTGTCACTGCTGTCACCTCTGAGAGTCACTGGAAGGGTGACAGTCTCCAAGGAGCCATTTCGAGGGAGGCACCCATGAGCAGCTGAGGCTTCATCATCCAGTAAGAGGAGCCCTGGTGTGGATTTTACACCATCACTTGAGGCAGGAACATCGCCCCTTAACTCAGCCTGGGAGATCGGTGGGGATTTCCTCAGCAGTACTGCCCGTCGTGGGGCTGGCTCTGGTGGGACAAGGGCCTTGCTGCCAGCCCTCCCTGCATCTGCTCCCTGAGGGGACACCGTGCAGGCTCCCTGCCTTGGTTTGACTCGAGAAAGTGACTCATTTTCAGCAAGTGGAGTTGCCTGGGGCTCTACCATGGGCACACATTCCACCCATTGCTTTCCACCACAGGTCTCCTGCTTCTCCCTGAGCTCGCTCTCGGGGGACGGCGCTTGGTCACCGGACTTGGAGAGTGACACAAAACCTTTTCCACCCCTTGTGCAGGGCTCAGTGTTTACACCAGTGACCTCCACAGCAGAATCACTGTTCCGGGTGGGACATGTGCTGCCACCAGAGAGCTCTGTCGATGGGTAACCCCCTGCTCCCAGCTCACCCCCAAACCCTGCTCGCTCTCCTGCTGCCCCTGAACCCGTCTGGAACCTTCCACTGGAATCCAAGGGCTGCTCTCCACCTTCCTGCCCACCCAAACCTACATCATCTGATGTAACACCCTGTGATCCACCAAGGACAAAGGACACAGGTTTCCCATTGCCTGGCTTGCTGCTTTCCAAAGAATCCTCAGGCTGAAGGTGGGCAGAATCACAGTGCTGCTCTGGAGCCAGCCCAGCAGGGCCAGAAGGGGAGTCAGACAAGGTGCTGAGCAGGTACGGCACAGCTGTGACACCACTGGACAAAGCCACACGCACAGAGCCCGCCAAAGCCTCCTGACCAGGGTGTCCTGCAGAGGAACAGTCCTCACCACAAGGAAGGCAGGAAGGGGAAGAACCAGCAACAGCTTGGCCACCTGTCCCTGCCTGCCCCCCACGCTTGGACATGAAGGGATTATTGTCATTGAAATGGCAGTCAGAGGGGACAGAAGGTGTGGGTGGGTCAGAGAGACTCCGGGATGTCTCCACGTCAGAGCTCTTGGGACCCTGCCCCCAGTCAGCAGCAAAAGGATTATTGCCCCTAGCAGTGGCCTGCCCAGGAGGAGGCACTTCGGGAACGGAGGCTGCAGAATGATGGGATGAAGGGAAATGAGCGATGCTGTCAGGATCCAGGGCTCTGGATGTCCTGTCCCACTCAGGAGTAAAGGGGTTCTTGCCATTCCAAAGCTCTGCAGCAAAAGCGGGAGAAGTGAGGGAGGCAGGAGAACTAGTGATGTTTTCAGAGTCTGGCACTTGGACTTCATGCCCCACTTTAGAAATAAAAGGATTATTTGCACTGCTGATACGGTGCACAGAAAGAAAAGCAGGGAGGGGGTCAGGTGCAAGAGTAGGAAGCGTGGCTTTGGGATCCTCCTCTGGAGACAGGCCCAGTCTGCAAAAAGGGACAAAAAACTCGCATGTCACTTGCGGATGCAACACGAGGCAGGAACAGACAAGCTTTAGCACCAGCCTCCATCAGCTCTGCCACTGGAGATGAACTGTACTTGCAAGAGACCTCAAAGAAAGGTCTCCCTATCTATGAGATTTTATATCCTTAACTGCATCTTTACTGGCACTAGACTTATGTCAGAACTCTTCTGCTGCAGAACTTGTTTTTGCTGCTTTAAGCACCATCTCTTTGCACCCCAAGCAGGTTTATTAGTACATAAAACACTTCATAGGCAAGAAATTTAAACATGAGAAGCACTGAAAATGAGGAGTTAGGGACACATACAAAATACAGCCTTATTAGTAGGGCACACCTATATATATATATATAAACCCCCCACACAATTTATATTTATATATATATATGTGTATGAAGGATAAAGGAGCAGAATTTCCAAAAAAGCCTTGTGTACAAATCCACACAAAATCCCTTTGTGTTGCTGTGAACGATGCCAAAAGCAGAAGGGTTCCAAGGCTAACCTCTGGAAGACCACAGCCAAGGAGGGAAGAGTAGAGGAGAGATGTTAGAATGGGCATTTCAGACCCTGTGCAGTCACACAGCTCAGACAGAGTTAGTTTGTGCAAGAGATCCAGCAGGAAAAATCACCTCTACAGTACCTGCACAGGTGATTGCACTAGAGAACCACTATTTCAGCATCACTTACAAGGAGCATCCCTATATCCATCTTTTTTTCATACTGAGAAAGAATTTGGGAGTTGTTATTTGCTACCAAAGCACCCAACGCCAGCACAAAACCCGCAGGTCCCCGCAGAGCAGCACCTGAGCCCAGGTGTGGCAGGACACAGCCTGCTGCCACATGCCACCACCACTGCCCGTCCCCACTCCTGGCAGCAGCCAGGACTCACCTGGGCTTCACAGCTTTGGTCTTGGCTGGCGCAGCTTTCTCAGGTTTCCGTTCCTCCTCACAAGGGCTGAGCAGCTGCTTGTTTGTGACGGTGTCCTCCTCACGCTGAGCGTCTCCTGATGGGTTCCCTCTGCCCAGATCTGCTGGGAGCTCAGGGCATTTTGCCTCCTCTTCACTCTTCTCTTCTGGAATTGTATTTTCCTCACTCTGCAGGGTCCTGTCGGGAATATTCTCAGCATCGCTGGTCTTCACCGTTTCCTTCTTCCCACTGACCAGGGAGAGCAAGGCAGGCTTTTTGTTGTCTGGTTTCTTGGTCTCTCTAACGGCCTCGACACTTGGTGGAAGGCTGCTCTCCAGGTGCTCCTCGCTGCTGAGCAGTTTGTACGATGGCAAAGTCATGGATTTGAAGGTCTCCAAGGATGTGGACCCAGAGAAAGCCTGACTAGGAGAGGTTCTTCCCATTTCTTCAGGTGGTTTAGTGAACCTGGAGGACAGGTTCTCCTCTGAAGCGAAGAGCTGCTTCCTCCTGAGGTTGTGAGGAGAGGGGGATGAGGTTGGAGTCTTGTCCTTTGTTGTGGTCTCTTCCATATAAATGTGACTGCCATTGATGCATAGACTAGACTTGGAAACAGGATCACTTTTGGATTTAAGGCCACTGAACAACGAGAGCCCATCCTTTTTGGTGTGGTTAGTGGTTCCTTGGGTTAGCTGCCTGCTGTCCAAAAAGGCTGGTTTACGAGATTTAAACAGAGGAGAAGGAGCTGGCTTCTCTTCCAGGGCATTTTCAAAGGATCCTGGGAAAAAGAAGTTGTGAGAAATTCAAGACGCAAGAACAACCTTTTCCCTGACACTAAGCCGCTGTGCTAGGAGAGACTTTCTATGGATTTGTTCAGAAAGAAGAGTTTAAGTAGTGCTGTGAAAAGTGTACACAACCCTTTGGAGGAAGGCTTTGTGCTCAGCAGTGCTGCGAGCACCAATACTCACGTTCTGAAGTTGGAGAGGTCTCAGACTCCTCATCCCACTGCGACTGGAAGTCGCTGGGCCGAAGCCGAACCTTCGGGGTGATGGGCTGCTGTGTGGGCAGCACCGACATGGACTGGGACAGGGATGTCTTCTGCAGGCTGGGTTTGGAGAACAGCGCTTTGAACTTGGATTTCTTCTTCTCCTTCTCGACTGCCTCATCCTCACTGTCGGCGGGGGAGTGGGTCGTGCTGGGAACGATCGCCGACGCCGTGTCCGAGAGGCCACTGCTCCTCTTGCCCTTGAGCTTGTCTTTGAGCTTCCCAAAGGGAGAGCGGGGCTTGTCCTTCATGGACAGATCAAACATACTGGCTGTCATGTTGCTCCTCATGAACTGGATATCCACCTCAATTTCCCCTCTCTCTTTTTCCTTCTTCCCTGGTTTGGAGCGAAGCCTGTACCACCTGCAGCAACAAGGAGATTTCTTTTACCACCAGTAATTGAGAACACAGAGGGTGCTTATGGTTGAAAAATCAAATCAGCCCATAGAGTAGGAAAAGAAAGACTTTAATCTTATGACGACGTCACAGTCATGGCGCCAGGTGCCAAGGAAAACATTCTTATCGTAAACAGAAAGTTATTAGTATGATTTGGTTTAAAACACAGATCAGGAAGGGTTAAAAAAAAAAGGAGAAAAAACAGAAACACAACATGGAATTCCTGTATTTCAGCTCAGCGACTCTCCTCTGCCCTTTCATCTCTCCTCCTGACACTCACAGAGGCCACGGCTTTGAAGTGGGATCGAGCACAGCAGCCTCAGAGCTGCACACGCATCCCACGCCCTCATACCTTTCATTCCAGCTCCTTAATGCCTCTTAAGCCAAGGAACCCCTAATCAACACCAGAGAGCCAACCCAAGCCTTGCAGACCGCGGGGGATTTCCACTCACCTCTCCAGGCTCGTGACTGGCACGCACCAGGAAGGACATTGCTCAGACAGAGCCTTCTCCTTCCCAACATTGAGCTCTGTGTGGTGAGTGCCCAGGGCATCCCAAACCACAATCCCACCACCCACAGGCCCTCAACCACCGTTCAGTGACACTAAACCACATTTGAGCCAGCAAAGAGAATTATCAGCACTGCACACCAGGATGGTTTTGTCTGTTGAGGGAACCGCAGAATTCCCGACTCCACAGAACCCATAGGAAAGGCTGCCTGGAAACTGCTGGTTTCTTCCTCCTCACCAGCTGGAATGGGAAAATAAGGGAGGCACACAGAGCATGCAAATGTGCCCTGACATCAAATTTGCACTTCAACCTCCAAAGGTGCATGGGAAGCAACAAAAGAGAATAGGAAAAGGCAAATTGCTCCAGACAAAATTCAAAACTAATGGGGATAACTGAAGGAGATGGATTCAGGAATCTGCCACAGACACTTCAGAGGGAAATGCTGAAGAAATTCTTCCCTGTGAGGCAGGTGAGGCCCTGACCCTGGAGAAGCTATGGCTGTCCCATCCCTCAAAGTGTTCAAGGCCAGGTTTGGAGCAATAGCTCTGACGGAAGTTGTCCCTGCCCAGGGCAGGGAGTGGAACAAGATGGGCTTTAGGGTCCATTCTGGGATTCTGTGATCCTAAGTGAATGCTCAAGCTACAGTCAGATGCTCTGACCTGGAATTAGAAGACACCCAGGGAAGGGGTTTTACCAGGAGACTGAGGCTTTGCCCAGTCCCTGAAGCTGCAGCAGGCAGCAGCACAGGAATCACAACCCGTTTGCCTTTAATACGAGCCAGCACTGGGCACTTCTGTTCCAAACCCGTGATTTCTAGGAGCATCCTGTGCTCACAGGGCTTCGGTGCCACAATTGATCCCGTGTGCCCTGGGAGCCACAGTCAAACAACAAGTTCAGCAAAGGCAGCTCAGCCCCGGCTGAACACGGCACCCCTGGGAACGGCTGGAAGGAAATCATGGATTGACACCCCCCAAAGCACAAAAAATCTCATTAATGGCATTTATCGTATTAGTGAGCACCTGTCACTCAATGTGCATCTATTTTCCAAATAAAACTAGTCCCTTATGGCTACACATCAGCATGGCAGCAAGAACAAAACAGGCTTCAAACAGGAAATCAAGGGCTGGAAACAGCTGAAAATATGAGAAATTTCCCCAGGAGCACTAAAGTTGTATTTTCATTTTTTCTCCCTCTCAATTTTCCTTTGCCCAGACACAAAGGAACGCGCCCGGGAGCCCGAGGCACCAGCCCTGAGCTCTGCTGACCAAGGGGCTCCGTAGTGTAAACACGGCAGTGTCTGACACAGCCTTAATGAACCCGCGGCCTAATTAAGCCTTGACAAGCAGTGACGGTTCCATCCCGGTGCTCAGGTGAGCCAGAGGAGGAAGGTGACTCACCAGCACATTACAAGGCTGCTGACTCCCTGTAAAACCCTCCCGGGGAACCACCCCTGCGTTCACCGTCCTGTGTTTATGGTCAAAGCAGCGAGTGTGACACAGAGCTGGCGCTGGGCAGTAACGTCCCCGGCTCCGTGTCCTGCTGACAGCAGCGGGGTCAGTCCGTGGAACGTGGAATTATCCACCCTGACATGTGCTAAGTGTTTATTAAGAAAAATAAATAAACGGCTGTGCTTGATCCCTGCTGGAAGAAGGCGGCACTCTGAGGACATCAGGTTTCGGGGAGTCAGTCTGGCTGTTGTCTCTGTACAGCGTGAGCACTCACATGGAAACTTTGAAGATCAAACCCAAAGACCAGGCAGGACTGCCTGGGAAAGCTTTCTCTGGGCCCCCAGCTATGGGGGCTCAGCCACACCAGGAGGGACCCTGCCCCGAGGGGTCACCCCCTGGGCACTTATGGGGCTTCAGGGGTCCCTGTGAGGAACTGGAGACCCCCACCAGAAGTCACCCACTCCTGTGGGGCACAGGGTGACCCCCAGTGTGTGGGACACACAGATCCCATGGGGGCACAGGGGTCTCCCCCCAGATCCGCACACGCCCGTGGTACACAGAGGTTTCCAAAAGGAACGGGGACATCCCATGAGAAACTGGGGCTCCTCACAGAGCTTCACGCCCTTGAGGCGAACAGAGACCCCCCTCAACTTCCTCCCCAGCCCCCCCATCACTCTCCCCGACCTCCGTGGGGTGCTCAGGTCCCCTTCAAACCTCTCCCTAGCCCCCGTGGGGCTGAGAGACGCCCCCAAAACCTCCTCCCCAGGATCCGGAGGGGCCACCCCATCCTCCTCCCCAGCTCCCGCGGGACACAGCAGCCCCCGCATCCCTCCCCCGCCCCCCGCGGGGCCCCGAGCCCCCGTCCCGTGTCCCCGGCCGCACCTCGTGTGCCGCCGGTCGCCGTCGTCCCTGAGCGCCGCCAGATCGAGCTCGGCGCGGCCCAGGAATTTGTCAGCGCCGGTCAGGGCGCGGTGCAGCACCGTGAGGCGCAGCGCGGCGGGCCGCGCCGGCAGCTCGAACGTGGCCTCCTCCCGCCACAGCGGCTCCCCCCGGCACCGCTCGGCCACCGACGTGCGGAACTTGTCGCGGCCCAGCGCCATCACCGCGTACGCGTCGCTGCCGCCCGCCGCCGCCTTGGCGCGCAGCCCCCGCGCCCGCAGCACCGTCACCCGCACGTGGGTGGGCGCCCAGCCCGCGGCCGCGCCCGCCATGGCAGCGAGCGGGGACGGGACGGGACGGGACGGGGACCGGGGACGGGCGGGCAATGCGCCGGGGACGGCGGCGGCGGCGGCACCCGGAGAGAGCCGCCCCGCCCCTCTCGCGAGAGCGCGGAGGGGTGGGGCCTGCGAGGGGCGTGGTCTGGCCCGTACAGGTGTGCACAGGTGAGTACAGGTGTGTGTGTACGTGTGTACATGTGTATACAGGTGTGCACAGGTGAGTACAGGTGTGTGTGTACGTGTGTGCATGTGTATACAGGTGTGCACAGGTGAGTACAGGTGTGTACAGGTCTGTGTACAGGGGTGTACCGATGTGTACAGGTGTGTGTACGTGTGTACAGGTGTGTACATGTGTATACAGGTGTGCACAGGTGAGTACAGGTGTGTACAGGTCTGTGTACAGGTGTGTACTGGTGTGTACAGGTGTGTGTACGTGTGTACATGTGTATACAGGTGAGCACAGGTGAGTGCAGGTGCGTACAGCTCTGTGTATATGTGTGTATAGGTGTGTACAGGTGACTACAGGTGTGTACAGGTATGCACGCACAGGTGTGCACGCGTGTGCACAGGTGTGCACAGGTGTGTACATGTGTGTCCAGGTGTGCATGCACAGGTGCACACAGGTGGAGGTACAGATGAGTACAGGTGTGTGTGTATGTACAGGTGCAGGGCTGTGTGCAGGCATTTCGAGGTGCACAGGTGTGTGCAGGTGTGCGCAGGTGTGTACATGTGTGTCCAGGTGTGCATGCACAGGTGCACACAGGTGTAGGTACAGGTGAGCACAGGTGTGTGTGTGTGTATGTACAGGTGCAGGGCTGTGTGCAGGCATTTCAGGGTGCACAGGTGTGTGCAGGTGTGCACAGGTGTGTACATGTGTGTCCAGGTGTGCATGCACAGGTGCACACAGGTGTAGGTACAGGTGAGCACAGGTGTGTGTGTGTGTATGTACAGGTGCAGGGCTGTGTGCAGGCATTTCAGGGTGCACAGGTGCCTGTGAGCACAGCCAGGTGCATGTCCAGGTGTGGGGTACAGCCTGGGGACTGTGGGGTACCACTGTGTGCAGGGGGGTGTGAGGCCGAGGGGGTTACCTGTGCTGGAAACCCCCAGGTGATCCCAACGGAGAGGGGATCATCTTCCATTGCACATCCCAACAGCCCCTAAAAGCTCCACGGCCCAAATCTGCATTACGTGGGGTTTTAGACCAACTTCCACACATCCTGCCTGCTTTATCCCTGGGTCTGCAGGGCACCCACCTCGGAGGAGACACTTGGAGGCAGACTTGGAATAAAGTCCTTCTGGTCAAACATCTGCTGCTGAATCCAAACTACACAACCAGCCAGCCCCGCTCCTTGTTTTGCTCAGGGAGGGATTTCACCAGCCCAGCATCAGCAGGGAAAACCACCCCCATAAATAAATTCCCATTTGCCAGAACCTCCTCCCAAGATACATCCTCAGCTCCCACCTCAGCTGCAGAAGTTTGACTTATTTTAAGCTACTGCAGTTAGCACAATTATTGTGTTATTTATCATGGTATAGGTGTTGAGACAGCAGAAAATGTAAATAAAAGATATTTGGGGAAATGCTTCCTCATGCCGTTCTATGCTTCTGAGATAATGGGGGCTCAACTGGACACCTGAGGACCTTACTGAGGTGCTCACACATGTGCTCACTGGGTGCTCAAGTCTGCACTGTTTAACCCTCACATGATTAATTGGGTGCTCGTGGGTGAGATGATGGGGTGCTCATGCATCAAAAAATTGGTCACTTATGCACAAAATGGCATTCCTGCATTTATTAATTGGAATTTGCTGGTGGAAAAAGGCAGGAGAGGCTGAGCTGTGCCTGCGCAAGTTGAGGGGACCAGCCCCGAGCAGGGGAGGCATGAGCTGAGAGGAGACAAGGGATGATACTCAAAGCCCAGACAGTTTGTGTCCCTCTGCAAGGATGAGGTCATGGGGGTGGGAGACACCCAGGAGGTGCTCGTGCTCAGGGTCAGCTGCTCGGATCAGGGATGAGCCCCCGGCAAGGGTCACTAGACCAGGGTCTGAGGCTCTGAACCGGGAACACTCCCCGAGCTGCATTCTTCTCTTTATTAAGTGATTTTAAGTGTTAAAAGCAAAACACACCAAGGAAGGATGCCAGCAGACGAGATCCTGCAGCACCCCAGGTCCAGTTCCTGTGCAGGAGCTGGGACTTTCCTGGCACCAGGAGGTGGCACTGGACACCTCCAACAATTCTGCCTGCCCTCTTGGGGTGTGGGGACATGTGGCAGGCCTAGGGGCTAGCACCATGGCACGCTCAGAGCCCCACTTTTCCCTGCTAGGAGACATGGATTCCGCTGAACCTCAGGTGGCCACCTGGGAACAGCACATGGAGCAGCACCCTCGGCTCAGGACAGATTTGGAGGCACCGCAGAGATTCCGAGGTTTATTTCACACTGCAGGGGGGACACAAACCAGCACAAAAACTGTACAGCCACTGCAACGTATTTACACCAACTTATGCCCAAAGGTGCTGCGTGGCAGCGCCGTGTGGGCAAGGCACATCTGCACACGTGTGAGATGAGAATCCACCTCCCATCCCTGAGCGGCACAGACACAGACATCTGTCCCCAATGAGAGGGAGAACTGCAAGAGATCTGACAAGATTGTAATTCCTTGGTTTTGGAAATCCTCTGTGCTCAGAGCTCCCCTCATTCCCCTGAGCTTTTCCTTTGCTGAAGGCATCACAGCAGCTCCTGGAATTGCACCCACCCCTGGAATGCAGCAGCTGCGGCAGGGATGGAAATCCTGGGAAGGGCTTGAGCCTGCAGGAGGCTCTCTCTCCTTCTCAACGGACTGTCCAAAACTGGCCAAGCCTGGGACAACCGGGTCCTTCGTCCTTCAAGAACGCAGAGCTGGCAGTCTCCACATCCCACTGCCAGCCGTGCCAGGAACACCCCAGCTTGGGAGTTTGTCCCCTGTCCACACATCCCTGAGGCTGTGCTGCCCCTTGGTGAGCAGCTCCGGAGCTTTTCCCCAGCTCTAGGTCTCCAGCACCAAGAGCTTGAAGGTGCTGGTGCTGTCCCAAAACCACCAGTGTTCCCAAGGAAGATCCTCCTCCTCTCCAGGCCGGTGCATGCACTGGAGGGTCCTTCCAGCACTGTCACCCCCGGTGCTGTTTCTCCACCCCCAGCCCTGCAAGAAGAGGGTGACAAGTGACTAAGTGTCACCCACCAGGCTCAGCTGGGGACAGACGACCACAACCACGACCCCAGCGGGCACAGAAGGGATCTAGGAACACCATGCACAAGGTATGGAGCTCCGGTGAGCCAATGAGGCAGCAGCCCATGGAGGGTTAAAGCTCTCGGGGAGGTGTTGACCACTGTGGCCAAGCTGACACCAGATTCACGTGCCCCACCCCAAGCAGCTGCCTGGGGCTGGCCACAGGCTGTGCTCCCCGGGGAGGGCAGCGGCCAGTGCGGGCAGAGGAGAGGCCAGAGGGACGACGACCCAGCCAGGGGAAAGACTCACTCTCCTCCTGGCTCTTGGCTGCTCCCAGTCAGACGGATGGACCCGCAGGCATCTCTCCACCAGCAAACCTGAAATAGTGGAGAACAGGGGGTCAGAGCCCAGACCTTCCCCACCATTCACCATCCTGTGTTCCCAGCATGGGTGAATCCTTCCCAGGGAACACCTCTGGCACCTCTCTCTGCATATCTCTGCTGCCTGCGCAGTCTGGGAGGAAACCTCTCGTACCCTCAGGCATCAGGAGGGAAACACGGTTAAAATCCACAGTAACCAGAATAACTCCAATTTTGTCATACTAATAAAAATCTCCACCCTGTCACTTGGAGGTGTAAATCTGTGTCAGGGTGCCAGCAGGGCAGAGGCACAGCATAAGCATCCCTGCCACTCCTGCCAGCCCCTCACCAGCCCCTGCCAGCCCCCTGTGCCGTGTGGGCTGCCAGCTCCGGGAGCCCCTTCCCCATCAAGGGACGGAGCAGGATGAAATTAATTCCCTTCCCAGGTTTACACAGTTGGAGGGCAAAGCAACCTGCAGAGCCCAGACTGGTGATGGCAGCCACAGTGCCTCAGTCCAGAGGGGGTCCCTGCATTTTCCTTCTTTAGCAGCAGACAGTGGTATCAGGAGGAGAAGGAGGGAACCCTTCCAGGGCACATTCCTGCTCAGCTGGTTTGCTTCCCTGTTCACCGTCAGAGTTTCCTTTACCCAAGAAGAGCAGACCCAGTCCTGGCAGGCTGGAGTGGGACTGGCTGGGACCCCAGTTTTGTGGGCCAGTGGAGGGGCCAGAGTTTTAAAGGAACAGAGAGGGAGAGGGTCATGGTTCCCAGTCCCACACCCCAGAGCATCTCCCATGCACCCCGGGGTCTGCCTGCCCCCCCAGCTCTGCACTGTCAGAGCACATTGGCAGCCCCCTCGGTCACACCCCAAAGGCTGCACGCCCCGAGCCCCTCAGAGCAAACGCCTGCAGGTACCTACTCCTCAAGCTGTGAGCACAGCGCGGTCTGCGCGCCCTGCGGCCGCGACTCGCCCCGGGGCCGCTGCCGGTGGCCACCGCCCTGGGGCAGGGGAGTCTCCTCCGTTCGGCTGCCGCTGCTCCGATCCTCGCCGTCCTCCCCGGGGCGCCCGGGGGCCGCCTTGCTGTCCTCTGCAGGCCCCCCCCGAGGGCTAAAGGCACAGGGGCAGCGCTGCAGGTCCTGTGAGACGGCGTGGAGCCGGCGGTCGGCGCGGCGTGGGCAGCACAGCAGCTTGCGGAAGGCGCTCCTGAAGTCGGGGCTGCGGCAGTAGATGATGGGGTTGAAGGCTGAGTTGATGTAGCCCAGCCAGTTGAGGAAGAGAAAGAGCTGGTCTGGCACCAGCGGCCGGCAGAAGACCTTGATGATATTTGCCACAAAGAAGGGCAGCCAGCAGAGAGTGAAGGTACCCATGATGATGCCCAGGGTCTTCAGCGCCTTGTGCTCCTTGATGGCGAGCAGACGCGAGGGCCGCCTGCGCCAGCTGCTCCTGGACGTGGGGCTGGGGGGCTCCTGCAGGAACCTCACCTTGTCCTTGCCGATGAGCTGGACGTGCCGCGTAGCCACGGCGAAGACTCGGACATAGACAAAGATCATGACGAGCAGGGGCACGTAGAAAGAGATGGTGGAGGAGATGATGGCGTAGGTCATGTTGGTGACAAAGTCGCAGCAGCGCGGGTCATCGTAACAGCGAGCCGCCTGCTCGTCCGCCCCGTCCCGCCACCAGTGGTTCATGATGGGCAGGAAGGAGATGAAGGCAGAGATGGCCCACACCAGGCACACCACGGCCCGCGCCCGGCCCTTGGTCACCAGCGCCTCGTACTGCAGCGGGGAGGTGATGGCGAGGTAGCGATCCACGGCGATGGCACACAGCGTCTCGATGCTGGCCGTGACACACAGCACGTCCAGAGAGGTCCACAGCTCGCACACCGTCGTGCCGTAGGGCCAGTGGCCGCTCAGCAGGATGGTGGCCCCTGGCGGCACCACCAGCAAGCCCATGATGAGGTCGGCGCACGCCAGCGAGGTGATGAAGACGTTGGTCATGGTCTGCAGCCGTGGCGTCTTGGCGATGGCCACAATCACCAGCAAGTTGCCAGCCACGATGACCAGGACGGTGAGGCTGAGGGCAGTCCCCAGCAGCCACTGCCGGCCCAGGCTGCCGGCCCCGCTGCAGTTGCCGGAGCCCCCCCAGGCGCTGCCGTTCCCCGCGGGGAGGGGGCTCATCTCGGCCGGGCTGGGGCACCGGCCCCGCGCCCCGCCGTGCGCTCCCCGCCGCGCTCCCGGCGCAGCCCTCGGGGCGGACCGGCGGGGCCGGGTCCCCTCCGCGCCGGAGGAGGAGCCTTTAAAGGCTCGGGACGGCCCCGGGCTGCCCGCTCCGGAGGGCAAGGGAAGGGGAACGGGCGGCGGCACCTCCTCCCCCCGGACGGGCTGCCCCGGCCCGCCCCGCTCCCCCCGGCATCCCCGCCGGATGCCTCGGCCCGGCGCTGTGCGCCCCTCGCCTGCCCTCCGCCCTTCTCCGTGCTCTCCATCCCCTCACCGTGCCCTCCAGCCCCTCTCCGTGTCCCCAGTCCCACATCTCCTTGTTCTGCACGCGTCCTGCACCTTGCTATGCACACCAGCCCCTCACTGTGCGCCCTGGTCCTTCTCTGTGCACCCTCACCCCCTTCGTGCCTCCCTCACCGTGCCCCTCCTCCTGTGCCCCTCTCCATGCGCCCCTCGCTGCGCTCAGGCTCTCCCTGGGCAGAACAGACTGTTCTGGTGAGGACAGTGACACCTCTGTCATCCCCCCCCACATCAGCAGAAGGTTGGCAAGGTGACAGCCCTCCTTCCAAAGATGGCACCCCGGGCCACAGTCACCATTTCACTTCCACATTAATGGCTTGAACCTCCTTCGCAGTGGATGAAGGAGGCCTTTCTTGCTCCCTCTCCTGAATTTGGGTGGGTGCTGGTGTTTGGAGACCCCCATCCACACTTCCTGCCCCACTCACTTGGCACTGGAGGGCCACCAAAACTCTGGAAGGCTCTGGGAGGCTCCAGAGCCCCATCACTGTTCCCAGGGCCCCTGGGCAGACTCGAGTGGATCATCTTTCCCTATCAGTTATTTATACAAATACTGGAACTTCTAAGACAGACGCTCTCCAAATGTGGCAGTTTGAAGTTTCAGCCAAATGGGGGAATGTTGACAATGACAGAAAAAATATGTGTAAAAATGATCTGGTTGGCATTTCTTCCCATTCATGAGCTACGAAAGCAGAGTCCTGGTTTTACGAGCTTGATCTTTACAGGGATGTTTTGGATTTTCTAAGCCAAGGGCTTGATCCAACCCCACTCAGCTCCCAGTCTTGGCATTTGCTGCCGTTCCCAGGGAGCAGACAGGACTGGGAGAGGAAGGGAGAGTCCCGGGCCTTTCATCACTGCAGGGGAAGTAATGTGGCTCCATATCTTTGTCCCAGTTTTACAGCTGGAAAAGCTGCAGCACAGAGGTGCTGGGTCTCACCCAGCCCTGACCCCCATCCCTGCTGCTCCGGAGCTTTGATCCAAGCCCCTGCAGGGATGGAGACCCTCCAGCCCAGGGCTGTCACCAGGGGAAGCATCCTCTTCCCTTTCTCATCCCTGCCACAGGCCAGGACCGCTGGCCTGGCTCTACCTGCACAGCCACTGGCGGTGGGGGACGCAGAGCCAGCCCTGGCAAAACCCTAGAGGATGCCAACAGGTCAAGTGTTGTTTAGAAAACTCTGGGAAAATATGTTTATGCCATGGATGAGAGCAGCTCCTTTGGCTGTTGCTACAGAATAAGCAATGGGTATTTAAAAATACTTCTTTACACATAGAGAATTGAGCTGAATTAGGGGAGATCCCTACTTGGGAAGAGATGGGATGCAGGGAACAGGCACCTCCTTGCTGGGCAGCACATGGGGTTCCTGGTGCCCACAGATGTGTTCAGAGAGAGGAAACAGATGCCTGAGCTGATCTCAGACACATCTGAGGGCGCACAGGCTCTGCCGGGTCACAGAGAGTGAGGGCTGAGAGCTCAAGTAGCAGCTATGGATAAAACAAAAGCTTTTTATAGCTGGGAACTCGCTCCCTCCCTGGCATGTGGCCGCATAGTCGCTGGTACAGGACACGAGATAAAGCCATCACACGGCAGAGTCACAGCGGTGTCACTGCTCGTGGCCATACCGACAGTGAGGACACCAGCACCCCTCTCCCCTCTGGCTCAACTTCCTCAGCCTCCCATCGCAGCAGAGGGTCCAAAAACAACCCCAGCGCAGCAGATGATGGCTCCAAATCTGCCCACCAAGCCTTCAAGGGGTTTCACCTGTCCATCCCAAGGGACAACACGTGGGGACAGTACAGGACATGGATGAGAACCATGTGATACTCTTCTCTCTGTCTAAGAAGGAGATGCCCAAGGAGCACCATTTTACCCCAAATTCCTACCCCAGGCAGGGAGCTCAGGGCTTGCTGGGATGGGCACAGGGCCAGGCTGGGCTTTGGGAATGGGCTCTGCTCTGGCCGTGTGTCCACAGAAGTGATGGACTCTCCTGGACTTTCAGAATAGTTTCCATATCAGATCCACAAATCTTGCTTTGAAGTTGTTTGGGATTCTCTGTCATCACATTTCCTTGTCAGCACATAAACAGGCTGTGATGAAGCTTTAACCCCTGGGCACTGCCTGTCCAAGGAAGCCTGCAGGAAGCTCCACATAAACTCTGCTCTTCATATAAACCCCCCTCCCCCAGCAAAGGCAGGCATGGCTCTGGGAGCTGCAGCACTGCAGGCTGGGGCTTTGGCAGGAAGTGAAAAATTTCTGTGTCAGAATAATAAAAAATAATAAAAATGTGCTGTTTCACTGACTCTCATGCAAGCTGCTGTTTTTAGCATATGGGTTACCTAAGGCATCCTCAATCCCACAGGCAGTGTGCATCCCACATTTACGGGTTCAAGCTTGGTCTGTGCTTTGCATCTGGGATGGTTTATACCCTATTGTTTGTCTAGCAGCTCCTTTGAGCCTGCTGCTGTCCCAGCACAGCTTCTCCATCAGCCCAAGGGGACAATCCCTGTGCCACCCCTGCACTGCCATCCCAGCCCAGGGTGCGCCCTGGATCTCGAGGGACTCCGAGCTCCCGCGTCTCACACACTCACATCCTGTTTTCCAAGAGCAGCTCCTGGCTCGATGGTGATGAAAGAGGCAGCGCGGGCACCCGGGAGCTCGGAGCCAGCACAGACAGGGCTGAGGTCACTCTGCTCCCTGTTTATTAGCCTGTTCCCACACTGTTTTGCCCTATGGACACACAGCTTGGAGGAAGGAGCCATGGAGCCCTTGAGGGGCTGGGCAGGGCTGGTGGGATCCCTTTTCTTGCCTGGGGCACCCCGGGGTAAAGAGATGGGGGCTAAAGGGGTGGGAAACCTGCCATGGAGAATGCAGCTTGTGGCAACTAGCAGCGCTTCCAAGGAGAGGAGATGGAGGCACGGATCTGGCTCCACAGCCTCCTGCCCAGCCCCGAGCAGGCAGCCTGAGACCGGGCAGAGCCTGGGACTGGGCACAGCCTGAGACTGGGCACAGCCTGAGACCGGGCACAGCCTGGGACTGGGCACAGCCTGGGACCAGGCACAGCCTGAGACCGGGCACAGCCTGGGACCAGGCACAGCCTGAGACTGGGCACAGCCTGAGACCTGGCACAGCCTGGGACCGGGCACAGCCACTCGTCACCCCAGGGCTGCAGCTCTTCGTGAAGCCACAGAAGCATTGAGAGAATGAGGGAAAGGGGCATCGAGATCCTGAAACCGAGCCAGTGACAAAGGCTGCACTAAGGCAATCTCGGGTCCTGCTCCTGCCCCCCCAGATCCCTGTGCAATTAGGTTTTCAAATTAAAACATAAATCACAGTAAAGCTGTTTTCATTCTGATGTTGTTGTGAGGAAAGCCTGCGGCAGCAGCAGGGAGATGCCTGCAGGCAGTTATTCCCAATTTCTGACATTTTTATCACACCTTTCAGCAGGGTTTCATTTCTGAGAGGTCCCATCTCCCTCCAGCTGCAAGGACCCAGAGAAGAGAGAGTCCTCATGCTGCCATCAGTTTTACAGATGTTTTCACAGCTCCTTTCCCATTGTTTCTGATTTTCCTTCAGCTATTGCTAAAGAAAACTGGGGTGGGGGGAGGAGGGAGAAGTTTGCAATAACACGGGTCCAGATTTCACAAAAAGTGTGGGAAGTGTCGAGAAAAAACATCAACACAAATAATCTCAGAGAGAACTGAGCTGTCAGGCAGGGCTTTCCGAGGGACGGAGGAGCACCCCGGCAGTGGAATTCCCAGCTCTACCCCAAAGCAGGGTGGGAGAGCCAGGGTCCAGCCCTGCTTTGGGGAGAGAAGCTGCTTCGGGGAAGCTGGCAGGGACGAGGGAGTGAGTGCCAGCAGCCCCATGTGGAGCCGTCTGACAGCCCAGCCAGGCCACGGGACACTGGCCAAACTGCCACGTGCTGCCTCCCCTGCCCCTCCTCTGCCCCCCTCCATGCCTGGGCACCCTCTGCCAACGCTCCTGACCGCGCCACCACTGCCCAACAGCACCCACCCCAGCTGCCCAGCCCCAGTCCCCTCCTGGAGCTGATACCAGGCTGTGTTTGCTTCCAGCCCAATGTTTGCAGGGAGGAAAACCAACAGCAACTACAAGGAAGAGATGTAGGAAGAGGAGGAGGAAGAGAAGAGGGAAGAGGGAGTCAAACGTTCCCCCTCTGGCTCTGGCCATGGGTACCATGGTGAATTTTATGCTGTAGAGGCTGTTTCTAGCTCGTGCCGAGAGCAGGACCCAAAGAGCACATCCCAGGAGTGCATTTTGGGGTGCTGAGCACTCACAGCAATGCCAGGAGAGTCCTGGTCAGGGTTTCCTGATGAGGGCTGAGACCAGCCGAGATGCCCTTCCCAAAGGCAGGATGGGCTTGTTTATGGGGCAACTTTTATCTGCACAAACAGCCCTTGGGCAGGCAGCAGGGATGTGGGTTTGTCCGGGTTTGTCCTTATCGCTGGCTGCGATCGGAGGGGAATGTAAACACAGATGGATGGGGTGGAAATTCCGTGGCCCAGGGACATCCTCACTGGGACGGGGTCCATCATCATCCCGTCCTTCGTGGGGGTGGAGTGGGGTCCCCAAGCCTCCATGGGTGGGGTGTGGAGAGGGCTGGGGATGAGCCTTTCCATGTGGGAGCCACGCGGAAGGGAGGTGATGGATGAGGTGAGATGAAAGCTGCCAGCCCTCCCCTGCCCACCAGGCAGGAGTTTATCCTCCCCTCAGGATATTTTCTTCCTGTCTCAGCAAACCCTCCTGTAACCACAGCCCAGTCGGGGTGGGTGGAAGTGGGGCTGGTGATGGCAGGAGCTGTCCCTGCTGCCATCCCCCGGGGCTGTCTCACGCCAGGGACAGGAGCATTTCGTGACTTATAAAACACATTTTCTTACCCAGGACCCTGCCAGGGGAGTGAGTCCTTCACCAAAAGCCATCCCTGCTCAGCCACCAGTGATTCAAACCAGGTCAGAAGCAAAGACAGCACTGGTGGAGAGATGGACACCTCAGAGAGGCACTTCTGCTCCCAATTTAGAAGGCAATAATGCGATAACCTCGTATCACATGAGGATGACGAAGGGCTTTCCAGCCCGGGGAGCTGCCCAGGGAATGGGCAGATAAAATGCCCTGGAGAGGAACATACTGTAATGGAAGGGTGCTGGTAGTGTGGGTGGGAGAACACCCGATGCCCTCCCCTGCCAGCAGGCAGCTCCCGGGCAGCTGGAGATGGTGTCCAGGGGCAGGAGTATCCCTGTCCCCTGAGTGCTGCCTGGAGAACCCAACTCCAGCAGGCACTGGGATGGTGAAACCATGGCAGGGCTGGCCCTGCTCTGCCCCAGCCAGGATGTGCCTTTAAACCCTGACCTCCCCGCAGCTCCTTGACCCCATAATGGCCCATTCTCCAGCAGAAGGAGGAGGAGGAAATGGCAGTGGTCACCTCGCTGGGTTGGGGGTCACTGCTGATGTCATTCCAGACCGGAAATGTTATTTTCCTGCCCCAGTGCCCACTAATCGATTCAGCAGCTGGCACAGGGCGAGGGCTGCCGGCCTGGCACCACAGCCTGCCTGGGCTCCCAGGGGCTCTTGTGGGGTACCACAGCCTGCCTGGGGTCCCACAGGGCTTTGGGGAGCCCTGTCCATACTCCAGCCTGAGAGGAGGCAGCTGCCTGACAGACACCCCAGGACACCTGGACACACAAACGCTGCCCTGCAGAAAATGCTCAGAGATCCCCTGGGGACCCCCAGCAGCCCAGGGCTGGACCGTAGATCCGCAGGGGTGAGGTTGGCCCTGGGCCAGGGTCCAGAGCAGTGTGTGGCTGCCGAGCTCCATCTGTTGGAGCCGGGGTGATGGTTTGGGCAGGACGGGGCTGGCTGTGTCCCGTCCAGGAGATTAGCCTCTAGCCCCGACTCAGGGACAGTCGCTGCCACAGCCTCGGTGACCCTGCAACACAGGCGGAGCAGTGCCCAAGTGCTGCTGGCATCTGCTGGCATCTGCGCTGGCATCCAGCCTGGCTCCTGGCCATCAGCAGATGTCAGCACCGGACCGGTGTCCCATGAGGGTCAGCAGAGCCCTGTGGCCACCGCTGGGGGAGCAGGGAAGGGATGAAGGGCTTCTTCTACAAGCTACTCGTGAGCACAGTGGTCCCAAGGATGCTCGGAGGGGTTTCATGCCAGGGTTTCAGCTCTCTGCTCCCCAGCCCCCCCTGCCCAGCGCGGGGTCCCCGCTCAGCCGACCCTGCGCCCCTCCCATCTCTCTCCAGCATCTTTTCAACAAAGTATTAAGACGAACTCTTTTTTCCACTGCCCCAGACTCAGGCAGCCCCACCGGAGCATCCCCGGGGACACGGCGTGGGGGGCGCCGGACCCGTGTGTGGCCCCGGCACCTCCCGCGTTTGTTCCCGGCCCCCCCGGGGTGGCAACGCCATTTGGGATGGGGGTGTGCCACCCAGCCGGGCAGACATCTGTCCCCGCAGCGTTCCCACGGGGACCACCCGGACCTCCCAGGGCGGCCACCCCCGCGTGGGGTAGGGGAGGGCACGAAGGGGCAGCGCTGCCAACACCCCCGAGGACTCTGCGGGATCCCCGCGTGGCGATGGGACACCGGCACGGGGAGAGCAGGGGGAAGTGCGATCCTAAAATCGGGGGGCACAGGCGGCGGATCCTTCGGGGGATGAAATGAGGAAAAAGCAGACCCAAGGTCCCGGGGGGGATCCCCCCCAGACCCGCGCGTTCCGCCCCGCCCCGGCACCGACCCGCTTGCATTAGCATAACCCCGCCCCCTCGGGCTAAGCCCCGCCCACACCCGGGCTCTTCCCCGCCCACAACGCAAGCCCCGCCCATTCCCCCTGGCCCCGCCCCGCGCGGCGGAAGGGGCGTGGCCCGGGCCGGAAGCGGCGGGCGGGCGGCGGCGGCGGCAGCGCCGGTCCCGGTGCCGCTCCCGGTCCCGTCATGTCGGGCCGCTGCTGCCAGGGGCAGACGCCCAGTCGCGACATCCCGGGCCCCGGCAAGTGCCTCGCCCTGCCCGACGGGGCCCCGCTGCCGCCCGGCGACTACAGCACCACGCCGGGGGGCACCGTGTTCGGGACCACGCCGGGCGGTGAGCACCGGGCCGGGCGGGGGAGCCGCTGGGGGGGGGGACGGGGTGAGCCCGTACTGGGGGAGAGCGAGGGGATCTCACCTGGCGGAGGGGGGCCCGGGGCGCTCGGTTTGACCGAGGGTTGGCAGGGGAGGGGGGAGCGCTCCTCTTCTGTCCCGGGAGAAGGAGGGGGAGCCCCCGCTTTGTCCCGGGGCTCTGGGGGGGTTTGGGGGCCTGCAGCAGCAGGACAGCACCTGCCCAGGTGTCCGTGCTGGGGAACACGGCAGCGCCTCGGGAGCCTCGCAGCCCCAGCCTCCCTTAGGTTACTGATTAATTCTAATCTCTAATGTTTGCTGTTTTCTCTGGCAGTCAGCAAACCCTGGGGCCTTTTTCTTTATTTCTTATCCCAAATAGCTTCAAATTCTGGAGGCACAGCTCTCCACTGCTGCAAAGAGGCCATGGGCTTGTTCTCTCGTTGTGTGCTGCAAGTCTTGTGCAGCCTCAGAGCTGCCGGGAGAGGAATCTGTAGGGATTTGATCCTCAAATAAGAGTAATAAACTGATTATGCAAAGGGCTCCTCCATCAGAGAGCTTTTGTGTCCCCATCTCCTCCTTGGCTGCTTATTTTGGGCAGTTTGGCCTCAAGAGAAGTGGTCGCAGTTGCAGGTGATGGCACCTGGCACAGAGTCAGCGTGGGGACTTCCAGCTGCCTCTGCTGCCCCTGAGCAGGGACTTGGGATGACTTTTTTCCACATCTTGTAGAACTCTCCCCTGATGCCTCTGCGTGACACTGCCTCCCTGTCCACATGGATGTGAGCAGCAGGAATGGTGAAGCCATGCTTGAAGTTCAGCCAAAAGAACAAACTGTAGGAGGGGAAGAAGGTTTTGTTGGTCCCTCGGACCTGCCACAGGATTCCAGGGGTTAAAATTTGGAGAGAAGGGGAAGTGACATTGCTGACTCACTGGGGTTTGTGTGTGCAGAAAAGCTGAAGTTTGGAGTTGTTTTGGCTGTGTGTTCCCTGCTCTGAAAGCAGCAAATGGCTGAAGGGCTCCAGCAGCACCTGCAGGAATTGTGTTGGAGTGTGGGAGACTTCCCCTGCCATGAGTAATACAACAGAAATGAGCAATTAGCGGTGCGGAGTAATGAGCCCTCTGGGGCTATCAGCTCTTTGTCCCCGGGGAGTTGTTGAGTGTCAGGAGCGGGAGGAGAAGCTGGGCCGTGTTTGTGGCTGGGGTGTGCCCACCTGGCAGCACCCACGGAGCTCTCCTGACCGTGCTGTGACTGCGCTCGGGGCTGTCCCAGCGTGTCTGGGGACACCGTGTGCTGCCCAGCCCTGCTGCGGGATCACCCCGGGGCTGTACTTTGGATGCTGAAGGGAGGGACGATTCAGAGCTGCTGGAGGACGTAGGGTGTGAGCCTTGGGCTGTGCCTTGTGAGGCTTTCAGGGAGCAGAGCATCCTGTGACGAGTGGGTTTTCCTGCTAAATCCAGCCTGACGTCCCTTACAGCACCAGGGTTTTCCTGCTAAATCCAGCCTGACGTCCCTTACAGCACCAGGGAACTGCTGGGAACATGGCTTTGGGCATGTGAAGGAGTCTTTTTGTGCCTGGGACAGCCCTGGCTGGGTGTCCTGCTCCAGCTGAGTGTCCTGCCCAGGCTGTCCTGCTCCAGCTGTCTGCAGGCCCTTTGCTTTCAGGAGCTCTGGGCATGAGGCTGTTGCAGGAATGTGGAAGCTCTGTGCTCCCAGTGCTGGTACATGAGCTGCAGTTCCAGGAATCCCTGTCCTAGTCCTCTTCCTCGAGCTTCCCAGGAATTTGACACCCTTCTCCCATCCAGCTGACTGTTGGATTGGATCCTCCTTCTGAAGCAACTCAAGTTCAGAATCGTCAGTGAGAAGTTTTCCAGTGTTTTGAGAACTCCCTGGCAGAACTTCATTGGAACACAACACCCGGACGTGTTATTTTACATATTTATTTTGTATTTATAGTGTTCAAACCAAAAGGAGTTGATTGTTCCAGGACAGATGGTAACAGGAGCTGTTTGCCCACACATGTGTACTTTAGTTAACGCTTTTGGGGAGGGCGCAAGGACAAGTGACTTTCCCACTGGCTGGAACAGGAGCAGTGCAGGATATACCTGATCCAGAGGGGTGTGCAGCCTTCTTTTGGGGAGCAAACACTGTTTTCCAGCACTTCCTGGGTTAAGGCAGTTGGCTGTTTAGAGGGATCCCTTTTCTGCCTGTGGTTTTTGAGCTTTTTCCATGAAATTCCTCTATAAGGAACAGGGTGTTCAGAGGTATTCCTAGAAATCCATGCCCGGAGGCTCGCTGTGGTAGGCTGGAGCTGGGTGGTTCCGGGTTAACCCTTTGTGGGATTTGGAGCCTTGTGTTCCCTCTGGGCAGCAGCTGGCAGCCTTGGGACACCTGATACCTCACCTTTAGGAGCCAATACAGTGTTCATGTACCTGGCTTTCTGAAAGGTAACAGACTGAGCAGTGCAGTGCTACATCATAGTTATCACTTAAATATCCCAGAATCCCTGAGTGGTGTGGTTTGGGTTGGGAGGGACCTTAAAGATCATCTAGTTCCCCCAGCCCACCCTGGGCAGGGACACCTGACCATGTTCTGTCCCCCCGCCAGGTACCAGGATTATTTATGACCGTAAATTCTTGATGGAATGCCGCAATTCTCCGGTTGCCAAAACACCCCCCTCCGACCTTCCGGACATTCCAGGCGTCACCAGCCCCAACGTGGAGGAGTTGAAGCTTGAAAACCACCACGTCCAAAACTGTGAGGAGAAAGTGAGCACAGGTAAGGGCAGGCAACAAAACCGCAACAACCTGTGAGGTGCGCTGCTGGTTCCTAGAAATTCCAGAGCTGGAATGGAGCCAGGAGATTCCCATGAACTGTGGTCAATGCTCCAATAACTTCTTGGAAAGTCAGAGTAGGCTCAGTGTCACAGGGTAACAAGGTTCTCGTGGTTGTTTGATCCTGCTGTGGGCCCCAGCAATGTGACTTTTGCAGTTATTAGGTGTAATTTGATATAATTCCCATTAATTTAGCATTTGGGAAGGTGCTGTTGGATTAGGAGCCCTGTGGAGAGCAGAGGGGCAGCTGCTCCTGCCTCTCCCTGTCCTGGGCTGTGCTGCAGCTGCTTGGAGTTTCAAGTTACAATTCAGAGCAGGATTTACTTGGGGTTTTTAATATCAGCCTGAGTTGTAAATTCCTCCTGTCTGTTTCTGACCCCGTTTTGTGACAGGGACACTTCACCAAGGCCCTGCTGCAGCAACACGAGCCAATGTTGCCCTTGAAGAATTGTTTTTAACGTTATTTGAGGTTATTTCTTGGAGCAACCTGAACCTACCAAGTACAAGTATTTGTCTTCTCTCTAAAAATAAAGATCTGAAGGCTCCTGTTGTGCGGTCACTCCAAGTAAAATCTTTCTGGAGTAAGGATTGCCTCTTGCCTGACACACTGATGTGACCTGAAGTGGCTCGCTGGACTCCCTGGTGCCCTGAAATGCAGGCTGGGTGCTGAGTTGTGACCCTCCCAGAAAATCCCTGTCATCAGGGACAGCTCCTAGCTGCCCTCGCTGGTTCCTGTCAGGCTGTGGGAGCAGCTCTTGGGACAATGGCTGTGAAATATGCCTGTGTGTGTTTGTACCAGGGATTGTCCTCAGTGTGGTTCTTTACATTCCTTCTTACAAGGAAATCCTGGGCTAGGGATAAATTATTTAAAGGACATTTTTTCTGCTTGTGCTCTGGTATGTCTGAGGGACATCCCCCAGAGCTGACACCTTTACAAGAGCTTCACAAGATGGTTTTCACACCAACCCTAATGCCTGAATGCAGACTTTAAGCACAAACTCCCCCATTTCTGAAGCACAGCTTCCAGCCACTCCTGGACTAAAATCTTTGCTATTTAATGTGGAACTCGGAGAGCTCATCTGTGGTTTTGTCCCTCCCGGCAGGTGATGAAGAGCAATTTGACATGGACATCTAACGCACCTGCCCAGAGAGTGCTGATCCAGTGAAGCACCAGGACTTATCTTGAGGATTCCCACCAGCCAGGCTTCCAGCAGCCCATGCCTTGAGTGCCTTCCTGCTCCTGGGAAAGGCAGTTGATTCTCTCGGGAGAGCAGAGTTCCAGGGGCTGGGTCTCAGAATGCCGGAGGAGACACTCACCCCTTGGTTTTGGTTCCAGTTTTATGCTTTTTGTTAATCATTTTAATACTGTAACAGTTACAGAAATGCAATATAAGGGAGAAATAAAAATCATGTGGAGTCTCCCGGTGTGGAGATGAATGCAATAAACATGGCTTCTGTCCCTTATTCCAGCAAGAAACCACTGATCTGAGGCTTTAAAATGGATCAGGTGATTCTCTGCATCATCCTCAGGTACCCCTGTGCTGCTGAGGCTGGGCCAAACATCCTCGTGTCCCACCTGGTCCCCAGGGGAAGTGTTGGTGTGCCAAATCTGCTGCCAGAATTGTGGCAAAAACTATCCCCTGAGTGTTTCCAGATGAACACACCTGTCACAAGGTGTGTTCTCTTGCCTGCCTGGCAAGGGGCTGGGCTCAGGGTGCAGGTGGGAATATTTGGGATCAGTTCAGCTGGAGGCACTTGCAGGATCCCTGACTCTGAGCTGCCTTCTGCCCTGCCAGGCAAGGGAAGGAGCTGCCAGCTTCTCCACTGCAATTCCTTCTTCCTGAAACAGCGGATTTCTCTGGCACGTGCTTGCCTGGGTTTGTGATCCATGCTGAAACTTCCATGCTGCTTTAGCCTTGCTTCTCTTTTTTACCATGCAGTGGGCAGGGAGAAGAGCTTTGGGGAAGAGGGTTTCACGGAGAGGTTAGAAACAAAGTCTGGGTTTGAGAGGGGAATTTTCATCTGGGAAAGTTAATTTTGCTGTGAGAAGGTTCCGTTCGGGTCCCCCGAGCAAATATCTTCATTTTTAGCCTCAGTGAGGTTCGATAAATATGGCCTGGGCAGTCTGTAACACACATTGCTGTGTTCCTGCTGAGGGGGGTGGTGGAGGCACCTCAAAGGAGGAGAATCCCTATCGGGGCAGAGCTTGAACCTCAGACTTCTTAAGGCACAAGGAGTGTTTGTGCAAATCAGGTTTGGTAGATAGCATTTAAATATCTGCTAATGAAGCTCGTTGATATTAAGATATGCAAGCCCTCAATAATGAGTAACAGAACAAAGCAATTGCTGCAGATAAACCTGCATTTCTCTAAGATAAGATTTAAGAGTTTCTCTGAAACCTTAATGGGAACAAATCCAAATTTATTGCCCTCAGGTGTGACTTTATCAGTCTCAGCTCCATCAGTTTGGTTCTGAGAGAAGTTTGGTTTAGAGAAGAGCTGCTGCATCTGGAACTGACTTTTTTGTGTGCTAAAATGGTGGTTTTGGTTAAAAATGGCACTGCTGGATTATGGTGCTGCTGCAGTCCAGCTCCTCATGTCCTCAGAGCCCTCCTGCTCTGGTCATGCTGTCACAGCAACCCCCAGCTGCAATTTCAGCAGGGGCAGCAGCAGTTTTGGGTTTAGGAAAACTTCCCCTGTTGATGTTAATGTCCCCAGAGTTCCCCTTCTTTAGGGAAGGCTGAAATAGCTGTGACAGGCTGGGAAGGGTTTGCAGGCACTGAATCCCTGCACTTGTGCTGGGGCTCATTCTCCTGCTCTGTCCTAACCAAAATGTTGGGAATTCTGTCTCCAGTGTGGGTTTAAAATGGGAGGGGTTGGATTGATGGAACCCTTAGTGAGCAGGTTCCCTGGACAAGGACCTCTCTTGGCAGGAGGGGTGTCACCCTCTATGAACTATGTGTCTGGGCAGTGTCCCACTGTGTCCCCAGGACTGTGGTTTCGGTGGGAGACACAGTGCTGGTCACCCTGGCTGACCTGGGTGGCCCTGGGGGCCCTGCAGAGGTGCCATCCCAAGGAAAGGGCTGCACATTCAGGGGGGAAAAATGAGCTGATTTCAGCCTCGACCTGCCATGGCTGTTGTGGGAGCAGGAGCCCCGTGGTATTGGGATTTGGTGTCAGTACAAAAGTGGCTGCTTGGTTTTTGGGGGGTGTCAGGTATTGCAGGTAATGCTCTTAAATGCCATTCCTTCCCACCTGTAGGAGAGGTAACACGTGCTGGAAGTGTTAAGTATTTTGTCTATGCCCCCGCAGCTTTGGCAGCTTTGCATCGGTATCTGCTGCTTATGCAGATCGGGGGGAGCATCAAAGCATCAGGTGCCTCCGACAGCAATTCCTAGCTGATAATTCAGAAGGAGGGAGGACACCCTGTGAAACACCTGGCCAGGTGTGACCGGGGTCTGTCCGGGAGGCTCAGGGCTCCTGCTGGGTTCCCGGTGCAGGGCCCTGGGGCCATGGGCACATCAGGGCACTTGTGGGGGGCAGAGAGAGCCGTGACCAAAGCAGTGGAAATGATGAGGTGATGTGACACCCGTGGACATCTGCTCTGCTGCAATTTGTCCTAAGCCCATTCCTTAGACCTTTTCACCCGTTGTGTGGGACCAAGTGGTCTCAGCATCCCATTGCTCTGGTCCTTCACGCCCTCCCTAACACCCCCAGCTGCTGCATCCTTCAACCAGACAATTTTGGATCCATCTCCTGCATACGTTCATATTTGCAGCTCTCCAAGCTTGCCTGAGCCTTGCAAGGAGCAGCTCAGCATTACAGGGCAGATCCCTGCTTCACCAGAGTCTGTTCCTCACCCCACACTCCTAGGCTGGGGAGTTGTTTTTTCCATGGGCTGAGCCCAGTTGTGCATAATGGGAGGGAGGGAGGAAGGGAAGGAGGCAGTCGTGTGTGGCTGAGGCACAGCTGGGATGCTCTGGGGAGGTCCAGGGACAAGTTGGCTTTGTCGTTGCATTTCCCATCCCAGCCCCTTTTTGTCTCAAGCAGGCAGAGCAGCACACCCGCTGTCCCTGTGTCCTGCCCCACGTCTCTGTGTCACACTCCATGTCCCTGTGTCCTGCTCCGTGTCCCTGTGTCCTGCTCTGTGTCCCAGTCACAGGACAAACACCACCTGCCTGACCCAGCTCGTGCATTAATGCACCATTTGTACAAATATTGCCCTGCGCCCGTGATAAGAGCCCTCGGTCTGTTTGTTCTCACTCTTTTCCTTTTCGTGTGTCCAAAGTAATCTGCGCCTGCTGTCCCCCTGGCCAATCCAGCCCTTCCCAGAGCAGAAACCTGCCAGTCCCCCCCAGCCCTGGGATGCTGAAGGGTCACAGGCAGGACCCCGTGGCAGGGCTGGGCTGGGGCTGGGGCTGTTCAGGCAGGGCTGGGGCTGTCCCCCCACTTTATTGTCCTGCGTGTCTGGGCTCCCTCTGTCCCCCATCCGATGTGGATTGGGGAGGAGCAGGGCCAGAGCTCTCCCTGCACCGTTCAGGTCCCCCCTCACAGCCCGCAGATCCTTGCCTAAACCCGACTTTATTGTCATTGTCCACACTTTGATGTTTTCCTTACAGCCCTGGAATCTCAGCCTTTATTTTTCCACCCTGCTCTTCCCAGGGAACGGCTGCTGCCTCCCCCTGCCCTGCCACAACTTTTGAACCCGCTGCTGGATTCCAAGCAGGCGTGACGGAGGGGCAGAGATGGCAGAGATACAGCATCCGGCGGGGGCTGGGGGGACAGGGGGTCCCGAGGTGGGCGTGGGGGAGTGAATCCTATTGCTTTGGAACCGTTTTTGAGCAGGAGTAGCAAAACTGTGGAGAAAGAGGCAAAATAATGTAATTTTACATCACCCCGAGCACAGATGTGCAGGTTCCTGCCTGCCTTTGCCTCCTGCCGGGGGTCAGCCCCGCGCCCCCGGCCCACCCTTGACAGCTCCTGCAAATGACCCTCTAATGACGGGATGGTCCCAGTGTGAAAGCTGTTGGAATATGTAAGCGGCCCCGGGGAGGCTCTGCTGGAGCGGGGGAAACACCAGACACGCTTTGTTTATCCGCCGGCTGGGATGTGGATTGGGGATGATCAGGCTGGGCTGGGATGTGGACTCGGGGCTGCTGGTCCCAGGAGGGGCGGGGTGGGGGTGGCCCCTGTCCCCTCCTGCGCAGCCCCCTGGGCCACCCGCCTGTTCTCTCCCGGCGTGGGGACCACCAGCGGCTCCCCACGCGTGTGCCGTGTCCCCATCCGTGGGGCAGCTGTGAGCCTGGGGGGTCCCAGAGGCACGGCCGGGGCAGCAGCTCGGTCAAACCCCGGGGTGATCCTCTCTGCCCAGGATCTCTGCCCCTCTCTGCAGCCTTCCCTCCCCTTCCCAGGGCTGCCATGGGGGAGGGCACGGTCACCCTAGGGCGCTCAAGACCCCGGGCATGGCCCCCAGCCCCATCACTGTTCTGATGGGTGACCGACCACATGGTTTAGAATTCTCTGCTGTTACAGGGCACGGCCCTTCCCTTATCTCTGAGGGGTAAATAAATGAGGAAAATCCCTTTAGCTTCCCCTTCCACGCCTGCAGGTGCCTCCCTTGCTCTTGAGCAATCTCCCATCAGGGTGGGAACAGTTTCGTCCTTATCTCACGTGAGCTTTGGCGCTTTCGAGCATCTTTTGAACTGTTGGAGGGACTCCCTTGCTCTGGTAGTTTCAGGAGCAGCCAGAACCCACCTGCTCTGGGAGCAGGCTGCAGCCAGAGATGATCCCGGAGCAGAGAGAAGCTCTGCGTGCAATAGATGGACACAGAGAAAGGGAGATTCATACCATGGCAGACCATCAACAGCAAAAATCAGCAGAATCCAATGGGTATTTTTAATATATATATATAATTTATTGATGAATTGTACAGCTGTGACCCTTTCGCTACCACCCCATCCAGCGAGGGGGGAAAAGGCATGAGCAGAGCTGTGGTTACTCATTTGTAAGAGCTGCCAGATGGGGCTCTGGACCTTGGGTAACACACTCACTTGTCTGAGTTGTAATAGAAATCTGATTGTTTTAATAGAAATATAATAGAATTCTTAGGAGAAATGCCTAAACCCCAGGGGAGACTGAAAACCCCAGTGGCGAGGATGCTCAGCATGATCAGACACTGGAGTTGCAGTGTCCTGAGAACCTGTGGCTACTGGTGATTCCCATGGCTGGGAAAAGCAGCATTGCCATGGGCCACGTCTCATGGCAGGGAGTGATGCTGCTGTGCTCCAGTCCTGCACCTCATCTCCTGCTTCTATTCCAGACACAGCAGCCGCCAGCAACTCAGCTCCCTAGCACCCCCAGAGTGAGGCACCGACCACCCCAGAGCTGCCACCGGTGCCACGGGGAGATGGCTGGTGGCCTTATTCGCATGGAGCCTGGATCCAGCCAGGCCCTGTGGCCATGCAGTGCTGCAGAACTGCCTGGCACCCCACTCCTCCCCTGGCCCAGCCAGGGCTTTGCCAACCCACAGGCGTGTGGGCTTCAGAGATGCCCTGGTCTGTGCAGTGGTCGCAGATTGGGTGGCTGATCCTTTGGGCACTTTTGGACAGAGATGTGTCCCTTCCTGGCCTCAGTTGCAGCCACACTCCTCAATGATCATGTCCTCGTGGTGGCGGACGACGATCTCGCCCTTCTCATAGTAGAGCATGGACAGAGGACTCATCTTGACTGGGGAGCAGGCAGGACACGGCACCTGGTTGGGCTTGTAGAGCTGCAGCAAACTCTGTGGGAGACACGGGAAGGGCAGAACATCCCCCTGCCACGGGCAGGGGCTGGGGAGTGTGGGGGGCACGGGGGATGCGGGGACAGCAACCCCCTCTTACCTGTATGTATGCATGGTTGGTGGGCTTGAAGGTCTCGTCCACGGGTGAGGGGCACAGCCCTTCACAGCGGTAGGCGTTGTACTTCTTGGGGTAGACAATCCAGCTGCCCCAGCCTGTCTGCTCGAAATCCACCATCATGTCCACCCGCCTGCACAGGGCCCTGCCCTGTTCCCGTGGGACAGCTGCAGCAGCGTCGCTCACTTTGATTCTTTGCTTCTCCATCCTGTTCCTGCGGTGCCGCCGCGCTCCTGCACCCTGGGAGCCGCTGTCACGCATGATGTACTTGGAGGTCTCCGCTGTCCTGATGAGGCTGTGGTCTCCCGGAGACTTGTCCTTGGAGAAGACGAGCAGCAGGACTCTGTCTGCCACATCCTGGGGCAGGGCTGGATCCCCGTGCCTGGCATCACTCGGGGCAGTGGTGGCGGGGGCAGCTGAGCCACTCACCTCCCACTGCCCCCTTCCCGTGGGACTGTGGTGCCCAGTGACCACAGCTTGGTGGAGCCAAGACCGGAGCAGGTTGGTGACCTCAAAGACTTTCCAGGAGGCCTGGGTGGCAGAGGGGCTGCCAGCCACGGTGCCCAGGAAGAGCTGGTGGGCACAGGTCCCATCTCCCTGGCACCTGTGCCGCTGGCTGTGGTAGATGTCCAGGGAGACGTTGTGGGCGTGGGAGAGGCTGGGCAGGCGGACACGGAGCTGAGCCAGACTGACCTCCTGGCTGCTGGACAGGGAGGACATGTCGAAGGAGAGTGCCCAGCGGGAGCCGTTCTGCAGGGAGCCTGAAAGTCAAGGGCATGGTGAGGGGACATGGTGCCAGGGGTGCCCGAGCTGGGGGGTCCCTACCATGGGAACGCGATGGTCGGGAGAAAGCAGCTGGATCCACCTGAGAGCCAGCGAGAGCCTCAGGCAGAGCTGGTCCTGGGAACAGGGATGCTCGGGACAGTGGGGATCCCTGGACAGGGATGCTGGGGGACAGTGCCAGTCCCGGGAAGAGGGACGGTGCTGATCCCGGAGACAGGGTTGCCCAGGAACTGTAAGGGACTCAGGGACAGTGCTGGTCCCACGACAGGGATGCCCGGGAGTGGTGCCGGTCCTGGGAACAGTGCGGGTGGGTCCCAGGACAGGGATGCTCGGGGACACTGCAAGTCCCGGGGACTGTGCCGCTCCCAGGACAGGGATGTCCGGGGCCGCGGCCCCACTCACCGTGTGGGGAGAGGCTGAGAGCGGCGGCGGCGGCGGCGCGGAGCGGGGCGGGAGGCGCGCGTAGCAGCTGCAGCATCAGCGGGGGGCAGCGCGGCGGGGCGCGGGCCGGGGCGCGGGTCGGTGCCCAGGTCGGTGCCCAGGTGAGCGCCCGGGCGGATGTTCTGGTCGGCGCCCAGGTGAGTGCCCGGGTCGGTGCGCAGCCTAGGCGGAGCAGGGCTAGGGTGCAGAGCGCCAGCGCGGGCGCGGAGCGGAGCGGGACCCGCATGTCTGTCTGCCCGGGCCACCCGCAGCCGCCCTATTTGTACAGCGGCCCCGAGCGCCGCCCCGGGCGGCCCCGGCACCCCCCGCTCCGACAGCCCCCTCCCCTCTTCTCCCCGTCCCTCTTCCCATCCCTCCGTCCCTATCTCTATCCTCCCTCCCCTCCACCCCCATCTACCTCCCGGCCATCCCTCTCCATTTCCATCTCCCTCGTCCCTCACCCTACTCTTTCTCCCCCTCTCCCCCTCCCCATCCTTCCCTCGCTGCCTCCAGCCCCATCCATCCATCCATCCATCCATCCATCCATCCATCCATCCATCCATCCATCTATCCCTCCGCTTCTCTTTCTCCTCGTCCCTCTCTCCCTCCGTCCCTCCTGGACTCGTCACCACCACCATCCCTCTCTCCCTCCGTCCCCGTGACTGACCCCGCACAGCCCGGGACCCCTGGGGACGAGTGACCTAGGCACATCCCCACCCCAGTCGATCCTGCCCTGCTCCTCGGAGAAGGGAGCAGGACTTGGGGCAGCCGTGGACCCCAATCTCTCTGGGCTGGGGGTCCCAACGGGGGACATGCCCCGCCAGCCTCCCAGAGAGGCAACATTCATCCTTCCCGGGGGGAAACGTGCTCAGTCCACCCGCGGGGCACCGGGAACCTGGGACCCGCTCCTGGTTCATTACCCCTCTGTCAGCCCCGCACCTCGCGCCCAGGCTGCGGCTGCGTGACGTCACGGCCGTGCATGGTGACGTCACTACTGCCGCGCTGTCCTCCCGGCGGCCGCCGGCAGGGGGCGCCGCCCGCCGCGGGGGCTCACCGGGCCCGTGGCGCGTTCGAGCGCTGAGTCTCGCGAGAGCCGCGCGGTTCTCGCGGGAGCGGAGTGGCGGGCGGACATGGCGGCGGCAGCGGCGGCCGAGGGCGCCGAGCCCCCTCCGGAGCCACCCCCGGCCCCGGAGCCCCCGGCCCCTCCAGAGCCGCCCGCCACCGACGCCGAGACCGGGTATGTCCCTCCCTAGGCGGTCGCGAGGGACCGCGCACATCCCGTACCGTCAGGGCTCAGCGGGACCTGGCCCCGTTACCATGGGAACGGGGATGGGGGTCCTGGTCCTCCCCCGGGGGGGGTCCTTCGGCCCGAGCGACACCGGGGCCGCGGTCCAGGCTGTGCCCCTCCGGTGCGCGGGGTCCGGCCTGGGGGCTCCGCTCTGACCTGTCTGCCTTGGCAGGGGCGACGCCGCCATGGTCGATGTCACCGCGGGCCTGGAGACCGAGTCGGCCAACGAGAAGGAGCCCCTGGTAGGTGCCCTGGGCAGGGAGGGGTTGGTTCAGCCCAGAGGGACTTAACATCCACTAGCGCCAGCATCGGTTCCTTAAAGGATTGTTTTGGAAGTTAAATCTTCACCCGTGTGGCTCATCCTCACTAACTGAGTATACAGAACAGCTCCAGCCTGCTCACAGCACGGTCATGGATTAGGGGAAAGGATTTATTCCCTCTAAATTCCTGTAATGGCAAATTCCGGCCCAAAGCCCCTGTGCTGCCTGCCTCGGGCACTGTTTGATTCCTGGCTCTGCTCCGGTTGCAGGACGCTGCCGGGGATGGCACTGAGGCCATGGATGTCCAGGGGGGCTCGGGAGACGAGGAGAACACACGGCAGCTCGGCGAGATCGAGCTGCAGTGTGGGATCTGCACGAAGTGGTTCACAGCTGACACTTTCGGCATCGACACCACGTAAGCACTGGGCTTTGGTAACAAAACTCGAGCATTTGGAGTCTGAGTTCCCAAGGACCAGGGCCCTGTCTGTGTCCTTGAACACTTGGGAACTGGTGTGTTGTGTAAATAAAGCATTGCCCATGATAAAAGCACCCCCATGAAATACCACTGAGTTTGTAAGATGTTTGTGGTTTCAGGAAGGGAAGGAGTAATTGGGTTTTAACCTGGAATAATTAGTTTATTAACCCAGTGTAGTAAAGAATAATTAATTTTCTTTCACTGCAAGGAGGACATTGGGGAGCTCTGGAGAATGTCCAGGGAAGGGAACAGAGCTGGGGAAGGGGCTGGAGCCCCAGGAGCAGCTGAGGGAGCTGGGAAAGGGCTCAGCCTGGAGAAAAGGAGGCTCAGGGGGGACCTTCAAGGAGGTGGTGGAGTCCACATCCTTGGAGATGTCCAGGGAAGGACTAGATGTGGCATTCAGTGCTCTGGGCTGGTGACAAGGTGGGGATCTGGCACAGGTTGGATTCGATGATCTCAGAGTCTTTCCCCTCAGGGATTCTGGGATTCCTTAACCTGATGTAATAATTACAGCGTACCCAGCCCTGACAAAGCTGCTTTTTCCCAGGTCGTGTCTGCCCTTCATGACGAACTACAGCTTCCACTGCAATGTGTGCCACCACAGCGGGAACACCTACTTCCTGAGGAAACAAGCGAGTGAGTTTGGGAAAAGCACAGTGGAAGATGTTTTGTGCAGCATCATCCTGGAAGTTTGGTTTTGTCCGAAGTCGATGGGAGGGCTCTGCTGAGACTTGTGGAAGATGACCAAAAATCCCATATTAGCAACCATGTGTGGCTTCTTCTAAAAATGTTTTGCTACTAATTTATGAAGGTGGTGTAAATGTGTTCAGTGAGGGTTGAGTCAGGATTGAATTTGGGAAGTTTTGCAGTTACTTGAGGAGATTGCTGTGTACATGGGTGTCTGATCTTCCCACCAAGTGTAATTGAGGTCCTGGCGTGTTTTGTTTTTCAGATCTCAAGGAGATGTGCCTTAGTGCTCTGGCCAACCTCACGTGGCAGTCGAGGACACAGGACGAGCACCCCAAGACGATGTTCTCCAAGGATAAGGTTTGGCTGTTACAGAAGCGCCGCGGGCTCACGTCAGTGGTGTCAGTGAGGAGGAGTTCACACAAATGTTTTCTGTTGTTACAGGATATTATCCCCTTTATTGATAAATACTGGGAGTGCATGACAACACGGCAGAGGCCTGGGAAAATGACTTGGCCCAACAATATTGTCAAAACCATGGTAAGAATTGAGGGTAAATCCATGGAAGAATTCCCACAAATTTTGGTTTTCTGACATTGGTGTGTGCTGAGGGCTGGGCTTGGAGCTAGAGAGTCAAGATGCCGATGCTTCTTAGGCAGCTGATGTACCTAACACATATTAATAGGAAATACTGGGATTTAAATACTTGAATTTGCTATGATCTTACCCTGTGTAAGTAAAACTTTGCTGTTTTAGTGTAAAGAAAGAGACGTGTTCCTGGTGAAAGAGCATCCAGACCCAGGCAGTAAAGACCCAGAGGAAGATTACCCCAAATTTGGGCTTCTAGACCAGGTATGTCATGAGGGACAGGAGGAAGGTGGGGAGCTGAGAGGAGGGGTGGTGGGTCCCTCTGGTACCTTCTGCTCAGTCAAGAGGCAGATCTGTGCTGCGAGCCTGTGTTGTGCCAGCCGTGGGTGGGAGCTGCAGCCCCTGGAGTGCCCTGCTCAGGCTCGGAGTGGTCCCTTTGACCAAGTCTGCTGTACGCAGATTATTTGATCTTTTGCAGGATCTTGCTAATATTGGTCCAGCCTATGACAACCAGAAACAGAGCAACGCCGTGTCCACAAGTGGAAGCTTAAATGGTAAGTTCTTTACTAGGGAGGGGTTTGGGTATTTGGGATTAAGCTGCATTTCCCAGTCCTCTGGGCATCTGTGCAGTTAAACTGTCGTGTGAACTGAGCTTATGCTTATGCTCAGAACAGTCTCACTGTGCCTTTTTATAGTGAGATTAACTTGACTTCTTGGGAAGGTTCAGCTGTTTCTTTTCGGTGACCAGATAAATTGAGATGCTCACTGAAAGCTGAGCTTGTCAGTTGGCTCCTAGAATGGTTTTAATTTATCCCCTTGTGTTACTTACATTTCCAGTTTCCCTCCCTCTGAGAGTTGAAAGTAGCTGGAGAAAGTATAAATATATAGATATATATGTATATAATTTCTTGTGCTCACTGCGTGTGTTTTGCTGTTCCTTTCTGTGGATGACTCCTGTGCTATCAGCTTTTCCTTCTCACTGAGGGTACTCACGGTGACCTTACTGCAGTAAATGAACTGCTAATGGGTTTATATATTGATAATCTGTATTCAACACATCCCAGCAGTACAGACAGGAGGTATTTGGGACTTTCTAAAGCAGGTTACAGGTATCTCAGGTGTGTTGTTCCATGTCATGCACTGGTTGTTTTTTATTTAATTTCTGGGAGACTGACAAACATGTGGTGCCACTTCTATTCTTGCAGGTGGAGCCTCTCTGGGAGGTGAATATTTACCTTTCAGCTTCTAAAACTTAAGTATTGCTGTTTGCAAAGCTTTTTTTGCTCGATTCTCTTAGAAGCCAAAGTCAATTAAAAATGAAAGCGTGCCCTGATGTGATTGCAGTCGGACTTTAATACAAACCAGCAATTCCACTCTTTAATCGTTAGTAGTTAGAAGCTTTTAATTGCCATATTCTGCCCTACTTGACTGGTTTAAATGTTTTGTTTCTTTATTTTACACTTATATTTATTTTTATTCTGTATCAATTGACCTGATGTTGTCGTTTTAATGCTTTAATAATTGGTCTGAAATTTACAAGTGCAATGGTTTGGGCAAGTAATTGTTGACAAATTGGAGAGCCGGAATGTTTTGTCTGCACAGAAATCAGCGAGTGCAGCTGGATCAGGTCATGTTTGTGCAGAATATGGCATTCCCTGGATGGTTTGGATCCCTTACACTGTAAGGGAATGCTGGTAATGGAAGAGCTGACTGGATTTTTAGTTACCACACAAATGTGGTTCGTGAAGGTGTTTGTCTGCAGTACATGAGATTTCCATAGTGTTCCTTAAAAATCAACAGCGATATCTTTGGAAATAGCATGATGATAAAATGCATATATGATTTAATTTATTAGAACATGCTGATGTTAGTTTGATTGAACTTGACGTAGCTTTTCTTGTGCTACAGCTCTATAACTGAGTGCTGAGTTCAGACTGATTTGCTGTTCAGTCATAGAACTGACTTCAGTAGTACTGAAGAGAAACACCTCTTGCTTTTCATTGTTCCTCAACTTCAGTGTATTTTATGTTGTAGATGGAAATTGATCAGTAGGTGCTTATTGCTGATTGGTGTCAGTGTCCCTCCAGCACAGGGTCACTGGGATGGTGGCTGTGCTTTTGGGTGGGTTTCTGCTGCTTCTGCAGGAATAGATTTGAGCTGGAATCTCCATGAAACATAATAATAGTAATAATAATAATAATAGTAATAATAACATCAACAATATTGTTATTTATTATTATTAGTAGTAGTATTAATATTATTATTACCACTACTACTACTATTATTATTATTATTATTATTATTATTATTATTTTGCCCCTGAAGTGGATCCTGGTGCTATTGCCTGTAAATCTTCTGATGACAGAAAATATTCTTAATTCTCACGTTAAAAGCTCGAGTTGAGCTTGTTTTGCTGCTCAGTCTCCTTTCGCTTCTGCTCCAAATTTAGACACCTCAAAAGCTGATCAGAAGCCACGTGAAAATTGTGGATTTTGCTGTGCTCGTTGGCAGTAAAGTCTGGTTCACATTAGCTCGTGGGTTCACTGGCCCACGAGCTGATTTTGGTTTGGCTGCTTCTGCCCCTCTCTCCCTGGAGATTCCGTGCATGCAGGCGCTCCCTGAGCAGCAGCTCCTTACCATGCCTGGTTTGTGTCCAGGGGGAATTGCTGCCGGGGGCAGCGGGAAGGGCCGAGGAGCCAAGCGCAAGCAGCAGGACGGAGGGACCACAGGAACAGCCAAGAAAACCCGGAGGTGAGAGGAGTGAAGTGACACAGGGGTGCAGGGATGGGTGTGGGATGGGTGTGGGATGGACCCCGGCCCTTGGGATGCCGTAAGCAGCCTCCCAGCTGGCTGTGCCCTGGGTGGGTGTCTGGGGGGCACTCAGAGCCCTGGGCTGTTGCTGGTGAGTCACAGGCTGTCAGTGATTTGCCGTGGATTTGCAGTGGGCTCGCTGTGCAGCTGAACGTGCACTCGTTTCACACAGACACGGGTGTGCAGCCCCTGAGCACAGGGACAGCTCTGCAGGGAGTGTCCTGGGGTGACCTGTGACAGCATCTGGGAGATGCCAGCGTGGGCTTTCTGTGTTTCAGTGACCCATTGTTTTCGGCTCAGCGCCTCCCCCCCCATGGGTACCCTCTGGAACACCCCTTCAACAAGGATGGGTATCGCTACATCCTGGCCGAGCCTGACCCCCATGCACCCGACCCAGAAAAGCTGGAGCTGGACTGTTGGGCAGGAAAACCAATTCCTGGGGATCTGTACAGGGCCTGCCTGTATGAACGAGTCCTCCTGGCACTGCACGACCGAGGTACAGAGCTTGTTAATCTGCACAAGTTTTGTTTCCTTACAGAGGCGTCTCAGTAACCTCTTGTTACCAGTCAGTGATGTTTCAGGTGTCACTGCTCTCAGAGGTGCAGAGGTGAAATCCACCTCTGCGTGTTCACTTGCCTTCAGCACATTAAAAACCACAAATCAGTGCTTGTGTGCTCCCCTGCAGCTCCCCAGCTGAAGATCTCTGACGACAGACTGACTGTTATTGGCGAGAAGGGCTATTCCATGGTGCGAGCCTCGCACGGCGTGCGGAAAGGAGCCTGGTACTTCGAAATCTCCATGGATGAGATGCCTCCAGACACAGCTGCCAGATTAGGCTGGTCACAGCCCCTGGGTAAATATTTTTACCAAATTTTTTTTTAGCAGGTGCTCCTAGTACACTTTGTGTGTTCACAACAAAGCATTTGTTTCTGCAGGGAACCTCCAGGCCCCTCTGGGATATGACAAGTTCAGTTACTCCTGGCGCAGCAAAAAGGGAACCAAGTTTCACCAGTCCATAGGGAAACACTATTCCTCTGGCTACGGACAGGGCGATGTCCTGGGTTTTTACATCAGCCTTCCAGAGGATACTGAGACGGCCAAATCCCTGCCTGACACCTACAAAGACAAGGTGAGGTGCGAGTTCACTGGTGGATTAAGCATTGGCAGGTGGATAAATGGAAAACAAGTTGCTGTGGCCTCACTCGTGCCCCTTCCTGTGCATCCTTCCCATCCTGCCTCTGGGTACCTCCGTGGTTCATAGGGAAGAGGTCCAAAGTGTTGATCTCAAGAAAGCAAAATACTCCTGGATGGAATTGCCCACATCTCCTTTCATCTTCCCCTTCTGGCTCTCAAATCTTTGAGCTGTGGGAATCACTCCTCGCAGGTACTCTGACACCAGGCACACCTGTCCCCGAGCAGGGCACGTGACAGGTAACAGTTTTTTGGGCTTGTTTCTGATGTTGTTTGCTGCTATTTCAGGCTTTGATCAAATTCAAAAGCTACTTGTACTTCGAAGAGAAGGATTTTGTGGACAAAGCAGAGAAGAGCTTAAAGCAAGCCCCGGGAAGCCAGGTGAGTTGTTGCTGTCACTTGCCTGGCTCGAGTGAAAGGGAGCAGGAATTAATCGTGTCAGGGTTGCTGTGTCCTGACAGCCACCATCAGTGGGAAACTCCTTCATTTTTCAGATCATATTCTTCAAGAATGGTGTCAGCCAAGGAGTTGCCTTTAAGGACATCTTCGAGGGGGTTTATTTTCCTGCTATTTCTTTGTACAAAGGCTGCACGGTAAGTGAGGGGTCTTTGAAAAAGAAATCCTAAAGCCATCAGTTTCAGTAATGCACAAAGTATGGGCACTCTGGGAGTGTGCCAAGTGAAAAGGAGGGATGGGAATTATTTTAGTGACTGTTGAACAGTGTTGCTGTTCACGTGTTTAATGAGATTATCAAATTGCTGACGAAACATCAGCAGCGTTTGTTCCTGTGGGCTTGCACAGGGTGTGGGTAGGCTCAGGAGTAGGAGAGGACAATGATGGAGGGCTAAAGAAATTTTCCTCGTTTTTAAATATAATGAAAACATATTTTCCACAGGTTTCTATAAACTTTGGGCCATATTTCAAGTATCCACCCAGAGACATCACTTACCATCCTGTAAGTAAAACTCAAGCTTCCCCCACTGCCCATTTGAGAGCCTCAAATCAAAGGTGTTTTAATGTGATTCATACCACACCTGTACCTGTTCTTCAGTCTCAGTACCTGGATAGTGTAGCCAAAAGGATTATGTTTAAAAATATTTAAGGACAATAAATCATCCCATTAAGGCATTAAATTTTAATTAAATAGCAGATGTTCTCTGACAGATGTGTTGGCCCCATTTATCAATAAGAGGGCTGCATTGTTTAAGGAAACACTTGATATTTTTCCCCCACCACTACTGTTTTCAGGAGGGAAAGAGCCCTGGAATGGGTGCTCACTCCTTGTCCAGGTGTGGAGCTAACTGTGCTTCCCTCTGCAGATGAGTGACATGGGCTGGGGCGCCGTGGTGGAGCACACGCTGGCCGATGTC
Organism: Acanthornis magna; assembly: GCA_036785705.1. Lineage (NCBI taxonomy): Eukaryota > Metazoa > Chordata > Aves > Passeriformes > Acanthizidae > Acanthornis > Acanthornis magna. The sequence continues at coordinate 638,816 of JAWUZG010000431.1, read as the reverse complement.
CTGTACCACGTGGAGACAGAGGTGGATGGCAGGAGGAGCCCACCCTGGGAGCCATAAAACCCCCGAGACTGTGGATTTATTGCAGAGGAGCATCCATCTCTCTCTCAGCGATCAGCCAAGGACCCAACAGGCTGAGGCAGATGCAGCCCTGGCTGGCAGGTGTTGTGTGTGTGTTCTCACCCCTCTCCACTGCCACTGGGAGGCAGTTCTGGGGTGTTTCATGCTACTTGGGAGCATCTCTCGGAGCCCCAATACCATTGGAGTGTCACTTGCTGGAGAATGGGGTGTTGAAGTACCTTCTCCTGGGCTGTGACAGGTCAGATTGTAGCTGGACCTGTGCTCAGGTGTGTTTGGCTGTTGGTGACCAACAGCTCCCAGCCAGGACGGCTCTGTTCGAATGAGACGGCTGCATGTAAGAATGAAATTTGGGCTTCTGTCCAAACTGTATTTTTTTTTCCCCACAAACTGGAAACCAGTTTAAAAATAAAGGCTTTAACTCTTCTTTTTATTCTTGTTTCTGTCTTGTAAATTGTTACAAGTGACATTTCAAGTAGCTACACTAGGAGATCTTTCAAGCTGAAGATTTCCTGTGCGCAGGAGTTACATGGAGCCTCCTGCCAATGATCATCATTGCAGAGCTTTGAGTGAATAAATAATCTGACACTTCTTGTGTGTCTGTACAGGAAAAAATAAATTAGAGCTGCTTTCAGGGGGCAAGGGAACAAAACTGTTAGTTAAGCACTGTGTTTGAGTTTTGGGAGAATAAAATTTGAGATTTGGTCAGGCCTGTGTTTGCCTCATTGAGGATGTACATTCCCAGTCAGGTGTCTCCCTAATAACTAATTAGCCCAGACCTTTAATTGTAGACAGCACTAATTAAAGCTTTATTTATTCATTGAAAGTAATTAGGGAGGGTGGAGTTGGCTCAATGTGCCAGCACGTGTTCAGTGAAGTAACTGCAGGAATTAAATTTTTGGTCCTGCACTTACACAATGAGCTTCAATAAATAAACCCTTACATTTATTGATTGAAACTATGTATTAATTAGTGGAATCTGCTATTAAAGGCCTTGGCTAATTGAAGTGACAAGATTGCCTACTTTGCCCCTGAACCCAGCCCTGCACTGTGGTCAGCAGGTGGTGGTCAGCAGGTCACAGGCACGGGCCGGGCCAGGCGCTGCCGGAGGTGCTTGGCGAAGTCCACCTGTGTCTGGGACAGGACCTGGTTGATGATGCTCTTGGGCAGCCATCCCTGGAGAGGAGCAGACGCAGCCTGTGAGCAGACCCTGCCTCTCGCACAGCCCCTGGCTCCCCCCGCGCTGCTCCCTGCCCCAGGTACCTTGAGGTCGATGCTGAGCAGCCAGGTGAGCCTGGTCTGGGAGGGGCTGCCGGGCAGTGGGCGCAGCACCATGCAGGTGGGACCGTTCTCAGCCCTGGGTGGGGACAGAGGCCCAAGTCAGATCCAGCCTTGGACTTCTCAGCCCCAAAAATGCACTTTGGGATTTGGGGTTCCCTCAGCAGCTCCTGCTGCCCAGACAAACCCGTGGCTCTGGGCCCATAGTAAACCCCGCCCTGTGGGAATCCCCTCCCTGCACACCTGTAGGTGAATTGAGTGGCTGTTACCTTATGAACCCCTCCTGCTCGGGCATCGCTCCGTAGGTTGTGGACATTCCGGCCAGGACACAGGTGGAGCCACGTCTCTTGGAGCATCGGACGCTCACAAAGTCCCGTGGCCCAACAATGTTCCCCGGGGTCGCGGCTGCCTTCTCGTGGGTGATCACCGTGTCCTTCCCAATCTTCTCCAGAATCTGCAGTTTAGAATTAAAACTTTCATTTGAAGTGTTCACTGCAAGCACAGCTAAAATCTGCCTTTGGTTACTGGGTGTTCAAATACAGGATGTGACAAAAACTCGGTGTTTACAGTGACAATAATTCCAAGTACTTGCTCGCCCCCAGATGCAGAATTGTTTTCAATTCCTGAGTGAAAAGCTATTTCCCTTACTGCTTCCCTGATTCCTTGTGCCTCGGGGCTATTTCTCCTCCAGATCAGCCCCAATTTACAGCAGAACTGGCTGTTCATTGCAGGAAAGTGCATTTCCTGCAGAATTAGTCACACAGAAGCTGCTGCAGACTCACCTCTTGCTGCAGCAGCAACACAGATACTGCAAAAAACCCTCTACATCTGCAGCAGGAAAATGGATGAAACACAGTCTGACTGTGACGTGAGTGACACACATTTCCTACCCTGACTTCTCTGACATTGGGGTTCCAGTCTCCCATCTGCTCCATGTTGTCCACCAGCTCTCCGTACACGGCGTCCAGGGGCTGGTCCACCACCACCTCCAGCCGGAACACCTTCCCCACGTCTGGCAGCACCTTGCTCAGCACTTTGTCTCCATTTCCCTGGAGATGGAACGGCAGAATTACCACCAGAGCTGCTCACAGGAGTGCTCCCGGTCAGCACCACAGGGCAGAGCACTCACCGCCACCGTCTCTGTCTTCCAGTCGTCCTGGTCCTCGAGGATTCGGAGGGATTTCTGCAGGGCTTCCTCTCCTTGCTTGATGTAAGACATTTCCATCTCACTGAAGGGCTTCTCCTCCAGCCTTGAGCCTGCCAGGACCAGACAAAGGCAGGGGTGAGTGCAGAATGGCACAATGTGCCAGATGAGCGTTATCTACCCCAAATACCCTTCTCTGTGCCCAGGTGATGGGGATTAAACCCACTTCCCACTCTGCCTTTGGTCCAGCAGAAGCACAGCCCACTCTCAGGCAGGTTTTCCTCCAGCCGCTCTGGAGTCTAACCTGTGACCATCTTCCCACAGCAGAAAGGAACAGAGCCCCTCAGGCGTCACTTACTGAGCAAGGAGCTTCTCCTGCGCACCTGGTGGATCCAGGTGCTGGGACCTGGGCTGCGGCAGGCGAGTCTGCTCAGCTCCTGGCTGATGGCCACGGCGGCTTGTCTCCTCAGACCTGGGGGAGAGAGCGTGTCACCCTCCGGCACCACACTGCGGGAGCCTTGCCGTGGGCTTTTCCCCCAAATCAAACACACAACATGGAAAAGTCTCTGCTTGTCACCATCTCAGAGTCCCTACAGGCACAGGGAACAGCTGGTTGCCATCTCACTGCCCTGGCACAGATTGTCCTAAGGAATCCTGAGCTTGGCTCCAGATCCAAGCCATTCAGCAGCAGAAATACTGAGGAACATCATGTAGGTGCCCAGGAAAGTGGATGGAAACCGAGCACAGAGGGACAAAACCCTCACAGCCAGTGGGAGTGTGACCCAGAGCTGGTCACAGGGACATGATCTAGCCCCCCAGGCCCCAGTGACAGGTCTGGTGGCAAAAAGGGCTGCAGGGACAGTAAATGACAAAACCCAGCATGCTAGAGTGGGGAGAACATCCCCAAGCCACTCTGAGGAATTCAGAGTCCTTTCTGCAGCCTGTGACTGAACAGGTGCTTCTGTAATAAAGCTCTGGCTCTGCCCATGACAGCAGCGAGAACCCCTGAGCCCCAGCCCCATCGTGCCCCGGCCCGAGCCGCACTCACCGGTCATGTTGCGCAGGTGCCGGTAGGAGATGGCGGCGCAGAGCTTGGACGTGGCTGGGAGCATCTCTCTGCGGGGTCAGAGCCGTGGGCTGGCGGTGGTTACAGCGGTGGTGGCAGCGGTGGTGGCAGCGGTGGTGGCAGCGGTGTCTGTCCGTCTGCGCCGAGCACTGCTCTGCCCCAGCCCCGCCGTGCGCGGCCTTAAGTACGAGGGGCTGAAGGATTCTGCTCCGTCAGCCGCGAGATAAGAGCCGTCACTCGGGGCTGGGCCTCGCAGGCCAAGGCCAGATGGAGCTCCCCACGCATCCGCCGGGGCCATGGGCCAGCGCCGAGCGCAGGGGCTGGGCCGTGGGGGACAGGGCAGCACCGCAGCCCCGGCCACACTGCGGCCAGCGGCAGCGCCAAGGGGCAGCAGGGAGGCAGACTGACCCTCTGACCATCCACTGACCATCTCCTGCCGTGCCCTGCAGGCGATGCCTGTGCCAGGGACAGACCGAGCAGCACATGGACCGGGGATCCATGGCACCTGTGACAGATAATCACAGAATCACGCCATCGTTAAGGATGGAAGAGACCTCCAAGGTCATCGAGTCCAACCTCTGATGGGTAACCATGGATAATAATGGATAATAAGGGATAATGATGGACGAAACCATCTCACAGCCCAACCATCATGGAATAACAAGCCACGCTGAGCCCAACCTCAGCAAATGCTCTGCACTAGAACCCGGACTGCCCAGAGAAAGCTGAATATTAAATACATTGAGCTGCTGAGCCTGGGACTGGAAGCAAGGGGCAGCCCCCCTATTCCCCAGGCCCTGTTATCCACCCCAGGGCTGGGAGCGGTGGGACACGGCAGAGCAGCGATAATGCTCAAGGCTGAAATGACATTTCTGGGATGAATTATGGGCTGGAGACCGGGGCTCCCAGGAACCCGTGAATCACAGCTGCTTCCTTTGACGTCAGCCCCTCACCCTCCTGCAGGGAGCCTGACCTTCCTCCCCCTGTTGCAAAAACTTGGCCCAGGGGGAGGTCACCCCCCCTCTGTGCCAGCCCCAGGGAGCCCTTTGCCTCTCCCCGCCTGTCTCCAGCTTTCCCGAGATGATTTGGGTCCTGCTCTCCATCCAGAATGGTCCTGCTGCTCCCCAGGACGCTCCTCTCCATCACCAGGGCTGCCATTCTCCATCGTGTGCCAGAAAACACCTCATGCTGGTGTCAGCAATGTGGAGGTGCTGGAGGGACCAGGAGGGAGCCAGAAGCATCCCTTTCCAAAGTGTTTACTGGGAAATCCTCCTCGCAGCCATGCTCCCACAAGTGCAATTCCCAGGTCATGCCCCAGCTCTGTCTCTGGGCTTCGCCCCCAGCTCCCACCTGCCTGCAAAGGGTGGGGAGGGAAACCCAGGAGGGTCTGAAATCTCGAGTCGCAGCTGGGAATGTCCAGCCCAGAGTTCCAAGTGCATGCAGAGCTCTGACAGCAGAGCTCAGAGACACCAGAGCACCCCCCCAAAGCTGTGCATTGCCCCCAGACCCCCACAGCCCCCCTGCCCTGACAGCGAGGGGGACACAGCAGCAGGGACTGGAGAGCCCCAGCTCCAAACCACCCCGGACTGTTATCCTGACGGAGCAGCCGCTCCCGGCGCGGCCTCGGCCCAAGGACACGCAGTTGTTTGTGAGAAGAACCAAAACAAGCCGTGCAGAGCTGCCCCTCCAGCTCTAGGCTGGGGGGGCTGCAGGGGCACGACCCCACCTGTGCCCCTCAGGAGGGGACAAAGGCACAGCCACACTGTGCCACAGCACACGAGGGAAATGCTCCAGGGGACCAGTCCTCAGAGCAGGACACAGACCCCAAAAAGGCACCCAGAACCCCCAGGGGGATCTGGTTAACTGGGACACCTCAGCCCCCATAGCCCCCCTGAGACACCCCCCAGGCCGCACCACACAGCTCCATTTGCAGCTTTTCACTTAAAAATCACAGGGCTCGAGATGCAAATATTCACAAATGTATAAAATGCAAAAACTGAATTGATGCGAACCAAAGGCACTGGAGATTCACCAGGGCCTGAAGGCTGAGGAACTCAGGACCCCCGAGGCTGCCCCGAGCCCCCCACCCTGCCCAGCCAAGCCACCTTCGAGAACATTCCCCTCTTCCAGCCTGTTTGAGAGGCTGGAGCAGGGGCAGGCTCGGCTCTGACGGGGTGACCCTGTCCCTCCTGCTGCAGCAGGGCCGGGGGGTGTGCCCCCCATTCCAAGGCTGCCCGTGCTGCTATTTGGAGAGCGCAGACAAACCACAGCCCCGGTGCCCACAGAGGTCACTCACCAACCCCCTGATAACACAACAGGCTCCGTGCAGCAAGGACAGGCCCAGCTCTTTACACCCCCTGAAGCCCCAGGCTGGAGGGCTGGGACCACCCCACCAGGGCTCCCCCCCTTGCAATCACCCCAAAACACCCCCCGAATTGACACGGACAGCAAAAATACCCTCAAAAAGCCACCCTCTCCCACCAGAGATTTTCCAGCCACAGGAGCCACATCCATAAATGCTTTCTATTAAGTTTTATTAAATCAAGGAATTGCACTTTCTTTAGTTTAGCACTTTCTTTTAGGTTTAAACCTTTGCTACCCCCAAACCCACAACAACCACTCGAGCCCAATGGGGGACACACGTTTTCCCCCAAAGCAAGTGGTCCCTGGGCCAGTGGGAGAGGGCTGGCACTGGCCCCAACAGCTCTCAGCTCTCCAGGATAGCTGTGTTTGGCCCCAGCAAGCAGAGCTGGGCTTGTCCTCCATGCACCCAGCACAGACTCTCCCCCCAAGGAGCTCCCCCATTGCCCAGGAAGGCAGCCTGAGGTTCCAAGGATTGGCCCTGCTGAGGTTTGCCCTTCCCTGCGCACACCCAGAAGGCTCCTGGAGCCTGGCAGCAGCCCAAAGCCATCCCTGACCCAGCGCCACAGCCAAGGACTCTCCTGCCTAGGGAGGCACCGGGACACAGTCAGGGCAAAGGACTCTCCAACCTGGCACAGCTGCAGCGGCTCCCCGGAGCACTGAGGTGAGGAGGGGCTGGACTGCAGGGTCTGTGGTGCCCCAGGGGCAGCAGCTCTTCATCAGCAGGTAATTAGTGGGTTCGGCTGGTAATTAGTGGGCTCAGCTGCGGGGGAGTGGCACAGCCTGGCTGGGGGGCACGGGTAGGCTTTGTTGGGGTACCCAGGATCCGCTCCCCATCCCAGGGAGAAGGATCTTGCTGAAGGCTCCAGCTTTCCCTCAGAGTGAGCCCAGCCCATGGCAGGAGCAAGAGCCATCTCTCCCTGAGCAGCACACGGAGGGGACAAGAGTTGACCTGAGGAGTGCTCATCCTGAAAGAGGGGGAACTGTCAGGACCAGAATACTGGAAAACCATCAATATCAGGATCAAGGATTTATTTACATGTCAAGGAAAACTCTCACCCAGAGTCATGTGAGGAGGAAAAAGCAAACAAACCCAAGGAGCAGTGATTTGCCTCCCAAACACAAACAGTCGCACTCCCAGTGCACTGGGCCCTCCTCGTCTCCTTCTCCACAAGGAGACTAAAGGCATGATTTGTGTACAGTTACCAGCACCACGGAAAATACAATCTGAAAATAAAACCCGCCTTTCCAAGGAAATCTGTCCCTGCCCAGGCGGGTCACGGAGCAGCCCTTGCTCCTTGCAATAAAGAGGCAGCAGCGTTAGTACTCATCCAGCGTGTCTGCCCGCGGGACCGAGAGGCCTCGCTCCTTCAGCGCCTGCACCTTCAGCTTCTCTGACTCCTGCTTGGCCTGCTGCTCCACCCGCTGCTCCTCCAGGATCTCCTCGATGGACACCTGCTGCAGAGGTGTGTCACTCTCCTTCTCCAGGTCCTGCAGGAGAAATGACCTGTTCAGCTCTGCACAGCATCCCTGGACTGCAGGCACCTGGGCCCACACACCTGCCACGAGTCCCCTCGAAGGGTAGAGGTGACAGAAAGCAGAGGCGCCGGAGGCACTCTGAGGGGTGGGGACGTGAGCAGGGACCCCCAGCACAGTCCTGGGAGGGGCTCCTGAGGACCCCAAAGCAAACAGCGCTCAGCTTCTCCAGAGCCCATCCCAGATGGTGTCCCCTGGTGCAGAGCCAGCAGAGAAGTAACAAACAACCAGTAATGACATCGTCCAGCAATGCCACACACAAGCTGGGGCTTCCCCACAGCTCCCTCCACATTGTTCTTCATCCATCACCTCGTCCCAGAGGGGCTGCGGTGGCAGGAGGCACCTCTGCCCTGCGGGTTGGCATTTCTGCCATGGCTCAGCCTGAACCAGCCCCGGAGGCAGCTCCAATTCCAGCCCAACAGGACAGCGACCGTATTTCACAGCAGACAGACAGACAGACCACAAGCACCCCCAGCTCAGTCCCAGACTGCAGCGGGAGCTGTGCACTTACAATTTCCCCCAGCAGAACCACGTTCTCGCCCCTCACGACAAAGATGCCCCGAGGGATGTCCCCATACTTCTTGCCCACGTGGATGCGCTCCACAGTCTGGTGCAAGACCAAGTTTGCTGCAGCAACAAGAGAGACAGAAAACCACCTACGTTCCGCTGTGAATTCTGCACAGAGTGTCCTGTCCCAGCAGGCAGAGCCCCAGAGCAGTGACTGCGCTGGTGCTCTCCCGTCACTCGGTGGGTGCTCTGAGCCGGGTCACTGCAGGCAGTGACAGACGCCCAGCTCTCTCCAGCCCTGAGCGAGCTCAGACCCCAGCACTGAGCCCACCCAAGCCCCCCGTGCCCACGGGAGCAGAGAAGACGATGGCTTGGTGCTGCAAGTTCTGGGCAAGGACCGAGTGCTTGGTTGGAGGATGAACACCACCCGCTCTTTCTGCTCAAAAAGCCATGCCAGAGCATCAGCGCTGGATGCAACCACGGGAGGGGAAGCTCCAGCTCTAGGAAAAACCTGTGTGAAGCACGGAGCCCACGGGGATGCGACACAGAGGCGAGTGTTTAACTCACAGCAAAACCACACTGGGAAAACGCCCCGCGGGGCCCTCCTCCTGCCCACGCCCCGCAGCTGGGCCCCGCTCCCCGCAGCCCCGGGCCGTACCGAACTGGTCGATGCTGCGCAGGTACCCGATGAGCGTCCGGCCGTCCCGCAGCAGCACCAGGTGCTTCTCTGCGGGAAAGGAGAGCGGGGCAGCGGTCACGGCCCCGCGCGGCCCCGAGACCCCCGCCCCGGGACAGCAGCCCACGGGGGGCGGCTCCCTGCGGGAACAGGGGCGCGGGAGCCCCACGGGGAACCGCGAGCGGGACCCGGGGAGAGCGGGAGTCCGAACCCCCGCGGCGGGGCGGCACCGACGGGGCACGGACGGGACGGGCCGCCCCTGGAGCAGCGGCAGCGGCGCACTCACTGTCGATGTCCTGGATCAGGCTGGCCGTGCCGGGCATGTAGTTCATGGTGCCGCCGCGCCCGCAGCGGAAGCGCCGCCATGCGCCGGTGCCGCCGCCGCCGCCCCGGAACCGCCCGCGCTGGGAGGGCCCACCCGGCGCTGCCCTTTTAAGCCGCGCCAGCCGTGCGCGCGGGGCCGCCGCCGATTGGTGGGCGCCGGCGCGGAGCGGCCGCCGATTGGGCGCGGGGCGCGCGGGGGGCGTGGCCTTCGGCAGCGGCCATGGAGCCCCGCGCGGCCGGGCTGGGCCCGCCGCGCCCCGCAGGGTCCCCGCGCCCGCCCGCGGCCGCCGCGCAGGTAACGGGGCTCGGGGCGGGCGGGCGCGGGGCGGGCACAGCCCCGCGGGGCGGGCGGGCAGCGCTCAGCCCGGCCCTGCCCCGGGAATGGGCGCTCCGGGCGGTCCCGGGGCGCGGGCAGCGCCCCCAGCCGTGACCCCTGCCCGGCGCCTCCCACGCCCCGCCGGTTTCTGGTGGCGCCGCTCGCGGAGCCCTCGGGCGCGTAACGGGGCAGAGGAGAGCGCGGGGGAGCGCCGCCTGCGGAGACGGTTCACGGGGACGTTTCTGGGGCATGTGTTTCAGTGCGGAGATGCCGGGAACGCAGCGAGCCGGGAGGGCGCTGATCCCGGGCCGGTTTGCTGAGCGGGAGTGCCGCGATCCCGGGGCTGGGCATTGCCGGATCCCTTATCTGTGCGTTTTATCGCAGCTGGCTTTGGGGCTGCTGTGCAAATTCTGTGTGCCGGGAAGGGCTTTGCCCTTGCAGAGCAGGGTCTGCTCTCCAGCCTCGGCTGTGGTTTAATTTATCTTCTGGGATACGCAGGACCGGTCCGGCTCTTGCATAAACCCCAGCGCACAGGTTGTACAGCCTCTGCTCCCTGAAGCAGCTTAGGGACAAAGCGCTGCCTTGCCCGAAGCTACAGAGAGTAATTCCGTGAGCTCCTGCAATCCTGTGCTTAATTATCTGCCCTGCGGTTAGGTGGAAGCTCACGTTCGGTACCCATCGGTTACTGGGATGGATCCAGGTGCATCCTCAGATGTGTCCTGGTTGTGCAGACCTTCCATACACAGACCCACACGACCTGCAGCTCAAGGAGCTGAACACTGGCTGGCAGAGCTTGTCTGTTTGCATCGTGTCTGTGTGAGAATGAGCAGGGAAATGAACTTTCCTGGAGTGTTTTCCTTCCTCTGGTTGGTGATGCAGTGCTGGGATCAAACCTTCCGGGAGCTGCTCACTGTGAGGGGCTGCACAGCTGTCCCCGAGCCCAGCTCAGCTGAGCGAGAGCTGCTTAAGCTCAGTGTGAGACCTGGTACAGCCAGGTTAGGTCAGGAAGGCCTAAAACTGAGGCAGGTCAGTTTGAGGGCAAAGGAACCTCCTGGTTAAATGCTGCCGGAAGGGCCAAGTCCTTGTTCCCAGAGCATCTCTGACCATGTCCATGTCCCATCACCTTTGCTGTGCTCTTCCCTTCTCCCCAGGTGATGGATTCTCCCTATGCCAACGGAGCCTACAGCCCTCCGTACCCACACTACGCCAGCCTGCCGCAGGCTCGGGGCTTCTACTGCTCGGGGCCTCCGCAGAGCCCCTACCCCACAGAGCCCACAGCCCTCTACCGGCCCCCGTCGCCCGCTCCCGCCTGGAGCTATGTCCCCCCGGAGTGTCCCACCGAGGGCTCCGCGCTCCGCAGGCAGCAGGTCCCCGGCTACTCCCCGCCACAGGTAAGGGACACTCTTCAGCCCTGGCTCAGAGTGTGTGGCTCCTGGGATGTTGGGTCTTGGGGAAGTGGCAGGGCCTCCTCCAGTGCAGCTGGAGATCTTATTGGCTCTTGAGCACCTTGTCCTGCCTGGTTTTACTCTTACAAAAACTGGTGGTCACCCTGTTCTCTGGAGACCCTGCATTTTTGGCTAGGAAAGCAGGAATTGGGCAGCCAGCCTGAGCTGCAGCCACCTCATAGAATCACTGAGGTTGGAAAAGACCTCCAAGATCATCGAGTCCATCCTGTGACTGATCCCCACCTTGTCACCCAGGCCATAGTACTGAGTGCCATGTCCAGTCATTCCTTGGACACCTCCAGGGGTGGGGACTCCACCACCTCCCTGGGCATTATGTTCCAATGCTTTACAACCCTTTCCATGAAGAAATTCTTCCTGATGTCCAGCCTGAACCTCCCCTGGCACAGCTTGAGGCCATTTCCTCTTCTCCTGTCCCTTGTTCCCTGGGAGCAGAGCCTGACCACTCCCTGGCTGACCCTCCAGCTCCCAGGGCTGTCTGAGGGGGCAGTGCTGGGCGTGACCCCATTGATAATGCCTGTTCCCCCTGTTCTTGCAGACCCCGGGAATGCCGATCCCGCAGTATCCGTATGGAGACAGCAGTGCAGGGGTCACAGGGCAGGGCCCTGTGCCGCAGCCCAGAACCCCGGAGGACACGTGGGGCCCCCCCTCTGTCTATGGGGTGCAGCCGCGCTACGCCTGGCCCCCAGCCTCAGGACACGGCAACCTCTACGTCTCCGATTCACACCCGTCCTGGACCAGCAGTGGGGCTCCTTCCCACCCTCCCACCTGGGAGTCACAGGGACAGGTGAGGTCCTGTTTGCATACAGAAGACTAAAATCCATGGCTGTGATTCCATAAAGTACTGGAGGGACCAGTACCATGTCCTGGGGTGGGTCTTGAAATGGGGCAGACAGGCTTTCTCTGGGCTGGATCAGGAATTAAGTGATTCTCCACATTTTTGGTCCCCAGGCAGTAGCAGCCCTGCAGACAGGACTTGGGGATGGGGGCTGCTGTTCCTTGGGAACAGCTTGGAGTGTGCTCCCCACAGAGAAGGATCCTCTGGTCTATCCAAACAGGACTGTGCTGAAATCTGTTCAGCATCTCTCCTGTTCCTCAGTAAATAATGTCCAGGGGCTCACACTCATTCTCTGGACAGCTGCCCCTTGCTGGGGTGTTGCTTTCTAACAGCTGGGGACGAGAGCACAGGTCCCTGTCCCCAGCCCTGTCCACCCTTTGGTGCAGGATGAGAGCGGAAACCTCTGGGTTTAAGGGAAATGCACTTAGAGATGTTTTCTGCCTCTGACTGCAGGACTCTGTCTACGACAGACCTGAGCAAAGCCCAAACCAGCACAGTTACTATTCTGATGTCAACCACCGGCACTCGGGGACAGTGAATGAGCACAGGATGGCCAAGCCTGCCCCGTCCCAGCCCCGGGTGCAGTACAGTGCCCAGCCCCAGCTCTATGACCTGGCCCCACGGAAGCCTGTGGCCGGGAGCCGCGAGCTGGGCTTCAAACCTGCTGACCAGCCTGCCACAAATCCTGCAGCCATCCAGCCAGAGATTCAGAGGATCCTCCACGTCATGGGGGAGGCTGAACAGCTGGAAGAAGAGGTGGATGAATTTGTAGGGAAAAAGACAGATAAATCCTACCGGCTTCTGGAGGAGATGTTGACCAAGCTGCTGCTGGAGCTGGATTCCATTGAGACTGGGGGCCAGGATAGTGTCCGGCAGGCCAGGAAAGAGTCCGTCCACAGAATTCAGGCCATACTGGAAAAACTGGAAAGAAAGGGATTGTGAAAGCACATCAGCCACAACACACAGCCTGTTGTTGAGGTTCCAAAGAGTTTCAGTTCTCTTAAATCTCAGCTCTTTCTGCTACGCACTATTGACAATGGAATAGCAATAAGCCCTGAGTCAACAAATTGAAACAAACCCACCAAAAAGCCACCCCAGAAGCCCAGCCCCGACAAACAACAAAGGACAAATTGAGAGAGGTTTGAAGCAGCAAAAGTATTAAGATATTGAAGAGAACTGGGCCGAGGATGGAGCCCTGTGGGGCTGCGTACAGAGTTTCCCAGACCAGGCCAAATCTCCGGGTGCCTCCTACAGCCACAGACATTCTTTAAACACTTGTCAGATGTGCTGCCATGTGCAGCCACCAACCAAGACTCTGGGCTTGTCCTCACTGCCTGTATTTTCAGCTTCAGCTCCCTTGCCATAAACCCCATGTGTCCTCATGGGGGTTGTTTGGGTTTAGTGCACTTAAGGAGCGACACTGAAGTGCTGGAGGGAGGGACTGTGCTGGCACATGTCACGTCGTGCTGTTCCACTTCTGTGGTGAAGAGCCAGTGTGGGGTGTCCCCATGGACATGGGAACACAGACTGGAAATCCCAGTTCTGTCACTGGAAAGCAGAAATGCGAGTTGAGGAAAGAACAGGTGCAGGATGCTTAGAAGTGATTTCCAGGTCACTTGGATAAAAATCCCCGGTCTAATGTCCCTCTCCATCCTGCGAGTTTTGTGTCCCACTGTGCAGCACCGTGGGGAGGGAACAGCTCAGCCTGTTCCAGCCTCCTGGTTACAGCCTGCACAGCAACTCACTGCTGCCTGTGACACTTAATAAACCCTGACGAGTTTTAAATGTTATTTTGTAACTGAGACATCTCAAAGTCTCTTTTTCGTTAAAGAGAAGTGGTGGGGAAGGTTGTGTGACTCAGACCAAAATTCCAGCCTGGCTGTGCTGGTTCTGGGGCCAGGGGTGAGTGGAACATCCGGGAAGGTTGGTTTGGGGTGCCAGGGTACCCCATTGCCTCCCAGGGAGTGCAGATGCTCCAGGAGCCTCTAGCTGGGGCTCCAGGGACAGTAGGTCAATTTTGGATGGGGTCTGGAAGGGATTTAGGATGCCTGAGGCATGCACTCTGTACACTGACAGCCAGCCAACGCCCTGGAGGGACCCGGCAGATCCCACATTCCCAGACAGGGCTGACCTTTGGAGCTTGTTGGATGTGTCCATAATCACATGTGATCATCCAGCACAGCCAGCCACGTCCGAGGTGAGCCAGGAGTGAGCTGGATGTCCCGGGACAGGGAAAGGGTCAGCTGCTGTTTCATTTTGTGTTGGGCAGGGAGCAGCCAGGCCGAGCTCTTCCATGCTTCCAGTGTGGAATCTGCCTCCTGGGGCTTGCTGGCTGTACTGGGAGGTCAAAGCAAATCACAGTCCCCAGGGTGCTGCCCTGTCACTGTGCTCTGAAGCAGTGGCACCTCTTCCCTGATCAGCTGAACCCATCCAGGTAACATTCCTGAACAATATTTCCTGTTCCCGCCTCCTTGGCAGAGAGTTATGTAAATCCCTAGAGAAAAGCAAACGAGAGAACATTAAGCAGTGGGCTGAAATGGCAGGTTATCACTGCAGGGCGTGGGGATCTGAACAGCTCTGTGGGACGGTGTGGCTGTGTGTGATGTTCTGGCTCCTCTGGGTGGGTTTTGTGTTTTTCCCCCAAAGCTGAGCTGAGCTGGGATCAGGGATCAGGGCACACGTCCCACACCTCAGCCTGCAGGAAACTCTGCTGTAACTGCATCCCTACCTGCTGCCTCTGCCTCCGCACAGGACCAAAGTGGGTCACGGCTTGGCCGGGTGATCCGAACGGAGAGTCTGACACAGGCAGGACCTGTGTCAGCACTGACGGGTGCGGGCTCTGCATGGACGAGGATTGCAGACCTTTGCTCTCCAGCTGCAGAACTGCGGATTTTAGCACTCCTGGCCCTTCACTTTTCCTCACCAGTCCCTGCCATGGCGGTGATGAGCACTGGGATGGCAGTTTCTGGCAACTGGTTTATCTTGCAGCATCCACCCACATCACAAACCCCAAATTAGAAAGTCTGTCTCTGTTTATCACTGGGCTCATCTCTACAGAAACCAAACTCTTACTCTGGGGTTGCCCGTTGCTTCTGCAGCAGTGCCCGCCCTCAGCAGAGAGTTTCTCAATCACCACCGAGGCTAAAGGGTCACAGAGGGACTGAAAAACAAACACTAAATTAGCACCTCGTGGTTTCTGCTGCAATCACCCCATGCTCAAGTGTTTGTTCCTGCCGCCCGTGGGTGGCAGCTGGCAGGAGGGTGGTGTTTCCTGCACCCCAGTGCCCTGCACCGGGCTCGGGGCTGGGTGACCCACTGCGGCTCCTGGCTGAGACCCGACAGTCCTGACAAGTGCTGGCACTGCCTGCCATGGCTCTTGGACACCGACCCGCCCGGGCTGCTGCCAGCGGGGCAGGGATCGCGGGCAGGGAATATGGGCAGGGGTCATGGGCAGGGAATATCGGCAGGGGTCACGGGCAGGGATCACGGGCAGGGAATATGGGCAGGGATCACGGGCGGGGATTGTGGGCAGGGGTCACGGGCAGGGATCACGGGCAGGGAATATGGGCAGGGGTCACGGGCAGGGATCACGGGCAGGGAATATGGGCAGGGATCACGGGCGGGGATTGTGGGCAGGGGTCACGGGCAGGGATCACGGGCAGGGAATATGGGCAGGGGTCATGGGCAGGGAATATCGGCAGGGGTCATGGGCAGAGATCATGGGCAGGGGTCATGGGCAGGGAATATCGGCAGGGATCGCGGGCAGGGGTCATGGGCAGGGAAAATCGGCAGGGAATATCGGCAGGGAACATGGGCAGGGGTCATGGGCAGGGAACATGGGCAGGGATCGCGGGCAAGGGCTGCAGGCAGGGGCGACAATCGCAGGGAGGGGCCGAAGGCAAAGGTTGCGGGCAGGGATCACGCCAGGGGCAGGGGTCGCGGACAAGAGCCCATGCGGGCACTGCCAGCAGCGACTGCGGGCAGCGATTGCGGGCGGTCCCCGCTCCTCCCCGCCCCTGACGGAGGGCGGGCCGCGGGCAGCACCGCCCCGGGCGGGGCCAGCGCGGGGCCGGAGCGGAGCCTGCGCTGCCGCCGGGCCGGGCCGGGCCGGGCCGGGCCGCGCCGCCGCAGCAGCCGCGGGCAGCGGGGCCGGAGCCGCTGGGGCTGCTGGGGCTGGGGCCGCGGTCCCGCGGAGCCCCCGGAGCGGCGGGACAGGCACAGGCTCTCCCGGGACAGGCTCTCCGCAGCAGCCCCATGGCGGCGCAGGAGCCGCCGCGGCCGCCGCCGGCCGCCGCCGAGCCGCCGGAGCCGGAGCCGGGCGGGCGGTACGAGGCGGTGGTGCCGCACTGGTTCTACTGCAAGGTCACGGACACGCGGGAGCGCTGGGTCCCGTTCAGCGCGCAGGACTCGGAGCGGCTGGAGGAGGCGCACGGCGCAGGTAGGGCCGGGCCGGGCCGGGGGCAGCGCGGGCAGAGCGCTCGGCCACGGGCGGGGGTCCCGCGGCACCGCCGGCCCCAGCTCCCCCGCCGCTGCTTGCCAGCCACCCTGTGGTTTTACAGCCCGCGGCCCTGCTCTTAAATCGCCGTAAGGAATGGGCCTGCTGAGGCTGACGGGGGAGCATCAGGTGCGGGCTTGGGGGAAGCACTGTCTGGGTACCAAGGAAAAAGTCCCCGGACGCATCCTTGGCTTCCACTGGGGATGCTAGCTTTTCCCTCGAGGAATTTTAAATTGGGACCTTTTTTGGCCATGTGCCTGCTCCCAATAACTGAGCTGTTCGGATGCATGAAATGGTCTGACCCCATTCAACTGATAGTGCTCTAAATTATATATAATCATACTGCAAAGCGTTCTCTGGTGAGGCTGGGAGAGTGCTAGCAGGACTGCAGGAATTCCGGTGGGAGATTCCTTTGTGCAGAAGCACGGAGCTGTGCCTGCAGTGGGAGCAGGGATTGGGGGTCAGCTCCGAGCCCTGTGCTGAGCCCCTTGCGTGCCAAATGTCACCATCTGTGCCACCTGCTGCTGCCACAGGCAGAGCTCCTATTGCCCAAGGGTTGGCTCCCGTCCTCCCTCGCCCAGGAAGTTTCGGATTAGAGGCTGTGTTGCCCGTCCCCAGTGCCACTGCCTGGCCCAGTCTGGCACGGGGTGCTGTGCCACAAGCCCAGCCCATAGGCAGACCCAAAAGGCAGCGAAATTCACAGAGTCTGAGGTCTGTTTTGGGATTTGTAGAGAGTTCTCCATTTCAGAGAGGAATGGCTTAGAGACAGGAGACCCTGGTGCACCCCCACTGTTACACAACGCACTTCCCAGGGCCACAGATCCATTTTTACCCTCCAGGCGAGGCAGGAAGAGGCCGTGTAAGCGTGTGCCTGATCCAGAGAGAAGGACAGTGTAATGTTTTTGTCTTACCTTCTGCTTCTGGAGAAGTCTGACTTGGGGCATCTCTCCAGGATGCCCCGCCACTGCTCTCTGAACTCGGGTACAGAGAAGATCTGCTGCCACGGCTCAGAGCTGCTCCGGTGTGCTACCCACGGGGATGCTCCAGCCTCATCCCTCTGGGAACTCGCTGTTCCAGGCATCTCATGATTAATTCCAGGCCTTGATTCCTGCAGGGAAAGACCAGGATGATGTGATTGTCCCGACGTCAGGGGGCAGGTACGATGTGCACCTGCGGACGCGGCAGCGCGTTGCCGTGTACTGGGAGGAGGAGGTGTCTGAAGTGCGTCGCTGCACATGGTTTTACAAGGGAGACAAGGACAATAAGTATATTCCCTACTCGGAGTCCTTCAGTGAGGAACTGGAGGTAAACGCACCTTTCCTGCTTGTTTCCATCTCAGCTTCTCCTTGTCACATTCTGTCTCTGATGTCCCAAACCTCATACGAGGCCACTGGCACCACAGTCAGGCCTGAGGACATGAACTCCAAAGAGGCTTTGGCACGGCATTCCCGCAGCTGATTGATGTAACTGTGAGCACTGCCGTGGCCTCCCCTTCCCCTGCCCTCGTCCGGCCTTGGTGCATCCTTCCACAACACCTTAAAGTGCCAGGCTTTCCTCTGGGAAGATGCAAACAGATGTATAAAAATACACATCTTGGCAATAATCTCTATTCTGATATACTAAAAATACAGTCTTAAGTTGATGGGGAAGGCTGATGCTGCTGCTGTCAAAGCTGGGAATTCTTAAACAGTCTCAGCAGGTGATCCTGGGATGACCCTGCTGCTCCTCCAGCTGATTTCTCTGCCTCTTTTGCAAAGTGTTGATAAGGGATTCTGAAAACTGGGTGGGGAATATCCCAGGAGGTTGAACATTCATGGGAATGTTCCAGATGACTCACAGAGGGTGTTCTCTTCTGTAGGAAGCCTACATGATTGCCGTGACCCTGGATGAGTGGAAGAAGAAGCTGGAGTCCCCCAACAGAGAAGTCATTATCCTGCACAACCCAAAGGTGAGCAGGGCCTGGTGATCTCTGTGGTCACCAGCAAGGACATCCCCTTGGGTCTCTTTGTGCTGTTCCTGCCAAATGTGTTTGTCCCAATGGCATTCTCCTCACCTGCCTGTACCAGAGGAGAGGGCAATGGCAGCCGAGTCTGCCAACAGCTTCACGTTTCTTTCCAACACCGCTTTGTGCAGAGGGCCCTGCCCAGCACAGTCTGGTACCACCCCGTGTCACCCGGCAGCTGCTGTAGCCAGAGCTGTGTCTGCTCTCAGGTCACTGACAGGCTCTTCTTGTTCCCAAGCTGATGGTTCACTACCACCCTGTTGCCAGCTCCGACGATTGGGTCTCCACCCCCACGGAACAAGGTCGGCCCCGGACTGTCAAGAGAGGAGTGGAGAACATCGCTGTTGAGATCCCCAATGGTGAGCTCGCTTCGCTCTTCCACCCAACCCTGTGAAGTGTTTTCCAGCCTGTTCACTCAAAAGGACTGGCAGAAGCTCCCATGATCCTCTAAGTGAAGTGCACGTCAAAACATTTTGTGCCAAAAAGAACCGAATGGTTTCAGAAACCTCCCCAGCCCCAGTGAGCTGCAGCATCAGTGAACGTGCTGAGTTGCAGGTCCAGTGGGAGGGTGATGAGCTTCCAGCTCCTGCACAGACACAGAGCTGTTGTTCCAGTGCCTGAAATTACCCCTGAGGTCTTGACATGTGTATTTGTACAGGAGAAGAGTTTCTTTCCCTGGTAGGGACACAGAAGTTTATCACTTACCTACGTGCTGGTGACTCTCTGGGGCACATGGTCTCCCCAGCTCTGCAGCCAAGTGTCAGCTCTGTCCCCTCTCAGCTGCCCTGAGCTCCCACTCGAGACTCGTGCCTTGTCCCCGTGAGGAGGTCAGGCAGTTGCACCATTTTCCATGCGTGCCTGCCCTCGGGAAGGCACACATGCAAACTAAGGTGTGTGGGAAGTAGAGAACAAGCCCTGACTCCACCTGAGGCCTACCTGGGAGATGCAGCTCCGTTGGGCTGGGGTGGCTCATCAGAGTGGGCTGGGCATGGGGCAGCTGGACTGAGACCTCCTGGTCCTGCCCTTCCGCGTGCTGAATGATCCCCACAGCTGGGCAGGGCTGAACTGCCAGGAGCATCTGCTCCTGCTGGAGTGACGGTGGTGGCAGAACGGGGATGAGCCACTGCACCTTCCCCTGCTGTCCCTTTGGTCCAGATCCATCCCAGGGCAGGCAGCTCAGTCTGGCAGGACAAAGAGAAACATGATAAATCCCACCACCCTTGAGGTGTAAATCGAGGCACTGACAAGGGTTTTCACAGGCTGAGCTGAGGGGCAGGAGGCTCCAATGCAGTACAGCAGCGCTTCCAGCAGGTCCTTTCCCCGTTAGGCTCTGTCTCTGCAGTACCTGTGCCCTGAGCTCCTCTCTCCCCTCCTCAGGAGAGCCGCTGCAGATCGATCACCTCGTGTTCGTGGTGCATGGGATCGGCCCTGCCTGCGACATCCGCTTCAGGAGCATCGTGCAGTGCGGTAGGTGCGAGAGCTGTGAGCCAGCAGGGGCTCTGGCCAGGAAAAGCCTCATCCTGGGCAATGTGAGACACTGTTGGGGTGCATCAAACCATCCTGACACTGACAGGCTGCATGGCCACCCCTGCTGACTCTGGGAGCGTGAATGGAACGTTCACTGACCCCCAAATCCCACCTTCTGGAAAGGTCTAGGCAACTCCTGATCGTCAATTTTGGTTCACAACAGAGTTATTTTTTATAAATCTCTGGAAGTACCTTATTCTGGCTGCCAGACTAAAGCCCTGCCCATGTGAATGAGGTACAGATGGGGCAGAAAATCCAGTAAACACACGTGGCAGGACATGGAGCCTCCCCTGATCTCTAGTTAAAGATTCAGGGACTTAGGGGAGCAGCAGCAGATTAAAGACCCCAGTGGGATTTCCCCGTAATGATCTTTCATCGTATTAAGTGTTGTTGGTGCCACAGGCTGGCCCTGGAGCCTGGTGAATCTCTGTAAGAGTTCTTCTCTTTTCCAGTGAATGACTTCAGGAACGTCTCCCTGAGCATGCTGCAGGCACACTTCAAGAAGGCCCAGGAGCAGCAGCAGATTGGCCGAGTGGAGTTCCTGCCCGTGAACTGGCACAGCTCCCTCCACTCCACCGGCGTGGATGTGTAAGTGTCTGACCCCACCTGCCCTGGGGCCGGTGGCCGTGGGGATGGCAAGGTGCACAGGCAGCCTCCGTCCCTGGAAACTCCACTTTTCTGCTGGAAAAGCAAAGGGAAAGCTCTGAGTGTTTAGGGTAGGGGTGAGCAGGACAGACAGGGACCCCCAGAGCATTTCCCCGTTGCATTCTGCAGTGCACAGCAGGCGCCTGCTCCCATCAGCATCTGGAGAGCAGAGGCTTCTGCCTTGCCCTGGCTGATCCCAGAGGGACTGTGGACATGCACACCTTGCTAAAGGCCTCTGGGAGCTGAGTACCCAATTCCTGCACTGCAGCACTGCTCTGCAGTGCCCCAGGAAGGGCAGAAAGCAGGCCAGGCTCTTGGGGAAGAAAGGACAGGCTCTTTGTTCTTGGAATGTACGAGCACAGGCTGTGCTCTGCCTTCTGTCTGGGGATGAGCTGAGGGTCTGGATTACAACATCCATCCTCGGAGACAGTGTCAATCCTGCTCTGAACTTACCTTTTGCCTTAGAAGCACAGTGGGGGTCCGTGGCTCCCCCAGCTGCAGCCCCCTGTCCCTTTCCCCCGCAGTGACCTGGAGCGGATCACGCTGCCCAGCATCAACCGCCTGCGTCACTTCATCAATGACACCATCCTGGACGTGTTCTTCTACAACAGCTCCACCTATTGCCAGACCATCGTGGACACGGTGGCCTCGGAGATGAACCGCCTGCACCAGCTCTTCCTGCAGAGGAACCCTCTGTTCAAGGGCGGCGTGTCCATCGCGGGGCACAGCCTGGGTGAGGGCTCAGCCACGGCTCCCGTGAGCCTCAGTGTGCCAGGGGAGCAGGGAGGGGACAACCAGAGGATGGTTTGGGTTGGAAGGGACACCTTGCACTAGACCAGGTTGCTCCAAGCCCTGTCCCAACTTCCAGGGGTGCGGCAGCCACAGCTGCTCTGGGCAACCTGTGCCAGTGCTTCACCACTGAGCAAATAATTTCTTCCTGACCTCTAATCGAACGAGTCCTCTGTCAGTTTAAAGCCATTGTCCCTTGCCCTTTTGCTGTCTGGTTGTATAAAAAGTCCAGGGTGCAGCTCTTTAGTCCCAAAAAGGAGGTGGCTCAGGCTCTTCCCCTGCAGATGCTGATGCTCTGCCCATGCCTGCTTTCTAGGGTCGCTCATTTTGTTTGATCTCCTG
The DNA here is from genome assembly GCA_036785705.1 of Acanthornis magna. NCBI lineage: Eukaryota > Metazoa > Chordata > Aves > Passeriformes > Acanthizidae > Acanthornis > Acanthornis magna. The sequence continues at coordinate 617,432 of JAWUZG010000431.1, read as the reverse complement.
ACAAACCAGAAGGCTGATCCCGAGGAGGACAAGCCCTGTGCACAGGTATGGGAGGCCACTGACCCCTCGCTCCTGTGGCTGTGTGGGGATGGGAGAGAGACCCCAGCCTGCACAGGAGCTAAATGGTGAGCAGGAAGCGTGATCCCTTATGGATCTGTTCACAGGGGTCCAGGACAACCTCAAGCCCTAGGGGTAATGAGGAAGTAAAAGAAATCCTGAAGAAGCTGGAGCTGTCTGAGTATTGTGATGTTTTTGAGAAGGAGAAAATGGACAGGCAAGCACTGGTGAGAAGTTTCCCTGTTTCACTGGCTCTTATGGCTCTTCTTTGCTTTCCTTCCCCATCATCCCACCACTGCACATCTTCTGGTACCGAGTCACACATGAAACATCTCTGAGGAGGAACAGAATCCCATAGAACAGACAACTCATCACACCTCTGCTCCTGGACTAACACCTGCCTTGCTTGTTTTCCAGTTCCTGTGCACAGAGAGAAACCTAAAAGAAATGGGAATTCCCTTAGGACCAAGAATGAAAATACTTCATTACATCAGCGCCAAGACAGAGATGAAGGTTTGTTTTCTGCACGGCTTGTGCTCATCCCACCCCAACCCATCCCGTTCCATCTCTCTGACACAAGGACCCCTTTGTGCTGCTTCAGGATCAGAGTTCAGCAGCTTGTGGGGACAGTGAATGCAAAGCTGACCCGAGGTCCCCATCCCAGCACAGGGACAGCACAGACGAGGGCAGGAATTGCCAGTACCGGGACGTTGGCTTAGGACAGGTAACAGCTGAGCTCTGCCTGTACACACAAAGCCCTCGTAACACCAGCACAGAGATTGTTTCCTGAACAAATCTGAACCTCCCTCTCTCAGGTCTCGGCAAACTACCCCCAGCTGAACTACAAACCCACCATCTTCTTTGCCTTTGGCTCTCCCATTGGGATGTTTCTCACAGTGCGAGGAGTGAAGCGGATCGACCCAAACTACAGCCTGCCCACCTGCAAAGGCTTCTTCAACATCTTCCACCCCGTAGGTATAAGAACCAGAGCCACCCTGCGTGGGACACGTGGACCATGAGCCCTGGCCACTGTCCCCCTCCTCTGTGCAGTTTGACCCAGTGGCGTATCGGATTGAGCCCATGATTGTGCCAGACCTGGAGTTCGAGCCGATGCTGCTGCCACACCACAAGGGCAGGAAGAGGATGCACCTTGGTATGGCACAGGCAGCCCCTGTCCCCCACCCTGGGCTCTGCTGCAGCCCCTGGCCCCACACCCACTCCCACCCTGCCTTGCAGAGCTGAAGGAAGGGCTGACACGCATGAGTGTGGACCTGAAGAACAACCTGCTGGGGTCACTGCGGGTGGCCTGGCAGTCCTTCACCCGCGCCCCGGTGCCCGCCCTGGAGGCAGGAAGCACTGAGGCTGAAGCAGAGGCAGAGGCCAGCACAGAGAAGCAGCCAGGTCGGTGCTGGGGTGCCTGGAGCGAGGGGAGGGCAGGGACACAGCCTGGGGAGCTGCCCATGAAGCAGCGTCCCTGGGCTCCTGCAGCCACACTGCCCATCAGCTGTGCCCAGCAAAGGGAGCACCTTTGTGCCGTGGATGCACCTGGCTCTCCCCAAATGCTGTGGCCTAATGAAGGGCTGTTCTGGGGGGTCTCAGCACACCACACCACATTTTAAGCCCACCCCCTTCCTCTGGCTGTCCCTTGCGCTGCTGTGTCCAAGCACTTCAGCTGCCTCTCCCCTGCGTGAGCTGCAGAGGGGCCGAAAGGGAGGGCACGGCCCTGCTGTGGTATTGTCATGGCTGTTGGTGCTCTGTGGCTGAACCACACTGCTCTTCCTTCCTCCAGACACAAAGCCAGAGGAGCCCCCCACAGCAGTGAAGGAAGAGACGCCCCTCATCAACGTGGGGAGGCTGAACGGAGGGAACCGCATCGACTATGTGCTGCAGGAGAAGCCAATAGAGAGCTTCAACGAGTATTTGTTTGCACTCCAGGGGCATCTCTGCTATTGGTAAGTGTCTGTGTAATCCTCAGGGCTTCAAATCCATGTGGGGTGGAAGCAGAACGGTATCAAAGGCAGAGTAGCAGGAAAAGCATGAACTGACCAAGGAACAATGTCTGGGACACACATTGGGAGGGCAGGGACAGAGGGAGGACACTGCTGTGGTTCTCCTTGCCTTGCTGCCTGCATCTGCAGAGCACCACCTCTACCCCAACCATCACAGATGTCCTGACAGTGCAGGGAAGCATCCTCCTCTGATTCCCATGTCCTCCTTCTCCAGGGAGTCAGAGGACACTGTTCTGCTGGTTCTGAAGGAGATCTACCAGACACAAGGCATCACACTGGATCAACCTTTACCAGGAAGCCAATGACAACCTGTGCTGTTCTGGCTGTAAGTCACCTTTGCCTAAACTCTTTCTGGATTTCCTAGGATGCCTCAGAGGACATCTGGTTTGTTTGAGGGAGTAACATCCATGATCTAAGGCAGGGAGCTTGTCAGCCTTCTTTGGCCTGTCAGCACCTTTGGCTTCTTTCCCTTCCCTGCACAGGAGCACAATCAGACACGAGGAGAGAACCAAGGAGGGTCCAGGAGGCTGTGCTGGGTGAATTCTGGCTGCCTCACTGCAGCTATTGCTGTTCGTTTTGCTTTCTTAGATCCAATTCCACTGAGTACTCACCAGGAAAGTCCAGATCTCTTCTCTGCCTTCCTCTATCCTCTGCTGCCATGTCCTGCATGCTGCTTCCCAAGTACTTGCTGCTACCTGGAGATAAGGATGGATTTTCCTCCATTTTGGGTAAGGGTGGGGGGAAAAACTGTCAAGGGAAAACACTTCTGCTCAGACACACATAGCACCTGTACAGTGACTCCCTGTGGCAACGTGTACTTTTAACCCTCCACCCTGTGAGTCCCCACACCAGCTCCTCCAGCACTGCAGCAGATGAGCTGTCCGGGCTCAGAACCCACGGAGGTCCTGGCTTGGTGAGGACACTCACAGCCTGGGACCTTGAGGAGAAAAAGCCTTAAACACACAGCGTGGAGAGAGCGACAGCAGGGAGCGAGGGAGATCTCTGACTGCTGACACAAACACACCAGGACTGCAGGCCTGGGAGGCGAAGCCCAGGGCACACCCAGGCTGCTGCTGAGCCAGCAGGGCCTGTCCACCAGCCACCCTCGTGTCCCTGCACCGCTGCTGCATGTTCGTGCACCCCTGGGCCGCGCCAGGCAGGGCTGCCCATAAAGCACCTCGTGAGAGTGGCATGTTCGTGCTCCTCCCTGCTGTGCTGTGTTGGTAGTGACATCTCAGCACCCTCACCCAGCCCATGCCGGCAAAGCAAGGGCCTCCCCAGGGCACTGAGCAAGCCAGTGCCCAGCTGTACCTGCTGCGAGGAGAGCTTCACCTTCAGCTCCATGCAGCCTGGGGCACAGCAGCTGCTCCTGGCAGCGTCAGGGCAGCGTGAGCCCTCTGTGCCCTGCAGGGACACGGAGCAGCCCTGCTGTCCCGCGGGGACATCAGGTGGTGATGGACATCTCGTGCCTGCCACGCTCCAGTCCTTGTTTTTAGCTTTAAATATACAAAATGCAGCCAGCAAAGTTGGAACCAAGATCCAGGAGGGTCTGGACACCGTAGGAATGACACCAGCTCTGCAGGCAGCTCAGTCTGCAGCTGCATTGGAGCTCTGCCCCGAGGGGGACAGGGCCAGAGCGCCTCTGTGATCCCTCCCTGGCCACCAAAGCCTCTGGGCTGGCTCAGTGCCTGGGCTGGGGCTCCAGTGCTGTACGAGGTGTTGCTGTGCAGCCTTTGGAAGAGCCAAACCACTTTCCCTCCTGCTGACTTTCGCCCTGCATGGGGTAAGGAGCCTTTTTTCCCCCCAGTCTGTTGGTTTGTTTTTCTTCCATTGTCTGTTATTTGCACTGTTAGAAGGGTTTTGTTTGCAGCCTCCATCCCTCCTCCCTTCCCAAGGAACAGAAGCTGTTCTTTACCTGACTGCAGGAAAAAACCGAGCTGCTCGGTTGGCACCTGAACTACTGCTGGCTAAAGTCTCCAATGGGAGTAGGAACAGGGACAGTCTTAACATGGGATACTAATGATCAGCTTTTTAAGTTATGCACTTTGTTAAAAAAAAAAAGAAGTTAAATACATTTTAAATGTTATTTAATGTCTTTTCCAGTAAAAGCCAAAATAAATAAGTAGATGACTCTGGTGTGTGCATGTCTGGGGGGAGAGGGAAGGGCTGGAGAATTCACATGTGCAGTTTTAGGGAAACGAGCGCCTGCGCAGGGATGCTCTCAGACACCATTTCATTCTCTGCTGTCATCTTCTAAAAACTATACTAAAGCTGCAAGGAAAGAGATACAAAATGAGCACCCAACAGAAACCCCTGCAGACACCAGAGGATACGGCTTATAAAACAGCAACCCGAGCCTCGAAGTAAAGTTTCAGTACCAGAGCTCATTACAAAAATTAAACTCCTTTATTTGGGAAATCAGAAAAAACTCTAGGCTGGCAGGTCCTGCACTTCATTTCCCAGGAGAAGAGCTGGGACAGCTAGGCTGGATTGCAGGGAGGTGACCGCTGGTGCTTCCTGGACTGGACACAAGAGCTCCCCCCAGACTGGGCACACTGGGCTGTCACATTATCCCAGTTCTCCTTCAGGACCTTCATCCCCCAACTCTTCCCGCAGGTTGGCACCCCGAATGCCTCCCTTGCTTCACAGTGGGAACGAACAGGGGGTGGCCTACAAAATTCAGTTAAATGAAGCAACACAAGGGCCTGCACAGGAAACTCACCGGCTCTGCAGGAAATGCCTGCCCAGGGGTTCATCCTTATCGGAGCCACTTCTCCTGAGTAGCCTCCCCAAAGCCTTGCCCTGCCCTGGCATCCAGGGAGCAGACAGGACGGAGCCCATCACTATATGTTCAGGTGGAAGCTGGGAGCTGGAGGCTTCTCCTCGTGCGCCGGCATCGGTTTGGGCTTGGACAGAGATGGTTTGTGGCACGTGGGGTCTGTCAGGGGAGGGTAGTACTGCCTGTAGCACAGGTACGCGAGCACCGAGCCCATGGCTGAGCCAACCAACACATCTGTGGGCGACACCAGAGGGGAATTAATGGCCCTTCACCCTCGCAAGCCTCGTGACTGAATTCCCCCACAGCAGCTTTTCTGCTGGATCCATAACCTGGCTTGCCTGTAAACCCAAGCTTGGTACGTATTTCAAAAATACATAGGAAGACATCAGCTCCCTGAAGGTGGCACCAAAATTGCCACTGGAGGAGTAAAAAAAAAAAAAAAACCAAAAAAACAAACCCAAGTTGCTTTCAGGGGCTCTGAACACCTCTGTGGCACCACAGCCCCCTGTGCCTGGAGTGCGCTGCTCAGGGCACCTGCCGAGCCCCGTCCAGGTGTACCAGCAGGTGCTGACCTACCTTGCCAGTGGTGCTTGTAGTCGCAGGTACGGGACACAGCGATGAGGGTGGCGAGGAAGAGCGGGAGGAGGAAGGCGCAGAGGCGCAAGGCCCGGCCCCCCCGGCCAGGAACAAAGCTGTGCAGCTTCCCCGCCAGGTAGAGGGCAGAGAAGGCGAGACCAGCGAAGGCAACTGGAAGAGAACAGAACCATGTTGGCTCTGAACAGCTCCAGGCTCTGTAGCCTGACCTTCACCCTCTCCTGCTGCAGTGGAAGGGCTGTGAGAGTGTCTGTCCTGTCCAGTGAGCCAAGGGAAGTACTGGCTGGGAGTGACAAGTCATCTGGGAGTGGTGGATCCTAGAAGCACATACCTGGCACACATCATTCCTCCCAGGGCTACAGACAGCTTTGGACCACATTTCTCAAACCCCATTGCTTTGCAGAGGGAAACCTGAGGCCCCTGAGCAGGTCAACGAATGCAGCCAAAGCCATGGGGTGCAGGAAAGCAAATCCAAGCTGCCCTCTCCATGGGTCCTGCTACCCATGGCTCGCTACCCAGGGCTGCAGCAGGAAGGAGATGTGGAAAACTCACAGGAAGCATGCCCGCTGGGGAAGCTTTTCCGGCCCTCGGTCACTCTGCGGGCGTCTCCTGTGCACACCAGCTCCGCGTTGGCTCGGCCGTCCGGGAAGCAGCGGTAAAAGAAGTCAGGCCGTGGCCTGGGACAGGGAAGTGAAACTCAGGGCCCTCAGGCGTGGGGACTCTCAGCACCCATGAAGTGCCTCATCCACCGCCCATGGCTGTGCCAATGCAATCCTCCCCAGTGTGGGCCCAAATGAGCCCATCTGAAAGAGACAGCAGCTCCCCAGTGTTTGTTCTAGTACTGAACTGTCTTTACAGCTAGGAAAAACCACATTCTTTCCAGGCTGAGCATGTCCAAGTTCAGCTCCTGGCCCTGCTCTGGCTATGGCAGACCTGCCTCCCCTGCCCTCCCCGAGCAGCGCTGCTGGGAACCAGCCAGTCCTCACCTCCCCACAACGAGCTTCAGGGCGTTTGTAAAAACCCCGTTCAGGGCAAGAGCAAGGCTGGCAGCTGGGAGAGAGCAGAAGGTCACATCAGCATTGTCCCCATCTGGAAGTACAGCACATTCAGGCATGGGCAGGGCTGAAGCTGCCGTTCTCTGGGACAAGGAGGAGCTCACCAAGGCAGGCTTCCCGCGTGTCCTCGCGGTCGGCGCTCATGAACAGCCTCGCCAGGATGATGAGCAACAAGGGAGACAGAAATGCGATGAGCTGCACAAAGCAGGGAGAATTTTAGGTGTCAGTGAAGCAGGTTTGAGCTCTCACCAGAACACAGCAGCAGTTACTCAAGAAGACTCTAAGTACACTTGCCCAAAGCTGAGCAGCAATCTATCCTCTCCAATCTGCACTTCCATCAGAACACAATCCCCACCAGCCGGATTTGCAGCAGGCCCTGATCAGCCCAGCACATCCTTCGGTTCTCAGACAGCTCTTCTGGCAGAGTGCTGCTCTGCCTGGTTACTGGGGGTGTCCCCAGCCTGCAAGCCCCAGCATTAGTGCTCTGTCAGCAGCACCCGCGCTCTGTCAGCAAAACCACAGGAGCTGCTGATTCAGAGCGATCAGTTATCATCATTCCCATCTCAGCCCTGGGGGCTGCACCCTGGGACATCCAGCCTGGGCTGCCAGGCTTCCAGGAAGTCTGCTCCCTCCTGAACTCTGGCATATGTCCTGCTTTACACTGCCAAACGCTACCCCAAGGTTTTGTCCTTAAAGTTTAGCGGCCACCTCTCGCAGAAAATCCCACCTGCCATTTGCCAACTCAAGAGGCACAGCTCCTCACCTCACACCTGTGACAGAGGGAGCCAATCCCTCTGACACACACTGCTGTCCTGGAAATCCAACACAGAGTTAGTCAAACCCTTCTAACCAAGCCTGGAGCCCTTGGGAAAGCATTTGACAATAAAATGATAATAAAACTCTGCTAAAAATAGCTGCTTGCAAGGAAAACATCCCCTGATAGCGAGAGCTATGCTATCTCCCGTGCACCCAGTAATCTAGACGTGGAACGGATTATGGACAACAGTGCAAAGTCCCCACTAGTTTATAAACTTCAAATCCCAAAGACAACCCTGAATGGTAAACCTTGAAATATGACAAAAATTACTGTGAGTCTTGCCTAGCTTGTATTAATCTCACAGGATGCGTAGGAAGGGACCACTGGTGACCATCCAGTCCAAACCCCCTGCTCAGGGTCCTCAGAGCACATCACTCAGGATTGCGTCCAGATGGATTTTGAGTATCTCCAGGTCCACTGTGTGGGCAGCCTGTGTCAGTGCTCAGTCACCCACACAAGAAGGCTCTTCTTCATATTCAGGTGGACATCCCCATGTTCCAGCTTGTGCCTCTCGCCCCATTTTGCAGAGCCTGGCTCCATTCTCCCAGCCCCTCCCTTCAGCTATTTATCCACATGGATATGATATCCTGCACTTTCAGCAACGTGCACTAGGAGCTGCAGGTATTGCAGTACATGCCTAAAGCCAACAGCTTTGTTTTAATAGGGGGGATTGTAATTTGAAAATAAATCAAAGCAAATGCAGTAAATCAAAATAAACACTGGCACGGACTGCCCAGAGAAGCTGTGGATGCCTCATCCCTGGAATCATTCACAGACAGGTTGGGTAGGGCTCGGTCTGGTGGAAGGGGGGGCATCCCCCAGAGTGGGAGGGACGAAATTATCTTTAAGGTCCCTTCCAACCCAAACCGCTCCACGAACCCAGTGAACTTACAAACATGAGGACTGTGGGAACGCGGTCCGCTTCAACGTAGGGGTTTTTGTAGAGCCACATCTCCTCGGGCTGCACCACGCGCTGGAAGGGAGGCAGGAACTCCATGATCCTGGAACAAGACAAGCACATGAGCGCCGGGGCGGGCGCGGGAGGCGCCGGGCGGGGGTCCCGCACCCACCCACCCACCCACCCGAAAGCGGCGAGGAGCAGCGCCCGCAGCGCCGTCTCGGCCGCCAGCTCCGCTCGCCGCATGGCCACTGCCCTCGGCCGCGGAGCCGCGGGGCGGAGCGGAGCGGAGCGGAGAGGAACGGAGAGGAACGGAGAGGATTCGAGCGCAGCCTCCGCGCCCTGCCCTGCCCTGCCCTGCCCTGCCCTGCCCGGGGCGGGCCCCGCAGCCCCGGTCCCGTTATCCTCCCGCCCCGCCCCGAGACGGAACTGACTCATCTCATCATTGGAACATTCAGAACGATTTATTGGAAGTCAACCTCAAGCAAAAATTTCAGATCAGTGGAATGTCATTAAAAACCTTTCCAAAGGAATCCTCACGGGAGAGAAAAAAAAAAAAAAAAAAAAAAAAAAAAAAAAAAAAAAAAAAGGGGGGGGGAAGGGGAAAAAAAAAAAAAAAGGAAAACAAACCAAATCCAAAGAAAACCACATCTGAATTCCAGAGTATTAATAAAATAAAAAAAAGGCAACATCTCAGTAAATAGAATGTACAAAAATTATATGTTCTACCATCACACACAGTCAGTAAGAAGCTAAAATATTACAGGCAAGTCTCGATACGCTCTACCTAGAGGACAGGAGCTATCTATGTACAGGGAACCAGCTTTACAGGCTTCACACTATGCAAGAGGACAGAGGCCAACACAAACCCCCCAAAATATCGGATATCTCAAAGTCTATGCGGCAACACCAAGTCATGATACAGTAATGCCCCATGGAATCAGACACTCGTTAGTGTCAGGGCTGCATCAGCGTCCAAAAACTCTTCGATACCGATTTCGGTGAATATCGATGCTTTGCTATTAAAGACTCGAGTGATTTCATTAAAATAACATTTCACAGAATCTACAAAGTTTGTTACAGATAAACAAAGTCTACAGAAATAACGACTCTACAAAGGTCCATCTTACAGAGCACGTGGGAATGGAGACGGATCTGCAGGGGTCTGTGTTGTGCAACATCACTCGCGTGGAGACAAACGGCTTGGGGTCCTCACAGCACCCTGAATGCAAACCCCCAACACCCCGACCACCCTCAGCTCAGATGGGATGTGATCACCCCGGGGGCTGCAGCAACGACTTGTTGGAAAAGCAAAAGTGACACCAGAAATGAGATACAGATCCACCTGGGAATAGGGAGCGTGGGGGTTCAACCAGTCTGTTTACGGCCCAAAAGCGAGAGAGAACTGCAAGGTGGGGAGCTCCCAGGGACCCCAACAGAGTTGGGATCTCCGGAGGGACCCCAGGCAGCCACCTGGCCCTGGAGCTGGTAGTGGCACAAGGGAGGGCACAGTCCCAGGGAACAGGGAGTGGTGAATGGCTTTGGCAAATTCATACATGTTTTCCCTTTTTTATTCACATTAATCACAGAAATCCCCTACACAAAGCACAGTTCCAGCTCCCCACCTCCTGCTCTGGAGCAGCGAGACCCCCCCCACAAGGGGAACACAGACCTGAGCTGCTCACTCAGAAATACAGTATCACAGGGAACAGCTTTTCTTTTCTTCCTTTTTTGCCTTTTTTTTTTTTTTTTGTTGTATTTCCTATTTCCCTCAGAACAACACTGGGAATATATCCAATGTGTAGGAGTGTATCTTAAGTGCAAATGTTTTTGCTACACAAAGAGAAATGGCGGGGAAAGCTGATGGGAATGGGAAGCAAGGGGACAGCATTGCTCCAAGGTCACCGTCTCCCACACAACACCTGGTGAACACACACCTCCGAGACAGCTGCTTCCAAACCCTCCCATTTGCCATGGATCCACTGCACAGCGGGAGCAGGAAGGAACTTGGGGGAAGTCAAGGACATTTTCAATGCAGTATACAAAAAATTATGTATAAATAAAAAAGCTGTAAAAGGAACCGCAGAGCTTCAAGTACATTAAACCCTGAATTCAATGAGGCAGAGGTTTCCATGTTAAAGTGACTTCTCCGTACCAGCGTCGGACACCCCCATCCCACCCTCCCCCCTCCCAGCCCACATAATTCTGTAAAGTTTCAATATATACAGATTTTATGCTCATTGATAATTATGTCTAGTAATTGTGTCTTTCCCATTCTATCCTGAAATTAAGATAAAAGAAGGGGTATTTTTAGAAGAAAGGCCAAAAATCCACATTCCAGCCCTCTTACTCAATTGGAACTGATTCTCCAAGACCATGTGGTGACCAGAGAAGGTGATTTGCCCACAAAATTTCCTTCCTGAGCTGCAAATGCCTTCAACAGTCTATGGACAGGACAAGTCTATACAATAGTCTGACAGCTACAACAGCTAATGCTTGCACCACGTGTTCAGGAATGGTGGAACCAGCCTCTGCACCACTGGAAGCACAGAATCATGGAATTCTTGCTTCTAGACTCATCTGATCGTGGGCCTGCACTGTGCTCAGGTGCAGCTGCAGAGGAAAAGCTGCAGTAAACCACAAACTCTGTTCCCTGGGCAGAGCAGTTCAGGCACTCCCCAGGAGCCAGAGCTGGAGGCAGGAGGTCACCAGAAGTGTGGGGCCACCCCAAAAATTTAACACAAAAGGGAAAAGTGTGCTGGTGTGTTCCCATGAAGGAACAACAATGTGCTGGGACAGCACACTGCAGTTCTCCACCAGAATCACCAGTTCTGTGGATTTCCTCCAGGTCTCAGCATGAAACGACCAAACTATCCAAGATTTCTTATTTTGGAGCCCACACAAATTAATTCAGCAGCTGCCTCTGGCTCTGCTGAAGCCAATCCATCAGAAAAGCTGTGGAATCTTTTCCTTACAAAGGAACTACATTCTGGTTACTCAGTTTACAAAGACACAGTTAAAATGTGCACACCAACATCTGAGTCTGGCACTCAGAACAGCCCCTCCAATCACCAAGGTCCTCTGAAGTGGCCTTTCCTCATCTCACAGTGTTAAAGCTTTTTGAAAGATTCACCTGCTCTGCAGTTCAGAGTTTTGTTCACAAACTGCACCACCTCACCAACTATCTCCTCTTTTCCCTTCTGAGTCCAAGCCCAGCTATTGGCTGCTACAAATCATTTTGGGGGGAAAAAGAAGCAGTTCTTTCTTTACTGTAAGAAGTTGGAACACAAGACATCGAGTGGCACAGGAGGAGCAGCAGCCTCCATCATAACATTTGAGAAGTTTTAAGCCTTCTGTGGCTTCCCTGTGCCTTGTGCCCTGTCACAGCACTGTGGCATGGCCAAGGTGGCCACCAACAGTCAGTGGCTCCTGTCCAATGCTCCCAAGCTGTCCTGGTGCTGCCACATCACTTCCCTCTGCTCAGCAAGTCACCCTGGACACAGGAGGAATGCAACAGGTTGGGGCACTCACACAGCAGCATGATATCAACAACATATCTGATATATATATATATATAAAATATATCAGCTGATATCTGCAATATCAGAATGCTCTGACTTCCCAAGAGAAAATCACTGAACATGATCAAGCCTAATAAATAATATAAAATGAACACCTCAGGCCCTATAGATGCAGTAGCAAGAGCTGTGTTTGGAATTTCTGAGAAGATTAAACATCCTTAATAAGAGCTTAAAAAGAGACATTTCTCACACAAAATATTAAGAAAAATAAAATCCTTTTTGTATTTTTTTTTCTTTAAAAATACCAAAATCCAGCTTTCCAGCAGGGTTAGTGTCAGACCCTCACCAGAGCACGGCCCACAGCATGAAGTGCTTCAGAGATCCCAAGAGCTGCTGCCCCAGGAGTGCCCCAGACACCTGCAGGTTCTGTCACCCCAGGGAGGTGTGGGCAGATGCAGAGTCCATGGCACAGCAGCTGCTCAGGGACTGTAGTGTATCTATCACTCTACAATTGCACACACAAGAAAACTCCCCTGTACATAAATTTGAGGATGAGAAGGACACCAGGCAGAGGCAAGACATGTTCTAAATTCCACATGGACTTTTTCAGCCTATTTTCTTGATCTGAGAAGTCTCCGTGTTCCTGCAGGTTTGGGTAAGCAGTTTTCCAGAGACAAGGTTCTTAATTCCAAGGCTCAATTCAGCCAGATGCCAGCAACAGTTGACTATTTTCAATACCCATGAGCAAAGGCTGGCAGAGAGCAGCTATTATCAGCACACAAATCAGAAGTACTCACTGTACCAGGGCAGGGGGGACACAGTGCTCAGTGAGATTGTGGGCTGGGGGGGAAGAGTCACCAAAACTAGCTCCAGCCTGGGGACACCAGTGCCCCATGGCTCCTTGCACAATAAATGGAGGAAGATAGGTTTTCTAAAGAAAATCTGGAGCAGGAGCCAACCTAAGCTACTCTGAAAGCCACACTGAAGGAGTCTGTCTCTCTGATTAACAGAGGAAATCCAAGAGAGAACCATCTCCTGAGGCTTCAGCTGGCTGCTGGGATATGGCCCCTTACCCAGACACAAAATACCCTGTTCATTGAGGAAGTGCTGAGATGTTCCTCAGATCCATTAACAGTGAAGATTAAAGTTAGAAGATCTCTCTCAACAACAACAAAAAAAATCTTAACATTCAATCAAAACCAACATGCACATGGGTCAGGTCCCTCATGTGCCCATGTCTCCCTGGAGCCAAGGGGAGCCTGAAAAAGCAGGATTGAAGAATCACATTCAGTAACTGCCACCAAACCAGTGCAGATATGGCAGGACTGACTGCAGCTCTGATGGAGGCTGGGAGCCTCTCCTGCTTGGGAAGGGTTTCCAAAATAGGTGGGGTAAAGAAACAATGACTGTGCAATTAAACTCTAAATTTCCATCTGTCTGCAAGACCCCAGTACAGCTCTGGAGCAAGGAGCCACCATTTCTTCCCCACTGCCAGACCTTGTGCTACGAGCACTTCCCAGAAGTCACAGACCTGATTTCTCACAGGAAAAGCTTCACAATAATCTTCATAAGTAAACATGAGAGACAACCTACCTTCTCCAATGCCTTTAACAATAAGTACTGGAACAGAGGCATTTCAGAGTCACCTGGTCTGACACCCACACCTGTCTGTTTGGCATCTCAGTGTTACAGAGGGGAGAGGCTTTGCTCTTTCCATAAACTAGACACAAAAGTTATGTTGGCTTTGCTGTTTTGTTTTTAAAGACACGTTGACTGATTAAAGCCAGATCTTCAACACCCTTTCAAAATTAAATAAATAAATATGTGGCTATGCTTTGCTTTCTACACTCAAAGAACATTATTTTAAACAGAATATTCTTTTCACTGTCAAAAGGTCTACGGTTTTCTTCAAAGGCCAAGACGTTCCTGGTTTCCAACAGTAAGAGCTGCTGTAGCACATTCAAGGGTAAAAGAAAGACCAAACATAAAAACCAAACACCACTGCCTGGTCCTGCTCGCTCAGGTCAATGGTCCCATTCCACCTCACACGCAACGGCTCCAAGAACAAAGTTGAGTGTGGCATCACAGTCTCTCCAAGTTCGTCGCCTGTTGCCCCTCTTCTCCCCTCCCGCATTTGTTTTTAACCAAATTCACTCCTTTGCCTCTTCCACAGCATTCTGTGCTTCCAATTTGCACTTGATCTTGCTCCAGTACTCAGGTGCCACAGGAGATTTGGGGTCGTGTGCGGAGCAGCAGAGGCGGCTGTCCAGCGCCGACGGCACCAGGGCTCCCTTCTCGTGATCCTTACAGAAGGAATGGGGGCAAAACTCACAGAAGGAAACGGCAGGATTGCTACAGATGTCGCACTGATGCCACGGACATTCCCACTTTCCTGAGGATGGGAAGAGAGAAAAAAAGAAAGCTGGAGTTAGTGCACTTCGGAGACTGGCCTTTAGCCCTCACTCTGTGTTGGAATTACTCTGATGAACGCAAATAAAGTTCAGAAAAATCAGCTGCTACTTCTGCTTCTCACATACAAGAATCCGACTGAACACAGTTTTATTTTGCATTTTTTTAGGCCTCTCTTGGCCCAGAACAATGCTGCATGCATAACCAGAGCTTAAAATGGTCAGATCTACCCCCTTGGGCATCAAGGCACCAAATGTCCTTGCAAGACGGAGTTTGTTTTGTACATTTTATGATTTGTGAGCATCTCACATTGCCCTGGACACTGCTGCTCAGAGCGTACCTCCAAAGGAAGCTTTAGTTCAGCCCTACACATTCTACTGACTTTGTTAGTGTTTGGACTGTCATTTGACTTGTGCTTGGTGACCTAGGACACCAAGGTGATGCTCATGTGTCTATCAAAATAAAAGGAGGAGGTTTGATTCAAGGAGAGGAACAAGAACAACATTTAAAAGTATGACAAAGCCTCTGCCCATTGGTCCTATTTAGGAACAGTCACCTGCTACAACGGCTACAGGAACAGTACTGCTAAAAGTCAGTGGTGTTGCAGAAGCAAATCCGGTGCATTTAGTGCAAATGAACACTGCATTTCATGCATTTAATGTAAATGAACATTACTTTATGTACATGAATGCTGCATTTCAGCTCCAACATTGTCTTGCAGCAGGAAGTTGAACAGGAGGAGCCATGTGACTGCTCTTACCAAAAGGTGGTTGAGTCAGGTTAAGGCATAGGAGGTGGTATGCTTTGGGACAGTCCTTCTTATCACACATGACCAGCTCTCCCCCATCTCCACACTGGAAACAGTTATCTTCATGCATCTGCTTCTGTTCTGTTTTTATTTTCCGTTTCTTCTGCTTTAATTTTGCATTTTTCACCTTCTCTTCATTTGCCGTTGCAAACGCTGTCTAAGAAGGACAAAACCACAACACAGAGTCACTTATAAATCCTTGGCGTTGAAGTCAATTACAGGTTATTATTTGCATGAACTCTTCTTAAATGAGATCCATTTAAAGTAGTTTTTAACCTCTAAAAGCCAGAAGTGCTCATTCAGATGGCTCTGAATTAACTTGCCCCCAGACACAACAACATTGCAAGGCACAACATAAAATCTTTAGAGACTTTCAAGGGTAGAAAGTATTAGATAGGCTAAAGAGCGAAATAAATCAAAACCCTCTTTGCTCTACAAAGTTTCTGGATTTGGGAGGAGAAGCTGCAGTTCCATTCATGTACCTTCGGACGCACGCCCAGGAAGCCGCTGCAGTTTTCTGCTCCACAGTGACACTCAGTCCTGCCATTGCCCAGGCAATCCAGGTTGTAATTGAATGTTAACTCCATTCCTAAAATTTAAAGAAAAACAATTCACCCACATGGACATTGAGGGAGCACAAGCCTGTGACAATGACACTTCAATAGCATTTGTAAGCATAAGACCCCTGCTAAAACTGGAATCTTAAATACCGTCTCCACTCCAACAAATAACAAAGTTCCTAAACACTTCACTGGTATTAATAACTTCAAAACAAAAAAACCCATGATTTCAAGTGAGGAACTTGGCCATTGCAAGACACAAGCAAACATGCCAAATAGTGCCATCCTTTTACCTGCAGGAATGTCACAAAGAGCAAACAGTCCAACTCTAATGTCACCATTCACTGTCCACTTCTGTGTTTCACAGTTTGGGTTACAACTATGGTTCATAAAACGAGAGTAGTTCCCCTTTGGGCCAGCATCTATTATTCGGTCCTTCAAGGAAAAAGACAAAGATGTGTTTAGTATTTAACAGAGAAAAAAGGTTTCCCACTGATGAGTGGCATTTACTACTGAATAAGACATAATATTCACCTTGGTTACAGTTAGCATATAAAAATTGGTGACACTGTTCTCGTGAGCACGTTTGATCCGCAGCCGGCACTCCTCCTCATCAATCAGCTCCCCAACATACTCATTCACAAATTCACCCTGCAAAGAAAAGGAGAACAGAAGTAAGAAATCTATGCATGCTAGTCTTGATGATAAAGGGAAGCAGCAGAGAAAAAAGCATTTCCTACAAAAATACTCTAATCATCACAAAAGGTGTTACACTTTACTGGTCTACTAGGCACAATGTGAATATGTGCACCAGGAATTTGCTGTCTAAGCAATAAACCCACTCAGAATAAAAGGCAGCCCTGTTCCTCCATTCACTACACAAGACAGTTGTCAGGTCTCTAAAACCCTTTCAACTTTCCTGCTTTCTTTCAAAGAGAACAATGTGACAATATCCATGGGCACCTCAGGAAATGGGAACTGTTACAGTACGTATTTTTACTACATACTTCACTTTTATTAGGACTCTAATGGTCAATAAACTCAGAACATTTGCAGTCACAGTTTTCATGAAATGCAAATTTAAAAAATTGTAAATTTACTAAAATTAATGGCTAAACCCCATGTTTAAAAGTAGCCCTCCAGGCCAATAGTATTTTCTATGGTAAATCAGAGGAACTGGGACGTGACTGACACCTCAATACAAGGAGTCACCAATGCACTGAGCATCACTGTGCAGTCAAGCAGCTGCTCTGGGGTTAAAACACTTACAATGCATTCACTGGAGATACAGAATGCAATGTGTTCACCTAGACCCACCCTGATGACTGTCAGCGCCTTGTCCTGGGTCACTCTACCTTTTTAATACTCCTTTTGGTCCTGAGGCCCCACCCGCGGCGCTCGGTTTTGATGATCTCAGCGTCAGGGTAGAGCCTCTTGGTGAAGCACTGGTTCTGGCAGCGCTCCCCAGCCGGGCACACCTGGGGGTGGCACTCGTACTGCAGCATCCTGTTGAGGCACTCCGACTCCAGCCCGCACGGGTTCTCGTCTGATGGCTTGCAGTTACACCGGGGAATCTCCGACAGGTCAGCCACCTGGATCTGAACCTTCCCGATCACCTTGTTGGACTGGGGAACAAAGCAGAAGGGGAACAGAGGATGAAGACAATGCACTGGGAACACAGAGTCAACAACTGACGTGAAAAGGCAGAAAAATAATGATTTCATCTTGTGTTTTACGGTACTGTAAAAGAGAATGAGATTTGTGAAAAGAACAGCAACATGATACACGAGAATTTCTTTAACCTTCCATTGTTGAAAACGTGGGTGTAAGCACATAACTTAGAATCACAGAACGGTTTGGGTTGGAAGGGACCTTAAAGACCATCCAGTCCCAGCCCCTGCCATGGGCAGGGACACCTTCACTAGACCAGGCTGCTCCGATCCCCATCCAAGCTGCCCCTGAACACTGTCAGGGCTGGGACAGCCACACCTTCTCCAGGCATCCTTACTCAAACACAGGGTAACTTCCTCATACATAGGATAAAAATAAAAAAGAAAGAAACTAACTCACTTTAATGTGTTTATAGGGTGGAGGCTTCCTTGAATTCCTTTCAATTTCCAATGCCTCTTTGCTTTCTCTTTGTGCTTTCAGTTCCTGGAAACGCTTTGCTGCTTCTTCAAGTGCTGTGCAAGGAGTTCAGAACAGAAAGCAATTAGCCCCCAGCTGCTGCTAATCAAATACAAACAGGTTTGTTTTTGTTTTTTTTTTTTAAGGCTAGGAACAGAACTCTTTAACAAAAAGACAATCTAGAAATGAGCTATTGCAGTTTATCATAAATTTATTATCAGGTACTTCCAGCAGGTACTGAGATACTGAAAAATGATCCCATGCAGCAGAGCCCGAGCTCCATCTTAACACTTCTCAGTTTGTGGAAGAACTGAACCAGCCCACAACAACACACAATGAGTAGGCACTTAAAGAAACACATTTTTATCTGTAGTCAAGGGATCGACAGAATGCTTGGATTTCACATGAACACAGAACACTAGTCACATAATATTCCCATGCAGGTTAAGTGGTGATGGAGACACAAACACGTGGAATTTTTGTCATAAACCACTATAAACTTTGTTTGATTTTACCTTTCTTGAAGGTCTTGTTAATACTAGTTTGCCCCTCAGCAAAGCTTTTATCTCCTTCAACATAAGGGAAAACTCTGCCCTGGTGTACCCAATAGTAGTCATGTGAACCAAAGAAAAATACTGGGAAGTCCCCGATATCATGTTTGAGGCCCTGTATGTTGAGAGGCACAGACCTGGGATTGCAGATCTCTGCTGGCCACCACCTGCAGAGTAGGAGAAAGAAGAAGAATGTAAGTCCCCTGAACCACAGCTTCCCAGTTTCCTTAATAGGATTGAGAAATAAAAGCCAGTTTTCCCTTCTTAAGGAAATTAATTCCTTCCTCATGCAGTCAAGGCTTCCACTGGCAATGCCTGGGAAGCTCCATGCAAAACACAAGTAAAGTTTTTACTCCAAATTTTGGAAAAGTCTTCTGAGAACATCTGTGGCCTGAGAGTTGGTTTCTAGGATCACCTGTAGACACCTGTATGGCTGCAGGTGACTAAGGAAAACACCAGCAAGGACAGCTGGGGTCCGAGCCAGCCCCTGCTTTCCCACATCATGGTCACGCCCTACAGAGCAAAGGTGTGTGCAATCCAGAGTCCATCATTGTCTGGGAAAAGCAGGAGCATTGCATTTCAGGGGTGACATCCATGCCTGACACAAAGCAGAGGAATTATTGTACTTCTAGCTCTTGCTCGTGATGATTGAGCTGCTTTGTCTTCCTGCAATTCCAGAGTACATTACAACATCCAAAGAACTAAAACCCCCAAAGGGTGAACTTGCCTGTAATTCCCAAGCTTGACCCAAACGATCTGCTTGTACCGCAGCTTCTTCCCAGCTTTACAGTCATTGCAATTCCAGCATCCCTCAGGCATTTCTATGCTGAGACACTCGGGGTGGAAGGAAGCTGGGCAGGACTCACAGCACAACAGTTTGCCACCTTGAAACAAAGAAGCCCTGCTTGGTTTGTAGAAGTCATGATTTGTTCCCCCCCCAGCACAGCAATCAACATTCATTTTAAATCATCCACTCCACATTTCCCATTGCCCCACAGAAAAATGGCAGAAGAAAGGGATCAAGCCAAACTTAACAATGTTGGTTAAAAAGGACTGTGCGGTGTTTAATTAAGCTGGGACTCTTAATTGCATTAGACAAAAAAACAGCTGAGGACTTAAACACGAGGTGAGCTGGCAGGAGGAGCACCACTCCTGAGGGAAGCACTGCAGCTGGGAGCAGTGCTGCCAGCTTTTAGTTTTTTAGTGATGGCCAAAGCACCCACACAACTCCACATTTTTAAGGAATCCTTTTTCAATCAACATTGCTCTGACTGAATCCCCAGCAATCATTAGCGAGCACCAACCCCACAGCCTATAGGTTGATCAATACTTTTCTGCTGCAAGGACAGGAAAAAGAATTGTAATAAGTGTGTTTACTCCGGAAAAAGTTTACCAGGATGAGCCCAATACATAAAGCAGAATGAGACACACACACGTTGTCCCCATCCCGAAAATTCCTGGTGCACAGAGGGAACCTCAGCACTGGGGTTCACATGAATTTCTGAAATTTACACTTATTTGGGCAAAAGTTATTTTGGTTCACTCACATTTTGGATGATGTATTACATGTGGAGAGCCACAGCACATCTCTAAACCACCCTCAGCAAAGCCACTCATATAAGATGACTTGATACATTACACATACTGTAATATTTTATACATGTAGGTATATAAAACATATATATACATTCTTAAATGTATATATATTTTAAAATCAACAAGTTTTTGTGTGCCATATGGAAAATCTGGGAGTGACTTGAGAGTATTCAAAGCAATTTTCAATCACAATATCAAAAGAAGTGTCAATAGTAACTTTCAAACCTTTATCAGAAAACCTTGTCCACCTATAGACTTCCCAAAATATCATTGCATTAATTGATTGTTGCATGTTACAATGAGCATTCCTTAAACAATCCAGTTGCATGACCAACACTGTATTTCCTCTGCTAAAACCAGTAAAATCCAGTCATATGGATCCTCCAGAGCTCCCCAAACCCATAATGAAATTTTAAAAATATTTTTTGCAAATATAATTTCAGAGGAAATACAGACAAATTACTGAAACATTATCCAAGATGAGAAAATGCCAAGAGATGCAAAAATCAAACAAAATCAAACACAAAACTGTCAATGCTAAGCAAGAAAAAACCCAACATTGCTCTCAGGATGCATTAGGCAGATATGGCTCAAGCTAAGCACAGGGCTCAAAATAATTCTTGTTTTCAGGAATTACAGGTCTACTGCAAGCCATCGATCTCACAACGCTCAAAGCGACCTAACTTGGGTTGGGTAATGGGCTCTGAACCGGCTCTGAACGCTCCCGGGGAACCAAATTTCTGTGGGGAATGAAATATTGCATTTGAGCATTGGACACAGACCGCAGGAAACGCCCCAAGAGGGATCTGGAGAGGCTCAGCCCCCCTCAGCAGCAGGAAGCGACCCCTGTCTGGAGCTGGGGGGTCAGAGCCTGGCTGTGGCAAGGACCCATCCCAGTGGGAGGGGACAGGGATGGGGCACTGCTGTCTCGGTGGTGGAGGTGGCACATGGGGCCCAGGGACTAGTGGGGACACACACAGCCCAAACCTCGCTGCCTTCCCCCTCTGGCACTCCCTGGATGGACACGGCACCCACCCTCGTCCAGCCCCCAACACCCTCTCTGCTCTCAGGGTTTGCACAAGATCCAAAGCAGCAAATGCCCTTCGGCTTCCAATCAATTTAAGAAGTGGTTTTACATCATCCAGGTAAATACTAAACTTCAACAATATCAAGATTCATCTACTTCCTCTTCACATTGCTGTGCAAACAGCTCCCTGAACCTGGAACAGCCCAGGCCAGATAGAGAGTGATCGAACCTCTTCCAAGGAGAATTTAGTGACAGCAATTATTTTAAGCCCTTTTGTAATTAAAAAAAAAAAAAAATTGCCAACAACATGAACACAGGCTCACAATAACCATGAGTGAAGATCACTGAAAGCAGTCAGTGTGGGGACAAGCAGACATTTCTCCGTTGATTTAGAGAGAAAAAATAGAAAAAGCGAAAGTAAATTAAAGAGAAAGAAACTATTTTGGTTACCTTTCTCACATTTCTTTTTGGAAGCTGACGAAGGAGGAGGAATCATAGGTAATTTCATCAACTCAGCACGATTTGACTCATTCAGTAGGTAGTGGGACTTATAGGCATAGGAACTGAACAGGGGGTCTGAATGGTCCTGCACTACCAGCCCTATACGAAACAAACAGAAAGAGATGAGTTGCAATGAAACTACCCATGATTCCGTGAAGGAAAAAATCAAATAAACCCAATGAACACCTCTAATGCGTTATGTGGGAATGAAAAAAGAATAAAATGAAGAAAAAGGGAAGTCTGACAAAATTTCTGTGCTAACAAAGAGGTTGTGCTGGAGAGACTCAAACTTAACTGGGAAATCTTGCAATGAATAAGCTGCTTCTAAGTGGAGCTTCAATTGGTTTTTTACCCTTCTTTTGTGCATTTATAGACAAGCACAAGAAAAGCAACAAAGTTTGAATCTGTGGGATCCTCTCTCCCTCCCACAGGGCAAAAGGAAGCTCCTCTGCAGACCCAGCAGTGATGGTCACTGCAGCAGGCTCATGCTCTGAGCTGGGGCTATCGATAGAACAGATGTTGGGAATGAGAACTCACCATCCCACTCACTACAAATCTATCCCTGAAATCTTGCCTATGGAAGTGTTTTGCCTCTGTAGTTGTGCTGGAAAGCAATGAGGGTGTCAGTGCTCTGCAAGGCACGAAGGGGGAAGCACAGATGGAAGTTGTGCCCTAGGCTGTGGTGGTGAAGCTCCCAGGGCTGCTCCGAACAGTCCAGCACTCTGTTCCCTACGTAACTCCATTCCAAACCAGGCCTTTGCAGTTCTCTGTCCTGCACCAAGAAGAGCTTTTCCTTGTTACTCCAAAGAGCCAGGCAGCCCAGGTGAGAGCCCAGAGCTGCGGAGCAGAAGCACTTGGCCAGGAACTCACAGGAAGAGCAGAGCAACTGAGCCCCAAAGAAACAGGAAAGATGAGCGACCAAGAGAGCCCCCAGTTCTCTCCCTGGCGGACACAGAGCTGAGGGCTGTAGAGAAGCTCTTGGATGGTGCCTAAAATTCTGCTGTAAGAAGACTGGGGTCAGCCCATCTGGATACACATCCTCAGAAAGATTCTTAAAACGAGGGAACCTACGCATGCAATCAGGTGAACCATAACATGCTGACTGAAGGGTGTTGCAGGGTGCTGCATAAGAAGTCTTTAAATATCTCATACTTCAAGTATCTCACTGTAAGCAAGTTTGTATATTTTATAGATTGTCTCTCACCTATGTTTCTCACTTCAGTAACTGCATCTAAATACAAAGTCTCTGCTTCTGATAGCAACTAACACTAATTAAACCACCATTGTCAAAGAGATGCCCAAGGATTTCTAAAGTGTTCAGTTCCCCATTTCCTTCTGAGCAGGTGCTCAGTGCTCCTGCCCCAGGTAGTGCCCTCAGCACTCTGGCTCCTGACTCCAGCCAGGCCTGGTGGAAACAAACCCCTCAAGAATGTCCTAGATGAGCAAGTACAGAGTTGCTCTAAGACACGGAGGATTCAGGCAGTGGCAGTGGTTTGTACCTGCTCAAGTTCTCCTAATTAAGACCTGAGGAATATACAAGGACAGGGAATTCCATCTGCCAGGGCTCAAGATTTTATTTAGAGAATACAGACTTGTGCAGTTTCATCTCTGATGGAGCCAGATTCAGGTATAAAGAGAATTACTAGAAAAATGTGAAATGGAAAAAAAGTAAAATAAAAAGCATGACAATTTCCTTCTGCATTTCTTGCCATTCAGAGGTCCATAATTATTACTCTGCTCTTGCAAAGTCAAGGCAAACTAAACTTCCACCTGAATGAACACAAGTGAAAACAAGTAACTTCAGGATCCAGCTCACTTTCGCTCCCCTATTAGTGACTCTCAAAGCTGCTGAAGAGAACACATCCAATATAAACTGCTGAGATTCTGTAGAAGGTACATATTAATATTATTCCAATGCCTAAGAATAACGGTACTTTTGAATCTCGAGACCAAAGCAACTGCTGCACCAACATTTTTTTAAGCTGCTCTCTGTCAGAACCCTGGTGATTGAAGAGCCATAAAAGTAATAAGTGGGGGGAAAAAAGTTAAAAAGAAAAAGAAAAAAAAAAGAGAACTTTGACATATGAAAAAGCCCATGAAACCTGCTCATACAGTACTGCTAAAGGTTTTCTTTCAAAGTTCTCAAATGTGATGGCAAGTATAAATTAAAATGAGGTTTTCTAGTTCATGAGTAAATCCTACCTTTTAGCCTTAAAACTTTAAACAGTTTTAAGTTTGTAGTAGTGAAAGAATCCCCTTATGCCCAATACAGTGATTAATAACACAGCAGCCACTCTCAGCATGCAATGGCTGGAATTGGGGGATTGGGATCTGCTTTTCCCTACTGGCAGAACAAGTCAGCCTGAGTGCCTATTGCTGCTTCTGGCTACCAAATGTTATGGAACAACACAAGTGCAATATCACAAGAACTGCTGACACAAAGATTTTTTAAAAATTTAAAAAAATTTTTAAATTTTTAGAAAATAAAGTAAAATTAAAAAATAAAATAAAATAAAATAAAATAAAATAAAATAAAATAAAATAAAATCCCAGACAGCATTTAACCCCAGCAAGCCCTAAGGGAGGAGTTCCTCATGAAACACTATTTTTATCACTAAACTGCACAAGTGACAACAGAACTATAAAGCAGGGAAAAAACAAGTGTCTCACCTCTTGCACAAACGAAACAAAAGCCTACATTTACAGCTGATGAGGAGTGAGTCCTTTTGGAATGGTTACTACAGATGAGGATGTGGGATGACACAAACAAGCTCCCTGCAGCAATGCAGCCATCTCCCGAGTGATAGGCAATGGGGCATCGCAGACATCTCGCCATGCGACCTGTCCAACAAAACACAGGGAAAGGCACAGGTCACCCGGGGACACAGCATCATTTAGGTTGGAAAAGACCTCCAATGGACAACCAATGCTCACGTCAGGATAGGGCAGAATTCCCCACAGGCAAAAGCAAGGCTGGGTCTATTCCAATGGCAGTATTGGGTTAAATAAAGAAACAGCTACACCATTCTTCTAAAGAAAGTTTCACAAATATTACCCTTTAAATATTAAATATTAAATATTACACAAATATTACCCTCTTGCACCTTAAAATTGTTAAGAAAAACTTCCATCATTCTAGAGTCTATTTGTTTGGTTTAAACATTTCGGTTAATTTCTAAAAGGATTTTTTTCCTTGAAAAATAATTTTTCACAAGGCCACTAAAAACTGTCTTTAAAAATCAACATTCCTCGGCCTTGTACTATGAACCCTTGGCTTCCATTAAACCCAGCACCAAGAGCTGACCAGGCGTGTGGATCCAGGTACTCTCCACAGTGTCGGGCTGCCAGCTGCTTCCCACCCATGAGATATTTCAGTTAAGGACCTCACTGAGGAGGAAACCCTCATTCCTTGCTGCACGCTGCGTTACAGAGAGTGGAATTGGATGAATTGTGACTGAGATGACGCAGTTGAGCCTCCTCCCTGCACGGAGCAGCTGCCCTCACCTTTGCTGGCTTTGTGCATGTCCTTGTCCATGGAGCAGGCAGTGCAGCAGTGCTGCGGGCAGCGGAAGCCGCGCGACTCGAACAGGGCCGTGGCAAACTTGCGCACACAAGCCTCGTGGTAGAACTTCCCGCAGGTGCTGACGGAGCAGCGCTTCACGTCTTTGCCAGGGAGCTTGCAGGAAAAGCACGTGTGCTCTCCTTGGAAAAGAAGGAATAAGGAAGTCCAACTGTAAAAGCCAACTGTGAGATACAGATATTGTCCAAAAGAAATCTAAAGCCAATAGTGTGAGCAATATAGGATCCTTCCCATCCAACAGGCACATTGGTTACTGTGATCCACAACACCAGAGTTGTTGCTCACATGAAGATCTATTCCAAGTAAAACCCTAAGCAGTTTATCACCTTTTTTTCTTATGAGGTACTTGCTAAGCGGAAAATGAGAATCTGGTTTCAGAGGTTAAAAAAACAGTGGAATAACCCAAATTACCCCCAAATCCTCAGAAAGCACCATCTTGGTTTGCCCTGACCAGAATGTGGCTCCTGAGCGAAGGGGGAAATCCCTCTCAGTTTTCCAGGCACAGGAACACACTCACCATTCTTACACTCGGTGCAGATGAACTTTTCCTCGGGCATGGCCTTCAGACCGAGACACTCCAGGTGGAACACACTGCAGCACTCGCCGTCGCAGGCCAGCAGCGACTCGCCAGAGCTCTCGCAGATCTGCAACAGGCAGAGAGCTCAGCAGGGAACAGGGTAGCCTGAAATGCCAGTGACTGCCAGGTGGTAACAACAGGAACTGCCTGGAATTGCTTCAGAACTAGAAAAAGGCAGGAGAACTGGACCTGGCAAGTCTCTGGGCAAAGGATAATCCCAGCACTCCCTGCACCTTACTCTGGTAACAGCACAAGCCAGGACAGAGACAGGAGAAGCACTACAGGATCTACCTGGACTCCTCCATTTCTCAGGGAACAAGCTGCTCTTGCTCTTCAGGTCCTTTACAACTGACCAGGAAACTGGCCAGAAGATTCCAGGATTTTCTTTTCAAAATACTGAAAAATTCTCCCTCTGCCCTATCTGGATCAACCATCTGGAATCTTCAAAAGGAGCAGAAAATGGCATCTACTTTTTCTACTGATGCTGGCAGGTCTGGATTAGACACTGCTTTCCAGCTTCTGAGCTTTCTAGCCTGCAGGAGGGCTCAGGAATCATTTAATATGAATCATTTCCAGAACACAAAAACTCCTAAAAGCCTGGATATTTTATCTGAGAGGTCAAATTAAGAGATATGGTTAAAACAAAGCAGCGTAATATGAAAACTAACAGAAATGGGGGATACATATTTAGCATCCATTCACTTCCCAGTACCACCAGTTACCTGACAAACAGTATCTTTTTTACTTGTTCCGGTTCCTCTCCTGGATAAGCTGGAGTCCACCGACTGCACATCTGAGGCATCAGCGTCAGCAGTGGCTGAGGGGCTGTCTGAACGCTTCCCAAAACTGCCCTAGAAAGAGGAAAAATCCACGGCACTCAAACCAGAAAATTCCAAAGAACAACCACATTGGGAAAAATATTTCTGTCAAAAGACCATTTGGTATGTCAAGAGACACAAAAGTCCTGGAAAGGTGCTGAACTTCACCAGGATGACACAAGTGTTGCCTCCTTGATATATTTCACCTGTACAAGCCAAATACCATAAAAAGCACTCTTACTAATCCAGACTCTCATTGGATTTACACCAGATACAGCAGCATCTCCCAATTCCCAAAGAATTTTAAACCTTCCACAGAGCAAACCAGGATCTAAATGAATGCTTTGCAAGATGAAGTAGTAGGAAAATTTGTAAGATTGTATTTTCGTATCAAACCAATGGAGGGGATTAGGAGGAAACAGACCAGGGTTTATGTTTTCAGACAGTAAAAGAATCAAAATTTGTAGAAAATAGTGTTTACATATTTAGCAATAATCAACTGAAAAGCTTCTTATACAATGACAGCTTGATCAGGTCCCTGTGAGAACCAACACACCTTTACCTGCAAATCATTGAGTCCCCTGGAATCGGAGTCAGACGTGTCCCTGTAGGCCGAGCTGGTCAGTTCCATGTCCGTGGAGGCACGACTTCTCTTCTTTAAAGGTTTACAGGAGTCTGAAATCTCACTGGCACCTTAACACAACATGCTAAAATTAGTTTTAATATATGTTCTCTATTTTTTGCTTAAAATTAATACAGGAAAGAAAGACGAGAGCCTGGATTACATTATCCATCTTAATTTTCAGTTTGCAATTTTGTTACTAGTTGTTTTGTAACTAGTTGTTAGGAGTCCTGAAAGCTCATTAATTGAAAATCAGCTTAGGCAGAGCTTTTGACAAACTTCTGAACATGGTGACACAGTGGAGGAAGGTAACAAATTGTCTCTAAGGGATGACAAATCCTTAGGAGATTTCCTCTTCATTGTCCATCTTTGACTTTGGCTAAGCAGAGACTTTTATAGAAATGTCCAGAAGGACTTGTGCTGTAAGCACCTATGAACAAAGATGATCCTTCCCCAAAAATGCACAAGGACCAGAACCCCCAACCACAGCCTGTCCCCAGAGAAGCTGAGCTCAGCCCCACAGAGCACCAACATCACATGGAACAAAGCTGCTGCCCAAGGGTCAGGAGCCACCAAGGTCAGTTGAGCTCATTTTCACCTCTAACTCACCTTTCTGCAGCCCCGTCTTCACTGCTGCCAGTGGGACCGTTTCAACCTGTTTGAAAGGAAAATCCACAGTTAAAACCAGAGGAATATTTGTCCCTAGAACCAAAAAGCAAACAGGTCAGTTCAAGGGGTTAGAATTCAGGTGGGAGCTGCCATCCCCTCCTCAGCCCGAGCCTCCGCGTTCCGCTGGATTCACTCCTGCCTACGCTGGTGCCCGGAGCTGCGGCAGCCACGGGTCACTAGCCAGGTCCTTTCACTCTCTCCCTTTGGGCACGAAGGTGACAGGAACGCTGTATCCGTGTCCAGCAGGCAGGAGCGGGGGCCTTTGGGCAGCCACCCCTGCTGCTGTGTGAAACCCCACACCTGTGTGAGCACACCTTCCCCTGGGCAGGGGCGACACTGGGCTAGTGAGACACAACGAGGGCCACTTGGATGCTCCCAGCAGCGTTCCCTGGAGCTCCTGGAGCCCTTCCTCCCCGTCTAGAGCTCTGCACGGGCCCGGCCGGGTGCCCTGGTGCAGGGCTCTACACAGCTGGAACTCGAGGGCACAAACACTTCAGCAGACAAATGTAAAAGTTTACAATCTTGCAAAAGCACCTCCAGTCCTTGACCCTACGGAGAAGTTTAGGAACTGTTCTGCCAACATACATGGAAGATGTAGGAATTTGGTGACTGGATAATAATTACAGAAGAAAACTGTTGCCTAAAATCCTGTTTTTAAGGTTAAGAATTACAAGTTATTTCTTTGCAATGTGGTTACATATGCATGGAGAAACACATTTAGTAAATATTTAAGGATTATTCTATAATTTTTTTAAAAAATATTTTATTTTGTTGTACAATAGGTAAAAACATACAGTAGAAGGATTTGTATAGGATACATTTTGTAATACAAATATAAAATCTAAACAATCACTTTTATTTCTCCACTAGTCACTGTAACAGTAGCATCAACATTTTTTTTCCCATTAATTGTACTTGTTCCAGTTTTAATTTTATACCAAGTTGTTGCAGACTAACTGGGGAATCAAGAAAAATTGACTTTGGGTAACAAATATTGTTGCATAATTGTAAGAAGTTCGTAAGATTTTTTTTTTTCTTTTTTAAATATAACTTAATACATTCAAGGTTTTGTGCATTACAGTGCCCCTGGGTTTCACTTTAGTCAGATACTTCTCCTGAGAAAAGCACTTTAATGTCCACAGACTGAGTCAGCCAGGAAAGAGAAGCACATGAAGCTACCTGGGATCCATGAAGGTCATCTTGTTGGTTCTTATACCTTTGTTGAATTCAGAAACACTTAGAAACATAAAATTACTCTTTCAAAAGGGGGAGGCTGCAACACCTCCTGCCAAGAGGCTCCAGGGACCGCATCAGGTGTCACACACCCAACATTTAAATTGCTTTAAAGTTTCAGCAAGAAACTGTCTTGAGCTGGAGCACTCCTCTGCTGCACAGCAGTGCAGAAATGCTGCAGCATTAAAGGAAAAATAAGGAAAAACCTCCCAAAAAGGCAATGGGGTTCACTTTCAGTCTCTGAAGGAAGTGCAAAACAAAGCGCAAAGGGCAAAGAATAAATTAAAAAGATAAAAATATTTTTCCCCTTCCCATATAAATCTTCATCCTGACTCCCTCTTAAAAAATTCTCACTGGAAGAAGCTAAACTATGAAACATTTATATAAAATTCTCAACTTTCAGACAGAGGCCCTTGAAGAGTGAATCGACCATGCAAGGAGAAGAACCAACAACTTTGACAAACTTGTTAAAAGTGTATGCAGGTTTTAATATTTCTGTCCATTCACTGCACTCTCCTACTCATTTCCACGCAAAAATTTTTTATCATTAAAATTTTTTTTAAAGCAACAACATTTGTCTATCTGACATCCAGATTAAAGGAATGCCCTGTACATGTTAGAACTATTTCAGGGAAAAATGGTATATCCCAGAACTGTTTTGCTGATGTCTGCCAACATGAAAGTCTGACTATTCATCTTTAAGTGAAATCATTCTTAAAGTCCATTTTCAGAAGTGGTCAAATTAATCACTCTAACTTCATACGAAAAACAAAACCTCAACACAAACCAGCAGCTAATCAAGAGCCAAAGGAAGGAACCTGGTGGCAATTCCATCCAAGAGAAAGCACTGAAACAAAACCATTTTGCTCAGAACAGAAATCTCAAAGGAAACATGGCAGGTTCATTAGGAGTCATCCATCACTGCGTTCCCACTTCCATAGCCTGACTGATACTGAGAAGATGCCAGTAGCAGAGTCACAGCAATGGCATTGACAGGGGGATTTCATGGAGGATAGTCCAAACCGAAACCCGATGGGGAAAAATGGAGAAAAATAAAAAGGCACCAATATAAGCCACAACATTTATGAATACAATATATTTTAACTCTCTACATGGAGGAAGCCAACCTGCTCCTTTTTGATCTTCTTCTTTGGCACAACTTCGGTGGATTTCTCAGACTCGGAGCGGGTTCGAAACGATCTTCTCTGTTGCTTCTTTTCTATAGAACCTGAAGAAGGAAAAAGGTTTCCATTATATGATTCCTTGTACTTCTGAGGTACAGCAAGATGTGCAACACCAAACAGATAAAGGAATGAAACCAAGACTTTGTCCTCTTTTGAATGTTTTATTTTTAAATTCAGTTCCAAGCTATAGGCCAGCTGGTGCTGTGGCTGCAGACACGCGTTCTGATTCCAGAGACAGATCAGCTTCAGAAAACAGGCACCAGTAACAGAGTGGAACAAAAGGCTGGAATCCAGCTTAGGGCAAAAAGATTTCCATAATCCATAATACACCTCTCAGGCAGTCTTCACTTGGTTAATTTTGAACCAAACAGTCCATCTTTGGTGTTTTGCGAAGGTAGCCACAACCAACTCCTTGAACAAAAACAAACTAGAAATTTCAGATGCAAAGCACAGCTTCAGGATTTCCCCCAAAAAGCCAGTTCTGTGCCCCCTCTGTGGGGTGACAGCCTCTGTCACACAACAACTACAGCCAGCCCCCCACTGTACCACCTGCAGCCACACCAGACCTCAAAGCTCATCTGAAGGTTTCGAGGTGAAGAAAAACTCATCACAAACAGAAGCATCGACCACAATGTGTTATCATCATTAATGAATGTGAAAACCAACTTTTAACATATTGCCATAGAAAACAAACTCAGATTAATGAAGGTTATTGTGACATTTTAACAGATGAAGAGGGAGCTACTGGGTTTTTGGCAACTAAGACTGGCAAAATTAAAAGACCTTTCTGTGCTCCAGCACCTCCCAAACAGCACAACGAGAACCATGGACACGACACTCAACACCACAGGCAGCTGTTGGAACAAGCACACACCCAGAGCTGACAGAAAACTGGCACCTGGGAATTTACAATGAGCTGCTGGGAAGCATTATTCTGGGTTTTCAGTCTGGGGGTTTCACCTAAAGGAGACACAACTGTGAAATACTTTGTTTTCTTCCAAGCAAAACTGCAAACTCTCAGGAGCTGACTGCGGCAGATGGATGCACTGTCAGGAGCTATAAACCTGCCTGGTCTTGTCAGGAGATCAAGTATCTAGAGACACACACAGACTTGAACCAGACTGAAAGACAGCATTGCAAAAGGACTTCAGAGAAAAAAAATGAAAATTCCTCTTGATCCATTGGATGAGAATTTTTCCCATGGCAGCATGGCTCGGGAGTGTCTCAGTAACTAAACTATCCAGCTGGAAAAGTTATCGTGTTACAATGATTGGATTTCTGAGGGGAAAAAATTGTTTTTCTTCAAGGGAAAATACTTATACAGCATATTAATTAATGAATAGTAGCAATTAATAATTTAGAAATTAATGGTTCTGGTCAACATCCATCGTGTTTGCCCACGTGTAACTTCTGGTTCCAATAGGCCCCATCCCTTGAAGGACTCCCACAGCTGCAGTGGGTCTCCACTTTAGAGCTGGGGAACATCTTTTGCACTTTGCTGTGTGACCAAAATCCCCTGAAGCAGCTTCAGGCAAGTTGGAGCAGATATGACCAACAGTTACTTTAACCAAGAATGGATTTTCTCCCTGTGTTGCCCCACTGAAGCCAAGGAAATAAGATCAAGCCCTGGATCAGAGAACTCCAGAACCAGAGTGTCTAGTATTGGCTGACAGCAACATTAAGCACTGCAACAGGCACTTTCTCCTCTTCCCGCTCTCCAAGGATCCAGTCATCACTTCCGCAATGCCCCTATCCCATCTTCACACATATTTTCATCCACAGTTTCTGGACAGATGTTGGACAAGTCCCTCCGCCTTGCTGGAGATAAATCCTAGTTCAGTGTCTGCAGACCAGAGGCACCAGGAATTCTCAGGGCTGCTCTTGCAGTAACAGATGTTAAGTAACAGAATTATCTTCCCAGCATTATTGAATTCTGTGTATCTAACTGCAGGTTATCAGTAAGGACTCCCAGAGTCAGTCTGGGAAATACTTTACCGTAAAGGGATTCTGAAGTTCCGGTGACCTTACATTTGAAAAAAGGACTTGGCAGTTATGTTCCACAAGAGGGGACCAATAACTGGACTTTGGAAAAGGCTTTGAGAGTGACTGTTTGGAGTGTGCACTGCAGGAAAGCTCAGGCACTTACAGCGTGTTAGCTGGTGGAGTGTTACGTATCCAAAAACCCTAAGAAAATGAAAAAAGAGAGGCTCAGAATTCTCACCCCCTACATCTGAGGAGCCATAGGGAAGCTGAAGCCTTTAGATCCCAGGTGAGGGAAGCAGAACAGCGACGGCCTCTCCTGCTGCAAGGCAATTCAAGTAGCTACCACAGCTGGAAAGAACCACCGTTGCCAACAACAGCAGGGGCAACCCCACTGACACCAGGAAATCTGGAGAACCTGGCCTGTGCTCTGCAGTCCCAAACACACTCCATAAACCAGCACATCAAATAACCCTGCCTAAAAGCTACGCACGGACAGAACCTCAAGTGTGCTTGCAGATGACTCATGGACGCTGACCACTGACTCCAGTTCTCATTTATTTCATGTTTGGAAAGGGAGAAATAATCAAATAGATGGATAGTTAAAGCTGAAGTGACACCAGGCAACATTATGACATTCAAATAGCTCATTCCAGGTTTTCCCATTTCAGGCCCAAGTTCCATTATTTGCTTCAGTGGCTCTTCTCCCTCAGATCTGATACTTCAAAACTCACAGCTTTATCTCCCTAAGATGCCTTCAGAAGGCAAGCAGTACCTCATTTGGTTGATGAAGTTAGTTGAAACAGTTTTTAAAAAATCCCTGTTCTTTAACAGGTCATGCAAGAAATCAATATCAAAGCCTAGGGAGTCCCCATCCTGAATCAGACATTCCCTAAAGAAATGTGCCACTTTTTGTCTCTCTTCCTTCCATGACAGCACTTGTATTTTACATTTGGGGCCAAAAGCCATGGCAATACCCTGCTAACACACATCCACAGTGTTGTCTTCTAAACCAGCTTGCCATCTGCTGTATTTTACATTTGGGGCCAAAAGCCATGGCAATACCCTGCTAACACACATCCACAGTGTTGTCTTCTAAACCAGCTTGCCATCTGCTCTGTCTGTGCAGGACATCATTCCTCCAGTAAGTTGACTCAGCTGCAAGCTGCAGATACAAAGTTTAGAGGCCAAACCACCAATCCCACCCCACAGCCGTGCTGCAGTGTGTTGGCCCACCATATGTTACATTAGCCATGCTCATTACAATTATTATGTAAACAGAAAGATGTTAATAATAATTTTTAAGTAATGAGAAAATGCTGGGTTTGATATTTGAATTTCCATGCTGAGGGCTCACGTTCAGACCAGGACTCTGCAGTTCCCCTACCTGCTGCTCCAGAAGTTGTCTCAGGAGAGGACACGTTTTGCACCACTGCTTTTTCATTTCTCTGAGCTGATGAAGAATTAAGCTTCTCCTGTCCTTTGATGCTTATTTCTGTTTTGTTACCAACTCCCTTAAAAAGAGAAAAGGAAAAGATTGTCTTCCCCTGTTATAAAGGTGTGATGCTACCAGGTAACAGATCTGCCCCTGAATCTCAGAACAGAAACAATCAATGCTCTCCAACCCAACACATACACAGGATTAATCTACTGCGGAGTTGCTTCCCTGTAGAACTTTCCACCCCTCTCGATCTCCCCTTACACACAAGGAAAAAACAATTCCAGTGACTTTTCTAAACATTACCTTCTCTATAGGGCTTAGGATGAAATAAACACTCTCCAGGTAGAGAGGCAGAAGAAGGAGGCAGAGAAATAGTCCTAAGCCTTTTCCTTACACTGACTGTGGGAAGCTGCTGTGCACCTGAAGGAAGCTCAGAGGCAGAACTCAATTTAAAGTCCGTTACACAAAATGTAGTTATTACTTTTTAGTACATTATTAACAGTTTTGTCATCTGTTTCCCACAAACCACTGATTTTATCAAGAATTTTTGGATTATTTCAACTAGAAAGCTGAAGTCAAATGGCTTTAATATTTTTAACGTGTTATGAACAAAAATATGGCCATCTGTAGGGAGTTGCTCTGCCACCAGCAAAACAGTTACTGCCAGAGCTGCACTGAAAGTGGGGTTCAGTGCACTGAAAGATTCTATTGTCACATCTGTCAATCTCTCCAATGAAAGGAACATGGATGGTGAAAGCTTGGTGGACACAGTTCAAGCTCCCCAGTAAGGCAGGCTCAGGATAATTCAGGAGCAAAAGAAGGGTCACTGCACCAAGCACGTACCTTGGTGGAATAAACAAACTGATCGATGAGTTTTCCATCCCCAGCAGCATTCTGAAGGGCAAAAACCTGTTCAATTTTAACAACTGGAGACATGTTACACTTTTGCAGATCCAAGTTGTGCATGGTTATTGAAGCTGGTAGGGACTTCCTAGCTGCAGCTGTTTTCCATGCGATTTTCACAGGTGGTGCCTCCTCCTCCTCCACACTGGACTGCCTCCGCTGGCCCTGCCTCCGTGCCTCAGCATTGGAAGGTGACGACCCTGCCACCATATTGGCGTGTTCCGGCTGCGTGCTTGGCGCTGGCTTTGGCCGGCGGTTCTTTTTGGCCTCCGATTTGGAAGCAGCAGTCTTTTTGGCTTTGGCCAAAGCCTCCTCTGGCTCTTGGTCTATGTAAATGAAGGTATACTGTTCTATCCTCTCTTCCCGGGTCATTTTCAGTGCCTTCTCAGCGTGGGCAATGCCAATGTCCCACTGCGCTCGCTCCCTCTGCGGCCGCGGCTTGCGAATCTTAAGGGACAAAGACAAGCAGCTGATTACACTGAAGATTTTGCCACTACAGGACTTAAAATGCAATCCTGAGGGTCTCTACATCTCTCAGGCAGCAGATTGAACTCTGCTCTCAATTTACAGGGTATTTTTGACGTTGAATGTGGACACTGAATTCCCTGCTCAGACACTCAAGCTGAATCATAAGACCATCACAATTAAGTGTTCTGCCCTGAGTTACAACTTCACCAAAGCCAGTCATGGGCAGTATTCAATCTGCAATTCCATTAGGACACACAGAACTCATCCTAACTCAGCTACTTTTAAAATCCTCCTTATTTTTCTATAAACTCTTTTCTTTCCACATCAGTATTTGATCAGCATAAATATTGACTGAAGTAGTTTATCTACACAGTAAGTAATTCCTGTAGCTAACACTTTCTTTCCAATACTACAGTGGAAAAGGAACATATCTACTAGTATTTAGGGGCTGGAATAATGTTCTTTAAAAACTATTTTCCAAAGCACAAGAAAATAGTGAACACATATGCGTTGTTTCTACTTGATATGCTAATAAAGATGTAAGATTATTTCCAATGCCCAGGATCATTCCATCATGAGGAGACAACAAAGCAGGTTCAGCTCTCAGCCTTTTTACGTGAAAGTCATACGAGTATGGAAATATTCTCATGACCTTAGTGAGAAACACTCCTGCCAGTGAGATGCAGCCAGTCCTCAGTGTAAAGCACTGCAGAGTTCCAGACCTGCCCCACAGCATCTCCCTTACAGAGATGATCCTTCCAGTGCCCCCTGTACCTTCTGTTTCTCAGAGTGGTTGCTGGCCTGCTTGGCTGCCTCAGCCAGTAACTGCTCGTACTGTTTGTGCCCTTGGTACTCCCGAACGCGCTTCTCGTGCACCCAGGCCCGCTCTGGCTGGTTGCTGAAGAACTGGACATGGTATTCCCGGGCACCTGAAAGGGAAGACACCAGTCAGCAGTTTTATCAACACTGCTCTGCCTGTCCAGCCTACACTTTCCTCCTCCCCAACACTCCTGCAGGTGGAGGTACCTGGCTCAAGTGCAGAAATACAATGGGCCAGATGCAGAACAGTTTAAAATGGAAGCTCAGTACATCTTGCCCTCACTAAACACTCTCACACAGACTTGAGAAAAGCAGAAGCACCTGTGCACAAGCCCATTGTGTATAGTCCCACCTGCAGAGATCGTGTACCAGGCACCAGTTCTGTGCATGTCAGGACTGCCCTATTCAGACACACAGTCACCCACAAAGGCAGCTCAGAATTAAGATATTTTTAATAAAGAAACAGCTACAGACACCTGACACTGTGGCAAAGAGCTTCCTCCCTTACCTCTTGTATTAATTTTGGTATGCACATCAAGCTGTGGATCACATGACACCATGCAAGGCCACCATGGGTACGTCCCCACCTTGGACCAAACCAGATCCCCAACCTGGAACTTGACATCATGGGTGACTTGCGCTGGAAGGGATGGCAAGAGCTGTTGGACCTGCAAAGGAAACACCAGATTAAAGCCACAGAGGAGGATTTAAAGCACTTGGAAATGCATGCACCATCCACGGGGACTTCTTGTTGTTCTCTCAGATGTCCCTGAGGTTTGATAATCCAAGATGAGAAAAACATTTCCTAGAAACATGACAGAAAGGAGCTGCACACAGCTGGGATTTATGTAACAACATCCATGACAAACCAAGACACAAAAGAGCAACTGCCACCACCCCCTCCAAAAATGTTTTTGCTTCCTAAATTGATTAGGGATATTGCTTTTAGGATAAAATAAACCAATAAAAACAGTACAATGAGAGATGCATTGATGCAGTAATGATTAATAAGAGCTTAAAAGAAATGGCAACTGATTTATCAAACAAATTAAAGAATCAATGGAAGAAACTGTCCAAAAATAGTAACATTCTATAAGTTCCAAAAGTGTTAACTGGTGTATGTACTAACCGGGGCTTCCTCCAGCACTGCATCTTCTCTTGGTCTCTCAGAGAGTGTGCTAAGCCTCTCATTTGGTCTCTAGGAAATGGGTAACAATGAAGAGAAAAAGGGAAAACAAACACAAACAAGGTAAGGGGACAGTAAAACAACAGAAGATAATAGTGAAACCAGGCAGAAAAAGTAATTCACAGAGAGAAAGGCAACCATGAACCCAGAAAACATGAGTATGACTATTTCTTGTACCCCATTAACATAGTAACATCACAATTAAAAAATATCTGTTTTCCACTACACTATTTACATACAATCACACCTGAATACAACAATGTTCTCCTGTAACAGGTGACAGAAGAACATACATTCAGGAACAGCAAATCCAAATAACTTTCCACCTAAAATAGTATACAATTTCCAAAAACCACAGAACCCCATGTGAGGATATCCATACTAATGTGGTGAGTCTCATTGTACACCAGTTATTTGCAAGGACTGCAGTACATAAATTATGTTAAATATACAACATGATCATTGTAAAATCGATGTTAAATTGCATAGAGTCGACAAATCTGTTTGGAGGATCAAAAGTCCACAACACAGAACCCTGTGAATCAGCCCTGACCAGAAGCTGACACTGATGTGGGGTGGCCATGCCAACAGATGTGAGGGGACAGGGACTGAGATAAGGCTGGGCTGGGAACTATCTCAGGAGACAGGTTCCACACACTTGCTTTTCCTGCAGCAGAGAAGTCAGAAGTCAAAGGACTCAAAGAGCAGCAAAAGGAGGAGTCAGACACAAGCACCGAGAAACTAATAATGCCGACAATCCCCATTACACCCAGGCCACTCCAAGCACACACCCCACACCAGTCCATGCTGTGTGCTCCAGAGAACCAGGGACACAAGGAAAGGGACAGAGCAGCTCAGGTCAGGGGTGACACAGCCCAGTGTCTCATTTGGAGCTGCCTGTACACAACCACCATTTAAGACTGATTACACTGCCATTTGCTGGCCAGAAACCCTCCCCATATAGCAGGAAGCACAGCACAGATTCCTGCCTTTCTTTCACTACAGGGAATTAGTAAAACCTCCCCTCTGCCAGGCAAGTCCAGCTGAGTTCACAGGCTGCAAACTTCCAGCTCCTCACAGAACGTAACTACCAAGCAGAGAGGCTGATTCTTAAAACAAGGATTCAGAGCTTAAAATTCGTCAGTGTTTTCACAACATTTCTACTTCAGATCAGCCTCTCCCACAGGGGCATCCTCTCACAGTCAGTGGGTTTCCACTGAGATTACAGTGTCAGAACAAGTAACAACTGGCAGATCACCTGACTTTCCACAGACTTGTTACGTGTAAAACTATAAAACTACCAGTTGTACCACAAGTTGTTTGTCCCTGTGAAGATAATCCCAAGCCACAAGTCTCACACCCTTAACACTGAAGATGACAAAAGTGTACTCGATGAACATACATGAAGACGAAACCATGCAGTGGAAAGCAAAATGAGGGGAGGATGGACCTGAGATCTCCTAGCAAGCTCATACTGAAAACCACCAGCACAAAATCCTGCTCTTGTCAGAGCAGGCTGTGTCTGAAACAGGGCTGGGTAACATGAAACATTTATTGCAACACCATCACTGGAAAGGGAAATGGAAGCAACAAGGAGGACAATAGCAAGACCAAGATTTCTGGTGAATTCTGGATGACACACATGACTAGGAACTTGGAATTCAAGATGCAAGGTTTTAGTTCAGCCTGTGAAAGACAGAAGATTCCATTCTTGCGGTAAGCAGGTAACAGAGCCAGAAGGACAGGCACAGCTGAAGCTCCAGGAGTAGAAGAGGAATCACTGCTAAGAGGGGGGACAAACTGACAGCCTGATGTAGAGGTGATGGAGTCTGGAGAAGAGGCCAGAAAGCAAGGACAAGTGCAAGGGAAACACTGCT
Source organism: Acanthornis magna (assembly GCA_036785705.1). Lineage (NCBI taxonomy): Eukaryota > Metazoa > Chordata > Aves > Passeriformes > Acanthizidae > Acanthornis > Acanthornis magna. The sequence goes on along the minus strand of JAWUZG010000431.1, from coordinate 578,766 downwards.
CAGGAAGTGCCAGCAGGACACAGCAGCTCCTGCAGCCACCTCACAGGGGCTCCAACAGCACCTCCATGGAGCATGGAACCCACTCTACTAGATCAGAGCTGATCCCTGCAGGACAGGATCTTCTCCCTGAATGCAGCAAGCACCAAGGGCTTTCACAGACCTTACAAGAAATTCTGCTACATTCTGTAACAGCTCAGCCCAGCCTGCACTGAGCAATTTCTGTCCTGGCCAGACACACCAACTTCCCCATTCCTGGCACTCCCCAGCCTCTCTGCCACCCATTCCCTCAAACTGGGAGAGACAGAAACCAGCACTACAGAGGGGGCAGGAACAAGCATGAGAAAAGGAAACAGAAGTCCGGGAGTGGCTTATGAAACTGAAAGAAAAAGAATAAGAGAGTACCAACATAATCTGGGTGTTTGCTTCCCAGAATCTCAGTTAACAACACCTGATGTGCATCCTCTGGATATGGACAATATGGTATAATACCTGACAGAAATGGGAACAGACAGCAATACTAAACTTTCCCAGAATTTGCCCAGTCAGTTGGTACTTCTCATTCCCCCGCTCGTTTAGAATACTTATTTTTACTAGCTCTACCTATGCTACACAGCTCCTGGGTTTTGTAAATCACAATATTCTGAATATCTTTCAAAGATCAATGGAACATTTTGGTGCTGAATACCCAAGTAACATGACTTTCCACTCAATAATTTAGCACAATTTTAAAAGGCAGGTTTCAGAATGTCTACGCTTTTGTCCAGAAGTTCCATCTTCAACACAGGCCAAAGTGTAGCAAACTAAACATGCTGTAGCACCAAATAATATTTAAAACAGAATATATAACCTTTTCTAAAATTTATTTTTCATATGAGCCTTTTAACCAACATTGTGTTGTCCCACAGACAGACAGCTCCCGGCAACCTCATCCTAAGGCTCTGACGAGTAACTAAAGCCTGGTGACTCAGTGTGCACACAGCCAGAACAAAGACAAACCCTGCCGGACAGGCTCTCCATCAACAATACCAGGTGTACAGATGGCTGAAATTACCATTCCACTTACATTTTGCTCCTCTGGTTCTAATTTTGGAATTTTGTGTGACTTGCGCTCTTCCGATCGGGAAGAGTCATGCTTGCTACTTTTTTTCCTTTTCTCTTTCCTCCCTTCATGTTTTGCCTTAGCATATTCCCTCGCTTGGACTTCATTCAACAAGTCCCCACACAGGGAGGACTCAAACAATTCCCTGCCGTTCTGGATAGTTTTGGTTATTTTGAGTTTGATCTCTGGTGAGCCAGTCTTCTTTGGAATCCCCACTTGTGGAGCGGAAGGTGGTGGTGGAGGTGGCGGCTGGGGAGGGGAAGGTTTTTCCAGAACTTCATGTGGCCTCGTGTTAGAGTTCTCCATTTGGTAATACTCCGGGGGACTGAAGTTCCTGACTGCTCCAAAGCCATTGGCCGATCCATTGGGATACTGAGTGTACGTCTGGTATTTGGCTTGGGGTTCGTACATGCTGATGGCCGGGGGGTACCCGTTGGTGAGGGGGGGCAGCTCCTCTGCTGTGGGCGTGGGGTACTGGAAGCCTTGCTGCAGCGCGGCCTCGTACGGCGTCCGGCCCCCATCCTCAGCAATGTCACTGCTGCCATCAAAGGCCTCCTCTTGGCGGATGTTGGCAGAGTCAATGAGTTGAGGTGGTTGCTGAATTGTGTTTCCCATGATCCCTTGCATGAAAGAGAAAGAGAAATCCATTGTTCTGCTCCAGCATCCTTAGCTTTCCCTTTTTCTCATAGGGCCTAGAGGCAGGAGAAGGGAAATAAGAAGTCAGTGTAAATTAAAAACCAGTAATTAAGCAAATTAAATGGTTGAGGAAAAAAGGGATCTCGAGACCAATTTCTCCCTGTCTATTCAGCAGCCACACTCACATGGATTTAGAAAGGACTGGTGATACTGAGCCTTTACAAACAGCTATTGACATGTCTTTCATATGGCCAATTCCTTCTTTTCTGAGGCATTTCAAAAAATATCAGAAACACTTACAAGTGCTAAAGAATGAAAAGCCCAAGTGTTACAAAGTCAGAATAATGGTGCCAAAATCCCCAGCACTCTCTACAGCCTTCCTAGTCATGCACTAGGAAGGGTTATTCCCGAAGCAGCTGGACAGCATTTCCCTGTGCAGCATATAAGAGATACCAAGTGCTCCTGACACAGTCACTGCAAACTGCACAAGCCACGGACATCACAGAAAGGCAAACAACAGCAAAACCTCTTCTTCTCCTCCTCCCTGCCCATCTCCTTGCCAAAATTTAAGACATGAGCAGCCCTTAGGCAAGCAGTGCCCTGAGCCACGGGCTGCTCTGAACAACAGCACAATGAAAGCAAGTGCGTCATTCCACCTCAGCCACTGGGAAACCAGTGCACTGCAGCAGCCTCAGATGGGGCTTCCCAAGCTCTTCCCTCTCCGGAAAAGCAGAGTACAGTTTGCATGCACTGGCTCTCTGCAGCTGTGAGAGGAGGGCTATCCTCCTGCCCCTCACACCTTATTTTAATATTAAGCACTGCATGGTTCTGAGCTTCAGCACCAACAGACCTCCAAACCCTGAGGTTACTCACGGAATGAGATTCCAGCTGAGCACTGGCATACACACCTTCAACTTTCCAGTGCATATTGAAACACCAAAATCAGCCTAAATCAAAGTTAGACTTCCAAAACTCAACTGCTGGCTCGGAGAAGGCTTTGGCATTCACGTAAGCAGCTCAATGTTCAACAAGAAGCAACACACAGTGACCTGACCTGCAGGTAAGAAACATCAGTTTGCTTCCCACAAGGTTAGTTCAGCCCTTCCAAAGCAAACACGGCCCCATGGTATTTGTTCTGCCGGTGTGGGCACACAGGAGGGTTACTGTGCCCTTTTGGTCTGGGTTTGAAATGACATTAATGCATCCCACAGACACCTCTTCTAATGGGAACCTCCATTAAACCCTGCCCACATGAAATTCTCACCCTCCCAAAGCCATGCATGTCAATACCTTAGCTAAGAGCTTTCCTAACACTGAGAACTTCCCTCCTCCAAGACTTCAAAATGTAACTGAAGTTCCAACGGGAACAAGAACTTGATCAGATTTGTGTTGGATGTTTTGGGGTGATGTTTTTGGATGATCTTCACACTCAGATTAAATTGATGTTTGTGCTCATCTTCATTGGCCTGTGAGATCAACTCAGGCCCATTTGTCACCGTAATTAAGCAATTCAGGGCAATAACAGCACAAGGCTCTGCAGCAGAGTTTTCTCATGGCAGGAACTTTTAAACCTCGGGGCTGTGAAACCATCCCTTCCTCCACAGCTCTGCACATCAGCCAGCAAACCAACACAACTGTCACTGTTAGGGGACGCAGATCTGAGGAGCTGCACACAGGATTGCACAGCAAGGTCAAAAACCCCAAACCACCCCCGTTCTGGGAAGAGGAAGTGGGACTGTTTGTACTATTTACCACCAAATTGTTACTTTGCATCTGCCAAACTGAAGAGCAAACAGCAGATTCTCACCCTAGGCTGGGCTTTATTTTTTACTGAAAACCAGGTTCAATCTTTTTTTTTCTTCTGAATGCTTATAAAGAACTCTTGGAAAGCTGTGACAGCACTTCAGGAACATCCACAGCTGGAAGGGCACAGTCCCAGCTGCACATGCAGTTCCCACAGGCACTGCAGAGGTGGCTGCCATTGTGCTTTGTTTTGTTACATGACAGAAATGTGGATTAATGAACTTTCAAGCATGGCATTTACGCTGGATTTAGGAGCTACCAGTTAAAGAATATAGTTATGATTTTTTTCTTTTTAATTCCTTCTATAGCTCACCTGTGTCACTCAGCCTGTGCCGCACAGCCACGACACCCCATCCCAAATTTGTGCCTCAGTAATTCCGTGCAGGCTGAGAACCAGGCTCAGGGCTCCACAGAACTGCTCTGAGCAGCCCCAAAGCATTGAAGCTGCTCTCTGTCCTCCCACAGCACTGACATCACTGCGAGCTCCTTCCTGCCCAGTCTCTCGTTGTCATCACTGTTAACACACACAGACTTTCCCACCCTCCTAACTGCCCAAAATTCTGAATCACTGGATCAGTCCCCAGATGCTGCCCAGTGAAGTGGCATCTGGGCAGGATTACAGTGGGATCACAGGCTCTGGAGTGACCTAAAACAACTGAACACAATGAGGAAACCTGAGCACAGGGGAATTTCAACATCCAAACCTAAGCAAGGATCACTTTATATATGTCCCTCCTAAGCACTAATGCAAAGAGCACCCCACTGTCACCAACGAGAGCTGTCCCTGCTGCAGAGCAACACCACCCAAACCACAGGGCAACAGGATTTCCAGCTGATCTTGCAGAAAAGTATTCCAGAATAAATTGTTCTCACTACACCAGTGATAACTCTATTAACCCACCGTGTCAGCCTCCTGTGAACTGTGCAATTTGGCTTCCAAACATGACCCATAACAGATCCTGCACTGATACAACACTGGAGATTGACAGATAAAGAAACAGTTTTGTCATTGCAAGGTTTATAGGAAATGGACACTTCACAGCTGCTGCAAACAACTTGAAAGCAACAAGGAAACAACTTGAAATCAACATCTTCAAAAGTGCAATTGAATTTCCTAAGGAGTTTCCTCTTTAAAGGTGGGTGTCCACCATTCTGTTCTTGTCCTTTCCCAGGGTAGACAGGGACACAGAGCCGTTTACAAATACTGAGACTCTACACACCTTCAGTAAATATTTTCCTGTTGTCCATAGGAGAGTCACAATTCCAAGTACCAGAGGAAAGGGTAAATGAAAAAATAGCAGCAGTACAGAATAAAGCAGGTCAGCCCAGCAGAGCTCTTTCATAAGTGAATACTTTGTTTCAGTTCCTATCCCAAGCTTCTCAGCTCAACTGAGCAGAACTCAAAAAATCAGTCCCACTCCAACAGTGAGTGCTCAGCCAGGGGAAGGTTTTGCAGAGATTATGGCTCCTCCAGGTTCACATTTTCACCAACAATTATGCTCATCTAAAGCCAGTTTTACCATGAGTATTTCTCAACTTTGCTCTCAGAAAACAAAGTTCTCAAACCTTGCTTCTTTGGACTAAACAACTGACCTCAGATTATCAAACAATTCCAATCCCATGCGATCACAGCTTTTCTTCTTCCCAACCAGGGACTTCTGTAGGTTTGGCTGAGGCTGGCTGTGGCCACAGCAGGGAGAGACATAGCAGCTAGTGATAAAAGTCCAGCATACGCGTATTTTAAACAGACGTTTCACAAAACCTTTTTCCACCCTTTCCATTGACAATCCCCACACGGGGTTAGCACAGTCAGAGGTAAGGTGTTTTAGGGATGGAAAATGTTTGCTGTGAGACAGGACCTGGCCTGCTGGCTCCCTAAGGGAGCTGGAAGCACTGCTGTGAGTCAGCCGTGTGTGCTCAGAACAGTGTCACTGCCTCATCACCCTGAGCTGGGCTTTCTATCAACAAGCCTAAAAGCAAAAGTTCCAGGACATCTTTATGGACAAATATCAACCCAGTTCCTGTCCACACAGACCTAAATCAGAAAGACTCAAACTTTTGCTCATATCCTATCAATCCCTCCTTACCCCACAGATGTTTACTGCCATTTTCTGTGCTGTTTCATTCTGAAGTATCCGGTCTGCACTGTTGCTAGTCCCCTCAAGCACCCAACTAACGCAGCAACTGCTCTCAGTGGTTGTTCACTGCTGCAGGTGTTTGACAGACTGACAGACAGAACTGCCTGGCTGGACAGGTCGGGCTGGGCGGGTGTTTGAAGTGATGCAACCACTCCTGACCTCTCAAAACCTTAAGCCTGCAGTTCACACACACGCCTGCACCTCACTCCTCCCCAGAGCTGAGCATATCCACTGCTCCTAGTCATGTTAACCACCACTCAGAGGGACACCTTTGTCACCTGGGACATCATCCCAGTGGATCAAAATTGTATGAATTGCAGACAGAAATAAAACAGTTGTTCCTACTGATTCCTGCATTCAGTCTGTGCAACCTGCTTTGTCCTGTTCTGCTCTGCGTGTCCTTAACAAATCCCACAGCCAAAGCTCTGTTTACACACACTAAGACAACGCCAAGTTTTCACCTGCATGTGAGTCTTTAACAGGAAACTGCAGCCTGTGGATTTCTCCTGACTCCAGCAGGACTGAGCTGTTCCTCCTGGCAGACACCAGCAGTGAATCAGAGGCCTCTTGACAAACTTTAAAGCATGAGGTGAGGCTGCTTCCCTGTGCACCTTTGTAAAGGTGTTTTGTATTTGGTTTTTGAATGCCAGAAAAAACAGTCACGTCTGTAACTGGGTTTGATAAGGGCATTTGGAAGACGTTTCCCACGGTGCTGTGAAAAGAAACAACTTGGCCAGCAGAGAAAAGGTGTTTGTCTGAAAAAGGAGCTTAGAGACTCATTTGGTTTGAGAGCCACAGGATTCAAACGGGAAACGCGGAGCAAAATCTTTGGATCTTCAGGAAAAGTCATGGGCTGATACTGACATGAAACCAGAAGTCAGATCTCTGGCAATACCAAACACTGTAATGTCATGCCAGGCTGTCACATATCACAACTAGAGCAAAAACCACAATGCATCTCATGTGAAGCACCTCAAACTCAGGAAAAACCATGAAACTGAAAAATGCAAAATATGTTTATATTAAAACAAAACACACAGTCTTTGGCCACCATCCTCCACTCTTAGCATGTACCTTCATAAAGCACATGCTCAGGTTTTGGAACAAAATCTTTTCAAGCAGTTCATAAAAATAATTCATTTTTTTAAAAAAAGTAACTACCGAAGCATTTACTGCGCATCTCTGCAAAAGGTCACAGAAAGACCAAAACAGTTATCAAAAGATGCTACAATTTTTCCTTCAGCTGTAACTACTGGCTACTTAATATTGTCCTTTGGGTTAACTAGTATCTGTAGAACCATGTTTTCATTATGACTTTTAACAACAAATTGCACTGAAACGGCCGAATGTATTGACAGGGAAATGAAAGCACAGCGAGACCACAACTAAGTACAGCACAACGCAACAGCACCGCAAAAAAATAACATCAGTGCAACAACAAACCCTTCGCTGATGCGCAGCTCTTCCCGCGCGCAATAAAACCCTGTTCCTCGAGCTGGAGAGGCCTCGGCGCGGTGACACCGACGGCTCCGCTTGTGTGAAACCCCAAGTTTGTCGCCCGCAGCAGGTCGGGCTCGGCCCCGGTGAGAGCTGCGGGGTCGGAGCGGGGAGTGCGGAGCCGGCTGGGGGGACAGCGCGGGGGTCCCGCGCCACGGCGCCGAGCCCGGCCGAGCCTGGGGTCTGCCCTGCCCGGGGTCTGCCCGGGGCCCGGCCTGGCCCCGCAGCCCCGGTGCCGCCGCAGCTCCCGCAGCAACATGGCGGCCGCGGCCCCTCCACCCCGGGGCCGCCGCGGCCCCGCGCTCACCTTCAGTCAGTTCCATTCTCACGGCCCCGCCGCGTCCGCCCGGCCCCGCGCAGACAAAGGCGGCGGCGGGGGCGACGCGGGGCCTCCGCCTCCTCCTCCCGCAGCACCAGCAAGGCCGCGACGGAGCCCCGGCCTCGATTTCCGCGCCCCCGCCGCTGGCGCCGGGCTCCGCCCCGGGGAGGCCGCCCGCCCCCAGCGCCCGCCGCGGCCGAGGGAGGCGCTGGCGGGGCCCGGCGGGCCCGGCGGGTCGGCGGCCGAGGGAGGCGCTGGCGGCGGCGGCGCTGGAGCGGCTGTGCCGGTGCGGCCCCGCCGAGCGCCTCCGCCTCCGCCCGCCCCCCGCCGCCGCCGCACTGCGCAGCCGCGCGCGCACGCGCCGCCGTCACCAATTGGCCCCCCGGGCTGTGCCCGCCGCGAGGCACCACGGGAGATGTAGTTCGGTCGGGGCGGCGGTGGAGAGACCCCCGAGTGGACCCGGGGCGCAGAGAGCACTGGAAGGGATCTGCGTCCATTTCTGGGCCCCTCGGACAAGAGAGACAAAGGGAAAGGGTCCAGCAGAGACCACAGAGATGATGGAAGATCTGGAGCATCTCTCTGGTGAGGAGAGACTGTGGGATCTTGTTAGTCTGGAGAAGGGAAGACTGAGGTGGGATCTCATCGGTCCATGCAAATATGTCATCAACACATATAAATATCTCCAAGAGGTGTCAGAGGATGGTGCCAGGCTCTTTTTGATGGGTAGTGGCCCAGCAACAGGACGAGGAGCAATAGCCATAAACTGAAACACAAGTTCCACCTGAACATGAGGAAGAACTTCTTTCCTGTGCAGTGACAAAGCACTTGTCCAGAGAGGGTGTGGAGTCACCCTCAGTGGGGATATTCCAGATCCTTCTGGACACAGTCCTGTGCCATGTACTCTGGGACGGCCCTGCTGGAGCAGGGAAGTGGGACCAGATCGTCCCTTCCAACCTGACACATCCTGGAATTCTGTGATTTTGTCCTTCTTGCTACCATGGACACCACTGGGACCAGGACCACGCTCTGAAGCTGCACCTTTGCTCCACGGCTAAGAACAGACACGGCACAGCCAGGAGGTACTGTGTGTGTTTAACTCCAGCTGGGCAGCACAAACCCTGGGAAACAACCAGAGAGGTGGCAACATGCCCTGCAGAGTCTCTCTGTTGCTTCTGAGGTTTGGCATCTGCATGGAGACATGTCATCTGCAGGAGTTTCTAATCCTATTTTGGCTGGAAAGAGATGCATTGAGATGTTTGCAGTTAATCCCGCTCCTCCCCGACCCTCCAGGATTTCTTTGGTGGAAGAAAACCCAGTTGAAGGGAACACAATAAATCTGTCCTGCAGAAAAAAAACCAAGAAAAAGGGCAGGAGAAAGGGAGGGAACCAAGATGGGGAGATAAAGGCACATCTGTTACCAGAACAGAAAAATATCAGATAATAAACCACGAAGAATTAGGAGGAGAGGGACATGACCAAACATGAAAGAGGAAGCTGAAGGCACGAGCTCTCTGCGTCACTGAACGCAGACTGAGCAGTAATTCCAAAATCCACAGCTTCCCTGCCCCAGCCCAGGTCGGAGCCCACCATGGGGAGGCATTGGGCTGTCCTGGGAATAGCTGTAATAAAGGAAATGGAAAAAAAATATTCTGCTCCTTGCTATAGGGACCTTCCTAAAGGCCCTTGCACAGCACAGGAGCATCCACAGATCAGTCTCTTCAGGAACAGGAGTGTCTCCCCTTTTTCCCACAGGAAAAACTCTTTTAGACATAATCTAAATGTGTTTAAATCCCAGTTATGAACTGGGAGCTCTAAACAGACTCAGGAGCTCTGTCCCCTTTTTCATCCATATCTCCCCATTTTATTTTCTACTTTTGAAAATACTGTTCATATGTTTGGGCATCCATTAGCCAAAAGGTTCCAGACCCTTTTTTCACTGGGGCAATGAAATGTTTCTTCCCCTCTAGTCTCTCAAAACCAGGTAGTATTCAATGGAATCTCAGAATGGCTTGGGTTGGAAGGCACCTTCAAAATTTCAAGGGTTCAAGTCACCTGTCACCTGCTGAGAATGTTCCTCCAGCTGCCGATATGTTCCATCCGCTCCTCAGACACACAGGATTGGAGTGTTTGTCTCACACGTCACGGCTTGAATCTCCTCTCTTGACACCTCATTCCACGCAAAGCTGTTCCCAGAACACAGAGGAGCCTCTGCTCTGCTGTGTCCTGTCACACACAGAGCTGCTCACAAGGTGTTTTGTGCTATATATTAGTATTGTATGGAGAGAGATTATTGACAAGGGCCTGGAGTGACAGGACAAGGGGAAGTGGCATCCCACTGCCAGAGGGATATTGGGAGAAACTCTTGCTTGTGAGGGTGGTGAGGCCCTGGCACAGGTTGCCCATAGAAGCCACAGCTGCCCCATCCCTGGAAGTGTCCAAGGCCAGGTTGGACGGGGATAGCAAAAGGTGTCCCTGCCCATGGCAGGGGCTGGGACTGGGTGGGCTTTAAGGCCCCGTGAGGGCGAGCGGCGGCCCCGCCTCGGGGAGGCCCCGGTGCGGCTCCAGCACAGGCGTCAAGGCCCCGAGGAGCGGTCCCGAAGGCACCGCCATTCTCACGGCGTCACGCGCAGCCCCCGCCGCCTGGCGATGGCGTCGCGCACCGCCGCCGCTCTCGCACCCAATCAGCGGCTTCTCCTGGGGCCTCCCCGGGTCAGGCCCCGCCTCGCTCCGCTCCCATTGGGCGGGCCTCCGGCACGGCGTCGGTTCTGCCTTCTGATTGGCTAGCGTCGAGGAGACGGGACGCGGCGCGAGGGCGTCACGGCGCAGGTACTACAGAGAGGTGACGGGTCAGAGCGGCGCGCGCGGGGCGCGACGGGACGGGTGGGAGGAGCGGGAGGAGTACGGCTGGCGCTGAGCGGGACCGGAACCGGGACCGGCATCGGCATCGGGACCAGGATCGGGACCGGAATCACGATCAGGGGATCAGGGGGACCCGCACAGGGATCGGGATCGCTGGAATCGGGACAGGGACCGGCACTGGGATCGAGGGGAGCGAGACGACATCGAGATCACCGGGATCGGGACGAGCAGAGGGACCGGAGAGGGGCAGCGCGGCCCGGCGGGCCTAGCCGGGTCCCCGTGTGAGTCCCTGGTCCAGCCCCGACGCTCCCGGCAGCGGGTCGGGGATGGGCCTGGCTGGGCGCCGGCGCCCCCCGGCGCCCCCCGGAGCTGCCGCCGCCCCCCGCCGCTGCCGGGAGTGAGGTCCCGCCGCCCCCGCTCCAGCAGCGCCGGTGCTGCCGCCAGCCATGGCCGTCTGCGGCTGTAACGCGCTCCTGGCCGTGGCCAGGGCCAGGTAAGCCCCGCATCCCCTCCCGGGGTCTGTTCCGCCTGCGGGGTGGGGATGAACCTTTGGGGAATAGTTTGCAACTGGCTCATTGTATCCCATTTCTTGGTAAAAGGGCTTCCGAGAGACGCTAGCAGGCTTGGGTGGTTCCCTCCCAAGAGATGAGTTGTTAGCAGAGATCAAGTTCTCAGTATTTCACCCGTTGCTGAAGGATCAGAATCGCAGCCTCAAAATCAGTTTCATAAAGTTAATTTGGCGCTGAGAACATCAGTTTGGGTGTGATGCTTCGGTACCTTGGCCTCACTGCACTGTTCTTACTGAAACACCTTTCCAGTTGCAGAGGCTCCCATCTCCTCGCACACTGCAGCCCTCCCTACTCTCCAGCCATTGCTCTTGTCCACCTGGTGGATTCCCAGCTAACCTGGACTTCAAGAGACTCCAAAAGCCATCCCTGGCCACTCCGTGCCTGCCTGGGCGCTGCCCTGCCTCACTCACCTGCCCACACCTTGCACACCTCCACCAGCCCGTGGCAGCACCTCCCAGGTGAATCCGCACCCCACCGAAATCCTGGAAACCAGGGAGCTAAACCTGCTAAAACTCCAACAAAACAGGTCATAGAGGCTCCTGCGGGAAAAAAGTCTTTGCGGCAAAGAGTTGTGGATGAGCTGAAACATTACTACAACGGATTCCACCTGCTCTGGATTGACACCACGGTGGCTGCCAGGATGGTGTGGAGGCTGCTCCATGGGCAGGTGCTCACCAGGAGGGAGAGGCGAAGGGTAAGTGCCACAACACCTGGATAAAGTGATGCAGTAAGAGGCTTAACTCCTTCTTTGGACACATTTTGTGTGTCTGGCTGAGTGATAATCTCTGGGTAATCTCTGCTCTGCTCCATACAGTTGCTGAGAACTTGTGCAGATCTCTTCCGGCTGGTTCCCTTCCTGGTGTTTGTCATTGTCCCCTTCATGGAATTCCTGTTACCTGTATTCCTGAAGCTCTTCCCTGACATGCTGCCCTCGACGTTTGAGACAGAGTCAAAAAAGGTTTGTGTCCTCTCTGAGGCTGCTGAGCATCCATGGCTCCTCAGAACATCTGTGTGGCTGCACAGAGCTGCTGGAAGTGAGGATCAGCCCCACTCACATGTCTGCGTGAGACATTCCCAGCTTATTCCTGAGCTGAGTGGTTGGAAGGTTGTGCTGTAGACAGTGATCAGAATGAATGTGCACAGCAATTCCATTTCCTACGTTATATTTTCTAATTTATAATTTTGTATTTCCCAATTGAAGGAAGAAAAGCAGAAGAAGAAGTTAAATGCAAAGCTGGAATTAGCAAAGTTCCTGCGGGAGACAATTGCAGAGATGGCCAAAAGGAACAAAGCAGACACGGGGCAAGGGAAACAATTCTCCTCTTACCTGCACCAGGTATGATGGGCCATGCTGGGGATGGCAGCCGTGGTACTGACACACCTTTGGTGCTGCTGGTCTGGGCAGAGAGCACAGGATTGTACCGGGATAGAGGAGAGGTTTGACAGCGCAGAGATGCCCTATCAGGTGCTGTTCCCTGGGTGCCTCCCTGCTGTCCCGGCCCTCAGAGCTGTGCTCACAGGAATTCCCATCCTGGAACAGTTTCACCCTGTGAAACTCTTCCAGTGGCTACTCAATAACAGTTTCACTTTGACTTTTAACTGTATCATCCTGTTTCCATCAGAGACAGGAATTCCAGTGTAAAAAAAGGGAAGGGGGGAAGAGATTCCCAAACGGTGATCCTGCTCAGGTTTGCATTTGGCCCTTTGTTTAGATCCGTCACAGTGGCCACCGGCCCAGCACGCAGGAGATCGTCCGCTTCTCCAAGCTCTTCGAGGATGAGCTGACCCTGGAGCACCTGGAGCGGCCACAGTTGGTGGCTCTGTGCAAACTGCTGGAGCTGCAGCCCATCGGCACCAACAACCTGCTCCGTTTCCAGCTGCTGCTCCGCCTCAGGACCATCAAGGCAGATGATGAGGTGAGCCTGAAGCAGCACAGGGCAACTGCTTGGTTCTCGCAGGTTCTGCACGAGCCTTGTGTCCCTGCCCACACACCTTCACAGAGGGAGGGTTTAATAGTGATGGGAGTCAGATCCTCCCCGTGAGAGATTCCAGAAAAAAAGAGAATGAGAGTTCATCTCTCTGCACCCTTGCAGTCTTTCGGGACCCATAACAAAAGTGGCACTGCAGATACTGTCACTAGAATGTTTCATTTTGGAGTCACACTAACTTATAAAAAAGGGATGTTTCTGTGTGCAATGGGGTTATTTGGAAAATTGAACCAGACTTACACGTGCAGAGTGGAGGAACAACAGGTAACGGCCATAAGTTGCAGCAAGGGGAATTTTAACTTGATAAGAAAAAATTTAAAATCAGTGAGTGGGTAAACAGTGGAACAGGTTGTCTGGAGGCTGTGAAATCCCCATCACTAAAGAGGCTCAAAGCACAAATGGAAAATGCTGAGCAATTTTGATCAGGAGATTGGGCTGGGGACCTCCAGAAGTCCCTTCAGGTGCCGTAGGGTCTTGGCTTACTCTGTGCCTGGATGGGAATGTTGCTGTTCGTTCCAGATGATTGCCAAGGAAGGGGTCTGTGGTCTGAGCGTGTCGGAGCTGCAGAGTGCCTGCAGGGCCAGAGGGATGCGGTCACTGGGGCTCTCTGAGGAGCAGCTGAAGGAGCAGCTTGGGCAGGTGAGTGTGCCCTGGGCTGGTGGGGCCAGGTTCCTTGGAGGACAGATTCCAGGCAGTGGTCAGGTACAGCAGGCACAGCTTCCTGAGAATTCATGCACGAGTTTCAAGCTGGATCGTCACCTGCAGAGCTGAGCTCTAAGGCATGAAGGGTCCAGGTTATGGCCTAGACTAAAGAGAAAACCAAGTAGAACTAGGGCCAGCGAGAAGCAAGGTGAAGTGGGGCATATTCCTAACTCTTCAAAATCATTTCTTCTCATTATGGTAACTTAAAGCTGTATAATCCAAACTCAAGATTATGTTCAGGACAAAGAGTGTTGTATTAATAAATACCCACACAGAGCGAATATGAAATAACTTTTCCTTCTGTTTTCTTCCAACAGTGGCTGGATCTCCATTTAAAGGAGAACGTTCCCTCTTCTCTTCTCCTGCTTTCCCGTGCCTTGTACTTAATAGACATAAAGCCACAATCCGTTCCCATTCCACAGAACAAGGTGGGTTGTTTGAATAAAACTTGTAGGTTAATAGTTCAACCATTATACATTATAAAAATCAAGGACTGTGACAGGAATCTTGTTCTTTGATCCTACAAGTGGACTGAAGTTATGACTCTGTGTTCTTCTGCAGACAGGTGAAGCTGCTGGAGTGATGACATCTGTGCTTGAAGGTCAGGAGACCCTCCTGGATCCTGCCCCTGTTGTACAGGGAAGAAAGGTTAGAAACAGCAATACACAAGCAGGAAAATGTGCTGAAATTGTTGAGAATTGAGTGTGACCAAACCTTTCCAAAGCTAGACAAAACCAATGCTTGACACCACGGCGCAGAGCATGAGCAGTGCCTGTTTTTTGCACTGCATAGATGTTTCCCCCCAAGAGCCTCACAGTTGCATGTTCTGACTTAAGAGGCAAGGGAAGAGAGCAGGGATCTGCTGTGGCACAACTGGTCCTGTTGCTGGGAACCGCTGGTTATTCAGTACCATGGTGCTGGCTTCCAGCCAAGGAGGACTCATGACCCTCTGAGTTGCTTTACACCTCAGCCCAGGTACATTTAGTTCGGAGAAGCCAATTAAAGAGGACTTGTTTTTAGCTCTCCTACTGAACTTGGGCTCAGTTGTCCAGGACAAAATGAGCCAAAGTATCTAGAGTCAAAAAAGCCAGAGCATATGGTTCTCAGCATCGTGCTGCAGTGAATTCCTTAGATTAGTCCCAGCTGATAAAAGCAGCAGCAGGAATCTAAGAGTATTGTATCAACTGCCAGAAATATTTCCACATAGTTAAATTGTGCTGGGGAAACAATGGAAATGCCAGCACAGCTTTCACAGAGTGAGCAGGGAAGAGCCTTACTCAGAAGGGAGAAGGGGCTGTGGGGTTTAGCCCTTTTAGAGGGTTCCATGACTTACAGCTGCTTTTTCTTTAAAGAGTGAAGAATTTGTGTCTCAGCCAACAGAGAAATTGCCATTCTCAGAAGCATCAGTGAAGCCTCCCCCACAAGAGGTGAGCTTGTCAGAGTTCTTACACTTCCCAAAAGAGATTGTTCTTCACACAACTTACAGCCAAACTCTGGAAGTTTGTACTACAAGATGCTGTGAACGCTGAGTTCAAGGAGCAGCTGGAGAAACTGGATGAGAACTGCACTGAGGGCTATTCAGTACAAAAATACCACACGACAGAGAGCTGTTGAGCTGGGGGAGGGAGCAGAGTACTGGGTAATTGCTAGTATATCCCTGTCCTCTTAATCATCTGCTTTGGGCCACTAGGACAGACCAGCCTTCCCTTGGAATCACCAGGGTGTTAAGAGCCACTATGTAAAAATATTTCTGCAGCGATTGTCTTTCTTTTGCCCATTTTCTTTCTGTGAATATTTGATTTCAATTTAGGTGCTTACGTGCACATGTGGGATGCTGCTTAAGGCAAGTTAGGAATTTCAGACAGACTCCTATCTCCTTTAACCTAAAGAACTTTGCTCTTCATCAGCTGTTACTCCCCAGGGCAGCTTCCCATGGTAAATGGGAAGACACCTTCAGAAAGGATTTTGAATTTCAAGAAACATTTATACTGCCTAAAATCTGCCTTTTTCTCTTGCTCTAGACCAAAATGGAAGCATCCCAGAGCAGCAAGGCTGGTGCCAATGGAGCCTGACCTGGAGCCAGCACTGAGAGGGAGCAGCTTCCATCTCCACACCTCCTGCAAAAGGAATAGGGATTTCCCAGGAGGCTGCTCTACACAACAAGGCAGTAGCCCTCAGGGGCCTCTCTCTGTCCCAAGCTTGTTAGCAACTAGGCCAGTGCTATCTGGATGGCCCTAGCTTCTCTTTTGTGCTGGACCCTTGCCCTACTACTTTTAACTTATGGTGTAAATATGTTAATAACGGTGCTGCTGTCTGTGCTGTTCCTGAGCAGGTGTTTGTGCTCCCAAACCTTAGCAAAGGCAGCTTTTCATGTCAGAATGGCCTGTGCACAGGACAAGCTGGGCTGGGGGTGCAGCAAAGCCCGTTCTGCAGTGTGAAATCCTGTGCTGGAACATCCCCACACACCCAGGGCCAGCAGCTTGTCCTGAGTGTCACAGCTCAGGCTCTTGGTCCTGATTGGGGTGGTTTAACCAGTGACCAGCCCACAATGACCCATGTGGCCACAGTTTTACCGAGGAGGGTAACCGCAGGGAAGGAGGGAACAGCACTCGGTGCTGTGGTGGAACTGAATTGATCGGAAGGACTTCAGGTCTTGCTGGACAGGAGCAGAGCAGTGACAGAACAGCCTCCACCTGGGAGTATTTGCTTCCCCAGTGAGAGCTGTGCAGGTGCCACACACTGTGACAGAATCAGACTTGCACTTTCAGGATCCCTCTGGGTCATGCGAGGGAGCAACCCAGGACATGCACACCTTTCTCAAATGTGAAGATTTGGTTAATCCTTACCAGGCTCAGAATTACACACCAAGTGCTCTCCATGCTTTGCAAAACGACTCCTCACATGCTCCAGTGATGACTCAGTTTTTGCCAGACTCTCAGAGGATACTGAAAAGCTGTTTTTAGCATTTGTTAAAATTTTTACTCTGTCCTATGTAAATGCTCAGAAATTACTCACATGGATTTTAAATACGTATATTTATACTTACTGTAAAATTAGATTTGGTGCTAAGTAGGAATGAAATGTCTCTTCCAGAGGTCAGACAGCCTTTAGAACAACCCGACTGAAAAGCCAGTTCTCCAAGGTCAGGTGTGAGCAGCACTTTAAACCTGAGACCTCAGGCCCTGACAGCAATGCAGAGCCAGCTGTCAGGTGTTCTGTGTCCTCAGCTCTGTACCTGAACCTCTCCTCGTTCATCCAGCCCGTCCGCAATGCCGGATCTGTGTTTAATAAATGGGAACAAATGTTATTTCAATAAAATAACACCCTTGCTATGGAGTCACTGTTGCCTCTTAGCTTGATAATGAGGGGAGGTGTCTCATCCTGCCTGGTGTTTCGGCCTGTGATGCTCCGACTCCCAAACCCGGCTGAACTTATCCTGGCAGCCTTCTGAGCCCTGGGAAGGTTTGGGGTGAACTGATCAGCTAACAGCTCCTTCATTTGCCAGCCGGCCTCCACCATCCCGGAGAGCTTCCTGCTCCATCCGAGCACCGACCTGTGCCAGCTCCCAGCGCTCCCTCGGTGCTCCTGCCCGACAGCCCCTGCTGCAGGCAGAGGGAGAGGAGGAGGCTGGCGGGTGTCCTGGAGGGATGAAGGGAGAGCCAGCCTGCGCTGGCTGCCGAGGGAGCAGCACATTCCTCTGCTGAGAGGTTTCACAGACAGAGTGCAGAGGAGCTGGCGGGGAGCCTGGACATCACCTGGGTACCGCCCTTCCGTGGGCGAGCTCCTGTGCCTCCCACGTCCCCATCCTCCAGCCATGCTCCACCGTAACCACGTCACACTGCTGTGCGAGGGCTCACGTCGTGTCCATTTGCCTGCTGTGTTCTCAGTCTAGAAAGATCTGGAAGCTGGGACTCGCTTTTCCTTGGATGTCCCGCGGTGACCACCAGCCCCATAGGCTGCGGCAAAGCCTCCCTCCTCCCAGGGGAGCTGAGCACCGGGGCAGGCAGAGGGGATGAATCCAAGGCAGTCCCAGGCCACTTACACACCTCCGAACAAACCCATTTTCAGATCAAAAATCCCCTACTCCCCCAGGCCTCGCAGGTCACTGCTGCGGCAGGGTTCTCTAGGGGGACATGCCTGAGTCTCAGCTCTGCCTGGCGTGTTGGGACCCCCGGCACCTTCCCAGGACCCCTGTAATGCACAGGCACACAGAGGGGAGAGGCAGCAATTCTGCTTCATGACCTTCGGAGCGAGGGGAGGAAACGACCCCTGTGGAGCCCCATAAATCACGGGATTCTGTTCTGCAACGTTGGGCAAATGAAACGCTGCAGAGATCCAAGGCTGTGTGTGCTTTGGCGTGGGGAGAGCTTTTCCAGCCACGCCGGTGCCAAACACCTTCCAGTCTCCCCTCAGCCTGGAGAGCCGGCTCCTCTGCTCTTTATCCTTCCCCCAGGCACCCTCACCCTCTCTCTTCTCCAGCCCCGAGCCGGGGGTTGTGGTGCCCGTGTCCGTCCTGCTCCCGGTCCCGGTCCCGGTCCCGGCGGTGCGTGGCCGTGCCGGGCCGGGGCAGTGCCTTGCTCAGGAGTCAGGGATTTCTGCTGGATGCTGCTCGGGAACATCTGTGCCAAAGCCAGCCCCGGGCCTTGCGTCAGCCTCTTCCCCAGAAAGCTGCTGGGGAAAGATGCCCCGGTCAGCACTTTTGGAGGAGATTAGTATTCAGAGGGAAAAGCAGTGATTTAGTGCGGCCCAAGCACAACAAAGGCTGGGATTTACAGCTCCCAGATCCCAGCGCCACATTCCTGCAACCCTTCTGCCTCTGCTATAAACGTGTAACAAAGGAGATGGAGCTTAATCCCAGCCTAAAGTAATGCAGGGCAAGGGCTCCATTGCCAAACCTCGCATGGAGCAGGATGGGGTGCGGGTGGCACACGAGGTGTCCCCAGGGGTAGTCCCATCCCACTGCCCATCCCACTTCTCCCCATGGTGCCCACATGGTGCAGGGCAGGGCCCATGACAGCAAGGGTTTGGGGGGGCCACATGCCCTGGCTGCAGCTGCACACATCTGGCTCTGCTCAGCTGTGGGTGGCTGGGGCAGGCTGGAGCTGCACCATGGGGTCCTGCTGACCCCACAACTGGGGGGATGTGGGGAACAGAGGGCAACTGAGAGGGCTAGGGGCAGTCATGGTCCCCAGGCTGGGCAGGACTGCTCCCCACACATCCGCTGAGCTGTGCTCTGAGCCGTGGGACCCTGCGCCAAGGTGGAATGGCACAGGAGGCTCCTGCCGTGGCTGGCAGCAGGACAAAGCCCAGCTCAGCGCTGGCACAGCAGCCGTGCCCTGGGCTGGGGCCAAGAGATTGTCCTGGGCCTGCACAGTCCGAGGGCTTTAAAAGGAGAGAAGGAGGAAGGAGAAGAAAGGAGAAGACAAAGGATGCTGTGAGAGCCAAACGTGGTGTGGGTTGAACACTCGGCAGCCACCGATGCCCAACACCCCCACCCGCTCAGGGGGCTCCCGAGGACAGCACCTTTGGATCCTCCATTGCTTTGGAGCCATTTCCCAAGGAACCCTATCCCATCCCCCCCTAAGTGGAGACCCTGGTGCTGGGCAGTGCAGGAGGGGCTGCAGGTACCTCCTGGGCAGGGTCTCACCTGGGGGTGCTTTGGTCCTGCAGGTCTCCCACAGACTGCGCGGGGCCTGTGGGGTGCTGATGTCAGCTTTGGGGTATGCCCACCTCCCACACCCACATGGAGAGGATGCCTTACCGGGAAGAGCAGAGAGGAGCTGAATCTTCCTGCTGGGGTCCAGCATTCGAGCAGCCCTGTCCTGTCCCAGTTTCTGCTGGGTGCCAGGCAGCGCAGCGCCCTGGGGACCCTCCACGCCTGTGCCCCCATGTCCCTGCAGAACGCAGTGGGCACCCAGCTGCACGTGCCCCTTCCCCAGCCCAGCAGTGAGCACCAGCAGCTCTCCTGCAGCCACTCTGCTTATTATCATATTTAATTGCCCTCCTGGTAACCCCAGGAAATGAGCAGGGGATGGTGAGAGCAGCAGTTTGGGATGATGTAAACACGAGCTCCAGCTCTCCCTGCACCTCGCCAAGCCGGTCCCGGAGAGAGCAGTGATTTATGGAGCCCCCCAGCCCTGCTCCCCCCGCCTGAGCTGCGAGTTTAATCCAGGGCTGCAAATTCAACATAAATCACTTGATTAAAAGCTCTACTTAATTTAAAGGGAGGAGGTGGGCAGAGTGCAGCTGATCGATTTAATTTACACCGGGAAATAGCAACAAGCAGATGCATTTAAAAAGGCCAGGGAGGCCGGTGATGCTGCAGCTGCTTCGGCTGCCTCAGCTTAACCATTTAAGGGCTCAGGAGGGGCTGGTATCCTCTCTCCCTCCCCTCCCCCTGCACAGAGCCACCACCCACACCCCTGCCCCGGCCCAGTTCGGTGCACGATGCTAAAATATTTTTAAGGGGAGTGCTGGAGTCCTGAAAAACAGAATTCCCACAGACCCAGCTGCCGTCCTGGCTGTTCCCTGAGCATCATCTTCCCAAACTATTGTTTGGATAAGGTTGGGCACCCAGAGCCCTGGCAGCCCCCTCCCCATTGCCCCCCCAGGGATGGGCCGTGGGTGGCAAAGTCGCGGTTAAAGTCTTTAATAATTACAAGAATTCCAGATTCATTACAGAAGAGTTTACAACAAATAATATTTCTCCATACAAAGGCAAAATAAACTTTTCAAGTAACAGCAGCCTGGCTCCAGCATCTCACACCAGTGGCAGGGAGGGTGGGGTTAAACACAGCCCCTGCCCCGGTGAGGAGCTGGCCGGGCCAGGGAAATGCCCTGTCCGTCCCGGTACCAGCTCGGTGGAGCAGAACTCAGGCACTGGGACAGAGCGGGGAGCACGGCTGGGCAGAGCTGGGGTGAGGCTGCTCCCCCGGTAAGGCACTGGTGGGCATCGCCCGGGGAGCGGGGGCTGCACGGAGGGCACGGTCCCGGCTGGGGCTGGGCTGGAGCCACACGGGACCCCCACAACCCCTGCTGCTCCCTAAAGGCAGCGGATGGCCAGGCAGGGCCTGCAGCCCCCTCCCCATCCCACAGCTCTGCCCCGTCCCCGCACACCAACGCGGTGCCACAGGCACTGCCTGGCCCCAGCCCCGCTGAAGCCCCGGGGGGAGTGGGGGGACGCGGGGCCAGGGCAAGGCCAGGCACGTAATGACAACGGATTCCCAAAAGGCATCAACACATTATTATTATTGTTTAATACAACCCCATATAAAACTGAAGCAGCAGCAGCAATTCTTATCGAGGGACCTAAACTGAAATAGGTTTAGAACATAATTTAAAAAAATAAAAACAGCAAAAGTAGCAAAATATATGATTTTTTTTTTTTTATAGCAACTGATATCTACCAGCCACTAGTACCTTCCTACCAAACTGGTATATCTCTGGTAACAACCCTTTTAAAAAGACATGTAAATATATATTCATATTTATACATATTTTTCGTTATGTACACGGGACTCTGGGTTTAGCACAGGTGGGCTCGGCTGCCTCTGAGCAGTGCTGGGCGCTGCTCCCGCTGTGGCTCCTGCCCCGGACGTGTCAGGTGCAGCTCAGCAAAGCCCACGGGCGCTGGCACTGCGGGGCTGCACCCGGGCAGGGACAGAGCCCCACTCCAGCGAGGCTCCGGCACAGCGAGGGTCCCAGCACGCCGAGGCTCCCCAGCCTGAGCAGCCGCAGGACCCCGGTGCTGCTCCTGGCTTAGCAAGTCCTCCAAGTCGCAGACCAGCCTGGCTCTCTGTGCCCTCCCAGGATGTGCCATCCTGGATGCCTGGCTGGCTCCTTGGCCATGCACTGCCCGTGGGAGAGGATTTCAGCTCAACCAAGTGGGAATTCTCAAGCACAGAATTCATGGAAAAGAAGTTGAAAAACGAAAGGAGGAAACGCCATAAAAACACCAGAGCTGAACCCTTTGGGCTGCGGAGAGCTGACACGAGGTGGCAGGAGAAGCTGGCAGGAGGTGGGTGGTTTTGGTTACGTGAGATGCTGTGGGTGTCTCTGAACCCTTTCTGCACCAGCTCAGGCTGTGCAGGCAGCGTCCACGCGCATGGCACAGTATGGCACAGTGTGGCACAGCACGGCACGGCACCCCTGGCAGTGCCACCCTCAGTGTCGCTTCAGTCCACCATTGCTGTGCTGAGGGGGGAACTTGGGAAGGCACGGCTCGTCCGGGAGTGGGTCGTGGGAAAACACAGAGTCCTCTCCCGAGGAGCAGGTGGAGCTGCGGGTGTCCGGGAAGCCGGGAGAATACTGATCCAGCGGCATGGAGAGGTCCAGGTACTCCTGGGAGGGACAAACCCCAAGGATGGGCTCAGGAGGGGACTGGGCAGCCCCCAGAGAGCACCTGGCCCGGGTGCCACCAGTGTCACCTCTCCTACCTGGTTGGAGGTCATGGCCACGATCCTGTCCAGGTCTTCCACCAGCTGCTTGAAGGTGGGTCTCTGGGAAGGGACGGCATGCCAGCAATCCCTCATCATCATGTACCTGCAAGGGCAGGGGGGAGGCAGGGGCTCAGCCTGGGGCAAGCCACTGGGGACCCCCACCCGCAGCAGAGAAGCACCAGGAATGTGCCCCTGTGCTCGGGCTGGGACCCACGGCCAGTGAAGCTGCTATTCCAGGGATTTGGGGTAATCCCTTCTGTGCAAGGAAGGGAACCCCCTCGCCGGCCCTCAGGACCAAGGGGCAGTTTGGGGACGAGGATGAACACAGTGTGGGTTGGTCCCTGTGCTGGGGACACCCTGGGATTCCCTCCCATCAAGGGATAACAGAGGGAGATGCTGATGATCGCAGATTTGATGGGCTGATGGTTTTGCAGGGCTGGGAACTGCTGGGATTGTAACTCCAAACGTCTGCCTGTCACCCTGCATGCCCCAGCCCATGCTCTGGGCCAGGCAATGGCACTCAGAGACTTGAAATCCCTCTGCCCTGTACTAGCGCTGCACTCACAGCTCGTTGGTGCAGTTGCTGGGCTTGTCCATCCTGTGACCTTCCTTCAGCAGCTTGAAGAGCTCCTCAACAGGCACACCGGGGTAGGGTGACCCACCCAGGGTGAAGATCTCCCACAGCAGCACCCCAAAGGACCACCTGGGAACGAAGGGCAGATGCTGGGGCACCAGCTCTGGAGGGCTGCCACCCCACCAGGCCCCAGTTTGCGTATGGTTAGAGGTTGGTTTGCTGGGAGGAGCAATGATCCACAGCTTTCGTTCTCTTTGCAGGATAAATGAATCCCAGCACCAAAACCAATTTGGATTCAAAATATTTGGTTGGCTGACACCCGTTGTGATTTCATTAAATCAAGATGAATCCCACCCCTGCACCTCCCCAGCAGGCGCTACTCACACGTCGCTTTGGTGGGTGTAGATTCGGTCGAAGAGAGCCTCAGGGGCCATCCACTTCACGGGCAGGCGACCCTGAGACACAAAACCCCCATCAGCTCCATGCCACCTGGCTGGGGGGACACCTGGGGCGGGGGTAAGCCCTGCACACCTGTGGCATTCCCAGCACAGGCTGGAGCATCCCCACCCCACAAAACCCCTCGCGCATCACTCACATTTGTCGTCTTCTTGTAGTAATCGATGTGGTGGATGTCACGGGCCAGCCCAAAGTCAGCGATCTTCATCACGTTGTCCTCCGTCACCAGCACGTTCCTGGCTGCCAGGTCCCTGTGGATGCACTGACCCAACGCGGGGCTGTCAGCACCGGATGGTTCCCCACGATGGGACGGGCAGGGAGGGAAGGGCATCCCTGGGAGATCCACAGCCTCCTGGGAGATCCTCACCTTCTTGGAGGCCAGGTACTCCATGCCCCGGGCCACCTGGTAGGCACAGGAGACCAGGTCCTTGAAGGAGAGCTGCTCCTCGGGGACGCGGGTGGGGTTGTAGCAGTATTCCATGCCCGGGGGCCGCCGCGCCTGCAGGTACTCCCGCAGGTTGCCCTTGCTGGCATATTCCACGATCACGTACAGGGGTCCTGAGGGGACGGTGCCATGAGAGGCTGGACATGGTGCCAGGCCAGCCCCTCGCAGTGGACAGTGGCTGCAGGGGTGGCAGAGGGGATACCCCCGCCCCGCTCAGGCATCCTCACCATCCTGTGTGCAGGCTCCCAGCAGGTTGATGATGTTCTTGTGCTTGCCAATCATCTTCATCATCTCCATCTCGGAGATGAGGTCGGACAAGTCCTTCTCGGTGGCATCGGCTAACGTGGAAAAGGCAGCAATCAGGGGGTGCCAGGCTGGGGTGCACGCCCTGGGCCCCATCCAGGGCTGTGGCATCATGCCAGGACCACCGTTCTCACTGCCACTTACACTTGAGCATCTTCACCGCCACCTTGGTCACACGGTTGGGCTTGTCCTTGTCAAGGCCAATGGCTTCTGCCAGCACCACCTGCCCAAAGCACCCTTCTCCCAGGGGCTTGCCCAGGATCAGCCTGGTGGGAGAAGACCCCAGTGCAGGGGGAGCAGGTTGGTCCCAGCATGGGCACCACCACCCTCACCCAGCTCCCACCCGGGGCAGGGCTGGACCTCACCTGTCCCGGGGCAGCTCCCAGCGCGGGTCCTCGGGGAGCTCGTACTCGGAGACGCCAGCCAGCATGGGGGTGCCGCTGGAGGAGAGGCGCGAGGGCCGCACCAGCATCACGCCCGAGTTCACGGAGGAGCTGGAGTCGGCGGACACCTGCAGGGGGACCGTGGGTTACCTTCACGCAGTGACCAGGCCCACGGCTGCTGCCCCCCCGGGGGGGAGATGGTGGTGGGAGCCTTTGTACCCCCCCTGCCCACAGACCCCTGCCCACAGACCCCTGCCCACCCTGCCCGTGTGCCTGTCAGTGCTGCCCCCACCCAAGGAATCTTTACTGAGTCTCCACCACGCTGTGGCCAAAATGCACAGCCCGGGAGCTCTCCCATCTCCTCGGTGTGCACCACACTCTGCTCAAACCTTGAACTGTTGTAAATGCTCCTGGTTCTCCTCATGAGCCCCATCAAGGGAGGATGGGGGAGCCGTGCAGCTCCCGCCCCACTCACTGTTGTCATCAGAGGCACAGCCTGGACAGTTCCCGTCCCATGCCACTGGTGGGCACAGGCTGGAGCGGGTGGCACGCGCAGCAGGGTGAGATGCTCCCAGGTCTTCCCATCCCTCCTCCCCCACATCCCCTGTGAAAGGCTGGGCTCCAGGAGGGGCAGTAGGTGCAAACAAACCCCCTCTCTACTTTCTGTTACCTGTCTGCGCAGGGGGATGCTCTTGGCCAGCTTGTGCACGGCCAGCTGGCTGTTGAAATCCGTCTTCTTGGTGGTGCTCTTCAACTTGTAGATGATGATGGTCACCACCATGCAGGAGATGAGGAAGGCCCCGATGCAGTAGATGATGATCTCCAGGTAGAAGGGAGATGTCATGATGGCTGGGGTGTCTTCAATAGCTGGGTCAGCGTGAACAGGGTGTTCGTTAGCACCTGCCAGGCCCCGGGAGTGGCGCTGGGGGAGCCCCCGGCTCCTCCCCAAGCTCGGTGGGGACGTCGGTGCAGCAGGGCCTGGGGGCTGCCCACCCACCTGGCAGGGAAGGCGTGCGAGCAGCCCCCAGCTCATCCCCATGGCCAAGCAATGCCCTCACCACATCTGCAGTGCCCAGGGCAGGATGGGGTCAACTGGGACGGGCACGAAGTCGGGGCAGAGCCTGAGTCACCTCTCAGGGATGTGGCACCATGGGCACCTCTGGGGACAGGTCCCTGTCCCAGTTGCTATGCTCTGCCCACGCTTGGGAGCTGCAGGTCCCTCAGGGTCTGGGGTTTAGCCTGCACACGGTGGGATGGAAGGGAGCGTCCACCAGTGTCCGGGGCTGTGGGAGTCCAGGCATTACTGTAATGACCGGGGAGAGCTCGGAACAGAGCAGCCAGCGGCACACCTGTGGCAATGACCTCCCCCAGCTCCTGCTGTGGGAGCCCAGGACGTGGGGAGAAGGGACCTGCAGACCCTGCTTTGGTGGCCAAGGTGGTGCTGGAGCCAAGAGCAGCTCAGAGCCCGCAGCCATGTGCCACGGTCCGTGGTGAACCTGGCAGGACGGGGCTGCCACTGCACCTCCTGCACCCCAGGCCTGACACCCCCAAAGAGCAGAGCCTCAGAGAGAGGTCTAAGAAGGAGCGGAAGATTCCTGTCCCACCTCTAAGCACACCTGGCTGACAAAGCAGTGGCTGATAACTGGGAAAGTTTTGGCTGGACAGCAGTGACCACACAGCACCCCAAAACCTTTCCCACAGCTGTTATCAGACTGTGGTCCACGCATTGATACTGAGGAGCAGCATCAATGGGGCCGGGGCAGCCATCCCCACAGCACAAGCACACACAGCCCCTGGACGGTCCTGTGCCGCAGGGCAAGGCCAGGCCCTGTCAGGCTGAAGGGCAGCGCTGCCAGCACCCCCAAACCTCCCTCGGTGCCCCTCTGAGCAGGCAGCGCTGGCCTGGCCCGGGGACACGGGACCGTCCTGCCCCAGCGGAGCAAGCCCTGGTTAGGTTCCCCAGGTATGCATTGCCTAGGCCAGGGAGAGAGTGGGGGGCAGACCCCAACTGGGGTGGAGGGGGCACAGAGCTGGGGGGACACTGCCCCATCCTGCTCCAGCTGCAGAGCAGCCCTGCAGCACCCACGCTGACCCACTCTGAGGGGGCAGAAGTGCTCTCTCCCGGACCACAATGCATACATTGGAAAGGAGGGAGGAAAGGGAGAGGAAGAGGAGTATATACCTTCGAGAACTGTCAACCATGCAGAGTGATGGGAGATCCCAATAGAATTACCCGCCAAACATGTATACTCCCCAGCATCCTCAAATGAGACATTCCTTAAGTGAAGGACTTCCATTTCTTTGTCTGTCGTGTTAACACCAGCCGTCTGGAAGGAAAAATGGAAGCAAAAAACGGAGAAGCAAACGACATGAGAACTTCTGGGAGAGTGGCCAGAGAGGAGGGAGAGCTCAGTCTCATTTGCCAGACCCCCGGGGAGCAGACAGAGACCACTGCAGACCTGCTAGAGAGACCCTCGGGATGACCCATCATCCCGGCGGACCTACGGAGATGCTGGTTAAAACCCTTCACCAAAATGAGTGTCCTGCCCATCCGAACATGCTGGTGATGGGCTGCATGGAGAAATCAGCCCAGGCAGAGCTGGCTGGCTGGCTCGAGCGACATGGGGAAGCACAAGGACAGCGATGGGAGGATGGGGATTGGAGGATGGAGACGGACGGATGGAGATGGAAGGAGGGAGGTGAGAGAGTGGGGATGGGAGGACAGAGGACAGAGACAGAAGGATGGAGACAAGAGTACAGAGATGGGAGGATGGGGACAGGAGGAGACGGGAGGGCAGCACAGACAGGGGACACAGCACTGTGCCAGTCGGGGGGGACTGGACTGGCCTGATGGCAGCACTGCGGAGACACGAGTCCACTGGTGACAGACCCAGCAGGTCCCTGGGCAGCTCTGGAGTCTGCCTGATGGGGAGGGAAGCACACAGGAGAGACAGCGAGACACAAGAAAGACATCAGCACACAGCAGAGACACTGGGACACACACACAGAGCACAGCGCCCAGCCGGCCCTGCTAGGTATTTTTCCATGGTTGTTGCACCAGAAACACAGCAGAAACAAGAGAGCCCAGAGTTTTGTTTTCCACCGCCAGGCGTTCTTTCGGTTACCTGTGGCCACGGGCCTGGTGACAGTGAGCCACGCAGACTGGTTGGCCTCGCCAATATAATTGGAAACCTTACAAACATACTCCCCGCTCTCGGCCTCTGTCACATTATACAGGGTCAGCACCTCCGCATCAGAGCTATTAATCCCCGAGTGCTGGAACAGACCAACAACATGGAGTCACACGGATGGGCTCAGCAACGGCAGCGCCCGGAGGGTCAGCAGCGCAGGAGCTGCTCCCCCGCACCCACAGCAGGGCAGGAGGGATGGGGCTGCACACGGCAGGGGCGAGGGTCACAGGAGGAAGGGACAGGCAGGCATGGGGTGTAACCCTGCTCCCCCTGCTCCCCGGGGTCAGGGCACAGCTGGGGATGGCTGCATGGAATCACAGGGTGGGTTGGAAGGGACTTTTAAAGGCCACCCAGTGTGACCCCCGCCACGGCAGGGACACGAGCTGCGCCGGTGGCCAGCTTGCCCAGAGTGGCACTGCTGGGGTGCAGAGGGAGCTGCTGCCACTGGGATGATCCAGGGCTCAGCTCCCAGCTCCAGCGCCGTGCTCGCTCCCTGGGACAGCCCACCCAGCCCTGCGCTGTGCCCTTAGGGCTCCAAAGGGACCGCACAGCTGCAGCTTTGGTGAGCCCTCCCTGCCCGGCGGGCTGGTGATGGCTCTGGGGCTCCAGCTGCCCGAGGCTGGCGGTCCCCAGCCCCAGGTGACTCCTCTGGCTCATCCACACGGCTGCCACCGCCCTGCTCCTGCCTCAGGGACAGGGAAGCCATGCCTGGGGCCACCCAGCGTGCGGCTTTACCTTCAGGATCTGCACATAGGGCAGGTTGTCGGGGCCGATCTTGCTGCCGTTCACCTCGATGTGCTTCAGCCACTGGATGTGGGGCTGAGGGTCACTGTAGACCTTGCAGACAAACTCCACGTTGCTGCCCAGGGCCACTGTCTTGTTGGCAGGCAGCCCTGCCTGCAGGATGGGCCGGTGCGGGGATCGCTCTGCGGGACAGGGGCATGGGTGCCTTACAACGAGGTTTGGGGTGCCCTGCTGCCCATCCTCGGGCGCACCTTGAAGCCCCCCACACCCAGCTGGAGGTGGGCACCAATGCACCTAGCACAGCATTGGTGCCTCCTTCCCCTGGAGCCTGCCTGCCGTGGGGTGAGAGCACCCAGGACAGGGGACAGGTGAAACCACGGTATGGGGACAGGGACATCGGCACCTATTTGGTGGGGTCAGAGGTCAAACAAACCTACAGAGGGCCCCGGCCGTTAACAAAGTGGCTGCCACTGTGGTGAGTCAGCATTAACAAACCCCTTTGTTCACCTCGCTGACTGTTCCCTTCAGTTTGCTCAGTGTAATCAAATTAAATCACATTTTTAATGGTTCATTTACTGGCATTTAGAGCAGCTCCACATGTGGAACTGCTCAGACCAGCCTTCCCAGCTGGGAATTATGGCTAATAAGGCGATTAGAAAAAGTTTCTGTCTGGTCTATGAAATTATTTTCACCACAATTAAAAATCCCCAGAACAGGGTGGGGTGAACCTTCTGCCTGGCTGGCTCACAGCCTGCCATGCTGCAGAGGTGCACACCGGGGCAGGAGGCCACGGGGACGGCAGGTGGCCGCAGGGATGGTGGGCAAGCCTCTTCCCACCCATCTCTACAGGGTGCAGCTCCCGTTCCTGCTCGGGAAGGTTTAGAGGGACGAGGACATGGGGTGAGCCCCCAGCCCTGAGCTTCTCACCCACGACATCCAGCTGGTAGGTGTGGTTGATGCTGCCGTACTTGTTCTCCACGATGCAGGTGTAGTTGCCTTTATCGGACGGCACCACCGAGTCCATGATGATGCTCCAGGTCGCCTGCCGGACCTGGGGGCACGGGGAGGACAGAGCTGGTTCCGTGCAGCACACAGAGCCCCACGTCCCGCTCGTGTCGGTTCAACCCCCAGCACAGGCAGGACATAAATCTCCCTTTGAGGTCACCTTTCTCCTTCCCTACAGAGGGGCCGTAATTGCTCCCAGCTGTCCCACGACACCCTGGCCACGGAGCCAACTGTGCCGAGAAGCAGATGTTGTGAGCCGAGCGCGATGGGCTCGCACGGCGTGTGGGGACACCCCTCTCTGGTGGCCCCCGTGCGTGGAGGGAACAGACCAGCATTGTTCCTCCTGCAAGAGCCACTTCCCTGGCTGGCCTGGGGTTCAGTCCCCTGCTGCTCCCCGCGGCCAGTTGGCTCTGTGCTGGTCAGTGGGCAGGTGCAGCCTGGATGTCCTGCACTCAGGACACTCTGTGGGTGCTGCTGACCCAGTGCATCTTCTCTGAGAAAGCCTCAGTGGCTCTGTTGGGCAGAGCACTGCATGTCCCTCTGGCCACGGGGCACCGGGAGGCTCTCCAAAAGCCAGCCCTGTCACTGCTGGTTCCAGCTGTGGCCCCTCACGGAAAACCCTCCATGAGTCCTGCTCACAATTGCATTCCTCCCTCCCAGATGGAAACTGGTCATTTCTGCAGTCCTCCATTTCAGCCCCATTAGCTATCTGGGGCCCCGTGCTGCCACCAGCCAGGAGCCACAGCGCTGCGAGCAGTCCCTGTCCTCCCCACCTGTGAGCCCACGGCCTGGGGTGAGCTGCCTCCCTCCTCAGGACACCCTACACAGAGCTGGACGCTGTGACATGGCCACATTCCTGCTGCTGTCCCCGACCCTGGCAGGACCCTGTCCCCTTGTGCAACATGGCATGTGACTCGGTGCTGATGGTGGTCCCACAGCCCCCCAGCTGGGCTGGTTCAGGGCTCCCAGCCTGGGATCGTCCCACCGAGGGCTCTGAGCCCCAGGCAGGCTGCAGCCCTGCTCCTGAAATCTGAGACGTGGCAAAGGGGGACAGTGCTGCCCACACTGGGCAGCCCAGGGGGTCCCTGGGCTGGAGCTGTGCCAGCAGGACAGTAGCTCTGGCCATCCCCTCCTTGGGGAGCAAAGAAACTCAGGAATGCTGCTCCCCCCATGAGGCTCTTCTGCAGCAGCAGCAGCCCCAGTGCAGGACTGGAGCCCTGAGAAGGGGAGAGCCGAGCCCCCATCCCATCCAGGAGGCATCTGCAGCCTGGCCTTGCTGTGGGCGCTGGGGAAGCAGCACTGAGCCCCTCCCCAGCCCAGGGAGCCAACGTGGCCCCCAAATGTGGGCTGGGGCACCCCTGGTGCTGGTGCAGCCTGCACCAGCCCCTGCTGGGTGTGGAGGGGCCCCTGGAGACACCCAGACCCCTGTCCTTGCCCAGACCCCTGTCCTCGGCAGGGGGATTAGGCGGAGGTGGCGAGCCAGGCTGGCTCCCTCTGCGCGAGCCCCCTCCCCCAGGGCTGAGCTGGTACAAACATGACCCAGAAGCAGGTCACTGCCACAGGGCGACTCCAAAACACGAATGTCAGCGGGGCCCATCTGCCCCTGCTGGGGGGGCGTGGATGGGGGCTTGGTGCCTCTTAAGCTGCAGAGCCCCTTCCGAGTCCTCCCCCTCCCCAGGAGCCCCCCAGCCCTCGAGAGGGCTGTGTGCAGAGCCAGGGGCTGCTCCCCACTGCCCCAGCCCCCGTACCTTGTACCCCCCGATGCGGTGGTCAGGTTTGAACTCTTTGCCGTTCTTCAGCCAGCGCAGTGTGGGGTTGGGCGTCCCACTCGATGGACACTTGAATTTCACCGTTTTGGCGGCGGGGACAGCATGGAGCTTCTTCTCCATCTTCTCGGGATAGGTCCAGTACGGAGCAATGGCCTCTGGGGAGCAGACGTAGGGCTCAGGATGGCCAAACCCAGCAGCCTCCAGCTCCTGGAGTAAGCTCAAGGGTGCCAGGGCAGGCTGAGAATCTGGGGAGATGCCAAGCCTGGCTCCAGCAGGGAGGGGAGCTCTGAGACGCAGGGCATTATCCATGAGTCACAGCAACGCCTTCCTTGTGGGGTGCACACTCAGATCACGTGGGTGCAGCAGTGGTGACCCCTCTGTAGCCGTGCTGGCACATCCCCTTGCTCTGACCCAGACCTGCGCCCTGCACTGCACCCTCGCCACCCCTGGGTGCCCTGGGCTGCCCATCCCTACCCCCGGGCGATGCTCATGTGTGCCCAGCCTCCCCTCGCCTCACCACAGGGCAGCACTGTGGGCAAATGCAGCTCGCACGTACGGTTTGGCTTGGTGTTATCCGCTTCCTTCTCCTCCGACGAGGAATCATCTTCATCATCATCATCCTCCGCAGAGGGGAGAGCGTCTGCAAGAGAAGAGACAGCCCTGCTGAATATCTGTGCGGGCACACCTTTGCGAGCAGGGCTGACGGGGACCAGAGCATCGTAGGTGGGTGGCAGGGGCTGTGCCCAGCCAGGGCAGTGCAGTGGTGTGGGGAATTCGGGGAAACACTGCACACCCCCAGCACAGCCAGGGCCAGCAGAGCCCACCGTCCCGGTGCCTGCAGCTATGGGCACTGTGAAGAGAATTGCTGCCAGAGGTGACTTTGGAGCCCCTCACCCTGTGTCCGGTGCCACCAACACCCTGGGGTGGCAGCCAAGACCCCACGAGCACAGACACCTCCTAACCTCGAGTGTTCCTCCTTCTCCAGCCTCACGCTCCATCAACACCAGTGCAGAACACAGCTCCCACCCAGTACATGCCCCATCCCCTCAGATAAACACGAGATAACCTCTGGCTGCTTCTCCCTGCACTGCAGCGGCCAGGAAGGCACAGCACCACACGGGAAACTCTTCCGGGCACCTGCAAATCGCAGGTCGGCCCCGAACTCACCATGTGTGGCCAGTGTGCGTGTGGCGAGCGTGCGCAGGTGTGCTGTGCAGAGGTGTGCAGAGGTGTGCACAGGTGTGCAGAGGCAGCCTGCTCCTCGCTTCACAGCCCGGCCCCGCGGCTGCCCCTTCCCTGCGCAGCCGGGGCTGCTACAAACCTGAGATGTTCACGGAGAAGTAGGTGGTCTCGCTCCCTGAGGGGCTGTTGGTCATGCAGGCATAGAGCCCCGAGTCCTCGGGCACCACGTCCCTGACCTCTACCTCCTCCCCGGTGATGCGCGTGCGGTTGTTCTCAGCCAGCTGGACGCCGTCGCGCACCCAGTTGATGCTCTGGACGTCATCCCGCAGCCGGCAGCGCAGCTGGAGGAGGTCACCGGGGTGGGCTGAGTAGGACTCCACTTCAATTTTTGCTTTGGGCAGAGCTGGAGGAATTAGGGGAGAGAAGAAGAGAAAAAAAAAAGGAGAAAAGGAATAGAGACCAAAGAAAAACCATGCTGCTGCTGCTGCTGCGGCCTGGTTAATGAGGCAACATGCGCTGCTGGGATGGTGCTGCTGCTGGGATGCTCTCGCTGCGGCACCAGGGAGCCCAGCACCCCGGGGATGGAGCTGGCGGCAGCAGCAGAGCAGAGGAGAGGCAGAGGCTGCGAGCACCCTGAGCAGCACCAACAGCAGGACCTGCTCGGTGCCTGGGGAGTTCCAAAGCCCTCGCCCTTCCCTGCTCTTATGGAGCGTGACAGGGCAGGGGATTCCTACCGGGGAGAAACAGGCAACTTGTGACAACGCAGGCAGTGTCGCTGTATGGCAGGATCCAGCCTCTCCCAGAAGCATCCCAAATCCCTGCTTGGCTCTGCCACCTCACAGGGGTCTCAGGATCCCTACCACCACAAGCGGGCAGCCAGCGAAGCAGGCCAGGGTCCCCATGCCACCAGGACCCCTGCCCTGGTTAGAGCACGGCGGGGCAGGGATGCAAGGGCAGGGGCTGGGCGCTGCGGCAGGACAGCAGGCAGGGAGCGAGGGGGGACAGCTCAGCCCAGGGAGCTCTGGCCACACAGGTGCCGGCCACGGTGTTCCCATCCGCAGCATTCCTGGGCACGGAAGCTGCAGCTGCTCCCCGAGGTGACACTTGTGTGAGCAGCACAAAGATCCTTTCTCTCCATCCCGCTGTGACACGATCTCGTCTCTCCCAGCCCTGAAGCATCCAGGGCTCTGTCCTCCAGTGCTGCCCTCCACAGTGGGTGGTGCATGAACATCTCTCCTGGTGCCAGGCTTGGAGAAGATGTTGGGTTTCAAATCACCTCTTCAAATTCCACAGGCTAAGGAAGGGCTCAGGCTGCTGCAGCCCCACTGAGGCTCCTGTGATGATGTCGGTGGATGCAGTGTGAGCATCATCCCAGACTGAGCTTCACGGGCGGCTGGGCACAGCTCCAGAGCCTGACTCTTCAGGCACCCCTTGACCTCTCTCTCCTCCCTGTTAACATCTGTCCACTTGCTCACGGCCAGCTGGATGCCATTGGGATGCTGTGGGAGCACCGGGCACTGCTGCAGATGCTGCTCTCAGGGGCAAGAGACTGGGCTGGAAAATCCTGATAAATGCAGCAGAAACAGCCAGGAAACCTCCAAGCTTCAGCTGATCTGTGGCTCAAGAGCTGAGCCCCCCAGGATTTCTGGGTGTACCCAACGAGCCAGACAAGCACAACCTCATCTGCCTCCTCTGCACATGTGCCCTGAACAGCCACAGAGCATCTTCCCTGCACCAATGGCTGTAGAGTGGCACAGGGTCTCTACTTGCACAAAATGCCCCAGAGAGGAGCCAGGGTGTGTGGGCAGCACAGGGCTGGGACCAGCAGCGAGGCCTCGCTCCTCCCTGCGCCCACCAGCCACTCTGTGCGGCCAAAAGAGAAACCTCGGCTCTCCAGAACTCCGATTCACCACACTGTGACCTGCACTTCATTTTCTGGCTACTTCTCTTCGCCTTGGACTGATGAGAAGCTTCATGGGAAAAACATTCACGAGCAGCTCCAGAGTTTCTCCTCTTTTTTGTGCTCAGCACTTGAAGGAAAATGGTGTGATGGGGAAGAATTTCCTTTCCTCAGTTGTTGTAATACCAATGCTGGGACTCCAATTCACCCGTGAGAGGTTACAAAGCATTTCAACATGGAAGGGGAAGACCAATGGGAGCCCCTTTGGTGGTGGGGAAGGGTCTTGCTTTGCAATCCTGTTTTCCCCCGATTTTCTCCTGCAGGACGGGTACTTCTCACAGCTCTGATTTGTGTTTCAAGTGATTAGTCACAGGCATCTCCAAAGGCTCACAAAGCAGCAGTGACATGCCATCCTGTCCATCTGAACACCCCGGGTCTGGGGAACACCACATCCTCCTGCCTGTCCTGATTCCCTCCTCGCACAGAACGAGGTCAGTGGGCAACGATCAGCCGTAAAAACCCAGAGCAGCATGAATCCAGTGCTGCAGCCATATCTGCTCTTATCTCAGATATCTTACATCAGCTCTGCCCCTTCCCACACACCAACAAACTTCTTCCCTGTGGAACAGAATAAGCCTGCAGGGAAACTGGGGTGGTCTCTCCTTCTGGCCCCGAGCTCCACCAGCACCCCCCAGCTGCACCTGTGAAACGTGGAGAGCTGAGCTGGGGATGGAAAAGGTCTTTGGAGGAGGGAAAACTTTGGGGGACCCCAGCCTGATGCCAGGGCTTGAGGAAGCAATGTTCCAGGCTCAGGAGGGTCCCTTCCCAATGGCCACAGGTCCTTGGGTACCCTGTGCAAGTGCCACTGCTCCTTCAGGCCCTTGGGCGTGGGGCCAGGTCCCCCTCCAAAGCTTTCAGAGCCTCCTCCAGCCCCACTGAGGCAGGGGCTGGTTTGCATCACCAGCATGGCTGGGAGGCACGGAGGTGACGGACGCAGGAGGGAGCAGAGGGCACGGCAGGGCCCTGCCCTTTGGTCACCCACGGCTCTTCTCTGGCACTCGGGATGAGGCGGAAAACGCGGCATGGTGGGAACGGCCCGAGAAGGAATTCACAGGCTAATGAGCATGTCCAGGTTTGCTCAGCCTCTCGGCGGGAGCGGCGCTTGAGCAGTGCTGTGGCCCTGGCAGGCAGAGCCACTGGGGCCAGTGGGACAGCACGGATGGCAGCAGGCACTGGGACGGCAGTGGGGGCTCTGAGAGCTGCTGCTGTGAGCCGTGGCACTGGGGTGGCCTCCACTTGGGTTAATGATTGCTGGGCTCACTAGCCCCATAGTCCCTGTCTCATGTCCTGCCTTCCTGTAATCCAAACCACGGCACCGAGTGCAGCCCCACAGCACAGCACAGCCCCACGGCAGAGCCCCAGAGCAGAGCCTCCTGGCCAGCTGCTCCCCATGGCCACTAGCCGGCCCACATGGGCCACCTCTCCAGAAGCTAACCAGCCAGACAAGCACTTGGCTCTCATCCCTGGGGCTCTGGGTGCTCCCAGCACCGCACAAAGGTCAGTGAGTGGGAAATCCACCCCAGCCAGGAGGTGTAGGGTTCATCACAGGTCCTCTGAGCAAAAAGGGTGACAGCGAGGAGAGCAAAGAACACCAGTGTCCCAGTCCCACAGGCCTTGTCCCATGCCAGGGGACAGGAGGGCTCATCCGTGGGGAGCCCCCAGGGCCCCAGCGAGGTGGGGGCAGCTCTGGCCCTTGGTGCCGCTGTGAGCACCCCCAGAAGCCGTGCGCCGCCACGGGGCAGCCGCTGCGGGTTTATTACTCTGCTCCAGCTTTGAAATGGAACCGAGAGCGGAGCTGAGCCAGGCGAGCATCGGCCAGATGGAGAGTGTCACTAAGTGCATATAACTGTCACCGGCTCCCCCGGGGCTGGCCCCTGACCGGGACAGCAGGGACAGGGACACAGGGCAGCCCTGGGGACAGGAGCTGTGCATGCTGATGGTGTCCCTATTCTCCACGCTGGCCGTGTCCCCCGGGCTGGGCACACAGGAGCCCAGGGTGCACTCTCCAAGCAGCAAAAGCCACAGGCTGTGCTGGCCATGGCGATGGTGACGATGGCAATAAAGGGGCCAACAAAGCGGCGCGGGGACAATGCGGGCGGGGGGCGCGGAGCCGCAGGCGCCGGTTGCCCTGGAGACCCCAGCGGGGCTTTCCGAAGGTATTTCCTGAAGAAAAAGCACACACATGCCCGGCAGCCCCACTAATCCCAACAGGAAGCGCTTACCGGGACGTGGGGATTGGCTTCTTTTTGATTTAAAAAGCTCCTCACCCTGCCGTGTGTCCCCAGCCCGGGCTGTGCTGGGGACATGTCCCAAAGGGCACATCACAGCACCCCAGCTGCTCCCAGAGCCGCGCACATCCCTGGATCCCCTGCTCCAGGGAAAGGCTGCAGCAGGAGATGCCAACAGATGAGCATCAGGGGTTCAAGGCACCCACGGCTCTCGGAGGGCTCAGGACACCCCCAGCTCCTCTGTCTGAGCCACCGTCCGGCCCCCACTGCTTCCTCCGCAGGGGGAGGGGGATTTATGTCCTGCTCCAGGCCCCCCTGCTCTCCCAGCCTGCTCTGCAAATGAAGCAGCACTTAATTAACAGGCGCGTTGGGAGTTGGCAAAGCCATCAGGATAAACCCACCCCTGTCCTCCCGGGGTCCCCCTGGCCGGGCTCAGAGCTCCGCAGCAGCTCAGAGCCCTGGAGGCAGCGGCTGGGGGCACAGACACCTCTCCACAGCTCCCACCGGGCATGGGACAGGCAGGGGTCACGAGAACACCCCAACCCGCAGTTTTTGGCTGGCTTTGCCTGGGCCCTCGCCCACCGCTGGAGCTGAGTGTCTGCTCCTCTCCTCACACCCTTCCTGCACAGCCCCAGGCTGTCGCACAGGGGGGCTCGACAGCTGGCAGCCCCCAGACCCACGGGGACCCTCTTGGCCCCCCTGGCGTGGCTCCGCTCACCCTGGGGCAGCTCCACAGCCCAGGCTCTGGCAGAGTGCGGCTGCTTTTCCCAAAGACTCATATTTCTTTTTTTCCTCCTCAATTAAGGGCCGGAGTGACAGCATCCGAGTGGAAAGGCGGGAGGAGGGAACAATGCCGGCCCGACAGGCTGGGAGGGGACGGCAGCGGCGTGATGCCCTGGAGAACACAGCCATGTCTCAGAGCCGGGACCGGGCAGCTGCAGCACTGGGGTCTGGGGATGCCGCTGGGCCCCCCGAGCTCTGGGAACAGTCCTGGGCTGCTGCCATCGACAGCAGAAGTGCAGGAGGCTGCAGGCTTGGCAGGGAACCTCCAGGCTGCTGGTGGGGCTCCAGCAAGGAGTCAGGCACTTCAAATGGGATCCTGGGGGGATCCCCTCCCCTGGGACTCCTCGGGGCACAGGGGGGAGACACCGAGAGCTGCAAAAACAAGGGAGTGCTGGACAGCAGGGAAATGGGAAGGGACAGAGCCGAGGGTCAGCAGTGCTCTGGGGAGCAGTGGGGACAAGCCAAGCACTCCTGTGGTGCTGCCTGTGGGGATGCTGGGCTCCCCAACCTTCCTGGGCTGAGCACACCGCCTGCCCTGGACTTTCGGCTCCTGCAGGGTCTGCAGCAAGACCCCCTGGACGAGCTGGGGACAACAAAGCCCCAGGAGCCAGGGCCCCCGCTGGCCCCACAGATGGCCGCGGGGGGGTTAAGCCTGTGGCCAGCTGGGCAGCCCTGGGAAATGGGGCAGCCCTGTCCCCTGCCCCATGGGGAGCAGGCTGCCGCCAAATCCCCTGTGCTTTGGAGTGCAGATGCACCCCTGGGGAATTATCTGCTCCACTTGGGCACCTTTGGGGCTCAGTGTGCCCCAAAACCAACTGACCAAGGCAGGACCCCCTCCCCCTGCCCCAGGACACGGCTCCCCCCGAAAATCTGCTCGGCTGCTCAGCACCCCCGGCAGAGCCACGGCAGACCTCATGTGAGGAGATGCCTGAGCAGCGGCTGGGACAATGGCAGACAAGGAGAGAGGGGAAAAAAACCTCGGCAATTTTCTGCAGGTTTCTATTTAACCTGGAGACAAAGAGCGGCTTTGTGTAAGGGAGGGACACAGGCTGCGCACGGAAATTTCTTGGCTTTTCCCTTTAACCAGGGTTTTTCACCACCTCCAAATTTAGGTAACTATAAAATGCAGTAAGTGCCCGTTAATATTTTATTTGCTCCAGATTTTTTGGTACTGGGAGGGAGCTCCTGACAAGCAGAGCTCCCAAACTCCCTCCCACGCCACAGGGAGAGGGGGGCCAGAACCGAACGCCCCTCTACATGAGGCCAGGCCGCTGACCGGCCGTGGGGGATTACTCCTCCCTGAGAAGGGAGCTTAGCTGCCTCAGAACCGGGAGTAAACTGAAACCCCATAAACATCCAGAACAAAGTCCGGGAAAGCTGCTGCCTCCACCACGGAGGGGACCGAGCGTGGCTGCCACTGCCCCCAGGGTGATGGGGAGATGCTCCGGAGCCATGGTGACACGGGGGAAGGACAGAGACCTCACCCCCAGGACACAGTGGCCCTCGGCATGGGAGATGAACCCCATCCACACCCCATGGGACCCCAAAACCCCTCGGGCTGGGTTGGAGCCTGCCCCTGCGAGGTGCTGGTGGCTCAGCCCTGGCTGCAGGTCCTGGCCCAGCGCTGGCTCTTCCCATCCCACACGTTCTGCTGGGAACATTTTGTTCCCACCAGTCGGCTCCGGAGCCAAGGGACGGATTCTGCCCCAGCCGGGCTCCTGCTGTGGCACTAATTGGGCCGCCCTGGTGAGAACCGTGTCGGGAAACGTTTCCAGAGGTTATTGTTAGCCCTGGCATGAGGCTGGCGAGGAACCAGCTCCCTCCTCTGCAACCTCTCCTCCTCCACTGCCACTGCCTGATGCTGCTCCCAAACCCTCTGGGGGCTGCAGGGCTCCTCACGCACCCCAAAATTCACCCGTGCTCCATCAGCTCCCCTCAGCCTGAACACCCAACACCTTTCCCAGTGCCACAGCCAGGGCTGGGGCTGCAGGTGCTGCTCTCCTGGCAGCACAGAGCCATCTTTACCCCAAACACTGCTAGGAAACCTCTTCCAGGAAGAGCAATCTCCCGAGAAAAACATGTTTACCACTGTCAACCGCATTGTTTACAGATGCGGGGAGCAGGCACGTCAGTGGAAAAATCTCAGCAATGGTCCCTGTGAGTGAAGCGCTGCCCGGGCTCCTCTCTGGAGCTGCAGCTCCCCAGGGTCTCTGCATGGCTCTGGCTGTCTCCTGGGGTGTCACCTCACAGGGTGTGACCTGTGACCAGGGTACCTGCTGCTCCAATCGGAGGTGCTAACCCTGGCCCCATGGCACCACCCTGTCCTCTCCCCCCGGGGCTGGTGCAGCTGCAGCTGCAGCGGGGGTCACTTGCTGGTTGCCAGCTCCCACCCCGAACCCTGAGTGGAGCACAGGGCCCCAGGCAGCGCCGTGCCCATGCCAGCCCCACCAGCTATCAGCCGCTCAGGGCTCCGGTGGGAGGAAGGGGGAAGGGGGAGCGAGTCTTAAAAAGCAAAGCAGTGCCCACAGACCAGACATTCTTGGGTAATTAGAACCAAAAGGAGCGAGTCGAAGTCCCGCGCGGTGCTGCCGGGTCTGGTTATTCTCTGCCTCGCCCAGGGCCAAGGCTCTGACGCGCCGGAGCAGGGCTCTCCGCCAGGGCCAGCTCTGCCCAGGGCCAGGCAACACTCTCAGCCCATCTGCCAAGCCTTGGGGTGCCCCCACGCTCCAGAGCTGAGCCAGGAGCACCCCTGGTCCCTGCCACAGCCCCGCACGGCTCCTGGGGACAGCAGCGATAACAAGGGAGGGGATGTCCCCATCAGGGGCTGCGCTCCCCAGCCCCGGCAGAGATGAGATTTGGACTACACAAATCACCTGAGCCAGCCCCAGCTCTGAGCCCGTGGGCATTCCCAGCTGGGAGCAGCACAAGAGCATCCCAAGGGTTTCTGCAGGGCTGCATCCATCCTCAGCACTGCCAGCTGACAGAAGCTGAAGCAGTACCCTGCACCCAAATCTTTGTCCCCGCTAGCTGAGCCCAGGATCACGCCGGTGCCAGGCAGGGTGGAAGCAGCCTCACGCACATTCTGGGTCACACACGGTCACAGGGGCGCGAGTGCTGTGACACGGAGTGACCCCAGCTGGGGACACAGCCCCCAGGCCCCGTATCCTTCTCCAAACCAACAGCTCAGGGTTTGCCACAGTTTTCCTCCAGGTTTAAAATGGCATCGCTGGAGCCACACACCCACTTCTGTGCCCACACAAACCACTCTAGGGACAACATGTGCCATGTCCCCAGCTCCCAGGCAGCCGGGTGACACCACAGGTGGCACTGGGGACATGCTGGTGACCCCACGGCTGGAGCACATGCCAGCCTTTGCCTCTGCTGTAGGAAGACCAGCTCATGCTGCCCAGGAGGAACACAAAGGACGAGGGAGCGGCGGCTCCCAGCGCGGCCACGTTCGGCTGTGCCTCTTACCTTGGTCGGGCAGGGTGGGGGCCGGCCGGGCAGCGGAGAGCGTGGCTGCGACCAGCACAGCCCAAAGGATGAGGCACCGCCAGGTAAACATCCCACTGCTGCAGCTACTGCTTGGCAACTGGGCTCCACAAATCCCACTCCATGGGGGCCCCAGGCTGGCCCCGGGCGGGCGCAGGGGGGTCTCCGCAGGGCCTCGTCAGCCCCCACGAGCTGTGAAGGAGAAAAGCAGAGTCAGGGCAGGGCCAGGTGCTCCCCCACATCCCATCATCCAGCACGGCTGCGTGGCGGGATGCACTCGCCATCACAGGAGATCCTTCCACATCCAGCCTGGACAGCAGGATGACCCTGGATCATGGGTTGTCCCCAGACCGTGGTGGCAGGTCCCCACGGACCCCTCAGCAGCCTGACGTGACCCAGCACAGACTGGCAGGGTTATGTTTCCCTGCGCAAAAGCGCTGATGTGTCAAGAGTGAAACTGCTGCCGAAGCAAAACCAAATACAGCAAAATTTCCCAGAACGATGGGAGAAACATTAACGCTGGTTAAAGAAAGGGAGATTCCTGCTCTCCTCTTCCTGCACTTTGTCAGCTATTGCTGACCCATGGCTTCACTGAGGGAAATCCCTCATCCACACCAAAATCTGATGATTTCTGTGTCACCATCCACCCCTAGCAAAGCAGATCTCACTGCAAACTCCAGCCCCCTCCATTCCCTACAGGATCTATAGGGCAATAGCAGCCATCCCCTCGGAAAGGCCTTCCCGGAGCCGGAGGGTCAGCCAGCTGCGGCCGATCTCTTTCCACCAACAGCTGTTTTTGAAGTGGCTGTTTGGGGAGAAATCCCCCAGCTTCCACGGCCAATTCTGCAAGATGCTCTCATCCCTGCCAGCTCTCACGCCGGGCTCTCCAGCCCACCCATCCCCTCAGGTCCCCATCCCCTTCCAGGGGACTGCTCCACGCAGGGCAGCTTCGGAGCTGGGCTCAGGCACAGGGAGGCCCAGCAGAGCCTGACCCTGCCGCAGGGTGCTGCGGGGGCACCCGGCTCTCCATGGCCTCATTCCTCCTTCCCTCTGACCAGCCCTCCTTCTCACCATGCCAGGAACACGAAGCTGTTCCAAGACACGTTGCAGGGGGACGCTGGAGCCCAAAGAACCCAGCTGCCCCTGGCCAACCGCTCCGAGCCGTGTGGATGGGAACAAGCCCCTGCGCTCCACCCCCGCTCCACATCTGCGCCTCGGCAGCAGCCTGGGACGAGGTCCCGGCACTGGCCATCGCTGACAGTCCCACTGGCCTCTGCCGAAGCCTCGCCAATGAGATCCTGCCCAGCCATTGCACAACCCGCGCAGCCCCGGCCAGGGCGCAGCTGGCAGCTCTGGGACAATTACAAGGATCAGGATGTGGACAGCACAAACCACCCCACAAACCCTTCCCCAAGGCACCTCCCGGGGCACAGCCGTGCCTCCAGGCCCCGCAGCCCTCGCCGAGCATCCCGAGCTCACCCGGTTCCTCTGCTAAGGAACGCGTGCTCCCCGCAGCCGTGCGCTGTGCTGTTCCCAACCTGCCGCGGGAACGGGCGCTTCCTTTCGCCGTAAGGCGTCAGGCTGAAGTACACACTGTTAAAAACAGTGAGTAATAATTGTAGTGAGTAATAAACCACTACTCATCCTCCCCACGCACTTGGTCCACGGAGCTCTGGACTCTGCCTCTCTCGCTCCGGGGTGAGAGCGAGACCCTGCGCTCCCCGTGCCTGGAGAGCTGGCTTGTCCCCAGGGATGGGCTGAGCAGCCACAAAGGGCTCTGATCCTCCAAAGAGCCTCTGCACCCAAAGGAAGCCCAGCTGGGGTGTAGCTGTGGGGGCTCTGGCTGCCTCCTTCCTGCCCGACTGCTCTGGCTCTGACTGGCACAGGAATATTTGGGACCCAAACTGTTGACACAAGGAGTCGGGAAGGGACAAGGGTGCCCAGCAAACACTGGCGTTATCTCCAACACCAGTGCTCCCAGGCACCGGGCAGTGCTTGGAAATAGTTATTGAATGTTCAGGATTTATCAGGGTTTGGAAGGAGGAGATGGAATTCTTTGAGGGGGAAAAAAAAAAAAAGGTCTTTGGTATTTCTGGAAATTATTTTCTGTCTCTCAGTGACTT
This sequence comes from Acanthornis magna, assembly GCA_036785705.1. Classification (NCBI taxonomy): domain Eukaryota; kingdom Metazoa; phylum Chordata; class Aves; order Passeriformes; family Acanthizidae; genus Acanthornis; species Acanthornis magna. Next base: position 536,080 of record JAWUZG010000431.1, on the reverse strand, counting down.
TGTTTATCGACAGCACATGCTCCCCGGAACATGCCCTAATGCGGAGCGTCTGCGTGGGCCTCCCGAGCCGGCCCCGCGCCGAGGGGAGGGATGGAGGGAGGGAGGGATGGAGGGATGGAGGGGAGCCCAGTGCCTCCAGTTCCTGAAAAATGAGTCAGTGCTGGCTCGCGCACAGCAGAGCCCTTCTCCAGATACACCTCGGAGCGGGTGCCTTCCAGCTGATTCAGGGGCTTGACAGCAGCATATTTCCATGGCGTAGGGATCACTCGGCAGCACAGAGCTGTCCCGTGGCTGAGAGGGTCACTAGGAGGGAGGGAGGGAGGAAGGGAGGAACAGAGGGAAGTGTGCCAGGACCCAGCAGGAGCACACAGAAATGGTCGGCTTCCCAGGGCAGTGAGGGAGCCTGCAGCAGCCATGGCTTTGCTGGAGGGCAGCAGGACTGGGATGCATCCTGCCTGCTCCCCTGGCCTGGTTCAGCCACACCCAAGGGAGTCTCAGTGCTCAGAGATGCTGAAGAGGTAGCACAGACCTCTTCCTCCTCCCCAAGGGAAAAGGGGAGACTGGGGAACCCCAAGACACCTTCCCTCGTGACTCCTCGGCATCCACTCGGGAAGGAGGTGAGGAAGTGGGGCGAGTGCTCCTACCTGTGCAAACAACAGCATGGCTCTTCTCCGTGTTTATACAGCTTTTATATAAATCCCAACAGGAAACCATTTGCTCGGGAGGATGGCAGCTTGGGCAGGGTGGGTCTCCGGCTCCTGCCGGGCACTGGGCACTGTCCCCACTTCCCGCGGCCCCGGCACACTGCAATTTACTGCTCCGGGGTGGATTCAAACAACTAAAAATGGAAGCAGTTAGAGAGGAGCCAGGGCTAAATGCCCCTGGGAGACCTGCCTCCAATCTGCAATTACCACCGGCCATTACACCCACTGAGCTATTTTGGAGTGGTGATGGACAGCCCTGTGCCCACCCATGCCCCCTTCGGGGGCACACGCTCCCCGTGCACCACAAACGATGTTCTCACACTGCCTTTGCACGCCAGTGTGTCCTTGAAGAGTCTTGTGCAACCTGTCCCCCCAATGTCCTCAGGGACCCTGAGGGCTGCACTTCCACTCCTCATGTCTCCCACACCCCTGAGTCACTGGGCTGAGCTGTCCCAGGGACGTGGCATAGATGGGACCTTCCCATTCGGACAGCAGATGCATCCCATGGTTCTGAGCTGAGTGGTTCTGAGTGGGGAAGCCCCTTCCTGTCCTGTGGTTCATCTCTGGAATGCATCTGAGGTGCCAAACACAGGGGCTGGTGCTGGAGCAGGGTGTCCAGCCAGGGTCGGAGCCCTGCGATGCTGTGACCTCTGCAGGGGAGCCCCGATCTGATCCCTGTGTGCCCCAGGGCTGCTGCATGCGATAGGGGGTGGCTGCTCTGTGGGCTCAGCGGGGCTGGGGGGGCTCTGCTGGGGCAGAGATGGCCCATGGCATTCACCACGTCACAGTGTCCGGGCTGCCCTGGCGCCAGCAGCCAGCGGGTAACACAGCAGGCAGAAAAACAAGAGGGACAGGACAAATCCGACAGAGAGGAGTCTGAGCTCGACTCCTGGGTCTGCACAGCATCAGGAGCCTGAGGTGAGGGACTGTGCCCAACCAGGCACGGCTCCCGTCCCTCAGGCGGGGAGGTGGTGACTGCCAGCAGACCACCCTGCCTGGCTCAGATGCCCTCCTGCTCCAAAACACACGAAAAGAGACTCTTTTTCCTCTGAGGCTCAACAAAGCAGCCCTCCAGGTGCCCTTGGGGAAGAAGGACACACCAAAGGCACAATCCATAGGTGACAGGAGCAAAGCCTTTCCCTTGGCCAGTGCTCCGTGCCCCAACCCTTTGCTCAGGTCAGGAACCAAGTATTTGCTGAAATAAAAAGCAAACACAACTGCAAATGGAACTGTAGGGGAAAACTATAATGCTTAAAGCAGACACATGCTTGGAAAAATAAATATCCAACTGTGCAGCATACAGAGCACATTAACCCTTCCCAGCTGTCCGCCAGGACTTAGGGCTGCTGGGGGCATCTCCATCACCGAGCTGGGGGCATCCAGTGGTGGGAGAGCCTGGGACACAAGGCAGGAAGGACAGGGAAAGGCCCAGCCTCGCCCACAGATCTCCAAAAAACAAGCTCAGTTCTAGAAGCATCCTCACACTCAGGCATCCCTCCCTACCCGAAGGCTTGGTTTTCAGATCTACAGTACAACCACTGGTACCCAAAAATCTATACTGGGCTGGTTCCCCTGACTGCTCTGGGAGGAGATTGGTCAAGGATGGGGACACTGGGACATGATCACAGCCTGCCATCCCCTGGAAGGGGCAGAGACCCATTACTCAGTCTGGGAGGGAGCTGGATGGGGTTTTCACTACATTGCGCTCCTCCAAGGAAAGCCGCGGGGAGCGGAAGGACACACATTTGCCATGGTGCCCAGAAGCAGAAGGTTCCCAGAGGGGCAGAAAGGATTGCCAGGACGGGACAAGCGTCTGCAAGTGGCCCCTTCCAGCAGCCAAGACTTGAGGAGCCAGCACTCCACCTGTGGCTGGAGGCAATATGGCTCCTGGCTCAGGTTATGTTTTGGGTGGGAAAATAAAGGGGGAGCTCCAGTTCACACCCGAATGTGACCGGGGCCCCTTCACACACAGCCAGGACAGGCACCTCGTGTGCGGAAAGGACCAGACGGTGCTCCCGCTGGCTGCCTTCACCCCGGCACCACTCGTGCCTGCGCCCTGCCGGGGCAGGGGAGATTTATTTTAATCCTCTCGGAGCAACACAAGGAAAAGGCAGCAGTGCATGCCAGCCAGCACAGGGATTAAGGGAGGAAGTGCTCCTGAGTGGGGAAGATGGCTGCTAGCCAGAGCAGGGGGCTGCAGGGCCCACGCTCCTGCGGCGTCCCTGGGCTGCGCGGGGGGGCTGTCCCTGCTCCTCTGTGCTGGCATCCAGCTGCTCGGCACCCGGAGAGCGCCAGCCCGAGCAAACCACCACCCCTGCCTGTGCACAGCCCCAGCTTCCCTCTGCCCGGGACCTGGCATCCTCCAAGCCCGACCGCTTATCCCCGTGAGCCGTTGGGTTCACTGAACTGTTTGGGTTTAAACATTGCCGGGGAGGGAGCTGGCCCTGCCAGCGGTGAGGCAGGACACGGGGCACTAACTCAGCAATCCGGGCAGAGGAACAACGGCGAGGCAGCCGCGGAGCTCCTCGGCGTCACCTGAACTCGGACACACTCTGCTCCGTCCTCACACGAGGCCAGCGGCCACCCCAATGTCTCCTGGCCCCAGAACCCACAAAAACCACAACCAAAGCCCCCTGCAATCAAACCCTCGCGGTGCCGAGGGCCACCGCAGCGGCCCGGCGGTCACCCGCCATCGCAGGTGTCGCCGCCGTCTCACCGCACCCCCGGCACCTTCGGCACGGGCGACGAGCAGTTCGCAGAGGCGGCACAGCGCTGGGATGCGGCGGCTCGGGGAGCCCCACCAGCCCGGACACACAAAGGGAAGCACCAGCTCTGGGACGGCGTTAATTCAGCGCCTCCGTTCCCGCTGACCGCTGAACGCCCCGGCATCCCAAAACTGTAGCACAACCAAATCCAGCTCCTTCTCCATCTTTTTCTGGAAGCCGCGAGGCTCCCGCTCAGGTACTTTTTGGGAATAAGGGGCCAGGCAGCGACTCGGAAACCAGCCCCCGATCCCCGCCAGGCTCCCCCGCGGCCGGGAGGGGTTCCGGGGTCGGGATCGTGGGACGGTTCCAGCCTCGGTTCGGCCGACGGACGGGGTCGGACCCGCGCCTTCCGAACCTGCTGCCCGCCGAGCGGCTCCGGCCGCAGAGCGGCTGCACACCGGGAGCGGCCCCGGGGCCCCCGAGCCCCGCACACCGGACCGCGCCGCTCCCCCCAGACCCCTCCAAGCGGAGCCCCCCGCGCCGGTGCCGCCGTCGAGCCGCCCCGCCAGGGCAACGAGGCGCACCTGGGGGGGTTCGGCGGCGACGGAGCCCCGTCCCCCGATCGCGCCCCCGCTCCTGCCCCGCGGAGCACAAAGCGACGCCCCGCGGTCCCGGTGCCGGTGCCGCCCCCTCCGGCGGAGCGCGGCGGCCGTTACTCACCGGAGCCCCGCGGGCGGCGGCGGCGCGGTGCCGCCGCTCCCGGGAACAATGGAAGGGAGCCCCGGCCGGGGCGAGAGGCGCAGCCCCGCCGCCGCCGCGCTCACAGCGGCCGCCCCATGGCAGCCCCGGTCCGGCCCGGCCGGCGGAGGCGGCGGGAGGCGCTCCCGGAGCTCTGCCGGACGCGCTCCCGAAGGCGCGGCCGCCCCGACGCCGCCGCTGCCGCTGCCCGCCCGCCGCGTCCCGCCGAGCGCCCGCCGCCGCCGAACTGAGCCGTCCCCGCAGCGCCCCGCCGACAGCCGCGGCTCCTCCTCCGCCTTCCTCCGCCCTCCTCCTCCTCCTCAGCGGCCTGATGGGGCTTGTAGTCACAGCCGGACCGCCCCCCCATCCTGGAGACCCTGGCAGCCTCCCGGCAGTGGGATCCCCAACGTCCCCCCGGGGTTTTGCGGGCGGTGGTCGCCCCGAAGGCAGCGCAGGGATGCTGGCCATGATGCTCCCCTCCCTCTGCAGTCTTGCCCTGTTGGTCTCGCTGGCAGTGGGGAAACCTCAGGCCCCATGGGTCCAGGCTGGGGCGAGGGGACCGCCTGGACCCCCTGTTGTCCCTGTGCAGCACCCAGTCTGGAGGCAGTGGGATGCAGGCAGTGGGATGCAGGCAGCAGAGTGGGCAGAGCTCTGGGCAGCCTGGAGACCCCAGATGGTCCTTCTGCAGAGCAAGGCCCAGGACAGATGTTTAAAGGGTCGCCAGCCCCAGATCTTTCTCAGGAGCCACCACTGCTGCAGTCTCTGCCCTTCCTGACTGAGGTTTGGGGCAGGACCATGGCAGCTCTAACAGAGAGCTCCTCAGAACTCTCTGCATCCACTTCTGGCTTAGCCTCAGCTGGGACCACACTCAGTCCCCAAGCCAAAGGGCAGAGTGGGGTATTGTCACACCAGCGAGCCCAGCCTGACTTCTGTACTCCCCAGTGTGGAAGCCCAGCTCACAGAGCCCCAGTTTGGGCACTCACATGAGCTTCCTCACAGCTGGACTGGCTCGGGGTAACGTGGCTGGTGCAGGACATTCAGCCTCTGTGCAGGAAGCATTATGGGAGCAGTTGTGAGTCCAAGTCAAAGCACCCCAGGATGAAGACATCTCCAGTCGGCAGTGAAAGACCTACCGAGGCAATGTGTAAGTGATTAAGTTATAAGAGGGAAGAGGACAGGCTGAATTAGCCCTGTCAGTCACCGGTGTTAGATTTGAACCAAATGCTGGGCATCCATCCCCAGGAGCAGCCTCCTCCTGCTTCAGGCAACCGTTCAGCTCCCCATGCCAAGACCTACGGAATATTTCCTTCTCAGGATGACAGATTTGTGGACAGGGAGAAGGGGGGAAGGTAACACACCTGCTGGGATGTTCTTCTCCCAGCAAGCTGAAGATGGGGAGCATTTCAATGACGGCAGAGCCACCCCCAGCCCTAAACAAGCACAACTCACGCAATGCACATTGCACATTTAAGGCGTCATCACCTGTCCCCAGCCTTGCCTTCCTCACTGCCCAGCAGCCAGGAGCATTGAGCTGAAGGTGCCAAGGCTGATGGGGAACCCACACCTACTGGACCCAGCTATCCATGACCCCTGTTGGGCTTCTGTCCCAGACTTTCCTATGCTGGCCCCAAAACAGACCTTACAAGGCTGCACTGTAACGCCTCGTGATGATCAGGCAGCACCTCTGCAGCTGCTGGTCCTTCGGCATGGTTTTATGCATGACTGCATCAACAGGCGCAAGTTTTTGGTCCTTGATCAATAAAGATGCTTGGAAATGGCAGAAAATGGGGAAAGCTATCCCCTGCTCCTGGGAGGCTCGAGGATCTAGCTGCATCCTTGACCCCAGCATTATGTCGGGGCTCAGCACAGAAGTGACCATGAGCTGTCACCGTCTGGTGGCCTAAGTTGCACACAAGCAAGTCCTTCAGGATGGACAGGGAGAGGAATGATGTCCTGGAGCAGGTGGGGGTCTGCAAGGGCCATGGCTGCGACTGAGGAGCAGAAGAGACCACAGAGCAAACTGGAGCTCGCTGCTGGCACTTTCAGGGATGTGCAGGGGCTGGGACAGTTCCTTGGCATCAGCAGCCCATGCTGGACCCCTGCCCTTCTCCTGGACCAGGGCAGGAGGAGTGTGATGTGCAGGGCTCTTCCACATACACGTTTGCATTGGTGATGCAGAATTGGTGAGGCTTGTGAGGCCAGAGCTTGGAGAGTTTTGTCTTGGCTGAGGAGGAACAAAGCCATTTGGGGAGCAGCTTCCCTGGGACATGGCTCCCGGAGCCTGCAGCTTGCACAGCCTCCTGAAAGCCCCCCTTCCTCCCGCAGCACAGGACGGAGCACTGACAGGGGCTGTACCTGTTGGGAGGTACCTCTGCCCTCCCTCAGGACTGTGCATGTCTCAGCTGTATCCCCACATGGAGTCACACACTCACGGGCACACACGCAGCCCCTCCAGCCCCACGTGTGCCCATGTGCACACTCAGCGCTGTCAGACTTTCTGCTTCCGCCTGCCAGCCCAAGGCCATGGGGTGGCCTTCATCCCACTCCTCCTCATCTGCTGCCTCCACATGCCGGCTCCCAGCTGCGTCATCGGAAGCAGCAAAACCCACCGCAGGCGAAGCTGACCCATCCCCGCAGCTGGGAGAGCAGCCCGTCCTCCCAGGCTGGTTTCCCCATGTCTCCAGAGTGGTTCCAGTGGGAACCGGAGTGTGAAGAGCGGGCACAGAAAGGGCTGAGCCGGCAGAGGAGAGGCCCTGCACAATAGAGCGGCTCCCCCCTGACCTTGCCTTCCCCGTGAAAGATCTGCAGCTCTCCCCTCCTCCCCACTACAAAGGGGCTCCTTTCAGTCCCTAATTCTGCATTTAGAAAACAAAAGCAGATGCATCTAGTTTAGGTTTGGAGAGGGGGAGGCAAGAGCAAATGCTGAAGAACAAAGAGCTTTCCCTGACAGATCTGACTGACAAAGACTTTGTCAGCTCCATCTCTCGCTGAAAAGGCTGGAGCCCATCAGGGTGCGGGGCTCCTGGCAGGCAGCTGCTGGGCTGGCGGCTCCCAGCCCGGCCAGGCAGAGCACACGCGGGTGGGACAGGCACCAGCCCCGCCGTGCAGAGCCCAGGGTGCACATGTGCGCGCTCGTGCTCACAGGGATGCAGCCTGGTCCTGTTTGTCTCCAGGCGGGAGCCAGAGCCAAGGGCAGGCTGTGCCCGTGTCACCCTCCCTCCCAATGCCTGGGACATGACTGTTGTCTTTTCCTGCTCTCCCCTCACAGCCAGGCCGCAGGCTTTGCTCTGCACCCTGCAGAGATTCCAGGTGTGTTGTCAAACCACTTCCCATCACCTGGAAGCTCTGAGCCACAGAGGTGACCTGGCGCACTGCCCCACAGCTGGCCCTGGGATGCATGGATGGGGTTTGCTGATTCTCTTGGAGGGAGCTCCAGCCCCTCTCATGGGCCAGTCCAGCCAAGACTGATCCACCCAAATTGGCTTTTTCCTCCCTCGGTTTCATCTCAACACCATAATCTCCACCACAATCTCCCCACTACATGGCTGCTCCTCTGGGAAACAAATTCTTTAGGAGCCCCTGCCTGCCAAGCTGTCCAAACATCATCTTCCTCATGGAGCTGAGGACCTGCTCTGGGACCAGATGTGCTCAGGGCACCCACAGCTGCAGTTTGAGGAGAGCTGGCAGGAGCTGATCGAGCAAGCTCTGCCAGGAAGAGCAGAACACCAAAGCCACCCCAGCTTGCCTTCAAAGCACCCAGCCCAGCTGTTTTTGCCACTTCCTTGGCGTTAGAGTATCTCATTTTAAATCACAGTTGATAAAAGCTCTCTGCCCCTGCCCCATCACAGGGCTGAGAGTCCTGGCAGCCTCTGTGTGGGACAGGGCAGCTCCTCCTGTCCCCACACTGAGACCCCAGCATTGGGACTGACTCCTCCAGCCAGGCAGGAGCTCTACTCCCCTGCAATTATCACATGCCGAGGGGCTCATTAAGACATCACATGATATTTTATTGTCTGCAGACAGCAGTCGGGGCAGGCAATTCCACAGCAGTGCTTGCAGCCAGGCTAGCACTGCAGCATGTCCCCAGAGTGGTGTCTTTCCAGGACAGGCACCCACCTCCTCCCCAGGCAGAGGGAGAGGGGAGATGGGGCTGAAGGATGATCAGGGCTCTGCATGCCCTCAGGCACTCCTGGCACAAAGATGAAGCCTTCCCCACACGGCCAGGTAAAGGGCTGAGCCATCCATCCCAGAAACTTGCTGCCTGAGAGTCCTGCCAGGCTCAGCTCACTGCCCTGGGCAGTGCAGGCAGGCAGGAGTTCACTGATGATCCATTGAAGAGAGAACAAGAGCCCAAGGGGAGGCTCTGATTTGCTGCGAGGTGAGCAGGTGCCCTTGGAAGTGCAGCAGGGATCATCCTCATCGTTGAGGAAGATTATTCACTGCAGTGTATCTCCTGTACTGGGAGAGCTTGACTTCTGCCCCCAATTGATTTGCAGAGGGAAATTAATTATGTTTGTTTGACATTGCCCCTCTGGCACTGAGGCTGAGCTGCTGTATGAATGTCATTCTGTTCCAGCCCAGCTTGCTCACGGGGCTGGGATGTTTAATAAGCTGTCCCAGGGGACCTCCAGCTCTTCCCATCGGTTGCGCTGATGCTCGACATGTGCCGAGGCTGCTCAGGCTCCATGGGAATGCCTGAATACCCAGACAAGTTCAGAGACCTGGGGATGGAGCAGCTCATCCCTGAGTTTGCTGCCTGGGAGTTGGAAGAACGACAGCCTCTCTGGTGGCCAGATGCTGCCCTGGTGACATCAGGACACCCCGGTGGCTGCCCAGGACAGCCACTGTCTCTAGAGCCAGGGCAGGGCCAGGACACTGCCCATCCTGTCCCCACAGCTCTCCACCCTGAGAAATCCTCCTGCTATCTTTGGATTGGCCCCAAAAGATCTGCAGGGGCAGATAAAGGTGCTGAAGTCCATCAGAGCAACAACAGCCTCCTCCTCAGGCTGTTATCTTCTCAGGGGAAGGACACTCCAGATAAGAAATGTCAGTAATTTACGGCATTTGTAGTGATACAGGCACAAGACAAATCACTCAGGGGATCTCCTCAGATGAGGACTCTACTTCATCCCCTTGTCGCACCCCTTCAGCAGCACACAAACATGGTCCCTCTGCCTTCTGGGAACCAGGGGCACGGGCACTGCTCCCTGGAACTGGTGGATTCCCTGTGAGTCCAGAGGAAGAACAGCCCGAGCTGATGCAGAGATCTGTGCGGACATGAGATTTGCTTCTCTCACTCCTGTGTGGGCCGGGGCTGAGAACGGTGCTGGCAGCTCTTCCTCCCAGGGCCAGATGCATTTCACCTTCTTGTTGCTGCAAAGATTCTTCACTTGGATAATCTGCTAATGGCATTTTCTGCGTGCTATCATCTGGAAGCCCAACAGCAGCTCCTTCCAGTGGGAGAAGGGCTGTCATTATGTGTCATTACCCATAGGCCATGATTCCTTCCCCACTAACTCGAGCTGTTTTTTTCTTTCAAGTACTACTTGGATAGTTACAGGGAAAAAAGCCACAGCTGGGGACAAAGCAGCTAGGATGAAGACTTTCCCCTGCGAAAGTATAAAGTGAAAGCAATGCAAAACAAACTCAAGCAGGTTTAGCACCTGGAAGGAAGCAGCTGGGTCCTTGTGCTCTTCCCAGGCTCTGATGAGTGAGGGATCCAGTGGATCCCATCCCTAGAGCTGCCCTGCAATGCTCAGCATAAGGTTAGGAAGCAGAGAGGTCAGAGCAGGAAGGAGGGGTGGCTGTGGCTGTGTGGTGTAACTATCCTGCCTCCCCATCTTCCTCTGCCTCATCCAGAGCCTTGGATCCCCTGGATTTGGAAGTGAGGCGTTTGGTGCAGGACTCTCCCCATTGCCATTCGTGGGAAGAAGGAGGAGTTTTAGAAGTTCTTGCACCCTGAAGGACATGACACAGAGGGCAGGAAGAGCTGGGCATGGTTTGTGGCAGCTGCAGGCAGTGAGATGCAGGGAGCAGCTCCTGCCCGGTGGACTCAGGGCCAAGACCTCATTGTATCGTGGAATCATTAAGTTGAAAAAGAGCATTAAGGTCTTTGAGTCCTGGTGTCCACAGCCCCTTCCAGAGGAGCTCCCTGGGCACATCTGGATGCTTTGGTAGCCAGTTTTCCCTGGGCTCCCAGCACAGTCCCAGTTGCCTTTAACTCAAGGAGTTTTCTCCCAGTTCTTGGGCTGTTTCCTGTCTAGACAGCCCTGGAGGAGCCACTGTATTTATAGAGCAGGGCAGAGAGCTGTGCCCGCTCGCTCTGCCAAACCCACATGAGCCTGATGCTGCTGGCGAGGCCGGACGAAGATGCCTCCCACACGTTGGAAACAGGAGGAGGAGGAAGGCAGAGGAAACCACAGACAGACCCTAAACTCTCTCACCCCTCCAGATTGTAAATGGCTCCTCTCACCATCTGGGACTGCTGGGATGCTCTTCCCCTTTCCCTTATTCTCAAACAACCAATTTTCTCCTGCGTTACCCAGGTTCCTGCAGCATCCCCAGGTGGGCAGGGGGTGCGACTCAGTGCCAGGAAAAGAATGACTTTGCAGGGCACTTCCAGGTAAAGGTGACTCAGTCACCAGCTCTCCCCAGGGTCTTATCCTGCCCAGCAGTTCAGGAGCAGGTGACTGGTGTATATATAGAGCAAGAGCTGCACAAGTGCATAACAGCTCTTTAAATTTGACTCATTGATTAATTCATTTGGGCTTAATTTGCCGAGGAGGAGCATCCTCTGGTACTTTCACCTGCCAGTGTTTGACTTTATTCGCCCTTCCCTTGGCTCCTGAGCTGTGGTTGCAAAGGAGGCTTTAGAACCTCTTTTAGCTGATGCTAGAGGACACAGAGCACAACCTGGCTCCGAGGATGGCCCTGGCAGAGGTTCCTGGCTCTCAGGGAGCTGTTGCAGGGGGGTTTGCTGCCCAAAGGGTGAGAGCTCCTGTTCCCTCTCTGAGCACTGAGAGGGAAGTCCCACTCAGACGTGGGACACGCGAAGCCCCTTCAGCATTCCCAGCCTTTCCCAGCCTCTGCACTGCAGCCCTAGGGGCTCTGAGCATGGGGAATGAGAAGAACAGAAGCCAAACTGGGTTTCCAGGAAGCTTCCCCGTGATGGATTTATAGACACGGTGCCCTTTTCACAGGAGTTCATGCTGAAAACAAGCTGCAGATGCTCTCCTTGGGGTCTCCAGCAATGAGTTCAGATTTACTGCTGCTGCCTCACATCTGCACTCTGGGCCGGGGGTCGGTGGCTGCGCCCACCCCTCCCAGTGTTGCAGCTACTGGGGACAGTGCCATGGAGCTGAGCTCCAGCTGATGACACTGCCCAGGGCAGCTGCCATGTCTGTCACCCTCCTGGCAGCCCTGTCCCCATGCTGGGAGTGTGACCAGCTGCCACCAAGTCTGAGCACCGTTGCGGAGCCAAGCCCCATGCCCAGCCGGGGGCAGAGGTTTTCTCTGTTATTCCTGAGAGACCCCAAGCTCAGGTGACTGCAGGGAGAGTGCTCTGGGCGGCTGCAGAGTCGGATTCGGTGTGGGGCATGGGGTGATGGCTCGGCAGCGTGGGGTTAGCAGTTAGACTTGATGATCCTAAGGGTATTTTCCAGCCTAAATGATTCCTTGAGCCTATGAATTCCCCAGGAAGCTCAGTGGCTAAGCTTGTGCGGCCGTGGGGGAGGCAGGTGATGCTCCAGCCTCTCGGAATGCGAAGTGCGCTGTCACAAAGGCTGAGTGACACCAGGGGTGACCCTGCCGCCGGAGCTGTCAGCCCAGCCGCTGACCCACTGCAGTCCTGCCCTGGCAGCGCCACGAGCTCCAGACATGGTGACCCCTGGCTCGGAACCAAAGGGAAATTCGTGCCAAATAATCATGCAAATCTCTCGCCCAGGAGCCCGAGGGTGGTGCCCGCTCGATGGGCTCGCTCTGGCTGGCAAAGTGGCTGGGCAGAACAATCCCTACCCTCCAGCTGGGCAATTCCCAGCCTGGAGATGCAGCACTGCCTGCTCTGTGGCCCTCCCTGCCCCGCTCTGTCCCTCCTTGGCCCTGGGGCTCGCAGGATTTTGGGTGGTTCCGGAGGCCGGGAGCTCCACAGGTGTGTGTGGACTCCAATGCTTGGAAGCTCTTCCCTGAAGTGTCTGGGGAGAAGTTTCATCCCAACCCAGCACTTCTCCTGCCATGCAGGGAGCATCTGCAGCCCCAGGACATGCTGAGCCGCTGGCGACTCCCAGAAATTCTCCAGAACTGCTGTTTTGTCCTGTGGTGGCCAGAGGAGCCACTGAAAGGGTCCCTGGTGCATGCCAAGTGCTGGGGTAGGGCTTGCAGAGTCTCCTGCTTGCCCTGTCAGAGCTCCAGCACCGCCAGCACATCCAGCAGGCTCCAAGGCTGGATAAGGTAGGGAAGACCTCGAGGCTGGGGCAGGAGCATCCTGCCTGCCCTGCCTGTGTGTGGAGCTGTCAGCGCACTGGGCAAACTAAGGAGATGAGCTCTGGGATTGGAACCGGTGTGAAAAGTGACTCCCATTTTGAATGGTTAAAGCTGCTTTTCTCTCCTGTGCTCCAGGATTGCAGAAGCAGATTCAAGGTTTAATCCCTTCCGCCTGATCCTGCTCGTTAGACATAATGTAATTAACAGGCGAGGAGCTGCAAAGCTGTTTGTGCTCCAGGGTCACATTGCAGAACAACAGGGCACCAACTGCCGCCGGTGCAGGGCAGGCAGCGCAGGAATTCGGGGGGCTTGGTGCGTGTGGAGGGCTCCACGCGGGGGCACGTGGCATGAGGGGAGGGACCCTGGGGCTGACAGATGGCACAGAGAGCCACCTGAGAGCCCGAAGGCATTGTCCCCCATGCCCTGCCTCTTGGCGTACGGCCACCAGGCTGGACCACCAACCCCTCCTGGGTCTGGGCTGGGGGTCCCAGCACCAAGAACCCCTTGAGGGGATGCAGTGACCGCTGCCCCCAACAAAACACGGGGGAAAGGTCTGGGCTGGGCAGGGAGCCCCCGGGCTGCCCCCGTCACACTGGCCCCTCCCCACCTGTCACACTCCAGCTCTGCGGCCCTGCTGGAATAAAAGGCCCCATTTATTTGAGTTGTGCTAAATAAGTCAGCACAGCCTCGCTGGCCTGGCTGAAGACACCGCTGGCTGTCCTCGGGAATGTCCCGGGGTGCCAGCTCCAAAGGCAGCTGTGGTGGGCCTTAGATCTTTATGGCCAGTAAAGGGGTCCATGGCTAATTTATGCCCCTCCTATAATTTACAGCCTCTTTACAGCTGCTGTAAAATGACCTATAAATCACAGGCAACATCATAGGGTAGGGACAAAGCCCCAGCATCGTCACCTGCCAGTTGGCCGAGCAGGCGGTGGGGTGGAGCCCACGGCAGGTACAACATCCCAGCCGGGCACTGGGAGCACTGGGAGCACTGGGCAGGGCTTGTCAGCTGCAGCCCGCTTGGGACCCTGGCTGTGGCACTCAGCATTGCCACTCCTTGTCCTTGATTCTCAGCTGCATGGGGGTCCCTATCACTGCCTCCGCCGGCTGGGACTCCTCTCAGGATGGGGTCCCTGGCACAGGGACAGCTGAGGCAGTGTCCAGGGTCACTTGGGGCATCGTGGGGCCAATGGCACTGAAGGGAAGCTCGGTGGCTTCACACAGAGGTGCTGGCAGAAACTCTTGCTCGCGGTGCCCTCAGGAAGGGCTGACTCAATCCCTTGTGGGGAGGAAGCGCAAACCCCCGGAGCCGCGGCATCTGCGCTGGCAGGAGGTGGTTTGTGCTTGGGCTGGACCGGAGCCTCCGGACTCACTCTGCTTCTTCCCACACGGCACAGCCAGGGCTTGTGTTGTGCAAATTCCCGGGGCGAATGCGGGGGGAGCTCAGCTGGTGGGGAGTGGGGTCTGGCACAGTCCTGTCCCTGTGCCCAGGTGTGAGAGCAGAGCAGGGGCTGCTGTGGCACCTCCATCCTGGCATCAGCACTCACTAACACCGAGCAGTCTCTGTGTCGGTGCTCTGGGGTGCTGTGGCACCTCCATCCTGGCATCAGCACTTATTAACACCGAGCATTCTCTGTGTCAGTGCTCTGGGCTGCTGTGGCACTCCTGTCCTGGCATCAGCACTCACTAACACCGAGCACTCTCTGTTTTGGTGCTCTGGGCTGCTATGGCACCCCGATCCTGGCATCAGCACTCACTAACACCAAGCAGTCTCTGTGTCAGTGCTGTGGGCTGCTGTGGCACCCTGATCCTGGCATCAGCACTCACTAACACCGAGCAGTCTCTGTGTCGGTGCTCTGGGCTGCTGTGGCACTCCTGTCCTGGCATCAGCACTCACTAACACCGAGCATTCTCTGTTTTGGTGCTCTGGGCTGCTGTGGCACCCCGACCCTGGCATCAGCACTTATTAACACTGAGCATTCTCTGTGTCAGTGCTCTGGGCTGCTGTGGCACCTCCATCCTGGCATCAGCACTCACTAACACCGAGCAGTCTCTGTTCAGTGCTGTGGGGTGCTGCTGTGCCCCTCAGGGGATCCCATAGCATGCGGGGGGAGTGGAGCTGGGGCAGGGGGTTAGCCACAGCTCCACAGAGCCAGACTTGGCCACTCCACCCCACTGCCAGTGGTTATTCGAACTCTCCCAAGCCCCATGTGCACTCCAGGGTGATGGGTCCATGGCCCTGGCATGCAGCCAACAGGCTGGGGCCACGTCCTCGGCTTGCACCTGTGTCCCATTCCTAAAAACCAGGCTTGGCTCTGCTCCTCCTAGCTCAGGCTTTAAATAGTGACCTGCTCACTGCGTTTCTGTACATATTTATATTTATGTGCACCAATTACAAACTAAAGCAGTGTGCAGGAAAACACGGTGGGTATTTTAGGTGACCAATGTTCTAGAGGGACAATGGCCCAAGTTTCCATCTGGTGTGACAACTTGGAGGTACCTGGCTGCTGTCTGGTGGTGTTGGACCCCGGGCTGAATAAAGATGCAGAGGATGGGGGTTCCTCCCAATTCTGGGAAGACCAGGGTCCTGCAGTGCTGGTGGCTGGAGGGACTGTGGGAGTGGCAGAAGGACCTGGGAGGACTGGGGGGATGGAATTAAAGCAGTGACAGCGCTGCCACCAAGGGCCACCAAGCGGCTCAGGCTCCGCAGGGATGTCCTGCCCGGCACAGGCACTCGGCCCCTGCGAGCTCTGTGCTGAATCCCGTGGGGCTCTGGCGGCAGTGCCAAAACCAGAGGCAGTGGTAAGAGGGGAGCGGTTTGGCTCTCGATTGCCAGACCACGAAAATATGAGGCGGGCAGGAGGGGACTGCCCAGGGACACGTCCGGTGCTCTCCAGCCGCAGCGGGACACAGTGGGGAGGAGCAGGCTGGGGCCAGGGCTGCTGGAGCGAGGATGCTGGGAGGCATCTGGGGCTGGGCCACGGAGAACATTTCTGAAATGTTTTAGGTTATTCTGGTTAAAAAACAACAAACCAGAAAGTGAAATTTTATCTGTGAGGGAGAATGTGAAGTTTCAGTAAAAAATCTGCAGATGTTCTGTGTGGGTTTGTTTTGACCCACGGGCCAGATCTGTGTGGGAACATCCCAGTGCCTTCTCACTGCTGCTGCTGCTGTGCCTCATCCTGCTGAGATGGGACCTGCTGGTGCAGGAGCAACCTGCCACCCCTCTCCTCTTCCCACTCCACTCAGGCCCTGGCCTCCTCTAGGTTGGCTTTTTTTTTAAATCTGAGTGCTTTGCTTTTTCCTTTGTTAAGACAAAGGCTCCAGTAGTGCAAGCTCGTCCCTGCAGCTGCCTGGGCACCTGGGGAGCTGCTCTTGGCTCCAGACGCTGGCAGCTCCAGGAGAGGGAAGCAGCCAAAGCCATTCCTGGCACAGCTGCCCAGGCAGTGGTGCTGCAGCAGGGACTGGATGTGCTGCACAGCTACCGATGGCTGTGAGGCACGGGGTGAACCAGCCCTGCCCCATGGCACACAGCAGTGCCTCTGCTGGGAGCCCTGGCATGGCGTGACCATCGTGAGGAGCCCAGGGCTTAGTGTTTGGGCTTGGGATCAAACCCAGTTTGTCCACTGCTGTGTCCCAGCCTCGTGGAGCTGGAACTGGGGCTGCACTAAGCTGGAATCTGGCATGAGGTGCTGGGCAGCATCACACGGTGCCACCTTCCCTCCCACCAGTGCCTGCAGCTGGACCCTCCAGGGGTTCCACGGGCAGGACGGGGCCCCTCTGCCTTGATTTGCCCCCAGGAGGAGGAAGTGTGCGCAGGGCGTTCCTGCAGGGATGTGCTTCCAGAGCAAAGCTCCTAATTAGAAGGGCCACCCCGCACTGTAATTTAAGATGAACTCAACAGACATGTGTAATTTGTGGCTGGGAACAGATTTAACCTGCAGGATGGGTGCCAGAACCTGCCAGCGAGTTGTGGGCACGATGTCACTTGCCTGCGGAGCGGAGGGGCAGCCTGGGCTCGTGGGCTGGCACCGGCAGCTGTGGGGATCCACAACCCCGGGGTGCAGCTCAGGGCTCCCCCAAACCCTGAGCGAGGCAAGGGATGCCCCAGAGTAGCTGTGCTGTGCTGGCTCAGCCTCCCTGGGATTCTCCAGGGTTCCGGGGAGGCACCGGGCGTGTCAGCTGTGCTGGGGGAGGTCCTGCCCCTCGCCTTCCTGCTCTGGTCTGAAATAGAAAAGGGAAAGAGGGATATAAAGGGAAAGTGATGTCACAAAAGTTGCAGGAGGGACAGAGGGAAAATCAACAGGCATGTTATTGGAAGCGAAAGCCATCCAAAGTTTTCTGAGCAGCTCTTGCCAGCAGCGCTGGCTGCAGTGGGGACCACTCTGCAGCCCGGCACTCCAGAGGCTGCTCACGTATTCCCTGGGCTGCTCACATCACTTGCCACTGTTTGGCCTTTTCTGATGAATTATTGAGCAGTGATGCTGTGTCGCTGTGACACCTCAGTACCTGCTGTGCCTCTGGCAGCTGGGAGCTGATGGGCTGCCTTGTCCTGATCTCTGGACCAGAAGGTTGTGGGTTCCAACAGCAGAACCTGTTTTCCCTTCTCTGCTTTGTCTCACCAGCAGACAGCTGAAAACACTCTGTTTTCCCTGGAGCATGACCCACACTTCTGGGAACTTGTCCATCTCCCAGGTGAAGCTCTCTGTGTTTTGCAAAGCATTGGCAGAACTCTTTGGAGCGTGGCAGGGCAGGGATGTGTGGATCCATCCCAGGAAAGGGCTGGCATAACCAAGCATTGTCCATGGCGTGGGGCTGCCTGCACTGCTCCAGGAGAGCTTTCATCCCCTGGGAGGAGGCAGGGGGTCCTGCAGGACCCTGCGCTCTGCGGCGCTGGCAGGATGGGATGTATCCAGCCAGGCTCGCTAGACTGCTCCTAATGGGATCATCTCTGGCTAATGCACAGGGCACTCCGAGACAGGCATCATCCCTGTGCTTACCAACTCATTAAAACGGAAAAGGGAAATGAAGAATGAAGAGCGGAGTTTGTGGGGAGGAAGGAGCCCAGGGGAGGGGGGATGCTGTGCTCTGTCTGCAGGAGCCTCCGGATCAGCAGCCTCAGCACTAACTCAAACCTGGGCTGTTTTCACTCCTGTAAGTGCAAACTAATGCATTATTTACAAGACATGAGTAAAGCATCCAGGGAAGCACTCCAGAGCAGCTCTCTCCTTAAATACAGGAAATTCTTTGAAAACACTTAAAGTCTGTGGATTCACAGATTTGAAGACCAGAAACATCACGAGGTCAGTGTGCCTGAGCCTGGCTGATGAGTCGCCTGCAGCTCCCCCAACACCCAGAGACGGAGTTACTGCTCTCTCTCCCTCCTCCCCTCCTCATCCTCGCTCTCACAGGCATGCGCTGGTCCCCAGGCAACCCCCAAGTGCTCCTGGCTGCCGGCTCTGGCTGTGCCGTCTATTTGTGGCATGATTGAAGAGCTCTCCAGTGCCTAGCATTTGCTGCCCACGGAGGCACTTACTCACTGCAATCAGGGAGGCACTTCAGCTCGTTTTGATTAGCTGAACAGGCCGTGCTCTGCGCGGCTGCGGAATGGGGCCCTGCCTGGCTCATCAGGCTGCAGGCAGCACCCTGTGGAGATGCAGAGTCCCATGGAGATGCTTCTCAGTGCCCCATGGAGATGCCCCGGATCCAGTGACGTGTCTCCCGCTCCCACTGCCCAGCAGGAGGATGCTGTTGGGTGCTGGAGGGGCCCTTGCCTGTGCTGCAGCTCCCTGGCCAGGCAGGGAGGAGTTTCTCAGCTCCCAGTCTTGGTTGGGATGCTCTGAGAGCCCTCAGCCCCAGGACACTGCAGAGCAGCCAGACCTCCTTCTGTGAGCCAAGCCCTGCAGGTAACAGAGCCATTGCTGGGCAGAGGATGGGCTCAAGGGTTCAATTAGAGCACAGATATTGCACCTCGCTGCCATGGTGCTGACTCCCAGAATCTGTGTGCTCAGAGAACCCCTCCCCAGGAGCTGGCAGCTGTGTGCCTCCCCAGCAATCCTCTTCAGCAGACTTTGTGACGGTGTCACAGTGTGGGGCTGGCGGCAACCAGCAGCCACAGGTTTCTCCAAACCAAAAGCACGAAAAAAGCAGGAAAGGTTTAAACCCTCCCCTCGGAACAAGCACAGGCCTCCGGGTGCCACTGAGACACGTTACCTATAAATCAGGGTGATTAGTGGGTTCATAAAGCCGTGGAGCATCGATCCAGGCGGGAGCACTCAGCCAGCACTCCAGGCAGCCGACCCATGAAGAAGGCTAATGGGCACGGATGTATTTGCAGGAACATCCGATGAGATTGTTGCTGTGGGGTTTTTGCTTTTCCAGGATTGTAAAATCAATTGCCCTGACCTGATGTCCTCATCCCAGGGTCCTGCACCGCTCGCTCTGGCCCCACAGGGCTCTATCCTGACAGTGCTGTGGAAGATGATTTTGGGAATATGATAGAGAAATGGCTGCCTCACGCCAAGAAATGAAAAATTTTTATAAAACCTCCTGCCTGTTCTGCCCATGTGATGAGAGTCTTTCCCCCATCCCCACTGGAAACATCAATGGGGCAGGTTTTTTGGTGGGGGGGCAGGGGTGTGCAGCCTCCTCACTCTTCAGCACCATCTTGGGAGCCACGACTGAGCCCTGCCAAAGCTGGGATTGATGCTCTGACCCTTTGGTGAGCACAGAGCACATTACCTCCTTTCCTGAGGCCTAATTAGAGTCTGAAATCAAAAGTATATTTCCTCTCACTCAATGGAGCTGTGAGAAATCGGAAAAAGAGCTTTTTGGTTAAAATGCCCGGGTGAGTGATGACCACAGCCCTGAGCTGTGGTGGCACAGCCTGCAGAGCCTTGGCCCTGGAGTTTTTAAAAAAGGTTTTCATGCCAACAGTGTTCAGGCATCTAAATAAGATGCAGGATTCCCAGCAGGATCCGGGCTGCTGCTGTTTGGAGTTGGAAGGAAACAGGGAAATTCTCTGGAGCTCTTGATGGGAACGGCTGTGTGCTAATGGTGCACTGGAAACCTGAGCCCACCCGACCAGGAATTTGCTGGCAATAGCATAAAACAAAGGCTCTGTCCTGGGAAGTCAAAATGCCGGCAGAATTATGGAGATGAATACTTCAGCTTGTCTTCAAGAGAGACACTTCGCAGCCACCGGCCCAGTGGTTTATGCAAAGGCCATGCAAATGAGGCTGATAAATATGTAGTAGGACAGAAAGGCGACAAAAGGTGGCTGTGCGAGGCTGCAAGTGACTCTTGCACATGACCCGGCCCGGGGGGCTCATCTTGGCGTCCGGAGCCACCCTGACACACAGCCTGGGCTCTGCAGGACCCTCTCCGCTCCCCAGAGCATCTCCCAGGGCTGCAGGAGGGGACGAGAGCAGCCGCAGGGCTGATCTGTGCTCGGGTCCCTTCCCCAGCATCCCTCCCCGCAGCCACCGCTGCCGAACCTGTCGGGTTTTGCTGCAGGTGAACCGCGCTGCTCGGAACCTTCTCCCGAGCTCCGCCTGCACAGAAAAATGTCTGTGAAACCCAGCGGGGGCGGAGGGAAAAATCCCGAACAACAAGTGGATGCTGCCAGAGGATGCAGCAGCCGGCTCGGAGCAGAAATGCCTCCCCGGCACGGAGGGCTGGCGTGGAGAGCCCGACTGCTGCCACCAGCCAGGGACTTCTTGGCTGCGCAGGTCCGCGGGGAGCGATCTTTCGGCAGCCACGGAGCCGTCAGGAGGAAACCCTCTGCCAGCTGAGCCAAGCACTGCCCGGCTGCCTTCTTTATGCTTTCCAGTAATCTGTTAAAATAACTGGAATAAATCAATAACTGCATGCTTGATCTCCCCCTCCTGCCAAGGAGCCCTTTGGAAGGGCTGTGGAGGGGAAGGGCTGCGGGGAAGGGCTGGGGGAGCTTTGGCAGAGCCCTGCCGGTGTCCCTTGTCCCTGGCAGAGCCCTGCCGGTGTCCCTGTCCCTGGCAGAGCCCTGCCGGTGTCCCTGTCCCTAGCAGAGCCCTGCCGGTGTCCCTTGTCCCTAGCAGAGCCCTGCCGGTGTCCCTTGTCCCTAGCAGAGCCCTGTCGGTGTCCCTGTCCCTGGCAGAGCCCTGCCGGTGTCCCTGTCCCTGGCAGAGCCCTGCCGGTGTCCCTGTCCCTAGCAGAGCCCTGCCGGTGTCCCTTGTCCCTGGCAGAGCCCTGCCGGTGTCCCTGTCCCTGGCAGAGCCCTGCCGGTGTCCCTGTCCCTGGCAGAGCCCTGCCGGTGTCCCTGCTGCTCGCAGAGCCCTGCCGGTGTCCCTGTCCCTAGCAGAGCCCTGCCGGTGTCCCTGTCCCTGGCCAGCCCCATCTCCCGGAGGGATCGTGCGCTTCCCTCCGCCCGTGCAGCGCTGTCTGTCCTCCTGCTCTCACCCACGTTCGGAAGGGGCTTTTGTTCCATTTGCCCGGCTTCGTTTCGCCGGCTTTGTTTTTCTTGCAGAGCCAGAGTTCGTGATTTCTGCTGAATTCAGCTGCCGGGGAACAGCGTGTGTTTGCATAAGTTATCGCCGCCCAGCCTCACACCCGGAGGGCTCAGGAAAGCTTCAGCTCAAAGCAGCCCCTGTTCCTACAGATGCCAGAGAAAACACTGCTCCCTCGTCGGGGAGTGATGGTGTTAGCAGGTTCTGCTGCTCATAAATCAGAATTTCCCTAGAAATCACCCGTGCGGTGCTTGGCCTCCATCCCCCCGGGCCAGCGGTGGGGTGGGGAGGCGCTGAGCCCCCTCCGCGTATGCAGAGGGTGTTGGTGCAAGGGTGGCACCTCGGCCCTATCCCAGCGCTTCAGGGCTCTCTGGTGATGCCGTGGCTTCCCTCTGTGGATCCCTGTGACTCCTGCAGACAGGGATTTGCTCGTGATTCAGGGGACGAAGCTCCAGCAGCAGCAGCAGCCTGCACCCTGCCAGCGCCCCAGATTTTGTCCTCGCTCTCCGCTCGCCCTTCTCTTGCTCAGAATTTGTTTAAAAGCGCGTGGCCCAGGGGCAGCCCTCAGACATCTCCTCTCCCTCCCGCACCGGTGTCATTTTCCCTGCGACGCTTCCTCCCCATAATTCACGGCTGGATCCCGGGTTTTGACACTCCGATCACTCCAGTTAGGAATTCTCCAGCATTATTATGCAGATGAGCTTATGAAAGCCTCAGAGTGCTTCTTGTCTGTGCAGCGAGGGGGGCAAAAACAAAGCAGTGTTTATTCCTCGGGTGTGGGAGGAATGCCAAGTGGCATCGCTGGGCTGAGCATCGTCTGCCCAGGACCAGAGATGGGGCTGCCGCCACCCCCAGACTGCTGCAAGGGGGAAACCACCTTTTTCCTGCTGTTTTGCTCTTGAAAACGACATTTCAGCATGCCATCTGAGTTTGGTTATTCTTATATGGGTTTGAGGCTTTGGGGAGGGGTTTGAGTTGCAGCACAGCTGGCCCTAGCCCCCCACACCAGGTGTCTGCAGGCAGGGAGAGGGGAGGCAGCAGGAATTGAGTCTGGAGGGGTCTGGGGGAGATGAGGATGGAGGTGATCATGCCTATTTTCTCCTCACCGCTATGTCCCTGACTGCGTTTCCATGGAACACCTTGAGTGCTGATAAATAAAGGATATCTCTGCTTCCTGCAGGTGCAGGAGCTGTGGCAGCACAGGAGAAGGAGCAGCGCTGACAG
Organism: Acanthornis magna; assembly: GCA_036785705.1. Classification (NCBI taxonomy): domain Eukaryota; kingdom Metazoa; phylum Chordata; class Aves; order Passeriformes; family Acanthizidae; genus Acanthornis; species Acanthornis magna. The sequence continues at coordinate 513,748 of JAWUZG010000431.1, read as the reverse complement.
ATCTCGCCTGAAGACGGATAGGACAGCTGGGCACTTCATCCAGGGAAGATGGAAGAAGTGAAGGATGTGTTAAATGGCAATAACCCCTCGATGAAGTATTTCCCCCTGTCAGGCACCAGTAAATGATGGCTGTTGTACCCAGCCTTGATTGTTTCATGTCTGCTTGCAGCCTCCATTAGAAATCACCCATGCTCTCTAATCTCGCTCCCCTGCCCATATATTACCTGTGGGGTCGATGTTCTACGCAAATGCCTTATAATGAAATTATAAGCAGAAGGAAATCACTTTTTAATAGAAATCCTATTGGACAACATGCCCTGCCAGAATCGCATTACAGGGCAGTCGTGGGGGGGAGAGGGGTGGCACTTTTTCTCATATTGGGTTGGAAAAAAAATCAGCCGTGGTTGAGGGGAATTTCCTTGAGCCTGCAGCAATGTGCCTGGAGCCATAATCGAAGCTGCTCCAGTTTTTGGGGGCACAGCATCTCTGTCAAGACAATCCCACCAGCAGCATAGCATCCTGCCAGGATGGTCCTTCTGGTGGCACAGTATCTCTGCCAGGATGGTCCTGGGCTGGGCGGGTGAAATTCCACTTTCGAGGGTTTTTGCTCTGTGCAGACTCCAGATCATTTTCGTGGAAAGTTTTGCTGTGACGCCACATTCTCCTAGAGCCAACCTGTGTCTATTTCCCAATTTTCCAGAAAAAAATCGGGACATTTCTCAAGTAGAGCAAGGCCCATTTCCAAGGAATATGGGCTAGGCTTTGGCCTGGTTTCCAAGAAAAAGGGGATTTTTGCCTCAAAAACATGCCAAAAGACTACTTTTTCAAGGCTTTTTCTTCTGCATAAAGATTGCACTTTCATTGAAATTGAAGGAGGAAGGGAATGAAAATCCTCATGCAAAGCTCCTGGAAAGAGGAGCTGCAGCGTGGGGGGCTCATCCTCGCACACCCAGAGCCCCTCTGCGCTGGCTCCAGCTCACTGCTCCAGAGCAGAGGCATGGGGTGCCTTTGCCGGACCACGGAGCATGGGAACGGAGAAGAAGCCACCCAGGCCCTGAGACTCCAAATTTTTCTCAGCTCTGCCCTTGACCTTGTGCTCGGAGCGGAGCTCATGGGCATGGCTGAGCCCATCCTGCTCGGCCGTCCCCTCCACGCCAGCGCCCCGAGCCCACGCCACCGTCAGCGTCAATAATTAGATCCATCTCTGCTCCAGCAGGAACTTTCTCAGCCCACATAATCGAATCACCCTTGAGGTGCAGGAGACGTCATGGCCGTTGCCATGGTCCTGGGCAGGGATGAAGGCTGGAAGAGAAGCAGAGGGGCAGGAGGGGACAGTGAGCACAGGCAGGGACCTGCGTCCCAGCAGAACCAGCAATGGAGCATTAACTGCAGTGGAAATTGTGGTGATCGGATGGGAATGCATGGTGCAGTGCAGGAGGGAAAGAAGGAACGTGGGGGATCCACTGTATTTACACAAAAAACTTGTGTTTTGTAGAAGCTTTAAATTATTTTTCCACAGCAGTGTCAGAAATAAAGGCAGTGCTCCCTATCCACTGCCATGGACCACAGCACCTCCTCGTCTCAGGGCACTCTGGGCTGCACTAAGGCCAGTCCCCATCACCGCCCCATCCTTCCCTGCCCCGTGTCCCCTTCCTGAGGGATGTGGGGAGCAAGAGGCCAAGGAGAGAGAGCCAAGGCTCGCCTGGGTAGGGGAGCCCTGCCCCAGTGCCGCCTGTGTGTGGCCTTTACAGCCCGTGACCAATGGCCCTGCTCAGCCCGTGCCGGCACCGGCAGCCGCGGGCTTTCATCCCAGGCAGGAATGCCAATTAAACTTTGACTTTCTCGGTGTCACTTACCCCAGAGCTCAACTCTAACCCTGTGCCTTTCATATCGAAAATCGAGCCGTGCCACGCCTGTTAACATCTGCACAGATGTTTGTGGAGGGAGAGGAAGGATCCAGCCCTGGAGCGACCTTGCTCGTGCCACTCCTCTCTGCGCAGTCCCACCAGTGTTTGCCGAGGGTGTGGGTGAGCACCCAGACGCAGGCGGGAGCTGCAGCAGCTGACACTGGGTGTCACATGTGACATCCCATCAGTTTTGGGCTGAGCTGCTCTGCCCAGCACTTGCACTGTTTTAATGTGACCTTGGTGCAACGGTGGGAGCAGAGGCCCCGTTAGGAGCACTGCAGGCTCTGCTGAGCGAGGTGATGGTTATCAGAGTGCATTACTGGGTTTCCATAGGGGAAGAGGAATTCCCAGGGATGTCCATGTCCCTGTGGAGTTCTGGGCTTGCCTTGTGCATCCTTTGGCTGAAGGGTGCCAGGCACAAGAAGGGCTGCCATGGGGACTCTCATGGAATTCCTACATCCTCGCACCTCTCATGCCTCTGTCTCTCGAATCTTAGCGGAGCAGATGCTGTGTGCATGGCCACAGGCAGAAACTCTCTGGCTGGATTTGCAGCCTCAGTTCAATGAACCACCTGAGCCCCGTTCTCTCTGCTGGCAGCAGCCTTGCACTTTAATTAATCATCTCACTCTATCTGCAGGGAGGACGCGCTCGCCGCGGTGCCTGGCTGCAGCAGGAGCCCTGTTGGTTTTATGGCCAGCCTGAGCGCAGGGCACACGCTGCTCCTGCCACGTGCAGGCACCAGGGAGCGAAGGAAATGGGGTGGGAAGGGTCTGGGGGGACCCCACTGCCCCTGTGCCCCACAGCCCCATACCTGCTGGCTGCGGAACTTTCCATGACAAAGAAGGTTTTCAGGGCAAAAGCGAGGAGGAGGAGATGTGACAGGAAGGCTAGGTGCGCTGTGGGCAAGGGACTGGTGGCCATGGCTTACCTGAGTCACTCACACCTGTGCCACTGACTCCAGTTTTGCTCTCAGGAATACTGCGGGGAGCAAAAGGGCAGCAAGTGCTGCCCAGCCCAGGGGGCTGCAGACCCCAGCCACAGCCTCACCTGCTGCCCTGCTAACGAGTCCTTGGCATGCCAGCAGCAATTATTTCAGCCATAAAAGTCTAAATTCGGTTCTTTTATTGACCTGGCCTGTAACTGGATCCAGCGTGCAAACAGTACAGAACCTGTTTCCACAGACCTCGTGTTCCTTGAGCCTTTCCAAGCTCCCCTTGCTCTTCCTGAGAGTCCCTTGGGCTCTTGCAGCCAGGAACCCCACCAGGTGCTGCCTGGGCAGGGGCAGCTCTGAGAGGTCCTTCCCAGCCCCTCCGAGTGCTTTTCCTGCAGCAGGACAGGGATGCCTCAGCCTTTAGAGCAGAGCTCCAGGTCTCAGCACAGGCAAGTGGCACTGGCCAGGTTTGCAGGTGTCTTTCTGGGTCAGATCTTGTGCCAGGCCTTCCAAAAATAGATCCATTCATTATTTCTTCACGGCTTTCACAAAGCACTTGTTGTTCCTGTGTACCATGTCTATTTATTTTCTCCTCCCAAAACCCTCCTGCTCCAGACCAGCAACCCCAGTGGCTGGATGGTCCATCCCTGCTGCAGACAGTGCTGGGGGCATTCCTGAGAACTGGGCTGGGACCCCGTGCTGGACCCTCACTGCCAGGACAGGGGCACTGGATGGTATTTAGAAGCTTCCGTGCCCCAGCTGGGCATTTTGAGAAGGATCCTGCCTCTTTTTCCTTCTCCTACCGTTGCAGGATGGTACCCAGAGATGCTTTGGGAGATGGATGAGGTGAGACTGGGATGAGAAGGAGCTCACTGCTGCCAGGAGAGTGGCCTGGGATGGTTATCCCCTTCTGCAGGAGGAAACAGAGGTGCTGCTGCTTGCATTGGGAGGATGCAGGAGCAGAGGCACCCTCAAGTAATGCCCCTTCCTCCCCCAGCAGCTGCCAGCATGGCCCTAGAGCCTTTCTCAGGGTTTAATTAGTGCCTGGTACAAACCCAGGCCTCCTGCCTTTGCTGAATTCTCAGGTTGCTCATAAACCAGAGTGATTTAGAAATAACTAATGCTGAAACTATTCCATATCATAAAGGAAAAAAGACTCCTTCCCTGCCAGAAACGCTCTGTGGTGATAGTGCTCCTGAGCCCTGGTGAGCTATAGAAAACACGGGGCACTTAATTAAATGGAAAAGTGTCCCCTTCCCAGGCACCAGGGGGTCGGCACAGAGGGAACGGTGGTGTAGCAGGGTTTGCTGTGGTGGCAGGGTGTTTACAAACATGTGCACAGCTCTGCTGGGCTCACACAGACACCAGACCACAGTGGCGAGATCACAGAGTCCTGAAATGGTTCAGGATGGGCTTAAAGACTATCCATCCCAACCCCCTCCACCTTCCCCTTCCACTGGACACCAGGTTGCTCCAATCCCCATCCAACCTGGCCCTGAACACTTCCAGGGGTGGGGCAGCCTCAGCTTCTCTGTGGCTGTGCACATCTGTGGCACTGAAATGGACGCTGAGATCTCCCTGGAACCTTTTCCTCTCCAGGCTGAAAAACCCCAGCTCTCAGCCCATCTCCAAAACAAAGAGCCGAGTCCCTCTGGAGTTTCCCACCCTGCATCCCTCCTCCTCCGGCACAGAGCTGGGGGTGTCTCCAGCCTGGGCTGGCACTCTCCATGGGGCTCAGCGCCATCCCTTTTCACAAGGACATGTTGGTGCCGGGTGCTGCCCTTCCTGGGAGGGGCTCAGGACCAGGCAGGATCCAGCCCGTGGCAGGATGCTGGCTCTCTGCTCATCTGCTGGGCTGAGGGAGGGAGGAGGCTGCTGGGGCGAGGGATCGGGTTCTCCTCTCTGTGGTGCAGTATCTCCTTGAAGCGTGACAGCCACGATTGCTTCCAGATGTTCGCCTCCTCGCCTCCAGCCGGCCGGGGGGGATGTGGTAAACTCCACGATGGAAACCAAAACCCGGAGCAGATGGACCATGTCAGCCTCAGTACGGCGCACATCTGGCCCCAGTGCAGGGCACCGGTGCTCCTCCAGCGCAGCTGAGCCGAGCTCGCGGTGCTTCCTGCAGGATCCTCCGTGCTGTAGGTACCAGCGTGGAGGGAGCGGTGGCTGTGGGGCTGGCAGGAAGTGTTTTGGGGCTGTGCAGCAGCTGCCCCAGGTCTGTGAGCCCCTCCTTAGTGCCATGGAGAAGGGAACTTGAGGTGTGCTGTGGGGCAGGGCACGGCTGGTACTGTGGTGTGCTCCCCTGCCCAGCCCCACTGCCACACCAGGGATGTGGGGAAGGGCTCATGATGTCATTGGTGATGTCAGGATGGACTGGGATTGGTGACATCATGGGATAAATTGGGATGGAGGAGGGACCTCTGCTGCAGAGGCTCTTGGCAAGCAGCAGCGATTAGGGAAGAGCAGTGGGGAGCCCAAGGACTCGCTCAGCTCTCGCCCGAGGGAGGATGTTTGGGGGTGGGAGATGCCAGGACCGTGGCTCTCAGCTCTGCAGTGGCACCACGCTGCCCGCCTGGGCTTTGCCTTCCCCCGGGAGCTGCAGGAATATCCACCCGAGATGGAGCCCAGCTGCAGTCCTGGGGCCCTCCCCTGCAGCAGGCACAGCCAACGCTGTGACACCTCGGAACTCCGCTTTTACCTTGGACCTCGCTTCCCCCCTCACACCCAGCACTCAAAACAACTGTCTGCATGTTCCTCCTTCACAGAGGACTCGACAGAAGCAATTAATCTCAGTAACAGGCTTTGAAGAGCAGAAGTGCTGCCTAAGCACTGTGCTGTCTCCTTTTGATGGGGTTAGCTGTGCTGGAATATGAGCGAAGACATTTGGAGTAAATTAATAACGAGTTTAATGACATCCAAAAGTTAGGGAGATGGAGCATTTGAAAGGGGTTTACGGCTTTGTGGGCAATGGGGAGCAATGCAAAGCGCATGTTTGCTACATCAAGTCTCTTCTTTGGGCTCCCTGAACCTGATGAAACCTTCGTGTTTTTTGCTAGGGTGCGTCTGTCACCCCAGTGAGGCCACACTCCCACATCCCAAAGCCTGGAGCTGCCCTGGCAGTACAGCTGGCACAGCAGGGCTGCCGACACCACACAGAGCACGGTCATCTTCTGACACTCCAAAATTGGAGGATTTCTGTGAATGCAGTGGTTGGCACTGCTGATCCTCACACTGCCGATGCTGGCACGGCCGATGCCGACTTTCCCCGAGCTGTGGTGGGAAGGTCAGGGCACTGCAGGACAGTTATTTAAATCTCAGTTTCCCTACAGGTGATGAAGAAGAATCATTAAAATGCAGCAGGTGCCATGGCCTGTTTTGCTCTGAGATCTCACTGCTCCAAGAGCACTGCAGAGATAATGTGTTCTCCTGGCGGTGTATTTATGAGAATCGAGATATGAGCTCTTGGCCGAGCTCCCGGAGCGAGTGTCTGATGCCGCACACTCCGTAGATGGTGTTTTTCATGTTGTTTTTATATTTTTAGCCTGATTAATACCCTTGTGGTGGCTGGAGCATGGAGACTGCTTTATGTTTTGCCAGCAGGCTCTGAAGCCAACGTGATTTATGCAGCGGCTGGTGGAGCGGGAGACACCAATGCAGAAAAGTGTTCTTCACCCACTTATTCAGCACCTTCCTGATGGGTTATCCCTGCCTGCCAGCTGGGATCAGCTGGCCAAAGCATCTCCTGGGACAGGACACTTTCCCTGTACCAAATTTCATGGCACAGTCTTTCAAAAATTGCCTTTTGCTGATAGTCCCCAAGGGTCCCAAAATCTGAGCACTACAACATTGGCAGTTCTTCTCTAGTCCTGGCACTGGCCAAAACCTGTCTCATAGGAACACATGTGTAGAGAGTGACCAGATTAGTTTTTGAATGAAATGATGCTAATTAATTAGCTGGTTAATTAGCAATCAGGTCCCTCTGGGCTATAAAAGCTCTCAGTGACTATAACAGCCCAGCTCAAGGCCCTGAGAGCTCAGCTGGGGCTTTGGGCATTTATTTCCACAGGCAGAGCCGTGCCCAGAGCCCTGTGCCACCACCAGCCCCGAGCTGCTGGCACCGCGCTCTGCAGAGCTGCCAGGGGGACATGGATGGGGACGAGGCCACTCCAGGGACAGACACACCTTGCAGGTGTCAGATAAAACATGTCAGCACAGCAAAAACATGTCAGCTGGATCCTTAAAGCCATGCAGGAATACATAAAAGGCACATACACATCTGTACAAATGTACAGATATGTGCCTGCACATGGACACAGGCGTCTGTCAGAGTCCTGCCGCTGTTTTCCCAGCAAACACATCTGTCTTCGCTTGGGCTGGATCGCTACCACGTTCCACGTTCCTGCTGCCCTGGTTTTGGCAGCCCATCCTTCCCACCTGCCAGCCTGGCCCTGGCTCTCGCGCTGCTCTGAGAGGCTTCCTTGGGCTCTGGGACCCTGCGCTGTCACTGTGGTGTCTCTTCGTGGTCTGATGGGTTTTGCTGGCTTAATCCAAAGGGAGATCTGCGATGGGACATGTGCAGGGCTAGGGCAGGCCCCACTGGAACCTTCCCTCAGCCTTCAACACGTGTAGGGCAGTGGTTGGAGAAGAGGCACAGGAATGTGCAGCCAGAACACACCATCCTGCCCTTTCCACGGGGCTGATGCACTGCCCTACAGATCTGCGGTTATTCCTCAATTCCAAGCTACAGCTATGCAATCAAGATCTCCAGTGCAACAATTCCAAACCCCTTCTTGATTCCTGTATTAAATAAAGTACATTTGCAGAGTATATGAATTCCAGATTCAGCCCAGGACTCCAGGGATGCATATTCCTCTCCTGGAACTTGTATATCCGGCCTGAGGATGAAAACCCCCTGAAGCCCTGAGTATAACAAGCATTTCTTGTATTTCTTCTGTCTCTGTCACATCGGGCATGTAGCGAATGCTTGGGCTGATAAACAGCATCTGGTTGGAGTCAGGTAAGGACCTCTCTGGGGAGTTGGTTTGTGGTCAGCTGCCAACCTTTCTCTCCCTCCTTAATGTGCTTTTGCAGATGGATGAGAACTGCAGCCAGTCAAGGCTGTGGTTTCAGATAACGCTGGGGAAGGGAGGGGGGAGAAGGTCGGGTTCAGGCTCGGTTCTGTCCTGCTGCCAGGGCTCTCGCTTCATGCACGGCACATGCACCTCGGAGCCACCTCCCCTCCTCGCAGGGGCTGTAAGGGACCTCCACAGCACGAGCTGAGGACATCAGAAGACCCCGGAGCCCATCTCCCCTTCCGCGGCTCACGGTCCAGGAGGAAGGTGCCAGGAGCCTCCCCGAGCTCGCCTTGCTGGTGCTTTCAAGGAAGAGAGGAATGATGGTCCGCTTGGTTTTTGTTGGAAACCTGGAAGTCCTGCAGGCACCTCCTGGGATGCCTTGGAGCCGCTGCCAGATTCTGGAGAACTCTCTGAATCCGTGTTTCTTACAAGCACTTTTTTTCTGCAGGAGGCGGAGGAAATTCTTCTACAAAAATGGAAACGCGCCCTTTCTGCCAAGCTATTAATTCTGCTTCCTATGGAAACCGAGGGGTCCCTGCCTTTGTGTGCTGTGATTCTGCACTGGACTTCCAAGTTTATTTTTATGCCCAGATTTGGCAAAGCACTGAAGGCTGAATGTGAAGCGTTACGTGTGAGCTGAGGTCTCTCCCTGCGTGAGGGTGTATCTGAAGCACCTAACAGCACCCACAGGCACGTGCTCCAGCAAACACCCCCGCGCTGGATTTGTTCCTTACTATGAGACTTTCTTTTTTTGTCCTTGCCAAGTTATCGTCTGCTTTAATTAATTTTGCACCGTGAGCCTGGGAGCTGCTGGTGGTTTTGAGCCTCTGGAATAGTCAGGGAAGCAATTTAATCAGCACGAGTGAGCCAAAGTTACTTAAGCGATTTGTAATAAGTTCCAGGCTCTTCCACACCAAAGGGGTTTCAGCTGAGGACAGAAACTTCCTGAGCCTGTTCTGCAGGACTGGCTCTTCATCTGCATCTGACCAACACTTGTGCAGGGACGTGGAGCAGCCCTGAATGAGAATTCATGGAATCACAGGGTGTTTGGGGCTGGAAAGGACCTTTAAAGGTCATTTGGTCCAACCCCTTGCCATGGCCAGGGACATCTTCAACTCCAGCAGGGTGCACAGAGCCCTGCATATGTACAAAAGGTCTCAGCACTGTCAAAAAGTTATGAGTGGAATTTCACCTCCAACCACAAATATAAAATATTGGTGAGTCTTCCTCTGAATTTGTCAGCCACATACTGACCAAGCCAATGGTGGTTCTGTTTTTTCAGAAAACATAAAATTCAAGAAATTCCCCAGTGACTAAGCAGGCACTGTAAATCAGTTGCTATTGTAAAGCTGTGGGTAACATTTCCTCAGCCTTGAACAGATCAAATATACAAGAGGAGAGTGGAAAAAAGACAACCACTGAGGAACGAACACAAAAGGCTGTAAGTTTAATTAATGCTGCTGTTTTCTTCACCATTTCCAGGGAAACTCACTCCTGATACTGAAATTAGATTTAATATTGTGACTTGTATAACAAGATGGTGGATTCTAAGGTGTCCGAATTTTTATAATCCACTTAGGGTAAAAGAAAGAAAGGGTTCAGCAGGTGTTGATGTGGGCTCTGCACCACCAGTGATGGGGCTGGGTTTGGGTGCAGGGGGTGCTGCTCCCCCTCTGCAGCCCACGAGTGCAGAGCAAACACAGCAGGTTCTCGTTCGGGCTTGGCTTGGCTTTCCTCCTCTCTGCCATCTGCCCTGCAGCAAGGGAGGGCCAGGAGGTTGTGTGGCAGCGATGACTCCTTGTGTCCCCCCACAGCCGCTCAGGGCCATCCCCCTCAGCAGCAGCAGCAGCCTTTGGCTTCACGTATTTATGCACTTCAAATCTGTGATGAAAATATTGTTTCCCTCTTTCTCTGCTTGCTGGGAATTCCATGTGGGTGTGCCTGTCTCTGTGTGCTGCGTTCACGGTCTGCTCCTGCAATGCCCTGGCTCCGCTGGGGTCGCGCTGAGGATGCTCCTGTGCCCTGATCCCTGCCCTGCCTGGGGGCAGAGCTGCTGTGCTGCATCCACAGCCGATCCCAGGAGCCTTGGTGCCCCTCAGCCCAGCCCAGCTCCTCCGACGAGGCCGTGCCAGGTGGGCTGAGCATCCCACATGTGCTGCACTGCGATGTGGCTGCGACATCCGGCACAGCAAAGCCGCGGCGACACCAGATGGGACTCTGTCCTTCATCTCCCTGCTCTGCTCCTCATGTGGGGCCGAAGGGGTGAAATCCTGCTCATCCCCGGGGCTCTCTGCTGGGGCCGCAAGGCTTTGAGTGTCTTTGCCAGGGAAAGCATCCTGCCTGGGGCAGGGGAGAGCCGGGACGTGTTTCCCCAGCCTTGTTGGCTGGGCTGAGGCCGCGGTGGCAGTGCCAAAGGCAGCGGCACGGAGCAGCACTGGGGCCTGGCAGACCTCAAGAAGTGGTGGGGAGAGCTCCCATCCTTGGGATTGGGATGCTGGCACGAAGAGGATCCCAAGTGCTGGTGCTGGGCCCCAGACAAGCACCTGGTGCCGGTGCCCAGCGGTGCTGATGTTCCCTGCCCACCCACGGCCACATCCCCGCCTTGCAGGGAAGGCTGGAAGGGAGTGTAAATTAAACCCACGCAAAAATCTACTTAATTACTGGGGAATAAGGATCCCATTATTCTCTCTGCCCCGGAGCAAGAAAAAGAAATTTCCCTCGTTTCCTTCCTAAAGTCAAACGAGAGTTTATGGGGAAGGTGCGCCTGGCACGGGAGCAAGAGCAACAGGAGCTGGAGGTGCAGGGTCCCGGAGGACTGGAGGCGGCACAGACTCAGCTCCAGCGCCCTGCACTGCGATGTGCCTCGCCTGCACACCTCGGGAGGAGGAGGAGGAGGAGGAGGAAGGTGCTCCCAGAACAAAGCTCCTTTGGCTCCAAGGGGTTCTGTGATGATCTTCTCGTTGAGGATCTCCTTGCACTGGCGCCTGTCTGATAATCTACATCAGCTTTGCCCCAGCCTGGAGCCTGGGCAGGGAGAGGTCCCGTTCCTGTTCCCGAAAATGCAGCCTTGTGCAATGGGGACAGAGCTGTCCCTGCAAGTCAGGCAGCTCCGGAGCTCCCTGTGACCTGACTGTGGTGATGCTGAGAACTAAGTGCTGCTTTTCCCATGGAAATGGAAGCTCCCAGTCTAAGCCAGTCCAGCCTGCACCCCTTGATCACCAAGCCCTGGAACAGACACACACCTGGGTTGACAATAATCATCAGCTGGGCAAAACTGGTGCTTTTGGGAGGAAAACAGCTGAAAATGCATTTTTCTGGCAGCTTGACAGTGGCATCTTGAACAAGACATTTTAAACTTACACTGCGAGCCAAAAAAAGTTGTAATTTGAATATACAGCATGGCACATTCCTCCAAAATTGATCATAAAGTTCTGCTAAAACACAGGCACGGCCTGAGTAAAATAAATATTTTTGCTTCCAGAGAAGTGAAAGGTCTGGCCAGAGACTCAATTTATAATATTTTTAGCAGGTGATTCATCGAAGAGGGAAAAAAATACCCAGGGCAGCTGAATTCAGCAATGGCTCTTTGTCTCAGCAGGGCCAGCGAGTCCAGCACATTGGTAGCTGCTGCAGGGAAGCTCCTTGGCCGGGGCCCCACACAGACGTGGGTTCTTTCCTGGGGTCTCTTTGAGCCCCCCAGGACCTGCCGCATTCAGCAAAGCTGGAGGATCGGTGGCTGCAGCTCCTCCAGGTGCTCCTGCTTGCTTTGGAGAGGAGTCTGTCCCCGCAGTGAGCTCTGGGCTGTGCATCAGTCCTGCCATGGCACAGCGCAGGGTCCCCAGTCCTGCAGCCCTGGCAGCAGGTCACTTCTCCCTTCCGGAGCAGGAATGGGATGGGCAAGGACAGAGGGCCCTTTGAGGAGTTGTTTGCCCGGAGCAGCTTCATGAGGTGTGGGTTTGGATGGGGTTTCTTGACTGAGCTCCACTTGCAGCATTGCTGAGGTCTGAGGACGGAAAACAAACACTTTGGCCTTTCCTATCTCTGGCTCCAACAGCAGATTTTTTTCTTCTCCTCCCCACAGGTACTGGCTCTTCCCAGAGCTCACAGTCTCTGGATGTGTGGGCACATCCTTGTGTGAGCAGTGAAGGTGAGCACAGGCACAAGGAACTGAGGGAATGTACAAGCAAAAAGGAATTTCTCCATGGCCCCAAGGCTGCGTTCTTCATTTTACGCACATGCAGGTCAGGCTACGGAGTCCTGGGGAGTTGCACAACTCCAGGACTTTGCAGGACTATGCACAACCCCAGAACTCATTGCTGTGGCTCCAAACCCAGGAGTGAGGTGCAGGCATGGCTGTGGTCCTGTGACCCTGGCCAGGGGTGCCAACGGCTCCTGGAGCCCTCCCTGCTCCGATGGGTCAGACTGGGGTGATGCAGCCCCACAGGGTGTTCCTATGGCCCCACAGGGTGTTCCTATGGCCCCCCAGGCTGTTTCTATGGCCCCACAGGCTGTTTCTGGAGCTGGAGGGCACCGAGCAGGGGCTGATGCCTTTGGACCCCTCCAGCGATTGTGGCCAAAGAAACAGAGTGGTCTTTAAAGGAGCTGCTCACGATGCACGAGACACCTGCTCCCGGCTATAAAAATGGATTAGTTGCATTGCATCTGGAGCCCATCCAGATAGCAGCGCCTTCCCCAGCATCCCATTTGGCACGCAGAGCTCACTGCCTGAAAGCACGGTAAAGGGGAGCGAGGGGACAAGCTGCAGAGTTAAAAGGAGGGTCTGGAAGCTGTGATCCTCTCTTGGTGGAGAATCAGAGAGCTGGGAGCAGCCCCAGATACTGTCACCGAGGCTGGATCTTGCCCCCAGAGCCCCTTGCTGAGCCTTCCCATTGTTCTTTGTGCTGGAGCCTGGTCCCAGCGTGCTCCCAGCTGGCTGGGCTCTCCGCCGGGATACAAACTCCAGAGCAGCAGATACTACCTCATTGTATTCTGAGTGTTGGAAGAACTCCATGGTCCAACACGAATTGAGTGGTGAGATATTCAATTGGAGGAAACCCTCCTCCTTAAGAGAGCATCCGGGGTGTGCAGCATCCGAGGGCAGTAGCACCAGCCCCATCCTGGGAACCTGCACCCAAGTCCAGGGAATTCCACTGGGCCCTGCAGGGATGTCTGCTGGGCCCTGCTCCTGCTGGTGTGGCCCTGATGTCCCCCAGAGCCCGGTGGGGTTTAAGAGGCTCCTGCCGGCTCTGTGCCACAGCAGCAGCTGGGCACAGCCTTGGTGGCAGTGCTCTCCTGCCCTCACAGGACAGAGGAGCAATGAGCAGCCACTTGTCCTCAGCAATATCCCAGGAATACCCCAAAACAATGGTTATATGCATTTCCTTCATTCACCTGGAAAATCTTATTCCCCTGCTAGGCATCTGCCATAATGCAGTCCTGCCTGCATCGTCAACCACATGTGGAGTTTTATGATGCTCTGAATACCAATGATTTCAGGTTCTCCTGCAGCAATCTCTGCCCCAAATGATGCAATAAGGGAATTGGAGCTAAACTGAGACCATGTTTGGGTGATTGCTACAGGTCTGGTTTCATTATAAGCTTTTTGGTCAGCGTGCCGCTTGGTCCTCACTGCTCCGGTTTGGACTGACACACTCTGCAATCCTTTCGTGCAATGCCAGATGCCTGGGACCAGCTTTTGGAAAACAACTGTCAAGGTCAGGGCTGCAAGCAGCAGCCCAGGTTTCTGACTGATGTGCAATGCTTGGGGAAGATCCCAGAGCTGCAGCAGGGTCCTGCCACATGCCTCATCAAATGTTGGGATGTGCAGGGTTTGGAGCAACCTGCTGACCAGCTAGGGAAGGCATGAGGATGGAGGAGGAAAGGAGGATGGAGAGCCATGGGAAGGCAGATTTCCCTGGGTGGGGACCCAGGAGGAACCCCCGCAGCTCTCTGGGCAGCCTGGGCTACCCCAGCTCCTCTGTGACCCTCGCCTGGAGCCGAACACCCCTGGAAAGGGCAGGAAAACAAAGAGGGGACAGGAAATGAACGTGGCCCAAGGCTGAGCTCGCTGACCGAGCTGTGGCCAGGGTGATGCAACCAGGGTCAATTAAGCTGCTACCACACAGCCTCACAAGGCACATTAAGTGCCAATTTTCTGCACTGCTGAAGAGGTAAAGAATGAAAGTGAGAGCCAACAGGAAGTTTCAGCTGAAAAGAAAGAGCCACTTGGGAATGGGAGCTGGAGGCTAGACTCGGGCCAGCAATGAGACGAGCAGGTGAGCACCAGTGCCCACTGCTGTAGTGACCTCCGGGGCTCCAGCCGCTGGGAATGCTCTCCTGCCCCAAACCCCGGGGAGAACACGGAGCCTGGGGCGTTGGCACGGGCGGTGTGCGGGGCTGGCAGCAGAGCCAAGCCTGGCAGAGTGTGGGTCCTGGTACAGGTGGGACACGAAAACCGCCCCAGCAAGGCGGATCGTCCTCTGCCCCTCTGGATGGAGAAAGCGATGGGTGGATGGGAGGGGTGAGCAGGCAGGGAGCACCCCAGACAAGGCAGAAGGAACGGGGGCTCCTGGGCTGTCGCTCCCCACCCTGCTTGTCCATGGAAGGTGCAGCAGTGTCCTTCCCAATCACTGTCCTCCTGCTTTGTGCGGGAGGTGGCCATGAAGAGGGTTGGTTTATTCCCCCTGCACAGCTGCCGTGGGTTCTGGGTGTTTGGGAAGGTAATTCCGGGCAGGGGCACAGGGCAGGGACCGCGGTCTGGCCGGGGGCTGCGGGCTGAGGGAACAGACGGCACATTTTGTTTGCGAGGGGAAATTCCCCGTCTGAGCAGAGTTTTCTCTCCCCTTTGGAAAGCAGCACTCCTGCCTGACGCTTCCCGAGGACGAAATGGCTGCGCGGAGCCCGCGGCTCATCGCCGCTCCTTGCGCTCCCTCTGCAGGAGCGGGCGCCGCCGGGGGCACGGGGGGGCCGGGGGCGCTGCCAGCCCCGCTCGCAGCCCACACAGGGCTGGCACTTCCAGCACCAGCCCTTCGGGTGAGGCCGGGGAGATTCAACCGAGTGGCTTGAGCCGATTTCCGTGTGCGTGTCGTTGGCTGAGTCCTGCTCGGAGGCTGCAGTTTGGGCTTAGGAATCCTGGGGGTGGTGGCCTCAGGGCTCCAGGGGGGGGACCTGCCCCAAGGGGCAGCCGGAGCTGGATGGGGGCGAGAAGCTGCGGCATGCGGAGAGGCTCATCAGAGCAACGCCTCAGTACCCCGGCTGTGAGAGACCCTCGTTGCGGTGGAGCTCAGAAAAAGCCTTCGCAGGGAAACAGCTCCTCTGCTCCAAAATGTGTCCGCAGCTGAATCTCCTGCTGTCCCACCGCTGCCCCAGGGCTGGTACCCTGTGCTCTGGGCGCTGCCGCCTCCCGCCCAGCTGTTCTGGCGATCTCCGTGGCTCGCTCTGTCCCTGTCGTCATGTCTCGCACGAGGCAGCCAGGGGAAAGCGGCATCCCTGGGCATCAACCCGCGGGCACATCCCCTGCTCCTAGACCTTCTCCAGCTCAGGAACAGCTCCCCATCACCTCTCCCTGCAGCCCCGGGGCCGCAGCTCCCGCTGCCTCTGTAAGCGGAGAGGTTGCCTCCCCGTCAGGGGCCAGGCTGCCAAATTCCAGGCAAGAGCACATTTTTACGGCATGACACCAGTGGGGCCCCGGCAGGAGCCGGCATGAGATGCAGGCGTTCACCCGAGCAGCGCCGGTACCGGCGCCGCAGCGGTGCGTGGACGGTTCACGGAGCGCCGTGCGCCCGCTGCTCTCCTCTCCCTGCCCCTGGAAGCGCTCGCCAAATATTGCAAAACATCCTCCTTCCCTCGCCCCCGGCTGCAGGGTGCAGAGACACCCGCCGCCGCCTGGCCCACCCCACCCCGTCCATCCCCTTCCTTCCTCCCGCTCCTTTCCAGGCAGCTGCTTAAGCGAGTGGCTTTCGAAGGAGCCCCGGGACAGGTAGCAGAGAGTGACAGAGCTTGGGACAAGTCTGCGGCTGCAAAGGTAGGAAGGAGAAGGGAGCTAAGGGCTGGGACACTCTCCCAGCACTTGCCTGCATCAGGCTGGAGGGAGGAGGAGAGCAGGGACCGAGCGCTCCTCGGCTGCCCAAGGTGCAGAGCTGGTCCCCAGCGATGGCAGACCTTGGAACACACCTTTGGACAGCACAGCCTCCTGCCGCTTTGCCCTGCCAGAGAGCTCGATCTCATGGTGCTTCGCAGGCAGAGCAGGACACCGGCACCTGCCGGGCGGGCACCGGGCTGTGCGGGCACGCCGGGCTCTCCTCCAGAGCCCTCGCACTGCCCGGGGTGCGATCTGCCGCCAGGCCCCTGTTGTGGCTCTGTTTGGGTTGCTAAGGAGGCGCTGCCAGAGCCGGGCTGGATGATGTGTGCTGGCACGCAGCTCCACACCGCCTGCCCTCCCTCGGGACCCTCGGGAAGGGGACATGACACCAGAGCTCTGAGCAAGCACAGGTGGAGGAGGGCTCGGGCACGGCGTGCTGGCTCCGAGGCGCTGTGCTGCTGCTCTGCCAGCAGCAGTGGGCAGAGCTGAGATGCTCCAGGCACTCCCAGGAGCACCTTGCAGCCTGACGGTGCCGGCTCCGGGCAGGTTTGGAGCTGGTGGCATTCAGATGGGAGGCTCCAAGGAGGCATTTAAACACCACCCATGTGACAGACCGGGCCCTTAGTCACAGTCCCTGGAAACAACAACAAACCTCTGCCTCGGGCAGCAGAAGGGCTTGGCTGCCACTTTCCCAAGCACATGGAAATTTCCATGGAATTAGCGTAATTATTACCGTCTGCCCCCTTGCAGACCGCAGTCACCCCGCCGGCCAGCGCCAGTGTTCCTCGGGGTGCTGGATGATCCGGGGGTGCAGGAGCCCCACCTGAGCTGAGTTCTGCCAGCAAAGAGTAGGACCTCACAGCTGGGGCACATCTGGCTGCTCTGCAGTGGCTGCTGTGTGGCTGCACCCAGCCCTGTGGGCACTGCCAGCCCTGCCTGCAGGGGACAGCTCCCCGGGCAGGCTCTGTGACAGGCTCTGCGTGTGACTATTGACGGTCTTGTGACACTTGGCACCGCTGGGAAGCAAAGCCTCTCACGCAGCTCTGCTCACCTCCAGACCCTGGAGTGGGACTGGGGGCTGCACTGGAACCCCTGGGAGTCTGAACAGGACCTGTCACTGCTCCAAGTTCGAGGCTGTGGCTCACAGATGGTGACACTAACCCTCCCCGTTGTCCTTAGGAGCTGGGAAAAGCTTTTTTTTTTTTTTTTTTTTTTTTTTTTTTTTTTTTTTTTTGCCAGTTTGTCAGGTTGAGGGAGTTCTGGGGAGTGTGGTGAAGGACGTCACCATGCACCCTCACGGTTCTTGGGTCTGGAAACTGGTTTTCTCTCCTGGTGTGCTACATAATTGTCATTTAATTTTGGTGCTTTCCCCTTCCTGACTTTCCCTCCAGTGTCTGCCCGGAAAGGCAGCAGTTTCCCAGCGATCTGTGTATGTTTACTGCTCACAGGGTGGGGGCCCTGCCAAGGAGGGTGTGGGCTGTGGCCAAAATCACCAAGCATGGAGCCACAGTGCTGGCATACCACCCACCGCCTGTCCCCCGCTTGCTTGGTGTCCGACACAGCATCCATGGGCCCTGCCCAGATTTTTTAGTGCTGGTTTCTAACGTGTGTATGTGTGCTGGAGCCTTGGCTCCTGGTCAGACTCTCCCCTCCAGTTTCGATCCCTGCTCTGACAGGATGGATTTCTTAGGAAGTGCTGAATTCCTGCCGCTTGGTAGCGGTCCTCAGCTCAGCAAAGCCCCATGGGAGCTGATTTCTGGGAGAAGCTGCTGGAGCCTGGATACAGCATCCCAGCCTGGAGTGCAGGCAGGGCCTGGCAGCTCCTGTCCAGCATACAGAGATGTGTGTACCCTGGCTTTGTCCTGCTGGGCAGGGCAACATTTCCAAATGCACCACTCAGAAATAGCTGGAGGAAATTCCATTGAAACCAAAGGCAGAGGAATGAAAGGGACGAGCCCTGGGAATTCTGCCCATGCCAGAGCCTGGCCCCTGGGCATGCTGCATCCACAGAGGGATGCTCTGCAGAGACTGCACGGCCATTCCCAGAGCTCGCTCCTGCGCCATTGCACAAGCTGGGATGTGCAGAGGCAGGGCTTGTCCTCAGCTGCAAGGTGCAGGAGATGGACCGTGACACACGGCACAGCACATAATTTGCAGTGTTTGGCCTTTACACACACGCAGGAAGTCAGAGCAGTCCAAAACCCACTCCAAGCTCTGCACCTCGGGCCTGGGAATCCAAAAGTCATCCCTCACCTTCTTCGCTTGCTGCCACAATCCATCAGGGCCTGGGGCTTCTGGCTCCAGCCTGAGACCCCCCCCGAACGCCCCTCTGGCATGGCCAGTTTGCCCAGCAGAGTTCGGCAGGGGCAAGTAGAGGGGCTGGAGCAGGACCCAGCAGGAGCTGCCAGGCTGTGGCATGGATTTGGAACAGAATTCTCCATCAGGAAAAGGCTCTGAGGGTGGCCCCCTCTCCCTGGGCCACCTTCAGAGCCATTTCCTGATGGGTTTTCCTTCACTCACATGGCCATGGTGCAGTGCCAGGAGGTTGCAGCACCCCAGGACAGGTGTCACCAGTGGTGCTGGCAGCGCCCAGGCTGCACAGAGGGGTGCAGGGTGCTGCACAGAGGGGTGCAGGGTGCTGCCCAGCCCCTGCCTGTGTCACTGCCAGGGATTATCTGCCCTCATGCAGCAGGCAGGGCCCCACGCCACGTCCCACATGGCTGTCACCTGACTCGGCCCTGGTGGCTGACCACAGCGACCAGCCACAGCCTCCAGCTTCTCCCCTGGCACAGCGGCAGCAGAGGTAATGCTTCCTCCTACCAGGGGCGTTTCAGGGCTCAGGGGTGGTCGGGACTGGGGTGGGAGCTCCTGTGTACACAGAGCGGAGTCCCCACGGGTGTGCATGGCAGAGGGCACGCTGGGCACTGTCACAGGCAGGTGAGCAGTTGAGCCTGGTGGGATGCTTCTTTATCCAAGGAAAGTTTGGTTGGTTTTTTTGTGTGTTTATTTTTTTAGGAAGGTGAGAGCTTTCAAGGGCATTGACGTTTTTCTTGCCAAAAAATACTGCAATCCCAGCCAGAACACCCTGACTACCAGAAAAAAAAAAAAAAAAAAAAAAAGAGATTAATATTCCAGTTTTCAGTTTCTCAAAAGTAAAAAGCCCAGAATGTTGTCAGAAATGCATACATTCTCAGGCACTTTAATTAAAATAACTCCAGCCAGGGCGTTTTCTTAGCAGGGTCACCTCTGAGCTTTTAAAGTGCAATGTTAAATCTTCCTCCCACGAAGGGTTCTGGCTGCTGCCTGACATCAGGGATGGTTGTTTGGCTTCCTCTGCAAGGCTCAGTTTGGGAAGAGGCTCTTCTCAGGGGAGAAATTACGCCAGAACTTTATCAGGGCTCCTTAACAGAGATCAGGTGCCCTGGACAAGAGGCTCAGACCCCAGTTTCTCATGGAATGTGTGGTATGAGAGTCTGGGCTGGTGGCTGGTGAGAGCCCTGGTAGGTGAGGAGGTTTCACTTGGGTAATAGGGAAAATTTCTTTATGGAAAGAGTTGTCCAGCCCTGGCACAGGCTCCCCGGGGAGCAGTGGTGAAGTCACCAGTTTTGGAGGGATTTAACAGACGTGTAGATGTGACACCTGGGGACATGGGTCAGTGGTGGCCTCGGCAGTGCTGGGTTAGTGTCAGACTCGATGTTTTTCCAGCCTAAGCGATTCCGTGGATCTCTGATTCCCATTGTCACCAGACCAGTCCCTGCCCCACGCCAGCTCCCGCCCAAGCCCCGCACCTGCCCGGGGCTGCGGGTTCTGCCCGGAACCGCGGTTCTGCCCCTCCGAAGGGGCCCGGGCTGTCCCCCCTTCGGTGGCAGCGGGCGCACCGGGCACCCACCGCCCCCCCGAGCCCGGCCGAGCCCCCGCCCTCCCGCCCGCCCGCGGAGGAGGGACGCGCCGGGACCGGCGGAGCGGCGGCAGCGAGCCCGGCCATGGGGGCGGCCGAGAGCCGCGAGCCGCGGGACCCCCGGGAGCCGCGGGACCCCCGGGAGCCACGGGACCCCCGGGAGCCACGGGACCTGCGGGACCCCCAGGACCCCCGGGAGCCACGGGACCCCCGGGAGCCACGGGACCTGCGGGAGCCCCAGGATCCCCGGGAGCCGCGGGACCTGCAGGAGCCCCAGGACCCCCGGGATCTCCGGGATCTCCGGGACCCCCGGGCCCCGCCGCGCCGGTGAGTGCGGAGCGGGGCGGGTCGCGGGTCGCGGTCCGGGGTGGGTCCGGTGCCCCCCAGCCCCCGCGCCAGCTCCTTTCCGCGGGTAAGACTGGTCCCGGCTCGCTGCTGTGGAGGGGGCAAACCAGAGAGTGAAATTTAATTTGCGGGGAGAAAGGTCCTTTCCCCTTTCTCCTTTCCCCTCCTCCTCCAGTCACACTTAGCTCCCCATCCATGGGTGCCTGGGCACCCCATCCCTGGTCGCAGCAGACCAGAGCTTCCAGCTGCAGCTCAGCCCAGCAGTGAAGCCTCTGCGCCTCTGTCCCCCCAGTCCTGGGCTGTGGGGTGGGGGCCAGCGCTGTCTTTCCCGGGCTGGGGTGAGGGGGGAGCTGGGGGGCTCTGGAGGCTGGGAGGAGCTGAGGCCGGGCTGTGGGAGCTGCTCGGGCACTGGGAACTGCAGGGGAGACACTTGCTGGGATCAAAGGGAAAAGTGGGAACATCTTATCTGTAAATCAACCAAAACATTTTTGAGAACAGGCGTGTTTTGTTTAAGTGGGGACTCTGTAAGGCTGTTTGCAAACAGTGGGCTCAGACAAGGAAAACAAGTGTGTACTGCCCTTGTAACTGCTCCGTCCTGCCTTTATTTCCCTGCACTCGTCTCCTACATGGTCATTAGAAGTGTTCTCTGGTGGAAAACCCATCCTAGTGTTCCCTGTATGTGCTGCAGCTGCTTCTTTCTGCCCCATTGGACTCAGCCGCTCCATCTTCCCACCTGTTTGCTCCACCTTGAGCAAACTTTGTTTTGTTCCTCCCACCCTTTATCATCTTCCTGGTCCCTGTGCTGGCTGTTGTCCTCACTCTTTGCTGCCCCCATTCCTGCTGCCCCCCCAGGTTATGGGTTAAGGTGCTGCCTGCATTTCCCGAAATGACTGAGTCTGGAATAAAATCAGGGATCTAAGCCCTGACAAACACCTGATAAAAGCATTCCTGCCACATAGCACAGATATTTTTAGCAAATGGAGCAAAGGAGTTGCAGGGGGAGTCAATAAGCTGCATGATGAAGGCAGCTGCTTGTGTTCATCCGGTATCAATGTGGAAATGGGGCCGGAGCCTGTTCCTATTGAAATGAGCTTGCACCCACATGAGTGCATCAGCGAGATTAAGCTGTGGTTGGCATTTTTAAAATGCAGGAATAGCAGAGCATTCATTATCCCATCGGTCCTTTTCAGTGCAACCACAAATGTCTGTATTTATCCATTTGCTGGCAGTCTGGTGGGGAAAGGCAGCTGGAGCCCGGGGCTGGCTGCTGGTGTCCAGGCTCGTGTGTGACAGTTGTGTCCTTTATTTCTATTTCTGTAGAGCTGTTTTGATGGAATGTGTAGCGATGGGAACTGTCACATCCCAGGCCGTGAAGGTCCCGGGGGAGCTGAGCTGCTCGGCAGCGCTGTCCCATGCTGGGCATTGCTTTGGAGCTCCGGAGCGCTGCCGCAGCGGGTGACACCCTGGTCCCTGCTGTGCTCTGGCGAGCAGATGGCAGAGCCGGAGATGGGCGGGGGTTGGTTTTGTCTGCCCGGAATTCCAGGGCATTCGGTGCCGTGCTGCTCGGTCCAGGCTGTGCCCAGGAGTGTCCGGGCTGGGGCTCTGCCAGGGTCAGGAGAAGCGAAAGGAACCCTCCGCCCCGGGGCGCCGGCAGCCCGCGGGCAGCCGCGGAGCCCCAGCCCTGCGCTGCCGAGGCCAGGGAGCTCGGCAGCCTTGGAAAGCCATCCTGGAGAGCCCTCTAGCGAGGGCAGCGTCCCCCGAGCTCGCCGGGCTCCCGGGGACGCGCCGGGATGCTGGTGCACCCGGGAGATGCTCCGGGCGGCTGTCACACCTGGGGGATAGTCCAGGATGCTTCGGGATGCTCCCGCACCTGGGGAATGCCGGGGATGCTCCAGGTGCTGCCGCACGCAGGGGATGCTGATCCCTGATCGATAGAATAGGCGGGAGTAAAGTGCAGCAACAGAAGAATGCTCCCGGAACACCCTGGACCTCCTTTCCTGGAGGAGAGAAATGCTGTGTGGATAAAGTGGTTATTACAAGCTGCGGGGGAGATTTACACAGCAGTGAAATATGGATTCGTGTTTTATCTGTGTGCTGACCTCTGGGCTGTCCTCACCACCCCCTGCTGTCCTCATGCCCAGTCCTGGGGTTGCCTGCAGGGAGCCACACTGGTCCTGGCAGGGGAGCAAAAGGCCCCAGTGCAGAGGAGCAGAGAGACAGGACTGGAGGAGAGAAAGGAAACCTCACAAAAGATCTGTTTCTGAGCTAGAAATGTCAGTGCTGGTTGCTGTGCTGTGTCCAGAAAGCTTTGCAGCCAGAAATAGATGTTCTCCTGCCTAATGAAAGGGCTGAGAAGGGAAATTTCAGGTGCATGCCTCCCTCTGGCCTGGGGCACTGCAGCTCCAAACACCTCAGGTGTGGCTGTGTGATACCTGTTCCGCAGCGTTATTCCCTGCCCCCTTCCTGGTGACCAAGGTGTGGTGACACGGAGAATAATCAGGTACGCTGTGTTTTTGGGGGCAGGCAGAGGCACTGCTGCCAGATGGCCAGAAGGAAGTTCATCCCCAGTGTGAAGGGAAGGTCCATCTGGATGAGAGCTGTTATCCCTGGATGCAGCTGGCTTCCTGCAAGGATAAACATGAAAAGCTGAGCAAGGTTTTGCCTCTTTTTGCAACCTCTGTGCTGCCAGGGCTCTTCCAGCTCCAAAATATTTGGGGTTTCACCTGTCCTCTGTTCAGCAGGGGCCTCTGCTCTCCCCCTCCTGGAAAGTCCAGGCAGTGTGTGAGCCGTGGGTGGTTTCTAGGTAGTTCAGCACAGCTGCTGACAGAGACATCCATGTGCTGTACATCCCCTGGCCCTGAGCCCTGTGTGTGTGTGTGCAGGGGTTGGCAAAGTGAGTCCTGTGACAGCAGTGAGGGAGGTGACAGCGGTGCCAAGGACAGCCTGTCCAGCTGCTGCCTGTGTGGGCTGCATCTCACTGTGTGGGTGGAAGCTGCTGGTAGGTGTTTTTAAACAGGTGAGCATCCTCCCTGCTCTGCAGAGATGCGTTTGCTGACTGTGCCAAGCAGCGTTTGGCAGGCAGAGCCTCCAGTGTGACTGACAAAGTCAGGTTATCTCCTCAGTGGTGATTTGCAGCCAGCGGTGCTGCCAGGCTGGGGCAGGTGCCAAGCTGGAAAATGCCACTCGAGGCATTTTCTTAATTGCTTATCGGGAACAGCAAGTGGAAGCAGGCTCTGCTCCTGCACTGCTCTGGTATCTTCCTGCCCCAGGGCCCTGCAGGTCAGAAGCTCTGCAGCTCAGCACTGTGGTTCAGTCCTGCTGATCCTGTTCCTGCTGGCTCTTTCCTTGGGGGGTGGGTGGGTGTGGGGGGCTCCTCACTGAGTGCACCGTGTGTGTACTGCACAAGGACAGATCCTGCTGATCTCCTGCACTCGTGAGCCCCAGTTCTCTCATCCAGCAAGTGGGGGGCTGCAGGAGTCAGCCTGTCACACACAGCTCCTTCCCCTCTGCAGCAGAGGTGGCTCGTTCCTGCTGCTGTGCAGTGCTGCTGCTGCTGCACTCGGGTTTCTCTTTTCCCTGAGAGATCCCTGGCAGAACTCGTCAGCTGGTTCACGATGCGGTGATGCCGTCGCTCCCGCCGGTCCTTGGGTTCAGTGGGAGGTGGGAAGGGGAAGCGGGAGCAGGAGGAGGATGAGGTCAGGCTGCAGCGTGTCGCTGCAGCGCGGCTCACGCTGAAGATCTTATGTAAAATTCATCTGCAGAAATCAGCTCTGCCGCTTAGGAGCAGGGAAGTGGGCTGTGCTCTGCTCACGGCAGCCGTGGGCAACAGGATGTTGAGCTTCTGCTTTTGCTTCAGCCTCACGGTTTTCGGCTAAGCTCCCATAAGAGCCATATAGGCCCCTCTTGCTCGGTGTCCCCGTCATGGCAGCAGGGGGATGTGCAGGGTCCCTTGTCCCCCAGGCCCTTGGGGGCCAACACAGTGCAGTGGCCGAGGTATTGCTTGGGGCCCGTGTGCTTCTCCTGCCACTGACCTGTGGTGGGAACTGGCAGCACCTCAGCTGTGGTTCACCCAGAGGAGTCTTTGGGGAAGTTTAGAAGTGTTGTGGGAGGGGGTAAGAGATTTTCTTTTCAAGAGGATGGACAGTAAAAGCATGCCGGAATGACACATATATTTAATAAGGACACCAAGAGATGGAAGCCTGGGAGAAAGGATCCCTGCAGGGAGGTTATTTGAGATGCTCAACAGTGAGGAATGAGCCCTTTGAATCATCCGACAGAGAATGGTGTCAGAGGCAGCCAGACCAGATGGACGGGTCTGCTCTGCCCCAGAGGCCTCTCTGTCCGTGCTGAGGCATTCCCAGCTCTCAGAGCTGGCTGATGATTCACAAGGAAGCACTGGCCATGGGCTCAGTCTGCCATGTGAGCTTTTGGTGTGGTCAGCGAGGGCCAGCAGCTCTTCTCTGCCGTGGGCTGGGCTTGTTTCACAGCAGGACAGTTGTCTGCCATTTCTGAGGTCACCCCTGGGACCCGTTGCTGGGACCAGGGTAAACCAGTTCGGGTTCCAGTGAGCTGCTAACTGTCTGGAGCCAGCAATGCTGCCCACGACAGATCCACTGCCAGGGCCCTGGACATTCCTCACAGTGCTGTGGCCACTGCACGGCACCAGTAACGTTACACTCCTCTCTCTAACAAGCATGTGGGAGGTGATGAATTTGGGAGTGGGAGCCCTCGTTAGGGGGAAAATTCCTGAAGGAAAGTTCCTGAGGGAGGCCAGCAAGGTTGATTTCTGTGGGAAATGCTGGCTGTTATTTTTAAACAACAATAGTTTAATAAATAAATAAACTCGCTGCCACGGAAGGATATAGCATCAGCCAGGGCTGTTGAGGCCGGTATTTCCTTGGAAAATGGAAAGGGCAGGTGTTTCCCTCCCCTCTGCCCCCGTCCACCTGTGCTTGGCTCCTCAGCTCTGGTAAATCCCCTTCCTTGGACAAGGCTTTCCAGAGGGGTGAGCCTTCCCGGTGGGACCGAGTCTTCCTGGGAGAAGTGAGGATTTCTGGGAGCTGTTCGCCCCCAGGGCAGTTCCCTGCCAGCGTGGGGGCTTCTCTGGCACGTCCAGAGTGGAAGGAATCTGTGTCCCTCCGGCTCTGTGACAGCACAGGTGCAGCCAAATAAATGTGGGATAAACTGGGGGGGATCTGGTTTCACAGTCCACTGCCCTCTCACGTGGGGGCTTCGGGGGCCGGGGGGGAGAAAGGCAGGGCCTCCCGGGGGGTGACAGCGATGTGCCCTGGCCCCGCCTTTGGGCAGAAATAGGTGAATTTGGGAGTTCGCATAGGGAAGAAGAGCGGCAGCTGTCACCCCCGGCCGGGAAGGGCGGAGGGTCGGGAGCGCTGCCCCGCATGCCCCCGCACCCATCCCTGCGGCCGGGGGGTCCAGCGCAGGCAGTCGGGGGGGCCCGGGGCCGGTCCCTCCCGGGGGCGGACACAGGGGGGGCCGGGGCCGGTCCCTCCCGGGGGCGGACACAGGGGGGTCGGGGCCGGTCCCTCCCGGGGGCGGACACAGGGGGGCCGGGGCCGGTCCCTCCCGGGGGCGGACACAGGGGGGCCGGGGCCGGTCCCTCCCGGGGGCGGACACAGGGGGGCCCGGGGCCGGTCCCTCCCGGCGGGCGGTGCCGGGGGCGGGCGCTCCCCGCCGGCAGCAGCGCGGAGCGGAGCGGGGGCGGGCGGCCCGAGCGGAGCGGAGCGGAGCGGAGCGGAGAGCGATGGGGGCGGCGGCGCGGCCGCAGTGAGCCCGGCGGGAGCGGAGCGGAGCGGGGAGCGGAGCGGGGCCGATGGCGTTCAGCGCCTGGCAGATCCTCTCGCCGGTGCAGTGGGCCCGCTGGACCTGGTCGGCGGTGCGCGGCGGGGGCAGCCCCGAGGAGGGGGACGGCGGCGCCGGTGCCGCCGAGGAGGATGATAATGATAATGATGATGAGGACCAGGACCCGCCGGCGGGGGGTTCTGCCCTCGGCTTCAGGCAAGTCACCCGCGGCCCCTTCCCCTGCAGCCCTCCCACGGCACCGCACCCTCGCGGGACACCCACGCGGGGCTCGCGGGGCCGCGGGCGCGTCCTCGCCGTGCGCCCCTCGCTGCCGCTCGCTGCCGCTGCCGGGGTCCCGCTCCGCTCCGCTCCGCACCGCGCCGGGGCCGGGGGCAGGGGCCTGGGGGGCCTGGGGGGGCTGGGGGGCGGGGGCCGGAGCCGGCGCTGCTCCCGGAGGATGCTGGCGAGCACAGGGCCGGAGCGGCCGGGCTCGCCTCCCGCGGCAGCCTCCGGAGCGGCGTGGGAGATGCTGCGGGGCGGCATGTCCTTGGAGGCCCGTGCTGTGTGCTCAGCTCGGCAGTGACCTGGCAGAAGCCCTCCCGCAGGGCTGGGGGCGCACGGGGGCTGCTCGCGATGATGTTTCACCTGCTCTCCCTTCTCGTTTGCTAGCGTGTCCCGCTGGACAGGAGCGAGTGGCCACCCCGGATGCCCACGGCCAGCCGCTGGCCTGGCTAGACCTGTAGGCGTTGTGGAGGATTTCAGAGGTAGCCTTGAAAGCAGTAATTCCTCACTCTTTTCCCCCCCTCGGCAGCTCGGACTCCACTGATAATTTTGAGACCCCTGAAGCAGAAACACCAACCTGCTCGCCACTCAAAGAGTTCTGCAAGCCACCAGGATCGCCAGAGTCTGAGGCCGGGACCCAAGGTAAAGAGCCAGCCTGCACCTTCTGCTCTCAGTGCTCTGCTCCATTGGCGGAAAGGCAGGGTGGGGTCAAGGAGTAGAATTCGCTGGCTTTGAGTAATGCCTGCCGCATTTTTGGTGGTTAATGGCTTGGACAGTTCAAATGCTGGGGCTGGGCTGGGCGCTCCACAAAGAGCTGTGGTGGGTTGATTGAGAGGAACGCAAGGATGCTGTTGAATTATTTTATCAGTTAAATATTCCCCTGCAGCCTGGGGGCTGCCCTGACTGCTGTTGGGACATTTCTCATGTGTACCCCGTGTGTCACTCACCCCTGGCTCTTGCACAGGAGTGGCAAGAATCCAGGTTTGTGTCTCCCAGGCTGGTCAGTGGTGGAGGTTTCATCGCACAGGCCATTTTTCAGTTAGGGCCCAGGTGTCCTTGCTGTGTAGCTGCTGTTAAAGATGCAAAAGCTCAACATTGCTAAACCCCATTTTTTGAGAAATTGCAGGGGATCTGCTCTAACTCTGTGGGGTTTCCTTTGCTGGTGGGTCCTGAGCTGTGTTGCAGGTTTATCCTTGTGTCCCACATTGCTGCTGCTCCCCTGAGTGTGACTCCCCATATTAGCCTGTGGCCTTTTGAGGACCCCGGGCTCCCCACTGTCTCTATACCCTCCTCTTCAGGGGTGTGTGCTGGTGTCCTTGGCTGATCTTGGTGTTTACCTCTGTTTTTGTGCTGCTAGGAGGAAGTTTTGAAGCTCTGGCACTGCTGCAACAACCCACAGGAGGTTATTGGGGGAGGGCAGGGAGGAGACCTCCCCTTCCCTCTGCTCTCAGCAGGGCAAGGTGGCTGGGCAATGTCAGGATGTTTGTGAGCCCCCGAGGGGATCTGCAGGAGAGCAGCCTCTCCAAGGCACAGGGCAGTGTGTGGTGGGCAGGAAATCCTGGACAGGCCATCCTGAGCATTCCCTGCCCTCTCTTGCCCTTCAGTGCTGCAGACCATGCTATGTGATGTGCAATGTTGTGCTTTCCTTGAATGCTCGCAGCAGCAGCTGGGAACTTTCTGCAGAGCTGGTTTCAGGGGACATGGGCTCAAACCAGACTGTGGGTCCTTCTGTGCAGGAGCCATGGCAGTAAAAGGATGCCATGGCTCTCCATCTCCTGTGGTGTTGTTCTGCTTTTGGGGTGGATCTGGGTGCTTATCCATCCCTGTGGGAACCATGAGTTTGTTGGCTGTGATGGAGGGAGCGCTCAGTTCGCATTTCCAATAATCACAGCTCTTGGAATAATCCTTTTAAGAAGGGATGATAGAGACATCTTTACTTTGGGGATAATGCCTGGGGAGAGGGAGAGCGGGATAAAGGCTTTTCAGGCAGGGAGGAGGATCATTTCCACCAAAGCTTAGGGAAGTGCATTGCCTCAGACTCCGGGGTGTCACCGTTCCCATGTGTGCCTGTGCCCCTCGTCCTGGGATGAGCAGCTCCCGCTCAGCAGCGAGGGCGTAGCTGCTCCTGCACACAAAGCTCCCAGTGTTCTGGAGATGAGGGCATGATCTCTGGCAAAAGCTGTTTTTCTGTGCTGGCTGGCGGAGAGTGGGATGTTGGAGGCGGCAGAGCCAAACCGCCACTGCACTTGGCTCCAGCCCTTCCCTGCCCGTGTCTCTGGCTGTGTCTCTTCAGTTTGTCTGGAATGGTGGAGGGAAAGGATTGTCCAGGATGTGGATGCATTTGCAGTGTGCAGAGGCACCCTGGGGTGTTCATCACTGTACCGATGTGATCCGTGTGTTAAGGCCTCATCTTCACAGTGCTGCTGCTTCACAGCAGCCCGTGCTCTTCCGTCTGGCTGCAGCTCGGGAGCAGCAGTGGGAACAAGTGCCAGGATGGAGGCAATCAGAGTAATGGCTGCTTGTCAGCACCGAGAGCTGCTGCCCTGCAGTCCCTGGGGAATAGCTGCTGGCCATGCTGGGGTGTGTGGGCAGCGCCAGAGCTGGACCTGAGGGCAGGCGTGGCACCCTCAGCCCTGAGGGACAGCGAGGAGCAGGCACTGTCTGTTGTATAGTTGCAGTCTCACCCTGCCTTGGGAATAAATAGGGTGAGGAATGTGTGAGACAGAAGCTGTGACTCCAGGGCTGGCTGCTCCGTGCACAGCCAAGCATGTGTTAAACCCTGTCCTTGGGGACAAAAATTCTGCCCTGGAGGGGGCTGCGGAGAGAGTTTATGGCCACTCAGGATCACTCCGTTTCCTCTTGCTCTCTCGGATGGTGGGACTGTAATTCTGCCCCACTCTTGCTCAGGTTATCTCCAGTCATCCTCCAGTAGATATTGTGCACAGGGAAATGAGCAGCAGCAACAAATCTGGAGCCATCAGTGCTGGGAGTGGGCTCTCGCTGCCGTTACCCTGACGCAGGGCACGTGTTTTCCGGTGCGTTAGCAGCATCGTTTGCCGGTATGCTAATTCTTAACAGAATAGATTTAAAAATAGATCAACGGCTGTTAGACACAAGCGGAAAGCCAAAAGAGGAAAAAAGTCGTTGGCGATGCAGGGCTGATGTACAGGGCAGATATCCTGTGCTGAGAGGGAGCAGTGCGTGGCTGACACCGAGCACTGCCCTGAGCCGTGTCCAAGGCCCGGAGAGCGGAGGGGCTGTTCTTGGCCGTGCTTGGCACAGGGGCCGTGCTGGGATCGCTGCTGCTCCTCTTGGCGGTGCCTGTGGGATGGAAAGGGCGCGGAGCCTTTGCCTCGCAGCACTGCCGCTGCCAAGTGTTCCTGATTCGTTTGAGGGATGGCATGTTGGAAAGCTGTTTAAGTTAGTGTTTGTGTTTAATTTCAGCCCGAGGAAGACAAGCGAAGCAATTATAATGCACAGGCACAAAGTGCCTATTACTGCGGTGCCAGACTGTCCTGTCTGTTTTTCTTTAGAAAGTAACAAATCTCTGTTTTCACTTTGTAGCATCCCCTCCAGGTACTCACCTGGATCTGGAGCAGGTTTGCAGCCTGTGCACAGTGGGAGTTCGTGGGGATTCACCGTGCCCTGTGCTGGCACTGTGTTTGGGACGGATCCTGGAGCCACTCCGTGTGCCGTGCCCCTGACAGTGTCCCATTTTCATGCTGGGACTAAACTGCCCCCCTCTGCAGGGCACGGTGCCCAGGTGGAATGGGAGACCTCAGGCTCACCTTTCCGGGATGCTGCAGTAAGGATCATCTGCTGGGATGCCCGTGGGAAGGGCTGGCCCGAGGGGCAGAGCTGTGTGTGGTCGGTGACTGCCAGCCTGCCTTCTCCTGGGGTCCCGTGGGGTGTTCAGCACAGTTTTGGCCCCAAAGGAGGGTTTGAGCAGTGAGGGGGAGCTGCAGGGCTGGGGGACAAACTGGTTTCCCTGGCAGGAGCCACGAGCAGAGGAGTACGTGCGGAGCCAACACGGCTGCTCACAACGTGACTGCCTGGGGCTGGCGGGAGCTGGGGATGTTGGAGCGTTCAGAGGAGGAGCAGGAGAGCTGCAGGCAGCGTGCTGGGCTTGGGGAGGGCTCGTGGGGGAGAGCCAGTGCTGCACTGAGGTATGGCCATGCTCATGCCCAGTACTGCTGGGCAGCTGGGGGGGTTGGAGCGGAGAGCTTGGCTCTGCCCGTGCACCCCAAGGCCTTCAGGCTCTGTTTTCTGCATCCTGTGTAATTGTTCCCCCAGGAACACGTGCTCCTGTCACGCTGCATTGAAGGCAGAAGAAATGCAGAGGGGGAGGAACTAGGGGAAAGCACCCCTGAGCTTGCAGGAGGGACACTTCTGCTGCAAAAGATTTCCAAAACCACAGGCACGCACCTGAGCTGCCCTCGCCTGTGCCTCCTGCCTCCCAGGATATCCCAGTTCCTCGGCTCTCAGACTGGCCGAGTGGGTGGGGTGGAGTGGCTGAGCTCTCTTGGGTGCAGAAAATGAGGGAATCACAAAATTGGAAAACCTGGGTGGGTGGTTCTTCTGATTTTTGTGGCAAAGTGATTCTGAGCGATGGCCACGTGCGCCACTGCTCCTTTCCTCCCCGCCCTATAGACACCACAGCACGGAGAGGTGGTTTGTGTGCCGACTGCTTGCTATTCAAGAAGTAATTACTCATTGCTTGGGTTAGAAACCAGGATGGGCTCATGTCTGTGAGAATGGCAGCTGCCAAATCTTCCGCTGGGAACGCAAAATGCACTTAAATAGTCCTTTTGCCCTGGCTTTGAAGTCTGTTCTTCTATTCAGGACTGTCTCAGGAAGGCTTCAAACAGCTGAGCAGCACAGCAAGTGTAATAAAGTTTTCTTTGGGGTCTGTTAAGGAGGTTTTCCTGGTTCCTAATGATGGGAAGGCCTGGCAGGCGCTGCCTCAGACTGTTTCCTGGCTGCACTCCAAGTACTCATCCACTGGATTTGTGTTTACTGATGCATTTTCTGGGGCATCAAGGCAACGTCTACTTGGAGGGAGGTTTTTTTTGCTGTAGAGGAAGCATTTTTGCAGTCTCAGGGAGGACTAGACCCTCATGATTCATTTCCACGGCTTTTAGAATCCTGGGGATCAATTATGCAAACCACGAGCCATCAACTGAGTCAGGATTGTTGGCTCCACATCCTGGATTAGTCCTGGGACCAGATATTTGCCTGATTCACTTTTCTTCTGCCAGCCTGTGACTCGCTCTGTTACCAGCAAACATGAGCCGGTTGCAAATGCCTGGTGATAGGAAAAACCTCTCCTGGATGTGCTCAGGGATGGGGGTCTGTGGGAGCCAGGGGTTGGTATTCCCCCACCTAATGTGGGGATGCTCAAGGTGACTCCTCTCTGCAGCTGTCACCTCTGTTCCAGGGCAGGACTGGGGCACGGACAGGTGGATTTCCTGGGCACAAGCTCTTCGTCACCCAGGCTGCTCTGCCCAGCCAGGTTTTCAAACCAGTTTGGTCCTTGGGAGAGCATTGGTTCCATTCCGCCCTTGGAGGACTTGGCTAGACTGTGTCTCCCCAGAAAGGTGCCTGTGAGGGCTGCAGGTCCTGATCAGTGCTGGCCATCCCAGCATCCAAAACACGCCTTATCCCAGGGGTCTGTGCAATTGTCCCTGGTTAAGGTGCAGGAGAAACACCAGAAGTTTTCCCCTTGTGCCACAGTCCTGGCTCTGGGTGCTCGGTGGGTGCAGCTTTCAGGATGCCTCAGTAGAAAAACGATCTTAGCCGTCCCGTGATGGCAAAGAAAAGATTAAACAGTAAAAGGATTGAGGGGGGAGGATTGGAGTAACAGTGATTAAGTCATGGATCAGGATTTGTCATTATAAGACGCTGATGGCAGTGTGGAGAGCCTGGTATGACTACAGGAGGATTCGTGGAGGTGCAGAGTCAGCTTGCGTCAGGCAGCTTCTCCTGCCTGGTGCACATCCAGCTCCGCAGCCCCAGCGCTGGGCGACGGACCCCAAATCCCTCCTGCAGCCTGTGTCTGCTCCTTCACTGAGCACACCTTCCCATTCCCCTTCTCCCCGGGGCCTGCTTATTCACATTCCATGGTATTGTCTCATGTTATGTGTCCCTGAACTCTTCTCACTAGTTTTTAACTCTCTGCCCAGGAGAGCAGTGACTCCCTGTCATCTGGCAGGAGGGAAGCTGAGTTTTGGGTCAGTGGATCCCCCATGAAATCTGACCCTGGAGCAGCTGTGAGGAGGGAACAGAAACCCCTCTGGAAGGGAGTGCACCACAGGTCAGGGTTTAACCATCTTCTTTTGTCTTTTCAGAGCCAGGTGGCCAAGGTGACCTGCTGGTAGGGGAAGCCCACCAGGACAGCTCGCTTGGGAAGCACCCCAAAGATGAGGCTCAACCAGAGATCGGAGCCCCTAAAGCCAGTTTGGATGCTGAAGGGGAAACTGACCCTGACAACTCGCCCCTGATGCAGCCCCTGGCCGGGCTGGGCTGCAAGGCTGACCCTGGTCACGCTGCTGTGCCCACTGTGGAGCCAGCCCCCGTGCCCCATGCGGGCACAGCCACCTGGGAGCAGGTCATGTCAGGAGGGGACACGGTGGACACTGGCACGGGGCTGAAGGCTGATGCCCTGGCCCGGGACCAGCTTGGGAAAGGGAAAACACCTTCCCTGGGGAGGAAGACAGATGAAGCCACAGAGGAGACCCAAGTGTCCTACCAGTGTGACCCTGAGCAGCATGACAGGAGTGCGAACCCGTTTGTGGCAGGGGGCTGCCAGCTCCAGAGCTCTCCCCTGGCAGCCACACGATGCCTTCCCCATCCTGATGAGCTCGGGGAGGACCTGGCTCTGGAGGCCACAGGGCAGGTCTCGAAACCTGAGGTTGATTTTACGGAGGTGAGAGAGAACGTGGAGGCCAAGCCAGCTTCACCCAGGAGGGGCAGCAGGATCCCAGCCAGCAAGCTGACACCAAAGAGACACAGAGGGTCCCCCAAGAAGCCAGCTGAAGATGTGGAGAGGGGTCCTATGCAGCCACCACCTCCCCAGGGCTCGCCCCAGCTGGGTCCCACGTGCTGGGACAGCCCCGCTCTCAACTCTCTCAGTGGCAGCTCAGCGCTACAAAATTTATCGGTTCTCCCCAAGGGCTCTTATCAGTTTGACCCCAATAACTTTGACTCCATGGATCCATTCAAGCCCACCAAGACACTTGCCAGCACCGACGCTGACTCTTGCTCCACTGCGGATAACAGCCTCAATGAAATCCTTGAATCTCAGACCCTGGAGATGCAGGACGGTGCCCTGAAAGGCAGAGATTCCCCCAAGAAGCCCAAGTCACGCCTGATAACGTGAGTGCCAGTGTGTGCAGAGCCGGGGCTGCAGCCCCCTGTGTTTTCCCTGCGGGCAGGCAGAGCTGCGGTGGAGGTGGTGATGGAGGTGGAGGTGGTGATGGAGGTGGTGATGGAGGTGATGGTGATGGTGATGGTGATGGTGCTCCTGCCCCAGTGCCTCCTGAGTGAGCCCAAAATCCTTCCTGTGCACCTCAGGCTCTGCTGCTGCCTCAGTTTTATCTGCCTGTGGTCTCAGCAGAGGCCAGCTCCCCTCTGCCTGTCTACCACCGACGGGAGGAGAGGGACAGGTGTCCTGGAGCAGTGTCCTGAGTCCCAGGCAGAGCAGGGAGGGATTGGGACTCACTTGCAGGATCACCTCTCTGGAAGCCGTGCGGGGGTCCAGCTGGTGGGTCGAGGTGTAGATGTGGTGTCAGAGGAAGCACAGCGGAGGCTGGAGCTGATGGGTGTGCTGGACTCAGGCAGGGATGTGCAGGAGCTGGTGGATGCAGGTGTGGTTGGTCAGGTGTCGCTGAGACATTTTGTGAGCTGCCACTGAATTTGATATCAGAGAAAGAGAACAGGTTGGACAGGTAGACTCTCACTCTGCTGTCGGATTCTCCAGTGAGAAGATTAGATAGTGGGTTTTTACAGAGAGAAAGATAAAACCTCGGAGGCAAAAATCAGGCTGTGTTGGATGTTTTTGTCCAGGAAATACTTTACAGAGAGTAGATACAGATTTTCTAAGAGCTGCTGTTCCCAGGTGTAGCTGTGGGTGAGCAGAGCCAGTGGGGAGGGGAAGCAGCAGGGAATTCTCTGCTCCGCTCTCTGTCACCTTGGAGCAGCACAGGCAGCAGGAATTGCCCTGGCAGTGAGGTTTGTGTTTGGATTTCACCCCGCTGCTGTGGTAGCAAATGCAGGATCAGAGCATCCCGTGTGTGTGTGCCTTCCCAAAGACTGAGCTGGGCAGTTCGTTGTGCTTCTCCAGAGCAGAGTTAACATCCAGGTCTTTTCACACGCTCTTCTTCTCTCCATCTGTCTGTCTCTCTCCCTGTCCGTGCTTTGATGCATCAGGACTACTGAGCAAGTGAAATTTCTCTGTTTTCTGTTGTAAGTACTCTCTCCTGTATTCCTTTTCTTTTCCTTTGCTGTTTTTGTCCTCTCTCTGGGTGTGTGCTGCCCCACTCGTCTCCATGGCATGCTGCCTCCTTCTGCCCTTTGACTTGTGCTCTCTGCTGTCTGGTTTGTGTCCCACGTCCCTCGGCACGGTCCCCAGGGTGGCCTGGCCTGGTGAGGGTCTGGGAGTGAGGGAGGAGAGCAGAGCTGAGCTGCACCAGAGGCACACTCCTGTGCTTGTCCTCGCAGCATCTCCTGATGGTGGACAAGGGCTCAAAACCTTCAGCTAATGGAGGGGGAGCAGGTTTTTGTGCAATCCAGAGCTGTTATCTTGGTGCTGGGGGGGAGCTCAAACCAGCTTCCAGGAGATGTGACAACCCTGGCACAGGAGAGGGTGCAGAGCAGAGGAGGGTGAGGACATGGTGAGTTTGACTGCTCGTGGCAGGGCATGAGGGAGCAAAACAGTCCAGAGCGATTCTTCAGCGTGACCCAGGTGTGCATGGCAGCGTGCAAAGAAACCTCCGTGTGCCGTGCCACGCCGCTCTGTGCTCTGCTGCGCATGTGTGCGATGGATGGGGAGGCTGCAGAGCGCAGTGACTGTGGGTGGGGGCGATTCCATCAGCCTGGGAACAGCTCACTGCAGTCCTGCTCGAGCCTTTGCCCATGTCCCTGCAGCCAGGAGTGCCGGGTCTGAAGGCTGGGACTCCTTCCCTGCAGTGGCTGTCACACTGTTCCAGCTGTGCCAGCTCAGCAAGTGTCTCCTGGGGGGTCAGACATGAGCCTGGGAGATTGCTGAGTGTGGAATGTGAGGGGGTGAGATGCGGGAGGAAAGCTCGCGCTCTGTCACCCACATTGCCGCCGGCACTGTGCCTCCGCTGCCTTGCGCTGTGCTGATGCTCGGGTGTCAGGATGTGGCCGTGCCGCAGTCCTGCGCAGATGGCCTCTGGATGGGGCTCTTCAGGAATGTAGGATGAAGTTCCAGGGACAGCTTCCTCACTGAAGGGCAAGGGGACCACCTGCAAGACCTACT
This sequence comes from Acanthornis magna, assembly GCA_036785705.1. Classification (NCBI taxonomy): domain Eukaryota; kingdom Metazoa; phylum Chordata; class Aves; order Passeriformes; family Acanthizidae; genus Acanthornis; species Acanthornis magna. The sequence goes on along the minus strand of JAWUZG010000431.1, from coordinate 477,932 downwards.
TGGGAAAAACTTCCCACCCGAGGGGCCCGGAGTGGTTGTTCGAGGCACAGAGCCCCGGTGCTCTCGCACTGTGCCCCGGCCGTGCGCGTCTGACTCACGTGGGAGATGTGGATGCTGTGGACAAGTCCCAGACAAAGCTCCAGCTGCAGGGACAGGGCATGAGACAGCCTGGACGCGGTTCTTCCTGCAGAAAGTCGACATGCACCGAGGCCTGGGGTTCCATTGTGCTGGACACGTGGGGCGAGGGTGCAGCGAGGGAGATTCCTCTTTGCCGGCTCCTTGCCAGTCGCCTCTCTCGCCATCAGCCCCTTGGGGTCCTTGCTCTGCTCCTTACCTTCGTCAGGAATAAACAGACAAACCCAACTGCCGTGTAGTCGTGTCTTTTGTTTGCCTGCTCCTTCTGTTCCTTCCAGAACCTGCTCTGCCTCGGTGTTCACGGGTGAGTGGGGTGCTGGCACGCGGCGGGTGCAACGCTAGTGCTGGGCCTGCCTCCCCCTGCTTGGGCTGTCTCGCACGCGTCCCCGCGTCCCCTGCACCGCCCCGGGCCCTGCTCAGCTGCTGCTTCTCTCTCTGCAGGAGCGGCTGCAAGGTGAAGCAGCACGAGGCGCAGCCCCTGGTCCTGGACGTCAGCACTCAGGTACGTGGGTGTCATCCCAGAGGGACGGGCTGGGCACTGGGGTGCTGGGATGGTGCTGGGGGAGCTGGGCTGGCTGAGCTCCAGGCTGGCATCTTCCCTGGGGACAGTTCCTGATGAAAGGGAGGGAGGAGGGCTGGTGGGGAGCAGCTTACCGGTGGGTTTTAAGCCTTCCTTTGTTCCCATGGAGGATCCAGCAGCTCACCTGGTGGCCTGTTCCCTGCAGATTAGCCCAGCCTCGCTTAACTGCGTATTTTGATCCCGCAGAATGAAGGAGCGTTGATCTCAGAAATCCCAGATATTACAAATCGGGATGGACGTGCCACTGATGAGGAGAAGTTGGCCTCCACCACCTCCACGCAGAAAGCAGCTGGGCTGGAGAAGAAGGCCGAGCCAGAAGATGACCTGGAGTACTTTGAGTGCTCGAACGTCCCTGTGTCTGCAGCGAAGCACAGAGCAGAGGCAGGTAAGGAGCAGCACTGTGCCTTCAGCTCTGGGAATGTGCCATGAGTGCACCCAGGGAGCCTCTGCAGCCTCTAGCAAGGAATTGGTGCTGTTGAGGCTGCGCAGCCCCAGCAGAGCTGATTTACACTGACAGGGCTAAAGGCTGCTGCAGGTTCTGATGGAACCTCCCATTGCTTTCCTGCACTATTTCCAGTATGAAAAATGACATTCCAGGCTGTGTTTATTTAGACTTTGGGTACAGAGCGCTCCCCACAATGCTGCAGTGGGATGTGGCTCAGGCGTGAGGTTCCCTCCCCATGGTCCTCCCTGGGAGCAGTGCTCGCTGCTGAGCCAAGCGAGGGCTGAGCAGAACAATTGCCCAGCATTCAGAGCATCCTGCCCCACCTGGGCTGCAGGGACCCTGCTCAGAGCCTGTGCCCAGAGCTGCCAGGCCTTGGGGTCCCGGCACAGGGGCTGTGGTTGATGGAGATCTCAGTAATGCTGCAGAGACCCCCACTCCTGCTCCTGGTGGAACTCTGCTGTCAGTCTCCCATGTAATTGGCCTCTGTGACCAAACCATTACAAAATAATTAAAAGCCAGGCAACATGACATTTAATCAATAGCCAAGTCCTAGGTGCAAGCAGGAGAGATCACCACGGGGGGGTTTGCAGCCCCTCCGCTCTGCAGAGACCCATTAATCATTTCTCCCGATGGCTGTGCTGGGCTGCCAACTCCAGGGAGAGGAGAATGGTCCTTTGTCCTCAGGGGAGAAAAATCTGACAGTCAAGGGAGAGGCTGGGAGGGTTTATTTATTGCTGCTGGTCTTGGAGGGCCGGGCAGGTGCTGTCTGCAGGGATGGGGTGGGAGCTGTGGGTGCAGCTGCTGGCACAGGGACACATGGAGGGAAACAGTGGGAAGTCTGCAGTCACCAGCATTACATTGCCTCCTTCCTTTCCAAGCTGAGCTCCCTAAATACACTGTTCTCTGCCTGGTTAACACATGAATCATGTCTGCAGTTGTGAGTCAGGTCCATAAATTACCCCTCATGCTATGTGAGGCAGCACCAAGTCCGCAGGTCAGGGTGTCCCTCCTGCGAGGCAGGGTGTCCTGTGGGGCACTGTCCCTCAGGTCAGGGTGTCCCATGCCTTGCAGATGTGGGGAGATGTTTTTTATCTCCTGTCTGCTGTTCAGAATAGCAGGGGCCCTGTGGCAGCTCTTTGGAGGACACTGAGATTGGCTGGCATGGGCTGATGCTTGTGCTCTTCAGAGTGCTCTGAGCAGCTGGTGTGTTCAGCATCCTGCTGAAGTTCAGAACGTCCTGTGCATCTTCCTCCTCCTCGGCTGCTGTGGTCCCAGGCGTGGCTGGCAGCCCTGGGGACACGGGCACAGGCTGAAGTGCCACCAGAGGGAGCGTTGGTTTCCATTCAAGGAGCACAGGACGGCTGGCAGGGTGCGTGTGGTGGCACCTGGGGACAGGGCTTAATGGTGACCTTAGCAGAGCTGGGGACTCAGTGGTCTTAGAGGCTTTTCCAACCAAAATGATTCCATGCCAGGGCAAGAGCTGGGGGCAAAGACGCCTTTGGGAGGGGAAGCTCAGGGTATGGAGAGGTTTAGAGATACCCTCCTACCTCTCAGAAAATCTACATGTGCCCAGGGTGCTGCTTCAAAGTCAATAAAAGGTTGTGTTTCATTGTCTTTAGGTTTTGAAAAGGAGATCTGCAAGCAGATGGAAAAGGATGGGCCTGGCATCTTCCCTGTGAGTGCCTCTCGCTTTTTCCTTTCTGAAATGAGTTTCTTCGGGATGTGAAATTCTTGACAAGCCCATGCAGGGACTTGATAAAAATAGTGGAGATTTCCCAGCAGGCCTGGAGGAGCCTGGCAGAGACTGATCCCTCCTGGGTGGGCGCAGTGGAGAGGGAGGGAGGGAGGGAGGGAGGGATGCCGGGGACAGAGTAGGACTGGTGCAGAGCCAGGGCTGCACTGCAAAGTGCCTGAAGGACAGGGAGAGGGCAGAGGAGGCCGTGGGGAGGGGACAGGCTGCTGGACACGGGTTGTGTCACACGTGGAATGTCCAGGGCTGGCTGTGATGCCCATCAGGACCGGTGCCTTCTACCCTGGCACCCCAGCAGCTGCAGCGCTGTGCTGGGGCACCCCTGGCGTGTCCCGAGGAGCCCCAAGACCTCTCTGCTGCAGGGGGCACCCTGTGCCAGGTTAGCTGCCCCTGGCCGAAGCTACTCGAGGTGACAAGCAGGTGACAATGAGATTAGCAACATCAGCAAAAACAACTCCTCTGAGACAGATTTAACTGTGCTGAGCCCCACAAGGACATGAGGCAAAGTGAAGCTTTTGTTTGGTGCCCAGGAGAGCCTGGGCAGGCTCTGGTCCTGCAGGTGAGCTGGAGTCACCCCAAAGGTACCTGCAGGTGCCCAGGTGGGTACCTGCTTCTGGGAGATCCTGTAGGAGGCTGCTGCCAAAGCACAGCGACCTGAACCTCCTCAGTGTCAGGGTTCCCCAGCCCAAACCTGCCCCAGGGGAGGCTCCCACCACCGGCCACGGCTGCAGCAGAGAGCTGTGAAGGGCTCAGGGTGCTTGGACTGCTCAGCAGCTGAAGCCTGGGGAGGAGGGGAGGGGAGAAGTGCTCTAGTGCTCTCGTTTCCAAAACGTGAGGAGCAGGCTGCCTCCTTCCTCCGAGCACTTCTCTATTTATGGCCTGGCAGCCCGTTCCCAAGGAGATGCTGCGCGGCTGTCGCTCGGCTGGCTGATGGAAGGAGGAGCAGGCGGTGGTGTCAGCCTGGCTTGGGGAAATGTTTCTGGAGGCCAGTCAGGCTGCAGGATCCCCTGGAGGAAGGGACAGGGTCAGAATCCAGTCAGGAGCCAGCAGCTGGGTCGTGGGGCTGAGCTTTCCCCCAGCTTGGTCTCTGTGGCTGCAGCACAGGAGGTGCACAGGAGCTGAGCTTTGGGAAGGGGAGGCAGTGAACGATGGGGTACAGTCACCCCAGACCTCGTAGGGTGTCCTGTCCCCCAAAGTGGCAACAGGAGGGTGCCAGGATCTCTGTGTGAGCGTCTCCTATTCCAGAGCCCTCCTGGACACCTGGAGCACCAGGGCTGAGTGGGGCTGTCCTTGGACCCTTGCTCTGCAGAGGGGTGACCTCTCCCCACAGCTCCTTGCTCCCCCCACAGCTTCCTTGGGCATTTGGGTGGTCAGCAAGGCCCAGTAAATGTCCCTGCAGCTGCCAGCAGCAATTTGAGCACGTCAGTTGTAGTGATGTTCCCCCCGGACTGGGAGGGCTTGGAGACAGGCACCCAGACCCTCGCAGACCACCCCTGCCTGTGGCTCACAGTCAGCAGACACCACACTCTGCAGCCTGGGGATATTTTTAAACCTGCCATGGGATAAGGGATGCTGGATGTGAGCACATCTGTGCTTGGAGCTGGGTCTCCTCCCCATGAAATGGGCCCTAGTGGGTCTCCCCTTTGGGATATTGCTTCCCTGGGGCAGCTCATGGGTGTTCTATTGCATGCTCCTGGCAAGGGAAGGCACTGAAACTGCACATAAGCTGTGCCAGGTGTCAGATGCAGGTTCTGGGCTCTGTGTGTGCAGAAAGGGAAATTCAGTACTTGAGCAGAGGCTGATGAAATGGGGGAGAACACTCCAAACAGGGGAGGTGGGTGAAAAGAAATCCCCCACAACAGTCCAGCTGGGTAATTCCCCCAGGACAATCCCGGGCTGTGCTCCATGGATAAGTGCCCCAGCGTGAGCAGGAGCGAGAGTCCCCTGGCTGGCATCTGCCTCAGTGAATCCGAGAAGGCGGCGGTGCTGATGCTCATCAGAGAGGAGGTAACAGCTGGGTCCCTGTCCCCTGGCACTGCCCCTCGCTGGCCCTCAGCACAGGGGGAGCAGCGAGCAGCACTGCTCTTCCTGGGGCAGGGGATCTGATCCCCTGCGTGGGACAGTGAGGGGAAACCCCTCAGAGCGCATCCCAAGGGTCCCGTGTCTGCTGCAACCCAGATAATCACCAAGGAGATCGAGGCCAACGAGTGGAAGAAGAAATACGAGGAGAGCCGGCAGGAGGTGTTGGAGATGAGGTACGAGCTGTCCCCTCACAGGCTCTGCTCCGGCAGCGCTGGGCTCTGCACGCTCCTGGCAGGAGCAGGATGTAATGGGACGGCACAGGTCAGGCTCACCAGGGTGGGATGTCTTGGGGGAGATGTTCTCTTAGTGCTGGTGCTGTGTCAAGCCTGCTCGTTCCTTTGCTGCAGGAATAAAATCCCATTAGCTGTGGCAGCCCCAGTGGCAGAGGCAGGTCTTGGCCTGAAGCAGCAGTGATGGGTGTTGCAGCCCCAACATCTGGGCGGCAGCCCCAACATCTGGGCCCCGTGACTGCGCTGCTGCAGGGCTGTGATGCTGATGAGGCGCAGGCCAGCAGGGCCTCCCCTGGGGCAGGTTGCTGTCAGCGCAGCTGGAGGTGCGTGTCCACAAAAAGGTGGCCTCTCACCTGTCTTTTTTTCCTTCTAGGAAAATCGTGGCTGAGTACGAAAAGACCATTGCCCAGATGATAGGTGAGGGGCTGTCACCTGTCACCAGGTGTTTGGGGCAGGGAGCTGACTGCCACAGACATCTCCACTCGGTCACTGTGTCCTTGTTGTTTGTTCTCCGTCACAGAGGATGAGCAGAGGACAAACATGACTTCTCAGAAGAACCTGCAGCAGCTCACGATGGAAAAGGACCAGGCTCTGGCAGACCTGAACTCGGTGGAGCGGTCCCTGTCAGATCTGTTCAGGAGATATGAAAACCTGAAGGGCGTCCTGGAAGGATTTAAGAAGGTACTGGCCTTGGGTTGCCTTTTCTCCCTGCAGCTCTGGTCCCTGGACACAGCCACACTCCATTTTTCTGTGCTGCTGAGCTGGATAAGTGGCTCCAGCATAAAGCAGAAGTTGGTTCTATTTAAAAGCTTTTTTTTTTACACTCAGAACAATATCTATCATCCCATCAGAGCAATATCTTTGTGCCCAGTCCCAGTGCAGATGGATGTACTTTCTTTTCCAGAATGAAGAAGCTCTGAAGAAATGTGCTCAAGATTATCTAACCCGTGTCAAGCAGGAAGAGCAGCGCTATCAGGCCCTGAAAGTCCACGCAGAAGAAAAATTGGACAAGTAAGGTCATGCATGAGGTTGCTGGGTGCTTCAAGACCTTGTAGGGCAGTGGCTCCATTCGCTTTCCAGGGGCTGGAAGGCAGGAGCTGAATGATGTTAAAAGCTGCATTTTACAACCTCAGGCTCAAGTGGCTCTAAGTAATGACAGAGCAAATCCCTGAATGCATTCTCTGATCCCTGCTTATTTATTTTTTAATGGAGAATCTGAGGTTCACGGTCTATTTATGGTCATTTACCGAGTTCCCATCTTTCAGAGGGTTCGTGTTTGTGGTGCGTGAAGGGGCTGCGCAGCCCTGGGGCTCAGCTGATGAGCAGGAGCTCACCAGCACATGTAACCCCGAGTGAAGTGGGTGGCAAACTGATTCAACTTGGCTCTGAAAGAGCAGAGTTTTGTACAGGGACATGGAGGAGCTGAATTAACCGAGTTTCATCCAGTTTCCCTATGGGCAAACCACCTCTGTAGTAGCCAGGCAGGCAGAGCCAGGCTCTGCAGGTGCCACACAGCCTCAGGCCATGCCCTGCTGCCTCTGCCTGCACCCAGACCTGTCCCCTGGCCCCTGTCCCCTGCAGAGCCAACGAGGAGATCGCCCAGGTGCGCACGAAGGCCAAGGCGGAGAGCGCGGCGCTGCACGCTGGGCTGCGCAAGGAGCAGATGAAGGTGGAGTCCCTGGAGAGAACCCTGCAGCAGAAGGTAACACACCTGCCCCGCGCCTCTCTGCCAGCCCTGCCAGCAGTTCCTATTGCTGCCCTGAGCAGCCTGTTCATGCTGGAGGTGTCTTCCAGTTTTGTGTCCCAGAAAGTATTTTGTGGGTTTCCTTTCTGATGGTTTGGGGTTTTTTTTTTTTTTTTTGCTTGGGCTTTTTTGTGTTCTGTGGGGTCGGTCTGGACTTTTTTGGCAGAATGGGCATTGCTGGCTTAGGTGTGCCTGCTCACAGGGATGTGGGCTGGGGCTGGGTGAGCCCAGGGGTCCACAAAGCACCTGCATGCACAGAGGAGTGTGCAGGGGCAGGTGTACGAGCTGGCTGCCCCTTCACCATGCAGGCTTGGTGGCAGATGGCAGATGTCCCCTACCTCTGCCACCGTGGGGGTCCCCAAGATGTGCTTTTCTTCCAGAACCAGGAGATTGAGGAGCTGACCAAGATCTGCGATGAGCTGATAGCGAAGCTGGGAAAGTCAGACTGAGCCTCACCACCCCTCGCCCAGCACTCTGCACTTGGCCGCTTTTCTCGTGACGTTGAGCACCTTGCCTTACCCCGGACTCCCTGCAGAAAGCCCACATGTCCAGCTGCCCTGCTTGGCTGCCGGACCTGTGGCTCCCGAGCAGAGCCGCTCCCCTCACTCTCCCTGTCTGCCTCTCACAGCTCCGGGGCTGGGTCCCTGCAGTCCGGCTGGGAATCCTGCGGTCAGCCTGGGCCCCTCCAGGGCCTGCCGCACTGTCCGTCTGCACCAATGCCACCTCTGAGCTGGGAGGTGACACCCTGGCCTCTGTCCCCCTTGGCTGGGCTGGGTCTAGTTGTGTCCCCACCACACTCTGTCACTTGCTGTCCTCACGTGCTCCCAGCCCTGTGGGAGGTCCTGCCCTGGGACGTGGGTGATGCCAAGGGTGGACCTGCTGGCTCTCGCACTGGGGAAGGGACCTGGCACCTCTCTGGTTCGTGGGTGATGCACAGCACAGCATCTCCCTGTCCCTGGCTGTGCCAGCCTCAGAGGAAGGGAGCTGACATCTCTGCATTCGTGCACTTTATGAGCCTTTATGGGCACTTGGGCTCTCTGCTCACTCCTTCCAGTCAGGCACGGTGCTGCTGCACGACTTGCTCGCCCCAGAGCACTGAAAAGGTCACCTAAGCTGTAGTGACTTCAGTTCTCTCAAGGGAGAGTCCAGGTGAGGGGAGGCAGGAGGTTGCTGCACCCAGAGGTGTTTGAGAAATGGGAGATGTTGGTTCTGGGGAGCTGGGGCTGCCCGTCCATCCTCCCCATGGCCACCCTGCCCCTCCTGTGGCCCCGGCCCCTGCTGTGGCTGGGTGACCTGACCTTGGACACGTGCAGAGCCAAGGCATTGCTCCTGACTTCCTGTGCCGTGCTGAGGTCAGGGCCCCAATTCGGAGGCTGCAGGAGGAAGGAAGTGAACCCTGAGCTGCCTCGTGGCGACTGAAGCAGCTGCACTGGTGGAGGATTCTCTGCCTTGAACGGTTAGTTCTGAAGTGTGAAATAAGGGAAACATTTGCAGTTCGGGCTGCTTCCTGCCCAGCCTGGTGAACACTTTCACAAACCTTTTTGCTGCTACCTTTTTGTAACAGAATTGGGCTCTTTTCCTTCTATTTTCTAATTCCCTGTGTTCAGCATGCAGAACAAACACCCGTTTAAGCCAGAGCCATAGACTTGATTATATTTTATTAGTTATATAATGTATAGAGAGAGTTTATTCTACACTTTAGCAAAGATGTCAGCAGCCTGCCTCAGCACACAGCTTCCCAGCCTGTTCTCCACGCCCCCAGTTATCCCAGTGAGGGATCACTTATTCCCAGTCACGGAAGGCAGTGGCTGACACCACTCGAAGCAGTGCACCTGTTGCTTGTGCTGGATATTTCACCCTTTGCACAGCTGACCAAAAGGAAAAACCTTTTATTCCCCTCTCTTTTCATCCCTTTTGACCTCCCCACATGTCGCTCTCCTGGGCTGGTGAAAAAGCTTCAATCATATGATCAACAAGGACTGTTTCTGTTCCCCTTAGGGAGTCTGTGCAGGTAAAGCAGAACCCTGAGACCCAGAGATTTCTTGGGCAGTTGGCTTTTTCTCTTGAGGAGCCAGAGTGCAGCATTGCACAGCCTCTCAGAGCTGGCGAAAGGCTGGTTCGGGGCTGGTTTCTGGTTTTCTGCCCTGCCCCCAGCAGCACCCAAAGGTGCTGGTGTGAGGCTGGTGGAGCTCAGGTGCAGGAGGCAGGTCTCAGGTGGGGACTGGGGCAGCCTTCAGCCTTCTGCTTTGCTCAGGGCTGTGATGCTCATGTGCTGGCTTGGCTCAAGGTGTGACAGTCTGAGGTCAGTCTCTCCTGAGGGCATTGCTCTGGCCCTTGGAGCTGATGGATACTTGCAGAACTTTAGATTTCACCACTTGACACTTCCCCAAACCCCTTGCAGTCACTGCTGCAACTTTCCCCTCTGGGCTGTCTGCCAAGCGCAGCTCCACTGTGATAACCCACGGGGCAGAGCCCTCCATTCCTCTATCCCTGCTCCCAGTGTCACCCGGTCCTGCCACGCTGCCTCCCTCACCAGTGCTGCCGCATTGCTGTGCCTGTCCGCATGCACTCAGTCTGGGCAAAGAAGATTCCTACGGAATGGTTTATTAACTATAATATGGTTATAGTTACATATACATAAGTACATATATAATGAGGATAGTTACATAAAGGAGAAGGTGTGTGTTTGTAAACGGGCAGGATGGCTGCACCTCGCGTGCTGCACTCCCACAGGTCGAGACCACGGTGTCCCTGTGACCAGCGCGGGGAATGGCAGGTTCCTGCGCGTGGTGTCACAGCCTGGGTGTGTTTGTTGTCTGTTCCGTGCAGTAGAGTTGAAATGCCCCTTTCTGGCAGCGCTGGGCCCTGCCCGTGCTGCCGTGTTGCTGTTTGCAGTGTGCGTTTGCCAGCAGATCTGTCTGTAACCAAGTGCCAACAGTTACCCCCAACTACTGATCTCTTCCCCTGTCCCTCCAGTGTGACCTCCCCCAGGCAGGAACTTCCTCTGCATTGACTCCTTCCCCTCCGCTTTGAGCCATGTGTGTAACTGCCATTGCCATCAGTTTTATATGTATGATAATTTCCCTTTTATATGTCAGGTAAATATTTGTAAGAGTTATACTCACACAAATGAGATTATTATAATGATTACTAATATATTTTTTCCATGTTTCATTGCCTGAGTAAAAATTGTGTTTATCACTCTTGAAAGCTTTCTTGGCATTTGTGAGGTTGGTGAGGAGTTGGCTTTACCTTCCAGAATGGGCTATGTTCTGCCTTGTCTTTATTAATGTGGTTTACATGGCAGTTGGTTTCAAATACGCACAGTTATCATCTGTTCCTGAAATCTGCATTCTTGAGCTCTGAAATTCAGACCTGGGATGAGTTTGCTGTCCCTGTGACTCCCACCAGTCTGTGATGGTGCTGAGCTGCGGTGGTGAGCTCAGACGGCAGGAAGAGCTGAGGCAGCAGCAGGCTGTCAGGCAGGAGAATCCTTGGCCTAATCCCTGCACTGACCCTGACAATCCTCTGTGGCCTTGGGCACATCTTTCTGGAAGGAAGGAGCCCTGGGGGCTGGGGAGCGCAGGAACAGTGCCACTGGGCTCCCAGCCCTGTAAGGGTTTTCGGTTTTTCCCTTGCACTTCTCTTTTGGTGGGTTGAAAACTCTGGTGGGGGTGGTTTTTCCCTAACTTGGCAGCTACACGTAACAAGAAAGGGGTTGTTCTCTGGATGGAGCAGCTGGGCTTGATCAAGATCTTTGAAAGCCACCACAGAGTTCCGTGTCCAGAGATGGTTTCCAAAGCAGGCACGGGCAGGATATGAAGGAGAGCCCAGCCCCTTTCACTGGCCCTGGCTTGATGCTCTGCCCCACTGCCATTCCCCAGCCCGTGTCCTTGGGGAGCTGTGTCCTGTGGCCCCAGCTAAGATGGCATTATCCAGGGGCTGCAGTGAGGTGTTATCCCAGCCCCCGATCCAATCACCCAAGCAGATTAGCTGTAAGACCTTAAGACAAAACAGCAGCCACGCACCCCACACAGCACACTGCTGAGAATGCCTGCCCTGAAGACCCTGCTGGTCCTGGCCATCGTCACGTCCCTGGCTGGAGAAAGTAAGTGTTCCTTGGCTCCAGGTACATCACTGCAGCTGCTCCCCCGCTCGCTGCTGCCCCATCCCTGTGCCCCCCACACCCCTACCCCTACCGCTCCCATCCCTTCAGGAAAATGATGTTTTGGGGGGAAGGGTGGCTTTCCCCTCCGAGTGCCACCCAGAGAAGCCCCTGTCCCTTGCCTCTCTGCCGCTGGCACAAAGCCCAGCAGGGAGCACAGAGCCTCTGGTCTCCAGCTCTGACGGAGGCTCCTGAGCAAAACCCAGCAGCCTCTCACGGCTAGACCTGTGTTTCCCTGCTAAAACTTGGTTCCTCCAAGGCATAATCACAGAAAGCCATTGTGAAAGGCAGGAGGGCGGTTGCCCTGCTCAGAGCAGTGCCATGGAGTAGGGGCAGCTCCAGGCAGTTTCAGGATCTTTGGACCAAGGCAAGATGAACGCAACTGTGTTTTTAGCACAGGGAAGATGAAAGGGTGTTCCATGCTGTGAAGAACAGCGAAGGAGACGCAACGCAACCCAGCAGCGGTAGCCGGGTCATTGTGGGTTAATGGCAGGGCACCTGAGCCCATGAATTCCCAGTTTTCCACATCCATGGGATTTCTGCTGTCCCTGAGATGAAGGGGGAAGCTCCGGGCAGGGGCTGGCCCCGCTGCCACGAGAGGGCTCTGCTCCGCCAGCAAAGCAGAGACGAGTTTCACTTCCAACAGCAGCAGTAGTTTACCCATCCCCATCAAAATCAACGATTCGTCATTTCAGGCAGGAGCAAGATCTTCAGGTTTGGGTTTTTCTGGGGTGTGTGTATGCTTTAAGAGGTCACACAGCTTTTGCACCATTATCAGCTCTGACACGGAGGAGAGAGGGGCTGGTTGCTATCTAACCTGCCTGTGGCCTTCCTTGAGGACGATCTGGAGATGGCTCGTCCCTCCCGATCACACATCTGCCTGGCACTTTACTGCCTGTCACGGTGTTTGTCCCCAGCACCCTCTGGCTGAGCCTTCTGAGTACAGTGTAGTGCGTGGGAGCTGCTCCCACAGGCTGGATGAATTCTCCCCTCTGCCCCCAAAATACTTATTAAAATAAAATCTGGCACAAGAAGAAAGATATCTAGGATTTTTTAAAAATGTTATGTCTAGCTATTTTTACTGTAAAAGGAATTTCAGGACTCTCAGGAAGTCTTTGCAGGGCAAGGACCTGGCAGAGCTCACCTGCCCAGTTTAGCTCTCGTCATTTTAAGTCTCACCTGGAAGTTTTGCATTAGTTCTGAGGACAGGTGAGGCCCCATCCTGCATCCTGCTGCATGCCATGGCAGTGCCTGCTCATGGCTCAACTGGTGCCAGCCCTCACCTGTGGCTCCCTATCCCTGGGCTGGGGGTCACCAGTTTCCGTGGGGACCCACAGACTCCGGCGGGACACTGGGGGCTCTGGGATGGTGCATTGCTGCCACTCTCACTCCTCCTCCCACCTTCACCCAGGTAAAGCACTGAAATGCCACAAATGTGTTGCATCCAACGAGAACGACTGCAACAAGCAGGGGTCCCACAGCTGCCCCCAGTTCGCCGACGCCTGCTCCACCATCACCGCACCCAGTAAGTCCCTTGGCTGGAGGGCAGGGTGCTGGGGAGGAACTGGGAGGGAGGAGGGGTGGGACCGCAGGGTCTAGGAGGGGACCAGAGGGCCTGGGGACCGAGGAGAAGCAGGGGACCTGCCGAGGCGGAGCAGGAGATGGCTTCGTCCTGCGGGCAGGAGAGAGGTCCTTTCTTTCCGCATCCGTAGCGCAATGTGCTGGGACTCAGCTCTGCCTTCTCCTCCGCCAGCGAGACCCCCGGTCCCCGGCAGAGCCTGAGCCCGTGTCGCGTTGCCTTTCCTTGCAGACAGCGTCATTAAGTCCTGCTCCTACAAGTCCTTCTGTGACCAGGCGCGCCGCGGCGGCTCCGGCGGGGCCACCGTGCGCTGCTGCTTCAGCGACGACTGCAACGGCGCGGCGCGGGGCTCCCGGAGCGGCGGGGCGGCCACCGGGCCGGCCCTGCCCAGCCTGCTGGCCGTGCTGGCCGGGACCCTGCTGCTGGGCTGGCTCTGAGCGTCCGGCCGAGCTGCTCCAGCCTAGGGGCGCGGGCGGGGGGCTCTCTGTGGGAGGGAGGGGGCGCATGGCCGCCGGTCCAATAAACGCTGCCGCTGAGAACCGCGTTCGCAGCCTCTCATTGACGGGGAAACCAAAACCTGTGCGCGAGGGAAGGCGCCGAATCAAAGGGGTTTGGCTTCTGGTGTCACCCTGGAGGGCTTTGCCAGGCAGAGCCGGGGGTCCCGGGTAGATTCCCTCCCTCCCCATTGCTCCAACAGAGATGCTTTTGGGCTGCTTTCTGCAGCTTGAGTCCCGGCTGTGGAGAGGGGTTTCTTTCCTCCTGTGGCTGCGAAGACATGAGGGAGATGTGAGACATGAGGCTGCTCTGTGGTCTGGGGCTGCAAGTGGTCCTACAGCTCAAAGCTCTGCTAGAAAGACCCCCAGGAGTGCTCGATGAGGCTTGGCTTTGTGAGGCAGAATGGTAAAAGTGAGTGAACAGACTGAGGAGAACAGAAAGGGGAATGATGGAGTGAAGGATGGCTGGGACCATGAGAATTTGACTGCACGAACTATAACGCAGGGCAAGCAGCAAACAGCAGCCGTCTGCTGGAGTCTGCCCCAGTCAGCCACAGTCAGCACACAAGGAAAAGGGGAACAGGTACTGAAACCGAAAAGAGCAAGTCTGAAGAGAAGAAGTAATTCAGCACGTGCAGATCCAGCCGTGGAACCCACAGCTGGAGGATGCTGCTGGAACAGAGACCTCGGTGCGTGCTGGAGGGTGAGAGGGTCAGAAGTCCTGCAGAACATGGATATAGAGTCTTGCGAGGGTTTACATATGCCAAGAGGGTTGCTGGGCTGCTGCCACTGGAGGGGAGCCTCTGGAAAGCAGGTTATTCCCTGTCTGCTGCGGATGCTGCTCCTGCCCCAGGGCACACGAAGGGTGCTCTCCTGCGGGGGGCTCTGGGTGCTGGTGGAACCTCCAAAGGCCCTGGGGTAAAGACGTGCCCTGCCCCGGGGCTTCCCTCACGCCCCTTCATCTGCTAATGGGGAGAGTCAGCGACTTCCAGGGGCTGCTTGTACCCCCAGACAGGTAACAGCAGAAAAACGCATTGTAAAACCAGAACTGCCAGGTTCTCCGAATGGAGAGCAGCGGCGTGACTCGTTGCAGTGTGACCGTGCACAGAATTCAGCGCTGCCCCAGGCTCCGGCGGGTCACAAGGGCTGCAAGAGAAGCCTCGCTATAAAAATACTCCGTGGAACAGTTTAGTCTTCGCAAAGGGTGAGATGGGAAGAGGGGCAGGCAGAGGGGGCAGGGCAGGACTCGAGGTCTCCAGGACGCCGGGAGCAGGCAGCGCAGCCAGCAGCGGGAAGGAGAGGGCTCGCGTGGGACGGACAGGGAGTCCGTGAGCCAGCCCTCGGCAGCGGCAGCGCCAGGATCGGTTTCACCCGCGCCGGGAGAAAGTGCTTCGGCGCCAGATGGAGCTTCGGAGAGAAAGTGGGGGCTTCCCCTGGGGGGTACGGGGCGGGGAGCTGGTGTTTCCTGCTCCCCAAATCCACCCTGAACTCAGTCCAGCAGCAGCTTTCCCAAGGGATGCTCTTGCAGGAACGGTGACCCGAACTGGGCGGCTCATCTCCATCAGTGCCAGCCTCCAGCACACACTGAGCGGTTTTGTGTCGGGCTCGGGGGGGTTCACCGGGAGGGCGCCGAGCCTGGGACTGGGTGGCCCTGGGGACCGCAACAGGCTGCGACAGGGACAGGCACGGGGCTTGCTCCCACCCTTCCCGGCGGCCGAGCCCCCGCGGCGGCGGCCCGGGGCCACGGCAGGTGCGCGGAGGGACACGGACAGAGGGCGACGGGACGGAGGGATGGACACCGACCCCCCGCCCCGCGGAGCCGCCCCGCGCCCCGCACTCACATCCGGGGCCGGGTTTGCTAATGACAGACGTAATTAACCCGGAAAGAAGCTACGGCGGAGCCAGGGGCACACCCCCTCCGCCGCTCGCCCGTCCTCCTCGCACCGCCGCCCGGCGTGCGCAGCGCCCGCAGCCCCGGCCCGGCCCAGCCCGGTCCCGGTCCCGGTCCCGGTCCCGGTCCCGGTCCCGGTCCCGCCGCTCCGCGGGCCATGCGCGGGGCGCGCAGCGCACGGACGCCGCGGGGTAAGTGCGGGTGCGGGGCACACGGGGGCTCTTGGGGTAAGTGTCGGTGTCGGCACACGCGGGGCCGCCTGCGGGCAGCGCTCGCTCTCGGGCGCTTCTCGAGGGACCCGCGGGCCGGGCTGGGAGCCCTCGCTGCCCGTGGCCACCCTCTCTCGCTTCCCGTGGCCACCCTCCCTCGCTGTCCCTTGGCCACCCTCCCTCGCCGTCCCGTGGCCACCCTCCCTCGCCGTCCCTTGGCCACCCTCCCTCGCCGTCCCTTGGCCATCCTCCCTCGCCGTCCCTTGGCCATCCTCCCTCGCTGTCCCTTGGCCATCCTCCCTCGCTGCCCGTGGCCACCCTCCCTCGCTGTCCCGTGGCCATCCTCCCTCGCCGTCCCTTGGCCATCCTCCCTCGCCGTCCCTTGGCCATCCTCCCTCGCTGTCCCTTGGCCATCCTCCCTCGCTGCCCGTGGCCACCCTCCCTCGCCGTCCCGTGGCCATCCTCCCTCCGGTCCGTGCCCCGGCTCCCCGGCCTTCCCGGGGGCGCCGTCGGAGCGGCCGGCGGTGTCCGTGCCCCCGCGGCTCCGGGAGCGGGTGGGGAGGCGGCCCCGGAGCTGGTCCCCCTGTCCCTGGTGGAGACTCTGGTCCCTGCAGCTGGAGCATCCGCGTCCGGGCTGGGATCGAGCCCCCACGGTGCGAGCGGCGTCTGTTCGACGGTTCCTGCCGGGAGGGCTCGGGAACGGGAGCGGGAGGCAGCGAGGGGGGCTCCGCCGGCAGCGGAGGGGTCCCCGTGGGAGCTCCGGGAGTGCTGCAGGCACCATCCCCGCCGAGAGTCTATGGGGCTGGAGGCAAGCATGTGGCTGGGATCAGGGATTTATAGCTATTCAGTGTGTTCTCCGACTTTTAGTGGCCAGATGAAGAGCTGTATCCAGCCTTCTCCCAAGTGGTTAATAGTTTCATGACGGCAAATATCTGGAATTAGTCGGAGCGAGTTGCTGGGTCTGTCTCGTGGGTCAGGGCAGATGTCGCAGCATGAGCTGTGGGAGCTGTGCAAGAGCAGGTAAGAGGAAGTGGTGCTGCAGCCTCCGCAGCTCAGCTGCCTGGGGCTCTGGGCACCGCAGGTCCCAGCCCTCCTGGAAGGGGGGTCATCCTGTACCCCAGCCAGCAGCAGGGCAGCTCAGGCAGACAGGTGAGGGAGGAGGAGGATGATGCTGTGGCTGCCCACAGGTGCCACAGGTGCTGCGGAGTGAGGTGGTGAGGAGATGCCTCCGGCAGGACAGTTGTGATGCTCCCAACGTCGGGTCTCCCGTTGCCTCGGGTTTTTCCACTGCAGAGTGTTCCTGGGTCGCTCCTGTGGCTGTCCATCTGCTGGGACAGAGCAGGGCACAGGCAGCTGTGATGGTGCAGTGGCGTCCTGAGGTGCTTCCTGGAAAGTCTGGCTTTGTGGCTGCACACGAGGCCTCTGAGCCACCCGTGGCTGCAGAGGGGACTTGGGTGCTGTGTGGACGGTGCCCTTCACCTCCTGCCTCTCCCTGGGAAGCACTTCCCTTTATCTCAGGAGGCAAGCGAGAGGGTGGTTTTGCTGTAAATCTTTTGTAGCCCAATTGCTTGCCATATCATTCACTGAGTCAGGAAAGTGGTGTCTTTTTTTGTGGAATATTGTGACCGAAAAAGCTGGAAAGTAAGTTGCTTCAGAGGTAGGAAAGAGTCCAGGAAATCTCCGATGTGCTTCACTAGAAAACTTAGTATTTTCTGACCCTCATGCATTTCCTGAGTGGGGTGCCCCACATGCTGGCACAGATGCAGATGCTACTTTTATCCTTTTCCTATGGAAAAGTGCGGTTTTTGGTGGCTCCAAAGAGACCATCTGTGTCCTGTGGGCAGTGGGATGTGAGGGGACAGGAACCTGGCTGCCTTGGTGCAGAGCGTGGGGCAATCCCCATGTCCTCTGCCCAGAGGTTTGTGTGTATCCAAGTACAGCCTGAGGTCAGCGTGCCAAGAGGGCTGAGCTGGTGTGTGATCTCCCAGATGGGGCTGTGGTTAATGAAGGATGGTGGTGGTAGGACACAGGGGATCCCAAACGTGTCCTGTGGGGCTGGGGGCTCATCTCTGTGCTGCCTGTGGCACACTCTGCTTCTTCCTCATCCCTCTCCCAAGCAGAAATCTCTGGACTTTTGTTATCAGCAGAAGGAAGAGAGAGTTTTTGAGGTTTGGTCTGAACATGTTGGTATGGTTACAGGCACCTGGGGATTGGCTTTCTGAATGCTTCCCCGCCACAAAAATAACCCCACAAAAGCAGTGAGATGTGAAGTGCCCACAGAAAACCTCGTGCCAGGGCAGCATCGTTGGTCTAAAACAACCTCTTCCTGTTCAGCAGCATGGTTCCCCATGAGCCAAGTCCCAATAGGCATCTCTGAAATCCTGGTGATAAACTGAGATCCTGACAGCAGGTTGACTTGTTTTGTGCCTCCTCTACCTTTGCAGCTGCACCCCAGCTCTTGCACAACCCTTGCCTCCCCGGGCCCCACTCCACTGCCGCTCAAAAATAGTATTTCCTCCTTTTCTGCATGAGATCTTTTATTTGTGTAGGTCTGCTCCTGGCACCTGTGCAATCACCCCTCTCCTGCCAGACAAACCACACTGGGTTCATTCACATCCTTTGGGGCTGGCTGCCCTCACCCCTGCCCTCCACCCTGTGCCGTGGGGAGGGGGCTCTGCCCGGGCAGTGGGACGTGTCCTGCCCACCCGTGCCTCTTGGAGCTGTTTCTGTTCCCCACCCAGGGCTGGAAGTGACAGTGGTGTTCCCACTGCAGCCAAGGAAGACTTGAAGGAGACCTCCTGGCTGGGGGACGGTGCTGGGGAGGGTCTGTGCCCCTGGCAGACCTGGGGACACAGCACGGCCCTGCTGTGATGGGTCATTGTTTCTCCTGCTGACTCGACATCCTTGCCGCACAGATTTTCTGCTGGAGTTGCAGATTGTTCCCCATTTCCTGGGAGTGTGCTCGGGCTCTCCCTAGCATGCTGCTTTGGGATTATTTTTCGCCACAGTTCGCAGGGATCTGGTGTCTCATGTTGTGGCTACTTTGTCCTCTCTCGTGGGGTTTGGTGGCTCTCAGCGCTGGGAGTGATGGGTTGGATGGTTGTCTCCTCCGTCCCCCTCTGGAGAGCTGGGGTGTGGCTGATGACTGCACTGCTGTCTCAGCACAGCTGGCTGCGAGGGGTTGGGGTGGCCATGGGTGCAGGAGGGGGAGCTGGGGCTGTGTTAGACCACCCACCTCTCCCTGCCTGTCCCCGCTTCGCAGGGTGATGCCAGAAGGAGCCCGGCATGCCGTACCTGGATCGACAGAACCGTATCTGCGGGTTCCTGGACATTGAAGAAAATGAGACCTGTGGCAAATTTCTGCGGAGGTATTTCATCCTGGACACCCAGGCCAACCACCTGCTGTGGTACATGGACAATCCTCAGGTAGGCACATGTTCTGGGCATGTCTGAGAACTTGTCAGTGAGTCTGTAGGCACATCCTGGCCTCCCTGGTGGAGCCATCTCCTCTGGGTCCCCACTGGTCACCGCCTGCTGTATCAGAGTGTCCTGTGGCTGAGCGTGGCTGTGACCCTCTTCAGCCCCTCTGTGACCTCTGTGGTTTCCAGGACTGTCCCGAGGAGCGCAGCAGGGCTGGTCCCACTGCGGAGGGGTCTGAGCTGAGCCAGGTGCATGAAAGGGAAGTGGCTGAGGGTGGCAGCTGCTGCCTGACCCCAAGGGCACAAACGACAGCCTGGTTTGCCTCTGCCACCTTCTCCCTGTCATTTACCTCGCCTTGCTCATTCCGTGTGTTGCAGAACCTGGCCATCGGAGCAGGCGCTGTCGGATCTCTGCAGCTGACCTATATCTCCAAGGTAATGTTGGGGTGGGGCGGAGGGAAGGTGAGTGCTCCCTGTTTTCCCCTCATCCTCGCGGCATTCCCGGGAGAGGCGATGGCTTGCCCTGGAAGCACCCGAGGGCAGGTCCTGGTCCTGCCTGAGCTTGTGACCTTCTCCCTGGCCCGAGTGGGGCTGTGGGAAGCAGGGAGTGACCCCACAGCATGGGGATCAGTGCTGAGGCCATGTTCACCTTCACCTGTGGACCGGCACGGGGTGGGGTGCAAGGTTGGGATGCAGGAGGAAGAGAAACTGCTCTGCTGTGAGAAGGACATGGCGTGGCCAGGACTGAGTGGGGACAGGAGAGGGGTGTGAGCGTGAGCTGGACGCAGAGCTGGCAATTGGCTGAGCAGCACATCAGGAGCTCTCCTCTGTGCTCAGAGGGCAGTGCCCTGAAGGATGAGACCTTCTGGAAACTCACTTTTGCGTATCTTGAGGGTGTTATCCGGTCTCTGTGGGAAGGCAGGAATAGTGCAATAAGCAACAACTGTTGCAGGGACAGTGACTGAGACAGTGGAGCTGCCACCGTCCTCCTCCTGCAAGTGGCCCCTCAGCTGCTCTGGGGGGAGTGGGGGGCTTGTGGCTGCCACGCCAGGCTCAGCTCAGCTTTATCCTGGAGCTGGAAGAAGAATTGGACAGATCTTTCTGTTCCTGCTGAATCATGATTTATAAATTAAGCGCAGATGAAGCAATGCCGGGAGGCTGAGCCTTCCGCATTTTGGAAAGAGCTCACTTACAAATTATATAGGTTTTAGTTTAAATGAAAATTGCTGCAGGACAGCATTTGGTCACAAACTGTGGGGTTGGGTTCTGTCAGTGGCTGGAACTACCAACAGTAAATATATTAAAAAAAAAATGGAGGTTTGCTAGAGAAAACATATTTAAAGCATTATGGACTGGCTTCGGAGAAGGAGGACTGTCAGAATAAATCCTCCATGAATACTGTTCTTGGAGCCCCAAAGATTATTATTCTTGTATATATGATTCCTAATTTTTAAGGAGAAACCACCGCCATTTTCCCTCAATTTTCTTAATTGCTGAGAGTGACTGTGTTAGTCCAGAAGAGCTCATGTTTTCAGGTCCTGTGAAAGCTTTCTGCCCTCTGCTGCGAAGCTCAGCCAGTGCCTGAGGGGACGTAGGGGATGAAAGTCCTGGCTCCGAGCTGACCTTGCCCTGGGACCCCTCAGGCACCCTCTGCTGCATGTGGGCATTGCTCTGACAGGGCCAGTTCCCATCGATGGCACAGCTGAGCTGTGGCTCGTGTTGTCCTCATGGCCTTGGGGTCCTGCTCAGGGTCCTGTCTGGCATGGCAGAGCCCAGGCAGGGAGCAGCGTGGGTGGGTGGAAACTTCTGGCTCTTGTGCCCACCATTTGCATGTGCTGCTATCTCTGATTTTTCCCCTGATTTGCTCTCTCACAGGTTAGCATTGCCACCCCGAAACAGAAGCCTAAAACTCCGTTCTGCTTTGGTGAGTGAGTGGGATCTTGTCCCCCTCTGTGGGGGCACACCCTGCCGTGGGAGGCTGCAGCATGGGCTTCTGCCCCATGAATCCTTCCAGCTGCTGCCAACTCTCCTTGTCCTTCCCTTCTCTGGCAGTGATCAACGCTCTGTCCCAGCGCTATTTCTTGCAAGCCAGTGACCAAAAGGACCTGCAGGACTGGGTGGAGGCGCTGAACAGGGCCAGTAAGATCACGGTAGGTTGCTTAATGCTCTTCTCAGTTATTCCCTCCACCATCCCCAGGGACCCTTCTGGTTGGGGCTTACTCATGCATCTTCCTTCGCCCTCCCAGCCCAGCTGTGGGGGACAGCAGCTGTGCCCCAGGAAGGTCCTGTTGGAGCTGTCCACGTCCCCTCCTGCTCCATCTTCCTCCTGTTGCTCCTGCTGGCTAGGATCTGGCCTGGCCAGCTCCTCACTGTGGCTGTCAAAGGGTGGCTTTCTTGTGCTTCAATAACTTATTTATTCCATTTTTATTCTTCCTGGAATGCTGGGTCTTGTGATGAGGCGCAGCAAATGCCCTGCACTGTGGGGCATGGCAAGGCAGGCTGTGCCTGCATCCAGAGGGGTTCATCTGCCATCTCCTCTCATTTAGTGGTGTGTTCAGAGAGCCGTGAGCGAATGGTCACTGACCCAGAACCTCGCAGAGTCTGTGCTCTGCAGCTGCCCGGAGCTGCTGGCACTGAGGGATGTGCTGCGCTCCCTCCCTGCGCAGAGGCACCGCAGCCCTGCCGCAGGCTGGGGTGATGCTCAGCTGGCAGTGCCCGTGCCGGGGACTCCAGGATGGCTTCTGCCTGGGCGGGGGTCCCTGAGAAAGGGCTGGGGGCTTTTGCTGTACTGCAATGAGCAGTGGGGCCAGCGCTTAATGTGAGCAGAGTTTTACTAGATCATGCACTGATGCGTGTTGTTTATGGTATGTAAGCTAAATGTAAGGAAAAATCACTTAAACAGTTTGAGATTGGGGCCTATCAAATTAGTTTTTTCTTTAAAATCCCTGGAATGCCATGCTGCAGTCTCTGTAGGAAACCCATCTGCAAGACCAGACCTAGCTTGTATTTTCTTTTTTTCTCTGCAAATACATTACGTGTGACAACCTCTGCTCCTGCAGCCACCAGACTGCTCTGGCTCGTGCCTTCTCTTTCTGGCTGATATTGGCCACAAACTCCACCTGCAGAGCTGGGCAGAGCTGTAGCCAGAGCCTGCCTGGGCTCTGTCTGGATGTACTGTCAGCACACTTTCCTCTGGGGTTGTCCCTCCTGGGCAGCCTGCGGAGCAGGGGGAGTCTGCCGGGCTGGCAAAGGTGGCACCTGGGGTGACAGGAGAATGAGATGCATCTTCTGCTTCTGCAAGAAACGGTGGTGATTTCCATGGCCTTGTTTCGAGCAGCCCTTCCCGACTCTGGCTGTGTCCCAGCTGGCCGACCGGCTCATCCAGCCCTGCCGGGAGGAGCTGTCACAGGCTGCCTGGGAAAGAAACCCAGGGCTGCTGGGATGTGGGTGACACTGCCACTCGGGCAGGGAGGGCAAGAGGGTAGGGTGGCACTGGGGGAGTTGAAGCGCAGGCTTGGGAAGGGACACTTGGAAACTCACCTGTCCGTGCAGAGCCAGGTGTCAGAGGGAGGGAGCTGGGGAGCGAAAGGGGACGGTGACAGTGCTGGGAGCCAGGTCCCTGCAGCACAGCCTCTGCCCAGGGGTACAGGGCTGCTTGCAGCGGGGACACAGCCAGCATTGGGGTCACGGCAGCGCCTGGCTGTCGCTGTGGCCACGCGGCTCAGCCTCGTTAGCCAGACCCAGCTCCTCATTAAGCCTGACTGTAAGTGGAGCGGCGACAATTAAAGGAGTAAGTGTTCCACAAACTCACTGAGCTGCAGAGGCGAATCGCAGGCGCCTGTGAGGTGATGCTTAATCACTGAGCACCTCTCATCTCTCCTCTGGGTGTCTCCTGCCACCCAGGGGGTTCCACACCCTGCCTAACTGGGGTGCTTGTTCAGGAGTTATTTTTTAAAGGGATGTTGCTGCATTAGACAGAGATGAGCTGCCCAGTGCAGGTGTGGGGCTGCCCAGCATGGTCACCCCATGCCCCTCATCCCTTCCGTTCTCCCACAGGTGCCAAAGGGAGGCAGCGTCCCGCCAGCCACAGAAATCACAAAGCCTCCAGTGGTGCCCCAGGCCCAGGAGAGGAAGCCCCAGGTGGCCTACAAAACTGAGATTGTTGGGGGGGTAGTGGTCCACACACCCATCTCCATCAACCAGGTGAGCTGCTTTGCACTTTCGTTTCTGGAAACCAGCATGCCTGCAAACTCTTCCCCCCGCAGGTATAAATGGCTGCTCTGAGCACCCTGCAGCACACCTCTGCTTTGTCTCGCTCTGAAGTGCGATGGGATGAAGGGCTGTGAGGAGGAGGAGGAGGTCATGAATCTGCTTGGCTTCCTGGCCATCACCATCCACCCACGTGTCCTGGGTCCAAATCCCCTCAGGGCAGAGGAACCCCACGTCTGGTGCCCCCACCCCAGCAGCAAGAGGAGCTGTCCCGGGGTGGTGGCTGACACCTCTGCTGTGACTCTGCGTCCCCTTCCCTGGCACGCAGCTGGGGATGTGCACGTGGCCGCCAGCGTCTCCCACCTTTGGGCACTTGTCTGGCTCTGGGCCTTCAACTCTTATCAGTGGCAGCACTAAAAATAGAGCAGAGAATGAGATCATTGCAGCAGTTTCTGCTGGTGGGTGCTTTTAACACTTGGCTGGCTGCAGGGTTCGGCAGGATGCAGAGGTGTGCGGCGTTGTGGGGTGCAGAGGGGTTTTTTGGAGCCGGCGCATCAGCTGCCAGAGTATTTCCGTGCTCTTGCTGCTTCCCCCGTGTGAAATGGCCATTCCTCTGCTGCAGCTTCCTGGGCGTGTCCGTGGTTTCCTGGCTGTGCCCTGGCCACCCAGTGCTGCTGCAGCACTGCCGTGGGGACTCCCACGCTCTGGCCGCACCCCCAGACAGGCCAGCAGCGTCCCCCCAGCTGCTGGGCATGTGACACTGCCTGTGGCAAGAGTGTCCTCACCTCTGGCTTTGGACACCATATCTGTAGTGCCTGGCAGAGGGGATTACAGCCCCAGGCAAGGGGCAGGGGTGGCATTGCCATCCTGGCCACTCTGCAGCTCTGCTTCGCTGCTCTCCGGAGGGGCTGGGCAGCACTTTGAGGGCAGACAAAAAGCTGTTTGTCGGTCCTGGGGGTGCTGAAGCAGCTCTGGAAGGTGCTGGAAGGTGCAGGGCGGGCAGGCTGCTGGCTTAACCACAGCGGCAGTGGCAGCGCTGCGGGGCCATATAAGGCTGGCAGCGGCCAGGGCCACCCTGCTGCCATGGCAATGCTCAAACCTCAGCTGAGCGGGAGGAAGGGCTTGGAGGGATGGGGAAGGAGCTGAGTGCAGCAGATGTTTCATCTCAACCATCCTCTGTGCTGCTGGGGGAAGGGAGGGCACTGCGGGGATGATGCTGGAGGTGGGGCAGGGTCTGACCCTTGGGGTGCACTGGGAGGTGCTCAGGGGGAGCCAGGGGTGGGTGCTCAGCACATGACCGTGAGCACAGCCCCTCTGTGCTCACAGCACTGAGCACTGCACCTGCGGAGGGACGGCTTGGGGCCAGAGGAGGCACAGCTTCTCTTCCTGAACTCCAAACACCCAAGTAACTTTGGGAGAATTTGGCTCTGAAAATGAGAAGCAGAGACTTTATGGCTTTTCTGAGCAATTTTTTCCTGTGGCATATTGCTTTCTCCCACTGGAAAGCATCCCTTTCTAGCTTGTGTTTGTCTGGTGGCTCTTGTTCTGCTCGCGCCTTCAGTGGTGCAGTCGAGTCACCTCTTGGTGCACGATGAGCCAGGCAGATGAGCTCTATTAACTCCCCTGCTGCAGGGGATTATCTTCAGCCCTCAAATTGCTTTTCTGCAGCCTTTCTGATTTCTTGTTTTTAACACGTGGTTGCCAAAAGGGTGAGCAGTACCAAGGCAGCAGCATGGAGAGCTGCACACAGTGAGAGAGCATCAGCTCTGGGCTCTGGCTCATTCCCCTGCCCATGTTCAGCACTGCCATTAGCCCTTGGCTCACACATTTCGCTCAGGGCTTGTGTCAGGTGGCTTCTCCCTGCCACTGGGTGTCCTGCCTTCCAGCAGGGAATTTCCCTCCGTGCTCGCAGTAACTCTGCTCTCTCTGTCGCAGGATGGTGGGGAGGGCAGCGAGGTGGCTGCCCACCCTCTGCTGCGGCGCTCGCAGAGCTACATCCCCCCCTCGGCTGCCAGGCCGTCCGCCGGGCCCCCTCCGCTCAAGAGCGGCTTCTGCGTCAAGCAGGGGAACGTGGTGAGTGCCGGGGAGGGGCTGGGGCTGCTGCTCTCCCATGGGCTGGGTTTGCTCCAGGGATGCTCTGGATGCAGGACCAGAGCGGCAGAGCTGAGCACCAAGCAATTTCCTTCTCTTTTTCAGAGGAAGAGCTGGAAGCGGCGGTACTTCGTTCTCGATGAGTTTTCCATCAGTTACTACAAGTGTGAGCAGGTGGGCAGCTCCCCCTGGACCCCAAGCAGAGCTCTGGCACTGCTGCTGTGCCGGGGCCTCTGGGGAAGGCACATCCCAGCGCCGGGGCCAGCCGAGCCCATCACTGTCTCCTCTTGCCTCTGCAGGACAAGGAGCCCTTGCGGTCCATTCTCTTGAAGGATGTTTGCAAGACCCACGAGTGCCTGGTCAAGTCTGGGTAATGCTCCCACCCACGTTCCCCTGCCGCGGCCCCAGGCTGTGCCAGGCCGAAGCAGCCAGCGGGAGCTTGGGCTGCTCCAGCTGCTGGTGGGCAGCAGCTCTAAAGGTGTTTGCCTTACACTAGCCCATGCGGCTGCAGTGTCTCAGGAATGAATTATTGCAGCAAACGCTGATAAAATCAAACTTAAGGACTTAATGACCTGAGAAAACAAACCTCTTCAGCTAAAGTAAAAATATAATGTATTAATGTATCTCTGAAGTACTTATTCCTAGTAAGTAATAACAAGCTGATATTTAAAATGAGCTGGGAATGCAGTGGGTTATGGTGGGGGAGAGCAGGTGTTTGCCAGCTGATGGTGGAGCTGGGGGGTTTGTGGCTGAAGCTCTCTGTGGAGCTGGAGTCTTCTCAAAATCCCAATGAAATCCAAGGTTTGTCTTCAATACGTTTCTCCCCGGCACACGCCAGAGATGAAATACAGTGTTTTTTCTGTCCACAATGGCTGCTGGGGTGTGACTGTCTCTTTCTCGCTGTTTCTAGTGACCTCCTGATGCGAGACAACCTCTTTGAAATCATAACGAGCTCCAGGACCTTCTACATCCAGGTGAGCAGCTGAGACCGGGACAATTTTTGGGGCAGAAAGTTCAACTCTCGAGAAGTGGGCTGTTCCCCACAGCCCTTCACCAGTGAACACGAATAGATGGGGCTGTAACATTTGGGTGTGAGGGAGAACTGCGGGGGGATTCACTTCTCCCTTGGGATTATTTATGATAGGGCTGTTTGTGAGAGCAGGAAAGGCAGAGCAGTCCTTGGGAATGCCAGGACTGCTGGTGCCTCTGCGCGTCTGTCACAGGGCAGGAGGCAGAGGCTCACTGCGCTGCTGTGTTTGCAGGCAGACAGCCCCGAGGACATGCACAGCTGGATCCGGGCCATCACAGGGGCAGTGCAGGCCCTGAAAACCCGCCCCAGGGTAGGCTATGTACCTTCTATTTCATATTTAGTGTCAAATGGAGCGTTATGCCAATGTACAAGGTATTTATTTAGCGCATTGGCTAACCAGCCTCGCTCTGCTCTGTCCTCGCAGGAGATGTCCTTTGCGAGATCCACGTCCATGGCCAGGTCCGGGGGCTCCTCGGTGCCCTCCCAGCCGCGGCCAGCAGCAGAGGAGCGGAGAGCCTTGTGCAGGGCCCCCTCCACTTCCTCCTGGCAGCCCTGGACGCCGGTGCCGCCGGCGGAGGGGAAGCGGCCGGCGCTGGGGGAGCTCAGAGACTCGGGGTTCGTGCCGGAGTGCGATGGCAGAGCCGCGCCCGGCGCGCGCCTGCGGCACCGCTCGGAGCCGCAGCATCTCAAGGAGAAGCCCTTCGCCTTTGACCTGGACGATGAAAGCATCCGGACCTCCGACGTCTGAGCAGGCACCGAGCCACCCCTGGCTCCACACGCTGCCTCCCCAGCTGCCGGGGATCCTCGTGGGGCAGGTTGGGGTACGTGAGGTGGTTCCTTCCCTCCACCGCAGCCCTTCCCTGTCATGCAGGATCCATCTGGACCCAGCTGCTGGTGTCCTGCTCTGCAGGGAGCGGGGTCCCTGGCTGCTCCTGCCTAGGCTTGGCCTCAGTGGTTCCAGGATTTGGAAGGTGCTTCTGGGCGCTGCCAGCACTCACTGTGCAGGGCAGGAGATGCTGGGGACCTGTATGAGGGGACATCTTCTGCAACTGCGTCATTTTCCCCCAAAACCAGGTCTGGAGGAAGCGGCAGGTCTTGGAGGCGTGAGGGGGAGTGTGGCCTTTCTCGTGTTTGAAAAATGTTTCTCTCCCCTTTGAAGCTGTTCAGACTCCCAGGGCAGGGCTGGCAGACAGCAGCCTGCAGCTGCCCACGCAGGGACTCACTGCAGCTTCCCCTTGCAGTGACTTATTCCCTCTGAGCCCAGCTCTTCCCACTGCCCACACCAGGGTTAATCAGCAATCTGCTGGCTTTGAATTATGTCTTTTTATACCTGTGGCTCCTGTTGAACCCCAGCTCGGGCAGGTGCTCGGACCCTCCAAAGGCTTTTTGGTACTTCCTGAGCATGAGCCAGGGCAGGCAGCCAGAGCGATGGCAGCTCCCAGGTGGGAGCATCCTCAGGTATGATGTTGGTTTTGCACTGCGCACACCTGGGCACAGGGAGCCATGCCAGATGGTGAAAGGCTTTTAGCAAAAAGCACTGAAAACCGAGCGCCTGTTGGCACTGGGCAGACTTGCCCGGCCAACTCACCCGCTGCCTGCCTGAGATGGAAACCAGCAGGAGTTTCTAGAGCAATGTGAATCGTCATTTCCATAACCAAATGAGCTCCTGTAGGTGTGATAAATAGTGTGTAGAAAATCCAGGTGTTCCCTTGGCAGAGAGATCGTCTGATACCTTCACCCCAAAAGTGTGTGCAATCCCCGGGTGCCAAGTGAGAGCTCGGCTTCCCTTTCACTTCCCTGGCCGTGACACCTCCTCTGCTCTGCAAACTCAGCCCAATGTGTTCCCCAGGAGCAGAACATCTGGTTTGTCCCAGCCCTTTTGGGGCCTCCAGCTGTTTGACAGCTGTGTCTCAGCCTCAGCCTGAGGTCAAGCTCTGAGCCTTGATTAGCCTAACTGACCTTAACACGATTCAAATTGTTCCTTCCTGCCTCAATCCCCTGTGGGACCAGTGGGGCTGCTTTGGGACGGGCACAGTAGAGGTGCTTTCATGCAGCTGCGGGGGCAGGAATGGGGTCCCCCAAGTTCAGGGGCAAGAGAGTCTCAAAGGGGATTGTGTGGAGGTGCTGGAGAACACAGAGACCACAAAAACGAGTGGGAATCAATGCAAACGGTACAAGGCGAGTGTTAATATTATTTAATTGTAGCAACCTAGATTCTGCTGTTCCTTTTTCTGCTCCTTTTTGCTTTATTTGCACTAGAGTTTGAAACCTTTCATTTTTTTAGGCTGACTTGCTGTTTGGCTTCTAACACTGTTTCAGGAATGTTTTACTAGTTTGGTAAGCCCTTCCATCAGAGAGTCACAGCATTTGGTAACAGCGCTCTGACCTCAGTTTTGGAGAGCAGGGAATGCAGAGGGATGATGATTCCTTTGTGCAAGGCCTTGGAACCAGAGTCCTGAGTATTCCTGCTAATTGATAATTGCGCAGTTTCCTCAGGCCCGGGATGGTAAAGCAGAGGCTTGTTGCACAATTAAGGTTAATTATCCAGGAGCAGAAACTACCAGTGGCTCCAGCACTATTGCAACATTCCTCTCGCTCATTCCCACCCTCCTGCATCCCCAGGACAGCATAAAGGCTGAAGGTGAGTGTGGAGCTCAGCTGGGCTCCAGAGCTGTCCATGATGCAGGTAGTGTTGGGAGTAGGGATTTCCCTCCCATTCCAAAGGCCTGGGTGGATGCAGCCACCCTGGATGGAGCTTTGTGGCTATTTTAAGGCAAACTGGTATCCCTCAGCTCTGCATTCACCTCCTGGCTCTCAGGCATGGGACGGACACATTCTCCCGGAGCTGCTCCCTCCTGAAGTGTGTGCTGTTGTGGGGCTTTGCTGGGGGTGCTGCCGATTTGGGGTGCCTTGCAGGGGCTGAGTGGTGGGAGAGAGGGCTTTGCTCTGTTCTAATGGACATTCCCACATTGTTCCAGACGTTTCTGCAAGTGTTGGCTGGGGATTTCAAGTGCTCTTAGGGCCAGGGCCCTCGCGCAGGCAATGCTCCGTGACTCCCGGGGTATGGACTAACTGCCTCCCGCCCCTGGCCTGTAAATGCTGGAATGCCCTTTCTTTCCTGTGGTTTTAAATAAAGAAGAAAATCCCAGTTACTTTCCCAGGCTGTCCATTTGCACTGTATATTTTGGGTAAGGGTTGCCAAGGGGGTTGAATGCTGTCCCCACCAGGGTGGGGGGACAGAGCCCAGTTGGGGACCACCAGTGGGTGTCCCCCAATGCTCAAGATGCTGCTGCTCTGCACAAGGGAGAGGCTCTGGGCTGGAGGGGGAGCAGTGCGTGGTGAGGGCAGGGCCATCACAACTCCTTGCCTTTCTGGTCTAAGGTCCCAGGTGTTCCTTGGGGAGGAGGAAAGCTGCTGGAAGGTCCTGCTGTGAGCCAGCACTGGGGGGCTGGAGACATGGGAACTGTTAATGACAGTGGGCTTTTGCACATGGGATTATTTTTTTTCTTTCTGGGTCACTGTAGAATATTTTCCCTTCCATGGACTTTTCAGCCCTGTTGTTCTGTGGAGGAATGGCATTTTCAGGACAAAGCTGCCCCCCACCCCCCAGCTGAAGCTGCCAAACTCAGGTCGCTGGTGACCCAACTGGGATACAACACACCCCCCCAGAGAGGTGTTGGTGCAATGAGCCACAAACCAAAACTGGAATACAGAGATTTCCCATCCCAACTGAGCACCCTGGGCGCCAGAGAAGTACCACAGGCAGAAAGTAGCCAAAGGTAAAGGGTAGGAGGAGCCTCAGCTTACAGATCTCTGTGTAAGACCGGGAGTGTGTGCTTGCTGTTTTATCTCAAATGTGACCAGACATTTGCATACAGATTTTGTGTCTGGCTCGGGCTGGGACTTACTGCAGCTTCCTTTTCCCATTTTTATTCAGCTTGGTAAGTTTACAGCCTGCAGCTGGCGGGGCTTCCTTTTTCGGGTGTGAGGTTCTTGCACCCTTTGGGTGCTGCAGGCGCCCCTGTGCTGGAGCCTGGCACACAGACAGGAGCTGACCCTTGGCAGCTCTGGCCCTTTCTCAGCTCTCTGACTACTCCCAGATGTTTCTGACAGCTCTGGGTAAAAATGAACCCTGTCATGAATGAGTGACAAGTGCTGCTTTAGAGAGGTCTGAGTTTCCCACCTGCAAGAACGGGTAAGTAACATTCTCGATAGGGTGCAGGTTCTACCTAACCTAATCCAGATTCCCCTGAAGGAGTGAACAGGGCGTTAATAATGTAGAATTAGAGCTCAAGGCTTTGCCACCGAGTCTCTGTAAGAGGGGTTACTCACCCTTAAAGGCTCCAGCCTCAGGCCCTGGGTCCCCTGGCTGGGTGGCTCGTGACCCCAAGGTAACCCGGGCACAGGACTCTGGACTGATGGGCTGGCCAGGGGGCTCAGGGCTAGACCATGACCCTGTGGCCTTCATCTCTGTGTGGCTGTGGCTCTACTAATCCCCAAAGTACGTGGAGTCAGCTTCTTCCAAATTTTATTAAGGTTTGTTTGACCCCCTGTGTTTGTAAGGTCTGATTTCTTAAGCTCTCACTATTTGCAGGGGGAAGCCAAATTATTTTAAACAAGCAAAATATATCCTAAACAACTTCATGTCCAAGGTTGGTACAGAGTCATTATCAAGAGTAACTGTTCTTGCACGCTGATTTACAGTTCTGTAAGTCCACGCTGTGCCAGGCAGAGCCAGGGCTGGTGCTTGGGGCAAGCAGAGGCATCCAGGGGCTGCAGCTGGGGCCAGCCCTGCCCCTTCTTCAGTACACAGTGCACCAGTTGCTGCCATCACTGGGCATCAGCCCCCCGGTGATCAGCAGAATCAGATCCACAAACCACCAGATGCCCAGGCCCCCCAGGGTCAGCAGCTTTCCCACGGCGGTGCCAGTGTGGCCCAGGCAGAACCGATCCACTCCGAAGCAGCCCAGGAAGAAGGAGTAGAGCAGAGTGGTGATGAAGTAGTGTCCCGTGTACCTGCGAGGGAAGATGCGATGGGGTCAGGGAGTGTCAGCCTTCCCGGCCGGACCAGCCCTGCTCCTGCCGGGGGGCTCCGTCCAGCGGGAGCGGGGGGGAACAGGGACCCTCCTACTTGACACAGGGCCGGCTGCCACGCAGGAAGCTCCGCGGCTCAGCGCACTCGATGCCGTCCAGCGCTCGGCACTGCACCCGCGTGTGATCCACCTCGCCGTGGGCCTGTCCGCCGAACTGCGGCGAGGGCAGCGCTCAGCGCTCGGCAGGGCCCGGGCAGCGCCAGCAGCGGGGCCGCACCCCCGCCCCGCCCTCACCTTCACGCAGCCGTGGCCTAGCTCCTGCTGTGCCGTGGCGTTCCCGCCGTGGTCCACCGGCTCGTCGCACTCCACGAACTCATCGGGGCTGCGGGGAGAGAGTGGGTGGTGAGGACGGCCGGGTGGCCGCGCTCCCCACCCCGCACCGGCCCGCCGCTCACAGGTAGGTGCATAGGACGAGCGGCGCCCGCGGATCGCTGTAAGCCCAGGCGGCGGCGGGCGGCCCCGGCGGCAGCTCCCGAGGCTCGGTGTCGTTGCTCGGGAGGCCGCGCCCGTGCAGCAGCAGCAGGTTCCCCAGCAGGAGCGCGGCCTGCCCGCACAGCAGCGCGTACCCCACGGGCGGCGCCATGGCGGCAACGCCGCCCCGCTCGGCCTCGGGCCGCGCCGCCCGCAGCCAATGGGCGCCCGCCGCCGCGCCGCCCACAGCCAATGGGCGCCCGCCGCCGCTCCGCTCGGAGCCAATGAGAGCCCGTCACCGCCTTCGGGGGCGGGGAGAGTCGCTCGCAACCATTCAGCGCCAAGGCGGAAGAAGCTGCGGAAGCGGCAGCGAAGGGGCGCGGGGGGAGTGCGGAGCACGCGAGGAGACGATTGGTTGTCGGGGAGCGATGTCGGCCAATGGGCGAAGGCGAGGGGCGGGGCGCTGCGGCAGCGCGCGAGCTCTTCGGTGTGGGTCCGCTTCCGCCGCGCGTGGCGCTCGCAGTGTGCCCCGGGGCTGCTCCCGCTCCGGGGCCGCTCCCGCTCCGGGGCCGCTCCCGCTCCGGGTCTGCTCCCGCCCCCGGGCTGCCGCCGCTCCAGGGCTGCTCCCGCCCCGGGACTGCTCCAGCTCCGGGGCCGCTCCCGCTCCGGGGCTGCTCCCGCCCCGGGCTCCAACGGGGCTCCAACGGGGCTCGGGGGCCCTCCTTCGGGGGGTGCTCTCCGCGCCCCCCGCACAGCGGACACCCTTAGCACCGGAGAAGGGCTGTCGGGAGTCTGTGTTGCCGGTAACGGGCAGCGGGGCGGCTCAGCGGCCACGTTAGCGCTTGCTTACATCCGGGCTGGCCGTTATCCTGCGCGGCTCCCACCAGTGTCCCCCCGCCCTGTGGGAATGGGACGCAGCCTAGGTTCGGGTGCATTTATGCTCTTTTCCATAGTAAATTGGCTCCACTGAGCCATTCCCCGTGTCTGCCCTTTGTGCCGATTTAAGGGAGAATCGCTCCATTCTCAGCCATAGGAGGGACAAAATGTCTGTACTTGGATGTCAGGAAATCTCACTGCAACTGGTTTTCCCACTGTGCTTTATTCTAGACACAAAGTCCGTGCTGGAGCCAGCAAACAGCCCTAATCCTGTGCTCGGCTCTAAGGTCTCACTTGTGGCTTCAGACACTACAGACCTCCAGGATTCATTGGTTGGTTTTACCTGGCTCTTCTCCCAGAGCACCTCCTGCTGTGCCTGCTTGTGTGGGTGTCCCAGGTGTGTTCCACCTGGCTGAGCAGATGAGCAGGGATTTGACTTGACCGGAACTGTGTGCTCAGAAGCTGCTCCAGCAGTCACATGTCCGGAGCCTCGAGGTGTATTTACAGTTTCTTGTGTCGCAGGGCTGCAGTAGTGGTGCTGAGTGACAGGAGAAGCCAAGGGACATGGATGTGTCTCTTGCTTGAACCTGGGAAACTCATGCCCCTCAGGCAGCAACCACAGGATGATTCATGTTTGTGCATTATTTGTACAGTGCACAGAGGTATCCATATGTGATCCATGCGATTATCATAATCCATAAGGAGCCTCCTGTATCTCAGGTAATGCCTGTGACGCCTTCTCACTCTGGGGAGTTTCTTGTGCTCACCTGTGCCTGGTATTGTACCCTGGTATTGCCCACCCAGGGACTGACATGATGTGTTCTTGTGCTTCCAACATATTATGGAAAGGTTCTTCCCCTAGGCGATGGTCGGGCACTGGAACAGGCTCCCGAGGGAAAGGTCACGGCCCCAAGGCTGCCAGACCTCAAGGAGGGTTTGGACAACACTCTCGGGCACAGGGTGGGATTGCTGGGGGTCTGTGCAGGGCCGGGAGTTGGATTCGATGATCTCTGTGGGCCCTTTCCAACTCAGGGTATTCTGTGGCTCTGTGCTTCCAATGTGCAGTGCAGTTTTTTGGCAGGAAAGGCCAGCAGAACCATGGTGGCCGCAGTCTGCGCTGACACCAGCTCCCTTTGCAGGCGTTTGCTTCGGGACCCCATCGCTCTTCGGACTTGGTTGTTTTTAATCCAGAAAAGCACTGGAAAGGTTGAGGCTCTCCCCGCACCCGATGCGGTGCCGGGGCCGGGTGCCGGGGCCGGGTGCCGGGGCCGGGTGCCGGGGCCGGGTGCCGGGGCCGGGTGCCGGGGCCGGGTGCCGGGGCCGGGTGCCGGGGCCGGGTGCCGGGGCCGGGTGCCGGGGCCGGGTGCCGGGGCCGGGTGCCGGGGCCGGGGCGGGCGGTCGGGCGGCTCCGCCCCGGGGCGGTGCAGCGCAGGCCGCGGCCCGGCTCCATAAGGCCGCGGGGCCGCCGGCCGGACCCAGCGCCCTACGGGAGGGGCGATGGGGGCACGGAGTGCCATGGCCCGGGCCCGGAGCTGCTTCTGCCGCCTCCTCCTCTTCCTCCTGTTCGTCCTGCCGCCGCCGGCCGCGCCCGGGCAGCCCGCGGGTGAGTGCGCGGGGCCGGGCCGGGCCTGCCGCCCGCACCCCGCTCGGCCCCCAATTCCCTTTCCCGGACAGCGCCCTTCCATCTTCCCCTCCTCTCCGGAGGGTCGGGGCCCCCCTTGCCACCCCTCCCCGGGGCCATCTGGGGAGGGTCTGGCAGCCGCTTCCCCTCCGCAGCCCTCGAGGGCTGGCAGGTGGGGCAGAGACCCCCCTACACCTTGGCCGGAGCGGCGTGTGCTGCCCGCTCGCCCCGTGTGCCCCGCGGAGGCTCCAGGGTTGGGGGTCGGTGGTGTCAGCAGGAGGGTCTGTGGCTGGCAGCACCACCTGTACCGTGCCCGGCATCCGCTGGGCCATCGTGCTCCCGGTCAGGGATGCTGCGGAGGGCCCGGCACGACAGCGGGGGTCTGCTGTCGGAACCCTGGAGCTCCAGACGGGGAGGTGATCCCAGCAGTGACCTCGGCTCCTCACACCTGCCCGAGTCTGCAGGTGTCCCGAGCGCTGGCTCTTTGCTCCTCAGCCCTCCTGTGTCAGGTACGGCCGTGCACTCTCGGGAGCTCTGCCAGGCTCTTGGAGCAGGAGGCTAAGCATCCCTGGCAAAGCCCGTGGAGTGCAGGTGGCCTTGGCCATTGAGGAGCTCGGGCATCCATGGGGCAGGACTCATCCATGGGGTAGGATGCATTGCCGTTGTTCTGCATGGCCTTTAAGGAGTTGGTCCTGTGCTGTCCTTAGGGACTGTTTATGAATTGAGATGGTTCTGTTTACAGGTTCTTATGGTGCTGATTCAAGGCTATACATCCATGACGGGCAGAAATGTCTTCTCTGCCCTTATTTCTCCCTCCTGAAGGGACACGTGCCCTGTAAAACTTTTGTGTTTGTCGTGTTCTTATAGTCAGGTCTTCCCAAGTCAGGAATATACAGCTTGATACTGGCGCTTCATGCTGAGAACAGGGCTTTTGTGGTGTGTGCCTCTCCCTGAGGGATTCTGTGTTGGAATGTCTTTCTCTCACTTTCTGTGTTGTTGCTGGCAGGTGTGTGAATTGTGCAAGGTGAAAGCCAGCTTTGAGAGGTGGCTGCTGATGGAGGTAGTGCAGCATGTTGGGAGCTGCCTGACTGGAGGCTGAGGGAAGTCTGAAACTATGCATCTCTGAGATACCAGTTGCTTGTGCTTCCAGTGGAGTGGTTGGTGTTTTGAGGAATAAGGTTTTAGTTCCTACCTGTAGGAGCAAAACACTGGTTCTAGTGCCTGATGGTGGATGGTCGTGTTCCTCTCTGCCTTTGGAAGTCTCTGTCCCAGCTAACAATGCCAAACCTGCCATGAAATATAATGAGCCTCCTTTGCCTGAGGTATGAGCATGGAGGAGAGGGGAGAAACCTCCAACTTTTGGGTTATAATGTAAGTGCTTTTGACACACATAGGGATGTAAGGCAGAAGTGGAGTGTTACAAGAAACTATTAATTAAAAATTCCTGAATGACCATAATCGCATAGTGAAGCGTAGCCTTAAGGGATTTGTGTGTATGGCTTTTCCTCTCCTGTTTGTGTCCATAGGAACCTCCAGGATTTGGTTGTGTAAATTCAAGAAGAAATTCATAGGCAGACTGTTGTGTGCTACTCAATCTCTTTCTTGATACTTGGTGTCATACACACACTAGGATGTTCTAGCCAGGCTTGGCCACAATTCTTGAAGTGTCTAAATGCTTGGGTTTGAATTTCTGGGGAGATAGGGTGTTTGGTTAAGATAATTCTTCTCTTCAGATCACAGAAAACACAGTACTGCCTCACCCATATTGCAACAAATCTGGGACAATCATTCAGCAAAGAGAGGGTTTGTGGTTATTTCCTCCATGTGAAAAGGACATTTCAGTGTAGCTAATGTTTGCTTTTGGAAAAAGGAAGTTTGAACCATGACTTTGGAGTTTTTGCATGTCTTGAGCATCCTTATTTCTCAAGCTAAAATTTAAAAGAAAGATAAGAATGTGCATTTCACAGTTCCCTTTGGTGGCCAAATGTAAAGCCAGCGATGTCTCCAAAGAGAAGGTTCCCATGGACTCAGCTGAGTAAGCAGAGCTGACATTCGCAGCTGATGAGATGGGGAGGAAGTGAGTGGGCTTGGTATGCTCAGCTCCTGTCCCTAGTCATGCTGTCATGGGTGGAAGGGAGGGATCCCAGGGCCTGTGACCCACAGGAGGGGTGTCTTGGTGAGATTGCTTGTCTTGCTCCAGAGGGTAGCATAGCTTTACTCTGCTTCTCCTTGTGAAAAGGTTCCAAGGTGCAGAGGATGTTGTGACTTTACCAGTGGGCACGTGCGACAGTCCTTTTTGTGGAACAAGGGGAGCTGTTGTCTTGCAGACAAATTAGGCTTTAGAAAGGGCAGAAGGAATGGGGAGAGTCTAGACAGGAAACACTTACAGCATAGGTCTGGATTTCAGCAAGGGGGAGCAAGAATTTTCTAGGAAATATTTCTGTGGAAGAGCTCCATAACCTGATGAATGTCCAACATCCCCAGTGAAATATTGAAAGAAAGCACATGAGCTGTTCTGGCCAGGTTTAATGTTACACAAGTATTCCAGGTGAGCAATACATCAAGTAGATGAATTTGCTTCTTTTGCCATGATGGTTGGTCATCTCTTCCTGCCTTCTAAAAGGCACTGGCACAGCAGGAGACCCAGCAGGTCTGAAGACTGAGTGTGGGGAGAGAGAGATGGAAAGAAAAGTCCCAAGGCGCAGTGCCCTGTAGAAGAGCAGCTAGCCAGATGTTCCCAGGTGTTTTGAAGATGAAGCACTACTGCGGCATTTTTTAGCCTTTGAGTTATGGGAGGAGCTGGAACTGCTGGCTCCACAGGAAACATTCCTACATTTAGAAGAAGACTTGTTAGCTTTGTGTTTTGTATAAACCTCTAAACATTTTAAGTGGACTTGGATAATATTTGCACAGTGAAAGTGAAGGAGGTTTTTGCTTGCAGTAGTCCAAAGAGTAAATCCTACTACAACTGTGACCTTAGTGGAAAAGTCAACTGCACCAAAAAATGCTTTTCCTGGTGTGTCATTGCTTGGAGAAATCCACCAGCAGTGGTAGTTCTGTTGTTTTGAAGGACGTATGTAAGTAAGCCAGGTCATGGAAGTTTCTCTTCAGACACTGCTTGGCAAACTCCTTTATGATTCTGAAAATAGGATATGAAGAATGCAGATTGAGCTGGCAGCTGGTACCTCCCAGTCAGATGAGATTGAGGCTCTTTAAAGACAAGGATAGCAGTCCCAATGATTTGAGCACAAGAGAAGTATCTGTCAGAAAGAAGTGGCTTTGAAAGGATGGTGCAAAGTGTTCTGCTGAGGTGGAAATGAATGTCCATACAAGTATGAGAGGGTGAAAAATGGGAAGCAGGAGCATGTTGGCAGGCAAGGAAATGAGTGTCAGAGTTGGTTAAATGACAAGTGAATCAGCTCTGTGCTGTCTGTTTTGAAGGTGGGATTAACCTGTGGGCATCCATAAACACACAAAGCACATGTGTCTTGGTATGTGTGAGGTCTCACTGGGCTGTTGTGTCCTGTTGTGGGGGCTTTTTTGGGATAGGTACATCTCTGATTGGAGAGTGGAACCAGAACAGCCTGATACGAACAGGCAGAGGTGTAAGGCAGAGGCACTGGTGTTCCTTAGTTGCAGGAAAGGAGAGGGAAGTGTGACAGAACAGTGGAAATCTAAAGATTTGGAGCCAGAGAGAAGGGAGGGAATGGTTCACCTCCTCTGGGGATCAGAGGTACAGCTTATCGCACAACAGGCTGATCCATTGAAGATCAGGGATGCTCGGGGGGAGATGCCCTGTGTGGAACTGGTCCTGCCTGGGGCCCTGATGGGCTGGATGGCTGTGTAATGCTTTTGGACTTCTGGTGAGCAATCCCCTGCCAAAGTGTGGAATGACTGGTGCAGCTGACCTCAGCTATTAATTGTAATAAATTGATTTTAACTGCAGTTAACTTAATGAGTTTGGGTATCAGCTGCTGAGCTGCTCATGTGCTGATGAGCTTGTTTTTATGAAATTAGCTTGTTTTGTGGTGTAATAGGCCACAGTCTGAACTTTCCGCTTTTTTTTCTTTGGCAATTGTTTTTTTTCTTCCACTGAAGTGTGTGTCTTTGACCTTCCTTTGCTAGGCTTGGGAAGGAGTCACAGCTCAGGAAGGATGATAATTGAGGGGAAATGTGAGTGTAGGTGGATGTAGCTGTGCGCTGTGGTTCTGTAACTGAGCCAAGGACCAATGGGCACGCCAAGGTCTTGCAAGATAGGGAAGGCAGTTCGACCTTTGCTGAATATATATCTTACATGTTAGGCAGTGATCACCCCAAGAGCTTCCCTCAGTGTCTGGAGAGCCGTTATGGCTGTGATGTATTCCAATAGTTTTCAAGCTCCCACATGCCATGGAGCGTGCATGGAATTCCTATGGTGGATTTGGGGTGGGGAGGGGAAGATGATTCACATCTTCCTAGTTGTCTCCAATGCTTGGTAATTAATGGCAGCCTTTAATGAGATGAGATAAATATGGTCATGGATGCAATTGTGTTTTTCTCTTCGGAAACAAAATCTCAACCAGCGTTCTACCCGGAAATGGATCATCAGCATGTCACGTTCTCAGCAGTGACGTGTGGTACAGCTCTGACAGCTGCTCTGGCCACTGGCAGGAAGCACCTGAGGACTAGAAGTCCTGTAACTTGCTGAAAAACTTACTGCAAACTATACCTGGTCTTTGTAGGAGGAAGATGTGGGAGCAGGGCTGGCTTTCTGCTTGGCTGCACTTGTCCCTTTGGTTGGATTTTTGTTGAACTACTCTGTGGCCTCTTTGAGGGTTGCAGTGTGTGAAATACTGCACAGGGCACTTGGCATGGAAACAGGTTTTTTGGGAAGTGAGGGGCAGTGCCAGGGAGATACCTGCTGGAGACTCCCCATCCCCATCACCTCCCAAACTGGGGATGGCGAAGGATGGGAAGGAGGGCAGAAAGTGGGGAGAGAGCTGTCAGAGTATTCAGAGAGTTGAAAATTGGCCTCTCTTAGTGCCGTTGCTCTAAGAGGATCCTCTTGGAGTTGTACTCTTCCCAGAAATCCCTCCCAGTTCTGCTTCGTGTGATGATTCACTTCTTTGTCTTCTGCTTCCAAGCAGCTCTTGGAGAAATGTGTCGTATTCCAAGCACTGCGAAGGTTGGCTGTGTCCTGCTGTTTGTGTAACCTGTGCCTCGAGAGCCTCCAGACCCGGCCCAGTGTGACATCCCCATTGCTGCGGATGTGTGGCCATGGCAGTGGGGAAGGAACAAGTGCAGAGCAGTCACCTGCAAGAGCCTGGGGCTGGGTATGAGTGTGTGGCTGGAAATGACAAATGTAGAGAAGTGATAGCTGCAGTATGTGCTTCTGGTGTTTCATTCCAGGGAAGGAAGCAGCCCTTCCCTCCCTTGTTTTTGGGCCAGGGAGGTATTGACACTGTGTTTTGTAGCCAGTGAATGTAAGGGGCTGTTCTCAGGAATTTTATCTCTGCTTTTTTAGTACCTTTTGTCTACAAACACTGTATTAATGGAAGTTCTGGTGCAGTATGTGCCCTGTGTGATTTCCTGAGACGCAGTGAGGCTGTGCCTGTGCTCAGGTGACAGAAATGCCATGTGGCAGACCAGGACAGCACAGTGGATCTGTGGCCTCCGGACATGGACATGTGTGCTGGGATGGGGGGGAAGCTGGAATGGCTTGTTCTTTGGGGATAGTGGTGGGAAGAGTGTGGAAGTGGACTTGCTTTTCCCTTGGGGTGCCTGTTTGAGTGCTGACCCAAGGTGATGATGATGTGTGTCAGCTTGCCAGGGATGGGAAGAGGAAGTGAAAGCATCTGAAGGAGCCTGAATGTCACTGCAGCCTGGTGTTTTTTGGGGAACCCCTGGCATTAAAGCCTGCATGGGGGTTCCTGCCCATTTTCTGAAGGATGGAGCAGGCCTCTCATGGAGGCTTTGAGCTCACAGTGCTGTCGTGCAACTGGAGAAGCCACAGCCCCTTTGGAGATGGAGTGTGAGTTTTGATGTGCTCAGAGGGGCTGATTTTAACTGCATGCAGCATCTCAGCCCACTTGAGAGATTTTAGAGGATCTTGGACACCAAACACTTGCTCACTTGCCCCAGTTATGGTGATGATTTCTGGAGACAGATGGTGAGGAGAACTCTTCCCTTCCATCTGCCTTTGTTGGGAAGCTCAGGCTCCTCTGATGAGCTCACTGATTCCCTTGCCATGAGCCAGGAAAACCATTTCTCGGGATACTGCCTGTGATCTGGGTTGATCAACCTCCTGTTTCCGGGTGAGTGGCTCGGGGCCAGGCACCAGCATGCCACCACTGATGGGAAAAGTAATTTGCATGTGCAATTTATTGTTGTTTGCCCAGCTGATATAAAATGCTTGCTTGCAAAAACTGATGTTTGATAAAGGGAGCTTGGACTGTGGACTTGTTTGGTTCAGGGGATCTGTCTGATGTTGCATATGCAAATAATATATAAAGGGATCTGTGATGGTTGCTTTGCTACAGGGATTTGTCTCACCTCAGTTGTTTTGATGAGGCCCTTGAGAGCTCTCTAGGAATATAATGAATGGTAGCACCAGCCTCAGGTCAGGAGTTTGGCTGTGCTGTGCAGGGCGAGGGTGTGAGGCTGAGCTGTGCCATGGGGAAGCACCAGAGCCTGATGGAGCTCCTTGAGAGAGGCTGCACGGGGCAGTTCTGCAGCTTTACAGCACAGGGCGCCTGGTTTGACCCTGTCTGGGCATCCTTTAGCAAGTCCTTGCTGTGTTGACCTGCTTTAAATGCTGATTCCTTCTTATGAGGAATGGTGGTGTATGAGATGGGTACTGGTAAGACAGTAATTGGAACGTGAAGATTTCAATTTGAAACTTTCTGGAAAAATTGGTGTCTTCTCTGCTGTTTGTGTGTTGTTTTCTCTGGCCCCTTACAAGGCAATTCAAGTGTACCTTGCTCTGAGGTTTGCTCTGTGCTCTTCCGTATGTGGACTTTTCCTGAAGTTGTGCCTCATCCTCTTGATTGCTTTGTTCCTTTAGCCAGTGTTTCTGTTCTGCTTTCCAGGTTTCCAGGAGATTTCCCTGCTCACTTCCTATGAAGTTGTAACTCCACAGAGATTGGGAAGAGAACGGCGAGAGGCTTCCAATAGCTCCTCAACAGAGGTACTGGGCAGTCTTAAACATATCTTCACTTTAGTGTCTACTTCCAAATAAAGTCCCAAAATGCCCATGGGATGCTGTTGGATTCACCTGGCAGTAGGCAAATGTCTGTGCTTGCAGAGAGAGCATCACCTCTGGCATTGCTGGCAGCTGAGGCACAGGAAGTACCTCCCTCCTCCAGAGGTCACAAGTTGCTCTAGTGGATTTTTGGTCTGGATGTAAAACTTGCATCATGAGAGTTGCTCAGCACTGGAATGAGCTTCAGGAAGGGTGGAGAAATCATTATTCTGGGAGATACCCAAAACCTGACTGGAAGAGGCTCTGGGCAGCATGGGCCAGCTCTGTGGCTGGCCCTGCCTTGGGCAGAGGGTCAGATCAGGCAGCCTCCAGTGAGACTTTCCAGCCTGTGCTGTCCTGCTGTGGCCACATAACTTCAGAGTGTTAGCGATGCACCAGCTGTGTTCCTCACCAATCCTGCAAGCACTGGCAGGGTCTGAGCTGAGCAGAAGTGCCATGCAAGTCACTGCAGTTGGGGACAGGTACTTGTGCTGGGATATCTGATACAGGGGTTGGAAGGTTCAGCTCAGCCACTTTCTGTTCCAGGTCCCTGTTATTGTGTGTGGCACTTGGCTGCCACAAGGCTGGAGAGGTAGTGGCTCACTGTAAATGTTCGGTAAAAAAATGGTGCTGTCCTTTTCTAGCTCTAACTCAGAAGTTTTCTGTGGAATTTTTAGAAGGAAGGAGTAAGAAAACCACAGTTCTATTTTGAAACCATTTCCTTCATGTGACTTTTTCCCAGTCACACAGGAAGGGATGCCAGGTTCCGGAGGCAGGGACAATTATAAAGTAAATTTCAGGCTCATCCACCTTTGTTGGTTTCAAAGAATGTTTTATTCATTAACTTGAGTAAAATACACCTTTCTTTATATTCAGGACAAGGTGTCATATGCTATTGAGATTGAGGGAAAAGAATACACTGTTCATCTAGAAAAGAACAAGTAAGTGATGAATTTCTTTAAATTATTAAATTATTCAATCTGCTGTGTCCAAATGACAAGCTGGAAGGTAGCACATGAGTTTTCATTCCTGGGGTTCTGTGTGGGAAGTGCAGATACCTCCCAGCTCTGCAAAATGGGAAGAGATTGAGTCCTAGTGTCCTGGCCATCAGCCAGAGATGTATTTGGATTCCTGCAGCCCTGGGGAACCCCCTTCAGAGCAGGAAGCTACAGATTACTCAGAGGAGACCTGGGGAAGCTTCGACTCTTTCCATTCACAGCTAAAAATAAACAAGCTGAGCTTTATTTCAAGTAAATATTTTCACTTTTGTCTGGATTTTGTTTGTTGTTTTAGTTTTGTGTTTTTTCCTGTCTCAGTAGCACACTGACACTAATAAATGAGGAAACTGACTTTCTATCCAAGGTCTGAATACTGACAACTCACAGCTGATATAGATGCTGTCTGTCTGGACTTTAAGGGCCGCTTGCAGCCCCAGCACATGGTCATTTACCAGGCTGCTGCTGCTCCAAACTGCCCTTGTGGCAGAGACACAACTGTACAAGCCCTTGGGGAGCCCCAGCTTCCACTTGCCAAGGCCCTGACCCTCAGAAACATGGGAATTCAGCTGCACCACATCAAGGGAATTACCAGGATGGTGCAGCAGTCTTAATCGTGGGAGACTTTCCCAATACACTTCCTCCCTGAACTGGGGAAGAGAAGGCATATGCAGCAGACTGAGGGCTATAATTTTTTTTCCTGCCTGGAAACA
Source organism: Acanthornis magna (assembly GCA_036785705.1). Classification (NCBI taxonomy): domain Eukaryota; kingdom Metazoa; phylum Chordata; class Aves; order Passeriformes; family Acanthizidae; genus Acanthornis; species Acanthornis magna. Next base: position 434,951 of record JAWUZG010000431.1, on the reverse strand, counting down.
GGCTTTTACCACAATTTAATGTATTTCACTGCTTGTTTTACTCTCTAAGGTGAGGTGGTTTGTTTGATTTCATTAGCAGTTCTACCATTCTGGTCTCTTGAATTTTGCTGTGGAAATACACAATTTCTTTGTTAATTTTGGAGAGGTTTCCTGTTTAATGGTTCTGTGTTTAATTGTAATTTACCTATTTGTCACATTTTTGATAGGACCATCTTACTGCTCTGTTTCAGTGTCATAGACATTTTTTGAAATTCCTTTTGTATTCCTTCTCCCCTTTCATTGCAGAGAACTGCTGCCCAAAGATTTCACAGTTTATACCTATGACAAGGAGGGAAAGTTGCAATTGGAATACCCAGATGTCCAGGTAGGATTTCTTTCTCTTCATACCCTCACTGAAGGTGACTGGAACACTGAGCATCTGTGGGATGAAGGAGTAAGGGATTACAAAAGGATAGTTGTATTTTCTGCTGAGCCACCTTCAGAACCCACTGCACTCTTCCTGGAGAGAATCCTTGATTTTGGACGAGTATCTAAAATATAAAAGACCTGTATTTTCTGATGTAGAGGTGGTTGCTGTCCGTTAAAAGCTGCCCTTCTCTAAAGGCAGCATGGCTCTTAGCTGTTGGTTTCTTGTTATTGGGGTGGTCCTGTCCTTGTCTCATCGCCCAGTGTGGGGCTGGTGTCACTTCTGGCTTCTGCCTTCCTTCCTCCAAGCACTGGAGCCTGCAGGGCAGCACTGGGTGCTCTGGGGACTGGACAGGCAGCTTTGCTTTTGGTTTTACACACAGTGAGCTTCCAGACTGGTCCTCGAGCCATGGTGAGGTGTCAGCCGCTGGCCCAAGCCTCTAGCAGGGCTGGCTGTTAGGAACTAACAGCTGCCGAGGGTGGACAGGCGTCTGTTAGTCCTGATGTTTGGGAACTGCTGGAAGGGATGGATGAGATCAAGTCTGGAGGACCTTTGAGAGGGATGTGATCTGTGTAGTGTTGGAGTTATTCCACTGAAAGCGTGTTTGCAGCCTTCTTTCTGTAGAAGCAGGCTGCCTGACAGGTTGCGTTTGGAAACGTAGAATAAGAATAAAAAGCAGGTTATGTGATACAAAATGCATGAGAGCTTTTCTAATGGCTTCACTCTTAGGGATCAATGTTGTTCCTTTGAAAGGGAAGTGTTAGTCATACATGATTCATACGATCTTATTCTTGAAAATAGAGCACTTGAGTCAAAGGACTATTTGCTTCCTAGTTAAAAGGGATTGGTTAGAGGAAAAATGCTTTTTCAGCATGAGGTCACAGAAGTCACACTGGCCTTGAAGGATTAGCACATGCCCTCCATGCTTTCTGCATTCCCTACTGAGACATAGGTGACAAAATCTGTATTATAGACCCCTATATCATTGTCCAAAAACACCCTTACCAGAGAAAATGGAATGTATTTGTCCCATGCTACCCCTTGTCTAGTTTCCAAAATCTGTACGTACAGAGTACACAGTGGAAGTATCCCATCTGTCAGGGCTGATGGGAGCTGTACTGTGCAGCCAGAAAGCTCTGACAGCGCAGCACCAGTTGGCGCGAGCAGCAGGTGTTGTCCCTCCTCCTGCTACAGAGAGGTGACAGAGAAGCCAGAACTTTTTGCCAGAAGACTGAAGAGTAATTTGGCCCAAATCTGTAGGGAGGGGCTGGCCTTGAAATATTTGAGGCAGGGTGGAGGACAGGAGAGGGATAGCCTAGGTCAAGTTAAGAAATCCAGCTGTGATAAATTTAACTGAAGTATTTTGTGTTCTGGAGTTGTAACCACTGCTGGTCAGTGGCAGATCAGAGATTGCCGTGGGTGTGCAGGTACGCCTGAAACATGTGTAACGCAGTCTTTTTTTTCTGTCCAGGATCACTGCCATTATCAGGGATACGTGGAGGGGACGCTGGATTCCCTGGTGGCTGTCAGCACTTGCTCGGGCCTCAGGTAGCACAACTCATCCTTTGTGTCCCAGTTCTGCTGGCTTTAACTGTGGCTCAGCCAGTCGGGGACTCACTGGCTGCACTGAACTGCCTTCTTGTCCTGTGGTATCCTTTATTCAAGGAGTTCACGGATATTCGAAGTATCGTCAAATAAGTTATTAATGCAGTTTGTTGCCAGAGTGCAGTAAGTTGGTTTTGACACATATTTGGCTTATTTTCTAACTTGCACAGATGGTCATGACAGCTGTACCTAGTGCAGAGATGGAAAGTTGAACACTAGTCTCCTAATTCCACAAAATTGGCCCAAAAGCTTGTGCACCTCAAGATTGGAAATTTTTTCTACTTTGGGCTAATTGCTGTGTGTTCTGGGCCACTGATTTTTTGCAGGGCCATGCCAGGCACCAGAGTGGCAATAGTGGTTTTGAACTAAAGCATTTCTGCTTAAGACCTTTGATGTAGTTCCTGGGGCATTGCAGAGTCTTACAGGGATGTTTAATTTTCTGCATTTGTAAGGCCCTACTCAGTGAAAGGCTACTGCCAGGCCTAAAGTGAAGGGTCCTGGTTTGCAAGAGCTGAGGTATAGGCAGGCTTTGGTTATCCAGGAATAACTGTTCCTTTGTTCAGCTGTAAAAATTCTGGGTGACTATCCTCTGTGCTTAGTGCTGGATTTCTCACACACTGCCATATTTTAGGGGTTTGGTGACAATGGGGAACGTCACCTATGGGATTGAGCCCATGGATTCCTCTTCCGGCTCTAAACACATTTTATATCGACTGGATAATGTGAAGAAAGAGCCCACAACATGTGGAGTAACTGCTGAAGGCCAGGAAAGGGAGCACGGAGAGGAAAATCTCCATCCCAGTATGACCCAGCTGCTGCGGGTAAGTCCTCCCCAGTCCCCCATAATGGGTTTTGTGAGTTCACTTAAGAGTGTGGAAGCAGCTTATCAGATTTCCTGGGGCTTAGCACATACCTAAAGGTTTATAATTTGGGGAGTTCCTGCACTGCTGGAAAACCCAGCTCTTTCCCCAAAGCAGCCAGTTTCCTCCTGCTTCTGCACATGGCAGGGAGGGTGGGGCAGCTAGTTAGAATATTCCTGGGCTTTTTTGGGAGACTTTTAAGGGCAGGAACATGACCCTCACGGAGAGGCTTGTTAACAAAGTACTGCATCAGGAGCCAGGAGAATATTGTGGTGTTTGTTCCATCCTCCTCACCATCACAATAGCAGTTTGGTGTGAAGGTCCCCCTTGTCCTTCAAGGACTGTCTGTTCAGAAGCAAGATTGCAGTGAAAGCAGAGAATGAAAAACGTTGTATTTCACTTCAAGATCGTTTCCATTTGCTTGTAGAATCTTTCTGCCCCTTTATAAAAGTGTGTGCTGTCTTTCCAAAGCAACCTGTGCAGAGGTCCCTTGCTTTTGAGACAGGGGAAGTCTTTGTGCAGCTGAGTTTTAGTGTAGAACATAGAAATTGTCATTGCATTGGATTACACTGCTTGGGTTTGGCACTGTGTGCTTTGGGTGTGTCTCAAACCACTGGTGGTATCAAGTGAAATATAACAATGTCATGAGCGGGTTTTTTGTTTACACTTGAATTAATAAATCTGAAGTTTTCTAAAACTCTTTTTTTCCCCCCAGAGAAAGAGGGCGGTCCTGCACCAGACAAGATATGTGGAGCTGTTCATAGTTGTGGATAAAGAAAAGGTGGGAGTTGTGTGTGGCTTTCCCTTTCTTTTTTTTCCTCAGGAGAGGGCCTGGAAAGCCCTCAGGCTTCATTACTCCCAAATGGATTGTTGAAAAACACTTGACGCTTTACCCAAGTTGTGTAAATATGCTACTTTAGAAGTGGATAAACGTGTGCTATGCAATCCTCCCCAGAAACTGAGTAAACCATCAGACACAGAGAGGTTCTGTCAGCAAGGAATCTCATAGTGTAAGGAAAGCACATTGTAAGAACTGCCTTTGCTGTTGTCTTCGGAATATTGAGCTGCTGAGCAATAGCAGTGAAGATGCTGCTGTCTTGGTTAGCATCTTCTTGGAGATTTGGAGCCAGGCAAAAATGTTCTGTTCCTTTTTCTAACTGTTATCTTTATCTCTTCTCTTTGTGATACTAAGTTTCTTTGTCTTGCAGTTTGAAGATTTTGGGAAGAGTGAAACAGAAGTAAGAGAACACATGGTGCAGCTGGCAAACTTCCTTGACAGTGTGAGTAGGAGGGTTGCTGCGTGCTGTAGCCCTGCTGCCTTTTTAAATGTCCACCTTGGGGTCTGTTCTGGTTCTGCTTTGGGGAATGCATCACTGTGGAAGCTCTTCCACCTCTAAATTCATCTGCACTTATCCACCTTGAGAATTAGTTTAGGGAGCTCTTCCAACCTGTGCTACGTTCAGTGAGTGACAGGACAGATGGTGGCAATTATTGCAATTCTTGGGTCTCTGTAAAGGTTAGAGAAAAAACATACCTATAATTCTAATATTTCACATGATATTTGTCAGGATTGAGACTTACTTCTGTTTGGTATTGTCTTACAATGTAGCCAGTGTGGCATTTAAGCTTTGATCCTTTAGCTAATGAAGGTCTAAATCACAGGAAAAATGCATTCTGGTGGTTCCAGTTGTGTACTAGCTGTGGAAAAAAAATGAAACCCACAAAGAAAAGGTGGATACTTTCAATAATATCTATAACAGCAGGCCACTTGTTTCTGTCTGAAGATGTTAATAAATATTTGTTCTCTTTTTTCTCCCCAGATGTACGTTATGTTAAACATCCGCATCGTGCTGGTTGGTCTGGAGATCTGGAAGCATGAAAACATCATCAGCACGGACGGGGGTGCTGGGGATGTGCTGGCGAACTTTGTGCAGTGGCGCGAGAAGAACCTCGTTTTGCGGCGGAGACATGACAGTGCCCAGTTTGTCTTGTGAGTCCCAGCTCCTTCCCTTTGGCCCCGAGGAGCTCGTTCTGTTCCTGCCTGCTCAGCCCAGCTGTAGTGCCAAAAAGAGCTGCTGAATTGCAGAGAGCAGAGAGTCCTAGGCAGTCTGCAGTGGTTTGTGTCTTGTGAAAACATTCCAAGTCAAGTTAAACATTTTTAAGAAGGTTTCTGCGCTCTTTAATTTCAATGTCCTCTGACAGATGGTTCACTAAATAACACATTTTTTTCTCATCCCACATGTCCTAAAATGTTCTGTGTTGTACCTGTAAAGCTTTGGCTCAGGTAGTCCTTTGTCATATTGTAACAGGTTGGGCTTGTGATCCAGGGCCTTTTCCACTTGAAAATAAGCACAAACCTGTTGCAGAGTGTTTTATTTTAGTGGAGAAAAGGTTGTTTCTGCACTTGGTGTCCAGAAGCCGGAGACATGTTTTGAGTTTGGCACGGGACATTAATCTGTCCGGCCCTGCTCCCTTAAGCAAGCCCAGAGCTTCCTGAGCTGTTCCCTGCCCCATTCCAGGACATGTGCCCTGGTGCCCTTCCTGCTCCTGCAGATAATTCAGGCCTTGGGAAGTCACTGCCCAAAGCCGGGAAAGAGCAGAGGTGAGAGTGCAGCCCAGTCTGCCCTCCCCTTCCTCTGGGAGCTGGGAACCTCCTCTCCTCTGAGACAGCACAGCAGTGTGCAGGTGATAGAGGAAAATGGCTGAGAAAATACTGATTTTAGAAGTTCTTTTATATGAAGTAAAATGTGTATTGTGTTGTGGCACTTGACCTCTAAGAACAAAATTAAGAGTAATGAGAAGGAAGTTGACAAAGGAAGGAATTAATGGAGTTGTCCATGAAAGGCAGATGGCAGCCAATTAGACCAAATGGTTTTAAGAGTGAAGCATTGAGCTCTTTATATGCAGAGGGACAATGTGAAAAAGGCTGACTTTCTCTGCAAACACTTATCTTAAATTAACAGAACAAAGGAATCACGAACAGAAAGCGAAAGCTTAACTGGTGCATTTGTGCCTGCAATCAGTAGCAGTGCTCCTGGTAGTGCTCCTGTGTCAAAAACACTGCTTGGAAAGCTGGAGCAGCAGGATTTGTACCCCGCAGGCAGGAATGGTGTGCTGATACGGGCTGTGTGTGTCTGTACAGACAGATGATGGCCTTTCCTTTCTCTCCATGACTGTAGGAAGAAGGGTTTTGGTGGCACAGCTGGAATGGCCTATGTGGGAACAGTGTGCTCCAAGAGCCACGCAGGAGGCATTAATGTGGTGAGATTTCTTTGGTGATCTCTGAATGTGATTGAGATCAGTTATGCACTCTGAAAGTCTTCCTGGAAGCACAGTCTTTCATAACAAAGCTGAAGTGGCTTATTGGGGCTCTTATGTTGTCCCCAACAATTTCCGACACTTCCAGAATATGTCGATCACAGCTCTGTATCTTCTATTCAGCTTCCTCTCTCGTCAGTGTGCAGCACTCATGCAAAAGGGAGAGGATTTCTCTGGGTTGTTTTAGGCACCTCTGCCCCAAAAGTATGTGGGAGAAAAGTATGTGGGAGCTATGGGTGTTCTCAAACCTGTCCTGTGCTGTCTGACCTGCAGCTGTGACCTCCCTGAGCAGTGTCAGTTCACTGCACGTTTTATATGGAATTGCAGAGCCTGAATAAACTGAGCTGCTGGTCTCAGATAACTGGCAATCCCAGCAATCTGGTTTCTTTGGACTAGTCAGAAGTGATGGAATTTGCACATTTCAGGAGAATTGGGCTGGTGTGGAGAGTTCTGATTTTTGTGTTAACGATGCAGCTGCTCTGGAAAGTGGAGGTTGTTGGGTGGTGTCCCAGAAAGGTTTCTCTGAGGGCTGTTATTGCCAAGCAAATTCCATACACTTGGTTGGAAATCCAGGGCTGTTGGTCGGAGAATCCTGACAATGTAGAGACAGAATGGCGAAAGTGTCTCCTTTGCACATAAGTAAACACTGACTTTGTCAGTGTAAGCTCTCTGCTGATTCACTGTGTTTCACTCCTGTGCAGTTTGGAAGGATCAGTATCCAGATGTTTGCATCCATCATGGCTCACGAGCTCGGCCATAACCTGGGGATGAACCATGATGACGAACGTGTCTGTCACTGTGGGGCAAGCAGCTGCATTATGAGCTCTGGAGCATCGTAAGTAGCTGACCAAGGGAAGGCAAAGAAGACTCAAAATGCCCCATCCACGTGCTTTGTTTTTATGGATTACTTTCATCTTCAAATTCCCCTTTCAAAGAGTCATGTAGTGTTTGTAATGAGGAAAGGAAACACTCCCCTTCTGCAAACAGAGGGGCTGCTTGTGGGTTGGCTTACTGTAAAACTCAGTTCATTTTCTCCATCGCAGGGGATCGAGGAACTTCAGCAGCTGCAGCGCAGAGGACTTTGAGAAGCTGACACTCAACAAAGGTGGGAGCTGCCTGCTCAATGTTCCGAAGCCTGATGAGACCTACAGCATCCCATACTGTGGGAACAAGCTGGTGGATGCTGGGGAGGAGTGCGACTGTGGCTCACCAAAGGTTCGTAGCTCTGTGTTTTCTCAGTGATGCCAGGGCAGCCTTGTGCCACTCACTCAGAGGAGACTGTATGTGACAGAGGGGAAGATTTTGTGACATTCAGAGCACTTCTGTCCCCAGGAATGTGAAAGCGATCCGTGCTGTGAGCAAGAAACTTGCAAACTCCGATCCGGTGCTGAATGTGCCTATGGTGACTGCTGCAAAAACTGCCAGGTAAGAGACTCTGGTGTTGTTTGGAAGTTGAGAAAAGGAGAGCATTGGCTTAGGCAATGTATCTGTGAGAGGGAGTTGTCCTGCAAGTCCCTGGCCCCCCTTGTTTGGGGCACATCGTGGGTCAGGTGCGGTGTCTGCTGTCAGCTTCCTGCTGTCGGATGCAGCTTTCCCTCCCCTCTCTCTGCAGCTCCTTCCTGGAGGCACCGAGTGCCGAGCCAGCACCAACGAGTGTGACCTCCCGGAGTACTGCAATGGCACATCGCAGTTCTGCCAGCCGGACTTCACCGTGCAGAACGGGCACCCCTGCCACAACCAGGAGGCCTATTGCTACAACGGCGTGTGCCAGTACTACGACGCGCAGTGCCAGGATATCTTTGGCTCCAGTAAGGAAGAACACAGTGTTGCAGCCTTTCTAAGAGTTGTAACTAAAGAATACACTAGGTTTATTTAAAATATATTTACTTTAAAGTAAATATACTTTATCTAGCAATAAAATATACTTTATTGCTTTATACTTAAAAATATACTTTTATACTTATTTAATATACTTATTTAATATACTTATTTAGTATATATCTAATATACTTATTTAGTATACTTTATTGCTTTATACTTTAAAAAATATACTTTTATATATTTTTTCTATAGCAAAGACCAGTTGGCTTTGGCGAGGGATTTGAAATGGTGGTTATGGCTTTGCCTTCATGCATTCTTCCTGTGTCACACTTAGTGGTGTGCTGGGGATTCAATTAGTAATTTTGTTGCACTTATTTCTGGTGGGAGGGTGTTTCTGCTCTATAGGGCTGTAAAAAAATACTGATGCTCGAATTGGCTCAGGTTAAGTAATTGTTTTTGTCTGTGCTTAATTGTAGCCTTTTTAGTGTTTTGATCAAGTTCCTAAGCTCACTGCTGCATGGCAAATACTCGGTGTAGCAGGGTAGTTGCTCTGGGTGCAGGGCATACTGTGTGAGATGTTTCCGTGCCTGGGTAACGTGGCTCCTCTCTCTGGGGATGTGCTGTTGTTTTGCAGAAGCCAAAGCAGCCCCCAACATTTGCTTTGCTGAAGTGAATTCCAAGGGGGACAGATTTGGCAACTGTGGTTTCCATGGCCATGACTACAAGAAATGTTCCAGCTCGTGAGTTGAGCCCAGTGCATTGGGAATTTCTGAAATACATTGTTGGGAATCTGTATTTGGGTGCTGTAGTGTCAGTTTGGGATATTGTAGTGGGTGCACAGGGGAGGGATGCAGGGCTGTGGTGAGAAGAGTGTGTTCCACATTTCCCACCATGGATTGTGCTTATCCTAAATGTTCACATACGGCAAGACAAGTAGCAAATCATCGTGTTTTCCTTAATGTAGAGATTTCAACAGCTTACAGAAAGAAGGGATAAACTACTCTGGCAGTACTGGAATGAGGCCCAGTTCAGTTTTATTTGTCAAGTTGCCTGAATTTTGTTTTCAAGTAGTATCTTCCAGTAGAAAGATCATATGAAATACATGGTAGTCTTGTTCTCAGAATAAATTCAAGTGTGACTACAGTGTTCCTATGTTGCTGTTGTAGGAATGCCATGTGTGGGAAGCTGCAGTGTGAAAATGTGAAAGCCATGCCCGTGTTTGGAATCAAGCCTGCTATTATCCAAACTCCCATCAGAGGCACCACGTGCTGGGGGGTGGATTTCCAGCTGGGCTCTGATGTCCCAGACCCAGGAATGGTGAATGAAGGCACCAAGTGTGGTAATGGAAAGGTAATTAAAAATTAAGAAGTGGTATCCTAATGTAATAGTTCAGGGTATTCATGGGAATAAAATTTTCAGCTGCATTGTTTCATGAATAGTTATGAAAATTTTTTTTTTATGCCTGTAGTTAATGTAAAACTAAACAAGTCCATTGATTCCCCCCCAGTGCCCAGTACTGCACTGCATGTGCATCCAACATTTAATGAGCCTTTCATTTGTAGGTGAAGCGAAAGAGATTGAGTTTGAGAGCCAGAATCTTTGCTCTGTCAATGAGCAGGAAGAGCTGGCCCACACAAATGCCTTGAAGACAACTTTCAATTAAAATCCAACTAAATTAAAGAGTGCAGCGGCTTAGCCGTAGCAGGGGAATGTGCATTCCACATGTCCTTACTGGGCACAATTTAATTGCTGTTCCTTTACATTCAGACTGGAGACAAAAGGCTCCAGTGCCAGCTCAGCCCCATGCTGAGAGGCCTTTTGTGGAAAAGAGTTTCTGCAGAGTTGGGATTTATCAGCGAGAGTGTGAGAGGCTTTGTGGCAGCAAGCACAGCATGGCTGTGGAGCCCTGAGCTAGGAGCAGGGATCTGGGGAGGCAAGGGGGCACTGAAATGCCATCTTCCCTCATCTGTGTTCGTCTCTGTTCCCCAGATCTGCAGACACTTCCAGTGTGTGAGTGCCTCTGTCCTGAACTACGACTGCGATGTGGAGAGGCAGTGCCACGGGCATGGGGTAAGCAGGGAAGAGAGGCAGCAAGTTTTAAAATTGTGATTAGTGATTAGTTTTCTGTTTTGTCAAACTGCAGGACTCTATAAAATACCTCTAGGCAAGAGAGCCTGTAGCAGTGTCAAAAAAAATCTTTGACAAAACTCTCTGCCAGGCAATAATTCCAAATTCCAGTATTACTAATGAAATTTGACACTGCATCTCACAAAGGGAAAAAAAAAAGCAAAAGCCATGGTGTGTAAGCTGTTGGGATAGCTAATCCTTGGAAGCTCTTCCTGAACAGTGCTGTGCGTGCCTCAGTCATGTGAAATCTTGGGATGCCTGGCCAAGGACTGTTTGGAATTGACATGGGAGTTACATTTAAAGTTCTCCAGGCTGAGCAATACAAGGGACAGGACAGGTCGTGGCTGCTGCATGCAGATTTAAGTGCATGGAAATGAAAGTTACTGAGTATTTGTGTTTTGGAATACAGGTGTGCAACAACAACAGGAACTGCCACTGTGAAGCAGGCTGGGCCCCCCCGTACTGTGACGCCAAAGGCTACGGGGGCAGCGTGGACAGTGGCCCTCCGTACAACGGCAAGTGGTTGTGAGAGCTGCGGGCTGGGGCTGGCCAGGGGCTCTGGAGCAGCCCATGTGTCAGTGAGCATTGGAGGATGGCTCTGCACTAGGTTTCATTGCCAGAGAATTCTGGTAGAGGCTTTCTGCTCAAGGTGTTGCACTTCTCTCTCGGGATGCTGGGGTAGGGACCTGTAAGGATCTGGACTGGTTTAGTTCAGGTGGTTTCTGACACCTTGGAACAAAGTTCCTCTTGGACTTCTTTGTATCCAGGCTGGGAAGCACAATTCCTGCATGAAAGAAAGCAAACTGACAGAGCTGGGAAGCTTGCTTTGCTCGCTGAGGGTTTGAAGGTGAAATAGGAAGCCAAAGCCAAGCTCTGATTTGGAGAAGACTTGTGCTGTGTCCATGTGGAGTATATAAAGATGGGATTGGTGTAACTTCTGTGGGCTGCAAGAATGATCTTGAAGACTGTTTTTAATAAACTGGTGTGGGTTTGGGAAAGCTAGACAGCATGATGCAATGACAGGCTGGAGAAACACATTGGAGCTTGGGCAGATCCCTCAAATCATCAGACAAAAAAGGGAAAGGCTGTTTTAGCACAGCCTGCAGGGGAGAAATTGCTGCATATAAAAATGTCAAGATTAAGAACCCAAGTTCTTTGTCTACAGCAAGCAGTGGTTGGAGAAGAGGTAGATTTAAGATCAGACCAAAAGGCAGAAGCTCTGTTTTCTTTTCTCATAAGATCTTTGGTAATGAAACATTACAGTAATGAAAAATGAGGATTGATCTCGTAATTCAACATGGTGTTGCAGCCCAAGGTCTCATGATGTGTACAGCTCTAAAAGATAAACAGAAAAGCATCTATTTGGGCATATGTCTTGCACTCTCATAGAATTCTTTTGGTTTTCTTCTGTGAAAAATGGAAAACAGTTATAGAACCATTCCTACTAAATATTCACTTCTATTATGAGTCAGATGGTGGTAACGCCACGTAAGACTTATTTCTTCTCCATGGTTTTATCCCCTCAGACAAAGACACCTCGCTGCGCAATGGGCTGCTGGTGTTCTTTTTCCTGGTCCTGCCACTCCTCATCGCTGCTGCTCTGGCCTTCGCAAAGAGAGACAGGCTGAAGCGATGCTTCAGGAGGCTGATGTCCCGCTGCCACTCGTGAGTGCCTTCTCCTTCCTGCCTTCTCCTCTGCCCTTTGAATAGTCCATGGATGTTCGTTTACATGAGCCAATGACAAAGTGTGGAGGCATATCCCAGTCCCAGGATGTCAAGTGAAGGCCCCAGCATGCAGCAGCACATGTAGCTTGCCCCTGGCAATGACAGAAAAGATAAATTCATCCCAAGTCTCTTTACTGTTACGTTTGTTCTCATGCATGGCTATGTGGTTTATATTTTTGAGTCCCATCTTTTTATAAAGGGGCAAAGGGAAGCTGCCAGAGTCCCGAACAGAAAGAGGGTGGTTGTTTTTTTTAGGTTTGTGGTAAATATTATCTTCCTGACACTCGATATGTACTAAGGTTGTATGAATCCAGCTGTCAGGTTCACAACTCCTGGTTCATGGCCTGCACAGTCATTGTCTTTGGGTTATGTGCTCACACAGACCATACCCATCGGATTTCAGGTCACTTCAGTCACCTCCTCCTCGGCCAGACACCGAACCCAGGGACTATCAGCAGAGAGGCTTCTCCCATGGCATGCCTTATGCTCCGAGACCTGTACCCATGGTAGGAATCATCTACTTTCCCTTACTCTGTTACTCTCAAGTAAACAGATGAAGGCAGTTTATTTAATTTTTGCCCTAAAAAAAGCTTCAAAGTTACTTCTTCATTTCTGAAAATTGTTTCTCTTTGATAAAAAGTAGAGAGAATATTTGTTTCCTGAGGGTTGTGTGGGGAGCTTCTCAGTTTCCCAGTTTATGCTTTGTTGCAGGCTGTGCTTGACTTGACAAGCAGTTTACCTGCTTTGCTGCTCTCTTTTCTCTGTGTCGGAATGCTCACCCCACACGAGAAGGGGAGCAGCTCCCCAGCCCCTCTCTTGTCAGGGCAGCTGTCCTCTGAAAGCCACAGCCAGTCAAAGCACACTCCCAGAACAAAACAAAAGCTGTCATGATCAGCCTTTCTGTGTTTTTCAAAATCCAGCACTTCCCAGACTGCTGTTGCTTCTTCTGACTGAGTTTCTCAGAGGAAGGAGCAACTCTGGCATTGCCAGGCTGGTTTGCAAGTGGTCTTGAATGTCACTTACTTTAGTGACTCAAATATTTCGATCCCCTATGTGCAATTTGTGAACATCCTCATTATATTTTCTTTGTAGGATATGCATCCAAACACCTTTCCTGTCCCAGCTTACCCAGTTAATCAGCACCCTCAGCAGGCTTTCCACCAGCCCTACTACCCTCCGCCGCAGTTCCCAGTGCAGCAGTCGCAGAGGGTGCCCAGCAGGTCAGTGGAGTTCTTGCAAATAACTCTTGGCAGTGGCACTGATGGGATTTATGGTGCTGGCTTTCACTCCTGGGAGCCCTGGGGTGTTCCATCATATGTTGAGTGCAAGCAGGGCTGACTTTTCACGGGGAGAAGCTTCTCCTTCACTTCACCCTGAAAGGCAGCGCATTCATCCTGCGCTGTCACGGCTGTGTGGTGATGAATGAGGCTCAGAGCACTGCTGTGGGGGCAGATTAGCTCTGCAGGTGGATGAAAGGCCTGTTAAAATTGTCAATTTAAAAGCAAATTACTCAAAATTCTGTCTTTCTGCTGATTTGTGAATATTATGGTCAAATGCAAAATCATTTATCTTAACTTTGAACGGAAAGTTTTTTCTTTCATCTTGCTTTTTAATTGTGCATGTAAGATGTAATACCGTGCCATGACAAACACAGTCCCAGAAGTGCCAGGTACTGAGACGGAACACCTTAATCTAGTTCATGTTGGTGGGGCACTTGCGGGGGCAGGGGGGGTCTTTAAACAATTTTGGGGGAAAAGTTTTAACAAACAGGAGTTCCTTGAGGATTTCAGGCGATTGAAGGCACAGTCTGACTGTAGCGTGTTCAAAGTGAGTCTTGGCGTGGAGGCCGTGGTTGGGAGCAGTGCTGGGGTGGCCGGGGGTGTGGGCCGTGGCCGTGGCATGGTGGCTCTGCTGTGGCTGGTGGTGCTGTGAGACTGACGGTGTCTCCTCTGTCCCCTTGCAGGCCCCCGCCCCCGCAGCAGAAGGTCGTACCTCAGGGACCGCCGGCACCACCGCAGAAATGTTTACCTCAGGGACAGTATTTCCCTTCCCGACCGGCACCTCTGCCTCCCAAATAGCTTTTGGCTTCCTTGGGGCCTTCACGTGAGCTGACCTGTTGGCTGCGACAGCTGAAATTGCAGTTCCCCTTCTGGCATCCCACGGCAGTGCTGGCAGCCTCCCTGCTGCAGCCTGGGACAGGGCAAACGAGAGACCCAAACCAGGAATGTAGAACTTGACACTAAACAAATACCTCGACCAAAGCTCCAGGGACTGAAACACCCAGCCAGTTCCTTGCTCTGTCCAAGCTTTGCCGCTGCAGCCAGGCTGGCAGCAGGAGTGCGGCAGCCTGCAGGGAAATAGTCCTGAAATCCAGCACATGGGAGTCACTTTGGGTTTCCCTATTTCTGCCATGAGCCCTGGTAAGGAAATTGTCTGATTCGTTGTTGTGTCTCTGTGTGTGAGGAATTGGAGTAACCTGTCTGCAAAACAAGGAGATCTGGTCAGTTAATTTACTGTTACTCTGCATGGACTGGAAAGGGTTTCCCATGTACATGTTGATGGCACAAATTGAATGAGGTCTCAGTGGACTTTTTCAGAGGAAGAGAGATATATTTTAAACATGTTTATGCATGTATATATGTTTATAGATGCATAATAATGCACTTAAATTCTTAACTCCATGCTGACTGACACTAAGCTGTGCTATAGGAGCACTGAGTTTAATGCTTTTTAATGAGAGAGAGGCTAATTGAGACTCCTGTACTAATTCCCACTAATACATGGATGGGCAGTGAAGATAAAGGTACGAGAAGACGCGGCCATATTCTGGTTTTAAAAAATGGGGTGCTGTTAGGTTTTAATTCAGGTCACCAGAGCTTCTCTGAGCACTTTAAATGGGAACCTGGTGACTGATGCACCCCCTCTTTTAATCTCCAAAACTTTGTAGTGTCAGTCAGTGTGCTCCTGGGCTACTGTGTGTCAGACTAGACTGCCCTCTGCTCCTGCACCACGGGCTAGATTGGATTTTGGAACTCCTCCTGAGCAGAGGTGTTCAGCATCCAGTGTGCTAGGAGAGGGGGCTGTGGGTCCTGATCCCGTGGTGCCATGGGTGGAAACTGGAGATGTTGTGGTCGCAAATAGAAATCAGTTGCACAGCTTGCTAAAAGTGAGGTTCTATTGCACAAACTTGCTAAAAGTGAGGTAAGTGCTGTAAAGAGTTCTGGGTTTCACTCTGTGCTCGCCACAAGCACAGCTCAATCTGTAAAATCCCCCCTAATATTGCCAAAAAATAATCCTTCCTCTGTATATACATACATAAATATATATATAGTGTGTACAGTAATAAAATACTTGAACTCCTGTGGTTTCCCATAAACGTAGACTAAGATTTATAACACAATTAAAATCTGTAAAATGTCACCTAGAATTTCACCAACCATACTGGTGGGGCTCTCCTTTTTGTTCTGAGATAATCAATCACTTCCTAATGTTGCTGTGTCCTGCTCTGCCTGGGCTGTCTGTCTGTCCGTCTGTCTGTTTGTCTGTCATGATAAGCTCTACAGCTGGATGCAGCCCATCTCCAGCCCCGGTCAGAGGGTGGGGAAAGAGGAGGGGATCCAGGGAATGAAGTCATCCAGAGAGATGTACTTAACTGTGTGTGTCACGCTGTGTGTGAACTAAACTATGCTGAAAATGGTGCCTTTACTAGACAAAGAGTTTTTGTACTCCCGGCGTGCGCATTGGAATAGCCGCAGTTGCGGAGGGCAGGGATGTGTGATTTTAGAAGCGATTCCATGGACAGGAAATAGCTCCAATTTCTGGTGTTGAATACTGAAGATGACTACTGACTTTCTTTTGTAAAGTGTGTGGATACCTGTCCCCTGGCAGGTCTGGAGCTGGCGGGGCCGTGGTCGCCACCCACGTTCACCTCCTTAGCGGCCCCGTGCTGGTCTCTGGCCAAAGGGCTGTTCCTGACCCCTTTGTACAGACCCAACGAGCAATAAAGACGCCAGTTTTGTACAAGGCTCTGCCTCAGCCTCTGCTTTAGGGGACGGAGGGAGGGAGGGGCTGGGGCTGGTGGGGCTGTTACCTGTGGGGCAGTTAGCTGTGGGGCTGTTAGCTGTGGCACCGTGGGGCAGTTACTGGAGGGCTGTGGGGCAGTTACCTGTGGGGCAGTTAGCTGTGGGGCAGTTACCGGAGGGCTGTGGGGCTGTTAGCTGTGGCACCGTGGGGCGGTTACCGGAGGGCTGTGGGGCAGTTACCGGGGGGCCGTGGGGCGGTTACCGGAGGGCTGTGGGGCAGTTACTGGAGGGCTGTGGGGCTGTTACTGGGAGGGCTGTGGGGCTGTTAACTGTGGGGCAGTTACCGGAGGGCTGTGGGGCTGTTAGCTGTGGGGCAGTTACCGGAGGGCTGTGGGGCAGTTAGCTGTGGGGCAGTTACTGGAGGGCTGTGGGGCTGTTAGCTGTGGGGCAGTTACTGGAGGGCCGTGTGGCTGTTACCAGAGGGCTGTGGGGCAGTTAGCTGTGGGGCTGTTAGCTGTGGGGCTGTTACCTGTGGGGCGGTTACCCAAGGGCCGTGGGGCAGTTACCGGAGGGCCGTTGCCGACCAGCCATGGGGCCACTTTGTGCCATGCCACCGCTGCTGCTCCTGCTCCTGGAGCTGCTGCAGGAGGCTGGGCAGGGTCCCCCCGTGGCCCCCACTCACCAGGACTGGGCTCAGCCATGGGGGTCTCTGTCCCCTGGGGGTTGGAGGGCTTGGTCCCAGGTCACGATCCCGCAGCAGCTGGGGACAAACACAACAGGAGCGGCAGGGCTGCAGCAGGCATGGCGTGGGGGCTCTGGGGTGGCTGGGAGAAGGGAGGGGGAAGCGAAGTCTTCACCTGCAGAGGAGGGCTGGGGGAGCTCAGGTGTGGTGGCAGCTGTAGCAATGTCACCACAGCAGAGCTGCCACACCATGGTGGCTGCACCCACCCTGTGCTCCCCCTTGGTGTTTGCAGCAGCCCTTGGATCGTGCTGTTCCCTATTCCTAATTCTCCCCTTCTCTGCTTTTCTGTAACCACCAGGATGCAGTGTCCTACATCCTGAGGATTGAGGGGAGGCTGTACACCATCCACCTGCAGCAGCAGTGAGTTGGCCCTGACCTTGCCCTCGCTGACAGCAGCTGCTCTGTTCCTGGAGGCTGCAGGACGTGCGAGAAGCTCGAGCAGCTCAGGGTAATGGATGCTGTTGTAAGTGCCTCACTTTGCACCTTTCTCTTGTAGTGCCTTTTTATCTGATGATTTCCAGACTCACCCATCCACTGAGCAGGCACCTTTGCACTCTGATTCTGCCCACGCTGAGGTAACCTGGCCTTGCTTTGGGCTCTTTGTGTGCCAAGTATCTCTGCCCAAGGCAGCCTGGTAAGAGGATTGCCTTCCCAGCCATGGAAGGGCTCCCTGTCCTCTTGTTTTGTAGGGAGGCTGCCACTACCGGGGCTACATCGATGGCTTCCCCGGCTCCGCAGTGACCCTCAGCATCTGCTCGGGGCTCAGGTAATGTGCCAGCAGTGTCCCTGTGCTGCCCCCGCCATGGGCACGAGCCAGGGATGCCCCGGCAGCCTGGCCTGGGGGCAGCTGGTGCTGGGGCAGCTGTCCCCGTGCCCAGGAGCGAATGATCAATGCCTTGGCAGGGGTTTGCTGCAGTTTGAGAACATGAGCTATGGGATCGAGCCCCTGGGCCACTCCCCTTCATTCCAGCACATGGTCTATCGAGTGAGCGAGGAGCAGACGGCAGGGTCCCCCCTGGCCCACAGCCCCCCCAGGAGAGGGCTGGAGGCCTGGCAGATGTTGGACAAGGCCCGTGGGGATGATGAGGTGAGTGATACCTGTTCTTGCAGCGTCCCTGTCCTGTGAGGAGAGGGCTGATCTGGCTGGAAGCTTTGGCCAGACCCCTGGACACAAGCTTGGAGCAGCACAGCCAACAGCAGCAGTGAGGTGACCAGAGAATGCAGAAATCTGTACTTTGGAGCCCATTTTCTCTTTCAGCCTCTCTCAGCTGTTGCACAATCTCCCAAATACCTCACAGTGTACATGGTTTTGGACAAGGCTTTGGTAAGTCCATGGCAGCCACTTTTTCCCTGTCTTTGCCTGTGAGCATGGAAATGGTTACATTTCCCAGCTTTTACATGGATTTGTTTTGCCTTTTGAAAAGTTACGTGTGCTGTGGATTTTGTAGGAAAGAAGGAATGTGAATTTGTAGCTCATGTCTCCATGGCTGGAGAATGTTGGGAATCATTTCAGTGTTCCAACATTGTTCTGCTTCACCCTGGTAAGTGCTTTATCTGCTCCTGTGTCCTCTTGGGTTGTTTTTCAGTACCATTATATGGGATCAGACCCGAATGCTGTGACGCAGAAGATAATCCAGGCCTTCAATTTAATCAACAATGTGAGTTCTAAAGTCTGGTTTGTATTGCAGTGAGATGGAGAGCAAGGGGGACATTGACATTAGCAGTGGCCACTTCTTTCCTAGCTGCTTTTGGGTTTAGGAGGGTGTCATGTAAAAAATTCCGTGTTTCCTGAGAAGGTTTTTCCTCTGGACATATCAGTCTGCCACAGAAGAACATCTTTCCCCATGTGATGGCCCTGTCTCATGCAGAGGTACAGATAAAGAGGCAGTTTGCCTTCGGGCAGCCAGACCCCAGCGTGGTGAGGACTCTGGGCTGCTCCCCTCTCTGTGCAGTGGAGCCCTGATCTCACTGATCCAATTAACCTGCTTCTCTCAGGTGCTCGTAGCCCACTTCAGTCCTGTTCTCTACTCCACTGGTGGTCTCATGGTTCACGTGTGCAATGAGAAGTTATTCCCAAACCCCCTAACACTCCTTACGGAGTTTTTGGACTTTGGCTCAGGCCTCTTGCTATATCTCTTTATTCTTTAAGAATGTGTGTGTTGATTCTTTTTGGCTACATCTGTCATTGAGGCACTGACAGCAGTAATTTGCTTTTCTCACATGTTTACTGTGTGCAGAGCAGTGACTCTGTATGAAGGGAAGGTGTGAGAGCAGATGTTACCTCTCTTATACTTTCAGATGTTTAATCCCCTTAATGTCACCATTGTGCTGTCCTCCCTGGAGCTGTGGGCAGAGGGGGATAAAATATCGACAGCGGGGGACACAGATGACCTTCTGCAGCAATTTTTACAGTGGAAACAGTTGTCTCTGGAGCCACGGGTGCATGACATTTCTTCTCTCCTAGGGTAAGATAAAGGCTCATTAGTGTTAAAAGTTACATGGTAGAAATCAGTCAAACCAATGTAAGTGGAAATAGAGAGGATTCCTTTGACAAATACTTTTAAAAAAATCTGTATTTCCTACATATTTCCTAAATCCTTAATATACTGGAAATATTTCTTCCAAGACATTCCTTCTAGCCAGCCTTTCAATGGTGATGCAGCAGCTGCGGTGGTGCTGTCCATCCCTTCCCACCTGCCCTGGCTGAGGAGATGGGGACAGCAGCAGCCCCCAGTCCCTGCCTGGCACCAGGCACCAGCCTCCTGCCACACAGAGCCTGCCCCAGCTCCCCCTGGGGACAGCAGAACAGCTGGGGGCACCGAGGGGACTTACCACAGCGAGAAGGTATCCCTGGGCCCACCAGTGAGCACACCTGTGTTCCAGGTACAGGGACCAAGGAGTGTTCCTAGGCGTAGTGGCTCCAGGAGAGGCGTGTCAGAGAGATGCTGCTGCCAAAGTGGCCCTGGTACGGTGCCACCTGTCCCCTGCCTGTCCCCACCAGCCCACGTGGCTGTCAACACAGAGCCCACCCACGGGCAGAGGGAACAGGGTGGATGGGAGCGTGTGGGAGTACCTGTGGCAGGAGCAGGGATCTCTACAGGGAACACTCACCTGCGGCAACTCCTCTCTCTCCTCATTCCCTCTAGCTCCGTGGGAATGTGACGCTGGAGTCCTTGTCTGTCCTGCTGGCACAGGTGCTGGGCCGCAGCCTGGGCATGAGCTCCGATGGCTCCCGAGGCTGCGGCTGCCCCGGACGGGTCTGTGCCATGAGCCCCGAGGCGCTGTGAGTTGTGGGGCTGTTCTGCCCGCGGGGCTGCAGGGCCTGGGGCAGGTGGAGTGGGGATGGGGATGATTGCATGGTGTCCCCTTGTCAGAGGTGTCCTCAACAAAGGTCATTCCATTGCAAAAATTACAACAAATTAGAATCGTAGACTCATGGAATCGCTTAGGTTGAAAAAGGCCTCCGAGACTGTTGAGTCCAACCTTTGACAAATCACCACTTTGTCAACTGGACCACAGCACTGAGTGCCACGTCAGTCATTTCTTGAACACCTCCGGGAATGGGGACTCCACCACCTCCCTGGGCAGCAATTGCAACGCCTGACCACCATTTCAGTGAAGAAATGCCTGCTTTTATTCCTTTAAGAAGGAAAAAACAATTAATTAAATAGCAATTCAGTGCTTAATTTGACAAAGGAGACCTTTGCTCTCAAAAATGAAGGTGCTTCTGAATTTTTCTGAATCTGTTAATAATGTGCTGTAGATCAGGTGAATTGACAGACCCCTGGGCCATCGTACCCTCTGCCAGCATCTGAGCGAACCCTTGACTTGCACAGAGCTTTGGAGAGAGTGTGGGGCGGTGAATGCGTAACACGCAAGCTGATAATCGCTTTATTTCAGACATTTCAGTGGGGCAAAAGCCTTTAGTAACTGCAGCGCCAGGGACTTCGAGACCTTCCTGAAGCAGGGCAGAGGCACGTGCCTTTTCGACAGACCCCGCCTGAGCCGCGTGTCTCGCCAGGGCAGAGCCGTGTGCGGCAATGGTGTGGTGGAGGCGGGCGAGCAGTGCGACTGCGGCACAGCCAAGGTGGGAATCAGGGCTGAAATCACTGCGTTTGTGCTGTGGGTGCGTGCGGAGTAACAAACCCGTGAGACTGGGGCACCGCTGTGGTGGCGAGCAGCCCAGGAAGGGTTAATGTTGGGTTTGAGATAGCTGCCACCGGGTTGTTTCTATGTGGCACCATTTCCCATTTGTTCTGCTGGATATTGCCCAAGAAATATGGGGAGAAGGAGCAGGAGGAGAACCTCCAGGTACAGAAAAGTAAAATATGGGTTTGCCATGTGTCCCCAGGAATGCCTGAAGAACAAGTGCTGCACCAAAACATGTACATTAAAGCCGAAAGCAAAATGTTCCTCTGGATTATGTTGTAAAAATTGTCAGGTAAGGCACATTTTTATAATTACCACAAAATCATTATTTATTTTCTGAGAAATAGTATGTTCCCATGCTGACGGATAGAGCCAAACTTCTGTTGTGCGATGGGGAAAGTTGCTGGGGTTAGGCTTTCCACCTCAGCTGTTGGGAACCCCTGGGGGAGTGTCACTGGGAGACTGTCCTGGGCAGTGTCACACGCGTGGTCACCTGCATGCCTCAAAGGGCCCCACGGCCAGCATCAGGGGGTTTTGTGGGCTCGGGCTGGCAGGCACGGGAGGCTGCAGAGCTCTTGCTCCTCTCCAGTTCAAGAGGAGGAACTCGCTGTGCCGCCCAGCCGCCGATGCCTCCTGCGACCTGCCCGAGTTGTGCAGTGGCTCCTCTGCCTCCTGCCCCCCAGACGTGTACGTGCAGGACGGGCACAGCTGCGGCCGGGGCACAGGCTACTGCTACCGGGGACGCTGCCGGAGCTCAGACCTGCAGTGCAAGCAGCTCTACGGCAGAGGTAACAGCCTGTGGCACCTGCTGGTGGCACTGGCACTGCCCCGGGGCAGGGGTGGCTGCAGCATCACGGTGCTCGGTTTGTACCTTTGCTCTCCAACGCAATCTCGGGTGAGAGTGGGGCTCACCTGGAGGGAAGGGAACAGCTTTAGAAAAGTATTTCAAGCTCTGTTTTGGCTCTGGTTAACCAAGTCCCCCAGTGCTTCACAGATAAGAATGGAAAGAACAGAAAGCAAATTATTATCTGTGGGCAAACTCAATCAGAGAACTTCCCCATTTGCTACTCTCCTGCTGATTTCTGAGGTTCAGGACTGCTGGGGGTTTGGGCAGGGATGCATATATTTTCCTTAATTAAATCATGAAAAATGACATTGTTGTTACCATAATATGTTCCTTTGTGTTCCATTTAACTGTAACAAATATTATTGCTAAACTTGTAGATTCAAAGAATGCTCCTGTGGTCTGTTATGAGGAGATTAACAGCCAAAAGGACAGGTTTGGGCACTGCGGGATCAAGAGTGGAAACAAGTACCAGCCCTGTGCTTGGAGGTACGCTGGGGAGGGGCCACTGGCTCTGCTAAAAAGTATATTTAATTGGGATTGGACAGTCAGGGAAAGTGTCAAGACTCCAGTCCATGGTGAGATCTGTGAAGCAATAAATAGCTTTATGTGTGTTCTCCTTGTTATGGTGTCTCTCCTTATGTCACAGATCCTCTCTTGGAGCTCCCAGTCCTGCTGACATTTTCTCACCAGACTGTGCTGTTTAATGTTCCAGTGGTCATCAGGCAGTGTCTGTGTGTGTGTTTGATTCTCGTCCTGTGCAAATTGAATTTCCAGGGATCTCAGGTGTGGGAAGTTGATCTGCACGTACCCATCCAACAAGCCCTTCCCATCAGATCGTGCTGCTGTGATTTACGCCCGAGTGCGCGAGCATTTGTGTGTCTCTCTGAACTATCTGAATGTGCCGGCATTGCTGGATCCGCTTCTGGTTCCTCCAGGGACAAAGTGTGGCTCTGGAAGGGTAAGCAAATATTTTGTAATCATCTGAAATTAAAAATATAAACTGTAACTATTAACAAGAAAGTAGAAACACTTGCTCCTTTACAGCGGCATGCTTGATATTTAAAAACACTGTTAAAACTTGCAAATGTCACATTAAAGGTTCGGTGGGGTGTGAGCACTAAACATGACCTGGCCCCAGGGCAGAACTATGGGTTTTTTGTCAGGTTTTTTTTAAAAAATAGTGTGTTTTCCTTCCCCTTTGGGCCATAGCCTGACGTGCTGAGCGCTGTGTGGGTGAGGCAGCGCTGGGCTGGAGCTGCCATGGTTTTCCCCAGGTGTGCATAAACAACACGTGTCACCCCCAGTCGGTGCTGAGGTACAGCTGTGACAGCAAAGCCAATTGCCACGGCCATGGCGTGAGTCGCACAGGGTGCTGGGGCTGGGGCAGGTGGGGTGAGCTCACTGCACACCTGTACCCTCCCCTGGGCCTTGCAGGTGTGCAACAACAAGGGCAATTGCCACTGCAACCCGGGCTGGCAGCCCCCGGACTGCCGCAGGAAGGGGCTCCGCTTCGGGGGCAGCACGGACAGCGGAGTGCAGCTGGCAGCGGGAGGTGAGGGTGGCAGCAGGGACGGGAGGGGTGGGTGGGCAGGGGTGGCAGTGCCCTGTGCCCCACTGACACCGGGAGGTGAGCATGGCAGCAAGGAGGGACAAAAGGGCAGGGGTGGCAGTGCCCCTGCCCAGCTGAGCTGTCTCCTGCCAGGCCTGCCCCTGCAGCGAGCGGTGGAGTATGGGGAGATGGCCTGGCTGGTGCTGGGCTCTGGCCTCGTCCTGCTCGTCCTCACCGCGGCCCTCGGCCTCAGCCTGTGGCGGCAGCAGGTGCTGGGCCGGTGCCATGGGCGGCAGCCCCCGGGCACAGAGGGGTGAGTGGGGCCCTGCCTGCTGCAGGATCCTTGGAGGGATGGGGGATGAGGGACAGGGCCATGGTGTCCCCAAGAGGGCTAAGGGCATCCCTGGGGAGGGGAGGGAAGGGGTGAGGTGATTCCCTTGGGGTGTACACAGTGATTCCCAAGGGGTCATGAGGGCATTCCCCAGGGCTGAGGTGACCTCTGGGGGCTGAGGTGCTCCCTGAGTCAAGTCAGGGCCAGGACACCATTGTAGGTCCCCCCGCAGCACCAGCCAGGACGTGGACAGGGAGCTGGAGCCAGACCTGGAGCTAAATCTGGAGCCAGAGCCAGAGCTGCAGACAGAGCTGGAGCCAGACCCGGAGCTGAAGGCAGACACTGACCCAACGCCAGAGCCAGAGCTGGGACAGCACTGTGGGCACTAATTAAAGGTGTTTGGCAGAGCTGGTGTCGTGGCTAGTGCCCTGTGGTTTATGCTGACTGTAGTTTGTGCTTTTGTCAGAGTTAACCTGGCTCTCGGGGCCCAGGGGCCACAGCTGCTGGGATTGTCCCCTTTTCTCTGTGGGCACGTGGTGGTGGCTGTGATCAGCCATCTCCGAGGGCTGTGAAGCTGCCTGATGCTGGGACTGTCCGGCAGGGACTGGTCAGTGCTGTGGCTGCCTCTGGATGGACCTCTCCTGCATGGCTGTGGATGAGTGTGTGCCCCTCCTCGGGGCTGGGGACCAGGGAAGGTCCCTCCCTCACGTGGTGGCCGTGGCAGTGACTGTGAGGGTGTCACCTGTGTTTTGTATGTGAAGTGTACGTTTCCTGCAGCGCCCTTGGACCCCTCAGAGGTGTCCATCCTGCTGTCTGTGCCCCTGGCCCTTCCCTTCCCACGCTCACGGTGCCTCCAGCCCCAGCCCCATCTGCACAGGCAGTGCTCACAGTGCTGATTTTCCCCCAGAAAGCTGCAGTTTGGGAAGGCCCTGCTCAGAGCACGCTGCTGAGCCCCCCTCAGGTGGTGGGACCCCACTGGCAGCCCCACTGACCCCAGCCCCATGGCAGCACCGTGGGGAAAACAGCAGCGTCCACTGTTTGATGCATCTCTGGCCAGAAAACAGCACGAGCTTCCCAGCAGGGACCACCCTCCGCCAGGGACGTTGGCTCCTGCCTGTCACAATGAGGGCAGCAGCCCCCGCACACAAGTGTGACATTGCCAGGATCGTGGGGATCCCCTGCTGCCGAAACTGTCCCTGAGCTGCCACCCCAGGGTCCCACGGCAGCCCCTCGGGACAGCCCTTTGGGGAGCGGCTCACAGCCCCTGCTCCCTGAGAGAGGCCCCCAAGGCTTCGCAGGGGTGGATGCCCATGGGGACGGAGGTTAATGTTTGCTCCATGACAAAGCTTATCAGCAACCTTTACCCGAGTTTGCTCAGACCCTCTGGCCATTGGGCAGCTGTCCCCTCTCTGCCCAGGACAAGGTACGCTCCTGCGGCCGGACACACACGGCACACGCGCTGCTGGCTCAGCAGGGCCTGGCAGTGAGTGGCCATCCTGACACCACCGCCAGGGTCCGGCAATGGAGGCCAGCGGTGACACGGAGGAGCCCCCGCTGCCTCTGGCACTGACCAGGTTCCAGGTCTCCGAGGAGTTTGGATTCCTGCTTCCCGAGCCTCTGGTAGGAGCTGGCTGTGCCTGCCCATCTGCATGGAGGCAGGCAGGAGGATAGAGGGGTTGGTGAGCAGCTCTCGGGGGGGAATTGGATTTAGCATTTTGCTGTAACACTTTGCAAAGAGCAGCGAGGAAGGCAGGTGCTATTTTGGCACAGATGGTTTCATAGGACAAACCCCTACTGTTTAAAATTGTAAAAGCAGCTGCAGCAAGTGGCACGGAGGAGAGGAGAAGGAGCAGTGCCATATACACATGGCCTTGGCTCTACAGGATTTTGGGGAGCACAAGAAGGGCAGGTCTCCTGTGCCCAAAGTGGGGCTATTTATTACTAGCCTGGCTCCGCAGTGGGAGTGCATGTGGACAGACAGATTGTGTTCACCATCCATTAATTTGTGACCACACAGGCTCATCTTACAGGAGGGGGAAGCAGACACAAGCCCTCAGCAGTGGTGTGCGAGGCCGGGCGGGCGCTGGGAGCCTGGGCACATTCACAGCCTTCCCTCTGCCTCTCTCCACCAAGACAGAGCTGCCAGCGCCCTATGGCCCCTGGATGGACATCGCCCGTGAGCTGCCCCAGCTGATCACGAGCCATCGGCTCCGCTCGAGCGTTCACCAGGTACGGTGCTCTCCTTCTGCCTCTGGAGCTCTCTCAAGCCTTGGTCTGACACAGCAGTGTCTGTAAAACATGTGGAAAGGCAGCTCAGCAGCAAGGATGTGTGCTGAGCCAGGACTGACACCAGGTGACAGCAAAGTCTTACCATCGGCACAGAAATAACTCCGCAGCAGATGCAAGAGCTCAGCAGCAGCCAGGGCTGGAGCAGGGGACCCTCTAGGTGTCACAAGAGCCATGTCTCATCCCAGCCATGCTCCCTGCCAAAGGGGCACAGCTGCTCGACCTTTTTGCACACAGGGATCAGCTGCTCCCATGGACATCCCTGCACCAGGGAGAGGGACTCCTTTTTGAGAAAAATCCCACAGATTGCTCTCCCTGCTCACAAACCAGCAACAGTGCAGCAGGAGCAAATCTTGCAGAGCAGGTGGGAATGGAGGCTTAAAAGGAAGGGGACAGGCACTAGAAGGGTTCCCCCGGGCTGGGGGGCAGCCCCTCCACCGCAGGGGCCTTGGCATTGCTGGCTCTGCCCCTTGCTCCCGAGGGTTTCCCTGGCAGATGCCGCAGCTGAGCACCCAGCACCTCCGAGGACGTGAGGAGCTGCACTTGGCACACCTGGTGCTCAGTTTCATCACCATGGGCTACGTCTGGCAGGAGGGCGAGGAGGGCACCGTGCAGGTAAAGGCAAGGCAGAGCAAGTTCACCTGCTCTTTGGGGTCTGGGAGCTGATGCTGCTTCCCTAGAACTTATCCCCTGGGAGCAAAGCCGCTTTGCTGTGGCTGCAGCAGGAGCGTGTCCCCTCCTGCCTGGCTGCTGCCTGCAGACAGGCAACTTTCAGCAGCCTGACAACATCCCCATCTTCCCCTGTGTTTTGTGCCACTCAGGTCCTGCCCCGAAATCTCGCTGTCCCCTACTGGGAGGTCTCACAGGCCCTGGGCCTCCCGCCCATCCTCAGCCACGCAGACTTTGTGTTGGCCAACTGGAGGAGGAAGGACCCCAACGGGTAAACAAATGCCAGCGGATGAAGCGCGGTCCTTCCTGCAGCTGGGCAGCAGTGACGAGCAGGTGTTGGGGACAGACTGTTCCCAAACTGCTCCTGTTCTGCCAAAACCCCTCGAATCCCATCTTTGCTGGGGTCAGCCTCATGGGTGCGGACACTGGGACTCTGTGGGTGTCTCTGGGAGCAGTCCATGGAGACAGCTCCTCTATTCCCTGCAGATCACAGCCTGTCACTAGAACAGTTTATAATCTCTCTCTCTCTCTCTCTCTCTCTCTCTCTCTCTCTCTCTCTCTGTGTCCCCCTTTTCTCGTGCCACCATAACTGAAATGCCTTCAGGCCTCTGGAAATGGAGTAAGTAGTTAATGCTCATTTATTTTCTAAAGGTGTTGGTTTTGTTTGGATTGGCTCAGCTCTCCAGCACAGCTCGGGCTGAACCTCTCCTGATATGTGCACACAAGAACAGTGTTTGTCACACAAGTGCCACTGCAGCAACAGCAAAGTGACTGCAGCAGAGCTGCCGCCTGCCCTGGCTGTGCAGATCCAGGGGCCACGGGCCATGGCGAGGGCACAGGGAGGGTGGCAGGTCCCCCTAAACCAGAGCAGTCACGCTCCCCTTTCATTCTGTGCCAGCTCCTCTCTGCAGGCTCTGGAGTCTGGGAGGGTTTTGATCCAAGGGCTCAGTGGATCCTGCAGTGTGCAGGAAATCCTGAACCGCCACCCCCCTAATCTCTCTCCTCTCCACCTTTGTGCAGGAACCTGGACACGATCATCGCACTGCCTGGGGGAGAGAGCCTGCGGGGCTTCATCCTTGTCACCCTGCTTGTTGAGAAGGCGGCTGTGCCTGGCATTAAGGTGGGTACTGCCGTGCCCCGGGGCTCTTTGCTCACCTGTAAAGTGCCTGAGGTGCACCCACAGTGTCCCTGTCCCTGAACATGGGCTGGGGAAGGGGCAGAGCTGGCACAGGTGGCAGCAAATGTCCAGAGCCGCTGTACGCAGACATCCTACCCCTCGGTCACTTGGTGCTCTCCCTCCTCTCCTCCCCTCTCGCAGGCAATCTCCCAGGCCCTTCGTGCCATCCTGCAGCGTGATGAGGAGACCCTGCACAGAGCCCTGGAGCAGCTGGCAGGGGCCATCGAGGCCATGAGCAAGGCACTGAGGAGGATGCACGGTGAGAGCAGCACGGCCCTGCGCACGCTGCAGCTCATCACACACTGGTGCGAGCACCAAACACCTCTGATCTGATCTGACCGCCTTCCTTCTAGACTATGTGGATCCAGAAGTGTTCTACTCTGTGATCCGGATATTCCTCTCTGGGTAAGTGCAGCCTGTGTCCCTTCAGAACCTCGGTGCTGACAGCTCCCAGGGCTGGGGGGAGCTGGGGATGTGCAGCCCAGGGGGGATGTGGAGTCCCCCAGGGCAGGGGAGGGACCAGCGCTGTGTCTGGCAGTGATGCTCCCGAGAGCACCATGATCCTGTCCCTCAGGAGCTCCTAGGATCAGTAGGGCATGGACTGTGGCCAAGGGCTGGGGTCTGCCCCCCTCCAGCTTCTCTCCATCCCACACTTCAGCTCAGCTCTGACAGCCCCAACAGCCTTTGCACAAATGAATCATTCCTGCTCTTGGCCAAACAGTTTTGACAGGAGAAGAGGAATTTCTCTTTACTTCCACGCTGTGTACACAAAGCTGCAAAGCCGAGCAGGGGCTCTTCCCACTGTGTGTTAAGGAAACATCTGCAACAGGCCTCTTGCTGCTGCTCTGTTACAATTCCCTCAGTTGAAAAAAAGAAAATCTCCCCCAAATACTGAAAACGCCATGTGGTCAAGGCAGAACCACGGCCCCATGAGCCCAGCACGGCATGTTCACCATCCCTCAGCATCCCTGTGGGGCTGCAGCATCTGCAGACGCTCGCTCCCAGGCTTCTTAGGGGGGTTCTATTTTTATTTCTCTCCATCATATCTCAGCATTCCCAAGTAAAAGGCTCCATGCATCATGATTAGGTTTCTCTCATTTTTTATCCAAGCTGACCTTGTCTCGATGGTCATCAGCCTGGGAAAACATGCCTTTTAAATTCCCTTCTGCTTATAATAACTTCCCACTAGTAGAGTTTACTATAAATACAATCCTGGGAGAACTAAAAATATTCTGGTATTTGATAATGAATCTATTTTCTCTGCGGTTTGTGTAAATTCTGTTCCTGCAGCCCAACAGACACCGCAGCCAGCACTGAAAGCTTCATGGAACGGTGCATTCTGCTAAAGGTCAACAGATATTTTTGTGTCAGACACTTTATCTCCCTGAAATCGTAACTCCTTTCTCCATTTGGGAGCAAGCTCTTCTCCATTTCGGCACAAGGGGGGCTGACAGGGTCTGAGTTCAGGGTGTGTGGGGGGAGGCACCAGCAGTGCTGGCTCATGACCTGCCCAGGACCAGCAGCTTCAGAGGGAGGAAATCCCTTCCCTGCCTTGTTACCTGCAGAGATAAGTAGAGGCAGTCTGGCCTGGCCTCTATTTATCCTTTAAAGACATCACCTTGAGTACCAGGAACAAAGGAAAATCCAAACTTTAGGGGCTCAGGAGTGTTTGGGTGACTGTGTGCTTCTCCAAACAGCCCCTGAAATTCAAGGAATTGATGTAAAGTGCCCCTGTTGCCCAGACAAGTGCCCCCTCCCCTCTCCCACACTCAAGGTAGCTCTGCTTGCACAGACCTTCCTGACCTGGAGCAGGAGGTGCAGCCAGGCAGGGCAATGTGTCCTGGGACCGTGCCACAGGGTGCTCACCAGGGCATGGAGATCCCAGATAATGCTCTTCTGGCAAAGCAAATCTAAGGATTTCTCCCTACACCCACGGCCTCATTGTGTGCCTTGGCACAGCATTTGATTTCCACGTTTACCTCCCGTTTGAGGAGGGCTGACACGGCTGAGTTGCAGGAGGAGATCCATGGGCTGGGCCAGGGAGGTTTTGCTCAACCTTGGCCAGCCCAGGGTCCCTTTTCACAGGGCCCTGTCCCCAGCCCCACGGCGCTGCCTGACTGCCCTGTCTCCTCCTCAGCTGGAAGGACAACCCTGCCATGCCCCACGGGCTCATCTACGAGGGGGTGTCCCAGGAGCCCATGGCGTTCTCAGGAGGCAGCGCGGCGCAGAGCACGGTCCTGCACGCCTTCGATGAGCTCCTGGGGATCCGCCACCGCCACGACAGTGGTAAGGCAGGAGCTTGTTCTTTTCCAAAGCAAGAAAGGGGCAGGGGAAGAGATGAGCCAGAGTCACGTCCATGACTGTGCCAGCTACGTCAGGCAGGAGGACGTGTGCCCATCTCATCCTCGCAGAGACTGCCTGGGGCAAGGCTCTGCCCAGTTCCAGGGAGGAAGATTATAAATGTGGCTCTGACAGGTGCTTCCTCACCATGGTAAATTCACAAAAGTACACAGTTGGCTTTTTGCACGTCAACTTTTTGCTTGGGTTCCCTGTGGGCCCAGAGATGAGGGAGCAGAGCATGTAGTCATCCTGCCAGTGATTTACCTCATCCATTCACATAGCTCCACATTAGCCCAGCCCACAACTGAAATATTTACCAGAAATTAGCAAAATCCCTTTACTAGCAAAAAACCCCCAAACCAAACCAAAAGGCTGGGCTCAGGGCTAAATGCTGCCTTTTAGGGTTAAGACCAGCCCTAATGGAGCACTGACCTAATATGGGTTTTCTCTCTCACTTAATTGGAGGCAGAGCAGAGGAGGCTGTGCAGGCTGTCTGTGGTCCCTGCAAACTGTGCCAGCACCGCAGCTCCTGTCCAGCTTCTCTCATAGAGGGTGAGGGCCTTTAATTAGCTTACCCACAGCTTATTCCTTCCTTTGTGGTGCCTTGCAGCCGCCTTCCTGCACAGGATGAGGGACTACATGCCGCCGCCGCACAGAGCCTTCGTGGAGGAGATCCACCGGGCCGCGTCCCTGAAGCAGCACGTGCTGTCCTCTGGGGACACGCGGCTCCGTGCCACCTTCAACCGCTGCGTGTCTGCCCTGACGGACTTCAGGTCCTACCACATCACTGTTGTCACCAAGTACATCACCATCGCGGCGGCCAAAGCCAAGGCTGGGCGCGCAGAGCCAGGGGCCAGGGCTGGCCCCTCTGGGGCAAAGCCCCCGTCTGCCCTGGAGGCCAAAGGGACGGGCGGGTCCCACATCTTCAGCTTCCTGAAGAGCATCAGGGACACCACCAGGGAGGGGTTGATAAGCGCCTGACCCACCCTGAGGGCTGGCAAGGCGCTGCCCAAGGTGGGTGCAGGAGCCCAAGGGGCTTCAGTGTCTGTCTGGACAATCCAAGGTCCAACACCTCCCCTGAGCAGCAGTGTCCCCACCTGAGCACGTCTGGGACAGGAGGAACATGGTCGGGGCTGCTGAGAGAGAGCAGTGCTGCTGCTGCTTGTCCCCAGAAGACACACACTGAGCTCAGCATCCTCCCCTGGCCCCGGGATGGGCACAGTGCCCTCCCTCCAGTGTGGCACTGGTGTCAGCACATCACCCGTGTCCCTCTATCCCCACGCTCTCCCGTCTCCCCCCCTGGCGTGGGGCTGCAGCGATGGACACGGGCGCTTTACATGCCCTGTGAATAAAGCAGCGATTGCCCACCCAGCCGTGGGGCTGGCCCCGTGTCCATCGCGACATGGCAGCGCTGCTCCAGCACCAGGTGGGGCAGGAACCTGCGCTGGGCCCCGCAGAGAGGGACAGAGGGACAGCAGGAGCCATAAAACACCAGTGGGGATTGGGGCTGGAGGGATGAGGGGGACAGCGAAGGGCAAGAAGGAGCTCTGCACTGTGCCCCCCAGCCTCTGGCCCCTGGCCACGGCTCCTCTGCCTCACTCTGCAAAGGGACCGTGATTACACCACAGGGGAAGTCCATCAAACACCAATTCTGCCATGGTGGGAGTGACACTGAAGCCACTCAAACCCCACCGCGAGAGGAGTGTGGGTGAGCGAAGGGAGCCAAGCTGTGAGATCAGTGGGGGTGGGAGGCTGGAGCTCACGGGCAGAGGCTGCACTGAGGCACAGGGGGTGTTCTCCACAGCCAAATCCATTGCCCCTCTGGTTCAGGGCTCAGGATGGCACCGAGGCAGAGCTGCAGCCCTGGGGTCACACAGCTTCACCGTCAGTCTCAGTGCCAGTACCGTGCTGTGGCTGGGGACATGGGGACACATGGCTTCCTCCAGGGGCCAGCATGGCCAAAGTGCTCCTGATGAGCCTGTGATCCTCACGCGGTACCTGCGGCAGAAGGCCCAGCCTGGTGCCAGGGTCAGCCCAACACAGAGGTGCCTCTGACACAGCCCTGGCAGGCAAATTGAGCCCCCCGAGCACCCCTGAGCTGGGCTGGGCTCCAGCAGAGCAGTGCTGCCTGCCCCGAGGCTGCAGGGATGAGCTCCCACTGCCGAGCTGGGCTGAGTGGGCAGAGCTTCGCGCCAAGAGCAGTGCTCAAGCTTTTTTTATAATGCCAGGTGCCCCTGCTGCCCTTTTCTAGCAAGTCAGCACGCCCAAATTCCTTGGAATCGGCATCTTTAGGGAAATCAGGCCATATGGCTCTGTTTTGCCTCCCCAGGTTTTGCTGGCACAGCCACCAGAGGCAGGATTCACACCCAATCAGTGTCTTGGTGCAAAAATAGCCCTGGCAGTGCCCCTTCTGCACTACCAGAAGAGAGTCAAGGTCCTTTGAAATGAGATGTCATTCCCATAAGGGCAAAAAGAAGCTCAGCACACTGCAGCTTGAATTATTAAACCCTTGCTAAATTGTGTTTTGTGCTCTTTTTTTGAATGCAGCCGTGAAACTGGGGCTTCAGCGATGACTTCAGTAAACAACCCACGGGAACGTGTCAGCACCTTTAAATCTTTGCCTGGCAGCGCTCCTTCCACTTGATCTTCATTTCTGAATAGCTGCTGCATATTTCATGTAGGAAATATTTCATCCTGATTATTGTCTTGGTCTAGTACATTTCAGACCATTTCAGGAAAACAGCAAACTTGGACCAGAGGAAAAATCACTCCAGCTAAGTGGGAAATGCAGCGAGGACTGGAGGGAGCTGGGCCAGGCTGGTGTGCAGGGGGACAGGGGCTTCACACATTCTGCAAATGCCCAAACCCTGCTGGGCAGCAGTGATTCCAGCGCCAGGAAGGGCCACAGGATCCCCAGCAGGTGGGTTTTCTTCCTTCTGCAAACTCCCTTCCCTCCACGCGCTGCCCCTGCCCCAAACCAGTGGGGTCAGGAGCAGGTCCTTCGGAGCAAGGATGGATTTGTGTCACCTCAGAAAAGAAAAGGGAAGCTGGGAAACCAGAGAGATTTTGGAGGGCTCTGGAGAGCCGAGGGGGCTCCGTGCACGGAGGGCACACTCACCTTCAATGCTCCTGGGGGACAAGGAAAGTGCCCAAGGAACTGCAGAGGAGGAGTCAGCCCAGTGCACGTCCAGCAAACTGCACAGCACAGGCTCCCCATGCCCAAATGCTCTCTCACAGCCAGCTCACAATCAATCAGCTGCAGCTCCTTCAGAATTTAATTCAGTGAGGATCCTGCCTCTCTGCAAGTACCCAGATAGTGAGGCACAGCCCTTTGCTGTGTTCTCTCCTGGCAGGCTGGGACAGCTGCTCCACAAGAGCTTTGATTTCTCTCTGTTTTCAAACCACTGCTGTCTAACATTGATCACAAGACACAGACACCTAAGGTCTCAGGTGCATTCTGACTGGAGGCACATGGCATTTAAATAATTTATGCCAGTGTCTAAAAATGGCACAATGTGTTTGAGGATAACCATGAGCTTGGCATCCACACTGCGTCCCGCCAGTGGGAACTGTGCTGCCACAGGCTGCCAACCTGAGGCCCCACTCTGTCCCAAAAGGTTTGTCTTGGCAGGCACTGGGGAAGCCCAGAGTATGTGGGATGAGTCCAGCCACAGCTACCCATCACCTGTGCTGAGCAGCAATGCTCAGGCTCTGCTGCTCTCTTCAGCCAGACCCCAACTAGGACAACCTGAGCATGGGGGACACCCAAGATATCCCCTGCACTGGGATAGGAAGGGTTAAGCTCATTGCCGCAGCTCTGTAATAAAATTAGTGCTATTTCAGCAAGGGAAAAGCAGCAAAAGAGCAGACTCCCCTCTCTCTTTTAGAGGTGTTGCCCCCCAGACCTCAGCTTCTAGAGGTAGATCCCCGCAGTGAAGTTGGGATGCCCGAGTGAGAATGGGATTTTGCACCATCTCCCTGAGCCCAGCAGTATTTGCTGGGTCAGCTGGGACTGACGCCTGCCAGGGAGTGGATGGAAAAACAGGAGAGATGTCACAGGCCTCATCCACATCCCGAGCGGCAGCTCCAGCCCCAAGTCGGTGCCACCCACACAGAAATCTCCCTTATCTCTGGAGCCAGGCCCTGTCCCTGCAGCACTGAGGCACAAGTTTCCATGGTGGAGCTGCAGCTCGGAGCTGCCCAGCAGACCGACAGCTCTTCCAGACACATTTTGGAGTGTCCACCAGACTCCCGACTCCTCGCTTGTGTTACACAGAGATTTCCCCCCACGATGGTCAGACCTGTGATGGAGAAGGGAGCCTGGTGCACACCCAAGGTGGCAGGAGGAGACCTCACCTGGGCACACCTTCGCTGCCACCCAACCTCACCAGCCCTGGGACCAGCCCGCAGGAGGTGGCCAGCCCTGCCCACCAGGCTCTCTCCGATCCCTGGGCCATGCCCAGCCCGTCATCCCACCCACGCTGTTTGCTCAGACTTTCCGTTGTTCTCAATCTCTCGGGTTCCCTCCTCGCCATACCCAGGTTTCACCCAGGTCACCTTCCACTGAGACAAATCTGTGCGAAAGTTCCTGGGCTGCCCATGGGCACTGGGAGCCCCCTCGGCAGGAATTCCCACAGCCCCCAGGCAGATTCAGCCAAGTGCTTTGCTGCTTTTGTCCCTGCGAATATTTGAAATCAAACAGGAATACAAACATTTGGATTCTAGACACTTCCCAACCCCGACATTATTTATCATACTTGGCTCTGCTCCTGGAGCTGGGGCCAGAAGAGGCTCTGAATGATTTAAGTGATTTAACATGCTGTGCATAGATCAATCTCACTCTCCCCTCCAGCCACAGGTTTCCCGTTGTGGTTTGCTGCACACTTATTATATCCATCAATATCTAAGTAATTAAAATCCCCCATTATCTGGGTCCTGGCTGCCTTACAAACCCTTCATAAGCCATAAGCTCTTTCATTATCAACCTCCCTAAAGTGTCGGGGAGTTTGCAGCCCCATCTCAGGGTCCCCAGGCTGTCATTACACCATGAAGGTCCCACTGGAGCCGTGGCCAGTTCTAGCCCGAGCCATGGTTTTTATTCCTCTCCCTGTGTTCCTGGGCCTGGCCAAGATTGCTCATTTCTATCCCCATCTTCCTCGCTTCTCTGGTGAGTTTATCTCAGAGCAAATCCCCCAACTCTGGCTTCACTTGTGCTGCTGATGGAGAGCTCTGGACCTGCTGGAATTCCTGGGAGCACCCAGGGGCTCCCAGGCTCCAAAGGACACATCCCAAATTCTGCCCTGCTGCATTTGTTGTACCTTGGAAAGGCAGCAAGACCCCAGCGCTGTCACACCTGTGGCTCAAATGTCCCTTCACCATGCTCAGGGACCATCGCAGGGCTCTTCTGGGGGTGACACTTCCTTGTCACCTGGTCGGGCTCCTTTCCCGCACACCTCAGCCACAGGTCTCACAGCAATTTATTAATAACGACCAAGTTTACCTGCAATTCCCCATTGGAAGGGATGTGAAGGCACAGAAAATAATTGCCTTCACCTCTTTCTGGCGCCGCCACTTGCCCCAGCCCCGCTGGCTCGTCAGTGCGTGCCTGGAGCACCGTGTCCCTTGGAACACTCAGCTTGGCACAGGCTGAGGCTTATCTGTGCCTGGGGAAGGGCTCACCTCTGCAGAGTGACTGCAGACCAGATATGATTACAGGCCATGACTCAAGCCAAAAAGTGCTAATTACAGCATGGAGGAGGAGAGAAGCTGCCAAACCTCACCTAATATGGAGGGGGAATAGGGAACAGATTGAGAAGCCGTCACTGCTAAGATGATGACACAGCCCAGGGCCACCAGCAAGGTTGTGCTGGGACACTGACATAGCTCCCTGACACAGCAGGGACATCTTGCCAACATTGTTTTTGTTTTGCCATTTGTAGCATCCCATTTTACTTGCTCTGTTCCTTGGTCCTGAAGGGTTTTTGCTCTCATGTCACTGGGACCCACTTCCCCAAGGCCCAGGAGTCTGTGGGCAAGGCTGAGACGGACCCTTGGGCAGGAAGCAGGAGTTTATTCATGCTCTCTGTGACCTCCAGGAAATCTTTTTTGTTGTGTTTTATCTTCCCAGCCTTACCAGAGAGGTGAGTGTCTCTATCCCCTCTGCCTCTCCTGCTTCACTCTTTCCTCTCTGTCCAAAGGATGGCATGGCCAGTGTCAGTGTTTTCCCATGGGTAGCTGGTGCTGGGAAATGGTAAAGTCTTCACCATCAGATGAAGGATAGGATACCCAAAGAAGCCTTTGGGAAGGGGCTTTATTTCAAGCCCTAAAATCCTCAGTGTCTGGCCAGCATTTGTAAACCATTGTGCTGTCAGAGTTGTTGGTAAATAAAGAAGCCAGAGACCCAAACATTGGCACTAGAATGAAAATAGCTTTGCATGGGGCAAACAAAGGGTGGGAACAACAGGCAGGTCCTGATGGAGGTCTCTGACCTTGCCTGAGCACGATGACCATCACAGTGACCGCACATGACAGCCCCACTGTCCGCAGCTCTGCCAGTGAGGAGCAGGTGAGGTTTTGTGGGATTCTGGGACACAATAAATGTCACTTCTGCATTTCAGGGTTCAAGGGGGTCACACTACTGAGGCAGACCTCATTCCTGTCATCCCTTCCTGGCATGGGAAATCGTGCCAGGCTGCCTGTGCATTCCTATTGGGCCCTGGCATGGAGGTGCTGTCCCCAAGGCAGGACCTGAGCCCCAACACACGCAAGGACAAAGTGGACAAATAGCTGGGGTTGGTTTCTCTGCTGCCCGGGGTGCCCAGTCACGCTGGGAGCAGGGTTTAACCAGCGCCTGCGTGGTGGCAGGTCACTGGTGCCACGGGGAGGATGTGCCATGGCCACCCCAACGCCTGTTTGCCGAGTTAGTCACCAGAGCCCACAATTGCTAGTCCTGGTAAACAAGGGCAAGCACAGATACTGCTGTCGCAGGAGGCACAGTGAACCCCTGAGGCAATCACTACCCGGCGTCCCAGGAGCTCTAGTCAATCCCATTTCTAAGAAAAGAGAAAAAAAAAGAAAAAGAGACGAGACGCTGCTATTATTGCAGTAAGAGGCTGTGTCATGCTGGGCTCTGCAGCTAAATATATTCTGTGTTTACTGTAAGCAAGGACAGTGGGAAGCCTTCCGAAACGGCACGGGGGCTGCTCCCATTTTTTTCAGCTATCAATCATGCCTGGCTTGAGCCATTTTTATCCTGACACAAATGGAAAATATTTTCCTGGTTTAATTTCTACTGATCAAAGACACTTCCTCAACAGAGAGGAGCCCCACAGCCCTGGGGGGAGAAGAAGTCCCCGAGGAAACTATTTGCCCGAGGGGTGTGGGATGCAGCTCACATGCCGTGGGATGCCCTGGGAGCAGACAGGGCACATCAGGACACCATTCCTGAGAGTCAGGACACAGTCCCTCCAGTCAGGACATCGTCCCACCATCCCAGGGGCAGCTGGCCGGGCTACTAATCCTTTTTCTTCCCCAATTAATTTGCCGAACAAGAAACTTGGTGTTTACCAGGTGCCTGCCCAACGCAGTGCCGGGAGCACCTTGACGCTGCCCCGAGGTGTGTGGATCCCTCTGCTGCACCCGTACCCTCTCCCCCACTGCTGCCGTGATGAGAGAGGCCTGCGGAGGGGCAGGGTTTTGGGGTCAGAGATCTGTTTACTTTCACCGTAAGATTTCCCTAAACAGCATTGGAAAATGCTCCTTCCACGAAGCTCATCGTGGCCGGAACTGACTCAGCTTTCTGCACAGAGGGTCCTGGAGATGAGCTCAGTGCCCTCAGTAACTTGGCGTCACTCTCGACACTGTTTACTGACACACAACATATTTATTTCTATTTGTGCCCATCAGGGTGGTGAGGGCAGGGCTCCTGATGCATCCCCTGACCCCTGCCTCCCTCAGCCTCACGCAGACCCTCGTGATGGGCAGATTCCCTCCACAAGGCAGACACAAAGTCAAATCTGATTTACTTCTCCCAGGCAGATGCCAACAACTCCAGAACACAAACTGCTGGGCTTCTGGTTTGTCCCCGAAGCACCGAGGGCTCAGAGCCACAGTGGGAGCTGTCACAGCCCAGGCTCTCCATCAGCACTTTGCTGCTCAGCCAGACTCTGCCAGAGGGACTGCAAAGCACAGCTTGCCATACACACAGCATCGCCCCTCTCCCCTCCCCTCCTACACAGAGCTAAAATCTCCTGGCAGTTCTAAAATGGTTCTTTTTTGTTTGAACTGCTGCATAAATAACCCAGCAGACAGCCTGAAGCCCCCGCACACTGACACCTGACAGCAAGGCAAGGGCAGATCTGGAGAACAAAGACGAGGCTCCCATGTAAACAAGGCATCAGTCACAGAGACTGTAATTGTGATTGTGGGGAAACATCCAGAAGGCATCGCAGCGAGAGTTAAATATG
This sequence comes from Acanthornis magna, assembly GCA_036785705.1. Classification (NCBI taxonomy): domain Eukaryota; kingdom Metazoa; phylum Chordata; class Aves; order Passeriformes; family Acanthizidae; genus Acanthornis; species Acanthornis magna. The sequence continues at coordinate 396,512 of JAWUZG010000431.1, read as the reverse complement.
CCTGAGAGCAGGGACTGTCAGTCCAGGCTGCCACTCAGTGTGGAGGTCACAGCACTTGGGTTAGTGGGTCCGACTGGGGCCAGGACACAAGGGGAAGTGCTCTGTGACTGTACAGAGCAGCTCTGTGCCCCACAGATGATTCAGGGCTCACGGGAGCCTCCCTGCTCCAGTTCTGCCCAGCACAGACCTGTGGCAGGCGACTATGGCCTGGCACTGAACCTGCCAGCTCTGCCTGTCCCAGAGATAGGCTTTACAGCCCTGCTGCTGCTCTTTGAGCAGGGCTGACGTGTGCAGCTGGTGGCAGCTTTCTGGGGAAAACAACCACTGCCAGAAGTTCAATCACCTGCCGTAACCTGCAAGCGGCCGAGGTGGTCCTGGGGACAGCCAGAGCCCAGGCACAAACCTGAATGACACCTGTGGACCAGCTCCCATCCCCCTACAGGGGCACAGCCACCCCCAGGTGACCCTGGGGAGGGTCTGCAGTAGGGCTCAGCATGCAAAAAGAACTCCCAAAAAACCTGGGTGCAGCCAGCAGCCCCTGTGGCTTAGGGATGGCCACAGGGGTGGGAAGGGGATCACAGAAATTGCTTTTCTAGCAGCTACAAAGTGAAGTTGCTGGGCCACCAGAGAGGGTGGTAGGAGCCAAACACCATCTGTTCTCTCCCAGGAACTCTTTTGTTAGTGGAGAAATGAGCTACAAAGCTGATAACTCTGCAGTGCCAAGCTCCTCTCCCAGATATCAACGCAGCAGTTGATAAATCTCCATGGGTTTAGCTTTACTGTTTCCCTCCTTCCCTCCCCAGTTTTCGTCTCCCAGTGTCACTCTGCTACACATCCCCAAACCTCAGCCATCCCTCTCCAAAACACAGCCAGGTCAGGAGCTCCCTCTGCCACATCCCAATTTGCTTGGACACAAAATTAAAGAAGTGAAAACTTAGTTTGCTGGTTTTCTGCTCAAGAAGCCTATCCCTCCGACCTGGGGCCTGGCTCAGCTCCTTCAACACGAAGCCATTGTTTCTCAGCCTGGACGAATTGCAGAGGTCAAACATTGCACAGAGGTCACCCAGGCCTTCCCCTGTGCCACGGCACACCCACAAGCCTGAGCCTTTGGTGTGCCCCTGCCTAGATCAGGATCTCCTCTGCACCACCACAGCCCTCCCCAGGCACCCCAGATCTCCTTTAGCACTGCCCTAGACCCCCGGGGACACTTCCTCACTGCTGTGACTGCCACCACTCTGCCTCCACTGCGACAGCCCCAGCGCCACTCCCGTTCTGCACATCAGGCTCCTGGTCCAGCCCTGGCTCTGGAGCCGCAGAGGCCTCGGGGGCAATGGTCACACCGCAGACCCCCAGAAGCCGCAGCAGCACAAAGGCACATCCTGTCTGCCATCCCTCCTGCAGCAGAGGAAGCGGCTCGGGGGAGATTAGAGCCCCAGGAGCAGGGCACTGCGGCGCCGGTCGGTGCGCTGGGTACTGCGACAATGACCCACGCCAGCCCTCGGCCCAGCCCGCTGCAGGATTTCCCGTGAGCCCATCCCCTCGGCACCAGACAATGAGCTGTCTGACAGCTGGAGACAGCTCTGCCTTCGCCCCTCTCCAGCGACGGCTCCTCAGGACCTGCAGGGAGATCAAACAGGAAACTGGGCAGAGAAAGAAAAAGGTCGTTCGTGCTCGAAAGCCCAAACTTTCATTGCTGACCTGGGAGGAAGATGCTGAAGTCAGAGTATTCACATACTTTCCCCAGCTCCCATGGGAGCAGCAGGACGCGGTGAGCGGGGCTGCACTCTGTGTGACAAGGCTGGTGGCATCCCAGGGCGCTGGTCCTGCTGGCACACACTCCCACCTCATGGAGTTTTCCCACTTTAACTCCTGCCCTGTCCCGTGCCCCAAGGGCAGCATTTGCCACCATCCTCACAGACATGGCTCTTCGTTTTGTGACAATGCTCGGGCTGGCGACCTGCACCTAGATTTCAGGAATGATCTCCCACGGCATGGGGAGAACCACAGCCACAGTTTCTCTCTGCAAGATGGATTTTGGAAGTCTCGAGCACCAAGACAATGCACCTGTGGCTTCCTTGCCCAGTGAGCCCTCGCCTCCCCAGACTGTCCTGTCCCCTGTGGCAGCAAGCATCCACACCAGAGGTGTCCTCAGCTCTGCTTTGCTGTGTGCAGGGCTTCTTCCAAGGTTTCTTTCTGCCTGGTAAAAGTGCCAGAAGTATCTGTTTCTCTTCTGTTTCTTACCAGACGTGATTTACTTACTGTAACTGGCAATTCGTTATGTCCTGCACTGCATTATTAACTTGGTGATCGTACATTTAGCAGAGAATTTATGAGAAATGGGGAGACATTCATTATCAGTAACACCACAGGCTTTACTCTTATATGGTCTCCCTGCTCAGAGCGATGCTCGGCTCAGCCAGAGCTCACTCAGCTCCAGCCATTCCTTGGGCCAGAGCAGGACAGGGCTGCTCTGCACAGTTCTGGGGCTGCATTCCCTTCACTTAGGCCGGTCCCGATTTTTTTCCCTATTAAAATATTTTCTGATCGAATTTAACTGGCTTAATTGTCCAGTCATGCCTTCTGTTGTCTGAAAACCAGTATGTTTTTCCTGTTTTCAGGCATGGAGCTGTGTGAGGATTGTTCGAGACATATCTGTGCTTTCCAGCAACTGAACTGCAACAGAAATGCCCTTAACATTCCTTATCCTGAGCCTCTAACCTGGGGACAAATATTCCTCACATCCTGTACCTCTGAACGGGGGACAAGCGCCTGCCCTGTCCTGCATCTCTGAACTGGGGACCACAGGAGGAGTCACAGGGAACACACGGCCAAGTTAAGCTCTTGGATTTTGTGAGCAAAGGATGCAGCGTTCTGCCGTGAGATGTGGACAAGTGTTCCCAGATGTTCTATTAAAGAAACAACAACCACAAAAAAAAAACCCAAGCAACAGCCAAACAAACAGAGATCTCAGGTGCAGCCCCAGAGGCACACAAGTCCCAGTGGAAAGAGGCTGTGGGCAGGTTGGAGCCAGGGCAGGCACTGCCATTCGCACGACCTGGATGTCTGACAACCTCCCAGGAATTTGGATTCCAAGAGCAACATGATGAACCAGTTCCTCCTTGACCTTAGAGCCATGCTACAGCTGTCTCTGCAGAGCACTCCAACTTGGAAACCTTTCCCACCAGAGAGCACACATCAGGAGTGGCATTTCTGGCTCCTGAGGAGGGCTGAGGCTCCCCAGCTGCAGGCTGGCGGCAGCTGCGAAGGCTGTGAGGAGCCAGAGCTCCAGACCATGGAGCAGACCAGGATGGGAAGAGCAGAGATGGTTGGAGGCTCCTGGACATTTCCCATCCTTAGGTTTTCACGAAATGACCTAAAGACAAAGCAAATCTCTATATCTATATCTATATCTATATCTATATCTATATCTATATCTATATCTATATATCTATATATTTATATCTATATCTATGTCTATGTCTATATCTATATCTATATTTTTATATATCTATATCTATATATTTATATCTATATCTATACCTATATTTTTATATATCTATGTCTATGTCTATATCTATATCTATATTTTTATATATCTATATCTATGTCTATATCTATTATATCTCACGGGTATCACAGGATATTCTGAGTTGGAAAGGATCATCAAGTCATACTCCTAAGTGAATGGCCCATACATACACACACACACACATATCTATATATGCATATTTTAAGGCAATAATTTAACTTTCCTCTGCTGTTCCAAAGCCTCCCAGATGCCCTTCCAAAGGCTCCATTTCTGCATGTCCTGTGTCTGGCTGGGAAGGTCTGGGCAGCACCGATGTTCCATGGGGGCTGCTGCATCCTCTGATCCCAAATGGGTGTTACAAGCCATGGAGGCTTTGGCAGCAGCGAGTGAAGGGAAAGCTATGCAAAACATGCCCCAGAGAACTGCACAGGCATCCCGGATTACCTTCTTTGGAGTGGATTTGGAGGTTACATTAAGGCAAAGCAAGTTCCCTGCAAGAGTCTGTGGGACAGGCAGCGGCTGCTCCAGCTGCCCCTGCGCCCAGGGCAGCCCCAGCCTCCCTGCACCTTCTGCCCTCTGCTCCTCCCTGCCTGGGCTGGCAGCAGAGCCCCTTGTGCCCGCCACGCTGGGAGAAGCAGAGCACGATTAGAGATGTGGCTGCGCCTCTCTGCAGACAGTGGGGATGGGAATTAATCCTCCCATTAACGGGTGAAATGGAGCGTTTGCGTCTCACAAAGCAATTACACAATAATAGCAGGAGAACGATGATAGAAATCACATCTTCTCTAAAGTTGCGCTCCAATCCAACACATGAATAATTCCTCCTAGGCGTTACTGGGAAAGTAGTATTAAAAGACAGATATAAACAAAAATTACTGGAAAAAAACAGACGAGGCATGCTTCATCGCTCTGTCAGAGCCAAGCGCAACTAAATTTATACAAAGTGGGCAGAGAAGCTTGAAGGGGCAAAGACATTTGTTAGTGCTCTGTGCAAGATGAGCTCACAAGGAAACGCGTGCTTGATCTTGGCAGCTTTCTGATGTCTTACTCCTAAAGCATCAGCTTTAGTCTCGGTTTCCATGGCAGATACTTTTCTGAGCTTGTATCTTCCACAGATATTGCTAATTTATGCTCTCAGCCACATCTCTGCAAATACCTGCAGAGCAATTCCATGTGCAGTGGGAGTGGTGAAAACAAGGCGCACATCAACACGCCTCAGGCCTTGTTTTCAACCAGGGGACACAAAAGGGTTTGTTTTCCTCAGCCACAAGATCTTGGCTGATCTTCTGGCACTGTATTTTGCCCTAAGTACCCTGACACTGTGTTATCTGTCCTGTGGAGAAAAGCACTTTCAGCATTTCATCTGGACACGTGTTGCGGGAAGGTTTTCCTTCCAGTGCTCAGGGCAGCTCTGAGCAGGAAGGGTTGGGCAGCACATGTGGCTCTGCTTCCTTCTGCTCCCCCATTGCACTTCGTGTTGGCAGAGCCGATAAACCATGAGATCTTTCCCAGCCACACCAAAACTGTCCTGTTTTCAGGGTGGATTTATCAGCCCTGCAAATGTCGAACAAGGAGACGATGAATTGATGTCACCCATTCAGCAAGGCCACGGCAAGGTGAGAGGCTGCATGGCCAGCCGGTGGAAGAAGAATCCCAGGGATTCGCAAAACTGTTGTTTATACACTGAAGCACGGAACATCCAGCACATGCAAAAGAGATTGGGAAAAACTTGTAAAAAGTAACTCACACAATGACAGAACCGCAGGAAGCAATGGCACGTGCAGAGAGAGCTCATGCTGGAGCAAAGTCCCAGCAGCAGTAGGGAAGCCCATGTCCTGGCAGGATGTGGGCAGCGCAGGGTGCTGGGCTGTTTCAGGATGTGCCCAGCAGCACCAACAGATGAGTCCCAAGTCCAAGGCAGGAAAGTGGCCAGACGCTGAAATGACACCACTCCCTCTCCGAAGGATAAAAGCCTGGCAAGCTCTGACCAGCTGAAGTTGGTCTGAGCCTGGCTGGAACTGGGGTTGCCAGTCATTCTGGGGCCCAGACAGCCTCCTGCCTTGCTCACACATCACCTGGTGAGCAACAAGTAATCCCCGTCTCTGTTCTGAGCCCACACAAATATCTACACGTGGGCTTCAGGTGTGTTCACCTCTCCACTGGCCCCCGCTGACCACTGGAGAGGGGTATACGGCTTAGACATATCCCCTCCCTCCATCCAAACGAACTGAAGTTTTAAAAGGAATGTGGAATAAAAAGCATCTGGGTGATGTTTCTTTGGATCTGCCCTTCAATGTGGTCAGAGGTCACCTCCACAGCTCTCCAGTAAATAAGGGAAACCCCTGGTCCAAATGCGATGGGGACAGAGGCTGTTCTAGAGCCTTTCAGCAAGGGTGAGTAACTGGGTTAGCAACAACAGTAAACAATCTTTTAGTTTTCCAAACAGAGCCTCTGCAGCATCCGGCTGCTTTAAAACATTAACCAAAATACACTTATCTCTGGCTCCTGGCCTTAAGTGACTTTTGAACCTGCAGCTATTCTGGGCCAGATTTGATCGTGCTCAGTACCACCAGGTGTCTGAGCCCAGCAGCAGCTCCAGGGGTCAGAGCCAGGAGGGGCTCCTTGCTGGCAGCCGTGCCCTGTACACGGTGTATCTTGAGAGAGAAGGGATCCATAAGGGCCATCGAGTCCAACTCCCTGCTCCTCACAGGGCTGCCAAAAACTAACCCATATGACTAAGAGTGAGAGTCCTCCCAGCCCAAGGGCTTGTCGTTGGCCAAGGGTGGTGTGGAGAGCACAGACTCTTTTGGAGCAGAGGTGAGTTTTCTTTCCAGCACCGATGAGGATGAAATTTAAGAAAAAGGACATTGGAGGCAGGAGCAGGGCAGCAAACTGAGGGTTTTCTTGCTCCCCCTGAGACCATTGCCATGTGCAGCTGGGCAGCCGAGGGTGTAACACCCGGGGAAGTGACCTCAGAGGATGTTAGGGATCAGCTGCCTTTGGGACAGCACTTGTCAGTGAGAAACTGCAGCTCTGGGTGCACTAAAAGTGAGTTGCATGTGCTGGGAGGCAGCAGAAAGGATCCCATGCCCAGCCAGGAGCAGGTTTGCAGTGTGGACACATAGCCAAGTCCTTGGCTGTTTGCACAGGCTCCAGCCCCTTGCTGGCATTGCAGCAGTTCTCACCTGGAGTTTTACCTGTTTGTGATGTGTACATTCAGCAGTGCTTTTCACATGCAACCAGGGCAGGGGTGGAGATTGGGCTCTGCTGGCTCGGTCCCACAGCGATAGTTGAAGCCTGTTCTGTGGTGGGTCAAAGAAAAGCCATTTCCTCTGCAGAAGCAGAGAGAACTTTTCATCTCGTCCGCCGGACAGGAAAGTTGGCAACTCAACTGTTAAACTTGCCTGCGACTGTTGGGTGTTGACATCATCGTGATCTCAGCGCTGTAACCTGAGCCCTCCGGCTTTTCCTCCAGCCTGCCTTTAAATACCAGTCCTGGAGCCAGCACAGCACCCATTCCTCCCACTGGAGCCCAGGGCAGGGCCGGCAGCACCCCATCGATGAAAGCAAAGACAAGCTCCAGCGCTCCAGCCATGTCCACATCCCTGCGGGTGAGCCCCTCGGTCCACGGCTACCGCTTCGACACGGCCCTGCGCAAGAAAGCTGCGGCCAACATCTTCGAAAGCATCAACGAGGAGTCCCTGCAGAAACTCTTCAAAAACTCCGGAGACAAGAAGGCTGAGGAAAGAGCCAAGATAATCCTCGCCACCGACCAGGACATGGAGGAAAAAATGAGAGCGCTAATGGCACTGAAGCAGAGGAGAAAAGACAAACTGCTCCAGTTCCTGACATTTCGGAAATACTCCATTAAAGTTCACTGAACTGGCGAAGGGAGCAGAAATGGAGAACATTTTGTGACGGGACTGCTTGTGACCACCTACCGCACTCAGCATGCTCCACTGCCCCGTGGGACCTGACAGACCATCCACAGGGTTCAGCCCCACCGCCAACGGCGAGCTCACCGCGGCATCGCTGTGACAGCAGCATCGCTGTGACAGCAGCATTGCTGTGACAGCAGCATCAGTGCCCATGGCAGCATCGGTGCCCACGGCAGCATCGGTGCCCACGGCAGCACTGGTGTGGACAGCAGCATCGGTGTCCATGGCACATCTGTGCCCACAGCAGCATCGGTGACCATGGCACATCGCTGTGGGTGGCACTTTGGTGGCCAGAGGCTTGCACAGAGAGAGCAGCTCCCAGTGGGAAGCAGACAAGCTCCTCGGGCAGCCGTGGGACCGAGCTGGGGGTACACCCACCCGCCCAGATGTGATTCAGGACCTTCTGAAGGACTCGGTGCTCAGTGACGTGACCCGTGTGCTTTGCCTTTCCAGACTTGTTTCCTTAGAGCCTGAGCCCATGCAGAGCGCCAGCGCTGTGGCTGGCAGGAGCCTCTGGAGACGGATCAGCTGCTGGTCACAGCCACTTTTTATTTGCTAAATGCACCCGAACGCACCGTGTGGTGCAGAAAGTTCAGCCGTCCGGGAATGCATTTGCTCCAGAGACACTCTGCACAACTGTACTTTTTCTTCCCAAGCTGTATGTGCGCAGTAAAAGTCGTTTGCACAGAAGCAATAATAATGACAGATTTCCCTGAATTTACTGTGAAGTTTTCTAATATTGTGTTCACTTACCATTAACACAAAAAATCTAAATATAATAACTACCGTTCTTCTCTGTGTAGGTTACAGTCGCTATTAGATGAGTATTTACTTCATGGTAATATTTTATGACAATGTTATTATTATATCTACTATAATTTATTGCATTCAGTGATGTGAAAATTAATAAATTATGAAGTAAATATAAATTACCTTGTCTGAAATGCTCAGTTCTCATGGAGTGGTGGGGTTAGGCTTTTTTTGTCATTTCACAGAGACCCAGTTTAGGAGCAGACTACCTGCACCTCTCCTTCTTTCCCCGGGAGTGGCTTTGGCAGCGTCTGGAGCAGCCCTGGCTTCCCCACAGCCCCACTCACCTGCAGCATCAGTTTGGCCCACAGCTGCTATGGCGACCACGTCATCCCCAGAAAAGACCTTACCAAATTTATCGTAAATCAAACTCCAGTGTCAGTTTCCCCTCTACAATAAAGGAGAATGACATCTTCTGCAATGAAGAAAGAAAGGTGTAGGAAAGGATGGTTTGGGGCCAGGGTGGGCAGCATGGCTCGCCAGCCTTTGGCATTTCTGCAGAGCTGAGAAGGAACCTGCACTTGGCTCCTCACCACCTAAAGAAACAGAAGTGAGTTAAGAGGCTTTGGCAGCAGAATTGGACAGTTTTTCTGCAGGTTGTGCTGTACTATCATGATAGACAATGCTGAAAGTACGTAAAAATAGCAAAGACTGGTTATTTATAAGTCTGTCCTCTAATAACCTGAAGGTTTAGAAAAAAACATTCCCATGACTCTGCTTAGAGCAACAAAGATAAAACAGCTTGGAAGAGTGATAGCCCAGCTACAGTTTTTTTGCCTACAGTAAGAACTCCAAATTGCCAATAAGTCAGGGAGACTGGAAATAGTCTTTTAAGTTACCTAATAGAATGGGCAATTATAATTATTTATAGCTGGAGTGGGATGCATGGTGAGTTCGCCTCCCAGGAAGACCAGAAAGAAAACTGTTTTGGGATTAACCTGTTTCAAAGAGCCTCCAAAGGCTTTTCAGAACTGCCCTTGCCCAGAAAAATCTGTCTCAGAGCAGTTTTGCTCCAGAGGAAGCTCTCAGTTTTCCAGCACTCCGTCTCTTCCAGAGCGGTGTCCCACACTCACTGCAGCTGTTGCACCATGCCTGACACATCCCCACAAACAATCCGCAGGGACAAAACCTGCCTCAAAGGGGCCGTTTCCAAAAAAGGCCAAGCAGGGCTGTTCGGTGCCTGCCCAGAGCCCACCCTGCTCCACGCAGCCACCCCAGGCCCCTGGGATGCAGCAGAGCTCATCCCGCTTCGGTGGGTGCTCCCGTCAGAGCCGTTCCTTGTGTGACAAACACTCAGAACAGAAGCCAGCAGGGCTATGAGCCCCCAGGACCACCTGTAACCTGCCAGGACCCGATGAGCCTTCTGCCGAGGGTGGGCTGGGAGCACCTGGGGACAGCAGGGACCTTCACCATCCTGCTGTTCGCTGGGGCTTTGCTCCCTGCTCCCCTGCCCTGGCTCATCGAGCTGCCCACAATGCACCCCCTGTGCCAGGCCAGTGCTGCATTTGGCAGAGCCTTGTCACTCTCTGGGCCCCCAAAACCAGACCCAGCTCCCCAGGGCTGCCAGTGAGGTATCCCCAGGGGCAGCCTGAGGTATCACCTGCCACTGTCGCTCTGGAAAGGAGGAACCAACTCTGACAGAAGCCATGGCTGTGGCAGACTGAAATCAACACCCACCGAAATGGGTGCTGCTGGCACGTCCTAGGATTGCCCAGACAATCCTGTTCACAACATTGGCATAACACAATTGATAAGATCCTGTGACTTAGGGACTTTGTAGTCCCTCTTGTCTCATTACATTGAAATGATTAGCCCAAGTGGCATCCCTGATAAATAAAGGCCACTTACAAAGCAGTTACGTGCTTATTGGATATTTACAGTGAAAAAAGGCAATTTTCCTTTGGTGCAGCCTGTCTGCTGCCTTTGCAGGTTTGTGCTCCAGGAATGTGTCTTACATTGGGCTCAGCAAAAAACTGCAATGAATTCTCATGGAACATTTGCCAAGGAGAGCTTGAGGTACGAACGTCCAAGCATCCCAAGGCCCTTGCACACACTGTGCTGCTGCTCTGCTTGTCTCCAGGGCTGCACGGGGGTGGCTCAGAGCACTGCGCCCATCGCCGGGGACCTGGTGCTAGTGACAGCCCAAGTGCCAGGAGGGCACAGCCGAGCCAAGCACTGCCAGCAGCAGTGTCCATGCCCCACGGTCTGTGCAGAGAGGAGCGGCAGGGCAGGTCACCCAGCTGTGCTGTCACCCACCCGTGCTGTCATCCGGCGGTGCTGGGCCCTTCCTGAGCGCTGCAGACACGGTGTCTGTCACTGAGCACGCTGCGCTCTGCGCCAGCCCCGCCACGCTCCGGCCAGACGCAGGGCCCATTGTCAGCCTCCCCACACAACAAACAGAGGAAAAGGCTGTTCAAGGAATTTCCTCCCTCCAGGAGCCGGGCGTTTCCATTAATTCTTCTCCGTGAGTCAAACTGGCTGTACTGGGTGTCCCCCTGTCCCGGCATCCTGAGGAACACGCATCTGAACAGCTAATTTTATCTGCCTTGTCTGACGCCCTGCTCAGCAGCCGTGCCAGGAGTGTGCTGGTGGTTCCCCACTACCACTGCTGGCTGGGGAGAAGCCACAGAAAGGCAGGGCAGAAGCTAAGGAGAAGACTTTTGGCAGAAGCTCTGGTTTGACAGACTGGGGAAGGTGGGGAGCAGCTCACAAGATGCTGGAAAGAGAAAGCCCAGAGCAAAGGGGGTGTCAGTGACAGCAGACCACACAGAGCTCCCACCGTCTGTCCTCCCATCAAACACCCATCCGAATCTCTCCAAAAAAATGGAGGGTTTCTTTTGCAACCCTCCTGCCCATGAAAAAATGGGGTTGGAACAAGTCCTCAGCCCAGCTCAGCCTGACCACGGTGTCCAGGAGGAGATAGGGATGTTCCCCAGTGTCTGAACACCCAGTACCGCGACCTTCAGCTTCTGGTGAAATCCAGCACACAGCACAGGAGCAGAGTTCAGAGCGGAGCTGGGCCAGCCCTCACCTGCTCGTGTTTGTGTGTGGGGAGAGAGGCTGCTCTGGTCAACAGCAACACCTCCCTGGCAAGCTTCCCTTCCACACCATGGAGCAACAGGCAAGTTAAAAATTCACTGTTGACCCGAGCTGCTGCTCTGCTTCATCCAGAGATACAGACTCTGCTTTGCGAACCAGCAGAGCAGCAGCCTGGGTGCCCCTGGCAGCATTGGCATTGGGGGTACCTTGTGCTTGTGAAAACAGCCGCGGATGAAGCATATTTCATCTGCAGCTGCTGAGGGAAACCTCTGCTCTAAAGCAGGTTAAATGTGAGTGACAAGCTGTAAAGCATGAGATTTGTGGCTCTGTTCGTGGGGTTTTCACAGAAAAGAGCTGCTCTGAAGTTTCAAATCACGAATGCCTCACATACAGCAAAATGGTGCTCCAGTGTAATTTTGAAGGGACAGACAAAGCTATTTATGAGTAGAAAAGCCTCTAAAATACTGCAGGCAACAGGAGATGGCACAGTTGCCATTTATCTTTGCTAAAAAACAAAAGTTGGGCCGTGACCAGCATCTTAATACAAGACCCTGAAAAAAGCCCTTATTCCCACTGAGCTGCACACTGAATTGGCGCCTGTGGCATGGCACGAGCACGCTCCGCCGTGGGAAGCAGTGACATTTTTCTAGTTCATGGCTCCCAGCTGGGGGGTCCGGACAGTGAATCAGAGCTGAGCCAGCGGCACCTCCCTGGCTGCTGCTCCTCTGTGCCCACGCAAAGAGCATCATCGGGACAATCATCTGAGCCAGTGCAGGCAGCTGCCGGGGCTCAGCACCGCGTCCTGCATCCTCCTCCGTGGAAAACCCTCTTCTTCCACTGACTGAGCACTGCCCCAGGGCTGGGGTGGGTCACTGATTCATTCCACAGCCACCGTTTCCCAAAACACTCGTCTGGAAACACTGTGCTGCTCCTGCAGAGCCCTGCCTCCTGTCCCCCTGAAATCACAGCCCTGGATTGTGCTGGAGCTGCCCCCGGGGGCCACAGCCCCTCACTCTGGGGGAAGGAATTCCCAGAGGTATCAAGCAGCTGTGTGAAAGCTGCTGCTCTCCCACATCATCGGAAAACAATTCCGTTTTTAAAACATGCATGCACAAGAAGAAGTGGATTTCCATTGTCTTTGCAAACTGGAGATGCTTTAATGCCTCAAGGAATTAAGCAAAATCTGGCACACAAACACCTCGCAATACCTGACACAACTCAAAGTGCTTTCTATACCTGCTGCTGTTTCTGCTTGGAAAGGGAAGGGAAAACTGCCGTATTGGGCTTCCCAGACTGGCCGTATTCCAGCTGGGTTCTGTTTAAAATTCACCTGCCATCCCAAATGCTGAAAATATTCCAATCTAGACACGTTTTTTTTTTCTCCTCCTCTTTCTGAACGGTAAAATACAAGACACAGTTGTTTATTTAGAAATGTGCTGGGCAGCCATCAGACCCTTTCCCTCCACCAGACTTTCTGGGAGGCTCTGATCTGCCCTCGCCCTGGTGCCATTTTCTGAGCCCGTTTGCAGAATGGCAGCACAGGGCTGCCAGAGAGGACAAGGACAAATGCACAATTCTAAGGCAAACTGAAACCTTGAGCAGAGTGCAGTCCATGGAAAAATTCCAGGTGACTTGAAGGATTTTACACAGAAGTAAAAAAACCTCCAATACAATCTGCAGGAAGCGCTGCCAAACACATGCTGGTTTTATCCTGATTCAAATAATAAACTGCTTCCTAAACACCGAATGCTTGACCTACAATGAAAGTATGCAAAACCGCGTTATGAGGTTGGAGAGACATTTATCAAAGTCAAGGAGCAGGCACACCTGAGCCCACAGCGAGACGTTGCTGCCCCAGGGTCTCTGTGGCTGGGAAGGTTTTCAGTGCCCAGTCCCTGCTGTGTCCCCTGGGCTGAGGCTCAGCAAAGCCCTCCCAGCGCAGGGCCAGGAACATCCCCTGAGTCCCAGCAGCGCTCGTGACAGAAACCCTTACACCCCTGATTGCAGGGCTTACAGCTCGCCGTAAGTAAATAAATTAGGTGTAATTTAATATCTGATGGTATGATTTACTGTTCTACCCTTTACAGCTTCACAGGTGGATACCCAGTAATTGAGCGAGAGGAAGAGCCCCATTAATTCCTGGCAGCGTGGATCGGTGGGGAAACCTTCCCCCACCTCCAGCCCCTGCCACAGAAGGTGAGGAAGCTCCTCCTGGCGTTAGGGCAATCACTGCTCTTTGCCTGGAGCTGATGCCTGGAGCCACACACACCCATTCTGCCACAGGGCAGAGCAGAGTTCAGAGTCTCCTCACAAAACCCAGCTTGGTTTGGCACAAAACCCAGCGACGACCTGGGGCCGCTGTTACAGAGCGAAATTCAGCTTTCCCGGGGCTTTGAAACCCTTTAATTTTGAAAAATGTAACCTATTTTTTAAGATATTAAAGCTCAGCCAGAACCCGAACCTAAGCAGTGCCCCAATATATTTTAGAACTTCCCAACGCTAGATTGCATCACACACCAGTGAAGGTTGGAGGCTGGGGCTCACCTCCCTTCGTGCTTCAGCTATGCAGAGAAGGTTTTCCTTACTGTAACATTAAAAAAACATCATTTTGTGAACCATCTTAGATCAATTGCTCCTCGAAGTTCTCTAATCACGCTAATGTCTGTTGCAACACTATTCTCTGCAGTCTGTTGTTTAGTCAGCGTGTTTGGGTCCTTCTCCAGGATGGGTTCAAACACAGTCTGATTCCTCAAAGTCCCATCCTAAGGGAATTACATTTGCAGTGTGATCTCTTCCCACACAGCTGCAGATAAAAGTGTGCAGGTGTCAGTGCCAGGGAAAAGCTAAGAATTCCATTTTGTACTCTTTTTTTCAGGGCTTGGCTAGTTGAGGTATTGAGTCCCAAATGCTGCCCCTTGCCCTTTATGCTGATTTTTAGTTTAACCGTGAGCAGTTGCAGGGATCTTTCTCAGAAACATCTCACTTCAACAACCAAAGAAGCCTTTTTGGAAGGTAATGCCCTTGCTCTGCTGCAGACTGAGCTCTGACCAAGCAAATCCAAATTATCTTTGGCTGCAGAAAACACCACCTAGGCTGGCCTGGCCTTAGCCTCACACACCCCTCAGACAGGCAAATCCCGTTCACCTGAGCAACACTCCAGGTTAAACATCAGCCGAGCGCTGAGAGCTGCAGAGCACGGCAGAGCATTGCCAGCAATTCCACATTTCAACATCATTTATATAATTTTTCCTTTATTTACTAAAGCAGGAGATTGAGCAGGAGCTTTAAGCCCACTCCTGGTGGCTCCAGGCACCCTTGAGCCTTGTGACCCCACAAAATCTGCACCCAGAGAGATCCACTGCCGAGACATAAGCTGGATCTCTCGGACCCTGGGACCTCAGCACCCACTCTGCACTCATTTTCCATTATTTTCCAAGCTGTAAACACAATCAAAACACCCAGCAAATTAAATCTTCCCCCTTTAAAAAGAGATATTTAAAATGGTAAATGATTTGTGAGTGAATAGTGCATTATGTCTCGGACCCTGGGACCTCAGCACCCACTCTGCACTCATTTTCAATTATTTTCCAAGCTGTAAACGCAATCAAAACACCCAGCAAATTAAATCTTCCCCCTCTAAAAAGAGATATTTAAAATGGTAAATGATTTGTGAGTGAATAGTGCATTATGTCAGTGTCCAAGTCCCCTGCAGCAAACTCAGTCCACGGAAAGGTCCCACAAAAGTTCCAATGGCTTTCTAGCCCCTCCAGCTCTCAGAGGAGACAAGGTGCTTCTGCCAGATCACTTCGTGGGGGTTTAACCTTCCTTTGATACTTAAAAAATGATTTAGGGATAAGTCTTGCTTTGAAAACTAAATACTTTCCCCCCCTGGATTCACACAAGAGCTCAGTGATTCTTGAGAGCTGCAGCCTCAAATTTGTCCCCAGGACCTGGCCTGGGTGTTTGAGGGTCCCCCCCTTCCTTCCTGCTAAACACTTTTATCTTTTATTTCCTAATATACACATACATATATTTGCTAGGTTTTTTGTTTGGCTGGTTTGAGTTTGTTTGGGGTTTTTTTTGGTAACAAAACCGAGCTGGAAGGAGCACTTGGCAGCTCGGCGGTGCCTCCGTCCTGCGGCTGGAGAGCCTCTCAGGCTGGAGCAGAGCCAGCTCCAAACCCTGATGGAACACCAGCGACTGACCGACAGAAAACACCAGATAACACCAGGCTGGGGTGGGCATGAGCAGCCTGGGGACACTAACTGCTCCCAGTAGCTCCCAGCGAGGGCTGTTGGCTCTGTACAGCTCATCCACGCCAGAAGTTTTCCAAGAGGGGAGGTTAGGATGAATGCTTCACCCCAGTGACTCACAGCTCCCAGCCCGTGTTCCAGGCTCCCTCCGTGTGCTATGGCAACAGCAAATGAACACATTTTGTGGGGTGTTCCATACGCTAATCCCCCTCACCGAAGCCACACTCCCCAGACCAGGCAAGCCATGGGAAGAGCAGCAGAGCCCAGAGAGGCAGAGCCCACCCAGCCCCGGCACTGGCCTGGGAGCGATGAACAGCACCTGGGACACTGTGCAGGGACACCAGCGAGGGACAAACACCACTGCCACACCCCGGACATGGGGCCAAGGCCACGGCGCTGGTGACGCAGCTCTTGGCCGCAGGACGGGAACTGCAGGTGGAGGCCAAAGGGAAGGACAAGTGACATCAGTGCCAGGGCAGGAGAGCGCTGTGAGAACGCGGTGGGGAGCGCTGCTGGAAGCCCCCCACCACCTCACCATGCCAGGAGCCTGCAATCGCTGCCCCTGTGGAGCAAAACCCGCGTGTCACAGAACCTGCGTGTCACAGATTTGGCTCCTCTGTGTCTCACGCAACAGCCAAAAATCGCACTGCAGAAAAGCAGTGACTGACGAGGGCAGTGACGCAGGTGTATTGTGACTCTAAAAAAACCCAAAATATGTAGGAAACCGCTCAATCAATCAATCAATCAGCCAGCACAGTTCTCTCTCTGCATTCCTGAGGAATGTCCAGAGCCATTCTGACAATGAGCCATTTGCTGTCAATACACTGCATCAACCTCGGCAGCCCACACTGCTGGAACCAGCCAAATCACACCAACAACTGCCCCAAAATGTGCATATTCTGAGTGTTACAAACTGCAAGGGACACCTGCTACACCAACACAGCCCAGGACAAATTCAGGATTAAAAGCACCCTTGATTCACTTAAAGTGGCATGTCAAAGTGTCCCTTAATTGTGATAAATCCCGTTCCTTCATCTGAGAAGGTGACATTTCATAGCAAACAGTCCCAAGAAATTGAGCGGAACAAGGAAGAGTTCCCTGTTTTGTGGTTTCCTGGGATGACAAAGCCCAGCATGGGAGCAGTTGGCTGCGTGGCTGGTGCTCAGGTTTTTTAGGTCTTTGTTGTTCCCAAGCAGGCAGATGGAATTTGTCACAAGAAACTAATCAGGGACACTGAGCCCTAGTTGCATTTTCAGGGATAAAATCTCAGTTCGAGGAGTCATTAGAAGCCTGCCTCTCACAAGCACAGTGCCTGCTCAGTCACACACCATTTCCCAGGCAAACCATTCCTTTAGAGCCTGGCAGAATGACCGGGAGGAGAGCAGCAGGAGCCGTGCTTGGGGTCATTAACCTCGGTCTGTCCCTTCTCCCAGAGCAAAGGGGAGCTCATCACTTCAGCAGTCGGGGGGGCGTGGGACTTGGGAGAGAGCCAAAAGGAGCACTCAAGTGACCTGGCCTTTAATCCACCCCCTTGGTGTCCCTGTGGGGCAGACATTTCCCCCAGCTCCTCCAGCTTGGAGGTCACGTTGAAAATCCCCTTTCTGCCCTAGAGAGGGGCTGAAGCCTCCAGGACCCCCACAAGCACCCAGCAACACCAGCAACCAAAGCAGCCTCCAAGCCAGCACACCCTTCTGGTGCCTCCACCTGTGTCCCAGTGCTGCTCCACTGGGATACGTACCGGGAGCCCTGCTGCTCTTCCCAAAAGGAGCTGAGATGCCCCTGCCAGGCTCCAGCTGAGGGGCTCTCAGGTGTCAGGGGCCTCTGCTTATCAAGGGCTCGAAGGGGCTATCAGTGCAACACCTGGGAGCCTTCAGGGATCCTTCAGGGAGCCTTTCTTGAGCTCTGGTAGGAGGAATTGCAAACAGCAAAGTGCTGAGCCAGCTGGGAACAAGCTGCTCGCCTGCCCCTGAGTGTCTCTCTCCCAGCAATATTTTAATTCCAGCTCAAACTGCCAAGAAAATGAGCTCCTTAATCAGCAGTGCCGGGAGGAAGGGCAGTCCCACTCCTGCACGCCATGTCAGGGTGTCCCTGTGGCTGCACTCTCCCTGGCCACCACCCTTCCTTTCCCTGAAGCTGCTGTGCTCATTATGCTCGTGTCCCTGCCTGCGCCAGCAATACAAAAATCCCTTCCCATATCCCCAGGAAGGCCAGCACACTCCGAATCTGCCAGATCCTGCAGCAGCTCTTGGTCTCCCCAGAAAGAGGAGCTGCTCTGGTGGACTAGCAAATGTCCCATGAGAGATGCAAATTTCCCTGATTTGTGCTCTTCCAGAAAACTTGGCCTTTATGGTTTATCAAAGCCAGTGCATTCCAGACAGAGGGATGATCTCCCCCAATTGCACTCTGCCATTTCTCTGATGTTTCCATTATCCCTGATGCAGCACGCGGCAAATTCTGCCTTGTACCGAAAGCCATTTCTGTCAAATTAAGTTAAAAGGAAGCAGTGAAAAACTAAAAGCTCTGTATCTAATCCTGCCACCTGGAAAATCAGCAGAGAAATATAATTTTGTCCTCTTTCAAATTAAATCAGATCCTGGGCACTCTGCTCTTGAGTTTATCCGGTGCTGAGTGGAATAGCTCTGCTCAACCATGACTCAGTTCAGGCATGTTCAATTCATGCAAAGGAGTTCCAGCTCAGAGACGCTGCTTTTAATTGTAACCTCACCCTATTTCTTTTAATTTTATAATTTGCCGCAGCCATTCCCCATTAATGAGTTCCCAGCAGGAGATGGCCTTTAATGGCAGAGCAGCTCATGCTCCCATAGAGAGCGGAGGTCGAGGAGCTGCAGGTGGGTCACAGTGTCTGAGTTTTGTGCAGCCTGTCCCTTCCCTGGAGCTCCCACCTGCACCCATGGGCTCCCACCCAGCCAGCCTGCACCCATGGGCTGCCACCCCAGAGCAGCTGCTCGGGGATCAGGGCAGTTCCCTGCCATCGCTCAGGATTCTCCCTCATCCTGAGGACATGTGAATGTTCTCTGTTTTTGCTGGGCTCCCTGCGTGGCTGTGCTCTGAACTCTCTCCTGGCTGCTGCTCTCCAGTGCCGGCCCTGCCCAGGAGCACTCACTCCCACCTGTCTTTGATGTTTTGTATAAAACTGACCTGCACATGATTTTGTGTCTCTTTATTCTCCTTTCAGCGTATCAAGTACAACCACGAGTCCCTCTGTACCTTTGCTTTATTCTATTTTTTTCCCCGATTGCCTTTCACATGCAAAGTCCAGAACATCACATCTCATCTCCCCTCCCTGTTTTCCTGCAGGTCTTCTGGGAAAGCTTAGACCAGTTGCATTAGAAGCAGAAAAAATGATTGAAAGTGTGAAGGTGCTGAGCAGTCACCCAGGGCTCCTTCCCCCTGGAGCCTCAGTCTCTGAAGTTGGAGCTGTTTGGGAGCTCGAGCTCCGTGCAGCACTCGGAGCTGTGGCCCTGGGCAGAGCTGTGTCACCACACCTGTCCTGGCTGCACCTCCGAGGGTGACGGTGCTGCCAACAGCCACCTCCTCTTCTTCAGGCCTTCCTTAAGTATTCCCCTGGAACAGCTCCAAAAGGGCAAATACATGCAATTCTCCCCTTTCAGTGTGAGCCTGAGTGCTCTCCACTGAACTGTTTCCTGAAGGCATTTTGGACTGGAATTCAGTAATTCTGGGCAGGATTCATCCCTCCTTAACTAGCTTTCTCTGCAGAGAAATAACAAAGCTGGCTGAAGGAAACTTACCTGGGGCTGCTGAGATTTCAGTGTGAGACTTTTCAAGTTTTACATTTAACAGGTTTAAGGATCATGAAATGTTTCTCTTCTTTTCCTGGCCTTGGAAGGAGCAGGGCTGCTCACATTCCACCAGGGCTCCGGCTCTGCTGACCTCTGCAGGCAGCGAGGAAAGGCTACAGAGGTGACATCAATGACCGCAGCTGTTTAGATTGAAAACCAGAAATGAGATCTTTTTCATTTCTTCAAATGAAAAACCCCAAACAAACAAGAGTAAACATGAATGAGGTGGCTCATTCCGAGAAGCTTTTCTGGTATCAAAAGATACGATCTTGCACAATATGGTGTTTTGGTTTGGTTTCTCTCTTGTTTTCCTAATTTACAATGTGTTTTAGCATCTCCGCAAAATATCCCTCAGGCTGCCAATGGCAACAGGACCCAGGGTGGTGATTTACCAGGAGAGAATATGTTCTCTTAGACCATTTTGCCACGCTCTCCCCTTTGTGCTGTGATGTCATTAAACCACTTCAAACCAGGTGCAGAGGCTGGACATCCATCCTGTCCCTCTGGTGGTGGCTGTGGAGCTGCCCCTCTGCCACAGACCAGTGCTGTCATTCAGCAGTGTCTGCCTCTTCTCCACCTCCTGGCACCTCGCAGAGATCCAGTCCCTCCGACCGCTCGGCTGTGAGTGATCCCATGGCCCTGCAAAGAGGAGGAGGAGGACAAGGATGAGGATGAGTGAAGCGGTACAAAAATTCACCATTTAAGGTACTCATCACTTAAGGTATTCACCATTTAAGGTATTCACCATTTAAGGTATTTACCACTTAAGGTATTCACCATTTAAGGTATTCACCATTTAAGGCTGGACCAGCACTATTTAAGGTAATCCCATTTAAGGTATTCACCATTTAAGGTATTTACCATTTTAGGTATTCGCCATTTAAGGTATTCACCATTTAAAGTATTCACCATTTAAAGTAGTTACCATTTTAGGTATTCACCATTTTAGGTATTCACCATTTAAGGTGTTCACCATTTAAGGTAATCCCATTTAAGGCTGGACCGACACCATTTAAGGCAATCCCATTTAAGGCTGCACACCGCAATCGATGAGGAGAATAAGCAATACAGGATCAATGTGATCAATACAAGCTTTATTCTAACTATTTCTCTAGGTTCTCAGACTTAAGTACATTTTCCAGCAGCTAGCAGGTTTTACATGTCATTATGTCATTAGTTAGTGAGACTACTTGCCACACTATTATTGGTTACTTGCACACAGCTACATCACTTGTCCCCTCCCAGCTCGTGGTCCCTTGATCTGATGTTTTGCATTCTTTTGACCACAATTTCTCTTTCATAAAATTCGGTGGTTCCCAAACCACCAAGGACACTGCCCTTGCAGCTTACCCTCAAGGTTTTGCTCGCACAATGCCCAGTCTGTATTCTGTGATGGCAGACGCTGCAAAAGCAGAGCCTCTAGCATCTCACGGTCCTGCTCTTCAAGCCATTTTTCAACAGATGAGGATGTCATCTCCCTGGGAAGCATTGCTGTGGGACAGAGCACAAGCCCCATGCTTACCTGAAGGCATTTTGCATTTGAGGACAGTGACATTCACTGGGTCAGGCTGCACGTGTCGGCACGGACACACTGATATCACCCAAATGGACACTCACTGCTGCTCTGGGGATTGAACACCCATCATCACAATGAATCCACAGCAAAGGCTGTGAAAAAGCCAGCAGCAATTCCTGCCAGCCAGCACAGCTGTACAGGCATGAGGGAGCAGAGCTGCTGGGGGAGCAGCCGGGCTCAAAGGGATCACGGTAGGAGGGGAGGGAGAAGCTGAAAGCTGCTGCTTTGACCCAAATCTGGCTCTTTCCCATGTGCAGGGAAGGCAGTTCACACTGCTGCTCAAGAAGAAGATTAATTTACTGCTCCTCTCTGGGCAGGTGTTGATGGGCTGTTTGTGGAACTGCAGAATTTCCCCAGACCTGAGATGAAATCAAATCTCCTGGAAATGTTTCACTCACCATATGCGGGGCTGTCTAGAAAAGGCAGGTCCTCGGGAGTTTGGCTTTACCTGCAGTCATCTGCAGCAGTTTGCTTTGTTTCCTTTAAAGAGACTGAGTGCAGCAAGAGGTCATTTCAAGGATCCAAAGGAGAGGGCAGGATTTGGTCTCTCACCGCGCCCTTGTATGTAATTACTGGCAGGAGGGAAGAAGCAATTCAGGTGCAAAGACTCAGAGAGATTACAAGAAATTATCCAAACCAGCAGATGGACACCCATCTCTGCCTGGATTTGGGGGAGATGTGGAACTTGGAGCACTCATCAACCATCCACTGCTGGGGCACGTTCCCTTGGGCTCGGGCACGGATCGAGAGAGGAGGAGCAACCTGTGCCTCCAATGGCCACAGCTGGAGGATCAGCTCCATCCATGACCTGCATTTGATTTTCTCCATCCCTCTCCCATCCCACAGGCAGACAGCTGGGAGCAGGGCAGCTCTTGGCAATATTCAGACTCACCTGTCTTGAGCTCCAGAGTTTGAAAGCCCAACTCCACAACACAGGAACTTGGAGAATTTCTTACATCATCTAGTTTTAGTGCTATTCTATTTCATTTGCTACCTCACCTTAATCATTTTTTTAGCACTCATTCAGTTTGCATTTCTCTCTCTTTTCATCTTCATCTGTTCCTGATATTTTATTTTCCCAATAAACTAAGTAATTTAATGGCCCTAATCCCAAGCTTCCTATTTGGAGCATAGATGTGGAGGCTGCAGAAAGAAGCCCCAGTTTAAATCTGTCAGTCAAACATAACAATCTATCATCTTCTTTGTATCTAAAACTGCTCCATGGGAAGGAAACCATGACTGGAATTCAGTTTAACTTTAAAACATCTAGTTTTACTGCTTTCTAATGTTTGCTCTTCTTATGCACAGGCTGCTAGAAAATGGCAAGGTTATCCAGGCCTTGGACAACACAAAGTCACAACAGTTTAAGCCCAGAGGTGACGGCAGAGGCTTTGAAGGGCCCAAGGTCACATCATCGGTGCCATCACTGTGGTGCTTCTCTATTGTTTTTCCATCTCTGGACCTCTAATAAAAGTCAAGCAAATGAAAGACACTGAAGATAATTGCGTCTCTTTGTGACCTTTCCTGTCAGACAGCCCCCAGACTGACCAGAGGCTATGGCCCAGGGCTGGAGCACAGCCCCAGGCACATGGGGGCTGGACAGAGCCAAGGAGCTCTGCAGTGAGGACCCTGAGCAGGGAATGTTCCTCCCTGCGCTTCCTGGGGCCCAAACGTGTTTGCCGATTCTGTAGAGGACAATGTTCACCTGCAATGATCAGCTGTGGCTTAGTTTCTCCGAGGCTGCAGGAGCTGGCTGAGAGAAGAAGGCAGGCAGGTAATGTCAAGATGGTGAAAGGGAAAGTTTATTTACAAAAAAGGTTTTTATACCATTAATATTCTAGCAACTATTGGTCAGAAAAGAAATCCACCTCTTAAAACCATTGGTCACAGCCAAGTAACACCTGATACTAAACACAGAGATTCAGAAAGTAAAAGAATGTAACTTATCTATGTTCTCTCTGAGAAAGAACAGAAAGAGTTTCAAAACAGTGCAACCACAATCAGCCCCAGTGCATGTGCAGCTCCTGGAAATCCACCCGCGAGCAGAGCAGAAAGGCACCTCACCCAGAGCTGCAGCAGGTAATTAATCACCTGTCCTGCTCGGGGCCAGCCGTATCAGGCAGAAGCAGAAAATGTTCAACAAGACTGGCAGCACGAGAAAAGAGCTGCTGAAATCAATCATGCAAGACAGCAGCTAATTACCAGACATCATGCCTTCCAACCCCTGCTCCCATGTCCCCGAGGGTTCCAGGCATGGGAAGCGTTTTTCGGTGGTTTGAGCACCTGGAGTCAACAGGCTGCTGAGTGTTTCCAGCATGGCCAAGAGTCCTCTACAAGGTTTGTTTTCGGCACTTCATTCTGATTTTCATTTTCTCCGCTTCACTGGCATCAGGACCTGTACAAACAAATCCTTGTGTCCTTTTCCACGGGTGGGATCAGAGGTTGGGGAGCAGCTCACGGTGTGAGAACTCACTGCCCTGAAGCATCCAGTCCTAAACAACGGTGCTCGCTCAGCGTAGAGAGTTGTGCAACAGAGACGTCATTCTTCATCAATCATTAAGGAGCTCTCATCAGAGTTTCGCCAGCAGCTGGATGCTGAGCTGGTGGCTCAGGGGTCCCTGCGCCTCCAAAGCTGCGGCAGAGCAACGCAGGGCGCGGACACAAAGACCCTGCGAGTGCCAGAGCCTCGGAACGGGGCACATCCATCACACACCTCTGCTCCTCTGGGTGTATCTCGGGGTAAATCTGCAACGCTGGACCAAGACATTTCTCCCCTAGAAAGTTCTCATGGGCTGGTTGTTTATTTTTGTCTCGTCCATCCCTGATGGCTCTGTGGCAGAAGCTCAGACTGAGCTCTGTCAAAGTCCAGAGGAATCACTGTGCGATTCTGCCCTGAGCTGGAGCATCCAAAAGCTGCCACAGTCAATATATTCTGGGCTGCAGCAGACAGCCTGACAGCTGGGTGCAGCAGCCATTTAGCAGATAACCACATTTTATCCTGACCCTTATTTCATCCTGCCGCAATTATCCAGGAAGAAAAGGCCTCACCATAGTGTCATTTCAGCCTCGTGTTCCACATGTTTAGGGAGGCAGGACCTAGACATACCTTCTGGATCCTGAAAAAAAACCACATCATTAATGTCTGCTAGTCCACATCAGAGTTTTCACAACTACAGCATGAGGGAAAAACTACTGCTGGTTTAGGCACCTCACAAGATGATTTTGGACAAATCTGAAGTGATCCAGTGAGTGCTGGGAGGAGGTGGCTGTGCTCTCTGCAGTGCAGAACAGCCACCCTGGCCCAGGGAGGAGCCCCCCCCAGCACTCAGACATTTAGTGCATGTTAGGTCCTTCCCTTTGCTCCACCCTGAAATAAAACCAGGAATTTGATGTCCATATTCTAGTTTTCTGAATTAATATCTTCCCCATCAATATCTTCTCAATAGTCCCAACCCCAAGCCCGGCTCTAATAAAAGTGCACTTTATGGTTATTAGACAAGTGATATGTCCCTGGTCTGAACAATTACCTTCAAATATCTGCCCAGAACTGGCTGGGAGTGGAAATCAGCTTCTTCCTCCCCAGGTACAAATCCATAATGAGGATTTATTTCCAAGGCGGTGGAAATGAGGTAATCTCTCTCCTTCTTGAGCTAAGGAGAAAAAAAAAAAAAAAAAAAAAAGGAAAGAAAGAAAGAAAGAAATGGTACAAGTTAATAGTGAAGCATCTGGAAAAGCAAATGATTTGCAGGAGGTAGGGCCAGGAGGTCAATGGCATAGAACAGCTCTGAGTAATAAGGGAAAAATGATGGGTTTGCTAATGCTGTCCTTTGTGGGGCATGGGCGGGAGGCTGGCAGGGACACGTGGCCCTTTCTCGTGTTCAGCCTCCTCAGGGACCCTGCAGCACCCGGGAGCAGACAGCCCTCGGGACAGCAAGCACCCAGTTACTATCAGGCTCTCAGTCATTCCCGATTGCTCTAACATCCACCAAAAATAAATCAAATACTGAAATCACCCAAGGAAGCACTGGGGAGTGATATGCTGTTTCTGCCAGCTGACAGACAAATGCACAGGACAGACAGCCACTGATGAGCCTGGAACAAGCTGAGGTTTCTCTGGCACAGGATAAATCTGCATTTGTGGGGACAGCCCTTTTCTGCCTGTTTTGTTTCAGTAAATTCATTACTATAATAACCCTGATTTGGTAAAGCGTATAAAATTGCCATGAAATGAAGCAGATGAGGAGGAATTGTATCACTGGGGAAATCAAACTGATGCCCAGTCTCTGCTTCAGTGATGCCACAGTAGATTTGTACTGCCCCATGCAAATGGAATGACTTGAGAAACTGTGTAAATTAGGATAAAGGTCTGTATTTATGGGAAGAAATTGAGGAAAACCGCCTCGGCTCTCTCCTGGTATTCATGGTCCAGGTTTGCTGTTGGCTTTGCTCTCTGCCAAGCCCCAGCAGCTCAGAGGCAGAATCTGTTGATGCTACAGAAAGCAAAGTCGTGCAGAGCAGTCAATGAGAAATAATGGATATCAATTACACAGCCTGAACTGCCGACTGGATCAGGTTTTATAACTCTTTACTCTTGGGGTCTTCTTAATAAATCCACTGGGAGAGATGTCATATCCTTTATGGCAATGTGTTTCAGTAGTTTATTTCCTATGAAGGAGCAACTGGCCACTTCACAAAATGCTCCTTGAAGTCTCCCACAGCCTCGTGAAGGAATCGAAATCGGTGTGAGATGAACATGAGCTATTTGTTCTCCAATACAGGGACCAGCTTGCCATAACATTTGGATATTGCCACTGGAAATCAGATGGAGTCCTTCCCTTCTGCTCCAATCCTGTTTACAACACGAGGGCAGCTTCTGAGGAATGATTTAGTCGGAGCCTTTCACTGAGGTGCTCAAAGCTCAGGTCACCTAACAGAACACCACCCATTGAGGAGCACCTGCATTTTTGTGGCAGGCAGAAAACAGTGTCGCTCCACAGGGGTGTGAGATTTTTCAGCCCTGCAAGTGTGGGGAAAGAGCAGACACATCACTGAAATAAAGGCAAAAAATTGTATTGAACAGAGGTAAAAAAAACCCTCATCTTTTTCTATCACTTGAAGTCTTTTATCTGCATTTTTGTTTAAGCCAGCCACAATCTCAAGCACTGGAAGCAGAAATGCAGCCTTCTTCCATGGCACCTTCCCTATGGTAAATCTAATTAAACAGGCATTAAAATGTGCGTTAGCTCAATTGTATCAAGGTGACCTGGAGCTCCTGCTAAATGTTAACAACAGCATTCTCCCCAAACTGGCATCCGAGAGGGAACAGGCAGTACTGTTTCTCCTGATGTGGCCTTTAGATGAATGTGGTTATTAAAGTGCTTTGTGTACCACAGATTCCCAAATAAATGAATCTAATTTTCTGGCAGCTGAAGTGCCCTCCAGTGCTCCCAGCCAAGGCTGGCATCCCTGGGAGCATCCCGGCTGGGCTCGGGCTCTGCTGCACTCGAGCAGGATGCCAGCAGCCACGGGGGCTGGCACACGTGGACAAAAATGCACAGGCAGCATTGGAAAAAGCCTGGCCAGAAGAAAAGTGCTAAAATGTCAGAAAGGAGAGGAGAGAGGGCAGAGTCTTACCTGCAACAGCCAGAGCAGCTTCCCCCTGTGGAAGGTCCCTCCACCTGCAGACAGCAAGGTCAGTTGTTTCCTAGCCAAAGTAAACACCTGGGTGGGAGTTTAAATATCTGTAAATACCCAAGTTTCATTCAGATTAAAATTTGGAAGCATTTCCTTGATTTACACTGGCCTGACCTCCAGTGCCAGAACCACACACAGTTCGTGTTAATGATGCAAAACTCTATGGACCAAATTCCACATCCCTCCTCACAACTAGACCTGCTAATGCCCAACAAAAAATATTTGTTTTATAAGCAATTTATCCTGCTCAGGCTAGTGATAGCAAAATGCTAATGATGAGACTGAAAACTGAAAACAATGTCTCTTCATTACTGCAGGTTTTTATCATGCACCCTAAGAATTATCATTATGCTAAAGAAAATGTTTACCAGGTACTAATCAGACAGATCTGCAGGTAAAAAACTACTTCCTTTGGTTGTTACCTTATGTTTGACTTCACAAGTTTATTCCTTTAACTGCAGCTACAGTTAAAAATAGGAGATACCCTAGCAAGCTGCAAACGAGCTGAACAGGTGGGAAATGTCTCACTTCCCCCTTGCACATGTCAGCAGCCGCAGTTTGGGCACTGGGGCGACGTGACTGTAGAAATCTGCCCTGCACTGCGTGCAGGATCTGGAGACACACGAATGATGAATTCCCTGTGCAGTGATAAAGGAACGAACTGGGTTTAAAAACAAAATAGAACAAGGAGAGACGGAGCCAGGCGGTAGCACAGAGCTCCTGTTCCCCAGGTTTTGGCAGCCTTGGAAAGCCAAACACATTTTCCCTACAGCCCACACAGATTTGCTCTGGGCACCTTGACAGTGGTCACATATTAAACTCTGAGCCCAGCCCAGGGCACGACAAATATCCTTCAACAAATGGCAGTGTGCACCAAATTCCCTCTAATTCGGGACCATTTTTATAGTCACTGTGAGCCTTTGGAGAGGCTCAGCCAATGCCCTTCCCAAGCTCCCTGTGTCTCCAAAGGATTAACCGTGCAATCCAGCGTGAGCTGGGTCAGAGCTGGGGCTTCTGCCTCATGAGAGCAGCTCAGGGGTTTGCTCCTAAAGCAGCACCGTGTGCCTGTGGCACTGAGTCTCATCTGGGCAAGCTTTAAAATTCTGCTTTTATTTTCAGATATTTGTTGCTCTGTCTTGTTCCGCATTTGAATTTCTGATTAAAACATGTTCTTTTATGAATCCTTCAGCTATTATGATACATCTCTGCTGAGCAGGGAAGGCAGAGTAAAACTAATTAAATGCCATCCAAGAACTTTGCCATTTACAGAAACACATTAAACGATGAGGAACGACTCTTTCAGAATCATTGCAAGGGGTGCAGAGCTGGCTGAGTTTTCCCATGATGGACAGTCCTGTACCCAGGGCAGTCAGGAGGGAGCTTACGGGCAAAGAGCAGCACGGCGTGGCACCCTGCCCGGCAGGTGGGAGAGGACAAGCGCTGGTTTGGAGCGAAGATGAGCGAGGGAGAGGATGGCATTCACAACCCAGAGTCACCTCTGCTCAGCTCCAGCCCAGGGCACACAAGCATGGGGCTCAGCGCCTGTCCCTGCCGTGCCCAGCTGGGCACAGCGCTGCCCTGCCCACCCCTTCCCCTGGGCACGGCATGTCCCACCTGCTCCCACCAAACAGCTTTGTGACTGCCACCAGGAGCACTGAGAGGAGCGAGAGCCAAAGCAAGCGAAGGGCCAGCCTGAACGATTGGTCTCGGAAGGGACATGGGATATAAAGGAGCAGCTCTATGCAGAAATCTACTGTCACAGGGGGTAATGAATTAAATGAAGTGGAAAGCATGGCATGAACTGGAGATTTGCTGTGGTGACTAATGTAATTAACCTCTATTGAAATAATTAAGGCTTCTAGTTTGTGCTGCATGAGCAGTACAACAGCAAGGGCAGGTGTGGCAGCCCCTCACCAGTCACAGGCAGCGCCCACCCCACCAAGAGGCTTTGGATCTCCTCTGCTGTACAGAGCTGCTTGACCTGTGCTGTGAATAAACCACACAGGTTTTGGAAGAAAGCATCATGATCACAAATATCCCACAAAATGCTATGGCCCATTCCTCTTGGACTCGACCTGCCTCCTCATAAACTGTGACATTTTTTCTTCCTTCAGCGCAGAATTGCTTTATGCCAGTCAGAGAAGCAGGGTTTGTTGTCTCTAGTTATTAATTTACTTTTATTGACTGCAGTGCCTTTCCTCGTTTTATTACCCAATAGCTCACACCAGCAGAGCAGCTTTTCTTTTAGGTTACACATAAACGTTTGACTTTCCCAAGGGGGCACAAGGAGAAGCAAAACCACTGCGGCACCTGCTGGGTGCATCTGCTGCCCTGGCCCCTGCTGACCCCAGGGACACCTTCCACCAGACCAGCTTTCTCACAGCCCCATCCAACCAGCAAAAATGCTGATCCCTTTTCCCCCCTTTTCACTGCTCAGGGCATGTGATGAGAAAGCATAAGATTTAGATTGATTTTTTTTTTCTGTCCTAAAAATATGCTCTGAAATGCTTCCATTGTCCATGTGCTGCTCCCTGCGATAAGGCACATTTTCCCTCTATAGCAATTATTTTGAACACCGCTATTAGGCTGACTGTGAAAACCCAGGAGCACCACAGAAGGTTCTGGGGATATTAAACCACCAGGTTCCCTGCTGCTGATGGACACGTCCCGCTGCTCCGGCCAGCGTCCTGCTGCAGCCCCGACAGCAGGGAGCTGGAGGTTTTTATTTTTTTTAGATAAAACAGACAGCTGAAATTAGTCCTCTGCTCGAGCAACCATTTGTCCTAAAGCTGAAAAATAAAAATAAAAGTACCTCAGGTGCTTGGCTGACTTTTAAGCCCGACGGAAGAGATTCCCTGCTTTCCAGGAGCTGTCAGGAGCGGGCGATGCAAGGTGAAGGCTCAGAAGGGCATGGCAGCCCAGCAGGGACAAGATGCCTAGAAGCTCTGTCCCACTTCCCACCACATTTAGGGACGTGCAGGACTCTAAATGTGCCAGGGCTGGGTGAACACAGCCCCACCGGGGCCAGGGACTGCTGCTGGATTAATGAGAGAGGCAGCATCAATTCTAATTCACTGCATCCCTGTCAGCAGTGCTGAGTAACACAGCTGCTCTCTAAATTTGATTATAGCTATATCACCGCTGAAGATAATTAGGGGACATGTCATTAGTCTAACATCAAGTACAGCATGTATTTTGTCTTTCATTCATATTTACTTTAACTTCACAAAAGGATTAAATGACGTTTACAGTGATATGCAACAACTGTTGTGAGTAGGTGAGAATTCAGTTGAAAAAAGGGAAGAGAAAAAACCTCACAAATAGGAAAAAATTAGCTCAGCACTTTCTCACTCTGCTGTAGATGATTTTTCCAATTCTGTCCATGACCACAGAGGCGTTCCTAAGAGGAAATTTAGGAGAAATACCTCCAGAAGTGCTCTGGTCCACGTGTAGGAACCCAAAGATGCACTGCAGCCCTCGGCACACACGGCATGGGGACACAGGGCACAGAGCACTGTCCTGCTCCCCTGAGCTGCCCACCCAGCCCTGCCCAGCCCCGCAGGGGTGTGGCAGCTGACCAGGGCCCAGGTGGGTGTCTCTGGCTCCCAGTGCTCTTTGCACACCCCTGGCTCCAGCACTCATTGGCAGTGAGGTGCAGTGAGCAGCAGAAAACATCTCCTGCGGAGGAGATGCTCACCTTTGAGACAGCCATCCATTGCTCAGTTGTGCAGGCAGCATCTTCCCCCACCCCTTTTTGGTTCTTTTTCTTTTTTTGAAACTGGGACAATTATTTTCCATGAGTCAGACTGTGTTCAGACAGGTAAAGGAGCAGAGCAGAGAGATGCAGGTACAGCAAAGCACCGGCCAGGAGTTCTTGGTGCTGCACCTGCAGCAGCTGCTGAAGGACAAGGCAGGGACAGGAGGAATTCCTGGTGGGTGTAGCTGAGTGCCAAACACAGCGTTCCCAGCTGCTGGCGTTCAAAGCCCGGGACAGGTTCTGATCAGTAGATTTGTGGGTCTGTGCTGCAGCACCAAGGTGAGTACAGCAGAAAGTGTGAGGAGTTTTCCCTCAGCCCTCCGGAATAACAGGAAAAGCATCTCCCCTGGAAATATGCAGGCACAGAGAGACCCTCGGATGCTTCTCCAGAGCCCTCAGCTCTGCTTTTGAAAGAGGCAGCGCTGAAGATATTAAAGATTTGTTCATTTGTTGGGGGGTTCATTTCCCTGGAAGATTGACAGGCTCCCACAGTGTTTATATGAATCCATTGAGTCTCTACATTTAATTACACTTGACTGAGTGCATTAACACAACCATGAATTTTTAAAAGCTATCAGTTTTGTTCTGTTTGACTCCAAACCTGACACTGTGAGCTGCTTTCCAGCATATCCTTTCCTCCAAGCCCTTTTCCCAGGCCGCTGCACCTGAGCTCTGAGGAGACACCCTCTCCCTCCAGCAGAGCTACATCACCACCAGGAAACACCAGCTCCAGCCCCCGGGCCCTGTAGGGGACAATACACGCACCCTGGGTCACGACAGGAAAGGCTAATTGTGAGGGAAGCAATGAATTAACAAAGCTGAACTGGCTGGAAGATGAGCCCCACGCACTAGGACAGCAGCACTTCCCTCTCCAAACCACTGGCTCCATAGGAAATGGCTTTTATTCAGCACTAGATGAATTTAATTCCCAGCTGCTCATGCAGAGCATGGGAAAACACACAGCTCGTGCCAGGGACCCCAGGACTGAGGCAGTACCCACCTGGCTCTGCCTTTTGAATAACCAACTGCGAGCAGGAGCTGAGCACCTCTGAGACCTTGGCCACAGCTGTGGGTGCTGGGCTCACGTAACTCATCCTGATCCCTTTCCCATGCTCTGGAAGGAGCCATGGCTGCATCCAGCTCCTCTCTTACTGCATTTTGAGGCTCTTCCATCCTCTGCATAACCGTGTCAGTCCACTCCCCACCCCAGCCTGCAGCCCTGTGATAAGGCATCACCCAGCCTTCACAGCGTGGATTTCACTGTCTCTGATTTTCCTCATGTCCTTGGGTGTCATCTTTCCCAATGAGAATTTTTCCTTTTTTTTGGATGGGGGATTTATTGCAGCCACCAGGCTCTGCCATGCACCCACCAGTGAGCTGTTCCCAGAATGGTCCCCATGGCCAGGGTGGCTGGCATCAAATTTTGGCCATGAAAAGTCAACTGACCACGTGTGTGCCGCCAGCAGCATCGGGTGTTAAAATCTTTGGCAGAGATACTTAAACCTGCTCTCTGTGGCCTCCAGTTGATAATGCACAAACATGGCAGCAAGAAATTTGAAAATGCAAGTGGCGAATTCCACATTTTGGGACAGAAAAGCACAGTTCAGCCAAAAGGGATTGCAAAAGAGGTTTGTAATCAGGTTCTGTGGCATGAGGAAGGTTGTTTGAATTTACTCTAGACAAGAACAAACACAGAGGCACATGGATTGTCTTAAAACTGAGTTTAGAGCAGGGTCTCGTTCGCCAATTTCTATCCCAGCCAAGCCCTGTGACAACAACGCTGGAGACATTTAACCAACGTGGTTGTGCCTCTGTAATTTGCTCCTCTCTGGCTCACACACACCTATCATTTTCCGGCAGTTTGTTACCAATAAGTATTCACATATTTCATTTCTGTAAGGGCAAAGCAGAGTGTTACTAATGTTTTGTTTCCCTTCATATACATGTCAGCCATTTAGTGAACACAACCCTGAATCAGCAGGTGCCACCAAAAGCTGCAAAGGAATATTTCACCGGGAGCAATGCGCAGGTGCTGCCACGTTTGGAGCAGTTGTGCAGCATTAAACCCCATCAGCTGCATGTAAATAACGAAGCAGAGGAACACCAATGCACAGAGATGTGAACCCGAGTTCCTGTGCTGGGACATATTTGCCTGCACAGACCGTCCTCCCACAAAGCTTGACATTTGCTAAAACTCACGCTGACCCTGCAAGACCTGGGCTCTGGTCACTCGAGTCACATCCTCACGCTCCTCCGTGAAGTCTTTCTGGTGTAAGACATAACAGAATGAAACTGCGAAGATTCACTGCCCCTGACCGACGTTTTTTGTTTAAGATTTTTTTAAAATACCTTCCTACTTAACACACACACTACCCTGCTGGTAGAGGTGCTTGCTCTACAGGTACTGTAAGGAGGCTGCAGAGCACAATTCTGGGAGCATTTATTTATAACAACTCCCCCGGTGTGTTCAGGAGGGCACGAAGGAAATGCCACGGATAAATATGAATTTTTCTGATGGTGAACAAAAGACTAGCAGCCCACAACAAGAAGTCATTTATTAGACATTGCTCTGCCTGTTAGAGTCTGTATTTTTTATACACTACCTTGCAGGGTGTCTGTCCCTTAAGGTTTTTGTTTAGGTCTTAAATAACCCCCTCACAGAAGGCAGCACATTTCCAGCTTAAATGCTTCTCTTTTGAGATATTTTTGTTTACTACACAAGAATATAAACTATCCTTCATCCCAGAAGCTGCTCTGGGTGACTTTTAAAGGTTATTTACCTCTAAAGCAGGTTTCTTGGAAGGCTGTCACCATATGGATGAAAGACTGTTTCATCTACCTATTTGGATTTTATCCCTGTGCTTGCCCCGTGGAGAACTAGCAGATTTCCAAAAAGTTAACTGCTTAAATGCTACTGACAACACACAGAAATGCAATATTTTAATTTCAGTAAGCTGCCAATTTAAAAAATGAAGTGGCATGAAGTACAGCAGGAGGAGAGTCTGGCATCAGCAGGGTGGACAGGGAGATTTTCCTTTTAACTGGAATCTTTCCCACAGCCTGGAGAGAAGCGGCATCTTGTGTTACTTTTAATCTGCTCAAACATATTATTTGAATGCTGTGAACTTTAAGTAAAACAGGAACATCTTATAAACATCAGAAAAACATGCAAAAGGCAGCAATTGCAGGCAGATGAAACCATAATCCGGTGATTAACAGCACCTGAACTTTTGAAAAACTGCCGTCAGAATGGCCATCGAGCAGTTGTTCCAGGCTGTACTGCCTTGTACCTTGTTTTCTGCTGCCTGAGCAGCCAAGTCAGGCTTTAAATATGTGTTTAATCGGTTGGTAAATGGGGCAGTTTATTACCTTCCTGCAAATCTGCCTTTCACCTGCACTGCAGCAAAGCAGCGCGGCTGCTGTAGCACAGACCCTGTGCTCCGACACTCAGACACTCCTGGAGCAATTCCAGAGGAAGGCACACGTGAGGAACCACCCTGGACACCTCTGGAAACAGCTACACCAGGTGACATCTCGAATGGGCTCAAGGTCTTACAGCTATAAGAGCTTTTATGGCTATAAAAGCTCTCAGTAGCTGCCCTTTAATCCTCTTCACAACTTAATGGCGCTAGAAGGTGGCGAAGTTAATCACAGCATCCCAAAATGGTTTGAGTTGGAAGGGACCTTAAAGCTCATCCAGTTCCAGCCCCTGCCATGTGCAGGGACACCTTCCATCGGAGCAGGATGCTCCACGGCACTGCCAGGGGTCTCACCAGGTGTCGGTGAGGCTCCTCTGTGCTGCAGGTGGAACTGTGCCCCACCCCAGAAAGCATCGCCCCTCTGCTGGGGACAGCCTGGAGCGCGTCCCCAGCACACCACTGTCACCTGGCTGCCACCACACCGTCCCTGGCACATCTCTCCAGCCTCCACAGTGAGAGATTTCCATCTGTTCCCTGGGCACTGCACCAACTCTTGCCTTGCACGTGACACTAATTATCAGCATGGACCGATAAGCATAATTAGAACTGGGGAAGTAACAAGGTATTACAAGTGACTCCTTATCACATGAGTACAGTTCTTAAACCTTTGGCACGGACAGTTTTCTAGAATTGGTAATTAACTTTGTCTAAACCTGCCAGAATTTGACCAGCCAGCACTGCACCTCTGGAAATTTTCAGGAGCAATCTCCCCTGGAAATGCTCATCCTGGCGTCCTCGCCCACAAGGTATGAGCAGGAAAGACAAATGATGGACAAGACATCTCTTTGGCTTCCTGTTTTGTGCCTCTCCAGAGACATCTCCCCAGAGAACAAACTCATTTGCAAGCAGATGAGAGCAATGGGGAGACACACAGGGCTGCAGGAGTCAGTCCCTGAAGAGGTTTTGCAGCTGAAGGTAATTAAAGCAGGCGAAAAGTTGCTGCTAATAAAAGAGCTGAAGCTCCCAGTGTCAGAATCCCAGAGCCACACAGCTGAGTGACAGGCAGTTTTCATCCTCTTTATTTAGGAGAACCACAGGCAAATTTGTTCTCCTGCCTTAAAGTATATTGACTTTACAAATACACTTTTCCCTCTAGTGACTGCAAAGGTGTTAAATTCAGTGAAACAGAAGGTGAGGAGGGCTCAGGCAGCAGCAGGACACCAGCAGAGCAGTCGCATCAGGCTGGAGGGCACAGCTGAACTCTATTTTCCATTCTGTGTGCATGCGGTTTTTGTCAGTTTTGAGGGCTTGCACCATCCTGCTGAGCCCCTGGATGCCAAATGAGCTATGGAGCAAGCTGGGTTCTGGTTTTAGTCCCTGTCAGGCACACCCAGAGTCCTCACTCCCACAAGGAACTTGCCCAAGGGATCCTGGATATTCTGCTGAGCAAGGGCTCACTGCACTAACTTAAATGGATGCTCTTTTCCCAGCATTTGCTGAGATTTCATTCCTCAATAACTATTTTTTTTAATAATAATTTCACACTTCTGCCTGGAAATGCACCATTTCAGTGAAACAGCTGTACCTTCCTTGCTGTCTGCAACAACCAGCCTGAGTCGTCACGATGTAGTTTGTGGGATAAATCACTAATGCATAGATGATCTTATGGAACGATTTTGGAGCAGGCACTCTGAGGTTACCGAGCCCAAGATGTGATTAGCACCACTGACACCTGGCCCATTTTTTTACACGGCAGAAATGTAACATTTCGTGTAAATCAGGAGGAGGTGAGTGATAACAGATGAGCTCAGCCTTCAGAAGTGGCCTCTGCATGAGGCAGGACATCGATTCCAGCATGACGAGAAAATGAAGAAGGGTGATACCGTTTGTATCTATTAGCAATGATGACAGGTCACTCCATCCACAGGCTCACGGGGTCTGCACAGCAATCTCAGGGAG
This sequence comes from Acanthornis magna, assembly GCA_036785705.1. Classification (NCBI taxonomy): domain Eukaryota; kingdom Metazoa; phylum Chordata; class Aves; order Passeriformes; family Acanthizidae; genus Acanthornis; species Acanthornis magna. The sequence continues at coordinate 360,717 of JAWUZG010000431.1, read as the reverse complement.
GTACACACACCTTGGGCCACAGGGGACACTTGAGGTGAGGATAACACATTTACCTTTTTAACCCTTGGTGCCAGATGCAAGAGGAGCAGCTCCACGTTCACACACAGTTGGATTCCCTGTCAAAACACCCCATGACACCAGGAGTGATCCTGAGTGCTGCCTTGTGATCCATTTCCAACTCTGGGATAACTCGAGCCTGGATCTCCTTCGGTAATGCACTCAATTCACTTCCCCCCAGATCCTCGGTGGTCTGGTCTCACTTGGTATGATCAGAACTGAAACTGGACTTGTCATGGAGCCCAGATTAGAAAGCCAGTCCTTCCTGAGTGGCAAGGTGGTGTTTGGGTATTTTTTTAAAATCTATTTCAAGTTACAGTTCATGCACTGTGGTTTAATTGCATTTGCCCTCCAGCCTTTCCATTAAAAATAGAACAGAAACCAGCTCTTCCAGGGTGGAAATGAAAATGAGAAAAAGCCCTTGTAAAGAGGAAAATGCTATGTTTGGAGAGGAAGCATAAATTATTGCCACAGGTATAATAAAGAGGAAAGAAGTCAGATTCTGTGTCATATCCAGCGGCCAAATGCAAGTTATTCAGACCTTTCAAAATGAGGTCACACCATCGCTGGAAGCAAGATGAGAACCACAGGTTATGGCAGAGCTCATGGATTGATCTGTCTTACACCTGAAATTCTGAGATGCAACAGTAAAAGCCCTGAGCTGGAAAGAATTCAATCCACGACTTTAGGGAATTTTCCCTGAAGTTCTGTTCCAGGACATCACTGACACTGAACCGGGGCAGCCATAAGGAACGCTCAGGGGAAGCTGGCCCCAAGGAAAGAGCCACGGGGACTCGGGCAGGGCAAGTTTCACCCCAGAGCCCTCCCCAGGCTCCAGGAGGAGGAACAAGGGAGGCTCTGCCGAGGACATGAGAAGGAGCAGCAGTGCTGAGCAAGCTCAGAGCTGCCCAGAGGTTTTGCAGCTCCAATGGTGGCATTTGGTCAAGCGCCACCACCTCTCCATCAAGAAACCCAGGGCAGGAGGACACTTCCAGTCCAGCTGGGTGCCTTGGGACATCCAGGAGCTGTGCCTGCATGTCCAGGCACCATTCACTCAGGGCTGCTTCTCTTGCCTCATACCCCAAGAAGTAGTTGTTGCTCAAAATCTTGGAGGCTTGTGGTCCTGAATATTAACCACCACAGTCCTTGCTGACTACAGCTCTGGAATATTAAAATAATTCTGATTGTACCTTCAGATAAATTATATCACACTTTCTGCAGTGCTATGAGTAGAAGATATTTTCATAAGAAAACCAGGAGGGAAGACACCCATTCTTGCTATATGAATAATATATGTCAGCCCAAACCCAGACCTTGGCGGAGAGAAATAAGTCACCCTGCACAGACTCGGAATAGTCTCGTACAAACGACCTTCTCATCACTCTCAGTCTCTTGCTCCATATCCAGCTGTGCTCTCATTAACTTGGGGCTTGGCACTGCTGCAGCAATCCCCCAGAGGGATGTCCCATCCCACCCCAGGACTTCTCCCACACTTCAGTTTGGCTGATCCACAGCAAAGGGAAGGCTCACCGTGAATATCCCGAGGCAAATGGCAAAGAGGGGAGGCAAGGCCAGCCGGGCTGCCGGCGTGTTTGCCACGATGCTCTTAGCGCTAAGAGGGTGATGGATTATTTCCTGAGCTCCACTTCTATTCCCAGCACTGCTTTCCCGTCTCCCCTCGCAGTGGCACAGTGCCGTGGGCTCTGCCTCGCCAGCCTTGCTGAGCTGCCAGCCCTGAGCAGGGTCCTGCTGCTGGAGGAGCCACCACTCCTGGAGGGACAGATGAGAGCGATACGAGCTCCTGTTTTCACAGGAAACCTCAGAGAGGAGCAGGGGGGAGAGGGAAAGACTGAACAGGCATCCTGCTGTGCCAGAGCATCTCTGAGGCGAACAGGGTTTGGCTGGGGGAAAAGAGACACAACTGAAATAAATCCTCAAAAACCCAAAATTAATCCAACTATATAGCACAGTTTAAAATCATTTATTTTTAACATTCCTTTTGCAATGCATGTCGATGGTTGTGCTTGCTTTAGAACTGGCACAGACGCAAATATCCTGTTCTCAGAACAGAAATCACCACGTTGGGCATTTTCACGAACAAGTGCACAATGCTGAATGGCAACAGAGGGTTGAACAAATCCCCAAACACAACCCACAACATGCGCAATCACAGCTGGCAACTGGCAGTTCCAATTTTCTGTCCAGTGCAAAACAACAAATTTATTTAAAACCCTGTGAAATTAGGTGATGACTGTAACACTATTTAAACCTCCCAAATCTGAAATAATAAATTAGGTTTACACTACTTAATTTTACAGGGGCTTACTACCTTTTCCCCCAAACTGTCTAATTTGTTGCCATAATTACATTAAATTGAAGCTGAATTTTTCTCTAGTCTAGATCTAGCTGGAAGCTTGTTGTTCCTATTCCAGATCCAAAGAAGAATCTGTTGCCCTAAAGCCTGTCTGGTCTCTAAATCTATTGGATACTCTAATTTCACTATAAACCTAATTATCCTATAGACTTAGATATACACTACTAATGTACACTACTACAACACTAATGGTAAATTACACAGAACTAATTATAAGGGAGAAATAACCATCCGAGCTCTGCCAGGGAGAGGCTGCAGATGGGGCATTTGGAGAGCAAAATAACCTTTGGGCACAAGGGCAGAGACTGATTTTGCCTTCCTGTTCCCAGGGCCTGGTAGGCACTTACTGCTCAGTGGCTACAGAAAGGACCAGGACAAGAGAGTGGGGGGAATTTTTTTGTTTATTTAAATTAGCTTTGCCTTTTTATTGAGGTCCATTTTAATACATCACTGCATTGCTGAACTAAAACTCTGCACTAGAAAGTGAGTCACGGTGGAGCAATCGCAGACAGCACTCCCATGGTTTAGAGGTGCCCGACCGGAGCTGGGCTTTGGCCAGACCCTTCCAAAGTTGCAGGGAACAGCCAAAGGCACCACCCGAGCAGCCTGTCCCTCAGGCCACTTGGAGGGCAGGCTGAGGGAAGAACCCACGGTGACTCCTGTCACAACCAGAGCCCTGCTCCCGGCAGCCCCAACCCCAATGCCCAGTGGCACAAACCTCTCCATCCTCATGCGCCGCGAGGTCAAACACAAAGGCAGAATCCTCGCAGCCTCCATCCGAGGGTCCCACTCATCCCTGGCACTGAACCACCATGGTTTTGGCACTAGCAAAGATTCTTTTTCATTATTTAATCCCATGCACCTGCTGGGTTCCACCTTGCCTAACACAGATAATAACTGCCTCATTAAGAGAAGCTATTGAATTGGTAGCACCAAGCAGTGGGTGAATTGAGATTGTTTGTCTGTCAAGACCAGTACTATTCTTAATAAACGTGTGTGTGCAGCGCTCCCCTTCCTGCAGCAAGGCTTGCTCTTCCTCCAGCCCCTTTCATGGAGCTGGGCCAGGGGGCAGTGCCTTTTCCTCAGGATTTTTTCTTTGCATTTCCTATTTCTGTGGTTTTCCTTTACTCAGGGCTTGCTCTGAGTCATTCCATGAGCTCTCTCCTGTCCCATTCCTCCTGTGCACCCTCAGTGGAACAGTGGCCGTGCTCCCTCTGCACCCTGTGCCATCAGCATCACCACAGCCCAGCCTCTGGCAGCGAGGAGGATGCTGGAGCCAACACCTGTGGAGCTGTCGATGCTGGAACCTGCAGAGCGAGCAGCATTCATTACAGCATGTTAATTATTCTTTTGGGTCAGCTGCAACAAACGGCTCCCAGAGCGGGGCCACCTTTCACCATCTTACAAGTCAAAAACACTGAACAAAACTGTCGTATTTAGCTTGGAGCTGTCACAATAGGCACAAAATCCTGTCTTAGTCCCCTGTTAAATGATCCTTGTTCTAAGGGGAAAAAAGAAATTTAATGAATGCATCCATATGAGCCATTAAGAGCAAAATAAAGGCAGAGATAAAGGAAGACAGAGGCAAAGAATGGACGATTCTCAGACATGTTTTCTGCTAATGTCATTCTTTACATAATAGATGCCGTTTCTTTTCTTTCCTCAGATGGGAAGATGGACTTGACACCATCTCATCAGCAGCAGCGGTAATAACAGCTCCTTGCTATTAATATGCAAATTGAAATGCACACACTGATTAAAAACATGTTAGACAGAGGCTTTTGTCAGAGGCCTGCAAGTGGGCGACAGGGCTCAGTTAGGGAGCAGTGGCCACTACAGAATTTATCTCAAAGTCTCACACTTGGGGCCGGTGCAGTAACTGCAGCAGGGAACACACCACAGCGTTAATGGACATTTTCTCTCTCTCTTGAGATCTCGAACCCCCAGAGTGGGTCCTGCTTGTTTCCAGACCTGTCCCAACCCTGGGGACTCCCCACAGCCTCTCAGCTGCTCAGGTCAATGACCTCAGACAGGTGCAGGAAGCTGCCAGCACAGCCCAGAGAAGAACTTGAGAAGAATTTGAAGATTACAGGAGGTGGTTTTAAAGGTCAGGACTTGCTAATTAAGTTGATGCAATAGGAACTTAACAAGGAAAGCCCCACTTACGTACCAGGAGCATTCTCCTCCCATGATTAATTCCAGCATGAAGCTGCATTTCTCAGGGCAGCCTCGTGTTACACCCTGTTGCCATAGAGCTCCATTGCCTCCCCACAAGGAGCCAGATAAAACCATGTATTGTTTGTGCTGAGCTATGTCTGAGCATAAAACACCACTGAAAGTCAGTGTCCTGCCCCTGAAACACAACCTGACACACCTGCACCAGAATCCGGAGAGCTGTTAGAATGGGCTACAAACTCTAATGAAACACATCTAAAAGATTGCAGTGTCAGTAATCACATTTGCAGCTGTCTCCCCATGCCACCAGTATTCCAGTTAGCACTGTCTGTAAAGTGAGTCTGGGGAGAAGCCCAGACTGATGATAAATTACTGAGATTTACTCTTTACAGACTATCTTGCACAGAATTTTAAGCTAGGAAAACATTTGGCCAGAACAGACAAAATCCAATTGTTACATACCAATGCTCTGCATGAAAAACCCAGAGCGTGTTTCTGGGTTTTTTTAATTAAGAAAATATATGCAAATGTTTTCACCATTCACTTTAAAGTAATCTAGGGGGACACAATGGTTGCACTGAACCATTTTCTAAGCTCTTTCATACATCCGCTCACACGTTTCAGCCTGGGGTCACTGGACCAGGCTTGACATCAGAGATCTGGCGGCACTTCTACAGGGATCACTGACTTACCATGAGGGGATTTGTCTTTTTATGTCTTGCTTTGAAGGCCTAATGAACTTAGGAAAAGCAAGAGATTAGGAGGATTTAGGGACCAAAGCCTGATTGACTGGACCAGGACAATATTGGCAACAAATGGAAATATTGCACTGGTCTGTCACTCCAGGTGGAAGCTGGAGAGCTGGGGGAGGATGTGATGGGGCACTCACCTGCTCTCGCTGGGCGATGTGGGATGTGGGGTGGGATATGGGAATCCCATCGGCAGCACTCACCCTCCTGCTCTGCGGTGCCACAAGACACACCATCGACCTGGGAGCTGTCAATTTTCTAATTTTCCTAATTAGAGACAGGTCCTGTGTCTTTGGTCAGCCTCTTAGATCAATCAAGCCACCAACTCTAGGCCAGGCTGGAGACCCAGGGAAGGACAGCTGACCCTGCATGGGCTGGGAGCGGAGGCTGGGTCAGACCCAGCTCACTGCAGAGCTGTCTCCACACCTGCCTGGGGAAAGAAATTGTGTTTGTGCTGTAATTAATTTACTGCAATTAGCTTGTAGTAATTACTAGAGCACACAGTTAGAAGATTTTTGGTTTTGTCTCCTGACAAAAACACCTCTGCAGCACCCTGGGTGCTCTTTGGGGGAGGGTTCCTTTGGGGAAAGAAGGCTCAGGAAAGTCAGGCTTGAACCCACATGACTGATGTGCCCTATTTCTGTAAATCATTCTCTCTGTAAAGAGGCAGTTTAGCTTCAGGAACACTGGCGGCTTGTGTTATTACCCAAAACACAATAAATGAAACCACCCCACAGCTATGAAACCCAAGGAGATGTTTACTCATCTGTGAAAAACCCATTCTCCTCCACACATGAAAGGCATCGATGCAAGAGCACAAATTAATCACACAGAGCTTCTGCAGCGGCTCTGACTGTGCCCACAGAGCGCACAAGGCGATGCTGCAGCACACCCAAGCCAGCCCTCCGCAGGACTGGAGGCCAGGTACAGCCCCGGGCGCTGGGGCTCCTGAGCAGCAGAGCCCTGGGCAGTCCCTGGGATGCAGAACAGGGAAGGTCTCTCCTCCGACTGAGCTCCTCTCTGCTCAGATCCCCACACCAGGCGGAGGGAACAAGCTGCTGCTCCAGGCCGGCGCACGGCAGGGTCAGAGCTGGACTCAGCGCGAGGGTAACTGCGTCTCCACGACCTCTCCACTGCCTCCTGTGCACAGGTAACCAACGCCACCTGCATGGCCTGGCCAGCTCAGCCCCTGCCCCGGGGCTGGTGCCACCGTCCTTGCTGCAGCTCTCCGGGAGGGCTGCGGCTCCCGGGAACGGCGGTGGGCAGAGCAGGCTCCAGCCTCAGGCTTGCATCGAAGTCAATAGAGCAAAGATCTGTTGAGCCTGCAGGAATCCTACCAGCAGCAAAAAGAATTCACACTTTGATTTCACTGTTCTTTACTCATGGAACCATTTGTTTCTCTAGAGACAAAGAGGGAAGGGAGAAACATCCATTACACAATCCCCACGATTCACTGCTGTTGCTCTTTGTGTTGACACAAACCATGCTGGAGGAGGTGAAGAAAGTATGTTTATTTCTGATTGAAGACTGATTACATCACTATCATGGATAATGAAGTAGAATAATCTTATACTCTTGGGAGAAGTCTAAGAATAAATATGAAAAAGCAAAATAGTTTGTTTCCACTGTCCCTGAAGATGACTGATGAGTAAGTGCTGTATTTACAGGATAGTTATCATACTCTAGACTCTGTGCTGAATAAATATTGTCTTGAAAGGGTAAAAAAATCCATTGAAATATTTTAACTCACCACAAAATTTAAAAAAAAAATCCATGTATTTGTCCAAAGCGAAGGTTAGTTACATGTTAATTATTGAATCCACATAGGATCACTGTCCAAGAAAGCCTCCTCTCCTGCTGACCCGCTCCCCTCCGCAGAAGCAGTGCTAGTGCTTGTCCTCTTCTCCACTGGAGCTACTATTGGTTCTTCAGGCTGCAAGACAGAAACGAAGCCCAAGTCACGCTGCATCCTGGAGGCTCCCACCCCACCCTGCTCGAGCTCTGCCTGCTCATCACCCACTGCAGGCGCAGAGCCCAGGGAAAACCTCAGCTCTCCACAGAACGACTAAAGGAATGTTCTATCTGAGCCATGAGGAGACTTCCATTCTAAAAAATACGTAAATAAACTCTGCATAAAGCATATTTACAATTTTAATGACAGTCTTGTATTTTATGAGAGAAAACCACCGCAGCAAATTGGAAAAAGTCTCTTTAGGTCCTCAATTTGAAATTAAGAGCCTCACAAATCCTGTCCAGCTCACCTCCTCCATGGCCCAACGTGGCTCAGCTGATGAGGAATTCCTTATTGGAATTGGCATTGGCAAGCTCAGGTTGGTGCTTTGAGCAATTAGCCTGATGTTTGGTTTTTACGTTAAAATAATTAATCTGTACACCCAACACCACAACACAAAACTTTATGGGCCATTCTGGGGCTTTCAAATTGTGATTGAAACAGAAGATATCAGAGATATCTTTATTTTCACTTACATTGTAAGGGAAGGGAGACAATTTAGATCCATAATGAGGGGAAGTATTACATACTCTCTCTTCACCAGCAGTGTAATTATTCAGCTGTTCTCCGGAACTGAAACTATGACAAATTAAAATGCCTATCAATTCCATCTACCTTTTGGAACTATTCATTTTCTGGAGTTGTTACTGCTGCTTTAGGCCTAAGCCACTATATATTACAAGAAGCACATGGAAATGTTACTATTACCAAATGTTAGTGTTACTGCAGCCACCGAGGTAAGAACAAAATCTTTTGGCTTGGATGTAAAGTGCACAGTACAGCTCATTAACTCTTAATTTCCAGAAATTTACTGGAACTCGTAAATCAAAGAACACCTTAATTCTGAGTGAGGATGTGCGGGAGGAGCCCAACCTTGTGGCACCAGGGATGGGACTGGAAAAGCCCAGGAGAAACAGAGGTACCATTTGGCACTAAAACTGCCCCAGGTGGAGTTGGGCAGGCAGCCCCAGAGCCTCCCCTGGAGACACCCCCGTGTTGGCTGTGCCAGACACACAAACCCCGGGACAGGCTTCAGCCACAACAGGCTGTCAATATTTGTTCACACGTTCGTAAATAGATGGGAAAAGTGATGTAAATGCAACCATGAGAAAGGGTGACATTTCTCCAGGCACGATATTTACAATATTTTGATTAGCTCATTCCTGAATAGCCAAGCAGCTTATGTTGATAAATACCCTGTTTCAATTAGACATCTGTGTTCTCAGCCTGAAAATAAAAAAGAAGAGAGAAAAGAGCCCTTCCAGGCCCAAGCCTGTTGTCTCCGCTCGTCAGCAGGACATCAACCATCTGGGCTTCCACAGGGTGCAGCCCAAAGTCAAGGCTAAGAGATGTGCAGGAAGGGCTGCAGAGCCACCTCCCCTGCTGGACATGACCATTCTTAACCCCTCAGAATTCATTCTGACCATTGAATTGGTTTTACCCCAATGACGGCTGCAGGACTGGGTCCCCTCTCTGCAAAAATCCTGACATTAACCAGGAAGCCTGAGTCTGAAAGGGAAACCCATACATGTATTAGCATCTATGAAAGCGTAAATGAGTGCTTCTAAAACCCCAGAATACATTTCTGAGCTCTAGATGTGGCAGAGAGGTCTGGCTGATCAAAGAGACAAAATGAAGGCGAGAAGATAAAATTCTTCTTTATGGAAGTGGGAATCGTTATCCCCACACAGTCAGACTCTTAATTACTAGGGCTGGATCTCAGCCTTCCATTGCTGACATCCTGAGCTCTCAGCTCTCGCTCTCCACACATTGCTGCGCTCTGGGACAGACCCACAGCTGGCCGTGGGACGGTACTTACCCCAAATGTGGGTCTGGGCTCTCTGCTCTGCGAAAAGCACCTCTGGTTCTTCGACCCACACGCCCAGAGGAGGTACTCCAGATGCAGATCCAGGCCCTGGAGTATCTTCCCCAAAGGCAGCTATTTTGTCCTGGCCGCAGCCTCACCCAGCGCCCGAGCCCAGGCTGTCCTCACGCCCTCCCCAGGAAGCGCTTTTTGCGAAGCCCCAGGGTAACATTCTGCACAAGTGCTGCTTTGACCCCAGGAGCTGAATATCCTCTGCCTCCTTTCACAACTATCTGGGACTTTAATCCCTCTTGTTTGTTGCAAATCACTTTGAGCGCTCATTTTTCATCTTTGCAGTCTGCATAAAGCAGGAAAGAGGGACATTTTGGTTCTGCCAGCCGCCGGTGAGCAGTGAGGAGCAGGGCTGGCATGTGCTTCCCTCCAGTCTCTTGGAGGTAGTGCTCACAACTGGAATTTGGCTGCTGCTGGTCCCCGCAGGACAGAGCTGTTGGTGCCCACCACGATTCAGCCGAAGCGGGCACTGCCCTCCCTGCCCAGCACTGCTTCCCCATGCTTCATGGGGGGAGGAGAGAGAGATTAAAAAAACCCTCATCTATTTCTGGAAAGCAAGGCAAACAATGACTCAATCATCTCTACGCAGTTCATAAATCCCTAATTAAGGGTTTAGTGCTCCTCCCCGCTGCAGATGTTTCAGAGTTCATCCACATTCCAAAGCTTGCTCCACGCCCGCACGTGCCCACAGCCAGTGGCATCACCCATCAGAGCCTGAACTGAGCCTGCACTCCCCACGCATCCAATGCAACATTTAACATTGATTTTCAAACACACAGTTCAAGTACCTGCACCCTGGAGAAAAAAATGGGAGCTGGCAGATATATCTGCTTTGCATATGCATGGCCTGGAGGGCTCAGAATTAGTTCCCTCTCCCTATATCTTTTATTCAACACCAAAATACCAGCCAAGAGACTTCCAGCTTCCTTCCTAAGCCCTATTTTCCCCTCTTTTGGTCAAACAAATGCAGTCAGAAGCATTTGGGGTAGCCCCTGACGTTCCTGTGAACAGTTCAGCTACCCTGGCCAGACCACTCAAGGAAAAGCAGCTGAGCTGCAAGGTGCAAGCCTCAAATTGTGCTCTGCCCACGGAGCCCCAGGACACGCAGCGCCCACGGGGCAGTGCCACGGTCCTGGCTGAGACAGCTGCCAAGCTCACGGTGTGCATGGTGGGTTATTTCAGGCAGCTCTAACTAGGGCTCTCAGTGTGCTGCTCTCTGCAGAGCTCTCAGGGAATAATAATAAATAACCACAATGCAGCTCATTCCTAATAAAGCTCTTCTCTCCTGAAGCAGCTTTCCAAGAAACTCATCTGCCTGGTATTCTTTGGGTGGTATCAGCTTCCATCCTGCAACCACTTTCCCTGCCCACCTATCCCAGAGCAAAATCTCTGCATCCCTTCATCATCCCCATCCTTCACAAAATGCTGTCCCTTTCTTTGGGTTTGTTTAGTCTTTAATTACATGAAGTATGACAGCCACATAAAATGTTTTGTTGCTTTGGCAACCGCAGTCCAGTGGCTTCAGCCTGAGTTACGAGGCAGAGGACAGTCTTGACATTAACCAACAATAATGAGAACTGCAGAAACCAGAGGGAGAACACAGGCTGAGGGACGAGGAGGGGACAATCCTCACCTGCCCCAGCACAGAGCACACCTGCACGGTGCTGTAATGACCCAGGGGACATCATGGCTGTGGAAACTCAGTGAAAGACCAGGTCTGGATTTCCAAAGTGCCTTTCTTTGTACAGAAGAGATAATTGCTTGGAAAAAGCTAGAGAAACACAGATGCAGCCCTGCCAAAATCTGTTGTTTGTGCTGCCCAGCACAGTCCTTTGCACTGGCAACAGGCTGAGCCCAGGGTGCACATGTCATCAGTCACTCCTACAACAAAGTATGAATAACTTCCCAAGGTGCTCATTCATAGCACTAGAAATTAAGATTTCTTAATCTCTGCTAATTGCAGGAGACTGCACTACAGAGCAGAAGGTGTGGGGATAACCTAGAGGACCAGGAACCCTTCTGGTGTGGGGAATTGGTGACACATCTTTATCTCCCATCCATGAGGCTCCTCTGGTTTAAGATAAACTCCTTTATCCTTCCCAATAATACCAACAGCAACCACAGCAATAATCCTACAGACTTGGAAGGACTGGCAGGGGAAGGATAAATTACAGGTCTGAGCCAGGGCAGCACAGCACAGATGCTGTTGTTCCAGGTTTCCAATGGGAAGAGCTCTCAGCTCTGCTTTCCAGCAGTGGGAATTTGTTGCCTTCGTACAGATCCAGACCCTGTCCCAACTCTTCCCACAGAACCTGGCCGAGCAGGGATCCCCATCAGGGAACAGGAGATGGAGGCAGCGAAGGTCACACATTGCTCCTGGCACAGCCCAAAACCACAGCTGGCCCCATCCCCTGCTCCACAACACACCTACGCTGGCAGGTGTGCTGATCACCTTTGGAAGACATTCAAATGCTCCCTGAATACATAGGATACAGTTAACGTGAATAATACCAGGAATCTGTGAAGGTCTGACATCAGCTGGGGAAGGTCTAGGTTTATCCTTTGCTGGCTTAAGCAAAATGAGCCATTAGTACTTATTGCTGGTTCTGCTCGTCTTTCAGACTGCCCTCGAAGCTACCTGAAGCACTTCAGGTATATCCCTTTATATTCCTCTCCTAATCCAGGCAGTTCCGAGTGAATCAGCCTGAAATGGCTCCCAAAGCTCACATATAAGTGCATTAAGAGCAATTAGTTCATTAATCTACTCTCTGGTACCATGTATCTTCATCACTTCATTTTAATAATTTGTAGTAATTGACAGAGCAGACTCCCCCCAGTTCTCAGAGCTGGGTAATGCATAATTACTCTAAATCACAGCAAAAACTGTTTCACTGGGAAACACCTCATCCCATTACGCTCATGGTGTCTCTTCTGAGGTTTCACACATGAAAGCAGCTGCAAACTCAGTATCATTAACCACAAGTCGATGGGACTCCAGGAAGCCCACGCGGGTTTGGCCATGCGTTCCGCACTGGACCTGCGTTTTCACAGCAACCAGAGCCCAGCACGGTCCCCAGAACACAGCCCCCCAGAGCTCCTCTGCTGACAGGGAGTCGAGCACTGCTACAGACAATTCCACCCTGGCAGACACAGACTGAGTGGAGCCCCCCGGGAGGAGCACAACGATACCCACTTGGTCTGGTGTTTGGAGCCCTTCAGGTGTGCGTGGTACTGCTCTATGGAGTTCAGGGTGACATTGCAGGTGTTGCAGGTGTAGCTGCGCTTCAGGCCTGTGAAGAAAACGCAGAGTGTTAATCAACCCTTGCCTCCAGCTGTGCCACACGGTGAGGTCGAGGGAAACACAGGGCTGCACCAGGAGGGAAACACTCTTGTGCCTGGGCTATAGACTATTCAGAGTCAAAATGGCAGCTGAGAAGTACAAATAAGTGAAAATGACTGAAGAAAAGGGGAGAAATAGAAAACGGAAAAAAAAAAAAAAAAAAGCAGTAACCTATGTCCCAAGCAAACTTCTAGTTAATTAGAAGGTACTTGGATCCCACATTTAATTTCCAGTTTCACAGATATTTCTCTTTACAGTGACCCATCTATTTACTTTTCCAGGCCAGGGTATCCAAGCATTAGTGAAATCTAAAGGAATAATTTTAAGACTGAGCAGGAGAAAGCTGGGTTCAAAGGCTAATCCCTCCTGACAGTGTGGGGCATCTCTCTCCTGTGCCCTCCTCTGAGCATCATCGCTGTGCTCACACTAACAAGCACTCGAGGCACCATTTATCCCTCTAGCTTTTGGCAGTGATCACGATTCAGGGCAATTCCCCATTAGAACATTCAGCAGCCAGACCACTTAGGAACTCTCTTTTCCCCAAAGGGATCTACCCTGATTCATCCACCCAAGCACAGGTGCTCATCTCCCAAGAGCCCACGCTCAGCAGCCTCTGGCTGAAGGTCAAGGCTAGCAGCCTGGAGGGACACCAGGCAGCCACCCAAAGCCACAGCAGGAGCTCTCTCACCTGCTGCGTTGTCTCTTGGCTGCAGTACAGACCGTCTCCAGCTAACTAAGGGCTCTGCTTAAACTGGAATCCCAGTGGAGCCACGGGATTCCTAGAGGGACTGCTGTGCTCCTTAGGAGCAGTTCTAATGTTCCTTGTAATAGTCTCTTCTGGCTTTCTATGCTATTATTTCTTTGCCAAAATTGTAAAAACAACTCATTTAGAACAAATAACGTGTGGCACTTTCAAATTTGATCCGTTCATGCTCACCATAATTAACTGCACAGGCAAAAAGCACACTGACCCCTCCCCAGCTGGACGTACAGGCTCTCAAAAAATCCTTTGTCTTGTTTTGAACTCCAGACACCAGCTACGTCAACAGCCCCACTTTCCTCAAACACTTCATAATATCTCTCACCCAGGAATTTGGCACAACATGAAAATCATCTTTAAATAATATTTCTAAATCATTCAGATGAGTGCTTGAAAACAACAAGCTAGCAACACTGCAGAGGCATTTAAGTAGTTTCTGTGTGGCACAGAACAAAAATCAATTTGCAGATGTGCATATGGATTTTCTCCTCACAGAATTTATTCCTGATGCAGCAGGGATGGTTTGACAGTCAAACCCTTTGTCCATTGCTGGCAGCTCCTGTTTCCTTTATTAAACCAATGGGCATCAGAAGCCACGCAAATCTACCATAATAGAGGGGAAGGGATGGGAAAGGACGGGAAGGGATGGGAAAGGCAGTGCACGGTGTGTCAGCACCTTGCAGCAGACTGAGAGCTCGGAGCACACCAGGATGTCCACATGGCAGAGCAGGACCAGGGAACTAAGAAACAGGTAATACTTTAATTTACAGTAATAAGGCTCTGCTGCTCAGCCAATTTAGCAGCACGTTAGCAGCAGCCTCAGTGAATCTTAATTACTGGTGTAGGTGGAAACGCCTTCGGTGAATGCAGCTCCTAACCAGGGATGATGATTTTCTCCCTCAGCACGTCAAGGCTACTCACAATGATGAACCAGGGGAACCCTGCTCCCCCTCCCTGTGCTCTGCACAGGGGAACTCGGTGCTGCTCCCTGATGCAGCTCTTCCCACAGGCTGGAGCAGGCAGCTGGAGACTGCGCTGACTCCGTGAACTGGGATGGAGACTGAGAAAGGAAACCAGCCTCAAATGAACAGCAGGATGAGACCGCGGGCAATAATCACTTCCAGGATGTCAAATTTAACAGAATTTGACCTCACTGGAGCTCATCAAAATTGCTACTTGGCTGAAACTGGTTTCATAAAACTCCCCAACCAGTGTGCCCAGCCCTACAGGCCATCCGTGATGGGAGGGTGGTCCCAGCCTGAGCAGTCCATACTGGGAGCTGCTGGGCACTGGCTGTGTTCACATCCCCTTGTGCATCCTCAAGACACATCAGCATTGCCTCCCCTGCAGCATGACATGTATTCATGTAAAATTGAATGTCCTCCTATCCCCATTAAATAAAATATTAACAAGTCAAGTTATTAATGTCATTCTGCATAAAATGCATTAAAACCCATTCCAGGGGAGTTCTTGTTAAACTGCTTCTTACTAACCACAAGTGACAGCACAGAACAAGAAGTATTTATAAGGCATACAAAGAAATTATGAGCTGAGATGAAAAATGAAACTCAGCTCTTTGCCTGATTCCGGAAGAAAGCATCTGCAACACCGCCAATCTACCTGAGAACACAAAGGCTCCAGGTGACAACGTCTCTGTGCCCTTGTCCATCTGTCCTGCAGAGGCTGCTGTGCTCTATTTTAGGGATCCAGGGCACCTGTTGCAGGGCTCAGCCCCAGCACCAGGCAGAGCCGTCACAAAGCACCTGCCACTCCAGAGCCCACCTGCCTCGGAGGGGAAACTGGAGAGGGACCTGGGGAGCTGAGCCATGGGGACACCAGACATGAACTGAAACTGGTGAGATGTGACCTGATGGAGCAAACCTCACATTCCTCCTCCCTGTGCCTAGCACAGGCTGGGCAGGGCGAGAGCTGCCAGACGGAGCCACATCAGTGCCACCAACCAAGCTGTGGCCACTCCGTGGTGCTGAGCTGGCACAAGCTGTCGGAGCAGAGCCTGGAATTTGGGGGGTGGTACCCACCAGGCTTTGTCTTCCTATGATCTGTGCCAGGGCGCAGGGCCAGCCACGGACGCAGCTGTGCAGGAAGAAAACTCCCAATTTCTTCCTCTTTCAGGGTATGTTCGCACGCTTCCCTGCCCAGCAGGAGCAGAAGGGATTCCAGGTTAGCCATGGGGAGCCCAAAGCGGCTCTTTGCCACAGCTGGAAAGCCACACAGAGCTTGGAGAGAGTGGGCTGGACCCTGCACTCCATTCAGCCAACAGAAAGGGCTATGTGTGCCCATGCACTCCTCTGTGCCGCAGCTTTAACTCACATAGACTGCAGAAACAATGCTGATTTCTCCTTTGTTTTTTTTTCTCTCCTCTTTCTTATTTCTGAGAAGAAAAAAGACTTTAAAATTGCAGGAGGAGCACTTGGTGAGAAGAATCAATGTTTTTGTTTCCTATAAATATCAATTGTCCAAAAATATATCTCTATTCTTATTTCTCCAAATACACATTCATATTTATCAATAAATATTTTATTACAGCCATTATCAAAACATCAAAGGCTGCTGAAATGTTGTACTTCAACTGACACTGCTTGTTCCAGGCTCACACAATGCATCAAGTGTTCATCTCCCACACTAGTCAAAACAGAATTAATATTTAAGCTGTGATGGGAGAAGCCACCAGGGATGCAGAGGAAGGAGATGACTTTGCGATCCAGGGAAAACTGAGGCAGCAAAGACAGTGTGGAGCAGGGAGCACATGGGGATGTAGTCCCCACCACGGCCATGTCCTGCTGCCACTGTTACCCTGTAGTCAGACATGATGTTACCTGCCAAGGTGAGGCTGTTTACTTGGGCACAAGGTAGATATCGTTCTGGGCTGGCCATTGCAGAGACTACTTTCAACACCTGTAAAGATCTGCTCTAATCTTGCAGCTAAATTCATCCAGGAGAGCATGTCTAGATAGACACAGATGGACAGATGGTCACGATCTGATTGGAAAAACTGTGAAAAAGAAGATTTCCCAGCTTGGCAGCCTCAGGGACAGCCTGCTTGGCTCCCTGGGCCTGAGTGTGTGCCTCGCTGGTGCTGTGGAGCACTGGGCACTGCGGACTGACCCTCGGGAACAGCACCCTGAAGTGTCCAAGCAGAGAGCCACACCTGTTCCCCTGTACCAGGCACACATCACAGCCATGGCACAGCTCTGCTGTCCTCTCCCCTGCCATCCACAGATGCTGGCAGAACCACACTGGGTCCAGTGCAAACCCCAGCCATGCACAGCACCACCATGAAGGTAAAAACCAACGGCTGATGAAGCTGTGAAGGCCTCCAATTTCAACTCTCCCAGGCAGGAGCTAAATGAATAAAACACTTCCTAATCGATTTATTTACAGTTAATGACACCCTCAGCCACTCCTGAGTTTGGCACAGTTCAAAGTACTGAGCACTTCCACGTTATTGCTCCAGGTTTTATTCCCACATATTTCCAGCAGCGGGCAGTGACTCAGCCAACATGAATCATTGATGGCACTGTGAGTCACACTAGGTAGCACAGGAGGATCTGGATAACCATTACAAGGTTTATGGGAGATCAAGAAATGCACAATATACTGTGTAGTCGTTAGTATCTAAAGAAAAATTACTTCATTTAGCAAGGAAAAAAAAAACCCAGGTGTATCAAAATGTTATTGCAAAACCTCACTGGCAAACCAGAGCTCTCCCCTGTAGCTGCAAATCAAACTTGTCCTGCTCCTTCAGCCGCCTCAGTCAGGTCCCTGTGTGCACATGGGGTTGTAACCCAGACCTTGGGAGACAAAAGGCTCGTGCCTCTCCTGTGCCTACACCGCAGAGCAAACAGGTACTTGTCACCATTCGGTCCCAGACACATCCTCAGCTGACACAAACGGCACCTCTCCATCAAAAGGGCAGGGCATGCTGGGGACTCCAGCTGCTGAGACCTGACTGTGGCTGTGGCTCTGCTCGAGAGCAGCTCCCAGAGGGGTGTGAGACCCAAATCTGTGCAACCCCAGGGTGCAGTTCCCACAGGGACCCTCCCCTTGGGGCCAGCATGGATGGACTGACAGGCAGATGAAGAAAGGTTGCTCTCCCTTGAGCAGGAATGCAAAAACTTGTGTTTAGCATCCCTGCAGCAAATGCTGGGCTCCTCTTGCTGCTGCTGACCCAGAGCCACCGCAGCGTTTTACAAGCACTAATTAACTCAACAGTTGTCCCACTCTCCATCAGGGAGACCTAGAGAGAGCTCTGCCTCCAGGAACATCCTCCTGTCCACGCTTCTGCATGGGGCTGAGCTGCACCGTGCTTTCCTCTCTCAGGGACAGGTCACACTTGCCCGAGGACAGGTGTGTGCGCTAATGGAAAGGACTATTTTAGGAAGCGGCAAAGGAGATAACCTAGGAAACAACTTTCAAAGGATGCTGCTAAAACTGCAGGCTGGCAACCCGGAGCAGGGGATTTTTTACAGAACTGGGAACCTCATGAAGCAGTAACAGCATCTCAGGCTCCCTGCACCACTGGTGACCCTAGTGGACAAGGGTCACTGGATCCCACAGGATTCCACAGGTCCCTGCTCTCCATGTGCAGGTGTCTCACCTCTCAGCTCCCCCAGGTCCAGGGTCTTCCCCAGCTGCTCCAGGAGGTCAGCCCGGGCTGCGTTCTTCTTGTGCTTTTTGCCATCGTAGTGCTGCTGTGCCATCATGGGGTTGTTGAACCAGGCTGCACAGAGCTGGCAGTACCTGTCCGAGTCCCTCCGCTGCGGCGGGGACGGCACCACCGGGGGACTGTCCGTGTGCGGAGGCTTCAGGGAGCCCAGAGCAGCTTCTGTAAAAGGGAACATTCAGACATGAGCTTTCCCAGGCTCGTGCTGCCTGAGTAACGTCAGACCCTGAGGCAGATCCCACATTAGACACACGGAATAATTAGCTGTAGTTACAGGTCCCGGTGGATATTTTGGATGGTGCTGCTTGGAAAGCTACCATTTCTCATTAAAAAAAGCATCATGAAAGGACAGCCCAGGACTGTTCCTCAGCTTTCTGCATTTCGCTAACTGAGGAAGGAGGATGCTCTTAGTGCAGTTACACGTCTTATCACCGTTCTGACTAAATCTGCTAAACTTATCCTGCTTGAATTGCTACTCCCAGGAAAAATCGTCAGTGGAGAATAAATATACCATGCAGTGCCATCTCCTTCTCAGGATAGAGGGACATATTTATCATTATCTCACGATTCTTATTTTTCAATTTATTTGGTCTCAGAAAGAACAGGGAAAGCCATAGTCATTGCAAACTGTCACAGATGAAAAAAAAAAAAAAAGTCAGTCAGTCCCATCCTTCAAAAACCTTCACATTGTGAATTGTCAGGTACGAGCAACACACAACCTTAATTTAATTCCATTTTCCTTCAGATTCACCAAAAGCCCATCCAAGAACACAAACACAACCCTCAAATCATTCCAAAGAAAAGTAAATGATTGGTCTTCGTATAATGAAGTGTGCTTTGTTTGACACAATTTCCCAACTTCATACAACACAACTCACAAACCCATGGAAAAACAGTTTAAAGTAAAATAAAGTTCAGGTAACATTGGGATACAAAAATATACAATGACTAGCACTTAATTATCACACCTCATTCAAAAATTCCCTTTTATGTGGCTTTTCTTTTCCAGATGAAATGTCTGCTCTTTAAATAATTAACAACCTGCTCTCTCCGTGGTACTGGAACAGCCACTTTTGGAGGTGGCAAGAGGCGCGTGGTGGCTCCCTTTGATCAGACGATCCAGCTGAGTCCTGATGAGTGCACAGGGCAGCAAATGCCAAACCCACCTCAGTGTCTGACACCAGGAACGGCAACAGAGGGATATATTTAGACGTATCATTATGCCTGGAGCCCACTGTGATTGACTCCACAGCTTGAGAAAGTTAATATTGTTATAAATCTTCTGCTGACCTGCTCAGTAAGGGACACCTTTCAAGGAAATTCTATCTTACATATAACATTACTTACAACCTTATCAATTTCCAGGGGTTTATAACCTTCTATTGTTTTTGATGATGACTGCCAAGGTATCAGAGTTCCAGCAGCGACGACGCTGCCTCTGAAGAGCTGCTCCGGGCAGGGCCAGGCAGGGTCTGGCTGGATTTTGCTCCTAAAAAAAAAGTCTTTTCTATTGTTCCAGCAAGAGAGACACAGCCCAGCCCCTCCAAGGTGCATGTGGCAGAACTGCCAGTGCAAGCAAAGAGCAAAGCCAGAGCCCAGCACAGTCATTAGGAAGAAAATTAGGGAATTGCAATATTGTCTGTCCAAACTGGGATTACACAGACTTTGCACATGCTTGACTCACAAAAAGCAAGCACTGCCTGCTTATTGCAAACATGTTCTGCACTCCCCAAGGAGCCTCCCCACAGGAAGGGATCCATGCCCAGAACCACAGCGATGCCACGGGGACCTGGAACAGCCCTGGTGATGCCAGGGGGACACAGCCCTCTGCAGCACCCCAGGGCAGGGCTGAGTCCAGGGCACTGGACTGAGCTGCAGAGATGTTTGGACCATTACAAACAACCAGCGATTTCGATTTCGGCAGCCCAAGAGCTCTGCAACAGATCTGACTTGCTGTTCCACAAGCCCCAGGCTGTAAAGTTAAATCTATCCAATCTTTTGGTCAGCTTTCTCCTTGTTTCTATGTTCACTGCTGCCAGAGGGGAACCAGGGAGGCTGAAGCTCACGGAGCTGGTGATGTCCGAAGGAGTTACGTCTCCTGCTCGCTAAGGAAACCTGACAGAAGCATCTCCGCTCTCAGCCACCACCGGCCAGCCCTGCACCGCCACTGCTGCATCCCTGAGCCTCTCCATGGGGCTGGTGGCTTGTGCTCCCCCAACACCCTGCAGGAGGGGTCTGCCAGGGGCACTCCTGCTTCGGGGAATGGCACCAGAGCCCCCCGTGCCCACCCCAGCCCTGCTCCAAGCCCACATCCACACCTGGCTCCCGTGAGACCGGTGGGCTGAAGCTCCACAGCAGAGCCCCCCTGCCTGCATCCCATGGGGGCTGCCATGGGCAAAGATTTCCTCTTAGCACTCACAGTACAAAGTATCTTCCTGTAACATCGCATTCCTCAGGTCCCACTAGACCTAAGGTGTGCTGAACCCAGCCTGGCAATTAATGAAAACATCCCAAGTCTACCAAATTCTCCCAAAGAGAAATAGATGAAAGTTGACTTCTCCACAAATGTAAATTTTTCATTTTGATATGCACTACATTACTGCTACAGAACAGCAAATGCCATCTTTCCTTGAGCAGCGACATGAAAATTAATAATAAACACTCACGAAACGTCAAATGTTAAAAATGTTTCTCCATCTAAAACACAAACATAAAAGCTGCGAGTTTGACTATTTCGAGTATTTCAAAATGCTAAATAGCTCATGACAGTCTGCCTTACGTTCCCTTTCGCTGTGGGAGGGAAGTGAGAAAGTCTTACTTTGCTGCAAGAGGCAAAATACAAAGTTAGAAACACTTTAGCACTCCGGCAATGAACTAATGTTTGACTTCTTTCTCACATCCAAAGCTTTTTATTCCAAGCTGGATTTAAATGGCACCCAACTTTTTCCATTGGCACACTCCAGGAACTCAGCATGAGGATGAGAAAGTAAGTGAGCCACAACAAGGGGGCACTGGGAAACTCGATTTTCTTCAGAAGAAATCCCAGAAATCTAGGACTAAGACAGACTCCAGCCGCTGCTGGACAGACCCTTGCACCCAAACCAAAGAGCCATTTACTCAGTCCCTTCTGATGTCGCAAAGCCAGGGCCATTGCCACTTCCCTGCAACGATGCCTGCAGGTCCTTGCACTTGGATTGATGAAGACAGCAGCTATTTCCCCCACAATTCTTCGGTTTATAGCTCGTGGCGATGATGGGATGCAAGCTGACAGAGGACATTGGAAGTGACTAGAGGAATTCATCAGCAATAGTGGTGACATAAAGCCTCTGAGGGCTACAACCTTGTACAGCAGAGCAACAGGAAGGATCACAACTATTTTGCTGTCACGATGAGACATCGTTTTTGTGAGAAACCTGACTGTTGGGCCATTTCTTCTTCTGAAAGCACCGTCAAAGAATGAGACATCTGTGTTCCATCTGGATGGCAACAGTGAAGGGGAAGGTAGATCTCTCTGCAGGGGGACTGAGAATAGATGTGATTTTCTTTGGGATTGATGAGACAGAAACCCCAGAATATCAAACAGTAGAATATCCTCCCTAGGAGCATCCAGCACGCTCAGGGCTCTGCTTGGTTGGCTCTCAGAACTCATGAGCAATGGAGTCTCTGAAGCTTTCTCTGAGAGACTTAAAGCTCCCTGGTGCCAGCCACAGAGGACTGGGACAAAAATCCAGTGAAAAACGCTGGGTGATGGTAGGAAGCCCAGAAAAATGCTGTGTCCAAAGAGCATATTTCTGAGAACTCCTGGAGAGCAAGGAGGCGCTTATTAAAGTATTCCTGAGCTCAGCTTCATCTTCCAGATCAAGTGCCTGTAAGAGCTGATGAGTCCTTGAGTTACTCCTGCTGGTGATTAGGACGGCTGAAGAGCCCATTACTCCAGAGCCTGCAGCGTGGCTCCCTGAGAGCCTTCTGAGGCTGACCTAGATGGTCACGAAGTGAGACAAAAACACAACACAAAGCTGCAGCTCTTAGCAAGCCCTGCCTTGGCCAGACCCTGCGGTCCCCATACCTCCTTGCAGAGTCTCGCACAGTCCCCACGGCTGGAGGGTGAATCCAAATTGTTAACTTACAGGGGAATCGGTCCATGCACGATTCTGAGATCAGCACTGCTGTGAACATCAGCTCACCTAGACTTAACCAGGAATACCAGGGTTTGTGGCAGCTCCTTTGGAGCTGGAGGAGCAGCTGCTGGCAGGCTGCACACACGGGATGGGGTTCAAGCTCTAACGCAAGCCCTGGACAAATAAACACCAAACCCGAGTCCCTGCTGCTCTCTGTGCCCTTGCAGTGATGTGCCAGCTGCAGAGAACAGCCCGAGGAGCCCTAAGTGAGGTGCGGATGACCATGTCAGCTTATGAGAGAGCCTTCCCTCTTGGCTGAGCCAGGGGTGGTCCCCCGGCCGCACCCTCAGCTCCCGTGGGACACCCTGGTGCCAGAGCAGGGCCAGTTAAACCAAGCAAACCACCACCCAGCACGATTCCCCACATTCCCTCAGGCTCAGGGGCCAACAGTTCCCTAGCCCACCCCCGCAAAGGATAAATTATATTCTCTGGACCAGCATCTACAGTCTGTGAAGTTAAAAAGGCAACAAACCTTTTTAAAATTTAAAAAAACTTTTTTTTAAAAAACAAACACACAGTACCAGCCCCCGTTATCTAATCACATCTAGGATTTACGTGCTAGGCAGGGTCCAGTACACACAGCTCCATTTGTATTTTGTGCTGAAGGAAGTGCCACTGGCAGCAATTCTGGGTCACATCTGTCTGCAGACCTCAGCCCAGCAATCCTTCCTGCAAAATGGGGAGCGCTTTGTTCGAGCATTCTCTGCTTTCACAACCACAGAGGAATTTTTTTTCACAGATTATTAGTGATTTTCAGGGACTTTATGGTTAAGCAAACAATAAGATGGTTAAATTGTCTGATTCCAACATTTGACTTTTTAAATGTGAAAGTTAATAGGCTGCATTAGTAGAATCACTGTGGAGGAAAGCACAAAACCCATCTGGGCAAAAATCAAGAGACAATCAATCCAAGGGTTTTTAAAGCCTGGATTTCCCTCTGTGGTAAGAGCAGACGATGCTCTGTACTGTACACTAGCACCAAAGGTTTATTAAACATATTAGCTGACCTGATAATTAAACTGCTGATAATTAAAGCCAGGCTCGGCTATCCGCATCCAGTGGAGACATTGTCTTCCACTGAGAAAACACTTTGGAAGTGTGGAACTGGAGATAGGGGTCTGGCACCAGGGCCAGTCCCAGCTGATAAACACCTAATCTACATAAACAAAGCAGACAATAACGAGCATCAGCAATTTTTAAAGGTTGTTATGACAGCAACACAAATGAATAGCTGCTTCTGCCAGCCACCACCACTGAGCTATCCATGTTGAACCCATTTTGTGCTCACACACGCCGAGCCAGCACCTTGGCCAAGCCCCCTCAGCACAGTGAGCTCACACCACTCTGCACCAGCCCCTCCTGCTCCGCTCCCTGCCTCTGGACCTACCTGTGGCCTTTAATGCTGGTTGTTCCCCTAGCAACAGTTTTAACCTTTTGGCATGGATTTTCCCTTGGTAATGCGATTCCGCCACCACTGCTGAGGTAAAGGACATGTTACATAGTGTGCAGCATTTGTTCTTATCCACTGAGTCACCATCACTGCCCTGGGTGGAGACAAAAACACAGACAAAAAAAGAGGTGTGTAAGCCCACCAAGCACAGTCACAGAGCAAGAAGAGAAGACTAGAAGAGAGGACTCTAGGTTGTCATGCCAAGGCCATGGCTGCCAAGGGTTTCCTTCCTCGTCTCTCCCAGCCTTGCTCCTGTCTCGTCCCAGCCCTGCCCAGCTTGGGGACACCTCCAGCTCCCCAGCACCTCTGCTCTCGTCTGCGTTGGGAGCTCAGCCTGTCACTGTGACCTGCCTGGCTGTGGAGCTCCTGGCACATCCCCAGCCTCCCTTCCCTCGCCTTTATTCCCTTCTCTGGCTGGGGGAGTCACACAGACCCAGAGCTTTTCCTGCCACCCAGAGCTTTTCCTGCCATCCAACACTCACGCTTCCTCCTGACGCACTTTTTGAAGAGACCCCAAATCATCTGGGGGGACAGTACTGGGGGGCACAACCCTCTCTCTGCAGGTGGGAGAAACAAATGAACCAACTGGAATCACACAGGTCCCTCCAGCAGGATCCAACGCCAGCCTTGGGCGACCCCAACACAGAGTGGACACCTGACCCACCACTGAAAGTCATTTTCTCTCCCCAAAAAAGCACTACTAGGAAAACGACCGATTTTCATCACTTTTTTGTTGTTGATAACTGTAAATCAAACCTTAGGGAGAAATCTCAAGAGGTGATTAGTAGTGTTCTGAGTGTAATTTGCACCTCTTTTAAATAGCTTTCTCTCAAGATATTTTACGTCTTCAAAGGGAAATCACTTGAAGGTTGAGAGCAGAGTAAAAAATCTCCAGTGTCTATTGATCATCAGTGGCAACATATAAAGAGCCTCCAACAGAGCTCGTTTGAAAAGCTGATACACTTCAGTGTTAATGCACCAGGGTCTCTTCCTCTGCTAGGGCTGCTCTTCAGTAATTTTTTTTTTCCTTTCCAACCTACTTTCTCAGCTAGACTGCAGTTAAAAATAAAAAATTAAAAGCCCCTCAAAGAGCCCTCCAATATCTCATGTAGAGTTCAGGGTCCCATTTACACTGACCCACAGTCCACTGTGCAGCTCATCTGGGTTCACCCAAGTCTCTGCACGAGTAGCTTGATGCGCGGGTAGGAGTTCAGCCACCAGCACGACAGGGGTGTCCCCAAACCCTTGGTGGCTCTCCGAGTCCCTCTGCACGCACATGACAGAATTCACTCCCTACCAGGCAATTTTATACCCCGAGTGCCACTCGCTGTAAGTGGGATGCATGAGGCATTTGGACTCGGCCATAATTAAGTATTTACCCAGGTCTGTACCATCCCTTAGCAGCATCACCTCCCTCCCCTTCCCTCCTCCACCACAAAAGCCCTGCACAGAGCCAGAGGTGCTTTAGGCTGATACAGCCCTGAAGGGTAATTATGCCTTCTCATTTGTCAGAGGCTGTTTTACCTGAAACCTAAGAGGCCAAGGGAAGCCGATCCGGGTGTCTTTTGTCACCCGTTGAGTGACACCATGCTGACAGGATTGTGCAGTGCTGAAATCACGCAGCTGGTCACCCAGGATGCCCGAACTGGGGCACAGGGCTCTGTGCAGGGCAGGTGGCTGTTCCCTGGGGATGCTTCTGCACCTGTGTGCACCCACCCATCCCTCCTCACCACCGCCCAGCTCCCCGGAATGAAACACTGAACAGGCACTAACAGCTCCGTTCAGCTTCTGTAAATCCACATGGCAGCTCCTTAACCCCATGCTGCCAGGCTCAGCCAAGGAACAGCTCTACATTTTGTTTCTGGAGCTTTCTCCAGCTGATCCCATCTCGCCAACCTTCACTAAAATGCAGCACAGAACCCACTGGCTTCATACAAACTGAAGCACAACAGAGCACATCACTGGACTGGAGTTAAAGCATCCATCTCCCAACACTGTCATCCCTCCTCTTCCCCCACTGTGTACCTGTGCCGAGCCAGGCTAATTTATAAGGGCTCTTTTTGTAATATTAGAAACTTCAAAACCAGTCTTGTATATCCAACAGAATGAATTTCAGTTATTTGGCTGCCTGTTAACAAGCTGCTAAAAGGCATAATCCTCACACGGGGCCAGGCACTTGCAGTCTTTTGCTGGATGTTCCTTAAGCAATCCACAGGAAAAGTATGGATTTTTCTTCCACAGATACAAATCTGATGTTTTCATTTCCTAAGTTTTACTAAGAAGAAAAGATTATATAAACCTTAGAATACAGCAGTATAAACCACAGCATTAAAGTGCTGCAAAGTAATTTTTCAATTTGAATTAATTTTCGGTGCAGGAAGGTGCTGCTGTTAAAGAGCTGCTTTCTGTAACACTCCATAGGAAATTCAGGCCATTTCCATTTTGGAGCCTGTTTTTCTCATGGTACAAGCAAAGAGCAAATACCAGTTCATGGCTCTCTAAAGCTGAAACAGAGTCTGGAGCCCCTTAGGCCCTGGACATCCTGAGGAACAACAGCCCTAAATGGAGTGCTGGGGTGTGACAAGGTCAGCATGTGTCCCATGGTCTCCTTTCCAGCAGAAACAAAGCTGCTGGCAGGCTGGGGAGGATACCCCACCTGTCACTGCCCAGGTGTTGTTCAGCGGGCATTTAAACCTGTTGGAGAATGAATTCAAATCCTCCATTGCTAATTTCTCTCACTAAACCAATACCTGATGCTTTGGTTAGTAACCTCTGGCTGGGTACAAAAAACACAGTAAGAATGCTGGCCCTAAGAGCAGTCATTGCACCTCAGTCCCCGTGCAGGCTGAAGATTTCAGTTACAGCACATGACAAATTCTGCCTCGGAAGCGTTAAATGCTCTGATTTCCTCATTGATCGAGGCCAAGCCTCCCGAGGGAGACACAGAGGGGCACAAGCCCTTGGCTCCACCACCCCCAGCCCCACCTTGCAGGACACACATCACCTCAGCAAAAGAATCTCATATCATGCTGGCTTCCCTCAAACCATTAATCCTCGCTGTTACGAGACCTTTCCTCTGTAAGATGAATGAAGTTGGTTAAAGCAATTTACTGTCTTAGAGTACAAATAGGGCTAGAAAGGATTTGAAGGCTTTTCTCCCATCCCAAAAAATGTGCTTCATAACACATCAGACATTTTCACCATGTGTGTTTTCTACTCATAAACAGGGTTAAAGGCAGTGAGAATCAGGTTTTAAACCTGATTCACCAATACTGGGACTTAAGAAAATAACTCCTGATTTCAGTGGGGCCCTAATACCTTCTCAGATTACCTTCAGCTGAAATGTTAACAAGAAATTTAAAACGAAAGGTCAAGACATCAGGTTTTTCCCCTCCTCCATACAAAATTAAACCAATAACGAAGAGCACAACAACTGAGTTATTATCCATTGGAAGACTACTTGTATGAGCCTCCTACTTCTCACTCCAAAGGGCTAATGGGTGTTTTGGAAATGCAGGGTTTTTGCAATCCTCAAACAACAGCCAACCTCTCCCTTCGCCTCCCAGAAAGGTCAGGAAGCAAATGTTGTTTCCAATTCCACTGCACCGAGCACCCACAACTGCAGGCTCCTCTCCCTCCTGCTGCCACCTGGCAGAAGGACAAGGCATTAGTTCTGTGGTCAGCAGAACACAAACCCAATGGCTTACAGCCATGGAACAGTTTTGATGAGAAAAAGGCTAATATTCCCTTTTTAGTTGCAGACACTTCTACACGAATTTAATTGGTTTTCACAGACTGTTTCTAATACTCATTAAAGTCGCTGTGCCATGGCCTGAGTGACGCTGCTGGGATCGGCACATGCAGGTGGCAGGGATGTTATTGTGCAGCTTTAGAGATGCCCTAAATAGTTCTGCTCTCTCTAAATGCAAAGGCTTGTATAATATCTGATCAGCAACAGGCCTACTTTGAGCTGTAAATGTTGGCAGATTTTCCCTGCTATATTTTTATAACACAAATAATTTTAGAATTTAGGTCTGGCCTAGCCTAGCGTTCACCTAGAACATGAGGACGCGTTAATCCACCCCCACTAGGGCTGCCCTTGGCACAAGCAGCAGCAAACACAGAATCACAATCCTTCTCCATACTGCCTTTCACAAAAGAAACGGAAAATAGTTCAGCTTTGACTTATTTGAGGTCTGATTGGCTCTCTGTCCTCCATATCCCCCGCTGAGGTGCACAAGCAGTATGTGGTTCCTTGTTAGACAGAATCAAACTCCTCAGAGGACCATGCTCCCAGTCCTGTATGTTCCTGCCCATTGCACTGTCCACACTGTCATAAATAACACAATGAAATCACTGCAAGATCCTGTTGTTGAGGGGCAGATTGCATCTGCAATTAGGCTGCGTGCAACGGAAAAGTTCACTAGTGTTTTAATTACTGTGTGAAGGAGCTTTCAGATTCCTTGGGCAAAATTTGCATGCTTCTCCCTTTAATTACAATATATCTCACTAAATATCAATAGCACTCAGCCCCAGTCACACTGAACTGGCTTGGTTAGTGTGCTGGGAGCCTTGCCCCAGCTCTCACACCAGCCCCAGAACGTGGGAAGGAGCCAAATGAAATGATTCCCCACGAATTCTTAAAAATTCAGCCTGACAAATGGCAGTGAGCTGGTCCAATTCCTCACCTTCACTTGTTTATTTGAACACAGCTGAGGAAGCCAATGGCCAATCTTCAAATTGACAGACTGAGAGCAAACGTGGGTGAGGAGCCTTCGGACAAAGCACATCAACTCCCAGAACAACGAGCCCACAGAGCCCTGGCGAGGTGACACTGCTCTTGGGGACCTCTTGCTCGCCCCAGGCGTTTTCAGCCATGGCACTGTGGTGGCACCACTGGCATCCCCTGATCTCCTGCTGGCAGGACAGCATGGCACTGCAGACCAGGTGTACCTACAGCAGCTCTGTACATGGACTGCAAACCAGGTGTACCTACAGCAGCTCTCCACATGGACTGCAAACCAGGTGTACCTACAGCAGCTCTCCACATGGACTGCAAACCAGGTGTACCTACAGCAGCTCTGTACATGGCATGGCAAACCAGGTGTACCTACAGCAGCTCTGTACACAGCACTGCAAACCAGGTGTACCTACAGCAGCTCTGTACACAGCACTGCAAACCAGGTGTACCTACAGCAGCTCTGTACATGGCACTGCAAACCAGGTGTACCTACAGCAGCTCTCCACATGGACTGCAGACCAGGTGTACCTACAGCAGCTCTGCACATGGCATGGCAAACCAGGTGTACCTACAGCAGCTCTGTACATGGACTGCAGACCAGGTGTACCTACAGCAGCTCTGTACATGGACTGCAGACCAGGTGTACCTACAGCAGCTCTGTACACGCACTGCAAACCAGGTGTACCTACAGCAGCTCTGTACACAGCACTGCAAACCAGGTGTACCTACAGCAGCTCTGTACACAGCACTGCAAACCAGGTGTACCTACAGCAGCTCTGTACATGCCATGGCAAACCAGGTGTACCTACAGCAGCTCTGTACATGGCACTGCAAACCAGGTGTACCTACAGCAGCTCTGTACACAGCACTGCAAACCAGGTGTACCTACAGCAGCTCTGTACACGGCACTGCAAACCAGGTGTACCTACAGCAGCTCTGTACATGGACTGCAAACCAGGTGTACCTACAGCAGCTCTGTACATGGCATGGCAAACCAGGTGTACCTACAGCAGCTCTCCACACGGCACTGCAAACCAGGTGTACCTACAGCAGCTCTGTACACAGCACTGCAAACCAGGTGTACCTACAGCAGCTCTGTACATGGACTGCAGACCAGGTGTACCTACAGCAGCTCTGTACACAGCACTGCAAACCAGGTGTACCTACAGCAGCTCTGTACATGGACTGCAGACCAGGTGTACCTACAGCAGCTCTGTACATGGACTGCAAACCAGGTGTACCTACAGCAGCTCTGTACACGGCACTGCAAACCAGGTGTACCTACAGCAGCTCCGTACATGGACTGCAGACCAGGTGTACCTACAGCAGCTCTGTACACAGCACTGCAAACCAGGTGTACCTACAGCAGCTCTGTACATGGCACTGCAAACCAGGTGTACCTACAGCAGCTCTGTACATGGCACTGCAAACCAGGTGTACCTACAGCAGCTCTGTACACAGCACTGCAAACCAGGTGTACCTACAGCAGCTCTGTACATGGACTGCAGACCAGGTGTACCTACAGCAGCTCTGTACACAGCACTGCAAACCAGGTGTACCTACAGCAGCTCTGTACACAGCATTTTGTGCCAGGTGCACATACACAGCTCCACACACACCACTGCCACCCCACACTGCTCCCCTAACACTGTCTAGGTGTGAGTCTTCCCCTTTGCCCAGTGACCCTCACCCTCGGGAGTGGTGTCACATGCGGAGGTTGGGTCAGGGGGTCTGGAAGTGACTCCAGTGTTGCTCCACACAGAGCAGCCCCAAAGGCCCTGCCAACAGCACCCCAGAGTGGCCATCACACCATGCCTGGAGACATGAGCTTCCTGCAGGCATCACCCCATTACCTGCCTCAGGTATTCACCAGCAAGCCCAGCCATCACACTGAAATGGAGCAAGCCCTGAGTATTTGCTATCAGCATTTTTCTCCTATGAAAGAACATTCAAATAACTAAAAATGCAATTACTGTTGCTGATACACATAATAATTCTTGTGTAGTTTATTGAAAATTATTTCCAGTTACTTTGCATTTCAGCTAATCTAAATTACCTCTGGGCACCTGATCATCTATGGCTGTAATAGAGAGAATGTCGTAGCCCAGAGTCAGTGATTCACAAAGCAGCTGAATAAACAAGGACTTGGATTATACCCACATTTTCCGACCGGAGCTTTTTCGCCGGGCAGCCTCCATCGATGGGGTGAAGCATGTAATAGAGACGGACTTTGCTGGCATGCTTCCGACTCTGGAATGCAAAAAGAAAAGAGAAAGGAGAACTGGAGTTTCAAGGAGCAAGAGGCTCTGTTGCTGTGCTCACTACACCAACCCACAGTCAGATTTCACATCCCCTTGACACATATAACCAACAGCCGAGCAAAAAAGGGGGA
The DNA here is from genome assembly GCA_036785705.1 of Acanthornis magna. Lineage (NCBI taxonomy): Eukaryota > Metazoa > Chordata > Aves > Passeriformes > Acanthizidae > Acanthornis > Acanthornis magna. The sequence goes on along the minus strand of JAWUZG010000431.1, from coordinate 329,930 downwards.
AGGACTGAGGTGAGGGCATTCACACTCCTCAGAGTTTTCACAGAGCTCTGCGCCCAGCTGAAATGAGCTGTGGAATGAAACCGGCCATTAGAAGAAGAAAGGTCCACCCTGGCCCCTCTCCAAGTCCTGCTGCCTGCAGCCCCTCCACGACTCAGCAGGGCTCAGCCAGCGAGGGAAAGACAGCATTTGTTATCAGACCATTTCCATGGTGGGGCAAACCGAAAGATGAGAGTTACTGAGCTTCAGCCAAAGACACAACAACATCCTGAGGCACACAAACGAACCAAATACACAGCTCCTACGCTTCCAGAATGATAAAATATACAAGGGACATAAAACCTCCCATGAGGGACACACGAGCAGGTTTCACGCTGCCTTTGGGAGCTGGAGCTCACTGGCAGACGAGGGTCAGCAGAGACAGGAGATCCCCTGGTGACGCCAGCATCAGCAGGCAAAGCAAATCCTCGGGACTTGCAAGACTTAAAGGAAGATTTTAAAGCTTCTGCAGGAGGAGCACAGACATAAACATTCAAAACCTTGACTTACATCAGCTCTTGTCTTCCAGCAGATGCAGGGGGGAAAGCTCTGCAGCCACAAAATACCTGCACCCAGCACATGGGCAGCAGACTCGTGGGGAGCTGTTACCATGCAAATGTTTGCTTTGAATCTCCTTTCCCAACTGCCCCGCAGGACAACAGCACTGTAATGTTATAATTTCAGATCACAGAGCTGCAATTTTGAAATATTAAATGATCATTAACATGTTCTAGAACATTCTTTTTCCTGTGGTATAAACTTGGAGCTAAATTTGCAGGGAGCTATATTTGTATTCGCATGCAGATATGTGACTATGCAATAATTTTTTCCACAGAGCAAATCAGTCAAGATAAATAATGTCAAATATCTGTCCCCAGCTTGTCTTCCTGCTGCATTTAGCAAGTGTCATCTGCCACGGTCAGAGCTAAGTGCAGGAAACCCCAAAGATCCAGCTATCAGATGAGCAACCCAGACAGCAACTGCATAATTAGAAAATGACAAAAGAGATGTTTGAAATGCACAGGACAGAGGTTCAGCGCCACTCCTGGTGCTTGGCTGCAGTCCCAACTTCCTGCCTGAAGTGATGCTTGGCAGGTCCCTCACACCACACAGGGACAGTCAAACACACCATAAAGGCAATGTGGCCAGAGTTTTTCAGCTGAATTTCTTCCCTGAGCATTGACACCCCACGGAGCAGTCAGCCTCCCTCGAGTCATCCTCCCCATAGTCACGAGGCTCTTCCCTCAGCTGAGTTCACCCAGCACGTCACGATGCCCACGCGCACACAGTCACAGCCTGCTCAGTTTAGAGGGTAAAAAGTTTGGGAGGGGTTGCTGGGTGTGTGTGTAAGCTGCAAAGATGTTAAGAGGAATCATTTTTACGATTCTGCTCCATGGCACTCAGCTGGGCCATAAATGATGCCCAAATGTCACCGTTGAAAGACAGTAAAGCTTCAGCCTTCTGTAAAGCACACCTCTCACCTGTCCGTATGCATTTGTTTGGATTTGTGAAAGCCGAAGTAAAGAAATAACTTACGTTTGGCGTAATTTAAAACTACATAGCTCCTTATGCAACCTTATTATCTCACGGTCATAAAAGCGGAGCTTAAAATCATCCCTGGCCTCTGCACGTATGCGGTGTGCATCTCCTTCTCTCTGCGGAGCAGAGGAAGCACAGCCCATTTGTCATCCATTTTATCTCTGGCATTTTCTACATTTACATGTGTATTTATCATCCCAACACCCCAGCAGGAGCACGGCAGGAGCACAGTGATTATTCTTAGTGTGCAGCTCGCTAACAGCCCTGAGGGTTATCCTCTCTGCAAAGCAACTGAGAACCTGCAGCCCCAAGGCACAAGGAGGGCGAGTGCCAGACATATGGGGGCCAAAGGAAGAACCACGAACAGGAGACAGAAAACTGAGATAAACTGAGATTAGGGCACCTCCAGCTCCCATTTAGACCCATCTCACCGCATGCACAAGCCTTAGGAGAGACAAAACCTTGCCACATCTGTAAGTCTGCAGTCCGGAATGAGCACGCTGCCTTGTGGCAGCACCTCCAACAGCCACCACATCCTCATTTTGGGTGCAAGAAAGGTGTTTCTGTGCCCATGAACATTTCTTTTGTAGTTGTGCAAAGTGTTACGCCAAAGGCATTTTCACTTTCCTGTCTCTAGTGGGAAGAGCACCTTTCAAAGGCACTAAGTCTGGTTTAATACTGCAGGCTTGAAAACCAGCCCTGACTACACAGGGAGCTCGGACAGAGTCTGTTTTCACACAGCTGCTGCAGAGTTCTGCATTGCAAGCTCATTTGCTACGGTAAGGCTCATCAATAAAAGTAAATAAACGGATCATTTCTATCTCTATCAAATCTACTCTAATACAGAGGATTGTGGCAGAGACAGCAAAGTTCTGGCAATTCAACCCTAAAACATAAAAGGGCAAAGCAGAGCTAAATTGTGCTATGAAACGCAATTTGACTTTGCATAAATCAGGTTTTGCAGCACACTCTGCCTGGAGCAAGCTGTGAGAGCAGGCAGTGAGGTCTCAGCGGGAGCAGGGGCAGCTGGAGGGTCCTGGGAGCGCGGACGGGGCCAGTTTGGGACATTTAGCCCTGCTCGCCCTGTTTGACGGAGGGGCTTCTCATCCCTTCTCTGGGGATTTACCAACAGCTCCGGGGAGGACTGACCCACGTCCCCTCCCACAGCCAGAAGCTGCCAGCTGAAGCATTATGGAGCTTGCTGGGTCACACAGACACGCACAGACCTTCCATTCCCGGCGTCTGTCCAGGGGTCTGGGACAGGAGCTCCCTCAGCAGCTGAGCTCAGCACCCCACCATGGCCGCGGAACTGCTCCCACCCTGCATCACTGATTCAAGCTGACCGGGCAGCCTAAAATGCTTCACTTGTGCCTTCTTCCCATCTTCTGTCGTCAGGTTCAAATCACCTGTCTCTGCAGCTTCCCTCATGCTGTGCTAGCATATTATCTCATTCCCCTATTCCCCATACATCCCTTCATCAATCCTTGCTCCCTCCTGTGCTGGCAGCTTCATGGTTTTGGGCAGTTTACCTTTCCTCTACTGCTCCTCCTCTGTGACCTCCTCTCCATCCAAAGGACAAGGACCCCACACTGGGGAGCACCAAGCACCAGCAGAGACACGGGTGGGAGATGAGGAAGGAACCATCACGGCAGACCAAGTAGCTGCAGCTTCTCCTAGTCTGTAATAAAGTCTTTTTCAGAAGGCCATTGGTTGGGTCTTAATCCTTTTAGTGTACACTGTGTTGATTTTTTTGTGTGCTGGCAGTTTCTTAATTAAATTGCCATGCAACACGCAGTCACGTGATTATACCAATTTTATTATCTGTATCGGCCCTACTTGTAATCTCATCAAAAGAGAGAAAGTTCTTTTGGCTGGCCCAGTTCTCCGAACCTTATGCAGAAACACAATTACATCGCTGGCCAGTCTCTCTCCCGAGCCTGCTGAGCCCAGGAGCTGTGCCAAGCTGGACGGCTCCGGCTCCCCGCACGGGACCCCCGGCACGGCTGCGCTGGGCTCTGCGCTTGCTTCCTCCGGGAAACTTCCTCCGCTTTCCCACGCCCACAGAGGGTCAGCAGTGGCCGTGCACAGCGTGTGGCCAGTGCACTTCAAGCACCCACCGGTGAATTACTGGACCTGCTGACCTAAACAACATCATTCTGGATTTCGTAATCGCTGCCTAACACTAACAACCTTCCAAATTTCTGCTGGAACGGAACCAATCTATTCCTTCCTCTATGATATAACAACATCCTCTGCATTTTTTAAATAGAGGGGAGAAGTATTTTCAGCAAATGCCTTCCCTTTTCTGCCTCTACTACCCACACAGCAAACACTGTCAAGATCCCTGTGGTTTGCTGCAGAGCTGAACTCACAGCTGTTATTCCAGACGCTGCTGGATGCCAATGTCCTTTTTTTCCCTTTGTAATTTTTGAAAAGCCTCATTTATAATTTATGGACATTTCTATCAACTTCCCCTTTTTCCTCCATGAGTTAATTTTTTAAAAAGTGTCAACTCATGCTTTTGCCTTCCTGGGCACACAGATAATGTGTCTGTAACTCCTGAGTGCTCAGCTGAATTCTCACTCCCATCAAAGCGGCTGGTTCAAAGCAACAGGGAGGCACATTACTGGTTTGGACATTGATTTGTTTACACATAAAGGCAACTACTGAGGATCTATTCAGCCAAGCAACCACTAGCTCCACTTCCTTACATCTGTGATCGTTCCACCCGGCTTGCCAGGCTGACTCCAAGTAGGGATCCTGAGCATGAGTTTTCTGTCTCAGGAGTCACCATTTCAGCTGTGATCTTTAACTTTACTGCTTCCTATATTGGTTTTGACTGTAGCCAAAGTATCTCTTGTCCAACACACTGTGGAGAGGAAGCAGCTCTCCTTAGAGGCTGTTGCCAGAGCAGCATGGCAGGAGCAGCTGGCCTCAGCACCTGGCTCGCGTGGCACCAGCAGCCACAGACCTGTCCCCCACACCCAAGGCCACCGCAGGCACCTGCTCCTCCCCAAACCCACTGGCAGTCCCTTCTCACCTCACTCCCTCCCGCTCTTTCTGCAGGTGGAACTTACATCTACACTAACACAACCATGCATTTACTTCTCCATTGACATGAACAGATTTTTCCAGCGATGCACCTCCCTGAGCAGCCTGATTGAGCTGAAGGTGTCCCTGCTCTTGGCAGGGGTTGGACTAGACCTTTAAAGGTCACTTCCAGCCCAGCCCATTCTAGGATTCTGAAAACATGCCAAGGGAAAGGGGATGCAGGGACAGAGCGAGCAGGCTGGGAACTTCTGAAATGTGCTCCACACAGCAATCCTTGCTGCTCAGCTGCAGCTCAGGTTCCTTATCTCAGGCCACACTGCTGTTGGGTGCAGATGCTCAAGGTGTGGGTGGACTTCAGTGCTGGCACAGCCCCACCACCCCAGCACCAGGTGGGCAACAGAAGAGTTAACACAACGTCTGCTGCGCACAAGAACTGCCCAGCACCAGCTCCGCAGCACGGCAGCACCAGCAGCCAATGACATTGTTCCCATTCCATCTTCGGTGTCTGAGACAAATCCCTGCTCGAGCGCGTCAGTGCCAGTCACTCCTGAGAGCCCGTCAGCCCCGAGCGCACGGGGGCGGCTCTGTCACAACACACAACGAGAACTAAAGACTCTGCTTTCAAACACCGAGAACCCCAATCCAAACACGGGTTGCGAGTTTAAAATATTAAAGGCAAGCAAAAGTGAATACCTGGAACGACGAGGTGCCCTCCTGTGCAGCAGGAGCAGGAAGGGGATCCTGTGGAATCCTGCAGGAACTTGTCCACTGGGGACACTGGCCAGGGTGAGCCAGTGTAACCTTTCTTTGCTTTCATTCCACGTCGCTTTAATGTGACATCCCTCATGCCTCTCCATTACTGATAACCCTGGGGTCCCATTTTCCCAGTGTGTTTTACTGCTGCTCTGGAAAGACCTTTTAAGTTCAGCTATTTTTAGACAGCAATAGGCCTCTGCGCAGAGGTACCTGGGAAGGGAGCTGTGCACAGGGCTCCATCTGCTCTGCTGCTGCTGCTGTTTAGCAATAGATTTTAACACTGGGAGTGCATTAAAAATAATGTTCAGCCATTAATGTTGACACCAGAGCAGTAACACAGAGCCTTGTAAAGTCCCATCCCATCTTCACTGGCTCCCGCAGCACACCACGATGCAGCAGCTGCTGCTGCCCTGTGTGCAGAGAGGGAGCATCGTGAGTCCAGTGCCCTAAAACTCTGGCACCCACCTATCTCCCTCCTGTGCAATGGGTGGCCACGCTTAGCTCAACATTTTAACTGGGGCTGTTACCACAACACAAACTGCCAAGGAACATCGGCAGCAGTGCCCACAAAAAGAACAGAGCAGCACCTTCATCATCTCTGCAACACAAATGTGCTCTCCTTAGCCTTTCTCCTCAAGCCAAGGCTCTTCTATCAAACACCAGCACGATCTGCAGGGTAACAGTAATGTCCAAGCAGCCACCAAAAACCACAACCACCACAGCAGAGCAGATTCCAGCAGTGGTAGGGAAGGACAATGGGTAGGATGTCCCCTCCCCCTTCATCTTCTGAAGGATTTACACATTACTGCCATCAAAGCAAGACACAACACGGCAGGTAAGCAACAACATTGGCAGAACATACGAGAGAGATCGTGGCCAGCAAACGTCACCTTCCCTTCCATGATCATTGACATCAGCAGAACCTGACACACGACAGCCCCGTGCAGCCTTTATTTCCAGCTAAAGCGCATCCTTTCCACTCTTCCATCCTGGAAATGCCTGCAGCATCTCACACAGGGAGCTGGGAGTAGAAACATAACATTCCAGCTCCTTGCTTTCTAGCATAGCATTTATTTTGTTAAATAGAGTATGTGCTCTTGCAACGCATTAATATTTCAGACACAGGATTGCCTTTCTGAGCACACACATCTTGATCCTTAAGGCACTAATGTGCCAATAGTAAACAATGTTTATTATTCCTTCAGACAAGCCATCGCTTCATGCCGTTTCCAGCCAAGGACAGCCCAACTGGAAGCAGATTAACCCCAGCACCACTCCAGCCCGCGCAGACAAGGAGTATTGATGAGGCTGTCGATATCACTCGCCTGCTTCGCTCCGGAGACAGAGCGAGAAATTCCAGAGAGCACTCAGCTCTGCAGAAGAGCCAAAGGGCACAGAACCTGATTTATTCTCCCCAGTTTCCTCCGCATTTGAATTTTAACACTTTGCCTCTGCCCCCCACAAGCATCCAAGCATCATTCCCTCATCCCATAAGGCGAGCTGACACTTGCACGGCTCCTTCCTGGGCTGCTCTTCCTCCAGCATCTTCCCTCATTTTAAATGAAAAAGCAAAGCACCAGCTGAACACCTGAAGCAATAAAGATTATGGCGAAAACGGAGAAAAGCATTATAGCAGCTTGAGGAGCAAATGTGGTGATGAATGTGCAGCTCAGGGTGAAATCTGAGAGCAACTTTGCATATGAGGTAATCTTCCTGCAGGATTTTCAAGGGGAAACATGAAAATAAATGGCAACATCTTCCTAATGGCTGTGAACACTTCTACATAGAGATGAGGACTCAGAGCTAGCAAAGAAACCTTAGCTCTCTTTCTTTCCAGCTTTTTAATTTACAGAGCAGCTCGCCAAAGTGATTAATACAATCTCTCAAAGACAGAGCTGGAAGGAAGTGTTAAATTACAGGTGATCCAGACAGAATCCAGCAGCAAAGAGGCTTCTGGCTCTAGAAGAAGGAAAGATGCAGAAATACAGAAAAGGAAAAGACTAATTTCTGGGGCACAGACTCCCAATAGCATTGCAGAAAGTGTGGCACACTGTCGCCCCTCACAACCAACAGTGGAACACAAGGTGTGAAATACCTTCCCTGCACTGCCACCATCCCGTGTCTGGCACAGCCACCCATCACCTGCAGCGTACGGATTCTTCACCCAAGCAGCCACCCCTGCTCCCTTTGGCTCCTCTCAAGGGAGAAAGGTGAGCCAGGGTTCCTAAGGGACACTTGGCACATCACAGCAGCACAGTGAGTGCCACCCGGGAATCGTCTCAGGCATCCACACTCGGCTGCTTTATTCCAGAAGCAGAAGTGGAAGAGGGTTTCCTGATACTTCAGGGGACGAATTAAGATACTCATTTGCGTTAAGAATTAAAATATGCAAATGTACGCTCTTTTGGGCATCAGCACCGACCAGTAAGATTTGTCTTATCTCCTACTCACGGCTGCGCAAGAGCTGCCCAGCGTCAGCCCCCCGAGACACTTGGCAGGGCGCACGGAGCTCGTCAAGGCGTCTCCTCATTTGGGAACGTCATTACAAGTCAATATCCCAAGGCAGCTATTGAACCCAGTTCTGTCCTGGGGTGAACCCTGGAGAGGAGGGCAGGACCTGGCAGTTTCACCAGGATGGGAAGAAGAGCCAGGGTGCATCAGACGCATCAGACAAAGCCAGAAGCACAGTTACACGAAGACATGCAATAAAGGCAGTATTTGCCGTATGTCAAGTTGGAAGCAAAAACATGCTGCAAACACTCTGATCCTTTTGTCATTTTTCAACAACACTTGCCCTTGGAAATAATATTGCTTAATACTGCATGACTGACATAAAATCATTTTTTATTCCTGGCAAAGTAGCACAGAAGAAAAGTTATTGGTTGCTGATTTGGAGAGGGAGATGAGACAGCGATTGGAACTGACTATTCCTGTTTGGCAAGATAAAAACATCCCCCTTTCATAGGCTGTTTCCCTCTATTTTCTTACAGAGAAATGTCTTATTTTGCATGCACAGAGAGCCAAGATTCCAGTCCCTGGCACAAGGGCTGCAGAGCTCACTTGACTGCGCTAGCAAGGCAGTGGATCAATTCCCTTTCTCTGCAGGCTTGCCCAGGAAGGATAAGGGTGCTGCTGACCAAAACAAATGCAGACAGAGCCCTGACACCCAGCAACCCTGGCTGCACTAACACCAAGGGCCCCCAGTGTCTGTGGCCAGCCAGGATGGCCATCCCCAGGGCTCCTGAAAATGGATTTGCAGAAAATTTGTTTCCCCTATGAAAAGAATCCGTTTTTTAACTATAGAGCACTTTTAAAAAGTAAGAAGGGAAAAAAAAAGAAAGGTGTGAAAATTGTGACCAGCTACTTTGATAATTAGAAACAGTGAATTTTACACTCCTGCTATTAACCTGCAGCACGGGTTTGCTGCCTCAGGCAGGATGCAGCCCCCAACTCCACCTCCCCAGAAAACCTCAGGGCAAGTTTCCAGGCTCTCACTGTCCCTGTGGGCTCTTGGGAGCAGGGTGCCAGAACGTAGCAGGAGAACAAACATCACACTCAGGAGCGGTGACCAGAACGGATGGCCCAAGGGGACACTGCTCCCTGTCGAGAGCTCAAAGTGTGGCACGGGGCAGGGGCACTTCTATTCTCTGGACCACCAGACAGGATCCTAACTAATCTTCACAGCTCACTCACTCCATCCCTCTGCTCAGTGTTATGCAACCCACAGGCGAGGCTTGGGAATGACATTATTGTGCCGAACATCTACAGCGTCTGCTGGGATTTCACAGCGGATGACAAACGAGCACAACACCTCACACTAAAATAGACAACAGAAAACCGTGTTGTTTTCCACATTTCAAAAACATCTGCTATGAATTAATGATTCAGCTCATACCTACAATGACAGGCGCAGAGGAGACAAGATTGGCTGAGCACCCTGTGCTCACCAGGTGCTGCTCCTGTTTCTGCAGCAACGCTCCTGCCTCCTGTAGACAAAATCTGGCACCTACGTTGCCCAGTATCAAGATCTGGAAAGTGTCCCTAAAACTGCAGCCTTTAACTTCGCAGAGCTGCCAAGGATCTCTGCTGCACACAGAGGACAGCCAGAGGAGCAGTTACAGAAGAGCTCTTAAGAAATTCACCAAAACAGACATGTAAAGTGCCTTACAAGCAAACGTGTGTTCTTGTTCCCATGGTTAATTAATGCAGCACAGCATCCTCAGACCATGTACATTAAGCTTCCTGTACGTTCTCCACTGGCCACACAAATGTCTCCCCCATATATCAATTGCAAAACACTCAATTCAAGCAAATGTTTGGGGAAACTTCATCTTCCAGGTCCCTGTGCACAAACTCTGCATCTGCTGGAGCTTTGCAGACACTGGTAGCCTCCATGTAACAGAAAACAGGAGCAAAACATACCTTCCGTGAGGGCAGAGGTCCCTCATCCCCCAGCTCTTCACCCAGAACCACAGAATCATTTAGGTTGGACAAGACCTCCAAGAGCCTCAGTTCAAACCAAATTATTCCATATTATCCACATATCTATATTATCTCTATATTATATATGTTGAATATACAGAGTTAATATCATGTATTCTCTATATACGCACTATGCAATAGAGATAATGCAGACAGGCTTCACTTCTGGAGTCCTCCAGGACAGGCTGGACCATCTCACATGTCCCCAAGGGAGGACAGTCCCTCACACACAGCCACCACACAGTGACCCTGCACCTCTTCTGCACTTGAACCTGAAAATCTCTGTTCTCTCATCGGGTGAACACCAAAAGCCCCTCACCGTGGCAGGATCTACACCCACGCAGTGGGTTACCTTTCCTGAAGGATTTTACAGCATCATATCCCTCAATAATTTCCTCCTTGTTTAATAGCAATGTATTTAAGTTTGTTTTTAAGATACAGAGTGCTGTTAATTGCTGTTCTAACGTCTCTAATAATCCATCCTTTCTAATTATTCACTGTTTGCTACCTGGTAAGTGCTTAAATACATTCACAAATTCTAATCTATTCTCTGCCCAATCAGTGATTCCTACACAGCAAACCACAGTGCAGCACATTTAACACAACCTGAGCTCATTTTGCTGCACTCTTAATTGCTCTCCTTGCTAACTGTGCTTCCTTCAGTCCTGTTCAAATCGCAGGCTGACTTGGCAAAAACAGAAGAAAAAGCCAGACACACAGCAGACACCACTGCAGTGACATCACTGACAGAGTAAGATGCCACCAGCAAAAACAGTTCTTGAAATCCTGAGTCCTCAGAGCAGAACGGCAATGGTGGAGCGACACACCAAGAACATCCTACCTCATAATGGGCCACGCGCTGGGACTCGGAGATCAGCTGAGCACTGCACACCTTGCAGTAACTTTCAGTGAACAATTCCTGGTCGATGTCAGAGGATTTCATCTGTTCATGACAGAGAGAAGAGACAAGAAGCAGAATCAGTTACAGAAAGCAGGCAGATGTGTTTGACAAGGATCCTGCAGAGCCAAGGGCAAGGCAACGCTTGAGCCGAGCAGCTCTTGTCACCATGTGGGAATAAAACCAATGTTATACAGGTGCAAATGTGACACACAGGCAGTCCCCACCACATCCCCAGTACCTCCCATTCGGAATCCCCAGGTTTATGCACCAACAGCCCACGGCAATTGTTCATTTCTCACCCTGGGCAGTTCCCAGGCACTGCTCCCCTTCTCCACGGAAGTGGGAGCAGTCAGACACAAGAGGTCGAGTGTGCCCAGGCAACACCAACCTCCGAATACCTTCAGCCACAGACACAGCACAGACTGCACGGCATGTCCGTCCTGCCATGACATCCCTGTGTGAGCTACTTGGGAACAGCTGTTCTGCATTACCTTTCCTATCTTTCCTATCATGCACAGAACCAGCTGCAGCAGAGATCGCTCATGGCTCAAAACATCCTTGACCATTTGTTATACAACATAAAAGAGCTTATAAAGACTCTTACAGGAAAGGCAAGCGGCATCACAACCTGGACGAGGGTGGTTTTAAGCTGGAAGAGCACTCTGCTGTATTCCTCAATTCAGATATGGAAGAAAACTGTTTGGGTGATTTACTGGGCTGTGCTGTTCTCCAGCAGCTGTTTAAATATTTACGTGTTCCCCAGAACTTTCTGTGAGGACACCTGAACCTTTAAAACCAGCTTGCTGAGCGCCCTGGCTCACAGGAACACATTTCTCCCCTGCTCAGAGCCTCCTCCTTGTGCCACTGCAGGTACACAGCTCTGAACTCACAATCGAGGGGTGCATCAGTAATGCTGAGGCTTAAAACAAACTGAACCCAAGCAGAGCCAGAAAACAACAGAAGCAGCCACACAGAATATTTAAAACCAACCCCTGTGCAAAGTAAGAGGGAAAAGAGAGGCTGGTGCCTTCTTAGTAATGCCAAGATAAAATCTATTCATTCACAATCATAACAAACCTGAGCATAATGAAGACTGATAATACAGGTTTTATACAGTTCATTCCACTGACTGGGAAGAAAAATAACATGGAAATGAACAGGCTATGAGATCTCATTAGCAGACAAAGTCAGGTGGAGAAAGGCCGGGCTGTGCCGTGGAGCTGGAGGTGGTTGTGCCAAATCCCCAGGGTCCTGCCATCCCACGGTTATTGTGGTCCCTGCATATTTTACGAAAACAAGCAGCTGAGCTGACAGCAGAGACGGCCAGCCTGGAGAGACCAGCCAGCCCCCAGCTCCAGGAAAAGGTTTGCTCAGGTGTTCTGGTTTACCAGACAAAAAACACAAATCTCAGAGCTTCTCTGCTGCTGCACTTGCTCTTTGTTTGATTCTGCAAAGACATTTGCTTGTTTTTTCTTGCTATCTGCCTAGTTTTAATCTTCACTTACTCTGTCCAGAGAGATGTTGCATTGAGCAACTTTCAAAGACGCCAAAAGACCCTTTTAGGTATACAAGAAGTGTTGCAAAATTGCATCAAAGCGAAACAAAGTGGGAGGAAGAAATCTCACTTAACTCCAACAGATTGACACAAAGCAAACCAAAGAAGCTCATTAAACCTCAATCCAGCAACCAAGCCAGAAGCAGGTAACATCACCTTCATTTGCATGCAGCCTGCAATGCTAGTACAAACTCTCATTGCAAAAATCAGAGTAAATCAAAAGCTTCTCAAGTATTAGTTCAGCATTCTGTGCTCTGATAACAGAGCATAAGTCTATTTTCCTTGAATGGAATCGTCTGGGAGGTGCAGGATATGCTCCCCTCGATATCAAAGGTTCGGCACCAGGAGAACGTGGTGGTTCTGCTGATGATGTGACTGTTGTGCACCACGATTCCTGTGTAAATCTCGAGTTACCCAATAAAAGCCTCTCTGGAATAAAAGACCCTCACATAACACACCCCGTGCACAGTTACACGACAGAAGCTCCCACTCTCCTGCCCTCCTTCCAAATCCCGGCGCGTCCACCCTGCCAGCGGAACCATGCATCCCTTGAGCATCTCAGTGAGGAGCAGCTCCTGGCTGCCTCCGTCCCATTCCCTGCAGAAGACAGCCTGGTACCAGGTTTCTCTGACCCCCCAAGCAGCTCCTGGGATCCCACTGCTGTCTCCAAATGCCACATTCCCACGGAACCAGTGGCGGGAGGATGGGGCAGCCCTTCTCCCCCAGGTCAGCTCTTCTTGCTTGGCTCCAGGTCCTGGATACACAGGTGAGCAGCGGCAGATCCTGGTTACCTGAAAGCTCCCTGTGCCCCCAGGAAGCACAGCAAGCCCAGATTGCCAAAGCCTGCAGGACAGCAGGGTCCCCTTGTCCAGGTGCAGAAATGCAACTGGGGGTCCTCACGCCTGGGATCCTGGCAGAGGGTTTCACTGTTGCTTTTTTCAGGCATTGCTTTTTCACGGTGATGAAAAGGACAGCAAGGCAGAGCAGAGAGGAATGGAGATTAGGAAGAACAGAAGAACAAATGGAAGCAAAGCCTCCTTCATGCTTTTGCATTAATATATTAGGCTGAACTACTATGATGATTCAAGCATATGTAAGCTTGGCTACTTAAAATAATTAGAAAGCTCTAGTAACAATAACTGCTCTAGGCAAAATTAGATTTTGATTTTAAAATAATAGATTCACCTTAGCAAGGAAGATTTCCACACAAGTCATCCACTACCAGCACCAATTTACAGAAATCACCCTTGCAAAGCTGCCACTGAAACCAAGGCAGCCCCAGAACAAGTTTAAACTCAAGCACCAGCCACGGACTTGAGAAAACAGACAATTACCTGTCCCACAGAAATGCAACAGAGGAGCAAAAGTCTCTTCCCCTCCTCAGCAGCCACCAAAGGATGTCCAGATAACATGCAGTGAAATGAATGCAGGAACGTGCCCCTCTGCACAGCACAGGCTTTAGAGCCACCATGGTCCCCAGGGTAGCACCGGCTGGGCTCGCACACAGACCACAAGGAAGGTCCGGGGCTGATATTTCCCTGGGGATCTGCACAGGGACTCCATTACAGGCAAGAACCTAATGTCTGCTTCCTGCAAAGGGACTGGTAGAGATGCCACAGCCGCGGCAAGGCTGGATGATGGCATTTCTGCAGAGCTGCAAGGGCTCCCCTCTGCAGGGAGAGGCAGACTCCAGACAGGAAAGCCTGGGGAAAAGAATGGAGCTTTGTGGTGCGGGTGCCCAGCCTAACAGCAGCACTTCCTCCTCTCCAGAAAAGCTCCTTTCCCTGCTCCTGTCTTATTTCAGATACACTTTGCATTACTGTTCTGTGGGTTAATCCGAGCAGTGATTTATTAACTTCTTCTGCGGCAAGTGTGATAAAGGAGTTCATAAGCAATTAATATTTATGTATTTCTAATCACTTAATACCACTGTGACTCTCCCTGCCCACACATGCCTAACTGCTCCAGGACTGACCAGCCCTCAGCTGATCTTACACACAGCCCATCAAAATGCAGCACAGAAGAGAAGGTTTTCCCTGCCACCAGCATGTCCTCGGCTGTGAGGGACACTCGAGAGGAACCGCAGGTGCTGAGCAGGGTAGAACATGTCCCTGAACACTCTCGGAGACTTTTCTTGCTGAGAGTTGAAAAATTAATATGGAGTTCATAGCCTTGTCACCCGGACACAACCTGTCGTGCTGAGCAGGAGCACTTGGTCTGCACTCCGAGGTATAAACACCTGGAACTCCTAGTGTCCTCCTCGTCAGGTGGGGACATGACAGGGCCTCCACCGAAAACACCAACTGCTTTGTCTCCTTCAGTGGGGTTTATTACAGCCTCCTGTGCCACACTCCAGTGCCAAGTCCCCTCCCTGCTCCAGATCCATGGCCTCTGCACATGTCAGCATCTCCAGGAATGGCTCACTGTGTCATCGGAGACCTCATCTACAATACCTTGCACCATATGGTTGCGATTCTCCTCAGCAGTTTCAGCGACTGTAACAGCTCAACGAAAATCAATTTGATCAGACTGATTCCAGTTTCTGGCAATGTCCAGAAAGGTGCTAACTAAGCTGCACTAAATTTTAGAGGATAGCAAACCACAATTGACATCAGAGACATACACAAAACCAAATTCTTTTCTAAAGAAATGCTTTGCACCAGCTGAATCCTACCAGATGGGGTCATGTGCTGAATGTGTCCTTGTCACACAGCAGAGCGGTGGAAGTGCCCCTGCAGTGAGTGCTTTTGGGGTCCAGTAAAAGGGCTCCAGGACCTCAGTCAGGGCTGGAGCTCCAGCTGCAGCTTGCTGCCACCCTTTGCTGCTGCCACAGCACTCAGGCGCTGCTCTCACAGCAGCAGGAGCTGCTAGCACTGCCACTAAACACTTCCCATCGTGTTTCTGATAAATGCTGCTGTAATCTCCTTTCCAGCAATCTTTCCCTTAGCAAGACACTTCTATTTTTACTGTTGCATACCCTATTCTCAAGTTCATCACCCATTTTTGGAGCAATGAGCTCAGTGAATAGGGAAAGAAGTTTTTCAATAATAGGAAATTCAAAACTGGAAGCAACAGTTCCAGAGTACGTGGTAAACACGAACAAGATAGAGGTTTTTTTAATTCCAAGTTTCAACTTCCACATCACTTCACAGACCAACCCTGGTGGTGTTCACTGTCAATTATTTCTATATTTCAACAACAAGCAGAAACTCCTGTAATTCATGTACAAGTTTGTTTTTTCTGTGGTGCAGTCGAGGACAAGGAGAGCCATAGGAAACACTGGATTCAGCAACTTGGTTTTTTCCAGTCAAGAGGAAAGAAAAAAACTGTGTTCCCTTACCTGATTTACTCTCGAAGGCCTTTAATCACCTTTTCCAACATTAACAGCTTCCGAAATCTCCATATTGGAGCACAAGAGAAGTGGCAACTGAGCATGTGCATAAATGCCAAATGCAAACAACAAGCCAAAAATTAAATGTCCTGATATTCACGTTATGAATTATTTGTGCCTTTTGCTGCTGTCACTCTCCCGTGGATTAACATCTCATGTAACACCTCCTGTTTTTGTCTGTTGTTTAATTTGTCTTGCAATAAAAAGAAAAAAAGCCTTTACTAATAATTAATGTGCTTTGAGCAACTCTGTCACTGCACTAACATTGAGGCATCTGAAGAAATGCAAAACTGCCTTTTGAAGTGCCTGATTTCCCGGCACGACAAGGCAATGGCTGAGCCTGTTCCGTGAGTATAGTTCTCCTCCTGCTTTTATCGCCTTGAGACAGTCTAGTCTGGGTGTTTGAGGCCACAGCAGCCAGGAAAAGGGCCAGGGTAGGGCAGCCCGAGGTAATTCTGTGCTGCTGGCTCTCCCCGGGGAAGGGCATCCAGCCACAGACAGCACAGAACAGGACAATCCATCCCATGGCGATGATGGCACACTCTGCAGTCCACCCTGAGCTGATGCAAGAGCCCAAATTCATAGCCATGGGATCTGCAGCCTCAGCCTGTACCAGCACCTGAATTTCCATGCTGTCCCTCCACAGCCCCAGGGCAACAGAATGGAGCCCAGAAAATCCTGTGTCCCAGGGGTCATGGTCGTGTGTCCCTGCCCACACAGAGCTCCCTACGACACACATCTCCACAGGATGCGAGTGCTATTTTCAGTTTTTCCCACTCTCCTGCCAAATCAAAGATGTTCCTTGTCCCTCCAGCTGTGCTGCACATCTGCCGTCTCCACCATGCTTCACCTTCCCTGCAGTTCTTGTTTGGTTTGGGGGTTATCCCTATTCCCTCCATTCCCTAAATCCTCTACAGAGTCAATTTGCTTCACTTCTGCACTGAGCCTTTGATGCATTTTGACACGCTTTATTGGAGCCTTGAAAATCAGAACAAGATTGTGTGTGGCATGAGCTGGGGAGCAGGAGAGATCCTGCACGTGGCTGCTGCATGTGTCAGCACAGAGAGGAGAGGTTGTGGAGAACAACATGGGGGAGACAGAGCCTCAGTGCAGATAAAGCTCAGCCTCAGCACCCCAAACGCCTAACTTCACGGAATCTCCCCCAGTGTAAGCAGGCAAGTTGCTCATTTACTGGGGTCGACTTCTTGATAGAAGTGCCCAAGGGGCCAGGCTGGACGGGGCTTGGAGCAACCCGGGCTAGTGGAAGATGTCCCTGCCCATGGCAGGGAATTGGAATGAGAAGATCTTTAAGGTCTTTTCTAACCCAAACCGTTCCAGGATTCTGTGTTTGCCAGGACTAAGAAAGGTACACTCACACAGCAACGGTGCCTTCTCAATGGATGGAGATGGTGTTTCTGAAAAGAGCCTCTCAGCTTTCATGCCACTATGGCGAGGAAATTGCCAGGGATGTCTCACTGAATTCCCAACACTCGTGAGCTCTGGGCTGGGGGGAAAGCTGCCAGATGTTCCCATCTCCTCACCTAATCATCAAGGTACCATTTATATAAACAGAACCAAGCAAGAAAACAGCCTGGTGAACACATCAGGAAAAGCAGTGCCCTCTGGCAGAGGGAGGCCAGGAGAGACAGCCAATGCCCTCCAGGCAGAAAGCAGCAGGGCCAAGGCTCCAGGTGTGCCCCTGCAGCCCTACCTGCACCTCACCTTACAGCACAGCACCCACCTGACGGGGGTGAAAAGCACGAGACATGAGCCTCTGTGTGACACTAAAATCCAGCCGGTTACTTTTTGACCTACTGCCTGTGTGAAACGGGAACAAAAGGCAAGCAGCAGAAATTACAGGCACAGATTCAGGGAGCAAAGGAGAGATCTGGGTGAGCAGAGGAGGTAAGCCCTCCATGCCCCAAAGTGCCTCAGGGGAAACAAAGAAAAGACGCTGCCAAGTTTAGAGGAAGCCACATTGCAATTCTGGGAGTAATATCGTTCCTTCTCTATAAATACAAGTATCCTGTTAAGCATGTGAATTTTTCTAATTATTCACACTACATTGTGTAGCAGGGTTTAATTGCAAACATGTGCTGATTTGAACAAAAATACATTTTTAAAAAAAGAGATGTATATATTGTGACTGTTTTAAAACAGTTTGTAGGAACTGAAGGGAGAGCAATCACATTTCATGCCTCAGGATATTGATTCTGCATCCTGCACACTTCAAGGATGGGGCTCTGTCACTCAACTGCAGCACGGCCAGGTGGCACAGCTCTATCCTTATCAGTGGGGACAGCCCAGAAACCTCCTGAAATAAGGGTTAGAGCAGACCTGTGCAGGCTTCACAGAGACTACTCTCGAGATGGAGGGGCTGCTGGAGTCAGGGGAGGGACTCGCTCGCATTAGGATGGTGAGCAAAGGAGGGACCTTTGCTGGGACTGAGCTGCTGCAAGCACCTCTCTGTAGGAACAGATTCCCCTCGACTGAGCCCTGGCCAAGCCCCAGCCTGGGGAAATGTCTGGCCTGAAACCCTGGAGCCCATTCCCGCTGGCCACCACCTCCCACTGCTCCCTCCTCCACACTTCCTCCATCCCACCACGCAGGGATGCATTTTTGGCAGCTCTCTGTGCCCCCAGCCATGAGCACTGGCTCCCACACTCGCCAGGGACCCTGCCAGGTGTCGGGGCGTCGCGGGGCCAGAGCATGGGGTGCAGCGAGGCGCCTTGAGGGCTCACACGCTGCAGAGCCAGGGTTACCATGTGAGGCTCACGGTTGCCATGGAAACGGTGGTTTCTCACGAAAAGATGCATAAATAGTCTCGGCACTCGCTGGGCAGGGGTGCAGCCGGGCTGCGGGCACCCCGGTACCAGGGGTCAGTGCTGGCCAGCCCGAGCCCCGCAGCGCAGGGCAGCAGACAGGGAGTGGCTCCCGCACAGCCCTGCTCTGCAGTTACCATCAGGACGACACATTTATTTTTGGATAAGCAGGACCTACTTTTTCCTGTGGCTCCCTAATAACATACAGAATGGCAGGAAGCGAGGCAAGTCGAATCCCATGCCGGCAGGCCGTTGCCTCTGGTACTTTGCATAATCAGGGCTTGTCAGTCCCCATCAGCTTCAGCTCAGAAACCCAAGAGGAAAAGCCATGTAAGGTGGCAACGGGCTTAGAAGAAGCCTCCAGAGAACAAATCTGTCCATCGCTGATGGGGGATTATTTTAATTCTGGATCCGTGATAAAAGCCTGCGTTCTGGTCTAGCTGGCTAACCTAAAGCACCTCTTCCCAAAAGCACAATCAGTCTCAGCAGCACTAACCCCAGATCAGTTTACTGTCACTGCTGACAGCACTCAGTGCTCCCTGCCCAGCACAGGTTAGTCAAGTCAGAGACAGCAGACGGAGAGACACTCCTGGTTATCACCGAGGTGCAGCAGGTGGGCTGAGCTCCTCTCCCCTCCCCAGGACAGTCCCTCTCCCATCCTGCGATTGCCAGCCAGAGATTACTTGCCGAGTGCCACCTGGTGAGGATTTACAGAAGCTCAGGTGCCACCAAGGCAGCTGAGCACCTCTGGCCAGGAACCCTCCCTGCTTGCGATGACTGATGGACTCTGCTCGCTTCAGCCACAGCTCCCTGCTACAGCAGAGCTTCTAGTCATCAATGAAATTATTTACAAACAAGATACCAGGAATGCAAATGTTTCCAGAGTCCCCCAGTTAGCACAAAGCAACTAAACCCCTGGCCTCATTTAACTGCACATCCAAATTCCACATCTTCTAAAGGGTAACAGCAGATTTCATTAAACTTCTTATTATCATGTAATCTGTCAATTAGCTTTGTGAGCACCAGCAAACAACAAGGAGCTTTATCTTAAATAAAACATAACACATTTACATCCTTCCTGCAGTATTTTCTTTATCTTTGCCCACCCTTGATTTAAAAAAGAAAAAACAAACCCCTCCTTTTGTTTGCATTTGCTCTCTTCTAAGAAGCAGGAGCCTCTCCCATGCTCAGCCACACAAAGCAGAAACATGCTGGACTTTTATGTCAGACCTTCCTTCCTTGTGCTTGGGAGCATCCCAGCAAGCCACTTGGATAATCCATGTTTCATTTTCTCTGGAAAAAAAAGCACCACTCTGTCCCTTACCAATAGATGAGCAACGAGAAATGGTTCATCAATGCCCACTGCAGTGCTCCAGTTCCATGTGCCAAAGGGTCTCCAGAAACGCAAACTGTTCTATTTTTGTGAGAAATTAAACTGCCATTGCAGAAGGGCTGGAGCTGGGCACGCTCCGGGGTGGGCACTGGCTGCTCCTTTCAGAGGCCAGCTCTGACTCATAGGTTTGGAAAGGTCTCCCTTTCTCTGCATAGTCTGGGGACTCCGATTCCTACAGTATTTATTAGGCATCCCCTGTGGTACTCAGAAGCAACAGAAAGGCACTAAAACAAGTTAATGTGTTTCATACGACATCAATTTTCTAAGTGGGGTTTGTAGATTATCCTGCAGCCATGGCTGTCAGCCTTCTGGTCTGGCTAGGAGGAAAAAAGGTTCAAAAAAGCTTCTCATCTGTTCTGCAAAACCAAAACCATCCCTGCTGCTTTGTAACGTCCTTTCTTACCCGCTGTCGGAGCAGGGCACTACGAATGAGCTGCTCACATCCCTCTGTCCTCACTACCGTCCCCAGATGTGGGGATCTGCTGGGACCCCTCAGCCTGTGCCTCCAGGAGCAGGCAAGGGGAGGTGCAGCCCAACATCTCTTCCGAAAGGTACAGCAAGCCGAAAGTGCAGTAAAACCCTCTGATAATTAAATGGAGAAAATAACAAGTCCCCACACTCTGTGTGGCTCCTGTCCACGCCAGACTACCATGAACTTGAAAACTAGACAGATTAGTTATTGCTACAATTAGTAGTATCGTGAATCATCTCTGGTGGCAGGAAATAATATTGTCATAAACTTGTCTAATTGCTCAGCATTTTCAAATGAGCAGTTGAATCCGCAGTTATCATCTTGATGCTTTCACTGGTGACATTGTAGGATGGAAAACACAGAATTGATTAATTAGTTTTCATTTTAAGTCAAACTAAACTCTGGCTTCCCTCCGCCACGTGCTGTCACTGCAGCCAAGACTGAAGCTTGGAGGTGGCAAGCAGGGACGTGGAAGACACCAGAGCTCAGAGGTCCATGGTCACAGCTGAGAGCAGGGGAACTGCCAGCCTGAACACCCTCATCACGCACCACAGCCACAACAGTTTCTGCCTCTAACGCAATCAGCTCTCCTGTGCTTATTATATATCAAATAACAGAGGGGCTTGCACAGCATTCTGCACAACAGAGGGTTTAGCCAACTAATTTATGGTTTCAAATGCAGTGGGTGTTCAATTCTGCCCCATTCCTGGGGTTTCTGACAAGCCACCCTAGGTGCTGCAGACACAGCGCTCCAAGCTTTTCCCATTTTCTCGGTGAATTCTGAAACCAGAGCATGTCTCACCTTCACAGCTCGCTGCTGGGTGTCATGTCTCCGGCTGCATCCTTCAAGAAGGCTTTAAATACCAATGTCTCACTTCACCGCCAGGTCCACCCACTGTTTTTAAGTGGCTGGATCGAATTTAGGAGCCGTTTCGAGTTCACAGTGCAATTCCCCACGTCTCCTCATGTTCACGTCACTTTCTGAGAGCTGTGCGTGCAACTCCATCACACCCAGCTCTCAGGCAGCGGGGACCCTGCGTGGGTGCCCTGGGTGACACATACAAGTAACATGCACGTGATATATAAGCAAGTAGATCAAAGCAGGAGACAGGTGACACCGCTAGGTCCTCAGGTGCCGAGGCTGATAGACTGGAAAGGTTTATTTATAACCTCCCACCTTCAGGATTTGTTTCACCAACAAAGATGCATTGGCGAAAAGCAGGTCTAAGCTTAACTATGCCTTCTACCCCATTTCCCCTTAAACGAGGCAAAGTAAATATATTCCTGTTTTGGAATTAAGAGCAGCAATATTCTTCTCCCCTATCGCTTTCTAAATGAAGCTCCTGAAAGTCCCTTTTGAAGCTTCCCAGTTTCATTTCCAGACCTGCTCCCCCCTGTGTTCAGAAGAAATGGATTAAACAAGTCTTTTGAAGTGCAGCTGCCCATGAGCTGCTCTGGGGACAGAGCAGCTCAGCTTTTCATGTCTCCTGGAAGCAGGACGGCCACCAAAACTCCCAGGGCCAAACCTGCATGTATAGGCAAAATGCTGCCATGGGGTGAGTGCTGCACTCCAGGCTGGAGTCCCAGACAGCCAGGGCTGGCAAAGTCACCCATGTCCCCAACAGCACAGTAAAAGCCTAAAACCTGTCAAGCACTGCACAACAGGCAAGTTTTGATATTGCAAATATTCATCTCCAGCCATTTCTAGTTAATGAAACAAAGCAAACCATCGAGGAAAATGGGAACATTACAGTAAAAACAACAACAAATTAAACTCTAATGCAATTAGAGACTAATTAGGGATCTCTCCTCTGGGAGTGTTTTGGAACTCTGGGTCTTTCTCAAAATCTGATCCCTCTGCAACTTTACTCCTTTCTAGTTAATAACGAAGAACTGAGTGGCACGGCTTGCCCTGGCTCCCTGCAAAATGCCATCTTCTGCTCTGCAGGAGCAGGAGGTGGTGGCAGGTAAAGCATTCACACCTCTGGGCTGAGGAAAATGCAGGTGTCAGCAGAACAGGGTGCAAAGAGAGAACAGAAACCACTGCCTGCGTCTGCTGCAAGGTGACCATAAACACAAATACCCAAATGCTCTTGGCGCAGGCACAAGCCGCGAGCAGAGCATGAGCCACCCTGGAAACCCCTTTGTTTTCCTGCACACAGCTCTGACACAAGCCTCAGCCCAGAAAAATATGTATTTAATTCCTCTTGACTTTTTAAACATACTCATACATATGCCTTAACCAAACCTCTCAAGCTTGCTGCAGGGCCGAGTAGGGCAGCTTTGGGCATCAGTCCTTGCGGTGCCCTGGGCAGGGCACGGGGAGCCCTCAGCACCCACAGGTGCCCCACAACCTGCGCACTGCCTGGGCTGCCTCCCTGCCACCCCAGCAGGTCTGCAAAGGAGCGCCTGGCACAGCCTTCCCTGCAGGGCAGCGAACATGGAGTGTGGTACCAACAAAGCATCCAGAAAACAGCAGGAGAAGCGAAACAAAGAGGCAAAGATGCACTGTCCCGTTCAGCCATTTCTCCATCCAGGCTCACCCACACAGTTCCTGAGGGCTGCAGCAAAGCCTGGCTCTGTTAAACCTTCCTCTGGGGGATGCACGTACTCCCTTCAGAGAGTGAGGTGGTATGGAATGGAGAAGAGCTTTCTCCCCATTCCTTGAGGGTGCTGCTATTCCTGGGGGCAGCCCTGTCTGCATTTCACAGCTCCAGCACTTCTCAGCAAGGGGTGTTTTTCATGCTTTGAAAGGAATAATAAAGCTATGTCCTGCCATATGTCCTGCTACCTGCCCAGCAGCTGTCAGGGAGATAACCCCTCCAGGTTCAGCAGAGGAAGGCACCTGTGCAATGAAGGGAGGTGGAAACCTTGACCTTCAACTGTTTCTGTACCCAAATCTGCCCGTGGGGACACCTGGAGCCCCATTCTGGCCTACAAATTGGCCCAGTTCTGATCTCTCAAACCAGTTCTGGATCACAAGTCACACCTCTTTCCTTGGGAGCTTAACCTAGATAAAGCAAGAAACCCAGATCCAAAGGTGCCCAGGGCACCAGTGCAAGGACCAGCCAGGACCAGCCCCAGGACCCATCTCAGACCCTACAGCCATTTCCAAGAGGGTTTGAAGAGCCCTCCCCATTGTGAAAGAACACCTTGCAATGGAAAAGGGTATGATTAGAGACTCCTGGGTCTTAAAAAGACACCGACTTTTGGTCAAAAGTTGCTTCTTGCAAAGGAATGATTCTCAGCAAACCCTCACTATTGTTGTCCGCACTTAACCAGTGACATGAGAGAGGAGGGCTGTCTGTTGGGGACCTTGGGGATCTTTCCTCCCTCCCTGAAGAGAGGTGCGACACATCCACAGCCAGACCAGACCAGCCATCAGCATTTCCAGGTAAATCCCCAGCATGAAAAGGGGGAGAGGTGGTGCAGAAGCCACAAACCCCCAGAGAGAGGAAGCCAGCTGCTCGTTGTGAGCGAGGCGCTCAGTCAGCAAGGACCAACCGGCTGCACCAATTCCTCCGCAAACTGGAAGCAGCAAATAAAACAAATCGAGGCAAATATCAGCAAAACAACTCCTTACACAGACACCGTCTCAAGTGGGGGCAGTCAGCAATGCTGTGAATAGCTCCGGAGGCCTCTCAGGATGTAGCACACCTGGGAAAGTGAAATACAGCAGCACTGCACCTCCTCTGGGCTGTCTAGGGCAGGAGAAGGCAGAAAAGCCCGAGGGAGGAAGGCTGGATGATGGAGGAAGGCTAGATGCAGAAGAAAAGTTAAGACTGAGCAACTCAGAGCCAAGGGAAATGACTTCCCAAACACCCCAGCCAGCCAGGCACACACAGAACCATGGTGCAATGTACGGGCAAGAATCAATTATTTGGAATGACTCAGAAGTGACTAAGAATGGTCAGATAAAACCAATTGTGAGAGCTGGAAATCACCCCAAATTTTGAAACAGTCCCACTCCAGAATGTGGCCTGCAGGCAGGATCCTCCCCAGGACAGGGATGCAGAAGGTGCTGGTACAAGGGACACTAGCATCAGGAGGTTTATAACCTACAGATCAACCTGGTTCTGAGAGTAATAAAGGA
Source organism: Acanthornis magna (assembly GCA_036785705.1). Taxonomy (NCBI): domain Eukaryota; kingdom Metazoa; phylum Chordata; class Aves; order Passeriformes; family Acanthizidae; genus Acanthornis; species Acanthornis magna. The sequence goes on along the minus strand of JAWUZG010000431.1, from coordinate 305,439 downwards.
TTCCTGACCTCCTGCTTCTAATAAAATCAGGGGGAAAGACCCATTTGTACTCTAGAAAGCTCCTGTGCTGCCTCTCCTTCCTGTCCCTTCCTACAGCAGATGAGTCACTGTCTAGAACCTTTAGCAAAACACCTCTTACTGTTTATCAGGTCCCTGCTATTCCCCACCCCACAGCACAGTGCAATAAGTGTCAGGCAATGCTCCAGGTCACTGTCCCCTTCCTGTGGAATGATGAGGGCCCCAAAGCTGAAGCCCCTCTGCCCAGCGTCCCCCTTCCCAAGCTGCTCCTCCCCAGCAGCATCCCCCTGCTCATCACTCACCTTCCGGGGCCAGTGGCTGTGTTTTGCAGAGGGACTGCACGTGCTCCTGCAAGAGCAAACAGCACAACCTCACGCAGAAAATGCAAACTGGTGATGTTTAACTCAACGCTCTGCGAATTTTTTTCTTCGCCAAATACCATACACTCAGGTCATTTCAGCATCGCGCGAGGTTAAAAGGAATGTGCAGTTGCCCCAAGGGCAGCCACCCAACCACGAACAGCATCAGGAACAAGGGGGGCACTGCCCAAGTCCGGTGTCACTGAGGTACACAAACTACTCGCAATTCACACAGCTCAGGGGGTCAGCTGCCGGAGATGCTTCACCAGCCCAAACCAGGTGTAAGCTCACTCGCGCTGTGTCAGGGACAGCTCTGGCCGTGCTCTGACCCACGGACACCCCCAGAGCAACACGTGGGGCCAGGCAGCCCCACAGGGACAGCTTTGGCCGTGCCCTGACCCACGGACACCCCCAGAGCAACACGTGGGGCCAGGCAGCCCCACGGAGCCATGCCCTTCGCCAGCCCAGCAGCCGCTCGGGGCTGTCCCCGGGGACGGCGGCCCCAGCCGCAGCTCAGCTGCCTCTCTGGAATCCTGCTTTTGGTCTCCAAGCCCTGCTGGCTTGGCAAGTTCTCCGAACTTCCCAAACAACACAGAGAACGGGCTTGTTTTCCAGCCATCTACAGACATCCCCGCTCGTATCCCAAGAGCCCCGGGAGCTCCCGTTCCCACGCCGCACCACGGGGACGCCTGTGCGGAATTCATTCCGACAAAACACCCTGAGCCGCACCAGCCATCAGCACAGGGGCTGCTTCCCGAGGCTCCTGCACCCACAGGCCTGGCTGCCTCCGGCCGCCGCCTCACAGGTGGATGCAGCATTCCCTAAAAACTCCGCCGGGAAAACGCTCCGCCGCCTGGCGCAGAGCTGGAGCGCTCGCAGGGCGTGCGCGGTCACCGCCGAGGGTCGGGGGCGGCACGGGGACAGAGCCGCTCACTCCTGACGGCTCGGACCGCATCCCGGCTCCATCCGCACCGGCGCCGGCATCGCCCAAACCGCGCCGGCACCGCTCCCAGCCCCTAAAGGATCGCCTGCCACCGCCCGCACTGACACCGCTATTAACAGACCGATTCCTCTGCAAACTTTCCTCCAACTCCCATCAACAGATCCCCGCGACACCCCCGCGCGAGCCGGCGGGTCGCTGCCCGCTACCTTCGGGTCCGGCCGGTGCCTCTGGGGGCCACAGCCAGCGACTCCCGGGCCGGCGCTTCGGGCGCGGCGGGGCTGCTCCAGCCGGGCGCCGGGGCCGCTCCCCCGGGCTCGGGGGCCGCCGCAGCCGCAGCTCCGCTCCCGCCGCTCCGCCGAGCCCAGGCCGAGTGCTGCGGGGGGCGGCGGGCGGGGCCGGGCCGGGGCCGCGGCTCCTCCCCGGCAGCGCCATTGGCTCCGCCGCGCTCCGCAGGGCCGCCCCCCGCAGCCCCCGGCCCGGGCAGCCCCCGGCCCGGGCAGCCCCCGGCCCGGGCAGCCCCCGCAGCCCCCGGCCCGAGCATCCCTCGCAGCCCCCGGCCCGGGCAGCCCCCGGCCCCGGCAGCCCCCGGCCCGGGCATCCCTCGCAGCCCCCAGCACGGGCAGCCCCCAGCACGGGCAGCCCCCGGCCTGGGCAGCCCCCGCAGCCCCCGGCCCGGGCAGCCCCCGGCCCGAGCATCCCCCGGCCCGAGCAGCCCCCGGCCCGAGCATCCCCCGGCCCGGGCAGCCCCCGCAGCCCCCGCCCGAGCCGGTCCGGGCACAGCGCAGCCGTCCGGTCTGGCTGCCACCCAGGGGACAGGTCCGACACGGGCAGAGAGCGACAGGACGCGGGGGAGCGTCTTTGAACGGAATAAAGGGAGATTTGGATGAGATGTGTGAAGAGATTGCTCCCTGTGAGGGTGGTGGGGCTCTGGCACAGGTTGCCCAGACAAGCTGTGGCTGCCCCGTCCCTGGAGGTGTTCAAGGACAGGTTGGCCGGGACTTGGAACAGCCTGGTCTGGTGGAAGGTGTCCCTTCGCATGGCAGGGAGTTGGAACTGGATGATCTCTGTGGTCCCTTCCAACCCAAGCCATTCCGTGAGTCTGTGGTTTTCGCCACTGTGAAAACAGAAGGATGTGCATAGCTGATTTGCAGGGCACAGGCTGTAAAAGGTGTCACAGTCACCAGGGGTAACATACTTCCAGACTCTTACTTTCGCAGGTGACACTCTCATTTTAATACCCTGGATTTATGGAGCGAGCATGCCTGGCACTGCAGGCGCCCACCACATGGCACACGGGGACAGTGGGAGGCAAGTCCCTGCACGGGCAGGAGCACCTTCCTCACAGCAGTGCTGGAGGCGAGCAGACACCAAAGGGAGCAGGATGGGTTCATCTTCAGCCAGAGGTTGGTCACGGCCTCAGGGGAGGCAGCAGGCAATGAACAAGTGCCCCAGGGCAGGGTCAGAGCAGAGGAGCAGGGCAAGGATCAGAGCAAGGCAATAAACAGGGAAAGGAGAAATCCTTGCAGGGACACGGACCCCTGCAAACTAACAATGGAAAGGCAATCCCTAATACAGCACCAGGCACATGTGCCTGGGAGTCTGTGATGCAAAGTCAGGCTCAAACCAAACTCTCTCCCCATTCTGAAATCCCATAATGCCTGAATATGGAAAGAAGGTGGATTTCCCTTATCTTTGTGCACAATATCCCCAGGCACAGCCTCTTCAGAATGCAGACTGACAGTCCTGGCAGCCCAGGTTGTAGGTGAGCACAGTCCCATGCACCGTCCCTCTGCCAACACACACCATCTTGCAGCCCTCCTTTCTGCCTACAACAGACAGGAGGATGAGGACTGGCTGGTGTCAGGGAGGCTTTCTCTCCCAGCTCTGGGGAATTGGCAGGCGCCTCATTTGCCAGCAGATGAGCCTTGCAGGTGAGGTAAGAAATGGGGGATGTGATGGAACAGAGACACGTTGTACCTCAAGCCCTGTGCTTCCAGGAGTAAGGCTGTGCTGACAGCCAGGACAAAGGCAGTTAATCTGGCTCTGCTCCACCTCCCTCAGCTCCCACAACATCCCTCAGCAGGGATGAGGTTGCTGGGTCTCCACAGGGGATGGGAGATAGCTTAAAGGCTTTGCAGCTCAAGGCAGTTGGTGGTTGCACCCCAGAGGAACTGCGGCATACTTGTCTTGCGTGTCCAGATATGGAAAGGCTCCTTTGTGCCTTCGCTTCCAAAGCCAGGTGAAAGCAAGTGCACATCATTCCCCTCCTGAACATTTGGCTAATCAGGGCGGATACAGGCCTCCCCCTTTTCTCATCAAACTGCTTTACTGTCCAGGTGTCAGCTTTGCCAGAGTCTGCTAAAAATGCTGCACCTTCAGCAATCCAGATTTTTTGGGAAGCAGATGTGGCACACATCACAGACCGATGGCAGAATGGTCTTGTGAGAGCTCTGCAGGCATCCCCAGCCCTGCCATGGCTGAGGGGCACTAAGGAGGTGCTGTCAGGACCTTCAAGAAGTGAGTCTGTGTAGTTTCATTTGTTTCTATTAAATATGCTTTGCAGTCTCAAGGATTTTGTATGTGCAATGCAGTGGGCCAAGCCACACCACTGTCCTTTTGCTACCAGATACGTGGGGCCTCGCCTCAGTGGCAAAATGGACTTTAAATCACCCTCTATCACACAAACATTAGAAAAAAGGGAAAAGACTTCACCAGCAAATTTTCCATTTCCAGCTTAATCTGCTTGACAGCAGTTTTACAAACTATCTGAGCTTCATGATCCTGCTTGGCTCTTTAGCTGTAAAAAAATAAGTGCTAAGGAGCATTTAAGCCATGCAACTAAGCCTCCAAAATTGACACAAACTCCTTAGAGATGCCACCTGGAGTCTCAGATACTTCAGTTCTAAGAAGGGCAGATCAGACAATATTTGCAATGATGCAGCTTCCATCCAGGGAAGAGCTGGTTCTTAAATCTTTCCCTCACATTTTTTTAGGATTATATTATTCCCAGGAGCATCCCATGCTCACTGGCAATGAATGGCAGCATCGGCACAAGAAGTGTCGGAACTAATGTTGAAAACTCAGCTTTTGCTCCATCCCAGCACCGTGCAGGGCTCAGGAATATATTTCCTGGCCCTGAGCTGGGCTAAGTTTGGAACAACCCAAAACACATCAAAACAAGGAACTGTAAAGCAACATCTGTGATTGATTAATCACAGTAGCAAAGCTGAAGGGTTTGATCATTTTCAAAAGCACTTTAAAATCTTATTTTCCAAAGAAGGAGAGGTTACCACAGACATGGAACAAAGCAAATCACAAACTGGAGCTGATTCCTTCCTGGAAAAGCTCTGGATGTGCTGTGCTGCCTCTGATGATGCCTCTGAATGCAGGAGATCAGGACAGATGAGAAAACTTATCAAGCTGATGCTGGCTGGGACAGAAACGCTCTGATAACATCTGGGGCCAGTTCTCCAGACATTCCAGTGCCACTGCACAGGCAATTCGCTCCCAGCACTCACAGCCAGGCCGATGGACACAGCACCCTGAGCCAGCCAGGGTGTCCTGCCCCTGGGAGCAGCCTGGCCAGGCCAGCTCTGCTCTCACACCTCATTGCTGCACACCGTCTGTGCCAGGGCTGGGCAGCACGCACAGCCCCTGCGATAATCCCCAGCTCTCCACGGGCCTGGGTTACTCTGCCTAGAGATGGAGGTGCAAACCTCTCTGCCTCACAGGAGATGTCCACGGACCTTCAGCTAAGGGAGGAATTGAATCTCCCATCAAACCCTCCTTGTCCAGAGGAAGCTCACCCTTCCTCTCACACATATTATGGCTATGAATTATTTCAGATTCCTTTTATTTTTATGGGAACACCACATTTTTTTATTCCACAAGAAAAGATCCATTTCTTTCTAGTTTTACTCTGGTGGGCAGTCACATTGATTAACTTGACTCTTCCACCAGCCCTGTTTCCTCCCAAAAGCCAAGCTAAGCACTGCCCATGGCAAGCATATGGTCCAGCAACCATCACCCCACAGGGCTGCTCAGCAAAATATTTTTCAATCACAGATTAAATACGGACCTGTTATCTGGTCAGAAATTAATTGGCATTAATTACACATCAGGGTGTGCAGTGAGCCAAGCCCCCCAGCAGGGCCAAAGGCACAGCCCATGGGCAGTACAGCAGCATTGTGGGGGCTCCCCACATGGGACCCCCAGACTTGGGGCCACAAAGAGCCCAGAGGATAACAGAGAACCAGGCTCTGCAGCTCTATCCATCTCCCTTTGTGTAAAAGCTCTTTACCCCCTTTTCCCCAGGGCAGAAAAAGAGAAACCAACTTCTTTAAAGCCATTTTCTTAATCAGCAGCCATGGCACAGGTCGGGCATGGCAACGGCACCAGTGGAAGGGAAATAAGCAAAGGGAAATTAACACTTTGGTTTTCAGGAGGCACGGGCAGGGCCAGCTCTTGTGTGCATTCACAGCTCAGTGCCTGCACATCAGAGCACACCAAAGGACACTGCAAAACCTGCCCAAGCATATCAGCACCAGGACTGGGAGTAGGTCACCTTGTCAGACCTGCTGAGGGGGATTGCTGCAAGGAGTTGCACCTTGCACTTTAAAAATCTACTTTCTATCTCATTCCGCTGAAACAACTGACATGTCGCAAATGCCACATACTCCACGGGACACCGTTCCAGGCCTTCCCCTGGAACAATCTGACATCAGCCTGCGGATTCAGAGTGAATCCTGAGGAGAAATGGTGCTTCGCCATCCAATGCAACAACATCTGATGTTCCAGTTGGCATTTTCTATTTCCCCTCCCTCCCTTGGTCCATACAGTGCTCTCCAGGTTCCATTTCCTGCGCTGGCAGACCTGGGGCAATGAAGAGGGAGGAAACCATAGGCAAGGGCACAGTTACCTACCCACTGTTTATCAGACATCCTTGCAGCAAACCCTGCCTGAACTGGGACCTCATTTCCGATGAGACATGGGACAAACACAGCAGCCAGCTTTGGACTTCCCCTCTCCTGACACTCAGCAGTGAAATCACAGCAAGCAGCAGCAAGTTCTTTGCAAAACAAAGTTTGCTGAGCGTGTTTAAAATATTCGGTGCCTCTTCACTGAGGTTTGTGGGTCCTCCCGCTGGCTCGTGCTGCTTGGAACAGCCTGGAGCAGTGGCTGACCCTGGCTCCATCGCATTGTTGAATGTGCCCGCGGGATATCCCTAGATAAGTTACTTTGATTTCATCAGCTTATCCCCAACTGCAGTTTTAATCCTCGGGATAACAAAAGGCTGATCTGCAGCCGCCTCCCAGGATCTCAGGCTCTGGCAAAGCGTCGTTAGCTCTGTGCTAGAATTGCAGCACCCAGGGAGCTTGAACAAAGAGCCCCAGGCAGTCCCAGCCTGAAACTCTGGGAACAATGCCATCGTTCCCAGAGAGGGGAAGATATTTGGAAATACAATTTCTGAGGTCAGCTTTAATGATCCAGGCACACCATAGGCACACCAGAGAGCCTGACTGCTCCTTCTGACAGCCAAAGCCAACATTGGGACTTCCCGCAACGCCGAAACAGCAGGAGCCCCATTTCCAACAGGTCCTCTCCCTCCTCCCTGTTGCCCACCTCAGCAGCAGCAGAGGGGAGCAGCTGCCCGTCAGGCCTCTCAGAAAGGGATTTCAGTCCCGTGCCCGATGAGGGCAAGGCTTGCTCCACTAATCTCAGAGGCTAAAATAATTTTATGCTTTCTTTGAGAAATCCTTCCAGCAAAGCCTGGAAGATGCAGCGAGCCCAGACAGAAACATATTTCCCTTGTGGTTACACTGCTGCCTGACTGCCAGCACACAGACAAGCGATTTGTGCCTCACTAGGCAAAACCCAGTGAAGTGTTTAACTTGACAACGGGAGCATTTCTCGGAATGATGCCACCTCAGCTGACCCCAGCACAGCTCCGTGGCTCCCCCAGCACCTCACCAGCACCCACTCCCGCAGCTGCCTGCAGCGCTCCACTTCCAAGCTGTGGTTACCTCTGCACCAGCCCCGCAGGCTCCTTGCGCGCTGTCCAACATCCAGCAGTTCTCCACCGCAGCCTCTTTTGCTGCTTCAGAAAGTTCAGAGTTCCTCCCACCCCTCTTACAGCAGCTGCCATGGGCAGCAGTGGGCAGGCACCAAGGCAAAGCCCCGGCGCTGGGAGATGATGGAACCCCTCAAGCGGAAACATTGACTCCTGTACAGGAAAAACATGGACCTTAGCCCAGGCTGAGCTTCATCCTGGAAGCCTGTAAATAGCTTCCCTCTCCTGTGACTCACTGAGCATCGCCAATGGCCCAGTTTCTCCTCTGGCTCAGACACCCAGGGACCAACCTCTGCCCACACCACCAGCATCAATCTGGAGGCAGAGAGCAGTGACACACCGAAGGAACAGGTACAGCTGCCGCTGGAGTCCCCAAGTGGGAAGAGAGGTGAGTAATGGGCCCTTACCAGCCAAAGCATCTCAAAAACTCCCTGATGGCTGAGCCCAGGTGTGAGGAGCAGGAGGTAGGATGCGGGCGCGATCTGCCAGTCCCGAGCAGCCGTGCAGAGGTGTGGAGGTGTGCTCCCAGTTTGCTCTACCTGCCCTCTGTTGCTGCAGCGCTGCTGGCACAGGAAATGGCTCGGGCTTCGGGCAATCAGGGCAGTGGCTATCGGGGCTCTGCCAGGACAGCCCACACCAGACGGAGATGCAGACCACCTGGCAGGACAGGGCCTCCCAGGACCTCCAAGCCTGTGATGGTGACAGCCTGCAGGGGATGTCCAAAGCAACTCCCCACAGCCAGTCCAGAGGGTGCTATCTCAGCCAGGGGAGACATAGGGTCAGAAAGGGAAGTTCCCTTCTGGAAGCAAATTACCTTCTTGATTTGGGCTCCACAACACATATGGCATCAGGAGCAACTTCCATACCCACCCTAGCCCCATGTGCAGGGCTTTCTACCTTGCTATAAATAGTTTCTAGCACTGCTGAGCAAGGATTAATGACTTTTCTAATTATACCACCATCAGCTGGTGACAGGGGAATGATACCGTGCAGATGTCTGAGCCCACTCACCCAGCACGGCTGGATTGCTCTGTGCAGAGCATACCTGTATGTCACTTCATAATTCCAAAGAATATCAAGTCACAGGTGCAGGAAAGCAAAAGAGAAGGGGTCTTAATATTAAATAAGAGATGTCTGGATACCATACATACTCCTAGTTCCTAAAAGGCATCCCATCAGCCTTGGGTGGCATCTCAAGGAGCTGCAATTCCATGTAAACATTACCTGTGATTTGTACCTGCTCACAGTACCACTCTGGAGCGTACAGACCTGTTTCATATGGGCTACCCAATTTTAAATTGAATTGCCTTATTTACCAGGCGACTTCTTGCTTTGTGCTACTGAAAAGGGGCATTTTTCACATGGCCTGCCCTGCCAGGATGCCTGTGCCATCACACTGTCACACATCACTCAGCCATTCATGGCAGTCCTGGACGACCTGAGCTGGAAACCAGCTGTCCCTTGTCCAAACAGTTCTTTTCCATGTGACTTGCTAATAATGCACACAAGAATTTCTGTAGAAGGGCTCTTACTTCAGAAAATGCAAATGACACGCACACATTGCACATCTTGCAACACCTGACAGAGGTTTCAGCCCACCTTCTGTCATTTAAGTTTTCCCGTTTATGACCGCATGAACAAGGTGCAGTTTTAGAGGGGAATACAGTATTTCAGTGCCAAAATAACTTTCCTTTTCTGAACAGTGGATGGATATGGCAATAAACATTTTCTCCTGAGGCCATGGCAGGTGCATCATTTGCCTGGGAAAATTACTGGAAAACTTAACAGCCAAGGAGCACTTAGCTCAGCAATGCAGCACTGCAGGTTCCATCTACAGAGCCCCAGCAATGTGGCAGGGGACCCCAGGTGCTCTCTGTAGCCCAGGCTCCAAGATCTGGATTTTCCATCCACTGTACAGGGGCTGAGTCCCTCTCAGCAGACTCTACTGGGCTCCTGACAGAGCTGTTCTTTGCAAGAGCCATCAGAAGGGGAGGGATCAAGCAGGTTCTTTTGCCCAGTCGTTCGGAAACAATCACAGTTGCTCCTTGTAGCAGACATCTTCCTGCGTGGTGTCCTATTTATGACGACAGCAATTCTCTTAGTTGCACAAGGCAATACCTGTGTTCTGCAGAGCAGGTTAAAGGAATTGTCACGGGTTTCGGACATCGTCCCAGGGAAGTGGTCCCTGCGGTGTGTGTGCCTGGCTCCTGCAGGGCATTGCCCACCAGCAGCCTCAGAGTGACCCAGCAGGACACCGGGATGGCTGTGCTGCCCTGCCTTGGAGCCGAGCAGGTGCAGGAGCCGTCCCCTGCCTTGTGCTGCTGCCTTCCCTGCCCCTTGCCCAGGAAGCTGCGGTGCGCAGCTCTGGCCCCATCGCCATATGGCAGCTCCTGTCCTCCAGCTCCTCAGCATCGCTTCATTTCTGTTCCACTGCCAACCTTGTCAGAGTGCTCCAGAAACCACTGTCGCTATTTTTAGAGGGTTAACAAATACCTCTAGGAAAAAATAATCCACTGGTACGTGACTCCCTTTCAGTCCAACGTTTGACAAATGGCCACAGCATCAGTACAGTAGCTGTAAAGATGAAACAAGACTGATGAACTCTGCCTACCCTCACCCACCTGCCCACAGTGAAGGAACATGAGGAAAACAACCAACCTTCTCTTCGGTTGCCAAGGTTTCTCATTTTTATGTATAGTTACGTATATTTATAGTGCCCCTTGCTATCAAAAATGAGCAAAGGGAACAGCAGATAAGACAGCCCAGCAGGATTGTTTCTCAACAGAATGTTTTTCACTTTTCCACAAGGCGTCAGAAGCTCTTTAAAGTCTTCTTATTACATTCTGCATTAGATGCAAAACCATATTTCAAAGACACTTTAACTTTGAAAAAGAAAAATGCAGATTCTGTGCTGTGCCACCTGCAAACAGGGAGGCATGACCCACATTAGAGAAACTCAGGAGGGAAGAAGGCAGGGAAGGATAGAGGGAGAGAGCTCTGTCAATGAGACTGGGCCATTTAAAACTCTTCAAAAATAAAAATTTGTGGGGAAACACTGCCTTCCTAATTATAGCTTTTAGGGGAGTTCCTCACCCCCTCCCTAGTGAGGCTAGGGAGGTCTCAGGCACCCCACAGTCTGCATTTAAAGCCATGTAGCAAATATTAACCAACTTGGATTTTCTGTTAAATAAAATCCACAAAGCTTCCATTATTTTTTTGTTCTCACTTCATTAGTTTGTTAGGCCACAAATTACAAATCAAAAATCTTCTCATCTCCACTCCTTCCAGCACAGAGACTGTTACCAATTCCTGAATTTTCTGGGGATTGACTTTCACTTTTTTTAAGTATGAAAAGCTTTAACAGCCACAGGCAGTTAGTGAAAGGAATAAAGCAGCAGCTCGTATGTCCAGATTAGTTATGCCACAGAGAGGCACCGACCTCATTGGGCCAGACTGGGAACTGTGATGGCTGTGGTGATCCCAGAAATCAGGAGAGATGCAGAATGCAGCGGCTATTTCTCACTGGCACCAATTGTGTTATCTATTGTTACCTGCGCAGGGGAGAAGCAAAGTGCTGCTGCTGCTGCTTAGGCTTATTCTTTAAAAAAATGCAGTATTTAGGGCAAACGGATCTTGCCAAGATTCACTCCAGAGTGGCAATTAAAAACGATAGAATATATTACAAATAGATTGCATCTGTTATCCAGGTAATATATAAATACATCATGAATAACGAAATCAATGAAGTGTGACAGACGCCGAGCTGAGCTGGGCAGAGCTGGGGGGGAGCCCCCGGAGCTGCGGCGCTCGGGGTGGCACAGCTTCCCTGGCCGGCGCCGTGCCCGCGACAAAGGCGACAAAGGCGACAAACGCGACAAACGCGACAAACGCGCCACCGCGCGGCTTGGGGACACATCCCGGGATCCCGGCGGAGCGGGGGCTGCGGGGGCTGCGGGGACAGGGACCCCCGCCCGCAGCGCAGATCGGGGCCCGCCCGGGGGTCCCGCCCGGGGGTCTCGGGTGCGGAGCGTCCCGGGCGTCAGCAGGAGGCACCACGACCTAAGGGACACGGAAACCTGGAAAATCCCCGCTCCTCCTCCGAGCCGCAGCCTCCGGAGCGGGGAACGGGGAGAGTTCGCCCCCCGACCCACCCCACCGTCCCCCAGCAGCAGCTTGGGGAACAGAAAATGCCTCTGCACCAGCTCCCCCGGCACGGCGCACCCCATGGTCTGGGAGACGTGGAGTCATGGAATCACCGGAACGGGATCACAGCATCATAGAATCAGAGAAGCATCGAAAAGAGAGGCTGGAAAAGACCCTTAGGACCAGCAAGTCCAAGCGTTACCCCAGCACTGCTGAGCCCACCACTGAACCCTGTTCACAGGCACCGCAAGTGACAAGCCAAGTTTCCAGTCTCGGTGATCCATCTCCGCAAAGCCCGCAGGGATCTGAGTAAGGGTGCTGGGCAGGCTGGTGAGCGCCAACATCCCAGCCCTAAAGGGATCCAGGTCAAAAACTGAGGTGTAATCATCGGCAAACCACGTCTGACCTCTCATACACTTCCCTGCTGTTAGACAATTCCTCCTCCTCTACATGCCTTAAACAGGGGAAAATGTATTTTGGAGGGTCAAACATAAACCAGAGGGTTTGGGGCATTCTGCTCTGGGGCACTGCCAGCTGCACACTGCCCCTTCCCCTGGCAGCTCACCCACAGCCCAGCACCTACTCCTAGCCAGCCAGCACTCCACCAGGCTGGGAGAAGTTTCTCTGAGCCTCAGCACTGCTCCTGTTCCCAGTGTGCAGCTCCAGCAGCATTCACAGCTGCTTTTTCCCAGCGCTGGTACTGCAGGAGGAGCTCCTCTTATTCATTAAGTAAGGTGATCTGCAGGGAATTAACATTGGACCCCATCCCAAAGCTGAAAGAAAGAGCAGATCTAATTCTGTGCCACTCTGGAAGACACAACAGTGCTTTTCTGAGAGTGAACTGAAGAAATTTCAGTATCTGCAGGCAAACAATGAACCTCGTTCATATTGTACATGATGCTGTCTGTCTTCCCTTTAATTCAGTCATCTAATTGCAGACAATCTGGTTTCTAGCCTGTAATCTGATATTTGCACAAAAGTGATACAAGTATCTTGCCATTGAATCCTTTTTACTCAGAGGAAACAGTTCAGGTATTGAGAGATGCTTATCAGAGAGCAGGAGCTCTGCGTTCCCAGCTGGAGCCAAGCTATCCTGCCTAAAGGAGCAGGACCTTGTTTAGGTGGGGAAAAGCACCTGTGCCCACCTGGATAGGATGCCCTTCATTCCCAGAAGTATCTCAGCCTGTTCCACATAGGTGCAGCAGGAGCCAAGTGATCAGTACAAGGGCACTTAGGAGAAGCCCCACGTAGGACAGGACGACTACAGACAGCAGAGGTGTGTAATCACAGAAAACAAGGAGCTTCAAGATCAGATGGGGCTTGTGAAATATTGTATGGGGATTTCGGAGGTGACTCAAGTTCTCAGTTGGACCGATCTGTTTGCTCCTGCCACGTATCTATATCACTGTTCCATCGTTAAGTGAACAGAAGGGCCACTGAAGTAAAACAGGGTGGAAAAACGAAACTGTTTCAGTTCTCCGGCTGTACAGATTTCTCCATCTCGAAGATTTTCTAAGGCAGAAAACCCCAGTTTCACAAGAGACGGGAAGTGTTTGGGGCATAAAGGTCAGCAGAAACAATGCAAAACATTAGAGTCATAAACAGAGCAAGAGTCCCTGTCCCCCCCTGTGCTGGGACTCTCTCAGCCACTCCGCCAAGAGAGAAACAATGGCTTGTACCTCGCCAGCACAGCACGAATTCCAGTGCCACCTGGGAGGGGTCCTTGTGCTGCCAAGTGCCAACCACGGAGCCAGGCTGATCCGCTGGGAACTCCCCACCCCGGAGAAGGAGCACAGTGCACAGCTCCTGGCTGCGGGAGGTGGGGAAGGAGCTGCTCTAAGTCCTGTCTGGGTTGTTATTCAGTCATCTCCAGTCACATGTTCCAGGAGCTGTACGAGGACAAACTGGGAATTCCTCCTCAGCTAAAACAAGGAGGGAGTGTTTCGCACTGGGATAGCACGTGGTGTGCTGATCTCTGCCAGCCTTACCTTGGCAGACACCCCATCCAAGTACACACAGTTGGAAAGTCCTGGCTGAGCAGAGAAATACCCTGTCCTGAGACCTGCATGTTATTTGGACAAACCAAAGGGTATGAGAAGGATGTGTCCACACTGGATTAAGCACTGGCTCTACACTGGATGGAAAGGAAACACTCAGCAAAAATGGAGATGAGCACAGCTCCTGCTTATATCCAAGATACAGAGCAGAGCCACCACTGGAGGTTTAGAGGTGACACTGTGCTGTGCTCTCAGACACGGGGCAGACCTGTCCCAAAAAGCTCCATATCTGGTGAACTTAATCAACTTAACTCACAGCATCATTGCCCTGCTGTTCTGTGCGATGTGCCTGTCAGGGCCCGGTGAACTGCAGGAAGGCTGCAGCACAAGCCCCAGCCATTGCTCCTGCCCAGAAAAGCACACTCCCTCCTCCACCGGTCCCTCCTGCTGCCTGGCCCTGACTGTGCCACCAGCTGGAAGCCAGTCTGTCATCCAGGCCTTGCAGGGTGGGGATTTCATGCCTCAGCCTAAAGGTGATAAATAGGATTCTGTGCAGGACACGTTGGGTTTGGTTATTGGGGATACACATTTCAGCTTTGGGAAGTCCCTAGAAGCCTGATGTTCATATTTCAGTTGAGATTTATATCCTGGAGAACAATGCTCTGTTAAAGGAAGGCTTCACTCTCCCAGCCATGCCAGTAATTCTCAGCAGCTTTTTCCCGAGCTCTACTTTGGTTTCACACTTCAACTCACTGTTGTTGCACATCTGTCAGGCATAAAAAGGAAAGCTGTGTGCTCACCTCATCCATGCAAGGGAGTTTTGTCCTGCACTGAAATGTCAGGGCTCTGCCCCTAAACCCCACAGTGACATGTACATGCACAGGAAAAGCTGGTGAGAACTCAAGCAGGGCAAGTAGACATCTCTCTTCCTTCTTTCCACAGTCCTTGCCTAAAAGTAAAATCCCTTAAAAGGCATTAATGTGTTCACGTGCCACACATGAACCACAGCAACCTGACTGCGCAGTGCATCTACACCAACTTGCTCCCATCGTTCCCTCAAGTTTGGGGCTGAACCACAGCATCCCCAGGCCCCTGCAGTCACTGCAATGCCAGTCATGAAGTTCTGAAGTCACTGCTCCAGCTCAGGAGGAGCCAACGGGGTCTGTCTCATCTATACTAAGTAGTTTTCAAGGAATGAGATAAGAGCATTGAGTGAAACCCCAACAGAAGTTGCCAAGACCCATGACAAGAGCCAAGCCACTGCCAGCCCAGCCAACAAGGCTCTCCAAAGGGCACGGTCAGTGCTCCTTATTCAAGCAGGAGCTTTGCTTCCAGACGCTTCTAACAAGGAAGCTCAAAGAGATCAGCAGCAATGCTGCAGCAGCAGCCAGGCCCTTCTGCCAGCCCTGCCCCAGGTGCTCCCCACCTGGGAGGCATGGGCACGGCCCTGGGGGAGCACACAGGGTCCCTGCATCGTGTCCCTGCACCACACCTGCAGCAGGGCTCAGCCCTCACTGCCTCTGTGAGCAATGGACTGCCGGAGAGGATTTGGCTATTCCAACGCTGACTGTTTCACAGCAAGCAAAAGGGATCCAGGAAAATGTTTCCCTGTGAGTAAATGATTGTGAGAAGCTGTTGTAAACACTGCACTCAGAGTCCAAGGAGCAGAGCTGAATATTACCTGTCACAATACATTGCGAGCCTCAGCCTGCCTGTCTGCCAGGAGCTGGCTGGGGCAGCAGACACCTGGCTGCTGCTGTTTGGGCAACAGCACCATGTTAAAGCTCCAAAGGCGGAGAGAGACCGCAGCCCTCTGCTATTTGGAAGGAAAAACACGCAGACTAATCACAGAGCTTTTCTTAATGCTACCATGATACACAAATAAGAGGCTTAAATATAATTATAGGTTGTTTAATCAGTGTGAATAAAGAAATGTGTAGTAATTGATGCCATATTTTATAAATATCCTAACTGTTTAAGAAACCGAAAATGTTTTCAAAAGAAATACTCTAGCAAAATTATTATAAAGCCCTTTAATGTGAGTGAGCTGCTTTCTGAAGCCAGTTTGAGATTCAGGCTCATGAACATAAATAGAGTTAATTGCCCTTCTGTGTGAGCTGGATGTTAGCACATTCCAGCAGAGCATGCATTTTCCAAAGTGCCAATTCCAACATATTCCACCCTGTGCAATTTTTGCCTCTCTGCACAGTGCAGGGAACAGGCAAGGGTAAAGTTAAGTGCTTGTAGCAGTGAGCCTTGGAGATGGATTGAGACATCAACTGCTGGCCCAGATGTTAGTTGGGTATTCAAGTGCAAATGTGTTTTTTTCTGAATTCACCCCATAAGGGAGAGCACATTGATGTGCAAATGGCAATGGGGGAGAAGGGATGCTGGTGGCTCCTTCCCTCTTCCTTCTCAGAAACTGCAGCCTGCACCGTGTGGCAGAGCAAGAGGCTGATGCTCTGGTGAAAAGAGGAAATCCTTCCTCAGAGCCAACTTCACAGCTGAAGGCCTCCCCAGGCAGTCCACAGGTGCAGGACACTGCCAGGAGAGGATGCTCACGGAAAACTGCCCATGTACTCTCTGCTCTTCCCTGGACTGTCCCTCCTGCCCCAAGGGCAGGACAGGTGCCATTGCCTCAGCCATCCCTCAGCCCCCCCTGCCATCCCAGTTGTCCACTGAGCTGTCAGTCCTGCTGTGATCCCATCTAGTCCCCAGGAACGGCAGTGAGGAATGTTCCTCCCCCAGGCCATGCACACTCTTAAACACAAAACTATATCCAGTTATAGATGAAAAATACAAATGAAAATACAACACAACTCTTACAGAAATAGATCAAAGAAAGAGAAATAGATCAGAAATTGGTACAAAGATCTTAGAGAAATAAAGCATCTACATCTCCAAAAGTAAATACCACCTCAGATTTGGTCCTATGGGATGAAAACGGGGAACACTTTGTATGTAATGCTAAAAATAACAAAAACATCCCCATTTGGACATGGCTTTGGGGCGCGGAACAGTGTGCATTCCCAACTGCCAAATCGCAGCATGGAGCAGCCCGTGCCAGTGACCCGTGTCAGAGGCTGCCTCAGAGCGCCGCACTCCCTGGGGTTTTGGGTTTCTGCCTTTAATGAGCTGGTGATGAGTGACCCTTGCTCAGATTCCTTCACTCCTGGGCCTTCTCCTGGGAGTCAGGAAGAACCATTTTAAATTCAATTTCCTCTTAGAGATTTTCTGAGGCTGACAGTAAAGCACACTTCTGAGACAGCACAAGTCCTAGCTCCCTACTGCAGCCTCACCGCCCATTCCAAGTGTCTGTCACCACATCAGATGGCCACACGCAAGCATGAGTGGCCCTTCTGTTGCCACTCCAAATCCCAGCTCCACCACCAATCCAGGATCTTGCAAAAGTCATGTTTTCCCAGTGCACACAGGGCACTTTGTGACATCAGGCTGCTACCAAGGGTTTACCATGGGCCGATAACACAGCCTTTTTGGGGAGGAGGCCCTGAGTGTAGCAGCCTATAGAGAGCCATGGTGCCAGAGCTGGGCAGCTGAAACCCCCGGCAAATGGGCAAGCCCCAGAACTGCAATGTAAATGCACATCACAGGTCTCTGCTGTGGAACGATACTGCAGCAGAGCTGAAATGCTGGGATGCAGCATGAGCTCCAGCTGGGTCAGCTCTCTGTTCAGAGCCAGGCTCTTCTGGACCCTTTCAAGGGTCTGTGTTCTTGGTCATCAGCAGACCAACAGTTTGGGAAGGACAGCAGTGCATCTGGCTCCATGCCTGAGCTAAACACTGCCCCATCCATCAGCAGTTCGACTTCTCATTCATATGATGGGCTTGATCTTGAAACCATCTGTTTTCCCTCAGCTTGCATCCAGCTTTCACTTGGACAGCAAAGCCTTTTCAGCTACAGCCCCAGGGCATGGGGGTGAAAAGGCTGCTTCACTGGCTGCTCTCCATGGCCAGAAAAATAAAATTTGGCTGGAGACACACACCAATGACCCTTTCCTTGCAGGTAGAGGTAAGACTGGCAGGACTTGCTGGTGAGGATAGCCAGAGTAGTAGCCCTGGGACAGAGCTCGGAGAGTGTCATTGGGCCTGCTTGTGCCAGATCCGTGCACTGGGGTAGACCCCATGCAGTTTGGAAACATTCAGCTGATCAGACCCTGCAGCGTGCTGACAAAGTCCTTTTCCCAGTGAAGGGCTCTAGGAGAGAAGGGTGCTCTCAGTAGTGGGAAGAAACCCTCAGCAGTCTGAGAGTCTGTGATGAGTAGGTTCATTCTGGTAATTTTTTTTTTTAACCTCTCCATATGCTTTCTCCTCCAAAAAAGATGTGATCTGGGCTCTGTCACCAAGAGCCTCCAAGCGTGCTGGTTGTGGCTTGGGGCTTTGTTTCTTCTCCAGGGAGTAGAACCAATTCATTCACCGAATGAGTTCTTCCCTTCTCTCCTTGGGATGCTTTTGCTTTGTTTCCAAAGGCTGTTATTAACTGACAGGTTGGAAAACACACATTTTGAAAGGTGCAAACAGACAGTTGTGCCTGCGTCCTGCACACACAGCGCTCACACATCTCCACAGTGATCACAGCTGAGATTTCTCACATGTCCCCATCAACAGCTCCAGCATCCAGGAGGAGGGAAAAAGCAGAGCTGTGGACTGCACACCTTGGATGGGCTCACCTGGGAAACAAGTGTAAAATGTGCCCAGGCGGTTTTGCCTCCTGTCCACATGGAAGCCAAGCTGCATGGCAGAGGGAAGGAGCTGCGTGTGTCCCTCCTCCCTGCTTGGTATGAAGCAGTCTTGTCCAGCTGACCAGCACAAACAGCTCCAAAATCCACAACAGTGAACTGCAAAACCCTGTGCACTTCTAGTGCTGCAGGAGGGAAAAAGAGCTTTTCCTGCAAGTGTTTCTCATTCCCTGAGCCAAACCTAGACCTGGCACGAGAGTCAAAGCAATGCCCGGAGGAGCTGATGAGAGAGAGCCTCTCATGCTGACACCCAGAGCACTAACTCCTGTCCAGCCCAGTGGGGACCCCATGTGATACTCCCTCAGTCTCTCAGTAGCTCATGGTGCCAAGTCTGCAGGAGCAGGTGAGGTACCACATAGTGATGATAATTAAAACCAAATGCCAAGGAAATGTCTGGAGACAGCAGCAAACTGTCAGGCTCAGGATAAGTACTGTCTCGGGCAGCATGGACACAAGATAGCTGTATCTCTGGGAGGGCCCCATGGAGGTCATTTCCAAGAATGGATATGGAGGAGATTTTTGTATTAACCCTTTGCTTGACTTCACATTACAGTTAAAACCCTAAGTAGTGTTGTTGCTGAACCATTTAGAAGTTCAGCTGCTAAACAACACTGTCAACCAAGCTCTCCCCTCACTCAAAGACCCCCAGGGATTACATCCACAGCCATTCCTCATATGCCATAGGGCACATCTTCCACCCTCGAGGGGAAATTGTGGATGCCCCATCACTGGAAGTGTTCCAGGTCAGGCCGGACAGGATTACAATCAACCTGGCCGAGTGGCAGGTGTCCCTGCCCATGGCAGGTGGCTGGAACCGAAGGGTCTTCACAGCCCCTCCCGACCCAAACTGTTCGGGGACTCTGTGAGCATTTGCTTCTCGGCTCGGGACAGAGCACCGGGGGCGGCTGCAGGACGCGGCTCGGGGCTCGGGGGTCGCGGTGCGCTCGGGGGGGTGCGCTCCCCGCTCCGCCCGCTGCCCCCGGCCCCGAGAGCTGCCATCCGCCCCCTCCTCATCGCCCCCCCGGGATGGCCCCTAGGGCATTGCCCCCTCCTCATCGCCCCCTCCTCATCGCCCCCCGGGATGGCCCCTCGGGCATCGCCCCCTCCCCATCGCCCCCTCCTCATCGCTCCCTACTCATCGCCCCTCGGGCATCGCCACCTCCTTATCGCCCCCTCCCCATCGCCCCCCGGGATGGCCCCTCGGGCATCGCCCCTCGGGATGGCCCCTCGGGCATCGCCACCTCCTTATCGCCCCCTCCCCATCGCCCCCCGGGATGGCCCCTCGGGCATCGCCCCTCGGGATGGCCCCTCGGGCATCGCCACCTCCTTATCGCCCCCTCCCCATCGCCCCCCGGGATGGCCCCTCGGGCATCGCCCCCTCCTCATCGCCCCCTCCCCATCGCCCCCCGGGATGACCCCGCTGCCCCCCGAGCCCGAGCTCTGCTCTCTGCTTCAGCGCTGCTGCCGGAGCCGAGTCCTCGGTGCCGCCCCCGACAGCCCCCGGAGCTGCGAGCCTGACCCGCTGTCCCCACGGGCAGCCCCCAGACCCCCCCGGCCCTTTGTTCATTGTTCCTCTGGTTGCGGCCAGGGGGGAGCTGCGTGTTCTGGCTCCCGGATCTGCTCTCCAGGAGAGGAGCGGCACAAAGCTCTGCTCAGAGCTCCTCTCTGCTCCGCTGGAGCCTCCATGGACACCCCAGCCCTTAAACTGAATTTCTGCGAGCCAAGAAACATCTTGGGGAAATGGGAGCATCTCTGCTCCTGCTTAGTCATGTGTGCTAATTCCAGGTGCTTGGAGGACACAAACCAAGACCCCAGATTCAAAAAAAGTATTTTAAATCCCGAATCCTCTCTATTTTAAATTAATCTTTTGCCTTTTAACCCTTGAGTGACTCTGCTCAGCTTTCCTAGCTCTCCTGCTGAAGTTTCCTCCTCTAGCACACAGGGCAAACAAGGACTTTCTGCACCAAATACCTGCAGCAGCTGAGGCACCGAGAGTTTCCTGACCCAAATGGAGAAGGTGACAACAGGACAGCACTGAAGGCGCTGAAGCAGCGCCTATATCTGCCAGACCCTGTGGAGTACCCAAATCTCCTCAAGAGTCCCACCAAAACCAGGACACATAAGAGCCAGCTTAGTCACAGAAATAAATGTTTCTTTGGGATCCCTAAGCCCAGACACAACCAAGTTCCTTGAGGGCTTTCAGCCTGGCAGGACTCCTTCCTGCAGTTCACATTTTTGAATAATCATATCCCATTGCTTTGACATATCCACAGATTTTCAGTGTCTGCCAGAGCTGTGAGTGTTCATGGAAAGGCACTGCCAGCTCTCCTCTAGCTCTGCAGCGCTCACTAACTTCCCAAGCCCAGCAGCCTGAATCTCTATCTCAGCTGGACTTCATCTTGTCCAGCAGAGCAAGCAGAGCAAGCAGAGCCCTCCTCGTGCAGGAGCGAGGGACACCAGGGCTGCTCCAGTGGCCCATGCTCTGGGGCTGCCAGGAGCCCGACCCTTCTCCCTGGTCTGGTACATGCAGCCCAAGCTGGGGCAGCTGTCCTTGACCCCAGGTACACCTCAGTCTGTATTTCAGGGCAGCGGCGCTCGGTTTGCTCAGAAACACACTTAACCCCTTGATGCATTTGGGATCATCCAGGGGCTGCTGCTGGCACAGAGCTGGGTGGTTTGGCAGATACAGCTCTAAAGAAACAGAGGGGGAAAGAATTGGAGGAAAAATGTCCCCTCTAGCCCTCTTGTTGAATTAAACCACATGTATATTTTTAAAATACAGCGGAAAGGAACAACTCTCCAGCACATGTTCAAGAGCAGAGTCTTATTTCAGAGATTTCAAAAAATTAGTGGCTGAATGCTGAAACAATATCACCCTTAGATGGAGACATTTGGAAGTGATTAACGAGCCTGAACTCATGCATTCAAAATAAAAAGTTAGTACCTCACGCTGGTAACAACTGTCAGCTACTAAAGAACTGGGAGGAGGGAAGAAATCAAACTTAATCCTGCATAGTCTAATGCTCCAAATCAGCAGAAGACAGCTAGCAAGACCACCAGCCTGCACCTTCCCTGGGTGCATCGCCTGCAGACCTCAGGTGGAGGTGCCAGCCCAGGGTACAGGGAGTCCAGACCACCCTGGGGGGGCTCTGGAAGATTCTCCTGTGCCTCTGCGACCAGCAGCATCCCCAGAACTGCAACAGGATGCAAACTCCAGAGCTCTTGGGATGTTTTCCCATTGTACGACCGAGACGGGTGAATTCCCACCAGAGCAGTGCTGCAGATGACAGGGGACAATCAACAACACACCAGTGCCATCCCACAGTGCATCTCCTCCTGTCCCTGGTGCTGCTGGAGGGTGGAGACAATGGGGAGACCGTGCAGGGTGGGAACACCTCCAGATCCATCCCGACCCTGCTGGCAAGCCAAGCTCCAAGCTGCAGGTCTACGCTGGCAGCCTGGTCCCCAGCCACGCAGGTAATTTGGGGAGCTGCAGGCAAGGGGAGCACTGTGGGCACAGCTGTCTGTCTCTCTGTGCTCCACTCAGGGGCTGCAGAGGCAAGAGGCAGCCCATCCATCAGAATGTGCTGCCCAAATGGAGATGGCTTTGGGCATCGTGAGATGCCCATCCCACACCAGAGGCACCTGGACATGGAGACCCTGCAGGTGCACCAGGGCAGGTGGTCTGCCCTCCGTGGGATGCCACAGCACATCCCACCAGGCCAGGGCTGAGCTGGGAGCTGTAGAGGAACAAAGATCCCCATGTCTCATGTCTGAGAATTTGAAGATTAATAGTTGGAATTTGCTCCAGTAAAAAGCAATGTTGGTAACACAACAAACATCCGGGAGTTTAAAATTAAACCAGACTGTTTCTCCTCTGCAAGGAACAAGCATGTCCTCAGGCGGGGGACCCAGAAGCCCCTGGCACACACAACTGGGCCCAGGGCTGCTCAGACAAAGGGAGCCCCAGCAGAACAGCTGCTGTCCCATCACAGGACATGGCCTTGGACTCAGCCTGCATCCCTGGCCATATGTTTTCTCATTGCCTTAACAAAGATTTGGCCATTGAAGCTGCCCCCAGAAATTCATGGCATTTTAGAAATTAGGCCAGAATTTTCTCCACCCTCCTAATTCTTTGTTTTGCTCTCAAATCTGTCTGAATCACATGCTGCTTCTCTGGATTTTCCTGGGCTGAGGAATGGTCAGGAGCTGGCAGCAGCATGTGCAAGCTTCACACACATGTGTGCTGGCAGTGCCATCAGCCCAGGAGTCCAGGATATGTTTCCCATCCCCAGAGCAGACCAGATGTGGTGGCAGAGCAATGCCAAACCTTAGTGATCTTGTGATGAGGGACAGCATCTCCGTGTCCACAAGGAGACCAGTTGCCAGAACCTGGACTTCACAGCCTCTCTGGACACCAGGCATCTGCATCAGTCTGACATTTATTGGAAAGTGTCTGTCTCTGCAGTCCGACACACTTCTCAGCCTCTCCCCAGAAATGAAGCTCCACATCCAAGCACAGGAGTGTACAGCAGGGAGCAGGAATCGGTGCTGTTGTAAAAAAGAGCACAGAAAGTTCCCAGAGCCAGGGATCCAGTCCCTATGAATCTGCCAAGGCTGAAGCCTAAGGAGCTTTCTTAGCCGAAATGCAACTCCAACTCCTCTCGGGAGCATTCCTGAGCACTGATCATTATTGTTATTATTATTTTCTTGTTTCTTTAATGATATTGAACATGCCCTAAGACCCTTAATCACAGAGGAAATTACAGCAGACTCTCAGTGGGCTGACAAAGAGCTGAGCACAGCCAAAGATAGCCACGCTGACAGTGTGTCTTGCCAGGAGCAGCATCAAGGGCAGATGGAGGGATTGGGGCAGGGAGCAGACCCTCTCCATGCTCTAGGCAGGAGGCTCTCACCCAGCTGGAAAGAGCAGGGTGCAGGGAGAGCCTCCCCCAGCCCACTGGGCAGCCGTTCCTGTGAGCACAAGGCTGTCACAGTGTCCCCAGGCCCCCAAGGTGAGGTCCCTGGGTGTCCGCAGGCAGGGGTGGAAGCACCTCACTGGCTATTCTGGGGCGGGGGAGAGTGAGAACAGAGGGGTTTGGACCCAGAGCTATTCCTGCAGCCACGGGGCATGTGCTGGGATGTGCTATTTCAGCAGCCACAGGGGCTCCCCACCAGCTCAGGATGTGCTGGTGCACAGCAGCTCCACTCGCCACATCCAAAAGACTCCAATGCTCTGGGCACCGCGTTGGGGACAATTTTCCTGTTTCAGATCGTGCTGCAAAGTCAGCTGCAGATAATTTCCAGAAGGATTTGCCTCTGTGGAAATGCCACAGAGGGCAGCGAAGGACCAGCAGCGCTCCCCAGGCTGGCCCTTGCCTGCTCAGAGCCTTTTGCATGGGAAATCCAGGGCTCACTCTTCACAGAGAGCACATGGATTTTTCCCTTGATATCAATCTCAAGTTTTATCCTACAATTTTGTAAAATAAAAGATGAATATTTTAAATGAAACATATTCCTTTCTTTGATTCCAGAAATTATGAATTGATAAAGATTTCCTATTACCTTATAAAATCTACCAGGCCAATCCTTCAGCAAGGCCATGCCCATAATTGCAAGCAGATGTCTTTCTCTGCTGACATGTTAAATGGAAGCAGAAAGACCCGCTGCTATCTCCCATCAACAATTTGCACTAAAGCAGAGAACAGATTTTCACAGAGCGGGGCTGCTGGAGGAGGAGGGGGATTAGGTTCCTACAGCCCAGGCGTCTCAGCATTACAGCAAAACAAGGCAGCTCGGGAAAACAATGAACTTTAAACAGTCCCTAATCCCAAAGTAACCAAAAGCTTTTGTGCAGGAAAATGAATTTGTGAAACTAATACTGCCAGGGCCCGCAGAGAGCGCAGGGGCTGAGGTAAGGGGACGGCAAGCTGACAAGCCCCCATGTCAGCTCCCACGGACCCTGCCTGGGGAGCACTGGCTTTGGAGGTCTGTGCTAGCACAGAGCTGTCCTGTCCTGCGGAGCACAGGGATGGGAATTATCAATACAAGTGGAAGTGACAGGATGTTTAGCAAACATTAAACCCAGGAAGCTTAAAAGGTCTTCCAGGATTATTAAATAAACATTTAGGGCGAGTGAAAGACTATGAAATGGTGAAGAGATTGCAAACACTCTGGAGCACGCAGTTGGGGCTGCACAGATTCAGCTGTGCAGGACAGTGTTTAATCATTTACGTAGTGTCACCCATAGTGATACCTCATCTCTTGGCAAGTGTTAATCCAGGAGCGAGACTTTGATAAAAATTTAGCCTGATATTAACATTTTGTTAAAGACCGCTTAAAATACAAATCTGAACATGCCAGCGAGCACCATCAGTTTGGCCAGGCCAACACCACCATCACTGTTCCACAAGCCCTGTGAGAAGGCACATGGCCTCACACATTTAAATTACCTTAGAGCTTCCACCAATAGCTCAACCTTCTCTAAATTCGTATTTGCCCTTGCTGTACAGTAACTGGGAGGCTGTCTGGGCTGGGTGTGATCACCCTCACTTGAGGATGACCAATTTAAAGGTGTCACATTTGCCTCAAGGGGCTGTAGTTTGTTATTTCGGGGTTTAATGTCGTTCTGAACACCACACAGGAGAGGCTGCACACATGCTCATCCTCCTGCCCAAGGCAAATGCCCTGATCTCCTCATTTCTTTCCAAGTAACACCAGAGATACACTCTACCATCCTTCTGGGTCCATAATTTATTCATATTCTATACCACACCTCCCAATAAATTAGCCTCTCTGCCACATTAGTAACTCAGGAGTTCGGAGAAAGTCAGGCTGAGGCAACGAAGTGCCAATAGCACAAGAGGCCTGAGCCAAAGAAAAAGCAGAACAGTTTTGGTGGCAGCCCCACGGAGCTGCTCCCACATCTCAGGAACAGAGCGGAGAGCTGGATCCCAAAGAACGCTGTACTGACTGTACCAGGTACGGCTCCTGTCAGCCGTGTCCTGCCTTCCCTCCTCCTCCCCACAGAACGGCTTGGCAAATACCTCCTGGTTGTCTCTAAAGGAAAAATGTTTCAGACAGCAGTGAATTCCCCATCCGAGCACACTTCTGCAGAAAAGAGGGACTGTTTGCCGACTGCTCGTGGCTCTTGGGATGTTGGCAGGCTGTGAGAGGAGCCTGCTGTGCTGCAGCGTGCCTGTGCCCTTGCACTGGCGAGTGGAGACAGATTCATCACTCTGATGTGCCGGGAGGAGACAGAGCCAAGGCTCCCCTGGTGCTGGAGGGCACTGCAGACTCTGTGCCAAAGGCAGGGGTGCAGCAGACCCTGCTCCCGCCCTGCAGGCAGCATTCTTCTGGCAGGCTGCCGCCCCAGAGATTTCAGCCTCCGATGGGAAGTTCTGGAAACAAAGCCACCATTTTCCAAAGGCTGCGAGGCCACCGTGGCGCAGCCGGCCACCCTGACAGGTTGACCCTCACTCCCTCCCTCAAGGCTCTCCAGGACAGGGCTTTGCTTTGCGAAGCCACGTGCTGCAGAGCTCCTGGACCCTGCAGTGGGCCTGTCTGCAGTGAGAATCTCCCAAAAGCAGGGAAGCAGGCGGCTTGCCCCACTCCCCTTCCAAGGAAGACATTCAAGAATGGCTTGGACACCTTCAGACTGCTCAAAGGGAGCCGCTTTATCAAAAAGGCAGCAAACTCAGAGGCTCAGATGGGATTACTGGGGAAGAAATAGTAATAAAAAAAGTGTCTGGTTCTTTGTGAAACAGGGATTGTAAAAGCACTTGCTAAAGACACTGGAAGACGCTTTTCCTCCCTGGGTCTGAGGGAGCTCTTTCTCCTTGGCGGTGCCATTGCGGCATGCAGAGCTTGGCTGGGATGGAAAAAAGAGCCTCTGTGCCAGGGAACAGCGGTTTCCAAACACCGCTCTGGCCTTGGGGTGGAGGGTGGCTTTAATTACATGTGTATGTGTGTCCTTTTTAGGGGTCATCCAGCACGATGCAGTGAGAAAGCAGGAGCAGCCTCTGAAACACAGTGGAGCACTTTCTCTGCAACATTTCTGGTGTTGGGGAGGGTGCTCTCTCCTCAGGGGCTTCCACCAAAACTGTTCTGCTTTTTACTTTGTCCCAGCTGGGACCTCGCTGGGACCCAGCAGCCCCTCGCTGCCCATCTGTAGCCTCGGGGAGCTCAGGGGTCCATCCATCGCCTCCCCCGGCACCACACAGAGCAGTGATCGCAGTCAGTGCAGCTCCATCTGCCCGCAAAGGGAAGGAGCTTGTTATTTCCATTTTTACTCTGTTATTTTTCAGTTATTTGTGCTGTTCTCACTGCACACCTGGGTCACCTGTTTACGGAACAGCTGATTAAAGCAGGACCCAGCTCCAGGTGGCAGATGTTTGGCTGATGACCCCAGACCAGCTGCTGCCTGCGAGCCAGCGATAAGCCAGCTCCAGCCTGGCACAGCTCGGGTGCATCGCCCCCTCATCCTGCACAGCACTCACAGAATTCCACACCAGACACACCAGGCTGGCATCCTCTCTTCTCCAGAACAAATCCTCCCCAATTGCTAAACCATTCTTCCCAGCCTTCTATTTCCCAGCAGCAGTCAAAGCAGAACAGAGACTGCCAGCAATGTAAAAAATTAACTGAGGGATGGAAGACGAATTTTTGTATAGCATGAAAGAA
This sequence comes from Acanthornis magna, assembly GCA_036785705.1. Lineage (NCBI taxonomy): Eukaryota > Metazoa > Chordata > Aves > Passeriformes > Acanthizidae > Acanthornis > Acanthornis magna. Next base: position 278,471 of record JAWUZG010000431.1, on the reverse strand, counting down.
AACTGTATTTAGTTTGTAAGTGAACTAGAAACTGGAGGCCAGACAGGCAGAACTCAACAGAAGGAATGCTGGAGCAAAGAAGATAAGCATTATTGGGAGGATAAATTGAGTCACAAAAGGATGATATTTTATTTTAGGATTTAAGATTCGTAATTCAGACAAGCCCAGGCTGTAGCAAGCCTGAGTGTCCCAGAGGTGGCACATCCCTGTCCCACAGACACCCCACAGCCCTCAGCAGGGAAAAACTGAGGTTGTCTCCCAGCACAAAGTATGTCTTAGACTGAGCATTTACACACATGCTTGTAACTGGAACTCATTATAACAATCAGCATCCGACATTTTAAAATGTAAAGTGTATCCATGAACTGCACAAACACCCATCTCTCTGCTCTGGGGAACGCTACACCAGCAGACACACGGCGCCTGATTTAAGGAGACTCTAGGGCTTTCTCATTTCAGTGAACATCTGTCTGCTCCACACAACTCCACACAAGCACGACCCAGGACCTTGGGTGCTTTCTCCATAGGTTACACCTAGCCCATTTCAGGTTTTAGTACACTTCCTTTGTCAGAGAGCAGAATAAATCTAAAGACAGCAAATGCACCCACATGCAGTAGTTTGACTGCAAGTCTCACTTTTTACACGACCAAAAAATACTTCAGGAGTTACCAGTTACGAGAAGCCAGTAAAGGAACTGAGTTTGTAAATTTTCAGCGAACACATTGCCTGGCTTCCTGCATCTCTTCAAACTGACCCGATGCTCTCACTTTGTTGAACGACCACAGATGAACCAGCAGTGAAATACAGGAACACATAAAGCAGGGCCCAGATTCAGCAGATCCAGCCCAGGTCCTGAACAGCCCCAGGTTAGCTCCCAAACCGCCCCAGGCACCAGCTCTGAGCTGGGAAAAGGAGACCCCGAGCAGCAGCCGCACAGCACTGACCTTACCTGCTCTCGTGGTGACAACACTGCTGCACCCGATGTCTCTGGCCAAACGCACTGCAGAAAGAACTTGTTGCTTGCCCAGAGCTCTCAAACCTCCGCCTGCACTCAGGAGCGAGCTGGGGCTGCAGCACATTCTCAGCTCTCAGCAGTTCCTCGCCCGACAGGTGGGTAAAAAATCACTTTGATTGAAAGCACCTGTGAGCTGCAGCCAGGGCTGGCTGAAGAGCAGGAGGTTCCCAGGAAGATCACCTTCTCTCCCTGGAACCTTCTACAGCTGCCATGGGCAGGTGGCATGCAATCACAGAATCGTGGAATCAATAAGGTTGGAAAAGACCTTCAAGATCACTGAGTCCAACCTTTGATTGAACACCACCACGTCAACTAAACCACAGCACAAAGTGCCACATCCTGAAGCATTTCTTGAAGCGTTCCAGGGATGGTGGCTCCACCACTTCCCTGGAGAGCCTGTTGCAATGCCCTGGGACCATCAACAGCCTCCAGACCAGGCTCTCCCAGCACACCCACAGCCAGTCATGTTGCAGGAGCCCCAAAAGCACCAGTGTGGCTTAGGAAGCAGCATCTCTTTATAAAAAGGGAGGTTGGAGAATCATATTTAATGGATTAATTTGGCGATTTTAGCACCAGCACTCTCTCTGCTACAGCCGATTGTCTCCACGCTCAGGAAGGTGAGGCAGCAGGGACGGAGGGTCCTGCCCCTGTCCCAGCAGGGCATTTCGGGGCACTGTGGGCACTCACACATAACCAGCCTTTCAGCTCATGTCCTGACTCCATTCCGCACAGGGCTGGATGTGTCAGCCCTCTCCAGCATTTCACCTCATCAACCTGTGGTGTTAAAGCCCATGGTTTATTTATTTCTTTACTTCACTGATAAAGCACATTATCTACAATGATTAATTTTGCAAGAAAGAAACAACACTACTACAAATGGTGGTCTAAGACAACCTAGGGGGCCTCTACAAAGTTCACATCCTAAATCCATCCCTCTGTTAGCTGTGAAACATCATTCCTCAGAGTACTTGGCTTCTTCATGGAATTCTACAACCAAGTCTATGGCTCTGTCCCCTCGTGGGGAATAAGCATCACTCCCAAGCTAAGGAATAATTAATTTACCAGCTTTGAATGGGCTTGGCTCAAACCTCAAAAATGAGGATTTGTTATTTCACTTAACTGTGATACAACAGGATTATCTCAGACCTCAGATATTCATTCTCTTAGAGTATTGATAATGGATGAGAATACTAAATGGAAGCAGGAAGGATAATGAATGTGGAGTGATATGGGTCTCTGAAAAAGAGAACTAGTCCAATTAACAGAATAATGAATTTCAGCTTAGTCCATAAATGTAATCACTTGGGTGAGATATACTTTGTCTTTCATAAACTATTTGAAATCATACAAACATGACATTTTGATTAGGGCAAGAAAGACACAGAATGATGGAGAGTCAAGTTGTCATAGATCAAACCAACAAAACCCCAGACTGATGGGTCCCACAGCAATGGCAAAGAGGGAAAGACAGAGACGATACGTTCCCTGCGGCATTCTGTAGGGACAAGTCCTTGGCCTTCTGCCCTCTGGTACTTTGCCAGCAGCCCAAAGGAACTATAAAAACATCACTGGTAAAGTGAGGGAATGACACAAGCCGGGGGAGCTGGCCAGGAGCTCCCTCCAGCCAAAGCCCCAGGCAGGTCAGCAACTGAACCTCTGCACAGGCTTAAAATGGAATGACAGGTCTGGGCACCTGCAGCTCAGGCCACCTGTGCTCGGGAACTGGCGTGGCAGGCGGAGGGGAGCTCAGCTGGACACTGCTGCGGGCAGGGGCCTGCAAAAGGGCAAAGGCACAGGTGTAGGCAGAAAGACCCTCTGCCCCAGTCCCCGTGCCCAGCACACCAACACGCTGGGCACAGTGCAGAGGCTCACAGGGTACCTGGGCACAGTGCAGAGGCACACAGGGTACCTGGGCACAGTGCAGAGGCACACAGGGTACCTGGGCACAGTGCAGAGGTGCACAGGGTACCTGGGCACAGTGCAGAGGCACACAGGGTACCTGGGCACAGTGCAGAGGCGCACAGGGACACCTGGGCACAGTGCAGAGGCACATAGAGTACCTGGGCACAGTGCAGAGGCGCACAGGGTACCTGGGCACAGTGCAGAGGCACACAGGGTACCTGGGCACAGTGCAGAGGCACACAGGGTACCTGGGCACAGTGCAGAGGTGCACAGGGACACCTGGACACAGTGCAGAGGCACATAGAGTACCTGGGCACAGTGCAGAGGCACACAGGGACACCTGGGCACAGTGCAGAGGCACACAGGGACACCTGGGCACAGTGCAGAGGTGCACAGGCCACCTGGGCACAGTGCAGAGGCTCACAGGGACACCTAGGCACAGTGCAGAGGCACACAGGGTACCTGGGCACAGTGCAGAGGTGCACAGGGACACCTGGGCACAGTGCAGAGGCACACAGGGACACCTGGGCACAGTGCAGAGGCGCACAGGGTACCTGGGCACAGCACTGGGCACAGGGGGCTGAGCTGGCACAGCAGAGGCCAAGGCAGGCGCCCAGTGAGACGCTTGAGACATACAAGAGATGCTGGTGAGGGAGGGCTCCAGCCCATCAAGGCACCACAAGAAACCAGGGTTAAGGCTTAAACTAAGCAGGTTTAGACTATAACGGGATTTTTTTACAGTGAGGGCAATTAGCTATTAGGAATTCTTATCTGAGGTTGCAATGGGTTCTCCACTACTCATTTATTAACTTTGATCGTGAGGATGGGATGTCTGTCTAATTAGCCAGCTCTGGTTCATACACGAATCCAGGGCAATCCCGCAGCCATGAAGACAGGAGTGACGTGGCCACAAGGGTTGCTTCTACAAGCATGCAAACTCTTAACATCACCTCACATCCCTCTGCTTGCCCTCTTTACCTGACAGCTGTTATTTCAATCATTGTACATATCTGTACAGTAACAGGTCCTCGGACACTTCAGACATAAATTGTGTGTGACCTCAGCAACCATTTGGTGCACGTGGTGGCATGCCCAGGCAATCAGGCAAATGCCGACAGCAGGGATGTGGGAGGGCTGAGATCAGTGAGGGAGCTCTGAGGAGCAGGATGGAGGAGCTGCAGGGCTTGGCTCGAGCATCCCCACTGCGGAGTAGCGAGACCGAGCCGCCACACCCGACTGTGCAGGTCCAGACAGCGACTCTCCCGCCACCCACCACATCACTTGAAAACGGATGGAAACGTTGGGCAGTCGGGTGACTTCATCTTCTTCATAAACTTCTTGAACTCTTTGTTCTTCTTGTCCCACTTGTAGATGGCTGTCAACAGGTACTGGGTCTTCACCTGGCGGCCCATGATGAGGAAGTAGTGGCTGAAGTTGTCCAGCTGATGGCAGGGACAGTCCGCCCCATTTTTTAGGAACAGCACCAGCTTCTTCAGGTTCTTCTTCCGGATGGGCCCCAGCTTCAGTGCCTTCCTCTTCCGTGGGATGATCACCTTGTCCCCATTCTCCTTCTTTACTTCCTTTATGGTCATCTTAAGAGCTGCAAAACAAGCCAGGAGAGGGGAAGAACAAAACAACTCCTGAGCAGCCTTCACCAGCACAAAGCCTCTGCTAAGTGAGGCTGAGGGGGCAGCAGTGCCTTGCCCCAGCACAGCAGCAGTGCCCTGTCCCACTGCAGACACCCAGTGCCCTGCCCCACTCCTGCATTCCCCTTCTCCCTACTCTGCTCCTGGATCCTCCTGCTCCATGGCATCCCCCGGCCGTGACCTGGCCCACTGTGAGTGACACACAGGGCCTGGCACCTGAGGTGGAGCTGCCCCATGCCCGGGAGAGCACCAAGGTAGAAACACTGACATCTCTGTTCCCCTTCCTCCAGCAAAGCACCCAGCACTTCCCATTTCAGAGGGGACTTGTTCAGCAGCCAAGCACAAATGTTAGCTGAGTAAATTAGGTGATTTCCCTGCTCTAGAGGCATGGAGAGACTCTTGAAAGGATCATTTAAAAGGTCAATTTGGCTTCTCAAGCATTTGTTTGCAGCCACACCAGCCCTCAGGTGCCCGTGAAACAAGTTTCCAAGCTCTGGATGTCTCTGCATCAGAGCCATGGAGACCCCGGCATGCAACCACATGCCCTGCACCTTCCCCGGGAGAACAGGAGCTGGTCTGATACAACTTCCATGGAAAATACTCTCCTCTTTGGGTTCAGCATTTTCACAAACTCCCCTTCAAAAAAAAAAAAATTTGCCATGACCATGAAGAGGAATTTTGCATACATGGGAAAAATTATGAAAACATGTTGTACATTAAAACATCATTTCTGTGCCATTTGGCTCTGCCTTGTTTTTGGGGAAAAGCACATATGGCCAAAAATTGCTAGCATATTTTCATCATTTGGGAGTTTACTCCAGAGCTGCAGATAACTAGTGCTCAGAGAGGTGATTTGTTGGCTGCTGTCCCTTCCCATTTGAGTCTCCGTGTGGTTGCAGGCAGTCCACAAGAACCTCTGGCTCTGGCAGGGAGACAGGTCCCCACAGCATCATTCCTTGAAATCCTGCTCTGCTGGAACACGTAGCAGCAAACACATGTTGCTTCCTGGATAGGAGCACTGCTCACTGTTCCAGACGCAGATGGCAGCAGGACAGCACGATGACAATCCCAAGAGGCAGCAGAGACTCAGTATCACCCTCATGCTCCCAGCCACTACCCTGGCAAGAGGAGCAATGGTGTTTTTCTGCCCCTGTGCCAAAAACACCCCCTGGGTTTGCCAAGAGCCTTGTCGTGTTACACAGTTATTGTACAAGAAAGTAATCTAGGACTGGAAACCTAAGAGAAATTTTCATTCCATCTGTTTTCCAAATTCAGGAGCTAAAGAGATTCCAGCTTTAAGGAGCTAAAGATGCTGAACCAGAGCTGTTCGCAACAAATCTGGAAAATGAAGCAAGCTGTTTTCAAGCAGCTCTGAGCTCCATGACGTCAACTAGGCAGCAGTAGCAGCAATACCTTTCAGTGTGAGCCTCGCTTCCTTTATCCGCGCTCACTTGGAGCCCTTGCACTAAGCAGTGGCCAGCGCAGGAGGGATGGTAAAACACCTTTACAATGGCACAACAAGAGACTTTTGCAAAATGGCTCACTGGCAAACTGCTTTGTTGATATCACTGCAAGGTTTGATCTTTATTACTAGAGGAAGAAAGAGATCTGCCAGCTGGTGGAGGTGCTGTCCTGCTCCAAGCATCATAGTCCATGGAAGACAAGGAAGGCCTGATAATCCTGTGCCGTGGGAGCTCGCAGCTACTCCCTGCCCTGCACACTGCAGTTTGTGAGCCAACAATGCAGGTTTCATGGGAGCTGCACAGGGGAACCATAAATCAGATGTAAACCAAAACCTCATCTAAACCTCGCTCATGCAGCACAGCACAAAGAGCCAAGATGGGAGAACGCCAAGGGGGATGAAGGACGAGGCTGACCAGGGGTGCAAATAGTTTGTGTCATGCTCTGTTCATCCCAGCAGCAATGTCCTTGTCACCAGCAAGAGCCTGCTGTGCTGCCCAGGTGAACACAGCCTGGCTCAGGGACCACCAAGCTTCATCGCACAAACACGATGATCTCTGCTCAGCCCTCGTTCTTCTGCAGTGACCTGGCTCCCCAAATTCCCCTTGTTCCCTTGACTTGGGCCACATTCCCTAAGCTCCAACCCACATTCCAGGTGAGATTCCCAGGTATGAAAGCTGTGTTCTACAGTGGCAGGCACACCAGAAAAGTGGCGCCTGAGGATACATTCATTCCGACACACATCCTGCTCCAAGAGCTCACCACCACGCAGTGGGAGGCAGCCTCCAACTTATGGCTTTCCAGGACTATGGGATTTGGCAGGTGGGACCATGGTGCTGCAGCAGTTCGCCTGGCACCTCTCCAGCCCTGGGAACTCCCCTGCAGCAGGCAAAAGGCTCGAGCGGGATGGTTCAAGTCTTGGCTCCAGGACCCAGCTAAGCTGCCAAAGGAAGCAGCTTCCTCACTGGGAACCTTGGCCTTTCCACTCCCCCGTGCTATACCAAATCTGTCTCAGCACCAAGTGGGAGAAGGGCCAGAATCGCCTCTGAGACTGCAGGACACACTTGCTCAGACAGACGAAATCTTCGGCTGTGGCTGCCAGGCAGGAGCTGACCCCAGGAGGGTTATCCACAGCAGGAGCATGTGCCACCTTTCCAGTCCAGCAGCTGCACTGCGACCACAGGCTGCTTCGGCATCAGCTGTGGCACCGACAGCAGCACCAGCCCCTGCCACTCTGCATGCTGCAGTGCCCCAAGACGGATGCAGGATCAACACGCCACCCACAAGCCCTTCTTACCGTTCATTTTCACAGGACACACACGTGTTCCAGCAGCGCTGTTACCGGGGGGTCACCAGCCGAGAGCAGGAGCCCCTGTGCTCTGTTCACAACCCACTACCACGCACCATGCCTGTTCCCCACCTCCAGCCCTCTTTGTCAGCACAGGAGAGCCTGGGACCAGGATGCTGCCTCTGCTGTGCTCCTGTCTGCACGGGCAGGGGCCCCACTCCAGCACCTCATGTGCAGGAAAGGGAATGTGAGAGAAAGGAAAGCTCCACTGTTCCTTCAGCCTCATTTTTCCTTCCTTTAGAAATTGCTGAGAAGGAGGAAACCTGCCAGAAGACACATTAGGGCTGTAACAGGAGAAGGCTGCAGGCAAGGAGCTGTCAGTCATGGACAAAAAATAAACAGCATGTATTGATTGTTCTGCAGTCCCCAGTGCCACAGAGCCCGTTCAGCAGGATCCCCTCAGACCCCAGAGAAAGGGCAAAAACAATAAATAAAATCACTAAGAGAAACAGAGCGTGGAATGAACTCCAGCAATAAGAAACAAGCGCTGGCTGCAGCCCAGGGCAGCTGGGGGAGGCAGCTGTGGGCCACTGTGGGGGTACTGGAGGCCAATCTCATGCTTCCTCTTGCATCCATCGCTACACCAGCACTACACCAAAATCTACACTGCAGCTACCCCCACGTACCTGTTCCAGCCCCCTGTGCTGCTCTGTGCCCAGGCCAGGGCTCTGACACCCCTCACTGACATCCACCCCAAAGTTGTCTTACTGTCCGAGGAGAGGCTAAGCTGCCTCAAACCAGCACCCCGGAGTCCACATTCATCCTTTTTCAAACAAAGGCAAACCCAGAGGTCTGCTGGACCATGAGGCTGACGGTCTCCTGGCACCCCTCTGACCCCCAGCATCTTGTCCAAGATCCTCTCCTGCCTTTTTCTTTGCAGTCTGTGTTCACAGCTGTCTTCCTGCACTGCAGCTCTCTGCCTGCACTGTACTCTAGACCAACACCAGGGCTGGTACACAGCTACCTCCTACCCTGGCACAGCCCATGGTGGGCTAAGTGCTCCTCACCTCTTGCCTGTAACAAGCTTCTGGGATGTCAGAGAAACCTGCAGTAACAACACAGCGGGAATCAATGCAGGACCTACCAACAGCTGCCCCATGCAGCAAATGTCAGTTTAAACATCTATTGGACACGTCTGGCTTTGATGATCCTCATCTGTAACCTGTCAGCTGCCAGTATTTACCTTGGTGGACGTGCATGAGAAACCTCAGTCTGAAGGTTTGGGAGTTTATATTTTTAGTGCCACATAAACAGCTTTCCTTGAGAAATCACCCCATGATAGTAACACCCCCAAGACTAAACAATGATCTCAGGGCCATGCACTGTGCTTTGGGAAAAATTCCTGAAGCTGATGCTTCCTCCGCTAGCCACTTCCCCCACTAAGACATCCTTCTCACCCCTCATTGCCTTTCCTCACAGAGCACAGGCAGGACCTGCACTGCATCCTACCCCGTGCTCCCACACTCCAGCTGGCTACCAATGGGCCACATCTGCCAAGGAGTATTTCCATCCTTTGGACACTGTAACCACCATCTTTCCCAATAACAACTTATGCTGTGGGCAAGTCACTGTCCCAAGCCGCTCTGTTGAGGCACTGAATTCTTCTGATTTGGCCTCAGCTCCCTGCTGTGTAACTGTCCCAGAGCACGGGATGATATTTAGTGGCAGAAGCCGATGACAAGCATGCGGTTAAGTTTGTATTTCCCGTCCCAGCACTTGCTTACCATTAGGATACCACCTCAGCTCCCTCCTCGCACACCTCTGGCGAGGGGACTGGTATTGCAGTGACCCACCAGATCCCCTGCTGCCACCCACCAGTGCCCCTCGCTCCTCCTCTGGGATGGAGGTCCCCAAGCTGGAGTCCCTGGACTAGGCAGGCAGCTCCTAACCGAACCAGGTGTGCTGATCCCAGAGGCCATTTGTCCCTCCCCACCAGCTGGGAAACTCTGTGCAGTCTCTCCCTGTGTGAGCAGTGGGGCAGGGGCAGCTCCCATCAGCTCCCATCAAATGCCAGCCCAGGACAGAGCTCTGAGCACTCAGCACCTCCCATTCCCCAGCCAGGCTGCACACTGAATGTCTGCTTCCATTCCCCAACCAAGCCAGAAGTATGCACATTCCTGGACACTATTACATGGGTGTTCCTGTTGATGCTTTTCCCTGTTAGAAAAAGTCTGCCCTGAACTTAGGACTTCTGGCATACCAAATCTGCAGGAGAGTTGAGAATTCATTTCCAGCAGAAAGGGTAACACACCAGCATGCAGAGCAGGTTTGGGTTTGCATAAGCACGCTCCAGTAACAGGGCACATTCAAGTGCTAATCCCCCAGGAATGCACACCTTGTTCAATATGCCTTTAATAATCTTCCAGGAAAGTTACATACACCAGCAAGGATGTCAAAACCAGTTAATTCTGGGTTTGATCTGAGAAAGCCGATATTTTTCCTTGTGATAATCTTTTTTTTTTAAATGAAGTTCAGTTTACCTTCAGTTACTTCTGATTGTCTGACTCACTCATATTTAGGACAAAGCTTTCAAGTAGCTTTGCATTTTTTAACTCACTGCTTGGCTGTAGCTAGATAAGGACTGGCTTTGGGTTTTTACAACTAGATTTGACAAGAGCAGCGTAACTTTGCTCAAAAGAAACACAGCAGTACAAGCAATCTGGGGAGGATGGAGACTGGTTTGCTCCTTAATGTTTGCAAGCAGAATAATGGTCCGTGCTACGCATCATTCCTACAAGCTCACAAGAGCTTGGGAACACCAGGGCTGAGTTACGAACCTCTCCCCGCACCAAGATCACTAAAGAACTGACACTGCAACTTTTGCCCCACCCCTGGCCCAACGTGCTCAGCTCTGGGTCTCTGCCTGCAGCTGTGGCTGGCAGAAGCATCACTGCTTCAGCCAATAACGCCGTGTCCAGGGGCCTTGTCTTGCACCACATTCTGCCAGGAGGGGCAGGAGCAATGCCCCGCACTGGCACTGGGGCCATGCAGGGTGTGGGCACTGCTGCCAGAGCCTGCCGTCCCTGTCCCTAGGTGCGCTCACCTGCAGGAGCTGGACACGTGCCAGGCACATCTAACCCAGTCCCCTCCCAATGCCCACCGCACACCCACACTGACATCTACAGGCACACGTGCCTGGCCTTGGGGACAGATCGCGGGCTACACTGGCACCGCTGTGGGCAGGGAAACCTGGTGGTCCCAATCTAGCCCACCCAGGAGCCGTGCTGCCCCGTGCCTGCCTGGCAGGTCTCCACAGGCCTAGAGCGCTCTTACTTACCAAACTCGCTGGCACACAGGTGCTCCACAATGGCCTCTGACTTCATCTCATTGTCGCAAGGGGGACACACAGTTGTTCCTGGCAAGAGAAAAGACATGAATACAATTGAGAGGTGGCAAGAAGCCAGCACAAGTAGCACTGCGGAGCCAGACTGCCCACGCTGTCAAACTGCCATCCTCACGGGGGACACACGTCCGTTCACCCTGCCATGGGCTCCGAGCCTATGTGACAACACCCTCCCGGGTGTCAGGGGCCATCCACCAACCTACAGGGCAGCACGGGACACGGGCAGCCTTCTGCCAACCCCACTCCAACGCTGCCAGTGGCCAGGCACAGGAGGGGGCAGGCAGCTGCTAAGAGCAAAAGGACAGCGCTGGCAAAGAGAGGAGTTTTCAGGGCCAGGCACTCAGCTGAGGGGAGCCACTTGCCACAGAGCATGGCCCGTAGCCCGCTGACATTCCCTCCCCATGGCACGCCAAGGCTGGCACACAGTGCCCAAACCCCAGCACAGCAGGAGGAGGCTGCCCAGAGATGGCTCAAGTGCCAAGGGGCCACCCTGATGCCAGGCAAGGGTGTTCAGGACTGGGACAGCCCAGTTCAGTGCAGTGTTCCCCTTGGCACTGGGGACCACCCCACAGGCAGCCTGCGCAGTGCTCAGCAAGCCCCTTGCCACCCTCCCTCCTGCTCTGTCCCAGAGCTGCGCTGGTCAGGGACAGACACACAGCTCCTGTGGGTGCTGCCACCACCCAGAGCAGTCATCCTCTCTTGTTTTGAGCCCAGGGCAGCCGCATGGCTCCAGCAGAGCAGAGCCATCTCTGCTCTCCAGCCACTGGCAGTGGCCGACATTCACCTCTTGGGGAACACCAGCCCAGGGGATTTCACTGGGATCTGTCCTGGGAGGAAAGTTCACTTCCCCCAGAGAATAAGAATCTGTTTCCAGGTTCCCTTCTGCAGCTGGAGCAGAGACCACCCAGCAGCACAGACGTAGACTTGAGCTACTGGCAGATGAATTTATTGAGCGGGGAGATGCTGCTTGTTCCTGGTCCAGTAGGATGGAGAGCTCTTCCCACACAAGGGAGTTATTCTCAGGGACAACACTGCAGCAAAACATCTGCCAGGCCCTTCATGTAGACCGAGCAGTCATGGCCTTCCAGCCCTCAGCCAGGCCAGCAAACCCACAGCATTGCCAGACTGAAAAGCAGAGAGGAGTCCCAGAGAAAGGGGTGCAGAGACAGCACGGCTGGCAAGGGAGGCACAACCATGACCTTAGAGTTGTGTCTCCTCGGCCACAGATGCCCCATGGGGGTTCAGGCGAGACATTTGTTTTCTGTGGCTTGTTCTTCCCCTGTCACCACCCACAAATCTGTTCTGTGCCAAATGCTAATTCCTGGGGACATGCACCATGACTTTATTAATCACACATGCAGAGCAACTGGCCTTCCGCTCGCTCCTACGTGCGAGTCACAAGTCAGCCTTCACAGCATCAACATCCACCTCCACAGTCCCACTCTCTGTACTTCTGAGAGCTGCCCACTGTCTAGGTAACCTCTTCTTCCTGAACCCTAACATGCAACTGCCACTATCACCATCTAACTCGGTGGCACAGGCAGAAGTCAGCCTTTGGAGATATGATAAAATCAGCAGTCAGAATATTTCCTTCTAGGCTGCACGTTTAATGAGCTCATGACAAGGGAGAGTGGGTGCTCATAGGAGGGTGACACAGTCCCAGCCCTCCATCTGCTGCAGAGCCAGGAATTCATCACTGTCCTGGGGACCACTGTCAGGAACAAGCGGGGCGTACTTGCCATGCAAAACACTTCAATCTGCCTCAGCAGCTGAAGTGCACATGAGGATGCTGGCCAAGCCTACACCAGCCAGACAAACATGACAAACACTGCTGCATCCACTCTATGAGCTTTCCAGGCAAACAATTAAAAAAGAAAAAAAAGAGTAAACAAAAATGGAAAATAAGACTCGTTGTTCCCTGGTGCAAATACAGGCTTTGTTCTAGCTGTGCTCTAGCAGCCCCTAAACAGGTTCTAACACTCCCAGAGCAGCAGGAACCCCTGCCTCTCTGTGCTAGGGACCAGAGCCAGCAGCCATCCTGTGAGCTGGAGCTGGGAGCCCCTGGGTAGCCCCTTCCACAGGCACCAGCTTCACTCATGCACAATCCCCCTGCCCTAACTCAATCAGGCTGCTCAGAGTCCCACCAAACTTGACCATGAATGTTTCCAAGGACGGGAAAGCACCTACCACATCTCTAGGTAATTTGTGCCAGTGTTTTACAGCCCTTGCTGCAACAAACTTCTTCCTTATATGCAATCTAAATCGACCCATCCTCCAGTCCCGCCTCCCACAGCCCTGTCACAGCACAACAGGACTGCAGGAGACACCGTCCCCTGTCAACGGGAAGAGAAATGGTCCTCTGCTCTGGGTCACCCCATCACACTACAGTCAGGAACACACTGGGGGCCCAGCCAGCTCCTGCACAGCTCCGTATCCCAGGAAAGCTGCTGTTTTGTGGAGCCACAGCTACCCCAAAACGGCAAGCCGTCCCATCCCTCCCAAGGCACCACAGCAGACATCTCCAGCCCACCCCCCGTTGCAGGTTGGCTGGGGCCCATCTGCTGCAGCTGACGGCTCAGCTCCAAGCACAACCTCAGCCTGCCTCCAGCTCACTTGTTCCCTGCTGACCATTTTCCGATGTCTGGCTGTAGAGCCAGCTTACTCCAGGGGCAAGAGAAGGAATGTGTAATGCTGTATTAATCTGCAACTCCCCTGATGCATCCTGTGGGCCTGCAGGCTTTACCGCCTGTGCTTAAGGAGAAAGGAATTCAACAGGTCAGCTCTTTGAGAGGCAGGAACAAATTCCAATTTCGAGGTGTTAATGGGGAAAAATACTGAAAGGGTTTCTTCTTATTAGTACTAAGAGAAAGGGGAGGACACTGCTTGGTTCTGACCCTCTTTGAATCAATAGGAAACGCCTCTGTGCCCAAGAGCAAAGGGGCTTCAGGAGCTGGTGCTGACAGAAAACACAGACAAACCACGGACAGGGTGTCCACAGCAGAACCCAGGCGGAGGAAAGTACCCAGCCAGCACGGGGACAAGGACTAAGCTACAGGTCACCCAGGATGACTCTGCATCTGCAGAAGGTAGCAGTACCAGAGCCAAAGTGCCTTATGGGCCATCAGCAGATCCTCTATAGCGTGCTGGAGATCCAGCAGTGCTGGTTCACATCACACCAGTGGTTGCGATTAACTTGGAGTTTGCTTTTTTCACTCTAAACTGTTGGAGGCACCAAAAAAACCAAAAAAAACCCAGTAGTGTCCCACCCCAGTGCTGCCTTCAAGACAGGTCTGAAAGGTGATGAGAAACTCAGCAAACTACACACAACGGAAAACCTGGCAGATTCTGCTCATTTAGAAGACTGTTCCAAGGTCTTGGCTCATTAATGTCTGTAAAATTAATGACCTCCACACAGCTCAGACTCTATTTCAGACCTTGGAAGTGGCAGCTCAGACCCAGCTGTCCCAGGAGCATGCTTGGCTGCAAGTCTCTGCGGAAATAAAAACAACCTTTGTACCTGCAACACAGGACACGGCTGCAGTCTTGACCAAGGGTCCAGGTTCACATAGGACATGTTATAATAGAGCATTCCTGGAAAACAGCGAGGCTCCTCCAGCAATCACATCAGTACAGGCAAGCTATGACAAGGAAGCCAGAATGGCTGTGCTGCCGTCACTGCTGGGTCCCTGGCAATGAGATAAGCTAGAGCTCAGCACCTGGTACAGGCATAAGCTTCACATTCCACTTGCCTCTGGATGCCACTGCCAAGATATGACATGGGCTACTCTGTACAGATCCTCGGGGTACTGAGCTTGGGAGCCCCCTGTGCCTGCCATTCCACAGTCGCTACCCCCCTGCTCTCCACTGCCGTGCCCATGCCCCCTCGCAGCTCCTAGAGACCCCTCGGAGTGCCACCCCTCCGCGGCACGATGCACTCCCTTCCTGCCCTGCATCAGAAGCGCTCCCTGAAGCACGACTCCTTTCGAGGTGAGCAGGACATCGCGCACTGCCTGCCGGCTGGGTCAGTCCTCTCAGACGAGCAGCACATACAGCCTTTGTCTGTACAGGTAACTGCAGAGGACAGACGTCCCTCCGGATGAGCTCCGACCCAGCGCAGCAGCCACGGAGAGCACCCAGCGCCAGCCCCGCCCGGCCCCGAGCTCCTCCCAAGCGCCGGCACTGTCCCCCCGTGCGATCAGGAGTGCCAATCCCTTTCTTCCAGGGAGGCTTTGCTCGCCAAAAAGCACTGCACTCTCTTAGAGGCCTCTGCCATCTCCCTCTACAAAATCCCCCCTGCGAGCCTTCCACAGTGTTCCAATAGTGAACGTCCAAGCGACACCGAGATATTTATTTATTTTCAAGTTTCCAGCAACAAACCCGACTCAGTGCAACTTGAACAAGCCAGTCTGGCACCACAGAAACGTGCCGCATGCAATGGAAGCAAACACGAACTACGTTTACTTTCCCCGGTCGTTTTCGGGCACATCTCTTGCTCCCTCTCCAGCCCACAGCCCACCCGAGGGCAAGGCTGGATCTCCACTGCACGCCCAGCCACCAGCTGCCCATCCTCTTGCCCTAGGACTGCACTGCACTTGGGGGATCCTGCCAGGACTCCTGCCACTGTTCACTCCAGTCAGCCAGCACTTTCTGCCGTGGAGAACACACATCTTCCTGCTGCCCAGGGCAGCCCTGCAGGAGTCAGGCTTGGCAGCAAAACCAGGGCAGTGCAGTATCTGAGGACGGAGGGTCACACCCTGGTCCATCAGGGCTGGAGCCCAGTGCCTGTGAGGGGATCAGAACAGGCACAGCCCCACCACGTCCCAAACAGCCTGTCCCAAGGCTTGGCCCCGGGATAGGGATGAGGAGCTGGTAGGGCATCCCCCCTTCCTTGGGACAGGAGGTCACAGAGAGTGCTCAGAGGCTGGAGGAGCGCTGCTGCCAAGAAGAGTTCAGGGGAGCCTCCTCCTGCCACAAGAGCCCCTTCGGACCCATGTGGCCCCTCCTGGGCTAACACCTGCCCTGCCAGCTCAGAGAGGAGTGCCAGGAGCAAGGCTGCAGTACGAGCCATGCCTTACCTTTGGGCCTGGAGACCTCGGTGGCATTGGGAGCTGTCATAGCAATGCAGACGTCATCCTGGGGAAACTGGTCACACTTGAGCATCTCTGGCCAGAAGAAGCCAAAGAACTGCATGACAGGCTCACAGGAGTCACGCACGGCCTCGCAGAGCCAGCGGCACGGGTAGACTGGCCGGTCCAGGCAGACGGGGGCAAAGAGGGAGCAGAGGAAGACCTGGGTGCCCATATGGCAGTTCTTGTTGAGCAGTGGCACCCAGCTGCTCGCCTGGTGCTTCACCTCGGCCATGGTCTCGTGGTCCAGCAGGTTGGGCAGCACCATCTTGTCGTAGCCCACGCTGTGGCAAAGCCGCAGGTCGGCGGGGATGGCCACGCACTGGTGGGGCTTGGCGTAGAACCGCCCGCCGGGGTAAGGGCCCAGGTCGGACTGGTAGCTGACATAGTCGTACTCGCTGGCCACGCCACACGCCAGTAGCCCGGCGGCCACCGACACCAGCGCCCGCAGGACGGCCCCAGCGGGCCCCCCCACGCTGCCCATCGCCGCGACCGCCGACGGTGGCCCCGACAGCACCGCACACCGCTCCCTGCCGGGCGCCCGCTGCCGGCGGCGGCCCCCGGGGACCCTCCTCGCACCCCCGCCGACGGCCCCTCCGCTGCCCGTCGCTCGCTGCCCGCAGAGCTCCGCAGAGCC
The DNA here is from genome assembly GCA_036785705.1 of Acanthornis magna. Lineage (NCBI taxonomy): Eukaryota > Metazoa > Chordata > Aves > Passeriformes > Acanthizidae > Acanthornis > Acanthornis magna. The sequence continues at coordinate 261,992 of JAWUZG010000431.1, read as the reverse complement.
CCTCCGAGCGCCGCCCTCCCGCCGCCCCGGCCCCGGCCCCGGCCCCGCTCTGGCCGCGCTCCGGCCGCGCCGCGGGTTTGTGAGCCCGCGGCAGCCAATCAGCGCGCCGCCGCCCGCCGCGCGCTCGCCCGCCGCTGTCAATCAGCGGCCGCGGGAGCCAATCCCGCCCCGCCCCGCCCCGCCCCGCCCCGCCCGCTCCCAGTGCCGGTCCCAGTGCCGGTCCCGGTCCCAGTCCCAGTCCCGCTCCCGGTCCCGCTCCCGGTCCCAGTCCCAGTCCCGCTCCCGGTCCCAGTCCCAGTCCCGCTCCCGGTCCCGCTCCCGGTCCCAGTCCCAGTCCCGCTCCCGGTCCCAGTCCCGGTCCCGGTCCCGCTCCCGGTCCCAGTCCCAGTCCCGCTCCCGGTCCCACTCCCGGTCCCAGTCCCGGTCCCGCTCCCGGTCCCAGTCCCAGTCCCGGTCCCGCTCCCGGTCCCAGTCCCAGTCCCAATCCCAGTCCCGCTCCCGCTCCCGCTCCCGGTCCCAGTCCCAGTCCCGGTCCCAGTCCCAGTCTCAGTCCCAGTCCCAGTCCCAGTCCCAGTCCCAGTCCCGGTCCCAGTCCCAGTCCCAGTCCCAGTGCCGGTCCCGCTCCCGGCGCCGGGCGGGCGCTGCCCCGCGCCACCTGCGGGAGGGGCTCCCGGGTACCGACAGACCCGCCGGGACAGGGCGCGTGAGCTCGCCCCGTAGCACCGCTCGGCTGCTTCGCCGGTGGGCGACCCGAACCCCCGGAGCCGTTCCCGGGCGCTGGAGCCGGGGCGGCTCTGGGATGTCCCGGCGCTTCTCAGCGGCTGCTCCAACGTTGCAGATGTTTCTGTGAACCTGGACTGGACCATGTAGAACTCATTTCCCAGCAGACAAATTCTAACAGAAACCGTGGTATTGGGGAAAACAAAACAAAACAAACACCCCCAAAAATCCCAAACAAAACAAAAAACAAGAGAGAAAGAGGGTCTGTTCTGTAAAGTGGCATTGCATCCAGGTACACGGCTCCAGATGTGTCGGAGGAGCAGGAGCTGCATTCCCTGTTCTTCCATGGCGGCACCAGCCCATCGCCACCTTTACCTGGCTGTGCTCCCCAGGGCCTGCAAAGATGCGCTGCCCTCCAAGATCAGGAGCTGGGTATGCGGAGGACAGAGGCCTGCCGCTGCGGGGCAGAGCAGGGTGCCCCTTGGTGCAAGCCGGACAGGGGAAGCTGGCTCAGTCCGTGTCCACAAGATCTGGGCATTGCGCAGCTCTGCCCACTGTGTGCTCACAGGTCCCTGTCCCAGGGAACTCTCCTGAGCTCCCTTCTCTGGACTCCCCCAAAGCTCCCCTTCCGGCTGCTGCCTTTGGCCCAAACAACTTGTACTATTTAAAACAGGAACTACACCTCATTGAGCGGTAAATGGAAGAGGCTCTGTAGCCTGGAAGCCTAAAAGAGCCACTTTCACCTGAGGAACAGCAGAAGAGAGCAGTCACTTAGCACCACTAATGAAGTGAAGAATTTAGCAATAAACAAGGCACCCGCCGAATGAAAAAGGCAGTTGGATGGAGCAGCCTCTCTCCTGCTACTTGGGCTCACGGTGGCAAAGTACTGATCACTGTTTGCACCAAGAAACAGCTGCACAATGGATTTCTCATTTCTTGAGAAATTCTGACAGTATAGAATTTGCTTTTACCAAAACCAATTTAGGAACACTGAAACATCTCATTTTGAGAATTTAGAAAATAGCACAGCATCCCAGGAAACAGGTGTAATGTGGAACAGGGCACTGATCTGCTCAAAGCTTTATTCAGGCATCTATATTTGCACCCAGGTGTTACATCCATGGGCACAAATCTGTGGTTGGCAGCCAAACTCTGCCAGCGCCTCTCCATTTTCCATGGCAAGCTCATAGGAAAGTCTCAGAGCCTCTCTATTTGCAGAGCAGCAATGGGTGTGTTTGACTTTGGCAGTGCTGTGATCCTTCTGTTCCGGGCTGAGGCATGTGATAGGAATATCATTGGTAAGCAGGCAAGGTGGGGACTTGGGAAACTCTTTCTCAAAAGTTGGAGAGCTCTCCAAAGGCAACAGCAGTAACACTGCAATAAAACTACAGCCAGTGTTCCGCTTATCTTCAGGTCAGCAGATACCACATGGCACCAGGTAAATGTCCTGTCATGGGCACTCCAGGGATATGTGCCCTGGAGCATCCCACGCCGTTTAGTGGGTGTGGCTGCAGCCCTGACACACTGAACGGTAGCTGCTGTGCCTGCCATAGCTCATGGCTCTTGATCAAGCAGGATGCCTTGGCTGCTAAATTTGACCACGTGCATGGCCTGGACAGTTCCTGAACTTGGCCCAGGGAAGGTCTTTGCTGGCTCCCTTCTCTCTTCTGTGGCTGATATCCACATTCATGACAGCAGCGCCTGAATGGGAATCCAACAGTAAATCGTAAACTGAAATACAATTGACCAGCAAATACAATTGCTGGCAAACCATTTTTTCTTTAAAAATAGAAGGAACCAAGGAGAAGGAGGAAGAAAACCCAAACCAAAAGAAAATGTCAACAGCTCTGGTCTAGGCCACTAAATTGCTTAATACACAGTATAAGACCTCTTAGAAAGCAGCTGCCCATGAGGGCTGCTCTTCCAACAAACCTCTTCCAGACTAGGTATGAACTTTCCTGAGTGAAGCCTGTGCAGCCATTGCCCTTCATAATTATGTAGCCCAGTGCATCTTAAATCTCTTCCTAGTCTCAAATGTCATAGCCATTTATTCCTGCTTTTCCCACAGGAGCTAACATTTTCTTATTGAATAATGAGAGGCTTTGCACCACACACCATTCTGGCTGTCCCAAGACCTCTCCTGCCCTGTGAAAAGCCCAGTCCAATTAACCGTGCCTATTCCTGGCTCCATTGTTCATCCCAGCAGCCCGCAGGACCAGGCGCTCTGCCCTCATCCACAGCTCGGCATCCCACTCTGCTCCGTGTCCACCTGCGGTGAGTACTCAGCGGTGACAGGGCAGGTGGCAGGTGACATGTTCCCATGCTGCTGGCAGTGGTGTTCTCCTTCCTGTCCCATCCCCTCTGTCCACTGGGCACACTCTGCCCTGACCACCTGGTGCTGGAATGCGCCTTTCCCTGCGTGCTGCCCTGGGGAAACCGGCAGGCATGGGATAATAGAATATATTAGCCCTGAGCCCATTCAGGCCCTGGCTCTTTATGAACAAAGCCTGCTAACTGAGCTGATTTTTGCCAAATGACTGGCTTTCGTGCATGAGCAGCAAAGTGGAGCCCCCAAATACTCCAGTGCAACAAGCACTATTGCCCAGGGCTCATTGTTTTAATCCTGCACTTGAGGGCATGGAGGAGTCATGGCCTTGCCTCCCCTGGCATTTCTTCTCCAGTTTCCCAGCACTGCGTTAGCCCCAGCAGAGGCAGCAGTGACAAGGAAGATGAGACCAGCTGGCCACAGGTCCCGCAGTCGCTGTCCCACGGTTCACACTGTCCCTTGGTGCCCATGCCCCCTCTAGGATGCACCAGTGGAGGCAGCCCACCTGCCACATCCCCACGTGGAGAGCACACCATGCCACCCCTGCAGCAGGACAGCTCCTGGACACCCCCAGGGAATATTTCCTTTAGATTAGACTTCTCTCAGCCCACCAAGAGCTGATAGCCCCTGCCAGGGTCAATCCCTGAGGAAGATGTTGGTTTTGCCGTGTTTGTTTTCTGGTTTTCTCAGCAAATTGCTCCAGGACTCCAATAACACTGATGCAGCCAGGAACACTCCCTTGCCCCATGATAAAGGAATCTGCACAGGGAGGTTTTGCAATGGTAGGAACCCACTTTGGTGCCTCAGCCAGGTGCGCAGTGTCCCTGGGGCTACAGGACGCACCTCCACCAAGAGCTGGCCAGCAGCAAGGGCAGGATCAAGGCATGCAACCATTCCAGCCAATGTCTCCTGTTTGTGTGAAATTAGCACCATTAAATGCTATAACTATACATGATCAACAACGGGTTTACTAGCTGAGATAGCATATAAAGGACTACACAAGCTAATGCCTTCAGCACTGCTGAAACTCTGACCGTCTGCCCCTAGTCCCAGGAGGAAACCAACGGCAAATGTTTACAGGGGCTTATAAATATTTATCCTGTAATAACTTGCTGTATTACAGCACATTCTTCTCCACAAGGCTCAGCTTTGCCCTGGACCAGGTGCAGGCTGCTGAGAGGGTCTGTAGCATATATAAAGTTTGCCTGAATAACATACAGCAAGCGCTGGCGTTCAATAAAACAGCAGCAGCCAAGCTGCACACGTGAAAGGCACTGCAAGTTGTTCCTTACCCAACAAAAGAAAAATGTGACTCGGGACCACAGGTGTGCAGGCACATTGGTGTGGGTGCAAACCCCTTCTGGGTTGCCAGAGTAACCTGGGGAAGTGCTGCAAGTCACTGGGGAGCTATAAATCACACTGTTGGGTTGGTGTGGTGGGAATCTCAGCCCAAGAGTGGCCCTGTGATGCCTGAGGACACGGGAACCCTCGGCTGCTTTTGTGAGGATCCCAAAGGAAGGGAGCAGGAGACTAGCCCACCATGAGGAAACACCTCATGATTCTTGCTCTGTGGCAATCCTATCTGCCCTCTTCCCTCTGAAATTTTTTGAGCCTTCTGTCCACTTATTTATTTACCCTTCTCATGCTAAATAATTTGCAACAGCGCAAGATTCCTGTGGTTTGCAAACCATGTCATAATCTCCAAGCAGGACCAGAGACGGAGCACAGAACTACTTTCTAATAGGAGTGAATAAACAGATTGGAAAGACTCCATTGTGTATATTCTAGGTTGCTATTTTCTTAACCCTGTCTCATTAAGATGGATGGAGTTTCTGCTTATTAGTAATTTGGCAAGTTCCTCTTTGTGTACACTCTGCACTTCTCACTAATGACGCTGTGCTTCAGTGATTAACAAAGGAGATTTCCAGCATAGTCAGTGAAAACACGGCCATGCACTTGGGGCACTGGGACAGAAACCCAAAATTCTGGAGATGCCATCTGTGAAAGACGAGGAACTGCAGGGAACCCAGCAAAGGAGAAGCTGCTGGTCATAAAACCTTTCCTGACATTCAAATAATTTTGACCTGAAGACATTGGTTCTTTATTTATTTCATTATAATGAAATGCGTAATCGCAGAGCTGACAGAGCCCATAACAAAGTGATTCAGAGCCTTTCCTCTGCTGTTCTTAAGACATATCTAATGGAGATGAAGCTGGCACTGCTACTGCCTGGATTTACAGCTGGCCATTAAAGTATGTTTACAAGTCTTTAGTACAGTGTATGCATCTGGTAAATCATTGATTGAACAAATAGCTCCTCCTGTCACACTCCCTCTCTCAACTTTTCCTCCTACTCTTGTTACCCAGCCCAGAACCCGTGTCCAGTGGCGATGGCCTGCTGCAGGCAGGTGTGCATGTGCTCCCCAAGCAGGCAGACTCATGTACCCACACCTGCACATGGAGCCTGGGCTGTCACTGACATCTAGATGCTGTTGGACACATCTACACAAGAAGCTCCACGCAGGTCCTCAGCATGAAGGTCAGCTTATCCGACTTTACCTATGTGCAGTGAAAGTTATTTTTTCTAGCATTCTTGCTAGCATGTATTCAAATCCCTTAGTGCTCTTGGTCACGTTGCTTTTGAACCTGTCCAGCCCAATCACCTGCACAGGGCAGAGTCCCAGGTAGGTACACAATGAACAACAGAGGCAGCTGTTCCTTCCTGGGATACTCATGAGAGAAGAGAAGGAGATCAGGGGCCTTTGCCAGCCTGTCAGCTGCTCTCCAGCAGGCCAGCCGACTGGCAAGGGCCACACGCAGCTCCTCAGCGCCGGCGGGCACTCTGCTTGGCTGCAGGCTGGGTCCCCCTGGCACAAAGGGCTCTCACCAAGGAGAGAAACCAAGGGCTGGCAGGCCTTGGGTTTGCTGCACAGGTACAGTGGAAGAAAAGAAGGATGGAGATAGGGCACAGCCGCAAAGTACACGAGAAGCAGCATCCCTTTTCCCTGGCACCAGGAAGCATTGCACACAGCCCACGCGCTGGGCTGCGCCGGAGCCTTCCTTGCAACAGGAGAAAAATGCTGGATTTGATGCTTTACCTAGCATGGCAGTGGCTGGGGCTGGGGTGCAGCAGGAGCTGCAGGCTCCCACCGTGGCTCATTGTGCCATGCACAATGAGCATCTGGCCAGCTGTGCAGTCATCTGTGGCCAGACCCTCGCTCCTGTGGCCACAGAGCTGGGAAAAGGCCAAAGGGTAAAGGGCAAACCATGGGAGCAGAAACAAAGCTAGATCAGCTCATTCATGCAAACCTTTTCAGGAGCTTTTGGTGGCAGGACAACCAGCCATAGGTGCGCAGGATTCCCTGTCTGTGTGTGAATTGCCGTCAGGGCACACAGGCTTCCAGGCTCCTTGCAGTCACTTCGCAGTGGTTGAAAAGGTGCAGGATCCTGGAGGCTTCATTAGAAGGCACCCACAAAGATCATCGAAGTCCCACTCTTGGCCCTGCCCGTGGGCTTGAGAATCCCACCCTGTGCCTGAGACCACTGTGCAAACACTCCTTGAGCTCTGGCAGGCTTGGGGCCATGACCACTGCCCTGGGGAGCCTGTTCAGTGCCCAACCACCCTCTGGGGCAAGCGCTCGCCCCACTTTGTGTTGTCACCCCCTCACCACCAGGCACAGCATGCGCCTGTGCCCAAATCCTACCGCAGTATCCTCAAAGTTAAGGTCTCGTTTAAGCACTTTTGTGAATAAAACCTTGTTAAGAGAAATGCCTGCAAGGCAGGGCCAGTCCTGCTCTCCCTCCTCTTTTTAACAGTGGGAAAAATGGGGTGGCTTTACCCCAAGACAGCTTTGCCTTGGGATGGAAAGAGAGAAGGCTGGACACTTTCCCTCCATCCCCACACCCAGCTGGTGTCAGCTCTTGCTTCTGAGGTAGACTGTGAGATGTTGACTTAAGGCTGATTCCGTGGGGCACATGTTGCCTTTGAATTTCAGGTTTTTAATGGATTGGCAGGGCATCTGGGAGGGAGGAGAGGGAAACAGAATTTTCCTTCCTCCATAAATAATTTTATGAAAGATTTTAAAAGTGATTTAAAGAAGAATTTCTTCCCTCTCTTCCCCTTTTCTCAACTGTGCTGTGCATTTTAAACTGTTTGTGGAAGGGAATTAATTAGTGCAGGCAGCAGAGCCCAAAGCTCTGCATCGGCCTGCCTTCTGCACAATGGAGATCCTACGCTTTCTCCCCTGCCTGAGAAACACATGCCCAAAATCCAAGTACATACATTTTTTCTAACCTAATTAATTTTGTAGATTGATGGAGAAAATCCATAGCAAATATTTATGACTTTGCAATAAATAACCCTCACAGAAGTTACAAAGAGTTCTGGCGAGTCTCAAGGTAACTTTCAGCGAATTCCAGGGGTCAGGGCAGACTGGGATACTGAGCCCATAGTGCTCGAGCCTTTGGCTCATCTGTTTTGAATTATTGGTATTACTCAGTGTAGCATTGCTCTCAATGGAGTAGCTGTGCTGTGATTCCATGCCATATTTTATTTCTGTGGCAGGAGAGAAGCTTCAATAACTATTAGTTGTACTCTGTTGTAGCCAGCAAAAAAATCAGGCCCCAGCAGGGAGGGGTTGGTCCTGCTGGTGCTGGCAGGCTGGCACAGGAAGGTGCCCAAGTGCTGGGGACAGGACTCAGGGCTGGACACGGTGCTTTTTTGCTGCCGGTTCGGAACATGGACCTGCTGAGCTGCTTGCAGGGGTCTGGTGATGCTCGAAAGATGGTAGTGCTGGAGCCGGCGAGGGGCGGTGGGCGCTTTGGAGCACAGAGCGAGCTCATCCCACTCCATCTTAGTTAGCTCTTAATCACCACAGCGGAAGGAGAAGCTGCTAGCAGCATCACGCTGCTCTCCCGGGCGTGGGCTCCTTTCAGGGCTTTCAGAAAACAGGGTCAGACGTGTCTTCTGACCTGTGACCTGTCGCTTCCCTCCTCGCCATAATTATCTAATACAGCGCTCTCCCTGCCAAGTACAATGAAACAATTTGTCACTTCAATTGTCTGTCAGTCAACACTGGGGCCTTTTCAACAGGCCAACACATGTTTTTTGAGAGCTTGTCAGCAAGGGCTGTCTGGCCAGGCACATAACCATGGAAAATGGAACCTTTGTTAATTCTGGTTCTTAGAAAAGTAAATCCATTCACTTGTTTTTTTCAGGCCTTCAGTTTGGAATTTGCACAAGAAGCTGAATTGCCCCTGATCCCTAAATGATTGGTCAGAGGATTTGCATGAGGAAGCAGAAATTAATTATTCTTTTCTTTTCTTTTTATTTTCTGTAATTGTGTGTTTAGAAATGAGATTACATTCTACAGCAGCACGAGGGGCTGAGGGGGGAATTGCTTTGCATTTGTTTAGCTCCTTAGAGTTAAGATCACCTAATCGTTTCAAGCATTTCCTAAGATTCCCTCTCTCTTTTTCTGCTTTAATGACCAAACAAAGATTGTGCTACTTCCTGGGGAACTTTTCTGGCAGCTGAGCTCAGCAGTGGGAGCCAGGGGCTTATCCCTCTGCCGAAATAGTCTTAGAATCACACAATCACTAAGGTTGGAAAAGACCTCTGGGATCACTGAGTCCAACTGTTAACTAACTCAGTGCTGCCAAGGTCTTCTTGCTGCTTTCAGCTTGCAGGGCACAAATGCATTGCAGAGCCCACGGGCTTGGGAGCCTCGGTGGCTCGTCGTGTTTGAGAAAGGGTGTCAGGATTCCCATCAGCCCAGGAGAAAGCTGCTGGCTGCCCAAGTTGCACGGCCAGTCAGCATGAGCTGGGGTGTGTGGGCAGCTCCATGCATGGCAGGGTGCTGGGAGCATCTCGGTGGGGTCACCTGAGCTGTCAGGACACAGACCTGCCAGCTCCAAGCCCTGCAGTCATGCCCCTGCTCAGACAACAAAACTGATAACCTTGTTGATAGCACAAACTAGATAAAAATAAAAACCTTCCCTTTTTTGGTGCTACTTAGAGCTTCCTTCTGGTTTGGGGTTTTTTTTTCCTTTTTTTTTTCTTTTGAAAGCAGCACCCTTTGAAATTCTCACTTTCTCTGTTGATACACATATGAAATCTTATTCCTGAATATTTGATACAAGATAGATACCTCAATTTTCAGGCATTCATCATTTTCTTTGTCATGTGGGAGCTTGTATTTTCAACAGACATGGGATATTTTATTTGAGAGCATTACAGAAATGCTGGATGGCCCCTACTCAATTACAAACACCCTGAATGAAAACTTCTCCAGATCTGGCTTTCCAGAATACCCCTATCCCAACCTAATTCAAACCATACAGGGACCTCTGACTTAGAATCTTTCAAGCCCATAAAATGAAACAAATTTGCTTTGCAAGTATATCTCCCAGTCTAAGCCATGCCTGTATATTTGATTTGTCCTCTTGCATCTATACTGGATTAGGTGGCCTGAAAGCCTCTTTGTTTCAAAGTGCGTCTGTGTCCTCTGTGAGCCACAAGTGTCTGTGCTTGGTCAGGCTGGAAAACTCTGTGCTCATAAACAGCGAGGAGTCAGCGGCAGTCCAACACCTTGGATTTGCCCGTGGGTCTCAGCAGGAGCAGAGCAGGACCATGCAGCCCCATGGCACCTTCAGCACAAGCATCCCAAATGCCCCTTTTGAAGGACGGGATCCCAAAGGATGAGCTCCCAAAGACATGGCCTCTGAGAGCACTCTGTTTTTTGGGAAGTGGCTGAGCCACTCTGGGTCAGCTGAGGGTGTGCAGCCTGGAGACACAGCCTGCTTCTCTCTTGAACACAGTAATTTACTACCTTGCTTTATGATTTCAGGGACACTCGCCATATAACTTTAACAGGCTTATGCTAATTCACTGGTTTGAATCAGAATAAGCCTGTTAAAGTTATGAACAACTGAGGCATGGAATCATAAAATAACTGTAACACACCACACGGATCTTACAGAAATGGACAGATTGCAGGATCACCATTCCCATGGTTGGCCTTCCTGTTCACATGGCAAACCTGGAGGATTCCCAGGGATTACAGTGTTTGCCATCCCTTCTATTTCAAAAGCACTTAAAATGTCTTAAATGTCTTAAAATGAACATCTATTAAATTCTACTTGTCTCCTTTCTTGACTCAGGTTTTCACTTAAGACAGGGAAGAAATATATTCGCACTTAAAAGACACTCTTCTGTGTGTGGTCTTCAGTAGAAGGATGATTCCCCTGTGGAGCTGCAGCTTCCCCAGGGGCATCAGTGCTGCAGCCCCACAGAGGGATTCCCTGGAGGGAGAGCACCAGGCATTTGCATTTTCCAGTTACTACACGGAGAAGTCTGTGTCCGTAGAAACTCTGCCCTGAAACCAAACTGTCACAGGGGCAGGGGTCTGTGTCCGTGGAGATGTGGACAGATGTGGCAGGGCAACATCCAAGCCGCCTGGGACTCCCCGCTGCAGAGACCCCAGAAACTCCATCCTTGCCCGTGGGTCCCACAGCCACAGACTGGCAGCACACCTCCCTCATAAACCTCACCAGGGCCCAGGGATGCTGCAGGGGCACTGCAGCCTCGGAGCCCAGACTCATGGGAAGCACATCTGGCCCTGCATCCTTGCTCGGACACTGACCCAGCAAAGATGGAGCATGACCCAAGCCAGTGTATCTGTACTGGAGTTCATTCCCCCTTGGCATGCCTGGGACGTCCTCTCGTGTTTATCATCTCCTGAGTGGAAGCTCCAGCTGATTGAGGAGGAGCAGCTGCAGCAGCAAGTAATGAAACTGAAGTCCTAAATGCTTTCTTCCCTTTGCTTTTAGCTCACCAAGTGGTGGGTTTTATCAACCGTTTAAATAAACAGGCCTCTGCCTAGCACCCCAGCAGAGACTGCTCAGCCGGCACGGACCAGGACGGTGGCCGCGGGGCGCAGGGACAGCAGGGACAGCAGGGACAACAGGGACAGCAGGGACAACAGGGACAGCAGGGACAGCAGGGACAACAGGGACAGCAGGGACAGCAGGGACAGCAGGGACAGGGACAGCAGGGACAGCAGGGACAGCAGGGACAGCAGGGACAACAGGGACAACAGGGACAAGGACAGCAGCCGGGACCGTCTCTCCCAGCCCGCGCTGCAGCCCCAGAACACAAGAGTTCTGGTGTGAGACTGTCCCTGAGCTCCCTGCTGCTTGCCCGGGCTGCGCCACGGCAGTTTCCACGTTTTCCTTACCCTGAGTGACCTGTGCCCTTGCTGACGCTTGGCAGCTTAGAGCTCCCGGGCAAAGGTTAACGGGACGCCAACGGACCCCGTGTGCCTCAGCACAACCAGCGGGGATAAAGCTGCGGGAGCATCAGTCTGCTCCCACCGGCTCCAATTCCTAAGAAAACACCATGAAATTCACCCCCGGCCCGGGAGCAGCGCCGTTCCGGGCCCCGGCAGGGCCGCGCCCCCCCCGCCCCCGGCGCCGGGCAGTGCCAGGGGCGAGCGGCGCAGTCACGTGCTCTGACCGCGCCCATGAGGGGAAGGGAAGCAGCAACGCAGCCAATGGGCCGTGGGTGCTGTTTGCGCAGGCGCAGCCCCAGACGACGCCGAGCGGCAGAAGCTGCGCCTGCGCACTGCCGCGACTCGTGGCTCCTGGCGGCACTTCCGCCCTTACCCAGCCCGGAGTTGTCTCGGTGGTTTTGCGACAGCCGTAAGTGCGCGGGGTGGCCGGCGGACCGGAGGGACCGGACGGGACAGGGGCGGCGGCGCGATGAGGCCGCAACAGGCGCCTGTATCGGGCAAAGTGTTCATCCAGCGCGACTACAGCGGCGGGACGCGCTGCCAGTTCCAGAGCAAGTTCCCGGCCGAGCTGGAGAACAGGGTGAGGCGGGGCGGGCCGGGGCTGGCCAGGGGCTCGCCGCGAGTGCGGCGCTCGGAGCCTGCTCGGCGGGCAGCGCAGGGCCCGGGCTTTCCGGGCGTGTGCTCAGGGGCGTTCGTAGATACCCTGCCCGGCTCGGAGCCAGTTCCGCGAGTTCCCCGAGCGCGGGGCAGCATCGCCTGCACGAACCTCTAACCGAGGCCGTTCGTGTGCGGGAGCGGGCGTAGTTCCTCCCCTGTGTCCCCGTCCGACACTGTGGGCAGGCCTGGGGAGGGCGGCTCGTTTGCAGCAGTAGAGCAGAATTTACTCGTGTCTGTGAGAACAGAGCCGGCTCTGTGCTCTCAGGTGTTAACATTGTCCTCTCCCTTGGAATCCTGCCCGTCCTGCCGAACCCGCTTAGAGGCCACGCAGATGCTGTCTCAAGTACTTTTGTTTTGCTCAGTGCTATCAGATGTGGTATTTTCAGTTGACAGTCAAACAAACACTCCTTGCTGCCCCATTTTCTTTCTCTCACACCACTTTTTTCTCTTCTTTGTTCCTTTGTTGTTCTTTGTTGAGGGTGCGTTTAGTCAGCACTTGCAGCAGCACCGAGGCACTGTGGGTATCAGGACTGTCTATCCACTCTCCACCTGCTCATTTTAACCCAGCACATCTCTGTGTGTGAATTCTGCTTTTTTCACAGTTGAATTGCACATTTTAGGTGTGTTGCTCTGAATGGTTTTGTGTCCACGTTGTGTTTGAATTCAGACTCAGCCTGAGCACTGGACAGGTGTCAAACAAAGAACTGCAGATCTGTAATTCAGTGTGTTTCAGGCTTGGGCCCTGAGCACAGTGCAGATACTCCATGAGTGGAGGTGTGTATACAGGGATATCGGTGAATTCTGAAATGTGCAGCTGACAGCCCCACTTGCTTCTCCTGCAGATTGACAGGCAGCAGTTTGAGGAGACAGTCCGGACACTGAACAACCTCTATGCAGAAGCCGAAAAACTTGGGGGCCAATCTTACCTCGAGGGGTGTCTCGCCTGCCTGACTGCCTACACCATCTTCCTGTGCATGGAGACACACTATGAAAAGGTATGTGTTTGCTTCCCCTTCAGCCTGCAGGCAAGTACTTGGTTCTTGTTGTTTCCTGTGACTTGCAGTGTTGTGGTACAAATTCTGCATGCATGTACCTCAGACGTGTTGGTGCTGATCAGTTCGGGTCCCATGGAGGCCACCCTGAATCCTGTGGGAAGTGCCTGCATTGTGGAACCATCAGACCAGTTGTGTGTTAATTCTCACATTGGCATATCTGTGATATCGGTGGGGCTCTGACCCTTAAATAAGGAAACAATTATGACTGCTGTGCTGTTTCATTACCAGGTTCTAAAGAAAATTGCCAAGTTCATTCAGGAACAGAATGAGAAGATCTACGCTCCTCAGGGCCTTCTGCTGACAGACCCCATTGAAAGAGGATTAAGAGTCGTATCCTTCTGTGGCTTCTGACATTGTCTCCTGGCTTGTGCTCCTTATTTGTCTCAGTGAGGCATCTCTGCTCATGCTTGATCTGTGATATAGCAAAATCTGTGATTAGTCTTGTTGGTCTTTGTTGTGTCCTGATCTCCAGTCAGGTTTTAGTATGTTAAGATTTGGCACTTGGAAAGACCATGAAAATGTGGAACCCGACCTTTGTGACTGCCTGGAAAGAGCATTCGAGAGCCTTCCTCTATTCCAGTGACCTCCAGAAATGCTGTTTTTCTGGTTGGGGAAAGAAGTGACCATGTTGATAGGACAGAAATTGATGTTGTGAGAACAAGAGCTGGCTGTTACTTAATTTGCAAGCCTCAGCTCAGGTTCTGGTGAAGATTTTGACATACGACATCACTGCAAACCCAGCACTTGTTCTTGCTTCCAGTGTGGCTTATTTCAACCCTTTTTCTTCAGCTCTTGAGCCACACTGCAGACATTTTATGTAGTTACTGCCTGAAGTTGTAAAGACCTCTCATAGGAAATGGGGGAGTATAATGAATGGCACATCTTTCTTTAAATATATTGAGACCACAGCAACTTGGACCCCAATGCCAATGGAATGTATGATAAGGCTAATTCCTTGCAGGTGGGTTTTCTATGTCCTTGCCCAAACAGCTCAGAGCTGTCAGCTACATGACTCCTGTTTTCTCAAAGTGTTTTCCATTGTGTATACACCTCCTGGGATAAAAAACCAACATTCAACTTGAGTAAAAGCATTTTCAGTTTGGTAAGTGACTCACATCAGCAGTGTTAACTTTTTTGCTTGGTGCACAGCCTTCCCTGAGATTTAGCAGAAGTGGGGCAAGGCTCAAACCCTCTGTATGCAGCACCAAGTTCCTGTGCAGGCCCTGGGCTGGGAGCCAGTGCTCTTACCTGATGGGGCATCTCACATGGACTGTTCGCTTTGCTTTGGAGCTCTGAGACCTGCCTTAAAACAGCTAAGATATCAAAAGTCCCATCATCTCAATGTTTTTCTGCCTTTTTCTGGTTGTTCTCATAATCTCTTCATAGTGTATTTTCCTAACAGCTTTTCTGTGCAGATTGAAATTACCATTTATGAAGACAGAGCTTTGACCAGTGGAAGATAGAACTGTGGAGTCTCAGGTACCTGTTACCCTTAGATCAATCTCAGCATCTTTCTTTGCTCAGAGGAGTGGGTGCTGTCATGCTGAGACAGTTTATCCCACCCTTTTATGTAATCAAAGGCTGTTCACATAAATCATGTGTGGACCAGCTCTTCCTGGAAGTAAAAATATCAGTACTGGGCATGATGTTGCTGAACATTACCTTGGAGAAATTCAGGTCTCGCTTGTATAAATGTGCTAACTTGTGCTATGTTATGTCTAAAACTCTTCTCAGGTTGGTAGAAAATGGACTCTGTCCCTGGGTGTGTTCTAGCATACAGAGCCTTTTTGTTGCAGTTTCTCAGTTGGCTGCTGTTCTAGTTCTTACACTGCTGTCTTTACTTGTGTTGTTTTCGGGTAAGAGTGGCCAGCAGCCTGGAAAAGCTCTGGTGAGAAGCTCTCAGCTTTTTTGGTGCTACGGGGCGAGTCACAAAGTGAAGAATGTTCACAGGAGATGGAAGGGAAAGGCCAAAATACAGGCTCATGCTAATTGTATTCAATATAGACCATCAAAATTACTATCCCTGACTTTACTTTTGGAAAGCTTACATTGGGACTGGCTCCCTTGTGTTAGGTGATCTGCACGTCCTGGGATGGGAATGTTAAATCTGGATTGTTGGCAGTGTATTCAGAAAAAAGATGGGAAACATTTATGCCTGTTAAGCAAAAAGAAACAAACAATAAAGGTCTTTATTTTACATTGGACAAAGGAAATCAAGAGTTCTGGGTTCTGCTCATGCTGCTCCCCATGACACATGGTAGCTTGCTCCTCCTGCCACACTACTCCCAAGATAACAAACTGCAGCTGCGGAAAGGTTTGTGTAGGGGTGCTTGTGGTTTGATTTAGGAAGAGTTTCTAATTTTATGAAACTTCTTTTCTAGATGATAGCTCACCGGTGGACTTGCTGTACCAAGGTTCCCCTACCTCCTACTTTAGAGCATCATTCCTTTCTCTGCTGCCAGATCCACAGTGCCATCTACTACAAGGACTAACTTCCTCAAACTGCTCCCGAGGGGGTGACCTAGCTGGTCAGCATCCACTTTGCAGTAGATTTGGAAGCAACGGGATCACTTTTTAGTTTTGGTTTGGTTTGGGTTTTTTTTTCTCAAGAAAAGGCAGAAGTGGTAAAGCTATGTTCTCTCCTGGAAGAAATGGTGCCCTCAGCCCAACAGAGGTATAGTTTTAGTCCTGTAAAGTGCAGTGCTGTTCCTCCCTGGTTCTCAAACCCTTCTGTATGTCAACCAGGCTTTGGAAAGTTCCAGCTCAAAGTTGGGAATTTCCCTCCAGTTCAGTATTTAGAGTGCAGAGATACATAGTGCCTCTTCCCAGCGAGGAGTGACTCGAGGCAATGTCTCTTGTGCTGATCCTTGTGGAAAACCAAAAGGCAAAGTGTTCCTTGTGCTGATGTCTTGGTTGGCCCTAGAAGAGGGGGAGTAGCCAGACTTTAACCCTGGTAGTTTTTCTGCCCCTATGTCTGTGCTGTTGTTGGCCCCGTCAGTGCTCACCAAGAGGGGCCTGTTCAGTCACGAAAAAGTGAGCACAGTAAAGTGGATGCTGAGCCAATAAAAATAACAATTCCCACCCTACTCTGATTTATATGTGAAGTGTAAAACTGTTTCTTTATGGATTTATTATATATAATTTATAGGAAAACGTTGATTTGACAAACTGTAAGATACTGTGTAAGATGGATTCATTGAGGAGTTGAGCTGTGCATTCCTTAGCAACCCCATGCATGGACATTGCTCAGCAGTACCTGCCCAAGTGAAGTTCCCGCAATCCAAGCTGGCTGAATCCTTTCTCTTACATCTTTTTCCCTTATCAAAGCCCAGGTGTCCTGGTATAGGGGCCGAGCGTCAGTGTCCAGTTATAGAAGGAACTCAGGAGTTCAGAAGAGACAGCCGGGGTAAAGGGGCTGGATTGGTGGCTGGTGGTGCTGCAGGTGCTAATACTGGATATGGAACTCCAGGCTCATTCCTCAGCCACTGTGGGGTTTTGTTTGAGATTTGATTAATATTTTCATTGTATAAAACTTGTTTTTTCTAAACTGTAACAGTGTTTGCCTTTCACAGCTGTTGCAATATTGGCAGAAGTACTGATGGATCAGTAAACCTTTTCTTAAACTGTGTCCAGGTCTGTTCTGGCAGTGCCATGGTACGGGGCACAGGGTGACTCTGGAGCGCTGGGCCATGAATGACCAGAACTGCAGCACTCCAGGGCGTGGCCCGTGGCGCACGTGGGGCTGTTCTGCTGGAGGTCCCCTGGCTCTGGTTGAAGAAGGGCAGGTTTTTGCCACTGTCCACTTTGTCCCTGGTGCTGGGGGGGGGGGTGGGTGGGGGTGTCATGTCTGGTGAGCACTGATTGGCTGAAATAGCTGCAGCTTCAATCCGCTTCCTGATTGGCCAAAAAATCTGCAACCTGAATCCATCTCCTGATTGGCCCAGAAGTTGCGGCTTCAATGTGCTTCCTGATTGGTCGAGAAAGCTGCAGGCTGATCCACTTCCTGACTGGCTAAAAACGCTTCATTTCCTATCCACCTCCTGATTGGCCGGCTTCAATCCGTTTTCTGATTGGCTGAAAAAGCTGCAGTTTCAATCCGCCTCCTGATTGGCCGAAAAAGCGGCAGTTTAATCGGCATTCTGATTGGCCGAAAAAGCTGTAACCCTAATCCGTTTCCTTATTGGCCGAAAAGGCCGTAGCGTGAATCGGTATCCACGTTCCCGGGTTCTGGCGCATGCGCCGTTGCGCGGAGCTGGGCGGCCCGGTTGGCGGGAGTGATGGCGGCCGCGGCCGGCGGCGAATCGGACGGCGAGAGCGAGGAGATGGTGCTCACCCCAGCACAGCTGATCCACAGCCTAGAGCAGGTACCGTGTGCCAGAGCGACGAGCCTGGGCCGCGGGGGTACTGAGCACTTGGCGCTCTGGGGCAGATGACGAACCAGCGGGGCCGCGGCCGTGGTTTTTGCTCCCTCGCTGGTGGGGGTGTGTAGCTGGGGTGTTCCTCGCTCTCACTGACAGCGTGCCTTCTTTCAGGCCTGGCTGAATGAGAAATTTGCTCCAGAACTGCTGGAGTGTAAACCTGAAGTCATCGAGTGTGTTGTGGAGCAGCTGGACCATATGGTAGGTTCTCCAGGCTGCGGTGGTGGTGGCACAGGCAGGCCCTGGTTGCTCGGTCTGGTAGATACGTGCCTGAGTCTCTGGGCGTGCCGGGATTGTCTGCTTCCCTGTCTCTGAAACAAAGCTTCTCCAAGTTTCTTCTCTGAGGTTGCCTGGGAGAGGGGCTGAAGTACAACGAAGCAGTCTGCTTTGGGTCACCAAAAGCAGACGTAGTCGGGTTTTATAGGTTCTGTGTACAAAACCTGTCTTCCTGTCTGTTTCATGTTTGATATTTCAGCCATTTAGTTTCTCTTTGCTTTTTCTTGCAGGAAGCAAACCTGAAACGGGCAAAGAGAGGAGACCTGAAGGTCAGTGTTCACCACATGGAGATCGAAAGGATCCGTTACGTGCTTAGCAGCTACTTGCGGTGTCGACTGGTAAAGGTAATGCTTACTGTGCAACCCAGAGGGTGAAAAAGCATGCTTTCTGGAGGGATATTTACCCACACAAAACTTCCTGCTTCAGCAAGGCATTTACTTAAAGCATTTTCTCTCTCTGTTCTCGAAAGTGTAACTCAAAGAAATTAATTTCTTGGACATGTTGTAATGAAGGAAGATCACAGCAATGTTGGTCACAACACTGTGAGTGCTGTTTGCTTCATCTAAGCCTGGGGTGGCACAGCTGAATGCTGTCCCATTCTGCTTGAGTCCTGCTGTGTGCACACATGGTTGTACAGCTTGGCAATCCCATGTGATGTCACAGTTATTTCAGGAGGAGGGATTTGGGCAGGCCTGTGGCTGCTCATAGGGCTTGTAGGGGAAGCCAGTGGGCAGTGGAGATTTAAGCACTGAACTCTCAGGAGAGATCTGTATCATTCTTTTGGATTGTGTTCCAATATTAGATCGAGAAGTTTTTTCCCCACATCCTGGAGAAGGAGAAGTCTCGAGCTGAAGGGGAGCCCTCCATTTTATCACCGGAGGAGTTTGCTTTTGCTGAAGAGTGAGTATGTTTTCAATGTATCTTCCTCCCCTTTTACAGATTATAGAAACTCACCTCTCTGTTTTGCTGAAGTTCTTGAGACTGTGAGCCTTAGACAGGTTTGGAGTAACAACCAGTGTGTTTTACCAGGAGGTTTGTTTATGGGCAAGAAAGGAGCTGAAACAAAATAAGTCTGGTGACTCTGAGTCAGTTACCAGGGTGGGCCAAGCGCCTGTCTTTGGCTGTGCCTGTGGGACAAAGAACTGTCACTTACTCTTATTTCGAGTTAATACTGTCCCTGCAGATTCATATTTGATTAAACAAGTCAATACTTCAATGATTTGTTTCAGGTACTCGGCAAACACAGAAGCTTACCTGAAAAACGTGGCCCTGAAACATATGCCACCTAACCTGCAGAAAGTGTCTCTCGTAAAGTCAGGTGAGTCCATTCAGACTCCAGGGTAATCTGAAAACTGTAGAAGCAGGGGAAGTGTAGGGAAAGCTTCAGGGAGCTCCAAATGTAAGGGCTAGTCCTCCACTTGCTGCTCTGTTGAAGCAAAGATGGTGTGATGATAGTGTTGTGCCATGGCTCCATGCTGCTATTGGAGGATCGTGCTGGCCCCTGCTGTCCAGTCCTGTCTTGTGCTGGTGTTGGGCACATGCATCTGTTTAGAAGTGTCTGGTGTTCTTTGCTGGCTATGAGTTCGCTGCCCCTCACATCCCTCGGGTTCTGCAGAGGAACATAAGTGAGGGCTGAGCTTGTGCTCTCAATCTGTTGTTTGCAGTTCCAAAGCCCAACCTGGACTCGTTTGTGTTTCTGAGGGTGCTGGAGCGGCAGGAGAACATCCTGGTGGAGCCACAAGCAGATGAGGAGAGGTAGGTGGGCACTTCCCCGAGTGGCACAGGTATCAGTCAGTGTCACTGATGGACGTGGGTTGCAGCTCAGGTCCCACCTGTCTCTGCAGGGAATATGCCATCAACCTGGAGGAGGGCTCGCAGCACCTGATCCGCTACAGGACCGTGGCCCCTCTGGTGGCCTCAGGAGCCGTGCAGCTCATCTGAAAGGAGAGGTAAGTGCGTGGTGGGAGGAGCAGTCACTGCACCATCTCCTCTGCCTGCCCTGCCACACTGGGGCCAGCAGGAGCTCCCCGTGGGGCTGCCTGGGCCAGGTCCCCTCTGGGGCTGGGTCCCCTCCCAGGGCCAGGTCCCCACAAACGTGGCAGGCAGAGCACAATGGCATTGAGGGTGGGTACCATGGTGTCATACTGCAGAGGGGTTCGTTACCCCCACAGCTCATCAAGCTCCTGATTGCTTGTGGCATGCCCAGCATACAGCCATGCAGTCCTTGCTCTGGCGTTCCTGAGGGCAGGCTGTGTCACAGCACATCCTCCATCTTGGCTTTATAGCGGCCTTGCCGAAGTTCCCTTAGAGACCAAAGGGAGTAATGAGTGTAGCTGCTGCCTCCTGTTCCCAGGCTGGTTTGACAGCAGACATGGACAGGGAGCATCTATCCTCAAAAGCAAATAGTCTTAGTAAATAGAAGGGCGCTCTATTTCAAACCTGCACTTGTATGCTCATCCTGTTCTAGTTTAGCACTGTTATTTAAATTAGGCTGTTGGGTGGAAACTGAGTGTGTTGCACAGCCAAACAGCAAGTTTGTCCTTCCCTGGGAAAGCTGTCCTTCTAAGGAGGGCAGGCTGCACAAGCCGTGTTCTGGGTGTGCAGCCTCTGTCCCAGTGTGGATACAGCTGTACCATTACAGCCCCTTCTCACAGGGCCAAAGAAGGAGTTATGCTGCTTTTTCCTGGCATTTTGGCATAAGGAGTGCTATCCATGTAAAATACCCGCCTTGCTGTCTGAAATTTGCCTGCAGAGTAGGTCTGCGTTTAGAATTGCTGCCTGGACTGTGTGCTGATAATGGCATTTCTTGCACTGGTCCAAGGAGTGCCTGCAGGAGCCACAGGTAGCTGTGTTGTCTCTGATCAGATTGTGAATGGTGTAATTGTGATTGCAGCTTTGGGAATGTCAGACAGCATTTGCAGACTTGTCATAAGCCTCTTTTTAGCCAGAGCAACTGGTTCACGCTCAGGGTATTTGTGCCACAGCCATGGTGTCTTTATACTGCCTGTGTGAAATTTGTGTTTCGATCTGCAGTTCTGCTACAAGCACGACCTCTGTGCAAACTTGACACCTAAGCGGGTCTAGCCCAGAGTGAAGCTGAAGTGTTACTCCTTTACCTCTTGACACTCTGCATGTAGATTGGGTCCAACAAGGGGGGTTGAGAGGCCTCACTGCCTCTCCAGCCTTTTCCAACCTGTTTCTTTGGACTGGCTGCTTCAGGGAGATGGCACTACTGTTATACCTCATCCTCAAACTCAAGGCTGCCTTGGTCGATGAACTGCAGAGCAAGCAGAGCCCTTGTACAGGACAGCCTGCATGATCAGCAGCTGGGCACTGCAGAAGAGCCCTGAGGAGTTTCATAAGCTTGGAGATTGTGTGGTGCTTCCATGTTGTTCAGAAATATATTGGAGCAGGAGGCTGGCTTTGCCAGAATGGCCTCTTGCTGCAGCATGAAAATAGGAGTCCTTTTTTTTGCATCGCCTGCTATGCTTTGTGTGTTACTGTGCAGCTTCCTGTCAGGCCAGTGCTCTGTATTTTATTTCTGCAGCAGACCCTTCAGCTTCTTGCACCAGGGAGACTTGGTTCAATAGAACAAATGCAAAGTGGCGAGTCAGGGGACAGTGTCTGGAAAACTTCAGTGTGTAGCTGCTGAGATGCCTCGTTTAAGATCAGTGGCAGATGATGTCACTAAAATGAAGCAACTGTGGTCATGGATTCAGGAGAAAGCTGTTTCTGCTTTGCATCATCTGAAGACCCTCCCTGCAGAGGGTGAGGGGTTCTGGTACAGCTTCTGGTTGCATTTGTGACAGGAGAAACTGTCAGATTCCCTTCTGCTGAAATCCCTGCTAGGGGAAGGGACACACACAGTTCATTTGTCCTTGTCATGCAAAGCAAAAGCTTCTCTGGCCCTGCTGCCCCATGCAGGCCTCTTCTAGTTTGAGGAGAAGCCAGGGTGTCCGGTGGTATCTCAGCTTGGAACGTGTCAAGTGTGTGGGCAGACAGGGGCTTCATCAGGGCAGGGTCTCTCTTCCCTGCATGGTCTGCGTGAGGGGTGTCTGGAGAGCACCTTCCTCTGCCAGGCTGGGGGTGACACAGGGCATCTTGTAGTGTGAGTGGCTTTGCATGTGTGGTTTATAGTCTTCCTAATTAATCCATTTAGGTAAAGAAGATTCTTTCAAGTATAGACATTAAGAGGGGGCCGGGTTTAATCCTTAGGAATCAGTAGCCTATTCCTCTGGACAGCCCCCCAGGAAGGGCTTGTGGATTGTGCCCTGCCCGTATTTACAGCCAGACAGCTTCACAGAGGTGACTGAAGCTCCCAGACAAAATCCTCATTAATCTGCTGCTGTGGAAGTGTGTTCCACAGGATCTGCCTGAGGAATGTGTAGGTGGTACGTCTGGCAGGCTTTCTCCTTGGCCCTATTCAGTTTGACTGAACACTTGTCCAGACAGCTTGTATTTGCCACACTGCCGCATGTCACATGGCTGCAGCAGCATGAGCGTGAGTGGCATCTGTCCTCTTCTAGCAGCTGAACCTTAACTGACCCGATAGTTTCTAGAGTGCCTTTGGTGCAGCTCCTCTCTGGAGCTTGGCAGCTGGCACACGGCAGTGTCCTCACAGGCTAGGCAGGAGAGTGGAGGTGGCTGGTAGGCTGAAATAAGTCAGGCTCCAAGTGAGAGTCAGTTGTGGCACACCTGAAAATGCTCCCTGCTTTTGTGTCCTTCCATGACTAAATACAGGGACATCTGTGGAACTGCTAACACTGCACCTCTGTTCTGTCTGTGCTGGGGGAAGAAGTGTCCACAACTTTTTTGAGAAAATGATGGTTTTGGCTTGTACTTTTAGATGGAGGAGAAGACACAGAAATGCATCCACCTTAATCTGTGCTGCTGGAAAAGAATGGGCAGAGTAGGAGCAGCTTTTCCAGCATCCATGGGTTCTGCTGTTAAACTTGGGTTCAAATACATTCCTTGTTCTCTGCTCTCCCCCGGGTGGAAATAGCTTGGCTTTATTTAGCGATTAACTCTGAATGCAGAATAGGTGGATGATGAAAGAGGTCGTAGGGAGGGCACTGATGGTGAGCTGCAATTTCCCTGCCTGAGCCGGAACTGCTCTCCTGGGGGCCAGAGAAAGGTGGAACAACTGGTTTCATTGCTAGGAAGACTCATGTCTGTGTTGGCTACCCTAGGTCACTGAATTGGAGGGGGACGCACTGTAAGCACGAGGTGATGTGTTGAAAGGATGTTTTGGCATCACGTTTTTGCTCTCAACCACGTACAGCAGATTTTTGCCAGCTGGGCACTGAGTTCAAGCTCACTTTGGCCATCCTGTGAGAGGTGTCTTGCCTTGTGCTGCAGACATTCAGGCATGGTGGTGATGGAAAGCCATGTAGAAATACCGATAGGTCAGTCAGCTGTGTCATGAGCTGATGAAAATCTGTGCTGTCAGCAGGAACAATCAGGGCTGCTTAACATAAATGGCTAGACAGCTCTGGGGAGATTAGCAAGGAGTACAAGGCAGGGGTGATCTGATTTAGGTGACAGTCTTTACTGTCAAAGAGTCACATGTGCACTGAACAGTGAGGGTGATTTTGAATATAGATGTCAGGGACACCACAGTGTCTCTTGCCCGCTTGGGTGCGAGTAAATTTCCTTTTCAGTGCAAGAAGCTTGTGAGTGGGTAGAGGATGAACCAAGGGTCTGGGTTTTTCTCTGCTTAGGCACCCTGGAAATAGCTGTCTTTGGAAAAGCACCTGAAAAGGGATGTATAAAACTAGTTCAAACCACCCCCACTAAAGACGATGTGAGAGAAACATGCTGCTCCTTCTCCCAGAGCTCCCTCCCGGTGCTGACAGTTCCACAGACACAGGTCCTCCAAAAGTACTCGTGGTTTTGTGGCACCAGGAGCGATTCCGGTCCTGTTCCCCCTGCTGGCCCCTGCCTGGCGCAGTACAGGGCCGCTCTGTGCCTCTCCCGAGCCGGGCCAGGTCCCGGTCCCGGTCCCTGGTGCAGTACAGGGCCGGTCTGTGCCGGTCCCGGTCCCGGTCCCGGTCCCGGTCCCGGTCTGTGCCGGTCCCGGTCCCGGTCCCGGTCCCGGTCCCGGTGGGTCTCCGGGGGGCGGTGCCGCTGCCGCCGTGCCCAGCCCAGCCCGGCCCGGCCCGAGCGCGCCCCCGCCGAGGGGGCGGGGCTGGCGGGGCAGCCCGGGCGCCATTGGCCGCTCGGGAGTGCGGCGCCGGCGCTGATTGGCTGGCGCCAGGTGTCCCGGCGGCGCGCGCTGCCGCGGCTCCATTGCGGGAGCGGAGCGGAGCGGAGCGGAGCGGAGCGGAGCGGAGCGGAGCGGAGCGGAGCGGAGCGGAGCGGAGCGGGCGGGACGCCATGAGCTGCGGCGAGTGAGCGGGGCTGGGGGCGGGTGGGGCCGGGGGCTCGCCGGGGTGACGGCTGGGGCCGCGCCGCCTGACCCCCTCTTCGCCTCTAGGCTTTTCCAGGTGTGCGGTGGGCGGGCTGTCACCCCCCCGGCCATGCCCGTGGACCTGGCCGTGCGGCTCTGCCTGAGCCACTCGCCGCCCATCCGCAAGCTGCTGAACTCCTACGAGGAGCTGCGGGGCAACCGAGGCCGCAAACCCCTCCGATCCTGTCTCAACCAGAAGCCGAGCGCAGAGCCTGAGTTGGAGTGGCGAGACAGTACCAGGAGCTCCAAGGGCCAGAAGAAGAAGCGGGTTGTGTTTGCTGATATGAAGGGGCTCTCACTGACAGCGGTCCGCTTCTTCTCAAAGATTGAGGAGGACCTCTGTGATTTGCAGCATGCCCTGTCAGATCTTGCCCGTTTCCGACCTAGGCTGTGGGACTCGCGCCCAGAAGTGTGCAGGTATGTGCTGGACTTCCCACAGCCGTCTGCGGACTATGTGGCTTTCCGCAACACCTTACAGAGCAACTTTGTCTGCCTGGAGAGCTGTGTGATCCAGGACCGTGCTCTGTCAGGGACAGTGAAGGTTAGAAACATTGCGTACGAGAAGAAAGTGACAGTCCGCATCACCTTCGATGGCTGGAAGAGCTTCCGGGACATCTCTTGCCAGTACATGCACAGCACATATGGCTCAGCTGACACAGACATTTTCTCTTTTGATCTTAACCTGCCCAAGCCATCCATCTCCCAGAGGGTCACAGAGTTCTGCATCTCCTTCCAGTGTGGACAAAAAACCCACTGGGACAACAACCATGGGAAAAACTACAAGATCTGCCATGTGGGCATGACCCGCCCTCCATCCCGGGCCGTGAAGAGTGCCAGCAGGGCCTGGGAGCATCTTGGCACCTCTGGGGCTGCTGCTCTAGTCCTTTCTCACCTACAGACCTGGCAGCGTTCAGAGACCCAGGCTCCTTATTGGTAGGAAGGCAGCGTGGGGAGAGATGTAGGTCCCCTCCATGTCCTGACTGTTACAAGGGTCTTCGAGGAGGGGTCAGCTGCAGACAATGCTGCTCATGGTTTTGTTAGCTCCTTCTCATGACCTGCTGTCTATAAGCAGCTGCCAGTCTCGGCAGACACTTCTTCACTGCTGTCTCCTGCTTACAGGGGCTGGAAGCTGCTGCTTGGAGTAACTCCTGCATGTAGGTTCTCAAGGCAACATAAGTGAGAGTAGGGGAGTGACAAGGACAGGGCTGTGGGTTGGGACCCGCGGCCATGGCTGAGCCACCCTGGGAGCCGCGGGGGCCGGTGCTGCCAAGTGCCTTGTGTGGAGGGAGCTGCTCGGGAGGGAGCACGGTCCTCGCCTTGCCGCGCCCTCCCGCTGCAGGCGCTCTCGAACCGTGGTCCCGAGAAGGGCTCGCGGCGGGGTTGCAGGGCGGGGAGCGGCGGGGTGCCTCCGGTCGTTGTGCTGTAACGGGAGTTAATAAAGTGACGGCGCTTCGCGAGTCGAGCCTCCTCCTCCGCCTGCCCGGGGTGGGGTCGGGCCGGGGCGGGGCGGGCGCCCTCAGCCGGCGGCGGGGGGCATTGGCGTCATGGAGGCGCCCGCTGCGGCGTGGGGGGAGAGGGAGGGGGCGCGGCTCTGCGGGCGCGGCCCCGCGAGCGGCGCGCTGACGTCACGCACGCAGCGCGGTGCGGGGGCGCGCACGGCACGTGGCGGGGCGGAGCGAGGCCCGGCGGCGGCGGCAGCAGGTGAGTGACCGCCCGGAGCGGCCCCCGCGCCCCTCCCGCCCCGCACAGGCCCGGAGCCGCCGCCTCGCGCGGCGCGGCCGAGGCGCCCGGACGGGGCCCGGCCCGCTCACACACCGCTATCCCCGGGACCGCGGCCTCCCCATCGCGGTGCGGTCGCGCCGCGGTGCCCCGAGCGCCGAACCCGCCGCCCCCGCGCGCCCCCGTCCCGCGCACACCGAGGACGAAGGTCGCCGGGAGGGCCGAGTCCCGGCCCTGCCGTGGTCCGCCGCGGCCCCGGGGAACAGAGCTGAGGGTGACCTCGCCGCCGCCCCCGGCCTCGCTGCAGCCGCCCCGGCCTCGGGCGGACCGGTGCGCCGGCCGGGCGGGCGGTGGTCAGTCGCTGCAGCCCCGAAGCAGTGGTGCGGGCTGCGGTCGCTGTGCCTGCCGGGCCTTCTCGGCCGTGCCCCAGCCCCGGGGCGGTGTCGCGGGGGGCCGGACGGGCGGCTGCCAGCGCAGACCCGCCGGGAGCCCCGGGAGCCCACGGGCCGGACCGCGGCACGCGTGGTCTCTGCCGTGGCGAGTGACACGGGGCAGCGCAGCCATAGCTGAGCTGAGCCCCTCACAGCCGCACCTGCCGGCTCCGGGGGCCGGTCTGACCGCTCTACCGGCGTGAGTCCTGGTTCTCATGGGTGACAGCTATAGCATAGTGGGCAGCTGCACGTGTGGCTGACGAGCAGCCTCTCCCAGTACATAGTCTGTGCTTATGCCTTTGAAACATTAACAATATTCTCAACATTACAGGTATAGCAGTGTTTAACCAGCAGCTGGAACATAGTGTGCAGGGGAGCAAGAGGATCTTTACAGAGTCCTTTGCTCTGTGTGCTTGTCAGGTACCCGTTAAATCCCATCCTCAGGCTGACACTCCGTAGCCAGGCGAAGGTGGTGACCAGAGGGGAGTTCTCCCCGACCAGACTCATTTTTTATCACGAGCCACCGTTGGCCCTGTGGCTGTGTGACCTTTGACTGGTCCCTGTGCCCCAGCAAGTTCCTCTTTGACTAATCATCAGTAGTAATTCTCCCCTTAGGCTAACTTCCTGTCCTGAGCTGTTTGTAAATCTGCCCTGTGTCACTGGGGACGACATGTACAGGAGCAGAGGAAGTGATGCTTTCCCAGGAATCTGGGTACCTTGCTTCCTCAGTGCCCTCGATGCTCCTGTAATGGGAGACATGATAAGATCTTTGTCATGAGGAAAGGGTTTTTTGTCACTCCTTTCCTGTACTTGGGACCTGATTGCAGCATCCTGTGCCTTAGGTGTGGTTCTGGATGAGTCTGCTCCATCTGAGGTGTGCATGGTATGAAAATACAGGATGAATTGGAGCAGGAGGTGATTCCTACATCTGTGACGGTGCCAGGCAGTAGCTAGAGTACTGGTCTCAGTCTTGCTGTGTTTCAAGAGCTGCTTCGAATGGTGTGACCTCAGCCCAAGTACTGCTTTCCAGGTTTCAGAGCCCACTGTCCCTGGCCTGCCGCCACCCTCTCTGCATTGATATCTCTCCGATCTGCTGACTTCGGTTGCTCTCCTCCGCTGCTGCTGGTGGCATGTGAGTACCTCGTTTGCCAAGAAGCCAACTTGCTGTTTGAAAGGGACGCAGGCTTCATTCGTGTCTGTAATGACCCTTCAGCGTGAGTGGATGCCAGGGGCCTCCGGAATTAAACTTGTTCCAGACGTCATGCAAGGACCCGTGCTGGCACGCATGTCCTCGTGGGGAGAACAGTAATAGCTCCACATACGGTAGGCTCCTGCGAGTGCCAACTCCCTCGATCTCCTCCAATGCAGGCTGAGGGATGGACTCCACCTTGTCCCTCTGAAGAGACTCTGCATGCTCTCAGCAGCCAGGAAGGGATTCTGCTGCCAGATTCTACACAAGCTGCCCCACAGCAGGGCTTGCTCAGTGGCAGCCTGGGAGGGGATCCGTTCCTGCAGTTGTATTGCTGCCGTGCCCACCACGTGCGTATGGACAAACCGGTGTGCGTGCACCATCTGCTCTGAGCTCTTTGGCCTGTGCCGTCTGAACTCACCCGAGCTCCTGGCAGACTGTTGGCTTGTTTTCCCAAGTGCTGATCCTGTTGCATTCCCTCTCTCAGAGCCTCAAAAGGATGTAAACTTTGGAATGGGGTCTCCAAGCAGGCTGCGGACTCAGTACATGTGCGAGACTGTTGCTGAGTAACAGGAGGACTGGTTCATTGCTACGAGCAGCCCTTCTGTCTGGCTGCAGGGCACCAGCCTTGCCTGGGCCCTTCACCATGTTCCTCCTGCTCCCCTTTGACAGCCTGGTGGTTAATCTCTTGGGGATTTCCATAACTGTCCTCTTTACTCTGCTTCTGGTTTTCATCATTGTGCCAGCAATTTTTGGAGTCTCCTTTGGCATCCGCAAGGTTTACATGAAAACTTTATTGAAGATTTTTCAGGTAAGTCATGTTTTCAGAATGTTCTGTATGTTTGCAGAAGTTTATCCAAGCATGGTTGTGGAAGGAAGAGAGGCTTTTGCCTCAGGAGGGCATTGTGGGTGACTGGAGTGGAAGGTTGGGCTGTTGATGTCATGCTGGTGCCAGATGACCTGTTTGGCTCATCTCATCCAAATGCAGTTTACGAGACCTGTGTTTGTGGGCTGTTTTTTCCCTGTAATTAATCTAGTAAGTCTTCAAGTAAAGAAATAGTCTAGCAAGGCTCGGCAGTTGGCAGGGCTGCGGCAGGATCTGAGGGGTAACTTTGAGGGGTTCATGTCCCAAGCAAGGCAGAGTGCTGGTACAGCTTGGTGTGAGGTGTGATGGGGAGGGACCAGGCTGCAGCCAGCAGATTGCTCCTCTCCAGGACACGTTAGGATGAAGCAAAAGCAGGAGGTAAGGCAGGACTTTTGTCCTGCAAGGCCTGAGTGGTCTGCGGCCAGAACCCAGAGCTCTCAACATTGCATCTGTCCTGGAGTGTCGCCTGCTGAGCCGTGTCTGTACCTGCCACCTTGGAGGACGACCAGCAGCCCTTGCCGACCCTCTTGGCACAGAGATACCAAATGGAATTTTCCAGCTTGGTCTCATGCTGTTCCCTTGCCTGCCTTTGGTGGACTAATTTTATGGCCTGTCTCTGAGCCAACAACTCTTGAAGCAAGTCCCTGACCAGACCAGACTTATTTGTCTACTAAGAGTAGTGGTAAAGCCCACCACCCTACCGTGGCAGCCCAGGTGAAAGGCAAAGTTGCTTGCTAGGGAGGTTTTAGGCTCTTAAATATGCAGTTCATGCTGCTAAAGGATGTATGGTACAGCTACTGCTGTTTGAACAGGGCTGGTTGTCCCTAGAGTATCCCTGTACTGGCTGGCTTGGGAAGACAGCCCTGGAGCTCACAGTGTTCAGCTCTTTAAACTCCTCCCAAAAGCCTGAGGTGTGAATGGGAAGACCTTGGGCTTTGTAGGGGGCTTCATTAACACAGGTATCTGAAGACCTGACTACAAATTTACTGACTGAAGCAGGCAAAAAAAAGGTTTTAAATGGAACTTTTCATGTTGTTTTCTTTTTTCTTTCCTTCCTTCAATTCAGGAACGTTTACTCTCAACACCTACATTGGTGTTTGAAGCTGTTATTCTGAAAAGACTGGAAAGTCTATTTCAGCTTTTACTAGAGAATCTTAGTGGTGGGATAGAGGAGCACTCATGCACAACTAGTCATTGATTTGGTGCAAAATTCATTCACTAAGTTTGACTATTCAGAATTGTATTTTGGAGGATTATGATTTACCCAAAATATTTTCCCAGCTCTCCAGGCCAGCATAGGGAACCCAGAGGGGCAGCACGTGCGACTGTGGCAGAGTGTGGCAGCTTGTGGGACATAGCCCAGCCCAAGCTGTGAGGCCAGGCTTGCAGTGGCACCCCTTGTGTTGGTGGGGAGGGAGGGCACCTGCCTAGTGCCTCCCAGGTGGGGAGGCTGGGTTTGCTGCTGCCACAATCAGGATGGAGATGTGCTGGGCTTGCAAGGAATGCCTTCTCCATAGGCTGCTTAGCTTCTGCGAGGTCAGAGCTCCTCTCCTGACTTCTGTGATGGCAAGATCTAGGCAATCTCCTGCAATCCTGCAGTTCCAGCTGCTGGCAGAGGGGACTGCAAGATGAGAGGGCCACTCCATGTGCAATTAGCATTCCCTCATTGCTGCCTCCTGATCTGCTGCTGGCATGGGCTGAGGTCAGGATGCCAGGAGTTCCCCACAACTTCCCCTTCTTCACAGATAAGCATGTTGTACACAAGTTCTCCTCTTTCAGAAGCTTGTCCTTCCAGATCTATATGATGCAGAGGAATTACAGGCTGCAGAGGTTACTTGGAGGGCAGGCAGGAAAACTGCACAGAAATCCAGCCTGCAGTTTGTGCTGGTGCCCTTGAAAATTAGCTGAGAGAACAAGTAGTCCTGGCACAGGATTTGGCAATGAGCTGTCTGAGGGTGCTTGCTGCTGCTGTTTTGGGGAGATTGCTGAGCTGAGAAGCAGCAGCAGCAGCCATTAGCTGAATCAGAAGGGAAAGGATTCCGTCCCATCATCAGCCTGATGTTTTCAGCAGCAACCTGAAAACACAGTCTCTGTTTTGAATTTGGAAGAAACAAGGGTTGAAAAATAGCACTAGTTCCCTGACCAGCTTCCTAGGCTGTGGGGCAGACACCCCAGCAGGATGCATGGCTCAGCCAGAAGCTGTGCAGTGGCAACCATATGCAAGGTGCAGCAGAGCTAAGAGGTCATGGAAACTGCAGAAAATCTTGCTGTGCCATCTCACCAATGAGCACTCGTCTTCCCTCTGGCACTCCCTGTTTCCTGCTGGGGCTCCGCTCCGCAGAGTGACACACAGAGGTGTGCACATCATGACTGTCCTGTACTTGTGCTCATCACCTCCCCATCAGTCCTCTTGTCCCACTGTGGGCAGACCTCTGTCGTAGAAATCTTCCCAGGCCAGTCTGCTTCCACCTCAGTTCAGCTGGGTTCATCACTCATTCTTTCAGTTCTGTATGAAAGCCTTCTGTGTTAGCCCCATCTTCTCCCCTGAACCGTGGTTCTTCCTGGAAGTCAACTGTAAAACAGTACAGTGTGGAGCTACAGGCCTTGCAAATCTTGGTTGTCCTTTCTGTCTTGCAGTGGGCAACACTGAGGATAGAGCGTGGTGCCAAGGAGAAGAATCATCCGTTGTACAAGCCCTATGTCAATGGTGAGATCCTGCCCTGCACGGGTACACAGGGAGTTCAAAATTCTTTTGGGGAGGTGGGGTAAATGTGGCGTGTCTGAGCAGTTGAGGTCTGCTGAGACGTCTTTTCCATGTAGAGGGATTGGAGAAAGTTCTAGAGAGCTCTGTTTCAAGAAGAAGGGCAGGGAAGCACCCCAGGAGTGCTTCACTTCTAGATAGCGGGTAGGACTGGTTTATGCCTGTCTGAACTGGAGAAAGGAAGGGGACCCTGAGGAGGGCTGGGGAGGAAGGGCCTTGGCTTTCGTCTCTCTTTGAGCAGGCAAGTCACACTTCGCTCAGAGCTGCCTATGACGTGTTGCAGGTATCATTGCAAAGGAGCCAACGTCACTGGAGGAGGAGATCAAGGAGATCCGCCGGAGTGGCAGTGGCAAAGCCCTGGATACCCCTGAGTTTGAGCTCTCAGATATCTTCTATTTCTGCCGCAAAGGCATCGAGACCATCATGGATGATGAAGTGACCAAGAGGTTCTCAGCTGAAGAGCTGGAGTCCTGGAACCTGCTCAGCAGGACCAACTACAACTTCCAGTATATCAGCCTGCGCCTCACTGTGCTCTGGGGACTCGGTGTGCTCATCCGTTACTGCTTCCTTTTGCCCCTCAGGTGAGTGCTGGTGCAGGGACCTGCCTGCCAAGAGGGTGCTGGTGGCCTGGTTTGGCTAGCATGTAGTTTCCCTCTTTTTGCAGGATAGCCCTGGCATTTACGGGCATCAGCTTGCTGGTGACTGGTACCACAGTGGTGGGATATTTGCCAAATGGAAGGTGAGTTCATCTTCGAGGGAAGAGCAGGTAAGGAGCGCTCTGCGCAGTTTGAGATCTGATAATCCTGAAATTTTCCTTCAAGGCCTTCAGTTCTGCCACCTGCAGACACAGCAGGTGGTCCTGGCAGCTGTGGCCTCTCAGGAATTGACACGCTGTAATTTTCAACAAAGGGCCTAGATGTAAGCACTAAGCTCGTGGCAGAGCACTCAGCCCTGACCTCTGAAAGGAGTAATAACACAAAAGAGCAAAGGCCAAAATTTGATTCTCATGAGTTAAGAATCAGTGATTTTAAGCTGACAGCAAAGCCCAGGACATGCTGTGTTTCTGTGGCAGCAACGTGAAGGCTTGGCTGGATCTCACAGCCTGGGGCAGCTGGGCTGAGTGGCGCTGTTACAGGGGAGATTGTAGGACTGGGGAGTGATGGTCTCTGTCCTGGGCTGCAGGTGTAAGGACTTCCTGAGCAAACACGTCCACCTGATGTGTTACCGGATCTGCGTGCGTGCCCTCACAGCCATCATCACCTACCATGACCGGTAAGGCCTGTCCGCTCCAGGCTGTCCCTGCCCAGGAGCTGCTCCATACTGGGCTTTATGCAGGCCTCGTGCATCCTTTCTCTTTCCTCACCTCTACCTTTGTTTTGTGTTCAGAGAAAACAGACCCCGAAATGGAGGCATTTGTGTGGCAAATCACACCTCCCCCATTGATGTGATCATCCTGGCCAGTGATGGCTACTATGCGATGGTAAGGTACCGGCTCTGCCTGCCAGGGCCTGGCCACCTGCATGGAGGGAGCAGCAAACATGTTGTGTGGGGCAAGAAGTAGGCAGCAGGAGTCCTTTCAACATGCAGAGCTACTTTTCCCTGCATGACATGACAGGGCACTGTTGGGCTCTGTTGTGCATGGCTTTTGTGCGAGCTCAGCGTGGAACTCGGAGGGCCAGTGGTCTGTGAGCACGGCTTTGCAAGAAGAACTCTAGGCTTTGCTGTTGTTGGAAGAGCAAAGCGCTTCCCCAGCTGGACCTCCTGCCACGGGAAAAACACTTGGGGTTTGCTGTATCTGTCTTTCAAGTCAGAGCCTGGGACTTCTCTTAGCCTTTCCAGGGTAGGGGTTGGAAGATGAACCTCAGTTTGGCTGTGAAACTGAGCGCTGCCTTGACTTTCATGTGTGCCCAGGTCTTGTAAATTGTGTCTTCTTGCCCTGTTCAGGTGGGTCAGATCCATGGAGGGCTCATGGGTGTGATACAGAGAGCCATGGTGAAAGCTTGTCCCCATGTCTGGTTCGAACGTTCTGAGGTCAAAGATCGTCACCTCGTTGCCAGAAGGTGTGACAGTCGCTGGCTGCAGGGGCGGGTCTGAAGGCTGGGGGAGGTAGGGGACTGCTCACCTCCCTTGGATGAGGACACTGCATGGCCTCATGGGTGGTGGGAGATTGTTCCCCTGTTGGTGGCACCCTGATAGTCCCTGGTGACTGCAGGTCAAGGACTACATGCTGTGTGGATTGCTAGTGAGAGCTTCTGCTAATTTTTGACACTTTTCTTTTTAGGCTCACAGAACATGTCCAGGACAAAAGCAAACTGCCCATTCTTATTTTTCCAGAAGGTGAGTGCAACAAGGCCAGATAAGCACCAGGTGGAGAGGGCACCTTGAGATAGCACTGCATGTCTGTTCCTTTCCTTCTTACACAGCCGAGGGCTTGAGACCCTTCACTGTGACAAAAGGGACATCTTTAGAACTGACTGAGCTCAGAATGCAGGAGTCATACATGATGGCCCGATGACCCATTCTGTGCACACAGAGAACAGGGCTTGGACTGAGAGTTAGGGGAGAGTTGATGAGTTCCTGTGGCCCTACCCTTAAGCCTGTACCTTAGACTTCTAAGTTAAGATTATGTTTGCCTCTTACAGGAACATGCATCAACAACACGTCTGTGATGATGTTCAAAAAGGGGAGTTTTGAAATTGGAGCCACGGTTTACCCTGTAGCCATCAAGGTATGAGAAGACAACATTCTAAGGGCACAAGTCTGTCTGTCTCTCTGTGTCTCTGTCTTGGCAACCCAGTCCGGCCTGGTCTGAGGGCACAGGAAAGCTGAGGTCACTGCATGTAGTGCTCTGGGAGAGCTGACCTGTAGCTAAGCTTGGGGTGGAAGTCAGAGCCTCAGAGAGGGTGCAACCACTGCCTGACGCCCATGAACTCTTCTGCCTTTGTAGTATGACCCACAGTTTGGAGATGCCTTTTGGAACAGCAGCAAGTATGGCATGGTGACCTACCTCCTCAGGATGATGACCAGCTGGGCCATTGTCTGCAGTGTCTGGTACTTGCCCCCAATGACCAGGCAGGTAAGTAAGGCCTATCTGATGGCTTTCCTATTTGGCCCTTTGCTCCTGCTGAACAGTCTTATTTTGCCACAGCCTGAAGAGGATGCAGTGCAGTTCGCCAATCGAGTGAAGTCAGCCATTGCCAGGCAGGGGGGCCTTGTGGATCTGCTCTGGTGAGTCCAGGCAGGCTCTTTTCTTCCTGGTGCCAGAGTTTGTTTTTTCTGGGTCCTGGCATGTGCTTGTGGGCTGTAGAGCTCCATTTGTGTCTTGCGTAGGGTAGAGCAGGCCTGTGGAGGAATGTTCTTCTGTAGTAGGGACCAAAGTCTTTGCTTCTTCTGTGTGTTGGGCATCAGGGCTTCATTCTGTGATTGTAGCTTGCATTGTAGCATGCCCGTGCCCTGGGTTTGATCTGTTTCTGCCCAGCAAGGTGTGTTCAGCTTGGGAGCTTCCTTTCCCAGGCACTGAAGTTTCAGAGCCCAGGAGGCAGGCACGCAGTCTCCTGTAGTGGTACTAGAGTAGCTCGTGTTTCTGGCAGAGTTGTTGTTTGAGCACAGTGCAGGGCCATGGGGGCAGCTCTTGGCAGAACCAGGTAACAAAGTGATGCTCTTTGGGGACGGGGGGGTCTGCAGTGTGCCCTGGCAGCATGCAGTACAGGGGCAGCTGTCAGCAGTTGCTGGAACTCTGACTTACCCTGAGCAGTCCCAGCCAAATCCCAGCCCCTCTGATACGACTCTTTCCCCAGGGATGGAGGACTGAAAAGGGAGAAGGTGAAAGATGCGTTCAAGGAGGAGCAACAGAAACTCTACAGCAAAATGATTGTAGGCAACCATGAAGACCGGAGCCGCTCCTGAGTCTGCTGCCTCCAGCACTGCCACTGGGGCTAGCCGAAGCCCTCTGCCTCCAGCACCACCCAGGGTTTGTCTGGAGCAACTCCGAACCTTTGGACTTGGGCTACTCCAGAACTGCTTGGACTCACTCCTTCATCCTCTGGCTGTTGTTTCCCCGGAGGCACTATCACTGCCTGGAGTCTTTAGGCCCTTGGCAGCTCATGGCAAAGATGCCTTCTCGTTACTGTTACAGTGAAGCCCCTTGCAGGGGCAATATTAAATGAAACTCTTATGGTGTCATTTGCTTCCATCTGGTGTGTCCGGCCCCAAGGAAGGACTGGTGTGATGTGCATGTGTGTCAGCCACAAGTCTCCCAAAGCACAAAACCTGGTGAACTGTGCTGAAATTGGCTGCCTTGACAACCAAGGGAGTCTTCATGAGCCTGTGCCCCATGTGTGTGTGGCATAAATCCCTTAGGAGCAGAATATGGTCTGTCAGGCCATTTCCAAATCCACTTTCAGGAGAAGTCTTCTGCCACCTTCCTGTCAGCTTGACCCAGACTGTTGCTTCTACAGTGTCTGAGTAACAGCCTCTTTGCTGCTCATGCAGTGAGGATCATCCTCCTGGGAAACCTCCCTCGGGCCCCTGGGGCTGCAGGGTGCCAGTGTCCCTGGAGTGGCAGGTGGGTCTCCTGAGGAATCCATACGTGCTACAGTGGGAGCCTGGGGTGTGTAGGAGAGCCTGAGACTTCATGGCTGGGGCAGCAAATCCCTTTTCAAATGTTTCCTGAGGGAAACAGTAGGATCTGACCTTGTCATGCACCAACACACACAAATAGTATCAACTTATTGCAAGAAAACTGAAATCTTGTGCTGGAGGTGGTGCCCCTTTCTGCTCTGCAAGTAAATTATTTAGTAAAATAACTTGCATATGAGCATTTGTCCCATGTACTTCCCCATTTTCCTTACATTCCTACAAACTTGAGCACTAACGCTGGGTTCTCTGCTCTCACAAGCAAGAGCTATTTCACTGCTACCTGCTGAAGCCTGCTTGCATTTTCTAGCACTCTGGAGAAGGTAATTACCTAAGTGCCTCCTTTGTACCTCAAGTGCTGTTTGTTGGGTAGGGCATCTGCTGCCCCAGGTAAGGACAGCTGTTTTGTATAAGTGGCCTTAAATCTGAATTTAACTGCGCTTTCTTTTTCTTATTTGTCTGATGGAACTTTGCTGCTCTGGCTCCAAGGCTTGCAAAGCTTTTCCCTTGCTCAGGGACCATTCGGATGAAGACCCCAGGACCATGCTGTGGTCTGGCCAGCTCTGGAGGGAGCCACAGTGAGCCATGGGGTGCCCAGGCAGAGCTGTGCCCACTGGGTGCTGCGGATGGCCCTTCCCCATGTGCCAAGCTGCAGGTGGGGACACAGCTCTGTGCTGGGGACATGGACATCGCTGCCTGCCAGTCCCTGCTGCCCAGGCAGAGTCTCCAGGTGCTCCTTCACTTGTCCCCATTCAGCAGCTGCTCCTGAGCGCTCAAGGGCTGTGCCCCCAGAGCTCTCCTCCCTGGAGGAGGGACTGACATTTCCTTCAGGCACTGCTGAAGGCCACAGGCCTTCTCCACCCCTCTGCCATGTCCTCAGGTGCACGGACCCAGCTGCAGGTGCCCACAAGTCTCCTGCCTGCAGCTGGGTCCCCTGTCCCTGACACCATGGTGAGGTGCAGAGCCCTCCTCAGCTTTGCAGGACCTCCAGGCACCCTGCTGTGCTCAAGGGCCATCCCCAGCAGCATCCAGGACGCTCCGCAGTACAAGGAGCTGGCTGGACAGGTTAGGAGGCACACATCCATCTTTCCTTGGCTCTCCCACCCCATGCCCCCAGTCAATATGTCTCTCTGCGATGAGAAAGTTAATAAATTTAGCTCTAGATTAAAAGTATCGATCATTTCATTTGTAAGCGATAAATAACCAGGGGGGGAGCACTGGGCAGCCCACGGGGTAGGGGCTGCTGGCTCCGGCTGCAGCAGCCATGCACCCCACTGGGGCCAGGAGCCTTCATATGCATTCTGCCCGGATGCTGGCATTGATTTGCTATTAGTCTCCACGCACCACCCAGTAGCACATCATTCCTGGAGCCGCTATTAATGGCCTTTTGATAAATAATCACTTGTAAGTCAATAAATTTTTATTAAACAGTGTGGCGCTTTGATTTATGAAAATCCGACGGGGTTTGTCTGGGAGAAAAGGGATGCAGAATTGAAGCGGAGCTGCTATCCATCTGCCTGCCAGGCTGGCCTGCCGGCACTCACACCCCCAAGCACAGCTGGCTCCCAGCTCTGCCAGCACAGCCTGAGGCTGCCCGGTGCCAGGCACAGCGTGGGCAGAGCTGGGGCTCACTGCTGACCACTCCTGTCAAGACCCCAGCACTGGTGGGGGAGCGTGCTGCTGCAGCAGCCAGTGGCCAGTGGGGCTGCGGGGGCTACGGTGGGCAGCATGGGCAGGAGAAGGGGCTGGTCCTGGCTACTGGCTTGGGGCCCTGCATGGAGCAGCACTGCTTGTGGGCCTGTCTCAATGCGGGGAGGCACAGGGCAGCCAGGCTGCAGTGGCCATTTGTCAGTCTCCCTGGCTACAGCAGGCCCTTTGCCACCTGCTTTATTTGTCTCCCAGCCCTGACGTGGCATCAGACAGGTGTTAAACTACTTAATCACTTTAAAATTGTTTTAATTTTCTGTTTTGTATTGATCTCCACAGCACCAATTAATCAGCTCACTGGACCAGGCAGTTAGTACATTAAAAATTGTCAGCCAAGCTGGGCAGCTTAGAAAATGTTAAAAAAATACCCCACCAGCAGCCCCTCACTTCTCCCACCATGTGGAACCTGCTCCTGCTGAGCACTGGCTCTGTCCACAGACAGTGATGTGTCTCTTCCAGCCCTGCCACCAGCCCCGTGCACCGTGCTCCCATGGGACCTGACATCCCCACATCCTTGCAAAGGGTCCATTCGCTCTGTCCTGGACCAACATCTGTCCCATGGAGGCAGCAGAGGAGCTGCATGGCTGAGGGGGGAGCATTATAAACCCCGTGCTCACTGCGGGGGGCTAGACAGGGTCCTATGCAGGGACATTAGTCCCCTAAACCCTGGAAAAGTGGCACCAAGCAGTCAGGGCTCCTTGCAAAGCACCCACAGCCCAGTGACAAATTGGAGAGGACTTGAAGCCAAGTGTGGGCCTTGGCAGGTTGTACAGCAACAATCTGCAGCCCCACACAAGGCTGGTGCTCAGGGCCACTGAAAAGTCCCAGTGGTTCAGGAGCTTCAGCTGTCCCAGGCATGGACTTGGCCACCAGCCTGCTGCAGGTACTGCCAGTGGCAGCAGGGAAGGGTATCCCCCCGCCCCATTCCTGCCCCTTCCATACCTGTGCCAGGCTGCTAATCAGTGCCTGATGGGCCGGCAGCACCTTATCTCCTATCGATTTCCTTCCAAGACACAGCCCACGTGTTTGCTCACACCTGGCTGGCACTTAGTTGGCTCTTGGCTGAACAACTGCTGAGCTTGCCTGGCCCCAGCACTGTGCCTATGCCAGCCAGAGCCCCTTTGGCATCCTAAGCAGGTAAGGATGGCTGGCCCTGCCAGCACCCACAACTGATATGCCATTGAGAGAGCCATGGGGAGCCAGAGCAGGGGGTGTGCAGACCCATGTGCACACCGTGTCTGTATGTGCAGCCCCATTGCACAGGGGTGCAGC
The DNA here is from genome assembly GCA_036785705.1 of Acanthornis magna. NCBI lineage: Eukaryota > Metazoa > Chordata > Aves > Passeriformes > Acanthizidae > Acanthornis > Acanthornis magna. Next base: position 223,222 of record JAWUZG010000431.1, on the reverse strand, counting down.
ACAGAGCAGGGGGGGACCCAGCAGGTTGGCAGGCAAACACACTGGGGCTATTGATGCCACATCAATCCTGCGGCCCCGACAGGTGAATGGGCTCTCACTCACACAGTTAAGATAAATGATATTTATTTGCTGCTAAGAGCTTCCAATAAGAGGCCCCAATGAGTGACTTTTGAACCAGCACCTCTTGCTGCTGGTACACAACTGAAACAGAGAAAACCCTGGGAAAATCTCCACGGCTCCCCCTGTTCCTGTGGGCTCTTCCTGCCCAACAGACATCACCACAGCATGGCCCCTTCCCCAGTCTGACATGCAGACCCTGCCCCGTACGTCCTATCCCCAACCCTTCTCCAGCCCAGCCTCACAAGGCCACCCTGAACCACATGCCCACGAAACAAGTGCTGGGACTTGACTGGGACCTTTATTTCATCAATGCTGGTAACACGGCTGTGCCTAGCACTACCCCATGTGTGCTGCTCCCAGCCCTGCAAGCCATGCCCCCCATCCAGGCACCTGCTGGTGAGGGCAGTCACCCCTAGCAGGATGCAGGTGGCCGGGCCAGTGACCCCCAGCCCAGAGGGGCAGGCTGTGCCGGTGCTCAGCCGCTGTGCGTGCCCAAGCCCAGCATTGAGAAGGCCGCACGGTGCTTCCTCAGCAGCAGCCGGATCTTCTCGTCATCTGAGTCTGGGTCCAGCGGCTTGTTGTACTCATCGTCCTCGGTCTCAGAGGCTGCCCGCTCTCCTCCAGAGCCCCCCGCCCGCTGTGAGGATGAGGAGGGCTCCAGGGCACTCTTCTTCCTCCATTTGGTCCGCCGGTTCTGGAACCAGACCTGTTGCCCCATGGGCCCAGCTCAGTTAGCTGCCCACACACTGCACACCCCATGCCACACAGGGACCAACACTCACCTTCACCTGAGACTCAGTCATGCCAAGAGAATAGGCCAGCCGTGCTCTTTCCGGGCCTGCCAGGTACTTGGTCTGCTCAAAGGTCTTCTCCAGAGCAAAGATCTGGTGCCCCGTGAAGGTTGGGCGTGTGTGCTTCTTCTTGTGGATGCTGTCAGCCAAGTGAGCAGGGGCTACAGGAGAGGAAGAGAGAAGTGGGTGAGTTCTTGGCAGCCCACAACTCTGGGCAGCTCTCCCCTTGTCCACACTTACCAGCCCTAAGTGACCAAAGAGTCCCTCCACACCTGCTCCCCTCCAAAGTTAAACTGTATTCCTGCTTCAGGGCTTCATCCCCATCCCAGGAGGGCTGAGCTGCCCACTGTGCAGGTCCCACAGAGCCAGAGCCAGGCTACGCACCTTCTGATCAAGGACAGTGCTAAGTGGTTGTGGTGAGAGGATAAGGGTTGCTATCAACAGTGCTTGACCCTAGAGCCATGCAGTGCTGGGAGCACTGTGCCCCCATGCCCCACACCTTGCAGGATGCATGACACAAGACAGGCATAGCTTTCTTCTGACAGAAGACAGGTCATTGGGCTCATAGCTGTGCCAGGAGCAGATGGCCGACCTGCCTAACCCGTCTGCTCCAAAAGCATCACCTGCTTTGGCAAAGGGGTGAAGGGGACTAGAGCTGCAGGCTCTGAGCAGCTGCACCCACCCTCCCAGGGCTTCCCATGGGACAGTGGGCACACCATCCCACCCACCCTCTGGGACAGCAGCAACATGCTCTGCAATTCCCCTGCCAGCTCTCCACCAGGAAGGCAGTGCTGCCAGCCTGGGACTGGCCATCCCACCTGTCTCTGCCCCAAACGAAACCAGGCACTGACCCCCAGTGAGGCTGCCTGAGCGTCAGGAGGATCTTGCAAGTCAGAGGGCTCTGGCTGTTCTTGCCAGCTGTGGCTTTGCCCCCCCCCCCTTACCTGGGGGCAAAGAATTAGCACCTGTCATTGGAGTTGCCCCTGCCCTTGAGCCGAAAGTTCCGCAATGGTTTGAGGTCCAGCAGCTCTGGCACCGGGGCCTTTCCCACTGTCCTGGGGCAGCCTTCTGGCCAACCAGCTGTGCCTCATGCAGGGCGATGGAGAAGACACAGCTTGCCCCATGTCCTCGCCCTAGGGCCGATGGGTCAGGGCTCTGCAAGGTGCCCGTCATCTGCAGCACCCAACCACCCACCGCCCAGCCGCTCCAAGCCCACGGTACTTACGGCCGCCACACTGCCGGCCGCCCCGCCACTCCGGGGCTGCCTCTGCCCAGCAGCTGCGTCCCCGCGGCAGGTACTCGCCACCAGCCTTGGGGAGGGCGCCCACCTGGGGCCCGTAATAGACGCCCGGGGAACTCAGTCCGTTAAATCCGCCCGCGTGGGGGTAGCCGGGGAGCAGACTGCTGTTCGGTGTCGCCGCGGGCCGGCCGAGGATGTCGGAGATGCCGTGGGGGGTGCCAGCAGCCAGCTGGGCACCCAGTCCGGGGGGTCCCAGCTTGTAGAAAGAGCTCTGCACTGAGTACTGGCAGACAGGCGCCTTGGCCTCGGGGAAGGGGCCCAGCGAGGGGCCGTTGAGCAAGAAGGTGCCCGGCAGGTTGGGATCCATGGTTCTAGCACCAGGGTGGCCCTCAGAGCCCGGAGCCCTGGAGGTGCGATGGCTGGCCCATTCCCACTGGCCTGGGGGCTACAGGGCCCCAGAGTTCGCCCTCGGCCGTGGGCGTCTGTCTGGCACCAGGACACCCGCAGGGGCCGGGGCCGCGGCCAGCCTGGGAAGGGCCCGGTGACCCGCGGTGGCTCCGGCCCCGGACCCTCAACTTGGGCTTCGGCAGCGCCAACATTTCTCTGATAAAGACGAGGCCTATTAGAATAACGCGCACCCATTGGCCCGGGGGCTGCGGGCGGCGCGCCCATTGGCTGGGCCTCGGCGGCCTCGGCCGCCATTGGCTGTGCCTCAGGGACAGCGCGCGATTGGTCCGACCCAGACAAATTGCGCTTTGAACACCGGCGGCGGCGGCGGGCGGAGGGACGGGACGGGACGGGGCGGGACGGGGCGGGGCGGGGCGGGACGGGGCGGGACGGGACGGGACGGGACGGGACGGGGCGGGGCGGGACGGGACGGGACGGGAGGGGCAGGGACGGGGCAGGACGGGAGGGGCAGGGACGGGGCGGGGCGGGACGGGACGGGACGGGACGGGACGGGACGGGACGGGCGGAGAGCCGGGACGGGACGGGACGGGGCGGGGCGGGGCGGGGCGGGACGGGACGGGACGGGACGGGACGGGACGGGATGGGCGGAGAGCCGGGACGGGACGGGACGGGACGGGGCGGGGGACGGGACGGGGGACGGGGCGGGGCGGGACGGGGCGGGACGGGGCGGGGCGGGACTGGACGGGACTGGACGGGACGGGACGGGACATGGCATGACATGACATGACACGACACACGGGGCCGGAGCGCGGGGCGGCGCGGGCGCTGGACAGCGCCGGTCGGAGCCGTGCTCTCGGCGGGTCCTCTCGGGCGGGGAGTCAGAAGCGCTGCTGCCCGCGGAACACCATGGGGGTACCAGTGGCACCAGCTGTATGGCCGCTTCCCCCCTCGCCCGCCCCGGGAGAGGCCGCCGCAGACCCTCGGGGACGCGCACGGTCCTGCTCCCTTCGACAGCCCCACGGACGGCAGTGCACAAGCAGCCGCTACTCCCACGGCCGCCCCCGCCCGCCCTGCAACAGGGTACGGGCAGAGAGGACCCGCCCCAGGGTTCTCCATCTTCCTCACCTTTGGAAAAATAGAGCCGAGACACTGTTTGTGTTGGTTTATTTATTAATTCATAGTCCGATAGCTGGTGTACAGGGAAATGATCTATACATCAGGGCCTAAGACAGGGAGATCCAAAAGGCTTGTTTCCATAACAATTAAAAAAAGAAAATAAAAGTAATTTTTAAAACTTCTAAAAAGCTTCTAGTGTGCAGACTGCAGCATTCTCTAGGCTCAATGTTGGGTGCAGCCTCCCCCTACCAGCCCTACAAGCAATCTGAGCGCGAAGCAATGTCACTGCAGGTGCCTGGCACGGTTGCAGCACAGCACATTCCCTACGGCATACACAAGGCCAAAGCACTGGACCCACACACAACTCTAGGGTGATGCTACGGAGTCAGCTGTTGCAGTGGGTCTAGGGAAGTTATTGTACGCAGCAAGGGTGATGGATGGAGAGTCTGTGCCTATATGGCTCAACTTTAGGGTGGGGAGGGGACTGCTTTGCTCTCCAAGGCTAAGCTGGGTCAGTTGCTTCGTTGCAGAGAGGCTTCTTCTTGGTTGCAGGGCAGCCAGGGGCTCTGCCAGCAGATGCACACCCACTGCAAGGCAGAGCTGCCCTGCCAAGGCCACCATCACATGGCCTGAAGCTGGAGGTGGGCTTGTTCTGCACCTGGCCACAGAGAACAAACTCAGACCCTGCGAAGCAGATCTATGGCCACTTCCAGGAGAAAGAGCAGGGGGTCCCCACATCACTGTGCTACAAAGGCCAGGTCCCCACATCAGTTAGGTAAAGGACAGGGTCAGGGACCTGGAATCAAGTGCCACTACCTGCACCCTGCGCTCCTGGGGTCAAGTATTACAACAGGTTCAATCTACTGCCCGACTGAGCTGCCTGGGCAGCTCTGCCCAGCGCTGCTCTCCTGCTGGCCTGGGGCTGCCCCAGCTCCCAGGGCTCAGGCTGCTGCCACAGCACATTCCACCTGTCTCTGGGATTGGTCCCGGGAGGGTCAGTATCCAGGGCTACATCCTCCCTTGCAGGGAGGCCAGGGTCCCTGCAAAGCCCTTGCCTGTGGTGCATATTGCAGGGCTGTTGGCTATTGCTAGCTCCTGGCTCATCTCCTGAGCAGATATTGTGCTGAGTAGAGCTAGGCACAACCCCATGCGTGGCACAAGCACAAGCCTGCTCTGTCTCATTGCACATCCTTCCTGGGCCCCAAGCACCTCAACGCAGGCTTACAGCTTCAACCCAGCTGGAGCCAACACAGCCTGGGGCTGGACCATGGGCAGACCCATGGCACTGCACCTCTAGGCCCCCCTCTTCAGGCCAGGAAGGGGCCAGGCTCAGGGAGAGGGGCACAGGACAGGGGCCGGCTGCTGCTCTCTCACTCCTATAGCCTTCCTGCTTCATTCACCAGAGCTGCTCACATATTCCAAAGGCTTTGCCCATCCTGCAGCCTGAAGAGGTATTTGAGAGCAGAGCTGTTAGTGCTTTGTACATACTGCTAGAGTGTCCCTAGGGGTTTGCATAGTATTTATTGGTTCATATACACAAGGCTGATTGCTGTACAGTTTACACTTTCAACATAAGCAACGAGCTCAGTGCTCAGCCCAGAGCTCTGCCCTGGCGGGAGACTTTGAACGTGCTGGGGAGAGGAAGGGCAGCCTCGCACCAGTCCCTCTGCCCAGGGCAGCTGTGCTCCCTGCAGCCTCCCTTCACACCCTCTGGCCACTGCTGCCCTCCCCAAAACCCAACACTCACAGGGAGGGATGAGAAGCAAGTCCAGCAGAGGCAGCACAGGCATTTGGGGGGGGCCAAGCACCTCTCCTTCCATGGTGAGCAGCACCATGCTGTCCCAGCTTTCCTCTTGCAGCTGGAGCACAGACGTGGGGATGCATCTACACACGCAATCGCACAGAGGCGGAATCTCCTTCCCTGTCATTTTCTTCTACTCCAGCTCTTGCCTCCCAAAGGAGCTGAGAACATGCCCCTCGTGTGTGCTGCTATCTCTGGGCTCCTGGCAGCAGCGGGGCAGGGACGGAGGCCCCTCATCAGTTTTAAGTACTGTAGCTCATGCGTCTTGCAGTCAGTCAGTCATGCGGATAGGAGGGTAAGTATGTCTCATACAGAAATCATGCCATTAGCCTATAGAAACATGTACAGCCAGCCCTGCTCCCCTCCACTCTCTGCTCTCCTCTCCTCTCTTCTCAGATATGTGTCAGAACGTGTGTGAAGTTCAGTGGTTTGGTGTTGAGGTGTGATCCTGGAGAGACACAGAGAGACACAGAAATGGAGTTACCAGGCATTCATGGTGGCACATCCAGGACAAATGGTGGGCGCAGCCAGGGACATGGCTGCGAAGTCCCTTCTGTACACTGTGCTTGTCCCACATGCACCCATTCTGCCAAGCAACCACAAGACAAGTTTTGGGGCCGTGTCAGAGAGACAGCAACAGAGCGCCAGTAAGTGGCCTGCCAGGAACTAGGAGCAATGATACCGATGGTATTGATGGTGCTGCTCCATCTACAGAGAGCAGCAAGCAGGTGCTGAGCTGCACCAACAGCAACATGGCACTGGGAAGGAGCTGGGAGGGCTGATCTGGGTTTTGGGATGGACAAGGCCAGCCTTGAGCCCCCCACCTCACCCAGGGTGACTGACTGCACCCCACTTTCACAGCAGTGAGGAAGACCTTCCCCAGTGGGAAGGTCTGGACCCTGGGCCACTTCCACACAACAGAAAACTGCAAAAGCAAAGCAACGGGAGTGGTGCCCCAGAGAGAGAGGCAGAGCAAAGCACTGTCTGGGGAGTGAGGCAGGCAGAGTGGGGCAGAGCCTGCGTGAACATGTGCCCACAAGCATAAAGCTCTTGGCTGTCACACACCCACAGAGAGCTCACTAACAGAGTGGAGAGAGAAGGGAGTGGGAGGACAGACAGAGCCATGCACGTAGAGCCGAGGCCAAAGGACCAACTGCCCCTGCTCAGCAGCCTCCTGGTGGGCTCAGGCAGTGCCGGGCAGCTGGGGAGCACACATGCAACACCCTTCCCCAGTGCTGCACTGCCAGCCCAGCAGTGAGTGTGCAGAGAAAAATGATGCAGCTAAGGCTCAAGTGTGCTGTACCAAGCATCCTGCCTTCAACCTGGTCTAATCCCACTCCACAGGAAAGGCAGGGGACCAGCGAATGCGCAAGACTCAAGGGATGATTCTGAGCTCAATGGGGATCAATGGAAGAAGTGTCCTAGGTCAAAGGCAGGTGCCCTGTCATCAGCCCCTACGAGTGTCATGCTCCTGCACTTACCACTCCTGTGTCCCTACTGCCCCAACATCCACCAGCAGCACCCTGCCAAAGCCTGCCCCCCCATCCTGGCTTCAGCAGACCTCACTGCTATCCTCTTCATGGCTGGCAGAGGCAGCTGCTGCATCTCCCAGAACAGTGCTGTGAGCAGAGGCAGTAGGCCATGGTCCCACAGAATGAGGACACCCTTCACCTGACCCACAGCTCTACCAGTGACCAGCTGTACCCCTTGAGAAGGGGACACCGAGGCACCAGCTCCAAGGGCTGGTCTCATCTGCCACAAGGCTGCATAGTTAGTGCTCATGCATGAAGGGGAAAGGTCTGCTTAGACCCCATGAAAATGCAATCCAGTCCCTGGAGTGGCTTTGGACAAAGACCATCCCTCTGTAATAGCCCAGCATAACCAAGAGTAACAACTCTGTGGCCCTGTCGCTGGGGGCCATCACCCTGAGCACCCAGGATGCTGTCACTGCACTAGCAGCCCCTGGCACTGTGGCTGCAGTGGGGTGCTACACACACAGCTGGCTGGAGCATGGCTGCAAAGCAGGGCACCCTGTGCCCACAGCATCCTGGAGCAGGTTAGCAGCAGGGTGACACTGCTGCCCACCCTCAGTATTTTGCTGCAGCACAGCAAACCCTCTCTGCAGGCTGACAGCTGGGCACAGCCCCACTATGCTTTCCCCAGGAGAATGTGCATGACCAGCAGCTCAGTGCAGGCAGCAGCATGGGGAGGCAGGACAGAAGGAAGAGCAAAGGTAGGGTTACCTCAAAAGAGGCCATTTGGGGGGTCACTGCTTCCCCCTTTTCAGGCTGGCTCGTTTCACTATCTGAGCCCCCATCCTGCCCCCAGAGACCTCTGGTTTCGGGACACGCACTCGCACCTCCTCCTGAGGAAGCCGCAGGGGTGGGAAGCAGGACATCACCCAGGTGAACAGACAGACACAGAGAAGAGGACAGGAGAGGGAAAGGCAGAGTCAGTTGGCAGAAAACACCAAGCAAGAAGACTGGTGCAGTGGGCAAGATTTGCCCCTGGAAGTCTTAGAGGGGGAACAGGAGAGGAGAGCAGGGCAGAAGAAGGGACAGAGGGTGACATAGTTCCAGAGCCTGAGAGTCCTGCAGAAGTGGTGCTGGCCCAGGCAGGCTGCCTGCAAGGCAGGGCTATGAGCCACACTGTACCTTGGCACCCAGATCATCACGGTGCAAGATGGAGTATTTCATGAAGTGATCATCCTCAGCCTCCAGGTCTTGGGGCTCCTGTAGGGAGCCCTCCAGAATCAGCTCCTCCTGTTCCTGCCTGTCACCCATGTCACCAGGACCCAGATGACGCACCACCTTCCGGATAATCTGTGGAGACCCACACAGCTGGGCATCACAGCTAGCCCCAGGGCACCACGCCCCCCTCCTCACCCCGTCAGGTCCTGAACTGCACACGGTGTGCAGCTTCCGTCCCATGAGCTGGAGAAGTGCCCTGACTGTAATCGAAGACAGTGGGACATGAATGCCCTACATGGGCCCCTGGGCTACAGGGAGAAACAGGGCAGCTGGGTGGAGGGGAGAAGAGAAAGGTTTCGGCATGCCCTTGCCCATATCTTGCCCCTGATCACTCACCTTCTTGGTGATGATATTGCCTTGATCATCTGTGAACTGCTCCTCAGTCACCTGCTCTCCAGGGAGATGAAGGGCTTCATTCCCCTGCAGGAACAGGAGGGAGATCAGAGCATTCGAGGGCGGTGGGGGGAGTTCTTCTGCAGGTAGAACAACACTCCTGACATGCACCCCACAGCCTCCGTGCCCACCCTGCCCTGACCCTTCACTGCTTTCCTCCGCATCTGCCAGGGGCTGCTCTCTCAGCTCCCCCGCTCGTTACCTTCAGGAGGACGCGCCGGCGGACGACTCTGGCAGAGAGAGCCTCCTCGTCATCCGCCAGCCCCTGGCTCTCCCCGAGCTCCTTGTCAAGCTCACGGTGGGCGTGTTTGAGCAGGAAGCGGACAGAGCCCCTGACGATGTGCATGACGTTCTGGCAGCTGACCAGGAAGAAGGCCAGGAGCACCAGGGCGATCAGCAGCTGGGCGAGGAAAGCCCACATGGTGCCCCGTGTGCCGAGCCCGCTTCAGAGCTCGGCCATGCTGCCCGGCCGCATCGGGCCCTGCTCTGCAGCCTTCCCACGCAGTGCCCCAGCTCTGCGGGAGCTGCTGTAACCCTAGCTGCCGCAGCTCTGCTGGCTGGGGGCGGCGAGAAGGGAGCGGGCAGGTGGGGCGTCCTTTTGCAGTCACAGCTTCTCTCAAATTGAGTCATGTGGCCAGCCAGCGACCGGGACAGCTCTGCCCCGCTTCTCTGTCAGCTTGCCCGACAGCCTGTCCTCCCGACTGCTGTGCGAGGGCAGCGTGCAGTCCTCGGTCACGGGACAAATGGAGCCCTGAGCAAAAGCCAGGGCTTTGGGGTGCCACTGGAATCACATGTGACTAACGCACACGGCAGAGCTGAGCAGCCACCTCCAAGCACGGCCGGCTGTGTGCACCCTGGCTGGGGAAAGGTGCTTGCCCCCACCTTGTACCTGCTGGCTCTGTGAGACTGTGGCATCAAGCCCACCACCCAGCCTGACCCCTGGACCAGCTCTATTTGTGGCTCCAGCAGGCTCTTGGGCTGGCAGCCAGGGCAGATACTCAATAGGGAAGCAGTCCGGGAGGGTGGCTGTGTTATAAATGGCGAGCAAGAGCTCAGGTATCAAGCACAGCAGGCTATTCTGGGCTGAGAGGCACTCCCAGGGGCAGGAAGTGTGCCAGGAGACTTTGAGGAGCTGGCCTTGCAGCAGGCTCCAGAAAAGGCTGTCCATAGGGTCACCACTTCTGCAGGGCTAGTCCCCTGCTCCTACCCTCACCTGCCCAAAGAAGCGGCTGTCGGCCTCCTCCTGCCAGCCTCCTGTGGGGTGCTGAGGCTGCCAGTCGCTGTCCTCTGCAGAGCTGATCCGCATCAGCTCCACGGCTGGCACCAGGACCTGCTCTTGCTCCTGGCCCTGTGCCCCAGAGGCTGAGGTGTGCGTTGGGAGCAGCCTTCGGGTGACTCCCTCCTGCCAGGAGCCCGCTGTCAGGTCCTGTAGGCAGGAGATAAAGGAGCCTTCTGCATTCCAGTCCCTCAGCCTGGGCACCGGAGAGGGACAGGGATAGGGAGAGAGAGACAGAGAGAGAGACGCAGTCAGCTTTGCCATGGAGTGCTGCACCCTGAGCACTAGCTGAGCTCCGGCAGGCACACCGGCACAGCCTGCACCCCACCAGGCGCTGGCTCTCCAGCTCACGGTGCTGCTGGGTGCCCGGCAGAAGCAGCACAAAACACACAGATGCACAAAGGGCACAGGCCACCTCAATGCCATGCTCCCTGCCCATCCCACAGCCTCACACCTTGGCTGCCAGGGTCTGAGGCAAGAGCATGCTGTGCTCTAATGGTCTAGTGTGGTCTAGCTCTAATGTGGTCTAATGCTGCGGAGCATTGCTGGGCGCTGCCAGGGACCTCATGGGTCCAGTGCCACTGGGAATGTGGGAGGAAGCAGCCCAGGTTAGGGTTAGCTCTGGTAAGCACAACCTACATGCAGGGCCCAGCTATCTGACTGGGGTTCTTCCCAGGTGCTCTGCAAAGAGCCCTCCACAGCACTGCCAGAAAGGCGTGAGACACTTGGCCCAGCCATTATTCTATGTACTGCAGATGCCTGGGCTCCGGAGCTGGAGACCAGCAGAGAAGCAAGCAAAGCAGGGAGGTTATTGCAGCTGGCCCAGCATAGGGCAGTAGTCGGCGAAGCAGTTGTACTCCCCTACCACGGTCACCCTGGTGCCCCACGCTGCAGTACCTGTCTGCACTCTTCTCCACAGCATGGCTAAAGGTAGGTGATGTCATGATCCTGGCTTGCACCTTCTGCTGAACTGAAACAAAAGAGACTTCACTCTCCGGGTCCTGCTCCCCAGTCCCTGGTTGATGATCACCAGATGGCATCTTCCCCTCTGGCCTCTGCCCCTCCTCCTGCTCTAGAAGGTCAATCAGGCCATTCATGGCATCTGAGTCCACTGTGTCATCCTCAACCAGGTCCATAGAGCCCATGTGGTCCGGGCCATGAGCATCTGCTAGAAGTTGCCCTGGGAACCGGCCTTCACTTGTGGCATCCGAGTCCTCAGCCTTGCTGCACTCCAGAGAGGAGTCCTCAGCAGTCACCAGCGAGGGGGTGAGCCCCGAGGACCACACCTGCATGTCGGACATCTCCATCAGGGCATCCTGCTCAGTGGCAGCCATGGGGATAGCATCCATGATGGCCACCTCATTCCAGTACTGGTCGGCACGCAGCGGGGATGGCAGTGTGTAATGCAGGGAGGCAGGGGACAGCAGCTCGTCCTGCAGCGAAGCGTAACCTATATGGGCAGACAGAGGCATCATCTCCAGCAGCCGTCTCACGCACGCACAAGCATAGTAGGGCAAAAGAGAAACAGCTTCTGGGAGGATGCCTGCCCCAAGGACAGTAATGGTCATGCCACAGGCTCCTGTGGCCAGGCTGAGCAGGGCTGTGCTCACAGCCAGCAGCTTCTTTCACATGATCCCTGCAAATGCTGCCATGCCTCCTTCAAGTCCTGGGGCTGGTTTGGGCAGGCCCGGGGGCTGCCTCCTCCCCATGAGGAGGACTGGTCTGTGTTCACATGATGCTCCATCCACACTGCGGGACACAGTGCCCTCTTTGCTACCCTGCTTCATCAGACCCCTGGTCCCTGCCCACAGCCCCCATCCAGCATCAGCTGGCTGGCAGTTAGCCTGAAGTTCAAGTAGCCAAGTCTGGCAGGCACCAACTGTCAAAGCCAAACACTCTCCATAGCACAGAGGAGCAGGTTGGAAGTACCATGAGCAGAGAAGGATGGCCCTGGTATGTACCATGCAACCCCAAGGCCCTGCAGGAGGCAGCCAGGGCCTTACAACCCTGTTGGTGTCTCCAGGCCTACAAGCCATTATTGTCTCATCACCCAGGGCCATGTGCACAGCTCAGGCACATCCATATGAACGACAACCAAGCCAGGCACTCCCACCCATGCAGGTGGCTTTGCTCAGCCTTTTTCAGCTCTGAGTCATTTTTTCACCCCTGGAGATCAGCAGTGAGCCTGTTCTGCTCCCCCAGCAGCCAGGGAATGACAGCCAAGGCACAGGGTACAGCTGGGACTCTTGGCACAGAAAGGGCACCTTACGCATGGGCAGGTGCCTGGCCAGGGGCATGCAGTACAGTGCCAGCGAGGGAAGAAGCGTGGGACCATGCAGGAGAAGGCCTGGGATGGCTGCCTTCAAGCATGACAGTTTTAAGAGGGACAATCCCTGATGGCATGCAGTCACTGGAGCAGGATGCAGCTCCCAGAGGGCTTAGCTGAGGTGGAGACAGTGGAGACAGGCAGTGGAGGAAGATGAGAGAAGGAGAGACCAGGATGAGCTCAGAGGAGAAAGGTGAAAAGAAGTGACCCACAGGAGTGCCCGCACCTGGCAGCACTAGGTGGCATGTTTGAGAAAACAGAACAAGGGGAGAGACAGAGAGGGAGAGAGCGATGAGCCAGCGCTGCAGGGGCAGAGCCACAGTGCAGGGCCGTAGCAGCACAAAGCCCTGCCCCTGTCTGGTGTGCCGGCTCCCCAGCAGCATATGCCACAGCTGACGCCGGCTGTGTCCCCACGTCCAGGCACACTCTGCCTGGGATCCAACCCAGGCACACCACCACAGCTGGACAGCCAGGATTCTGTGAGCTCCCTAGCCACTGCTCAGCTTGCACAGTCAGAGGCACCTCTCACTGGCACACTGGGATAAGGAACGCATGTCAGTCCCACCTGGAAAGTTTGTGAGAAAGCAGTATGGCAGAGCCAAGCTTTCTGCAGCATAAGCCCCCAGAGAAGAGGCCACATCTGTCAGCAACGCCTTTTGCCGACTGAGTCCTCAGTGGGTACAACCTAGTCAGGCAAGACACCAGCCCTGATCTCTCTGCACAGACCGTGCCCCGGGGCCCTCCTGCATTCCCTGCCAGAAACTGGGGCTCACCATTCATCTGGGATGGCGAGAGGGAGTAGTCTCTGTCCGTGTAGCGCCAGCTTCCCTTCAGGCTGCGGCTCTGCCGACCGGAGCCCTCCAGCATGTTGACGATCTCGCTGCGGTCGATGTTCCTCAGTGCCGTGTACAGATTCTCAACTGCAGGGGGAAGATGGTGTCAGCAAACTGGTCACTTGGGGGTACACAGCCATGCCCCAGACACCCTCCAGGTGGGCAGGTATGCCTGAACCACCACTGTAAAAACAGCCAGTGGTCCCTGAAGATGCACACACGGCTCTGCGCAGCTAGCCCTGCTACCTCTGTGTCTGTAAAAGGGCACCGCAACTACTCACTCTTGACATTCTTGCCCTCACGGCTGACCCAGAGGTTGAGTAAGGCTATGCTCTGCTCCAGAAGGGAGTTGGGGTTCTCCACGCGTATCCTGTTGATGTCATCCACGCCAAACTGCAGCTCACGTGCCAGCTCTGGGGAAAACACCATGCCAGTATCACACACTCTGGTATCCACCACGAGGCTAGGGACGTTGTGAAGGGCTCAGCCAGGACCAGTGCAGAGACCCTCTGTTACATACAACTGAACACAGCAGAACTTGCAGGAGCAGGAGTTGGGATCGGGCAGAAGTTGAAGCCTCCCTGCCCAGGCTGGCTATGACCAGCACAGTAGGGTCTCATGCTAAGGAGAAGTGTGGGCTCTGCCATTGGGCGTGTGGCTGCAACCAACAGCAGCAATACATACAACTCATAACAAAGTCCTAGCCTGGTACCTGTGCGTGTGAATATGTGCACAGCCACGGGAAGGTTCACTTCAGTGCCCTGGAATGCTCACAGCAGGGGCGCAGCGCAAAGCAGCACGCTTCCAGCCTCCCTAAGTGTCAGCTTTCCGAGGAGTGTTGTGCATCCTCAGAACTGTCAGGTGTGTACTCACCAGCCCAGCTGAGGCCCAGCTGTTCTGCTATGTCAACCATCTTCTGGTCTGCCTTGTCCGTGCTGCTCAGAGAGCCTGGAAGGGAAGAGGGAGTCTCAGCTTCAGCTGCACAGGGCCCTGCACCAGAGTGGTGAGGGGAATGGGGTGCTGGCCATGGGGGTCACACAGATTGTAGGCACAGCACTGCCCTGAAGGCAGGACCCAGAAAACCTCCAGGGAAAGGGAAGTTGCCATGAGTGCAACTATGACAGGATTATTCCAGCCTTTCCACCAGCTTGGGCAGCCCAAGTGCAGGTGGCGATTAGGCTGGAATGGTCCCAGCAGGCTGCATACCGAAACTGGTCTCACTTAGAATGCTGTATCGCTCCCGCAGAGACAACGGCGTCAGTGTCCTCCTTCGCTCATCACTGCTGCTTCCCTGTGAAAATGGTGACAAACCAAGGGGTCAACGGTTGAAAAGAGGGCAGCAGCTCTGCCCTGACACAACTGCTTCTCCTCCAGCTCCAGAGCGGCATGACATGGCCACGTGGAGCAGCTGAAGAATAAAAGCTGACAGCGAGGGCTGTTCCCTGTACTTGGGGGAGGGATGGGCCCTCACCAGCATGCCAAAGACCCAACACTGACCTTGGCGCAGGGTGGTATGCTGATGTTCAGGTGGCAGAGCACATGCTGGAGGTCCTCGTATTTCATGGCCTTGCGCAAGAAAGACAGGGAGCCGCTGGCCTCCCGGCTGCTGTCCCGGACCTGAGTGCCAGAGCCCAGTTAGGTGGCCTGGCACAAGCCAAGGGCCCTAACTGCTCGCCCAGTCCTGCACCCTGACATTACCTTGATGGGGATGACAAGACGATTCTCCCGGAAGGACTGGAAGAGGAAGGTGCGGGGCTGAGTGGCCTTCTTGACAGGCACCAAGTTCCCTGAGAGTTCGACGTGCAAAGGCATCCCCTCTACCACCTGGCAGGGAGCGGAGAACATGCTCAGACCCTGTGCAGAGCTGCTTTTCGTGCTCCTCGACACAGCAGGTAACCCTGACTTTGCTAGCCAGGCCAGGGTCAGGCCCTTCCACTGGCATCAGTCTCCCCTCACTTTGTCATCCCACTCCCTGCTGCCCTCCACGCATGCTGCTGGGGACAAACCTCAATGTCCCTGCTGCGGGCCACCTCAGTGAAGTTCTCATGCTGCTCTAAAGTCTTGTCGACCTTGTCATCAGTCATGCAGTAGCAGCGCAGCCGGCCTTCTCGTGCATCATTCATCTTGGCAAACACCACGAATTTGGCCATGTAGGGCACGGCTGTCAGCTCCTTGTACAGCATGGTGGCAAAGTGCACAGCCTCGGCTGTGCGTGGGCAGTCGGCCAGCCAGAACCTGCAGGAGATTTGGGTCAGGGTGCTGCTGGAGAGTGCCATCAGGGAGCTGCCCCCACCCCCTCAATAGCCAACTGGACTGAAGAGGAAGCCCCAAGAGTTTTGGATACAGGTGTAGCCCCATCTGTGATGGGGACCCACCCAAGTACAAATAATGGCCCCCTTTGTTCTGCACGCCCACTTGTCATGAGTGTTTCCCAATGTGTGCTCAGGAAGCACGGGGGTCTCACGGCTGGAAGAAACTGCTCTGCGTGTAGGAATGAGGCAGCACCAGGGATAAGGGCCTTTCCTGGCAAAGGCTGTACTAAGGCCCAAGGAGTACCAAATGTCCCCAGATGGGCACACGTTTGCCCAGGACTCACCTGGCAGACACATTGGTCGTAAAGTTAGCACACTCATTTTCATAGACCAGCTTTGTGGTGCCTGTTATATCTTCCCACTGGGCTTGGGCTGTCCCTCCTGCACAGAAAGCGAGGGTGAGCATACTGTCTTTCCATAAGCCTGGGGTCTGCATCCCCTAGGCATTTGCTTTTTCCACCACTGTGCCCCCTTCCACCCCTGTTTCCCCTTCCTGAGCTCCCTGGAGCTGCATCCCACTGAGGCAGCCCAGCCCATCTGCCATGGAGAGCATGCTCACAGCCTCACCGATCACACTGCAGAGCAGACGTAGGCTGGTGGTGTCACCCTCACCACTGTCTCGGGGATTGTCCTTCCAGGATGGTGGCAGTGGGATACGGAGGCCAATGGGGCGGTGGAACTTCCTCCGTCGTGGCTCCACTGTGACAATGGGGCTGAAGGTCGCTTGGTTCCCCAGCAGCTTGGTCACCAACTCATCAGGCACAGGCTGTGCCTGCAGGTAGCACAAGGATGGGCATCAGGGATGTTTTTTCCCCAGGCTGGGGCACAGCCTGGGCTTGCTGCCCACCCCTGAATGCAGAAGCATGTCTGGGCCCCTGGCCAGGCTCTCTGGGGCTCACCTGAAGGGCCAGCCTCACTCTCTTGGTGACAGCAGTGTCTGGGAAGGTGGCCTGTACCATGGGCACCAGTGTGCTTTTCAAACACCCTCCCTCAGGGCCAATCATATCGCAGTCCTGGCAAATCCGGGACATGACCACAAAGTAGAGAGGGAAGTCGGTGGTGATGATGCGGCAGACCCTCTTCTTATCCAGCTCCTCCTGGCTCTCCAGCTCTGCAAGGGCAGCATAGCCATCGGTGTCATACATGAAGCCTGTGGCTGTCACCCAACACCCCTCCGTGCTGCACTGACCGTGCCACTCAGCCCCATCCCATCACCGAGGCCACCGCAGCCCTGCCTGCAGGGAGCTGTGAGGTGTGGAGACCCAGACTTCCCGGCACGCTCACCCTCATCCATGCCGTTGAGCAGCTGGTCCATGTAGCTCTCCTCATAGCGGTTGCGGTGCTCCTTCCAGATAGAGCCGTTCTCGCTGCGCAGCACTACCAGCTCACGGTCTCCACGTCCATATGAGGCAAAGTGTGGAATCTCCACAATGACAGGGCTGCAGATAGCAGAGGAAGGCCACTGGCACCCACAAGCTGCCACAAGGACACGCAGGCAGCAAGGTGGCCCTGGGCAGGGTGCCTGCCCATGCTGTGCAGCCACTGGGGGAAGAAGAACTGATCATCTCCCTCTCTCTGGGAAAGAGGGCTCTGCACCTGGTGGGACAGGGCTGGTCAGGGCTTTTCTGCCACTGTTCTCTAACTCTTGAATGACCTACCCCAAAAACATGCTGTGCCCAACAAGAGGTGGGATCTCTGCCAACCTCAAGAAGCAGAGATGAACAGAGGTCTTGCCCCAGATGGTAAAGACTCCCGAGGAGCCCAGATCTGCTCCCAGTCCTGAGGGATGACACTGGTATGGGCAGCCCAATCTGCTCTTTTCCCAGCTGTGCTCACCTGAGGAATTGGGCACCAGCAGGCCCCAGGGCGATGATCCGACTGCCCAGACCCTCCTCCTCAGCCAGCGGCGGGGGTGCAGGTAGCTTTTGGGGCTTCACCAGGCGGCAGGTAATGCGGGTCGGGGCAGCACAGGCACGGGGCGGGATGACCACGCGCAGACCATGGTGCCGGCTGCCCCGCATGGAGCCACCACGGGCATCCACCATGAAGCTCACCAGGAACCTGGAGGGCACAGAGGCATGGGCAGGTGGGCACCTTGCAGCCGGCTCGTGCACCGAGCATGCATGCGCTGCACAGGCTGGCCACTCACCCTGTATGCACGGGGCTGGCCACCGGGCTGATGTTATCTGAGGTCTCGGTGGCAGGGCTGCTGGGGATTAGCGAGTCCTCGTCGAACTCCTTGGAGGGCTGTGTAAGGCAGGGAAGAGGCCCTGTGGGCAAAGGGTCCTATCTGGGGGTGTTAAGCCTGCCCACCCTTACACAATCCTCACTGGACAGTCCTGTACCACCGGGTCAATGCCTTCCACCCACCCCACACTTGAGCTCGGTGATCATGGGGAGCTGCCCCAGCAGGGAACGCCTGAGGGAAGCTGTGGAAGGCTGTATCTCATGCTCACCTCCTGTGGGGACACCGAGGGTGCATGCAGCCTGCTGACTTGTTCAGCTTCTGTCTCCACGGGTCCTACCTGCTCAGTCTCCTCAGCTCTGGTCACCACAGTTTCAGGTGGGATGCAGGGGACCTGCAGGACAGCTGGAGACTCCACCCTGGCAGGAGAGGGTAGTGACAGCCACAGAAGTGCCAGGCCTGGGTCCCTCAGCCCCTGCCCACCCCCACAGAGTCCTGGGGCCACTGGACAAAGGCAAACTAAGCAGCAGTCCCATGTCCTGGTGCAGGAACAGCACTGACCAGCTTTGCCTGCCATGCCAGCCAGTGAGGGCTCAGTAATCGGTTCCTTGCCGGGAGCCATATGTGCCCCGCAGGAAGCCCAGCCCAGCACAAGGCTGGTCCTGTGCCGTGTACCTGTTCCCCCCACACCATACAGTGCCTCTTACATTTGCTCCAGTGTTGTTGTGGTCATGAACTCCAGTATCTCCCTTTTGCCTTCCTGCTCTCTGACATCAGGTGTCTTGGGCTTTGGTGCAATCAGCTCTTCCTCTGAAACCAAGAGCTGGCTCAGCATGCAGAGGCAGACAGACAAGGGAACACAGATACCCAGCCCTTGCCCCCACCCCTCTTCAGGGCTGGAGCCAGGGCCCATCCCTGCTCCCACTGCTTGACATAAACATTTGCCCCCTGAGTCTCAGCCAGACTCGGGGGGGCTTTCAGAGAGGGTCTGCTGGCAGGGCTCCCACGCAGCAGGCCACGGGATGAGCTGCGGGAGCCATTGGGAACTTCAGCTGCTGACTAACCTCTTTCTCACAGCACCAAACACAGCACAGAGGTTTCAAGGGACACCTTACACTTTGATGCCAGGGGCAGGGACATAGGCATGGCTGGGGAAGCTACCCTAACACTACACCCCACTGGAGGCACAAAGCTCTGCTAACGCTGACCGCTGGCCCCATTAATAGCTGCTAACTAGCTCTTCAGGCTTTGGCTCTGGCCAGTGCCCTGTGAGAGTGTGTCCAGCACCTCCCAAAGCAGAGAGAGTGCCCCAGACATGGGGAGGGGACCACAGCAGCACAGAGACCCTAGAGCTCTCAGGTTAATCCCTGCTCTGGCCAGAATGGCATGGGGCAGTTGTGCAGGGGCACCAGTGTTTGTCACAGTACCAGGTTCCTCCACCTGCCACGGACAGGGCCTGGGTCTGACAATGGAGTCAGGGTCCTCCTGAGTGGGAGGATGCCCATTCATGCAGTCACACCACAGCAAGCAGCACGGACATGGATTGGCGGGGCAGGATGGCGGGGCTGGCACTGCAGAGCGCCAGCCCAGCAGCAAGGCTCAGCAGATGGACATGGCGTGCGGATGGTTAGTGGCCATGGGGTGAAATGGGCCATTGAGCTGGGGCAGGGGGACACATTTCATACCCATTACTGTGACATGAGCAGTGCCTGCAAAGTAAGAAGAGGCAAAAGTGAGGACTTGGTGGGAGGGCGCAGGAGCAAACCAGCAGCTGCTGGGCTGGGAGCTGGTACCCTCCAGCAGAGCAAGGCACAGTGGGGGCTCTGCATGCCCAAAGGCTCTCTGCACAGTCCCTGGGGCACGGGATCACAGAGGTGTCCAGACATCTCTCCTGCATAGTGCAGGGAAGCACCCAAGCCAGGAAGTGCCACCTCAGGAGTCTGGTGGGCTTCCCTCATCCTCTCTGCAAGACCACAGCAGGGCCCACACAGCTCCCCCACCCTGGGGGTGTCCCTGTTCCAGTAGGTACACCAGTGCCATCCCTGTGATTGCTGCCTGCCACACTGACCCAGCCGGCAGATCTCTGGGATTGTGTGACCCGCCTCTCACCCCTCACCTTCATCCTCTGATACGTCCAGAATCTCGTCTACGGTCTCTGGGAAGCTCATGCGGTGCTTGTCCCCAACTGACTGTGGGAGCAGAACGGAGTCAGAGGAGGCCAGCACTTTGCTGCACAGCTGTCTGCAGCCCCCTCCTCACACCCGGCTGCAGACCTTTCCCAGGCTGCTCCCAGCCCCAGCCCTCCTCCACAGCATCCTGGTCCCAGTACCCAGGTGCTCACCGGGATGTCGGTTTCCTCTGTGACAATCTTGAGGACGTCTGTGACAGAAATGTAGCCAAGTCGCTTTGCGATGGCCAGGGGAGTGGTGCCGTTCTATGTACAGAGGAAAGAATAGGTCAGCAGCAGCCACAGGGCAGCCCAGGCGGATCCCTGAGCTTGCTGCAGGGTAAGGAGGTGTGGGCAAGCATTGTACTCACTGTGCTGATCTCGTTGGGAGACGCACCGTGCTTCAGCAGCAGTGTCACCACGTCCGTGTGGCCCTGCTGTGCCGCTTGGTGCAGGGGGGTGTAGCCCAGCTGCAGGGGAGCACAGAGGATGCTGCCATCAGTTCTGGAAGCCTGCTGCCCCAGAAATGCCCCCAGGCCTCACACACTGTGCTTCATGCCTGGAGCACGAGGACAGCTCCCCTTCCCCATCAACCTGCATGTTGTCGCCCATGGCAGAAGGGTCCTTGGAGCACGGGAAATCTCTGTACCTTAGTCTTGGCATTGACATCAGCTTGGTGCTGCAGCAAAAACTTCACCAGCTTGATGTTCCCATAATGGCTGGCCACATGCAGCGGGGTATAGCCCATCTGAAAGACAAGATCAGGTCTCAGTCTGTCCTCAACAGTGCTTACTGCCCTTCTGGCTTGGATATGCTCATCCCACAGCCAAGCCCCCATGCACGAAGGATGAAGCACGCATGTAGGTGCTTCCTGAAAGCCCAAGACCAGGGCAGAGGGCTCAGTTCAAACCATGCTGTACCTGCACGGGGTACAGGAGTGAACTATGGGAGCAGGCAAGAATCACCCCTCCAGGGAGGTGGGGGGAAAAGCAAGAAGAGTCCCCAGGACACAGGCAAAATGGTAAGGATGCCTGCCAGAAGGGAGTCTCTTGTACAAAGAAAAAGAAAATAAATGCTCTTCCCCAAGCAGGCCTAGATGTAGTTCCCCCATGCGTTTCACCACAGCCATGGTGAATGCACTACTTTACCCTGGTCATTGCATCCACTGTGACTCCATGTTTCACTAGAACATCAGCAACCTGCACATGACCCTCTTGGGCCACAAGATGGAGAGGAGTCAGGCCACTCTGCAAAGAGAGGAGGTCTCAGCACGGGGGCACTGCCATCACTGCAGCTCCACCAGCAGGGACTCTGTCAGGTGTCCAGCACGGCAAACTGACTGACACTATGCTGTTGACCAGTATAGTACAGCTGCCCAAGCACAGGGAGGCACAGGGGCCTGGACCACCATCCAGACCACTGTTCTCTGCTGGCTTGTCTGCCTCCAGCCTGGCAGGATGTGCTGGGACAACTTACCTTGTTGCCTAGGTTGCCGTTGGCTTGTTTGGAGAAAAGCAGTGCCACCATGTCTGCATGCCCCTCCTGGGAAGCCAGGTGCAGGGGAGTGACTCCCTGCACAGACTCAGCATTTGCAGAAGCCCCGTATTGCAGCAGGCTGCTGGCCACCTCCATCTGGTTCTGCTTGGCAGCGATGTGCAGGGGGGTGTACCCATTCTGCAGGGAGAGAGGCTCATTGCAGTGCCCAGGCCTGCCAAGCAGACCAGAAGGGACAGGAGGTGCCACCCTGCCTTGCAGGCCAGGTCTGCTCATCCTAGTTGCCTCCAGAGCCCAGGGATGCCCCCCACGCCATCTTCCTGACAGTGACCAGCCCTGACACTGAGGCCAAATCCCACTCTTCCAGCCAAGTCAGCACAGGGGTTTCAAAGACCACCTGCTTCAGGTTCGACTGGTATGGGCTGTCCTGGAGTTCTCCACACATGAATTTCTGCAGCAGTATGCAGCCTCTGGGAGCTGCAAGAGGCTGGGGCAGACACACCTCCTGGAATGTGCCTGGCTGAGGTACGGAGCTAAACTCCCAATACACAGCATTAGTATTCAGGCAGAGACTGCAGGGCCTTGAGTTCTGCCTCTGCTGCCACGCTGCAGGAGCAGAGCAGCTGGCAGACACCCGCTGCCCAGGTTGACGTGCAGGCTGTCGGTGACGCAGACCAACAGGGTGCTGGCGCTGGTACCGGCTGCTCCCAGTGCCTGCCCAGCATGTCTGCCGGCAGCCTGCACAGGGGAGAGGAGAGTGCCAGATGGGGAGGGCTGGCACCAGCAACCACTTGGCTGTTTGGAGGATGCAGCTTTTGCAAACAACATGGAAAGCAAGGCGCCTGCTGGTCTGCTCTGTGGGGAGATGCTCCCCATACTCAAGCAGAGACAGGCGACTCTCACAAGCTCGTGGGTTTTCTGACTCACTGCTTCATAGCTGCATGCAAACATTTGCGTGTGGTTTCCTAAACTGCCAGACCGCAGCGCTGCTCTGCAGGACTTGCCATGGAAACACGTTCCCCACGCAGCAACCGCCATGCTGCTAGCAGGGACCATCCCTGACACAGCCGATCTGCTGGAACAGGACCACTGCCTGGCACGCTGCCTGCCGCACGTGGTGTGAGGACAGGCAGGCGTGAGCAGCAGACACGAAGAGAGGCTGGTGGTGATCAGTCCCTTGTGCATTCCCTGAGTGCCGGGGCTGAGGGGCAGTGCTGGCCCCAGACTGGCAGGCACTGG
The DNA here is from genome assembly GCA_036785705.1 of Acanthornis magna. Classification (NCBI taxonomy): domain Eukaryota; kingdom Metazoa; phylum Chordata; class Aves; order Passeriformes; family Acanthizidae; genus Acanthornis; species Acanthornis magna. The sequence goes on along the minus strand of JAWUZG010000431.1, from coordinate 200,771 downwards.
GCACACAACACCTCCCCACATCCGCAGGGACACCCAGCCCAGACTTACCCAGGCAGAATTGTGTGGGGAGCTCCCCTTGGGAAGCAGCAGTTTGACAATCTCCAGGTTGTTGTGGTGCACAGCCACATGCAGTGGGGTCAGGCCATTCTACAGAGGGGGAGAGAGCACAGACAGCTGAGACAGAGCCTCTCCTCATACTAGACCAGACCTCCCACAGAAGCAGCACTCACCTTCCCTGCCGCATTGGGGTGAGCATCATGTGCCAACAGCAACTCTGCCACATCCACCTTCCCATACTTGGCCGCAACATGGAGAGGGGTAAATCCTTTCTGAGGAGAAAGGCAGCCCATCACAGGGTGGCAGAGATGAAGAGAGTGCTGGCGCCTGCTGCCACACAGGAGGAGGCTGCCCCTCCTGTGACAGGGACACTAGCTGGCCCAGCCTGGGACCAGCTGGGTGATGCTTTCCGCAGCAGCAGACTCAGCAGCCTACCTTGGTCATGCAGGTCTGTGAGGCTCCCTTCTCCAGCAGGGCCAGGGCTGTGTCCATGTGCCCCTCTCTGGCAGTGATGTGTAGGGGCGTGTGACCTGCTGTCGTGGCCAGGTTGGGGTTGGCGTTGTTCTCCAGAAGGAGTTTGACCATACCGGTGTGGCCAATGCGTGCGGCACAGTGCAGAGGAGTCTGGTCATCCTGTGAGGGTGGCAAAAAAGCTGTTTGGGCAGACCTGGACCAGTCCCTTCTTGCCATGCCAAAGGGATCCCAGCCCTGCTCCCACTGCTGCACAGCCCCTGGCAGGCTCCGCTCTGGGCATGTGAGAGCGAAGAAATGAGCACCAGCTGTTCCCAGATCTGATTATCACACAGGTTCTCTGTACCTACCTTGGCTTTGGCATTGGCTTTGGCTTTGTTCTGCAGCAGGTACTTTGCCACATCTGTGTGCCCAGCTCTGGCTGCCATGTGTAGGGGCGTCTCCACTTTCTGCACCAAAGACAGGATAAAGTGGTAAGGCTAAAGGAGGAAAAAGCTTTCCTGTAGTCATTCCTCTGCTCTGAGCAGAAGAGAGAAGTGTCTGCAACCTTGTCTGGCCCCTACCGGTTCCTCCGGACAGCACAAAGCAGAGGGCACCAGCGACTGCTCAGGTGAACAGAGGCTGCAGAACCTAGGCAATTCTCACATTCTGCTGAACCCCAATAAGCTGAGCCCCCAAAGCCCCAGCCGGGGTGGAACTCACCACGTTGGACACATTAGGAGAAGCTCCACGCTGCAGCAGAGTCTTGACGATGGGCAGGTGCCCCATGAAGGCAGCCACATGCAGAGGTGTCAGGCCAGACTGCGAAGGGAAAGGGGCCAGAAACCAAGATGGGACTTAGGGCCTTGCCAATATATCTGTCTCCTCCTCCTCCCCAAGGCAGGTCTCAGCAGAGGCAAAATCTGAGTCTCCAGGCTTCTCCAGGAGCCTGGCAGGTGAGTGTGGAGGAAACATAGGGAGCTGCTGTCTCCCCTGCATCTCCCCACCCTTTGGGGAAACGCTGTCAAGCTAAATAGGTTTTGAAATGCAAAGAGCACCAAGAAGGGCTCCTGGAGATTGGCAGAGGCAACAGGAACATCACATCATGCCATGTTTCCCACTCTGTAGAGGCAGCAGCAAGAGAGCTGAGGAGGGGCTCAGCCCACCTACCTCTGTGACAGCATCAATGGAGGCACCTGTCTTCAGCAGCAGCTCCATCACACGGATGTGGTTTTTCTTGCAGGCAATATGGAGCGGCGTGAAGCCATTCTGCAGACAGACAGATGGACAGTTATTTGCAGGAACACTCCCTCTCCCCTGGTCCAGCCCACTCACCCTTCCTCATTCACCAGAGCTCGGGAGTTGGGCTTGGCCCCCTTCTCCACCAGCAGCTTGGCCACGCGGTGGTGTCCACAGTGTGCGGCCACGTGCAGTGGTGTTAGGTGGTCCAGGGTGATGTCATCAATCTCAGCGCTGTACTGCAGGAGCAGGCGGACGCAGTCCAGGTGGTCACCCTGTGCTGCCATGTGGATTGGCGACAAGCCGTTCTGCGACCGTGGAGCAGGGCCTCAGGGCTGGGCCGGGAGGGGGTCCAGCATCCCACCCAGCCCCTGCCTTGCACCCCCAGAGACTACTCTAGGGCAGAAGAGACAGCTTGTTCCCCAGGGTGCTACCAGAGAGGAGCCCCAAAATCCCTCACTGAGACTTGGAGAGGAGCAATGTCAAATGGAGGGAAGGGCCTGAAGAGCTGCTGCCATGGGGCAGGCTGTACCCAAGCCATCCCCTTCTCAGAACTGGTCCCTTTGAAGGATGAAGCCCTCAGACAAAGGACTCCAGTTACGACCAAGTAGGGCAGGAAGCTTCTTAGCCCTCGTCAGGCCAAAAAAAGCCCAAAGCTAGCCACGGGTGCCATCCAGCAACTGTGCACAGCTTGTTACCCCACTGTGCTGCCCTGAGACCTGGCACCAATCACAGCCCCACTGGGTCACCCGGGTACCTTGGTTTTGGCTTGAATGGGAGCCCCATGGTCCAGGAGGATCTCTGCAATTCTCACGTGTCCATTGCGCGCTGCACAGTGGAGAGGGGTCAGCTCATCCTGGGGAGAAAGAAGGGTCAAGGGCTCAGCACGGCATGGAAGAGCAGGGCTCCCTTGGGTAGAGGGCTAACAGGGACTGATGCCGGTGATTTTTGTATTTTCTTTTTATACCCTTTTTATATATTTTTATACCCTTTCCCTTCCCTGTTACCCTCTATACACACTCCTTGTACCCTGCACAAACACTCCTTGTACTTTAGCCCTACTTGTTTACAACCCTTGTAGTCTGATATTTAGCTTAGTTTGGGGTCCTGCAAAGCGAGGAAGACCAAACATTCATATTATCTCAGAACTAGAGGCTCCAACCTGTTCTCGCTTGGAACATGTTTTTATAAACTAAGCTGTAGTCTCAATTGAGAGAGGGGTTCATTAGAATAGGAGGCAATTATTCATTTATTAAGTTTCTTATTGGAGGATTTTGAGTAGATATGCTAATTTTGTAAAGTCCATAAAAATCCGGTACGCGTTGTACGGGGGTCCCCGACTCGTCGTTCGCTCCATAGTGTGTTTTCCACCTTTGATGAGTCTGGGCACCTAGGATCCTATTAAACCGAGGTAAATTCCCTTTTCCCTGTACTACTGTGTCTGCTTCATATTTTTACCAGCCTGTTTAAGGCATCAGACTGTGGACTTCTTTGCAAAATAAGGCAAAACTGTGCCTGGCCTCAGCTCTCAAGGCACACCTTTGTAGTCATGCAGCCTCCTTTTACCTCCACATGTGCCAGCAAAAAACACGGTCCATCCTGTTAGTGCACCAGAGACCCTCCCTCACATCCCCAGCAAGATGTTTGCAGGGTAAGCACTGGGCACAACGGCCTCAGGGTGGGAGACGGCCCGTGTACGGATGGGCTGTGTTCAGAAGTGCTCTCACCTTGGTCCTTGTCTCTATCTGGGCCCCGCGGTCCAGCAGCAGCCGCACCATGATGATGTTGCCCCGACGGGAAGCTATGTGCAGGGGTGTGATCCCATTCTGTCAGGAGGAACGACAACCTGTCAGAAGGAGTAGCCCCTTCTCTTTCAAGGAGGCAAGCGACAAACAAAGGAGAGAGGGCAGGGGGAGCTACATCTCTGCCTAGGGACAGCTCAGGACAACAGCTTGTTTAACCGGGCTGAGAGAGAAGGCTATGCAGCTGAAAGCTGCAGACAGAAGCTACACAGAGCTTGCAGGAAAGCACCAGCTCATGGATTGGGCTGCAACCATGGGTTTGGAAGAGGCATCCCAGCTGCAGGTTCTATGAGCTCTGCCCTGCAGCAACAGCACCAGCTTTCCCTCAGCCTGGACACAAGGTCCTCAAGAGCTTTCAGAGATGCATGGCTGCTTGTAACAGAAGGGAGACATAGCAAAAAAGGCCCATGCTGGTTATTAATTGCAACTCCCCATGCCTCTGTGCTGCTTTCTGCATGATTCCACCTCACCAGCACACTCCGGCATCTGCTGCTGGACAGGAGGCATGAATAGGAGGCACAGCATCCTCCTCTGGTGCTGGAGCAGCACAAGCCCCAGTAGCTTCCCACTCTGCACTCACCTGGGGTGTGAAGTTGACACTGGCTCCACGGTTCAGCAGTAATTGGGCCACACTAAGATTCTCGTAGTGGGCTGCAATGTGCAAGGGGGTGAATCCAGTCTAGGGGAAAGAAGGAGAGGTCAGCCCAGCCAGACACGTGCTCCCTGATGAAACAATGGATAAATACAGCATTCCAAGATGCTGTTCTCCCTGGGGATGCAGGGAAGCTCCCAGAGACTGCATAGGAAAACCACACACCTTGGAGAGGACGTCAGCATTGGGGTCATTCTGCAGCAGCACAGCAGCTGTGCGAGTGTCATCATTGCGGGCTGCAATGTGCAGGGCAGGCAGACGGACCTTACCCTTTGTCCCATAGTTGATAAGATGAGCAACCACGTTCTCGTGTCCTTGCTGGAGAGCCACAGCTAGTGGAGTGAAGCCATCCTGCCAAGGAGAGCGGGAGAATCAAGGGAGCCATGGCAGGACCCAGCACATCCCTCAGTAGCCCCCACAGTTAGGGCCACAGGCTCCTCCCCAAGGACCTCACCTCTGTGGCTACATTCTGGTTGGCTCCATTTTCCAGCAAGAACTTCACAACTTCCAGGTGGTTCTCCTGTGCTGCCATGTAGAGAGGTGTGAAGCCTTTCTGCAAACACAGGGCCATGCACATCAACACAACTCTTCCTTGTGTTTCTTGAGTTCTTTGAAGACCTACACCCCATGAACACCCACACTCCCAGGTCAGTGTCCGGGACGGGGGCAGAAGTATCCATTGTGGGTGTGAAAAAGCAAAAAAAAAAACAACCTGGCAACAGTAGAGCAATCACAGAGAGCTAGAGACCAAGGCTCCCCATATCCAGAAAAAAACAGGCTATGCTTGATAAAGAGTCAGCCCAGGAGACACTGCCTTCTGCTCACTGCCAGCATTGTCCCTAGCTGCAGGGAAGACTCTCCCATCAGGCAAAATCTGAAGAGCTTTCAGCTCTACCAGGCTCAAGGAAGAGAGAGCGAAGGAAGCACACCGTGTGTAACTGCAGGGGTTGCTGGAGATCTCCAAGCTTTGCCAGGGAGGCACGAGCCCTGAGTCCTCCCAGGATGAGTTCAGCATGCTTGTGTGTGCTGACACAGATTCCCTCAGCAGAGACCACACTGGTCTCCCCATTTTCCCCCAGACTCCCTCCACACCATTTGCACACTTGTCTCCTTTCAGGAGTCTGGCAGAACAGTCCTTGCTCCTGAACAGGACTAGAGAGAAACTGCAAAGGGCTGCTGAAGCGTCCATGCTAAGCACAGTTCCCACCACGAGGACACCACCATCACACATGAGGGATGCCTTTCCCATTTCAGACCAGGTCACCCTACCTGGGACTGTGCATTGACGTTGGCCCCATAGTTCACCAGCTCCCGGACTACGTCCTGTTGTCCAGCCAAGGCAGCAATGTGCAGGGCTGTGTTTCCCTTCTGAAAGACACCACAGGATAGTGCTCAGGGGCTGAAGAAGCCCAGGATGCCAGGGAAAGATGGGCCTGACATGTGCTGACAGGCATGCAACCAGAGCAGCTGGCCAGGAAAACCTTTAGGAGGCCATGCAGCTCTCACTCCATGTTCCATCCCTGCTGTAGACCAGCCAGCCACCCTTCCCATTTGCTGGCCGAGGAAGAGAGTGATTTCATCTCTCCCATGAAGTTACTGGCAGCAAAAACTGTATGCACTGTCAGGCGCTGTGCATCTCCAGCACTGATAGATGAGGAGGGGAGGGAGGATGGGGGAGCTGAGCTGGCAGTCTTCAGGCAAAACTGCAGTGTGCATCCTGGTAGCCAAGGCATCCCAGCAGATAAAAAGGGATGATGAGCAGGCTGGAAAATGCACACACAGGCTCTTCCAACTAGTGCCTTTGGGTGGTATGGCAGCATGCCAGACTCTGCTCTGTGTCCAGAACCCTGCGAGAGCACCAGGGAGGTGGCAACTGAGGCCTCCTCCTGTTCTCGCAGTCCTTCAGCCGGCGCTGGAGGCTGCTCATTTGTCAGCTCTGCTTGCTTGTGCCGTTGTCTTGCTTGTCAACAAGAAAGAACCACACCTGCTGTGGTGATGCATGAGAGAACAAGATGTTATTTACAGAGCTCTGTTTACCAGAGCTCTCCAGGCTTGTGACAATGGTATCGAGGCCATCTCAGCACTGGAATATGCAGGGGCTGACCTGGGGCAGCACGGGCTGACCTGAGCCAGCAGCCCATGCCAGGAGGAGATCTTAGTAAGACAGCACCAGCACACGTTGTGGTTTATGTTACTCCCCTCTGAAGTCCACAATGGCCCCCACAGGGGAGAGGCACCTCCCACCCACCTAGAGATGCCCAGCACAGGCTTGGCTGTGCTAAAACCAGAGCCTGACCCCAGGTTCTAGCCCAGCAGCACTGCCACGGGCACGGTGTCTCTGGGGGCTGACAGCGAACAGCATGATTCGCTGCTCAACTACTGCTGGTGCGTCTGGCGACAATGGCAGGGTGCGGAGCTGTGACCAGTGTGACCAGACTTCCTTGTCCTTACCTTGGTCGTTGTCTCCAAAACTATCTCCTTGTGCAGCAGCTCCACCACCATTTTCACGTGGCCCTCCTTGGAGGCCAGGTGCAAGGCATTCAGTCCATTCTGGAGGAAGCAAAGAGGGGAGAGGGGAATTAGTCACCATCTGGGGATGGAGCTCCCTGGGGAGCAACCTACTCAGAGCTCCTGTGCAGACATGGCTGCGGGCGCTTGGCCCGTGCTGTGGGTGGCATCCAGGCCGATGGTGGCAGGAGCCATTGCCTTGCCCTCGAGCTCTGCGTGACATCTAGCGCACCAGCCACAGTGCCACAAACAGCTCCGTGCTGCCAGGAAAACTTCACACAACTGAACGCCGAGTTGCTGACTAATGCTGGAGGTTTCTCCATGAACAAAACATGCAGCCCACGTAGGCGATTTCCTACAGATGGGTGGTACCACAGCTCAGCGTTATGTGCTCGAGGCACAGGCACTGCTTCAGTCCTCCCTGCTCATGGCACATCCCTGATGTCAACGCTTGTCTTTGCTCAAGTGACTTTCTGTGGGGTGCCCCTCCTCACAGTCAGGTTTTTCACACTTAAAGAACAGAGCTGAGCTTTGTGCACAGCTCAGAGCAAGGACGCACCACAACTGCTGTGTAAGCGCACATACAAGCTTTAAACATTAACATTTACACAGACAGACGTGCAGTGAGAAGCCCTGCTTGGGACAACGATTTCATCAACCAGCAGCCAAATTTAATTCACAGGAGTCTGCGAGCTTCTGGTCCAGAAGTGGCTTCTCCCTGGCTTTCAGACTGCCCACCAACACCCCATCCTGCAGCCCACGGTGGGCTTTCCTCCCCCAGAGTTTAGCTGCAGCAAAGAGTGCAGAGAAGGTATTGGATGTGTCACTGTTAAGCTCTACCAGTTCCAGGAAGCTCCCAAAGAGCTAAAGTGACGTCTCAGGAACATCTCTGTGTGTGCCCCAATTTAGCTTGCCTTCCTCCTACACACAGAACCTGAACACTAGGAGCAGAGGACTGGCCAGTGCCCCTTTAGCATCCCTGGGTTGTCAGGAGAGGTGTCTGGCCAGACAGCATCCTCAAGGCTACTAAGACAGCATCTGCTCCGTTATTTCTGACACCCGCTTCCACTTCCCAGATGTGAACAAAAGGGATATTTGCTGGAAAAGAGGTTAAATACCTACAGGCATTTTCAGATGCCACTTTTTTTCCCTTGTCCCTCACTTCTCCCAGGTGCATGTGCTAGGTTCACTCACCCCTGCACAGTGTTGCTGCATGGCAGAGGGACACCAGCTCCTGCCCAAGTACTCCACCTCCCAGCCATGTGTTTTGACTCCTGACTGGAAGGTCACTACACGGAAATGCTTCATCCCCACCTAAATATTGGTAGGGGAGCAGAATATGCCCAGGGATGCTCAGTTCCAGCCCTCAACAATCCAGTTGAACTCAGAACTGCTTCAAGAGTGTTGTAAGACTTGGAAAAGGGTTTTCCACTCTTTCTCACCCACAGCGCCAGTTGTCCAGGATCACAGCTGAACAGTCACAGTCTTTTGCTCAACTCTGATTACAGCACAAAGAGCAAAAATCTCAAAACCCACAGCCTTCCTCAGCACACCAACTCCAGTGTTCTGTCATGCCTCAAGCACTAAAGGTCTGCTTCCAAGGGGAGATGAAGTGGGAGTGCTGTAACACCCACAGAACAGTGCCACTGAAAGGAAATGGTCCCCAACCAGATCTGGCTACACTGAGTCCATCTTCTCTGGCCCAGCCCAGTTTCCTTGACAAAGACACACTACACAACCCCTGACATATAATCACTGACACCCTTACCTCCATGAGTTCACAAGCTGGATAAATGATAAGTGGCCACAGACATGCAAGCTTTTTCTCAGTTACACTCACATAACCAACAACTGGAGTGCAAGACCACAGATGCTCAGCTGCTCCCCTCAGCCCCCATGCCCTTTTATTTATTTATAAATAATCTTTTGAATGCTGTAATCCTGTGACAAAACATTAACCTGTGACAAACGGTTGTGCAATAAGCACAATGTTTGCAGAAGATTGTTTCCATTGTGGCCCATCAGTATTTCTGCTCCAGGAACAATACAGGCTGTTTCGCACATTTGCTTTGGCTTGACAGCTCATCTGACCCAAAACTGCCACAGGATGTGCATAATTTGAAAGGTGCTGTATTTTCCTCACCAAATGCTGCAAATAATTCCCAGAAATCACAGTTGCTGGCTATCAGTGTGACAAATGCAGCCCTACAGAAAAAACACGGAGACTTTGCATTTAGCCTGTCCCAAAGCAGGGCTGTGCTCTGGACTGTCCATCAGGACTGGCCGCCTCAACAAAGATCATCTCCTGGGCACCCATGTGCCAGCACGACGCTGTTCCCTGCTGCTGAGAGTCCTGGCAGCAAGGTGCACTCATCCTCAGTCCTCCAGCTCCTCGTGGATGAGATGAGACCATGTCGGAACTTGAAACACAACAGGTGGATGATGAAGACACCGATGAAGCAATGAAGGAGGTGAAATCGGCGGGATGAAGATCAGATGGCATGTCAAGGTCTCTGCACTTGAGTAAGAATACAGGGCCTGTGGGATAGGTCTGACCACATATATCCCTCTTTATTCTATACAGGACATGTGAGGTTGGACCTTTCCCACAGGTCTGATATTCCTCAGAAGGAAACCCCAAAGTGCCATCTAACCTCAGGGAAATGGCAGGAACCAGTGCAAAGACATCACTGAGAAAAGAGTCTCATACCACTGTAGCTATTGTTTTGCCATCGAAATGTTAAGTCCCCTCACCAGCACCAGAAATCTGACTGGAAACAGGACTTGAAGCCAGTCAGTGCAGACAGGACCGACCATCTCTTTTGGCGAGGAAGAAGTTCAAAGCCATCATCTTTATCTTTAGCGGATGGGTCACGCTGTTGTAATTCTTTACAGAGCCCTCTCCAGAACCCCACATGCCTCTGGACTAGAGCGTTACAGGACCAGCAGACGTAGAAATCCTCCCTCTCATTTTAGGCTCGCTATCAGAAATGAGTGAACATCCACGGTGCACTCTGCTTGCCCCGTGGGAACCTGTCTCCAGTAACTGCACCGGCTGCCGCAGCGCTCAGATCAGGAGGTCTGAGCTTCCCTTGGTTTGGGGACTTGGTACTGAAACAGATGAATGTTCCTTTGTGCTACCTGCTGAGTCAGCCTCCCCAGCAACACCACTGCTCCAGAAAGCAGCGACAGCACAGCCTGTCGGCTCCCCCTGCTCAGTCTAAGCCCCCCGAGTCTGTCCCTACAGCACCTGCCCCAATTCAGGCTCAGCCACTTGCATTTGGCAGCTACACAGATACAAAATGTTCTGATGATGATGTGAAAACAATTCCTTAGTGCCTGCAGCTCCTTGCTCCTGTACAAACCTGTTTCTGCTCAGGATGAGGAGGGCTCTTCCTGCCCAACACCTCCCAAATCACAACAACTGGCATTTTGCAAACATTCACCGCTTGTGATAAACTGCAACTTCTAGGAATCCAAAAGTCTCAGCACTGCAGCACTGCAGGCAACAGAAATAACCCCCAAGAGCCACTCCTGTGATGTTCCAGCCACTGTGCTACTCTTCACAGCTATCTGCTCTCCCTTTGAGAAGCAGCTGAGGCCCTTCCAATGGTCCCAGTCGCTTGTCAAACTAAAGGAGCCCTCTCTGTTTACCTGTTAATGTCCCTTGCAATGCTCCAGCCAGTACATCCAGGCTCCCCAGATCTTTATAGCTATTGCTGCCCTCCTGGCCCCCAAAGACAAGTGCTCCAGGTCTGCCCTCTGATCAGCCACATTTTCACATGAACTAGAGATAGAACCAGAAGCCCTGTGTGTTTCACCTACCTGGTTACAGGTGTTAATATCTACCCCATTCCTGAGGTGATCCAAGGCTTTGTCCAGATTCCCAGATCTTGCAGCTCTCAAGAAACTGGTTGCAGCATCGGCCTTGGGGGAAAAAAAAAAAAGGCATGAAACTCTGAGCCCCCTTGTTCTCCCCCACCACCAGCACCAGGTCAGCTCTTTGCTCAGCTGCAGAGAACGTAACTACAGAGACCAGGCAGAAAAGGCAGAGGCCAGGCAGGTCACATTGGGAACTGCTGGGACAGACTGAGGTGCCCCAAATCAGACAGGAAGAAGAAGGGCTGGGACCTGGACTTAAAGTGAAGAGCATCCAGATAATGGGGCAGAGGATCTGTAGCTTGTCCCATCACAATACAGGACAGCAGGGAGGGAGGTCCTGCCACCATGACAACCTCCCCTGGCCCCAGAAACCCCTCCGTGTCTGGGCTGAAGGTCTACACTGATGCAGCTGTAGCGAGCCCACCCCTACCCTCCTCCAGAAGCCACTGGGTAGCCACTGAAATGAGCTCAGGTACCAGCACCAGGGACAATGGCCCCAGCTGAGCACCTCAGAGCTGTGAAAGTCACAACTCTTCTTTTTTGACAGTGTCTCCCTGAACTGCTACACCACAGCCCAGGCAAGGCATAGCAGTACTTTGAGCAACACTACTAAGCAGTGTGAGGCAGCAAATGAAGACAATGGCATGGCTTACTGGAAGCTGGAGAACAGGGTGGAAATGCAGCGATGTGGGTCTGTGAGTCTGGGAATTGGGACCGGTAACTATGAGCTGGTACCTGCCTGCCCGGACCAGCCCAAAGGGCTGTCAGCAGCCAAGAGCCACAAGACATCCACAGGCCAGGGGTGCGGGACACGCTCCTCTGTACTCAGCTCCAAGAGAAAATCAGAGCTCCTCTTACACCACCCGTATCAGGACTGATCAAAGAACCTCCCGTGCTAGGAGAGCCTCTGTTCTGTCACCCCACGCCATCCTGTATTGCCCACAGCCTGGTTGCAGAGGAACATCCAGGATTAGGAAGCTCCTGGATGGGAGCTGGAAGCAACACAGCCAGAGACAAAGGTATTGGAGGCATACTAGGGAGAATGATGCACCACACAGATTCAGGGCTCCTCTCTTCCCTTCTCTTTGTAGTCTCAGACATTTGAATTGGGACTCTGCAACAGCACAGCTCAGGTGCCTCTGATCTCCTCCATCTGCCTCCACCAGCTCATCCTACTACCACTGACCGAGCACTGACCCTCCTACCACAGTGAAACGCTGCCATGTCCTGGACCCATCGGGACCCTGTTCCCCCCTGTAGAGGTAAGGAACACACACAGGGTGTCCTGGCCCTACTGGGCCAGGCACAGAGCTCAGGCCAGGCTACCACCACAGTGGCAGGGTGCCATGGCCCCTCTAGGGCAGCCCCCAGGCCAGAAGGACAGGTGGTGGAGGGCAGCACCACCGTGCCCATGCCGGTGCGCAGCCTCCGCGTGCAGGGGGAACACGTGCTGATCGCCTGCCCTCCTGTGCCAGCTGGCTCTGCTTGCTGCCACCTCAGAGGAGAGCCCCATCTACCAGGGAAGGGCCCCCAGATTCCCAGCAGAGCTGGGGCTTTGGGACGGCTGTGAGCACAGAGGAGACACAACACGGTGCCTCCGTGCTCTGCTCACACAGAAGGATCAACTGCAAGAGGCAGACGGCAACACCAGCGCTGTGCTTAGAAGTGCACATTCACGCTCTGAGCTCTGCGTGCTGTCTGCGGTCCAGTGAGGAAACACTGACAGCTTCAAGCAACAGGCTGAATGCAAAGAGCTTTTCCAACTCCCAGACACTGCTAGAAGCCTCTGCTTCTCAGGTCAGGATTGACGACAAGGCAGCAAACCCTTGGAAAATCAAAGCACAGCTCAGCCAGGCTCTGGTCACCCATGGCACACACATGGAGTTCTGAAGATTAAAATGGTAAAACTCTACATGGTCCTGCAGCAAAGGGGCTCCCAAAGCCCCAGCACACCGAGCAGCAGAGACTACAGGCAGAAAGCAAGCAGAAAAGCAAAGCAGAGGTCTCTGTGGGCATGAAGGAGAAGCGTGTTGTATACTCACAGCCACGTCTGGACCGGACCTGCCCTTTCGTGCTGCCATAGTCCGGCACTTCGGCTGAAACCTGAGCCTGGTGTCCCCTCTCTCCCTCCTTGGTTATCTACTCCCCAGCTTTGAGAGAGCCAGTAAGTTACATTGCATTCTATCTAAAAATACAGGCTCCGTCCTCTCTCCAATGCAGACCCTGCAGGGATCGCCAACTGCTAATGGAATTTGTTCATTTTCTCTCCATTATTGTGTCAGACAGGATATTTAATACCAAGCCACCTCCGGAAAGCAAATGACTGCTGCCAAGCGCAGGGAGGGTGTCAGAGCTGCAGGTACCACCTTGGGAACAGCAGAGGAAAAGCAGCCCCACAGATATGCCCAGGAGCCTGGCAACTCACAGGTAACTCCCGCCACAGAGGAGAGGGGCTAGGGTTCCCTCCTGACCCTCTGGATGCTGGGGCCCGGGCCTTGGAAAACACGCCAAGGCTGGAGTGTGTCAGAGGTGCCGCCCTTTTGCGCCCCATGCTCAGCATGAACCTTCCAGAGATGCACAGAGAGATGCAGGGCATCAGACACCAGCAGTCAGAGCACACATTCCACCACAGAAGATGGAATGGCTTGGCTCAAAGGGTAAAAGCAGATCCACAGTCATCTCGTCCTTCTGATGCCAGGCTGCACAGTGGGACTGCCTGCCTATTGCTCAGGGCAATTCGCTGCCCAGGGAACAGAAGCACAGACTGGGTCACTGCCACCTCCCGAATTTCAGCGAAAGGGACCGCTGACAGCAAGAAATGCAGAGACCCCGTGAACACAAGTAGGTGTGCCCCCTGAGAAGATACACACACATATCCCAGTCAGCACCACCCCAACTCACCCAGACACAGACATACGCATTGCACAGTTATCACCACCCACTAACGAGCACAAAACGCAGCACAGCCGTGCCTCATGCGCACACACACAGTCACTCGCTATCTGTGTGCCCCAGAAGAGGCAGCAACTGCTTCCAGATGCAGAAACTGCCTCTGCTGATTTTCCTTTATTTGGAGCTTGCTGAGTTTCTTTCCATTCTCCTTTGCCTTCCTAGCAATTTTCCAGGAAGGAGATATTCCAGGGGAGAAAATAAACTGCCTCACTTGCTGTTGCATACCTCTTGCACTCTTACGTGGATGCTAAATCCTATACACAGGCATCATGCTCTACAGACTTGCGGACATCCAAGCTGAGAAGTGTCGGGAGGCTGCTGCCAACAATTCCCCAAGAGAGAAGCCTCAGATCTGGACTTTGTTAAGTGCTCCACGCCCTTCTAAAGTCAAAAACATAGCACAGAACATCAGACTGTTCTTCTACTCCCCTTTCTTTTCCTTCAGGAAAAAGCTCCCCTTATCGGCTGACAATCTAAATTTTTCTCTTTCCCTCTGTCCTGGTTTCAGAGTCAATTTTTTCTCATGACACCCTTTCCTGGCCCTGAGGAGAGGCTTCTACTGTTCTTTTTCCCAAGTGTCCTCCTGCTCTCACAGCATTAATGCCACTAGCCCCTTCAACCCAACGGGAGAAGCCTGGAACCACCTGGAACCACCATTGTAGCCACAGCCAAGGCAACAAGCAAAGGGGAAGTCAAACCAGAGGCTCAGGCTGGATTTCAAGGGCTGCAGTCAGAGGTTCATAAGCCTGGTGTGTCTCTGGCTGTGGTGGTCGGTGGTGTCCTGCTCTAATCTCTTCTGGCAGTGCCTGCTCTCACTCCCACCAGCTCCTGCTGCTCATCACTGATAACAAAAAGGAGGGTCTTAGTGTTACCTCCTCCTGTAAAAGGTGGCCACACTTGGCAGGAGCCCACTCTATATGATCTGCTAAAGGCCCTAAGTAGACAATTCCCAAGTGTAAATGAGTTCAGGAGCTTGTGCTGATCTCACCGTGTTTTCTAGGACACAAAGACAGGCAAGAAGCAAGTCACCACACTATTCCAGCCTGGCACACGTGCATCCTGCTGCATTTCCCTCTCTACCCTGTCTGCCCACTTGGCTTTTCAGCCAAGCCGACAGAGAGCTGGGGGCAGCTCACGAGTAGAGGACAGAGGAAGTTCAGCAATAAAACACCTGGAGGCTGGGCAGCACAGTCACCCCAAGGACCAGTGAACCCCAGGACTGGCAGTGAGGTGCAAGCCCGAATCCTGGCACCAAGCCATGTACTGCTATGGACATCCTGACTAGATGCTGTGGAAAGGTCCAACTCACATCTCAGAGGTCATCCAGTTACTTCCAGCTACTAGTGCCAGTGTCCTAGAACCTAAAGTCGGTGCTGCCAGCTGGGGACATGTGATAAACCCTTGCCAAGGGCAACAGCCCTTGGCATTTGCTTGGACATTTCCTTGCTCATGTGGGCTTGTGTCCAACAGCGGGAATGATCCCCACCTCTGAGGCATTATTTCCAGCAGAGACGCCAAAACCTCACATCAGTGAAGTGGTTTACTTTTAAGCAATTGCCCAACCTAGGAATTTCTCTGGAGCCAGTGCTCATTTGGACCTCTGCCTTGCAGATATCAAGTGCATATGTCTGCAGGTGATAACTTCAGTCCTTTCTCATCAGATGAATTTGTCAGTCCTCAAAACACATGAAAAGAGCTGCTAAGATTAAGAGCAGTTAAAGGTAACACATAGGGTCCCCACAGGATAATCAGGGAAGATCAGGAAATTCAACTCAAAATGCTGAGAAACAGAGACCACACTGTCTGTCTTAGAGGAACTTCCTCTCCTATCTGTATTAACAAAAACTGGATGCTCTCAGTGGGGCCTGCAGTGGAAACAAAACCTACTGGCAGGTTTCTGCTTTCTGAGTAGAAGGCAGCATCCAGCAGAGTACAGCATCTCCAGAAAGGCCACAGTAGCAAAGCCTCAGGCAGTCAGCCAGCAGAACACTGAGAACAGGCAAATACCACAAACCCAGAAGAGAGAGAAAAGCAAAAGCATTGGGAAAATTCATCTGATGAAAGGATAAATCCAAACGCTTAAATTCTTTTCTTTCATCATCGTCATCCCTATCCACACGATTCAAGACAGACAAATCCATATGCCCAAGTTCTATTCTCCCATCATCCTCACCTCTGCCCACATGATTTAGCACAGGTCCGCAGATATTAATAGGACTGATGGGAGTCAAGGCACCAGAAGTCACCTCTGGAAGGCATCTGCCAAGCGAGTTTGTCTCATCTCATGCACCAGCCTGAGTAAACCCTTTGTTGATGCTCCTTTCTGCTTAGTGGAGATTTCACAACACCTCCAAAGCACATAACACAGAGGTTGATGGCTGATACGCCCAGCAGAGATCCCCAGGGCAGGATGCAAGAGGGAGCTCAACCATCTCACAGAAGGTGAACCAGAGCATGCAGGAAGTGAAAATCCTGTTCACATTCCCGTGCAAGGGAAGAGCTGGAGAAGAACTTGGCACAACCGGCAAAGGAGAAATCCCAAAGCAGAAAAAGGAGGGAAGGAAGGCCCCTGGCAGGCTTGTGGGAAGGGAAGCAACCTGTCAGTCAGCATTTTTACAGCGCTGAAGAGAGGGCAAGCTTTCCCATGTCAGCATCAGAGTGGCCTCTCCACCATGCACAATCCTCCACCATTACATAATCATGTGTAATGAGCTTTTAGAAAGCCCGTTTTTTGCACCCTTAACATGAGAGGTAGTTCTGGACTGTCACTGGTGGTACAGGTCAGGGTCAAGGTTGACTCGGTCCCTGCTGAGCATTTTCGGACACAGACAACATCTGCATTGCCATTTGGCTCCTTCCTTCCCCGCTCATGGGTCCCCTTTGCTGGCTGCTCCAGCTGGAACAGGCTCAGAACTGTGAGGAAGGCAGATATCAGAAACAGCTTAATCTGCACAGAGCATGGCAGCAAGGAGCTGCCCCTACACAGCAGACTGATCTTTCTGATAAGGATCCCCTGGCGAGCTACAGCCCACAGCTCTGTGAAAGCCTGCAGTGCCTGCCTGCTGCTAATGGATTTTCTAAGTAACGTGTTCAAGATCTCGTTCTGTCATTTGCAAACGATCGCTTTTGCTTTCAAGTACAGTGCTGGGTCCAGTAGCAGGGGAGAATGGAGAGTGAAACGGGTTGGTCCAGAGACCTGAGCAGGAAAAGGAGACCAGAACATCTTTCCTTTCACACAGAGCCAAAGCAAGGCAAGAATTAACACAGCTCCTGCTCCTGCCAGCTGAGGCCATGCACACCCAGGGGAAAGCTGTCACTCTCCTTTGATGTTAGCAGGAGCCTCTGCTCTCTGCATATCCTGAAAAAGAAAAGCTATTTTTACCTCATCAAAAAATATATAGACTGTGACTGAAGACAATACATGAGCGCTTTTTGCTCAGGCACTACACCTCTTCTAAAAACATAACATTTACAGCTGCTGAGAGAGATGCAGCAGCGCAGCAATTGCTTTTTATCTCCTACTTTCCTAACGCAGTACCTTTTTTGCACTATGACATGGTTCAGGCAGGTCTGTGCAATAAACACTGGCGAGCTGAGAGGGCTCTAGCAGGCTGCTGGTACAAGGGGGGAATCAGAGACATGCTCTGAGCCTGCCTGATGTCAGCCTGGCACTAAGACACAGCTTCTGGACCAGCCTCAACCTGCCCTGGACTCTGTCAGCGCCCTCATGCTCAGATGAGGTGCTGGAGTCCAGATCATACCATCAGGGTCTGCGCTGGTGCCCTGTGGAGAAGCTTCCTTCTCCTTCCTAGGGGTGCTTATAAACTGCTCCAGATTTCTGCAGTCTGTTCTGACTCATTCCCTACCTCTGCCTCAGCGGGACTAGTCCACACCTGCTTTGCTTGCCTGCATGAACAAAAGCGCTCCGAGGGGCGCTTTCTGCTGGGATCTGCATGCTGGGAAGCATCACAGGACAGTCCTTGTGCTGCGGCTACCACAGATTTACTGCCTTCAGCCTTAAGCCAGGCTTGCCTAGCCAGTGCTCGGGGTGCAGCCTCTGGAAGCCATGCAGGGAAGAAAGCATTGACAGAAAAGCACCTGAAGCACAGGCCTGGTAATATATCTCTGCCAGCAGATCCCCAGCGAGGACACGCGAGCAAAGGCGTTGCAGCACAGCCACCTGCTCCACGGCACAGCTAGCACAGCACTGTGCTGAGAGAAACATCATCCTGTGCATCTGGCCCAGGGCTCCGGAGGGGTAAAATAAGAAAGGTGATAACACCGAAATCAACATTTACCATCGCAATAGTGCAAAAAAAACAACACCTGGGGGCACCTCCCTTCTCCCAGCAAAGCAGTGGTGAGAAGGACAAGGCAAATACAGCACCAGGGGACCTGGTTTCAATGCCAGGCACTGTCACTGGCTCCAAGGTTGACTTTAGGCAAGTTACCAATGACCTAAGTAGGGCAGCAAACCCTTCCTGCCAGTCTCAGGTTCATTTAGCTGCAACTGTTTGGGGAGAAGAGCCATTTTCTTTGGATTGAAGTTCGTATTACCAGCCAGTTACCTAAATATACCTAAACTCCCTTGTGGAAACCAGCTGACCTGACTCCCCTCCCCTTTTGCTGCCCAATGAACCCCTGACCATGCCCAAGTACTCACCCTCAGGTAAAGCAGGCATGTCATCACTGCAGGAGAAGGTCAGCTCTCCCTGGACAGCCAGGGTCTGCAGCTCTGATCAACCCACTTACACTGAATGCTGCGGTCAAACCAAGCATGAGCAGGCTGGAAGAGCTTTATCAGCACCCTATCACTACTCACGCACCTGACGGCAAGCCAGCACAACAAGGAGGCTCCTGTCTGGAGTCTGGAGATTACGGGTTGTCCCACGTCAGGGGCTTGAGGAGAGTTGCCAGGCTGGGCAGTGTTTAGTGAATGTCACGCCTGAGCCACAATTCATAAACACATCTGCGAGCTGTTAACAAGAAGGAGCCCATGTGCATGAACCCTGCTCTTCAAACCGTACCAGGGAAGATGGAACTTCAGCAATATAAAGCAAAATGACACAGCTCTGTGACCAGAACCACACTGTCTCTTGGTCTATGCCACACAAAGCAGGCTGGGCTGGAGACAGCGAGCAGAAGACCTCAGGTTGTTCACAGGTCCCTGCAGACCTTGGCTAGGCACAGTCCCAAATGGAGGACACCGAGATGGAACTGAAGTGGCAAATGAGGTCTAGTGACAGCAGCTCCAGGCTCTTTGTAAGGTCTAGAGCCCACTGCAATACAATGAACGCGCCCCTTCCCCCCTTCTACCTGCACAGCAGACTCCTGCTCCAGCATCCCTTCAGGAGATCCTTGCTTGCAGCAAGAAGGCAAGGGGTCCACAGTGGTTGGTGCATGCCCTCTCTGAAAGACACGCAAGGGAGTCACACCAATTGTCCAAAGGAACAGACCTCCTGGAGACCGCTCCCGTCCCACCCTTTCCTTGCGCTCCAGCTCAGGGTGACCCTGCAGAGCACTGCCTGACTGGCTGGCAGGAGTCATCCTTCTTGCTAGCGCTTTGCTTACCCCATCTTGGCTCCAGATGCTAAACTGGGGCCAGCCTGGCAAAGCACTTGGGGCACTGCAGGGGAGCCACACAGCCTGGTTTCTATTTCCAGCCACCGTTCACCTGGCCCTTTTTGCTAGTTACAGGGTCAAGAAGGCCAAGGTGCTTCCTGCTAGGCACTGGGGCCAAAGCAGTGAAGGCACAGCCATGAGGTGATCACACCTGGAAAGGCCTGGGCAGTATACAGATAAATACAGCTTCTGCCATTTGCAGCTTCAGAGAGAAAGAAACAACTGCTCTGCCAGCCGTATCTCTCCAGGGAATTCCTATAAAACAGCCCAGCCCACCACCAGAAAAGCTGAGAGACCAGAAAAGTAGATCAATAGAACACGTTAGAATGGAAAAATGCTTTGCATTACATAGAAATTGAGATTTTTCTGCTGAGCAAAGAAGACCAAGTTCAGCATTAGAGCAAAGCAGAGTCCTTACCTCAGTCTAGGGAAAACACCTTCCCTTTGTCCAGTGTCATTCAGCACTTCCTTGGAAGTCTGGATTCCCTCTGATATTTGAGAAAGAATAGACTCCACCTTCAGTTCAGGTAGACCTCAAATGTAAGTTACCCAAAGGATAAGCACCGCAACTGCTGGCTGGTTGGCACACTACGTTTGTTCTAAAATGTGCCGCTGCTCTGAACCTACAGAGTCAGTGTCTATCAGTGCCTCAGATCCTGGTTTGACTCCCTCCAGCCCTAAAGCTGCATGTCACGAATGCAAACACAAGTCCATGCTCCAACACAGGCCATTACCAGCCAGAGCTCACAAACCGATTCAAAGTCGCTCCCTCAGCATAATGCAAACTTTCTCCAGACCTTGCATCCACCAGGATAGTGTACACACTTAAAACCCTAACCTGTGCCGTACAATCCATCTGGGCTTACCTCCTAGCACACCTCAGGGAAAAGCAGTGTAACGGTGCCCATGAAATCGCCCCACTCTCTCCTACCATTTTGAGACCGGGTTTAGCTTCGCTTTATGCAACCTCTGGCACCGGTGACTTTCACAAACCCAGAACAGGGCAAACTCAAGCATGGGACAATCCCTGGGGCAGCAAACCCTTTGGCTGCAAAGGACGAGCAGTCTCAGACTGGCTCAGCCCTACAGGTTTCTGGCTATTCAATGATGCCTCATCCCCTCCACGAGTATGGAGATGGGAGAGGCAAGCCCTGTACAATGCTGGAAGGGACACAGGGCTCACCTTTGCCTCCGGCCCAGGGCTCCCTCATGCACACCCCATGCCCTCAGCCACAGCAGGGCGCAGGGAAGGAAGGTCTGTGACTGAGTGCAAGGTAGGAGGCAGCTGTGGTGACTGTGGGGTCTGGAGTGGTACCCACATAGTGCTGCGGCAGGCGTGGTAAGATGAATTGCCCCAGCTCCACCACTGAGGCAGAACCTTTCTATCACTGTGAGGAATGAGAAAAGCACCTAAATACAATGTGTTTGCAGATCAGAGCTCCGCTGACAGACAGAGAAATGCTACCATTAGGTATCATCCTGGCAAGCTTGGCCAAGCCACAAAGTCTCTGCTTCCCCACTACGACCTAGAATTTAGGCTGCAAACAGCCCTCAGCAATTTCCCCACAACTCAGAGGTGCGTGAAGGCACCAGGAGCTCAGGTCACTGAGGTATCCCCAGCTATTGGTGACATCCACACAGGCTGGCAGGTCACGGGCTGCAGCAGACCATGGATCTTGAAGCAACTGTATGGAGTTCATAAGGTTAACATTACTACCAGTCACATATCTATAGCTCCAGAAGTAAAGACGATTTCGGGAGCATGAGTGAACGGGATCCTGTGAGGTGGGAGGTACCTGTCCGCCTTCTCCCTTCCCTGACGATGGGGGAGATCAGAACACTTCGTCTTGAGCATGTAACACGCGAAAAACCATTTCTTTCCCAGGCGGTTTGTGAAGCTGGTGGAGGCTCCGTCTCTAAGCAAACTGGCCTCTTTGCTCCATTAATTGTTGTCCCTTGTTAATTGCAATTTCATTAACACTTCCCATTGGTGCCTCTAATAGGTCTCATTCACTCATTACCACCTAACCTGAGGCATCCCCAAAAGTTGCCCCTGTCTAACTGCAGACAGGTGAGTTGCGTGCATCAGTGCTGAAAACTCATACCTCAGAGTAACTTGCTTTGCTGGCAGTTTGTCACTGTTATCTTGCCTGTTATATCTAACAGGAACATCTTGGCAGTTCTGGAGAAACCAACACTATGGGCACAACCCTGACTGAGGAATCAGAGCCTGGGAGAGCCTGAAAAATTACAAATACAACTCAAATGAATAGCTTTTAATTACAAAAAGCTCTTTCCATTTTCATGAAAACACCTCGAAAGACTAAGGTTTCAGGCAGTTCTTTAACACTTACCTGTTTCCAGATGCTGAACTGAGATTGGGTTGCTCATTCCCCAAAATTTTATTGTGTCCTCTCCTTAGTGACATCTGAGCATATGATCGTCACCTTAAAGGCCACAAAGACAACTGAAGGTGGACTCAGTGTCATGTTGTACCCACAAAAGCTAACACAGAGTTAAAGTGGGGCTCTGCAAAGGGACATTATTTACACTGGAAAAACTAGGAATATTGTCTAAAAAAGAGAAAATTCATGTTGAGAATAAGAGACCAAGAGTTACAGGGAATAATACCAAATAACCACTGGGCACCCCGGTGTGCTTTAGGAACGTTTTGCAAGTTAGGGTTCCAGTATACTCTTAAGTGCTGTTCCCTGGATGCTATAATATTTATCATACCCACACGAAAAATAGTTTTTCCCTCTGCTATCCTGAGACAGCTCCTGGGATGAGGCTTAGCATCCCCGGTGCCTCAGTGCCATTGCATTCCGGGTTCACAACCGAGACGAAAACATTGAATTCCAGCAGCAACTGCAGACAGAGTCAGGGGTGAAGAGGAGCTCTGTCAGAAATTTAGAAGGCAGAGGTCTCTACAGAGAACTACTCCTTCGACTACAAAGAGCTTTTTTGCTTTTTCAAGATACAAAGTTCTGCCTCTGACCTGTGGAGAAACTATTCAGCTGCGTGATGATGTAGCTGTGAAGGAACGCAAGGCTCCTTCCTCGGTTTTGGTATCTGCCATGTAACCAGAGAAGTGATCGCCCAGCACCAGGCGCTTGCTGGCTGCTGCCAGTTTGTCCTCAGCTGTTCTTCCTTTCATTTAAGGGAATGAGGAGTATAGTGTGTGCAGCAGAGAACCTGAAACACATCACTTTGGAGAAGAGTAAATAACATAACAGTGGGCTTTAATATTTTGAGGAAGCTGTATGTGCCTTTGCCCAGGGAAGGAAGTGCAGCCTTTCCTGAACTCAGCCACTTGAGAAATGATGCCAGGATGAGTCCAGGACTGCAGTCACTGAAGGGAGATGTTCCTCCCTGAGTACTTGCAGTACCCTCCTGATGCAAGGACATGGATCCGCACGGGTTCACCTTACTCCAGCGTGTCTCCTTTCTCCTTATAGAGGAAAACAGTCCCTGTGCTCCCGTCACCTGCTGAGGCTGCCAGGACCAGCCAGGCTCCCAGGTTCCAGTCAGCAAGCTGTTATCTCAGGAAACGTCAGTGTAGTTTTAAAGCTGAGTCAACACAGAAGCTGAATAATTTAAATGTTTAACAATTCTGCCCAGCCATGGATAACAGCAGGTACACAGAAAAACAGTGGCGCTGTCGGGCCACTTCTTCCTGTTGGGAGAGAGGAGAAGTGATGCAGGCATAAATAAGTGGATAAGGATGCTCTGCAGAGCTGAGGTAGATGCTGCAGCTCAAAGCAGGCAGCCCTCAGAGCATCACACAGCTGAGGCTTCACTTTCCTGCGGCGGTTGTGGCTTCTGGCACGGTGATTCAGGAATTCACAGGAAGTCCATAGGCGCTGCTGGTGCCTTACCTCTCTGACAGCTGATCCTCAGCTTCCAAAGTCCTGGAATCATCAGCCATGAGCAACAGAGGAAGCACATGAGGGGTCCACACCGACGCCTGCTCTTCACCTTTGTGTCCGAGGAGGAGCTGTGCAATGTGATGTGGTGGGAGGGGGACAAAGATTTTCTGTACACAAATATTCCAGCCCTTGCTCTCTAGTGGCCTCTCCATCTACTTTGTTGTTGTGGGGAGGGCAGGGAAGCCAATTTACAGGTACTTCTCTCCAAATCGGTCTGAAAACCAGCATGCAGAAGCACGGAACAAATGAAAGGAAACCTCGTGGACTGGGTTTGCAAAGCTCAGCAGCTAATAGGCGTAAGAAATCTCTTCCTGTCATAGCCCTGATCTAAGAAACCATTTCGTGGTCATTTATCAGTTCAGAACTCTTTAATCTGTGACATTCCCAAAGGAAATTCAGAAATACAAATTGAATACATCTTCTTACGGTTGTGTTTCTTGAACTGTGCACTGCTGCCTCCAAAGGCATGATTTTGGAGATGAAGCAGACTGCTCTCTTACTCCAGGAGATAGCTGCCTTGTACTAGCATAACCACAATTTAGTTCTTGGAGAGGAAGTATTCTGAGCCCCAAACCAAGAGGTTTCAGCAGCCTTTTGCCCCTTGCTGCACACATACTGACCAGACAGACAGCTTCATAGCATGTGCCTCTTTGGCATCTTACCATGGCTTATCAGGTGTTCCTTTTGCTCATCATTTGAACAAGCCAGGCAACACAACTGAAAATGTCACCACACTGATTTATCTTATTTATACTTATTCAAGCATAAAAACCTCAGCAAGTCAGATTCTCAGAGTGAAGACATGAAAGAGCTGCAGAGCTCCCAAAGGAAAGGAATATTCATGTCCCGTTGTTTATGCTATGGCTCAGTACTGTGCTATCCTGGGCGCAAAGAAGATATCTGCACAGATAAAATTGTTCAGCAACTTCTGCATCCAGCTCTCTGATCCAGTGGACCAGAACACATCTCACCCACAGGATTAGCATCCCCTGTTTGCCCCCCTCTTAGAGACCACGCAGTTCTGAGAGCAAAAAGCATCACCTAACTCAGCCTGAATACGAAAAATCCCAGTTCTGGAAACTCAGAATTTGGCATTATGCCCACAATATGGGCCAAGGGCAAATCACTTCTTAATTACTGCTCATGGTGCAGATTTCAGCTTTCACTCAGACAGGCACCAATCTGGAAGATGTAACAAGAGACTCTTCTCAGGCTGCAGTTAATCCACCCCAGTTATTGATCCTGTTGGATCCACTGGTCCTGCTGTAAATGCAAGACTGCAGATAACTGAGAGATACCTAAATGTTACGCCTGTTTGGGGATCTCAAGACCAAGAGATTTCCAGTCCTTGGCTGCAGTGCATGCCTGGAGGCAGCAGAGACAGACCTCCTGTGAGAAAAGATGAATGCACAGTCCTCACCTGGCAGGCTGCACTCTGCTCCTCTTGGAAAGAAATCTGCTCTGCTGCTGAGCATCAAGCCAGAGAGCAAAAACTCAGATCTTGCCCCACACTTTCAGTGTACCTTTATTCTCAGCCACCCAGTCTCTGAGGTGTGTACTGTACCTAAATACCACAGTCTGCACCAAGATGATCTTGCTCCGTCATGTTTTGTCAGTTAGACAAAATATTTTCTCGTTTAGTGAGCAGTGGCCAACAGTACTGAGATCACAAGTCTGAGGGTTGTCTGTTGCTGTGACAGCGCAAGGAATAGGCAGGGTGCTCGGAATTATCTACTTTCCTTCATCGAACCACCCATCTGTCTCAAGTGCCTATCTCCACACACCCTCCTACCGCCACCACCTCCCCCTCCAGTCATCTGCAATGTGCATGTCCAAATAAGTCACACATGTGCCTGTCCCCTCAGCAGATATTAGCCAGAGACGCTAGAGTCACCCACATGAGTAATGTTCACAGAACAGTAATGAATTCCCATGGGCCATTTACAGTACACAAGGAGTACGATGGGGCATTTTGCCCAGGACACACAGCTTGACAGACTCAGCGAAGATCAACATCAGCCCCTTGACCGTGCTGCTGCAGCATGCTACCCAGCCAGAACAATATCATATTTTCACAGTGTTTAAAGCTCAGCTTCATATTCACTCCTGGAAATCCACTGCATCCAGCATATCTGGAGCTGCAGGGGGATGGAAGAGGCACCTGAGGCCAACATCCTGGGGGTAGGCTCACTGAAGCGGTTTTGGGCTCCTACAGAGTCAACACTTGAAGCAGGGCTCACTGCTCATCTCCCTTGAGAGCCAGCGGAGAGAAACAAGCATATCTAAGGGTATAATTCAGCTGACCTACTTCCACATGTGTCATAGCATGCGAAGGACTCCCTCCTCCTCTCCCAGGCTGTAGGGAGCTGAGGTGAGCAGTTCAGACGCAGAGCTCTGCACCACAGCACTCCTGGGCTGGGGCAGACCGTCCTCTCACACAGCACGATGCCCACGAATGGCACTGATGTGAGAAGAGCAGCCCCACTCTGCCCAACACACCCAGCAGCACAATCCCATCCCAGAAACATCCAAATCCTCTCAGCTGCTGTTGCCATGGTAACGCCAGAGCCAGGATCCACCAGCCTTTGATGTTCAGATCTGCTCAAAGCGTGCAAAATGTTTAAAGTGTGCAAAATGCCATTTGGAGCTGGGGAGCTGTGTGGAAGAGCAGCTGGCTGCCCCTAAAGATGGAAGGCCCTCCAGGGAGCAAGTATTAATGCTGTCCGGCACCACTCCATCTCCCGCCACAGCCTGTCATCACCAGCACGCTGCTGCTTCTGTGCCCCAGCTCACCCACTTAAGGGAGTTTAATATTTAACATCAGACAAGCGCTGTTTCACAAGGTAATTTGGGTTATTAATAAAAAAATCCCCACTGCCCCTAACGATTAAAAAATAGGATGCTGTTATTCCATGTTATCAATGCTGGGAGCTGAGCCCCATGAGAGTGCTGGCCCCGGAGCCTTTAATGGGGAATCAGGAAGGGATGAACAGCCAGAACAGCCAGCAGAGTGAAGAAAGATGCAGCACAATGCGGTCCCCATCTTCCATTGCATCACAGGAGAGGGGAGGAAGTAATTCCACATGACACACAGGTTGTGCCAACCACAGGAGGAGCTGGATGTCTGATCCCCCCTCCAGCAGCACACAGAGATCCCCTGCATGGCAAAGACACCTCCAAGCTTATAACTGCACAATTTCTTACCTCACAAAACTAACACTTTTGTAGCATTTAGCACTATGATTCCATGGGGTTTTTTTGCAAAAAACCAGTGCTGTCAGTGCCAGGAAATGCTCGACGCTGACCCTGCATCCACATACCTTACTGAGCTGCCAGGTCAGGCTGGCTCAGCACAAGCCAAGAAGCTCTGAAGTGTGGGGCCAGAGAGAAAGATTTGAAACATCTGAGAGATTTTTATGCCAGACTTCTGACAGAATTTGCTTTACAACATGAAACACAGAAACCTGAAGTAGTTGCCTGCTTCAGAGAGAAGCAGTCTCTCGCACACAGAGAGCATGTGTCCTGCACTCTGTCATTCCCACCACTTTCATTTTAAGATTCAGCCTACTCCACAGCTGCAAAGTTTCCTCGTATTCTTTCACCCTCTCGCTAAACGAATGATCCCATATATGCAGAGTAAGTGGAGGCAGCCTTCAGCAGACCACAGAAATGCTACAGAGAACTCTAGGAGCCGGGGAAACAAGGGGCTCAAAAGAAGCAGAATGCAATTACCTAAGAAAGATTCTCACCGAACAGAGGAGTCAATCCATGCACACAAACACTTTATTGGGAAAAGCATCACAGCATCTTTGACAGCAACTATAGAGGATGCTGGACACCAGGCTAAAAAAGGCAGTTCAACCTGAAACTTTAGATTTCCTCCTCTTAACTTCTTGAGGGAGCCCAAGTATCTGCTTCACAGGGAATACTAAGGCTATGCTTCTCTGTGAATGGAATTAAACAGTAAAGAAACCCTACTATTTCCTCTTGGCTTCTTCAAGTTCTTTTCAACAGAAACGATGAGCCATTTTCACCTGCCAGCAGGCAGAGGTTGAGAATCCATTTTGGCTAGGATGCCCACCGGGGCAGATGTGTGAGAGCATCAGTTCTACTACAGCTGCTTTGCTGTGTTACCTGCTGACCATGGTTTGGAACATGGGCCTGCTGGAAGCCTCAAGTATTTTACTCTGTTCTCCCACTTTTTTGCGACCATTAGTGGCTCTTCAGAGGCATAATATCCTCCAAACACGTTTGCATGCATGTTTATTCATGCTGGTCTTTCAAAACATAGCCAAAATTAGGTCCTTGTTTTCATGGCTGGGCACTTAAAGAGATTCCTTGATTCTTTGCTGTTTCCTGGCACCTCCCAATCAGATCAACGGCATGTCATATATCTCTTTTAACTTAAATGTAAAAATTATATATATCCATTTTCCAGGCACTTTTTATCATTAAAAAAGCCTAATATTATCCCAGCAACCTGCTGGAAAAGCTTGGCAGTAAACAGCAGACAGCTTGAGGGTGGGGAGCTGACTGCAGCAGCTGCAGCTCCAGAAAGAGGACAAAAAGCATGTTACGTGCTTCATTTGTGGTGTTTGTTTTTTTCCCCAGAAATCTCCAAAGAACAGTAAAGGAAACTCTGAAGCCTCTTCCTCTTCTGATCTCTTTTTTTCTTTTTCCTCTTAGCGTTTTACAATAGGTTTTTACTGTCAAGAACAAACTACAGGTTCGTATCTTATTACTGTGTGCCTTCTCCAGGCAAAAACGCTGCATTTATTCCTAGCAAAAGAGACAAAAACACACCACCTCTGCAGAGACAAAGTCTGATCAGACTAAAGCTCTCCATGCGCAATGCCCCTTCTCAGTGACGGACCTTACCTCTAAGTTTCAAGAGGAAGTTACGCCACTATTGCAGCTGTGAGCAGAGGCTCTCGATCAGCTTCTCCAAGTGCCTTCACAGCTTTCTCAGGTCTAAGGTGTGACTTTAAAGTGAAGAGAATTAGTGAAAGATGTCAGCGCCTCTTCCCAAATACCTGCAATTTACTCACAGTGTCTGGCTATACAGGAAAGGCAAGAATAAATGTCCCTCACTGTCCCTCTGCTGAAGATGATGGCAGTGCCACGCACTGCGCTGAGAGCCCAGCAGGCAAACGCTGCCGACCCCTACGGAATGTTGTCAGCAGACAGCGAATGCTACTGCCTTGCATTTTGAATGGAGAGAAGGTGTTTTCTCTATGCCTTACTGAACTGCTGCTGGCCTTGGAGGACTTCCCTGACAGGCCTGGGAAGCACATCTCACCACTGTGGCGGGGATGAGTTCACAAGTTTTGAAAAGCAGTTTTGCTGATACAGTACTGGTGGGCAACAGATATTTTATACTTTTGCCCTGTGATACTGCAGCTCCTCTTACTGCAGCCTCAGCTCTGCAGACATTTGACAGCAGGCTGACAGGAAGCATTTTTTCCCAGTCCTCACAGAAAGGGGGTCAGCCTGCTGACCATCGTGCTGCTCTCTAACAGGAGCACGTTGCTATGCATCAGTGCGGTGGCACGTCCAAGCTGCGTGTAAAGAGAGCTGCCATGCCATGCTCTGCTGAGCAATTCTTGCTTGGACCAAACCTACTGTCACTGTGAGCTAAGATGATTCTGCAAGGAAAAGAGCTGAGGAATGAAACAGCACAGGAAAGTAAAGCCTTCAAGACAAATACTGATCCCATCCAGGCACCTCCTAGCGCTGAAAACCCCCTCAGTGCCAAAGACAGTGCCCAACAGTTGCAACTTCTCTTTCAGCATTAAAGATGGGAAGAACTATTACACTCCCCACTGCAGTAAAAGCAAATCTAACATCAAAAGCCAATTCAGTAAGATTTGCCTTTCTTAGAATGCTGTAGCACCTCCTCCCCAACACACACACTCCCCCTTAGTCCACTCCCTGTTTCCACTGTCAGCCTGAGTACTTTCATTCACCACAAGGTAAATGGAGAGGAGAAATAAATTAAAAAATCACTCCAAAGTAATAAAAACTTCACACAGAGGTTCACAAGTCAAGAACACTGGATTATTGAAGTTTAGCATCTTATTTAAGGACACACTATTTACTACTATAATCAAATCCATGGAAAGCATTTGCAGTAGAATATTATTGATTCAAACAGCAGTGTGAGAACCTACAAGATGTACACATATGATTATAGCACACAGTAAAAGCTCACGCTTCAGTCATCACCAGAGTACAGCTGATTTCCAGGCAGACCAAAGAAACATCTTTTACCCTTCCCCTCCACATTGAGATCAATGGAATAAAGAGCTTGGTACACAGGGAAGCAAATTGTTAAAGCTGAACCTGTCCTTCACTCACCCCACACCTGTCTGTCACACCCACCGAACAGCACATTCTCATAGTATTTATCTTACTCTTTGATTGGTGGTGTAATCAGCAAGTCCTGGGAGAGACACAGTGCTCTTCATTCCAGGCATGGTATCATGAAGGAACTAAATGGACCCAATACACTGCATTTCCTGCAGAGTACCTGGACACTTCAGTTTTCTGGAGAAATGACACTGTAAGAAGGTGACAATATTTATTATTCCTTTGCAGAGACCCTCACGCTGGTTAAAAATCAAACACAGTTTGTATTCTGCAAAGGACTTCTGCATACTGTTCTCTGCATTTCCCATTTAAAAGTTCCAGTACAAGCCCGTGAATGCACCCTACAGCCCCTGCAAAGTCCTGTCGCCACAGTGTAGTGAAGGACCGTAGCCTTCACTTCTGCTTGCCGTCTTGCTGGAGTACGTTTTCTCTTAAAAAGAATCTTCCCAGTGGCCTGGCCACACATGCACAAACATGCGCGCGCACGCTCTCTCCTTCCTTCCTCATCTCTGTATAAATATAGAAACCTCGTCTGTTTTCTAAATGCTCTCCTGCTGCTGTGTTCTCTTCTTCCGCCTCCCAAGACACTTCAGCGAATACCTGCTGCTTTGTCTCTGCCGTAGGTTTTTCACTGAGGATGCAATATTTTGGAGCCACAGTCCCCTACACTTGCAGCCCCTACACAGAGATGTATGGTTCTGGCTTAACGTTTCACATAGTCAGCAAAATCTGGTTTGCAAATAGGAAGGGAGCTTGAATTTTTGCTGCTGCTTGCAGAGTTGAGGCTCAAAACATGACATAATCAGCCGTGAAAGAAAATGTACATTTTCAGATGGCTCTGTCTTGCCGATAAATGCCCTGAGAGAGAGAAGGTGTCAGCAACCTCCCCGCACGTAGGAAGCTGCCCTCTACTCATCGAAGGTTTTAACGAGGCTGGCCTATTCAATCCAGAGCTAATGCCTCCAGAACCTACCCTCATGGCATTTTGAGAGCTGGAGGTGAGGACTGCAAGAAAGATGTAAGTAGGCCAGGGAACCCAGAACTCTCTACAATCCTTGATCCATCCTTCCATCACACCACGGGTGATGCTGCACCTTTCCAGACCACCACAGAGAGGGTACATTTCTGAAGAACCTTGACACACTTAGACAATTAAAACAAATTAGCATAATTCAGACTAAACTTCTAATTTTAGCACTCCATATATCTGCTTTCCTTTGAGCTCAGATCTAGCTTGCTGTACCTCAGCTTCACCAGACTGCAGGCAGCTTCCTATGGTGGATAGACTGAGCCCACCAGGCTGTCACGTGCAGGACTTTTATGAAGGCACCATCCTTTGTGCTCTCCCTCCTGAAAGCATTTGCTCCAGGCAAGGCTCGTCCCTGCATTCAGCAAGTGCCCTCCTGGGGCAAACGTCCTGGTTGAGGTGCCAGGCACACAGGGGATAGGGCACAGATTGAAAGAACTTGCTCCTGAAACAGATTTCTGAACGCTACAAGGTTCCAGACGCTGCTCACCTCATTTCAGCACAGTGGGCTCACCAAGCACATAGAGATGCTGTTATTATCTGAATAATTTAAGAGCCTGCAGAGCAGCAGTGCAGAATAGCACCAACATCCCCCCAGCGCTTTCTCCCACCAGTGAATCCCTGCAGCAGAGGATTCCGCTCCCACCCAACATCCCTCACATCCAGATGCCCGTATTCTGCTCCTGTTCACCCCACCCCATCACAGGGAAAGGAGACAAAGCAGCCCTTGTGCTCTGAGACTCTGCAGGCAGAATGGTCCTTTCTCCTGCTGATGAGCTCCAGCTTGCAGGTAAGATACCAGCACAGCTCCCAGCAGCTAGTGAAGACCCAGGTGGCTGACAACCACGTCACATCTCTGGCAGGATCTACTGCCACTGAATGCAAGAATCTCGGTAGCCAAATCCAGCGATGGTACAGTGGCCAGATATCCACGGGAGCAGGACGCACTAGAGCTCAGAAGGCCAGTTTGCATGGGGATGTTCTGAGCCACCTGCAACCAGGTCTGCTGAAATCCTTTGCCCTCCTTGCGTCCATCACTCTTTTCTCTGCATCCTCTCTAAAGCCGGCGCAAGCTGAAGGCTGCTGCAAAGTAACAGCCATTTGAAAGGATGCAGGCGAGCAGAGAGAACAGACCCAGTGGCTGCTCCTTGGCAGCACTCCAGCAGCGATTTCTCACCCCAGTTTCTCATGTGCTTATTGCATAATTCTGACAGAGGTGTCTGGATTTTCTATCTCAGAATCCTAAGCTCAGACCACCCTGATACACCCTATCAGTGAACAGTTGGTGAGTGACCTCTTTTGCTTATCACACAACAAGCACAAGCATGGCCACCCTATATGACTATTCAACTGTCCTACTAAGGAATCATCTGTAATTGCTCCTCTGTCTGATTGAGTTTGTGGCTGTTGGTCCAAATGCTTCCTGACTTGTTCTAGTTACCACATTTCCCTAGCTTCCTAAGGATGGAAAAATTCATCCATGTAAAAGCATTCTCATTAGCATCTCATTAGTCGCCGCAATCATCTCAGCGCTGCCTCTCCCAAGTCACCTCACACACCTCAGCTTGGAGTTTTTTCTGACAGCTGGTATCAGCCATTTCA
This sequence comes from Acanthornis magna, assembly GCA_036785705.1. NCBI lineage: Eukaryota > Metazoa > Chordata > Aves > Passeriformes > Acanthizidae > Acanthornis > Acanthornis magna. The sequence continues at coordinate 168,680 of JAWUZG010000431.1, read as the reverse complement.
TTGCCCACATTTATTCCTTATCCATGCTTGATTATACAAAGAGGGTCACTTGATCCTCTGTCCTCCCTTTGCTTTTTCCTACCATTTCACTCCAGCTGGCGGAAGAGCACTCTCTGCCACAGCTCCTGCCAAATGGAAACACCTTGCTCTTGCTTTCCCACATAATTCAAACCCTCTCTCACTTCTCCTTCTCCAAAGCATCCTCCCAACCTCTCCTGGCAGGATGTATTACAGTGTGTAACAGTGAGCACTAAAACATTTCCTGCTGCAGCATGCAGAAGCAGTACTGCACTAAGGATGGGTGCCAGCCTGTTCTGTGGAGATCCATGAGCCCTCAGGCTGGTCTGTGTGCTGTCTCCAGGAAACTATCAACTAGCAAAAAGCCAAGGAGTTTTATGCAGCGAGTTTGTTATAAGGAATCACTTACTATTCAAGAATGTGTTGTGGGAGATGCTCTACAAATCCGTAACAAGAGACTGTCTTACCCCTGAACACTTGCAAGACAAAGAAAGTAGACAGAAGCTGAAAGAAAAGAGGTTTGTTCCTCATTGTACCCCCTCTGCTCCACCACCAAAAAAAAAGTAAAAAACAGTGGGAACTTCAGGCAGCTTTGTTGATTTGTTCTTTAGATGCCCGAGTAAAGTTTGCTCTTAATGTACTGAGAGGATGTATCACATCTTTCCTATTAATAATCTATCATTTAAACACTGATAGCAATCATCATAAGAATTTCCTTTTGAGCTCTTGGTTAGATTTTTATTTAATACTGTAGCCCCAGTCATGCTGCACGCAGAGGGAGTATGCTCTCACACGTGTACTTGAGGAGTTCTTTGGACATTATCAGCACTGCTGCTTTTACTTGAAGTCCTCTTGCTATTTGCTGCATAGCACTCTTGTCATAGACATTTTAGAGGTTCCAGCCTCCTGCTCCATGAATCCTACATGCCCACTGAGAAGCACAGATGGAATCTGCATCTTTGTAGAGAGGCAGATGAAGGTGCCTGCCCCTGTTTATACTTGACTAAATATTTGGCTGAATTTAGTATCAGAGTAAGTTCAATAGGAAGAAAGATTTTCATAAAAGTGCTAACTTTCATTTATTAGTCTCAGTCAAAGCATGTCAGGTTACAATGCCACCAACCCTGCCACTAGCCCTGGTGGGGGCACCAGGTACAGCTGCAAGTTGCTTGTAGATGTATGTTTGAGAGAAAGGGTAAGCCAAGTGCTCTGGGCCCCAGTTTGGGGGTTGGACAGTTTGGGCCCTTTCTAACAACCCATTTGGTGAGCTCTGCCAGTGCTTCCAGAATTCCTAGCAAGAGATTTGGTCTGTTCTCTATCTTTACTATATAACTACAATAAATCACATGCAACTCAAAAAGGACTCAGTAACTGTGTTCGCATAACAAGCTACAGAGCTGCCTCATAAATAGCATCAGAGCATCACTTTTCCACAATGTGTTTTGCTGCTGCCCACTGACCCTGGCAAGGACAGGACTGTGTCTCTGAAGTGCTCCGCATGACTTCACAGTGAGGGCTTCCTGCCGGGGTAGCCTTACCACATCTGCAGGGAAAGGAAGGAAGTGTTCTTGACTACGACTACCTCTCAAAACCACAAGAAAGAGACATATAGCTGCATCTGAAGTACAGATATAGTTTTCGTCAATCACTAGTTCCCTGTCAGTGCTGATGACCACATCAGAAACTGCACATGCAGCCATGCAGCAATGACAGAATGGCTCTGGTCCCCTGTAAACTGCCCATCTAAGAAAAAAGCATGGAGATTTGAAGCTAGGATCCTGCAGCAGGAACGGCAAGAAGCCAACCCAGATGATGCTTGGCACATTCTCTAATGGCAGTGAACTGTTAATTCACACTCTCTTTTGCTCACGTCTGCTCTCTGTCACACCTTCCCGTGTGCAGAGCATTCTCAGAAGTCACTAACACATCATGCCACAGCCCTGGTAAGTCCTCACAGCTCAGCACTTGCACTAAATGTGGGAACACATTTAGGGCTATTGAACACTTGCTCTCTGGGGTCATGCTAAGATTGAGACAACCTCCAGCCACTCTGCAGAGCACACAGAGCAGGAACACTCTTCAGGACATGCCTGGCTGTTTCATGTGATAGCTCAGCCCAAAGCATGAGTATGCCTGGGCTGGACGGATGAGTGACAAGATACGGGTCCTTAAATCCTTGATGCAGCCCCCGTCAAACGAAAGCGCAACTGTCATCATCTTGAATTACAAAGGCTGGGTGCAGGGAATACTGGAGGAGTGACAAGGTTATACATCTGGACTGTCCTTGTGCCAAGAGACAAACAAGAGGTACAGAACACAAAAATGGACAGTACAAGGTCAATCAGGTTATTGTTACATGCACTTAATACAAAACCCAAGAAATTGCCATGGAAACTGGAAAGCAACAAATACAATCATGGTCCAAGGAGAGGGTTTTTGGGCAACACGGCATTAAATAACAGAACTCACTGCCTCCAAGTATCGCAGAATACAAGGTTCTTGCAGGATTCAACCGTGCAGTTCATGGGACACACATAACCATACAAAAATTCCAGGAAATGCTAAAGGATGCAAAACTGAAGACATAACAGCTCATAACAGCAGTTCACTCGACATGGGGTAAGAAATTTGTTCTGAGGCTGTCATCTCCTTCCCTCTGGCCATCTTCTCTGCTTTGTGTCATGCTAGGACTTCCCTGGATCATGGGTCATGCCTCTACTAATAACTTTCATTGCAGCTGTTCTTGGTGGGCTCAACCAGAAATCAAGACACTGATACCCTGCACTGTACAAACATCAAGCAAAGGAACAGCCTCTGCCCCAAGGAATCTGTGTCTGTGTACAAAGCAAGATGCAGCCGGCAGGCACCGGCAGAAGAACAGAAGGAGCCAGTGACACGACAGGGGTTTCAGTACGTTCCAACGGCCCGTGCAAGAGCCTTTGGCACGGACGTGATGCGAGTCCCACGCAGGCTCACGGGGCACTAACAGACACTGACCTAACACGAACCGAACCCCCACAACTGCTGCAGCAAAACAGAATGAGAAATTCCAATACATCCTGGTAGACCTCTGCTTGGCCCCCAAGGAGACTTGTGCAGGAAAAACATTGTCACTAGGGGGGCTAACAAGAGAGAGCTGGCCCAATAGAAAAATGTCCTGATTTGGTGGTTCTTCACATCAGATCCCCTTTACAGCCCTATGGCAATGTCAGAGGCAAGCTGCTCCATCGGCTTCCAGTACAAGAGGCCCTGCAGGGAACAGCCATGGACCTGCCGGCACTGAGCAGTTATTATCACTGGAGAAGGAGGCATCTGACATGACAGTGTGGCAGCTGAATGACCCCCGCATCGAACTCCCCAGCTGCTGCCTGCAGACCTCACATCTATCCTGATGTGCCCACTGATCTCCCCCGATGAGCTGCTCTCTGTGGGCTCAGACCTCTCCAGTCTGTCCTGGCCTAGCTTTAAGAAAAGCAAGACTCTCCTTGGTACTTTCAGGGCCCAGCTATTAAGACGCTCCAACAGCAGAGTTCTGCTGTGAGGCTTCTGCTCACAGGAGCACACAGAAGTCTCCAACTCTTTGGGTAAAGGCAGAGAAAGAGCCCACCTAAGAATTCCTGTATCGTAACCTCCTATTAGATATATCCTTGATTATCCTTGGTTTCACCTCTTTCCTCACTGCCTCTCTGCACTGATGCATAACACATATACCCTCAGACCCTCTTGTGAGAAGATCATTCAGATTCAAGAGGTCTTCAAGGGGCAGAAAAGCTATCTAAGCAACATGCCCACTCCTGTAGGATGCTGGCAGCATGAAAAAAACTGGCAGTGACTTTCCAGAGAGGAGCTACAGCTCAAAACAGCCGGCAGACCCCAGGCTCCAGCATGTTGGGGTCAGCAGAAGGGACAGACACCTTCATTGCTCCCGATCCCCCTCACCTGCTGCCAGCAGGGAAGGATGACCTGCATCCCATGCACAAATATAGCCTGCCCTCAGCAGCAGCAGAACTCACAGTCCTCTGCACAAACATGCCTTCTCTGTTAGGGGTCTGCTCCTGCTATGCCCTGGTTTCACTGTTCTGGCGGAGATCGAGTAAGGGACGGAGTGGACATCAAAACTAGTCCTTCACTAGAAAAAAGGGGTGGGGGTCTCTTGCCCCTTAGCTACGAACACAAAGAGCAACTGTGGAAAGCTGAAGGAAGCTAAAACCCAGCAATTTTATCTCAGAGATCAAATCTGTTACTGGGCTGAGTCTATTAAGCTGCCTTGTTAAACCCCTCACTTCCCTCTCCCCTTCATTAGGCTTTTTTATATCTGCGCTCCCTCCCTCCCTCCCCCCCGCTCCCCTCAAGCTCTCGGGGTAAATAGCGGATTTCTAGTCCCAAAAGTTGTCCTCTGTTTGACAGACTGTTTCTTGTGCTGACTGCACACAGGTTTGTACAGGCACCAGGATGCCCCTCTGTCATTCTCTCCCCATCCCTCCACACCCCCAAACACAAACAGGACTCACTGCCACAACCACAGGCATCTGGACACAGGGCTGCTTGCCCCAATGCCACTGACCTTTTTCTTCCGGTCCCGAGAACGGTTTCTGCGCTTGCGATTGGATTCTTCCTTCTCCTTCTGCTCCTGCAGAGCCTGAGCCTCAATATCTTTGATCTTCTTCAGCTGCTTAGCTGCTTGAGCCATGGCTGGTCAGACTGCAGTCCCCTCCAGAACTCACACCTGCACTTTCCGTGCAGCACCCTCTGATTCCCAGCCGAGGAAGTGCGTTCCCCTCACTCAAATGCTGTCGACCCAGATGAGTGTGAAAGCAGTAATGAGAGGAAAATTGAAAGCAGTCAGCAAGCCCCAAAGGACAGCCAATGTCTTCAGGTAATTGCTAGATGCAGTCTGGGACACCTTTATAAACCGTTAATAATCCCAAATCCAGCTGTTCCAGAGGTTCTACGCACCATTGCAGCAGCCCCTGATTGCGCTGGCACATCATGCAGAAGCCTTCTTGCGGGACAGGACACTGGGTTGGTGCCGTGCTCTCTCCCTCACTGTGTCTCCTGCAGTATGAGAAGAGATGCAGGCAGTCAGCCACAGGAAGGAAAATAACTCCCAGCAATTAATGCATGATGACAATAGAGAAGCAGCGAAAAAGGAGGCCGATGCATTTCATCCGACTCCTGGGTTCTCTGTAGCAATGCCTAAAGAACAGTAACCTGCATGTATTCAGTCAGGAGCTTTACCACTGCAGTGCTGCTGAGGCAGGCACATATTCCAGTCTCCAATTTTCTTCCTCACAGTCAGTCTCGGTGCAGCAGCCGCATCACTCACTCACTCTGGGTTACGATTCCATCTCCTTTCAAGGGGAGCAAAAGGGAATGGCTGCATCGGTTAGGAGGCAGGCAGCGTCTCTGCTCAGAAAACAGCCGATACTGCAAAGGATGTGCCAAGTACTGAAGCAAAGTGCAGCTTAGCAGCATCCTTTCCTCCTCGCATCTCTCCACTGAGTGAGCAGCAAGAGGAGGGGAGGGATCTTGGCTGTGAACAGGAGACAGAAATGAAGGGTTCAGTCTGCTCTTTACACAGCAGCAGCGAAGTAAACCCAAACCACCAGCTCCTGCCCACCCAGGCATCACCAGAGCGCAAATCCTCTCTGAGGATACCTAGGCAAGACTCCCAGAGAGTCAACCACCCTTTCTCGACACACAGCCCTACATTTCACCTGCAGCTCTCTTCCAAAAACACAAACAATTCCACTCTGGAACCCAGGGATCAGGCCTGGAGGAGTAACTTTGGTTCCTGCACAAGGCACCAGTGTGTGAGGGGGCCAGGATAAAACCGGGGTGGGTTCCTCAGTGGTGACCACACCATCACCTGCAGCAAAATGTGCTTATTTGCTCAGGCATGTCTGAGCAGCCCTGCCTTTATCAGCTCAATTCTCGCCCCTCGGAAAAAACATTGCCTAAGTGCAAATCCATGGGCAAAGCACCTATGGGGAAACTATGCACAGGGGGAAGCTCTGCAAATGCTGCACTTTTCTGGAACTGTCTCCCCAAATTCTAGGCAGTAATGGTCCTTTTGTGATAAAATACGGCAAAGCAGGGATTAATGTCAATTCCTCCGCAACTACCTGACAGTCACAGGTTATTCAGACTGGCAAGAAGCTGATATGCAAACTTATTTGTACAGACACTGTAGGTCACTTCTCTGCTTAAGTTTTCTTGCATTTTTTTCCTTTTGTTTCTTTTCCCTTTGAAGTTCCCCCAATTCTGTTGTTTCACTCATGGACCAAGAAGTGTGCTAAAATCAGGAAAAAAAGACTAGCGCATCATACAGTTTTTAAAGAATATGATGACTAATAATATAGGGATGTTTCTAACAAAATATGAAGAATAGGAAATTATAAAACTTGACTATGTGTTTCCTAGTACAGCTCTAGTTTTGTGTATTTTACCCACATAAATAATACACTCAAGTCTAGATACAACTGCACATGTTTCTATAGCAATGTGTTGTGAATGTCCATGGGAAAAAAAAAATTACAAAATTAAATAGAAGCTGCAGAGTTAAAACACTGCACAGACAGAAGGTGTTGGGAGCACAACTGGACTACCACTGTAATTGAGCCTCATCCCCAGGAGCCCTTTGCAGGTCATACGAGGCTGAGGCCAAACACAAAACCCTTACCTTTGGTCAACAACAGGCAGACAGGAGACAGTGGCCACAATTAACCATAACATGCTGGGAGTGCCTCACTTCTGCATGCTGGACTTTGCATCCTAACTCAGTTCTCTGCTAGCCTGCAATTCTTTCTGTGGAACTTCCTAATTTTTCGGAAGAGGGAACTCAGGAATGACACCAAGCTCTGCTGTACACAACAGCCTCATCTCCCAGCAGATGCACTCAGCCACTCTGGGCATCGAGCGCTCAGTGCCAGGGCCACCCTGAGCTCCTTGTGCGCAAGGACCAGCAAGGACATCTCAGCCTTCGCTCGAGTCCTGCCTTCCAGGGTCCACGAACGGAGCAGGGTCAGGCTTCGGAAGGCAGCCCCGCTCGGTGCCAGAGCCTGCAGGTGACACCAAGGCATGGCCGCGCTTGGCACAGCTCCTTCCTCCCGCGATGGCAGGAGAGCTCTGCAGACACCTCGGAGCACCTCCCTCGCCTGTCTGCGGCAGGACACAGCCTCCTCCTCCTCCGCACAGCCCCGCCTCTTAACTCCTTGTGAGCCGGAGCAAAGGGAGCACAGGGCAGGAGCAGGCAAGTAACCTTTAAATGGTGAATGAGGTGCTGAGGCAAGTCAGGCTTTGCATGCCCACAGCTCTGGAGGGCACTGTGGGCATGCAGCCGAGATGCCTCTCAGTTGCTAAAAAGCAAAATTCTTAAGTTTGCTCTGGGAGCAAGGAGCAGAACCCACCAGCTCTGGGTACCTCAACCAGTTTGTTGAGCCTAGGAGTCTCTTGGAAAGCTTTTTATTTTGTCACTGCTGTTTTTAACCTGATAACCTATTTGCTGGCTTGTGCATCAGGCACTGTGCTCTTTCTTTTTCCACACAGTGAGAAACATGTGAAGGGGAATGTGTGAGACCTCAGCTATCTATTTTTCTTTTCCCGTTCCAGGCAGATTTATGCAGTGTTACCAGATGCTCCAAACAAAGGGCTGAAAAGGAAGCAGCAGCATTAAAGAATAGGGACATTTAATGAATTCAGAGGCTAGCGTAGCAAAAGCCATCTAAAAAAGAAATTACTTACAAAACAGGCCTGGGTAACAGGTAATATGCTATTACAAGTTAATATCACAGCTCAGAACTTACTAGGGCTCAGAAGAACTCAAGAGTTCTGCAAGTGCTTTGAGTGACCATAGGGAGACACTTTTCAGAGAAAGTGCAGGTCTCATTAACATGAGTGTAATTAGCTGCCAAATCAAAGACGGCCTCATGCTGTGGGCAGGCTATTCTGCAAGGGCAGACTCTATTAACTACTTAAGTGGCCATTCTTGCGGTCTGGATATGCTTAGGCATAGCTAGCCTAATGTCCTTCCCCTTTGCCTGAAGGCTCATACCTGATAAAGCCTCCAGACACTTGGATGTTTGGCTGCCATTCTGTTTAATGCACAAGGCACTCACTTGAACAAAAATAATTAAAATATTCTAATGATTCTACAAAGAAGCACAAACTGCATATAGTGAGGCTGAAAGGAATCTCCCACGTACTAGCAGGCAGACAGTTCAGGAGGCAGCTCAGCTCATCACCACAGAATTGCATTAGGATTGTCTGCCCTTTGCTTCAGGTGACCCCAGTGGAGCAGGGGTTGGAGCAAATGACTGCTGGATGTTCTGCCAGCCTCACTCATTCTGCAGCTCTGTGATACATGCAGGTGCCAGCAAGAGAAACTCTAGACTGAAAGAAAGGCAATAATGGAGCACAGAAAACTGTGGCTGATACAGAGTCAAAGTCACATTTACACAGAGTGAAAAAAAAACATTTTATACACAAAAAATAAATCAGAGACAGCATACTTAAAATAACAAAAAAACCCCACCTCTCCATAACCTTTCTACTCAACATAAAAATGAAATGTAGAATCCGCTCCTATGAAATGCTGTGAAAACAAAACCATACATGAGTTAGATAAATTTGGGGAGGGTAAGTCCATCACAGACTATTGAACGTGATGGAACTACAAGGAAAGACTGATAGAACTGGGTTTGTTCAGCCTAGAAAAGAGAAGGTTTAGGGGTGACCCAATTGCAGCCTTCCAGTATCTGAAGGGAGCCTACACGAAAGATGGAGAAGGACACTTTACAAGAGCATGTAGTGACAAGACAAGGGGGAGTGGCTTCACACAGGCAGAGAATAGGTTTAGATCACATATGAAAATAAAATTCTTTCCTGTGAGGGTGATGAAGTACTGGCATGGGGTCCCCAGAGAATTTGTGGTTGCCCCAGCCCTGGAAGTGTTCAAGGCCAGGCTGGATGGAGCTTGGAGCAACCTGGCTTAGTGAAAGGTGTCCCTGTACACAGCAGGGGTTGGAACTGGATGATCTTTAAGGCTCCTTTCAACCCAAACTACTCTATAATTCTACAGTTTGGGTCCAGTCTCCTTCTCTAGAAGCCCTTGAAGCACAGGGTCATTAGAATGCTGGAAATGGATGCTCAAGGGAAGATGAGATGCAGAGAACTTTTCAAAACACTGCTCCTGGCCATAGCATTTATCCTAAACCCCTCTCCCTGTTGCCCTGTGCTTTACTGCATAACTGATCATGACTGGAAAACCACTAGACACGTGAATTGCAAAATACCACTAAGTCCCTGCCTGCCCACAAAGTAGAGCACAGAATTAGCTAGCAAGACTTCAGATAGTCCCAGGTACAGACTCCATCTGTAAATCAGAGGGATTATTGATCTAATGCCCTTCAGGTATAGCCTGAAAGACACCAAAAACATAATTTGCCACCCCCAGAAAAGGAAGGTGCACTTGAGAAGATGAATTGCTTTTGCCCGTGCAGCTGAGAGATACTTGTGCTTTTCTAGGGCTAGAAATACTTCCCTGTTCAAACTCATTTTCCTTATCACCTTACCCAGAGCAATATTGTATTCTTCAGACCCTGACTATAACACAGTTATCTGCAGCTGTACATAAGCTGTCAGAGCTTCCAGACAGTGCTACCCCATAACATCACAATTCCCTTTCCGCCTTCCTTCTCTGCACCAACATTTGCTGCTTCGACTTGCTGAGCCCTGTGCAGAATTTGTGATGAAGGTTCTTGTGGACAGCAATAAGGTTTCCAAGCAGATCAAAGTGCCTGTCTCACAGCTGGATAGACAGAGAGATGATCAAGGGTGTCTGCAATGGCCTCTAAAGACATTGTTTTTTTCAGTGCTTTCCTTTGTCCCCAGCCTTTCAACCATCACCTGCTGACCCCTTGCTGTATATACCCAGGCAGTTCTGATCATTTTCTGAGGACCAACTTCCGTGATTTGCTTTGGTCTCGAGAGCATGCTCACTAACACAATGCAAAGGAGGACAAGGACACTCCTAAAGTAACTGCAGTCTTGCGTACTTCAGACTGCAAAAGATTTTTATCAGAAGGGAACGCACAGCAACTTGAACCTGCTCCCATGGAGAATAGCTCCTCCCAGCAGGACTGACTGGAGCCCTGGTCCAGGAAATCTGCTGACCAGTAACAATTCATTTCTTCCTATGTGACACCCTTTTTCCTTTCCCCCAAAATACCAGGGAGGATTTAATCCCTACCAAATTACAGGTTCAGAGCTGTTGTCTTGGTACCTCCCTAGCTGCTAGGCTTTGAATTGATGCTTAGCTCTCTGGTGGGGGGAAGTAGCATGCCAACTGAATGGTCTTTGACATCGGTGGTGGTCGGTTTTCCAACATCTATCTTGAATTTGGACAGCACAATTTAAAAGTCAAGTTAACTGGAATTAGGTACCTCTGCCATACACGTAAGATTGTCCTGAGCAGGGGCTAACTTAGGATGTTCTCAGGAAGCATTTGGCCTGTGACTGATACCAAGCTTCTGTGTGCTGTTGGTATACGGTTGGTAAAAAGGAACCCTAGAGATCCACCGCACATAAACAACAGCTCATTGTCTTCACCATTCATGCACGACTCAGGACAGGAGAAATGGGAAATGGACTTAGTAATTTCACTTACCATATAATTTTTTTTTGTCCAACAGAGGGTTTTATCTTCTTTGGAGAAGTTGCTTGGGAAGTATCTGGGACTGCAGATGATCTCTTATTGCTGCTTGTTCCTATTGGATAAAATAGGGAAACAGAGGATGACTTGAGTTTCAGTAAGCAGACTTTCTCCTTTAGCTGAAAGGTACCATACGCATGTATTAGCCAACATGTCAGCAGAAATTTTTCAAGAACCTTATTTAATTATTTGTCACACAGCACCGTATTTATCACTTTTTCCTTGAAAACAGATTATTTGTACTATGGTAACCCTCTGTTACCTCAGTTATGTACTGGGATTCTACTAGGTGACACAAATGACAAACATACTGACAACAGCCACTATCTGGAGTTCACAGGGCAAAGTATTTGGCAAGGGAGAACAAACAACTACTGACAGAGGAACCCTTAGGAAAATTATGTCACAAAATGAACAAGGTCATTATGTGCCCGCTTCACATAGAGGGTTGTCCAACAGAATAGAACCTCCCAAAAGGAAGTAAGCATGGAAGCAAATTCCTGACTCTCTGCAAGGTCCTGCAGCTTTTCAAGAGATTAAGCAGGTAGCTGGAGTCCTGCCTTGCTCTAGGTGAAAATCAGTGTTTGGTGAAGTTGCTGAAATTCTCTGTATTGGGGGCAAAAGAATTTTACATTCAAAGCTCAACTTCAGGCATCTATTTTTAGGTAAATTATTCTGGCTGACAAGCTGTGAAGATAAAAGGTGTTGCAGACCTCACCTCAGCTGCTGTAAACTTGGTCTGCCCCAGTCAATCTGCACTCCTCTATTACTTGCGGAGATCTTGCAGAGATCGGATCTCAGCAAGGAGCTCTTTCCCTGAGCTGGGAACCTAATTAAGATGGTTCAGTTCTTTTTAGCTTTTTCTGAATTATCTCACCAATGAGCTTTCAGAACTGCCAGAACCCTTTAAGATCATTCTCTTTTCAGTTAGTCTCATTCAAGAGCCACAACTCTAGTCTCCCAGACAGCAGTTTGTTGCTGTGGGTTGCACTCAAACTCCTCCCTGAATACTGAGAACTGGTAGCAAGACATTTTGGTTCACCTATCAACTAACTTAGAGTGAACCTGGCAGTGCTGAACGGAGCAACTCTGCCCATATCCACAGTACGATACCTGGCCACAGCAATGCAGAAACTGCAGGAGCAGCTGTTCACACCGTGCTCTGCGATACCAAAGGTTCTTGCTCTTCAAGACACACAGATTTCAAACCTGTTTTGGCTTGGCAACTCTCTTGAAATAAAAAAACCCAACACAAACCCACCCAACAAACCCCCCCCCCCCTTTCCCCTATGTAGTCATTCTCTAATGGTAGGATTTGATAGTTTGTTTGGCAATATTCTAAAAAGGAAGTCACCTTGTTCATGGCTCCCAAGTGTGGCTGTCATCAAGTTAGCCCACACAAACCGAAGCCGGATTTTTTGTTGTTATTTTTTGATCAACGATCAGTTAACAATGCAGCCTATTTGATCAAATAAGGCTTTTTATAAACAGCTTGCCTTCTTGAAGACAACCTTGTGACAGCACATCTGTGGACAAGCCTTTGGCAGGTTCTTGTGGCCACTGGGTCTTTAGGAGGCTTGGCCCAGCCCTCGAACCACAGGAGGCTGAGGCAGTGGTTCTTGTCCCGAGGCTTATCACGCTTGTCACAGGAAGAACTCAGGCATCAATCACACACACGCTGGAACTGTGCTTCCCTCTAGTGTTGTCAGAGCTCTGAGCTCGTGGAGAACCGTGCGGTGACAGACCGGAATGGCACCGCAGTGATTCAGTTGTGCCTTGAAGCTGCAGGGGAAACTAAGCTGGGTAAAATGTCTCGTCGTCTAGTTCTCCTTTTCGAGGTTCTTATTACAGATGAGAGAGCAGCTGAAGGCAGTGGGGTGAGCTTCAAACACATTGCCAGTATTAAAGGGCACAAGTCAAAATTACAAACCGAAGCTGAAAAAACCAGAACCACGCTTGGTTTTGGGCAGCCCTGGCAGAGAGGAATTTATAGATGGTGATTTCTGGAGAAGCTTCAAGTTTGTTCTTCTTAGTCTTTCTCTAATTAGAAATTCTAGATAAAAATTAACATGAACAAGAGATCTCATAAGTGAATTCCAAGAATCACCTCTCTTTCAGGTGAAAAGGCCCACAGGGAATCATATTCTCAGGACCAAGTATCAGGGACAGCATTCACCACTCAAATTGAAGAAAAAAATCTACACGCACAACTGACATCCAAAATGGCTCAACATAATTTATTTTTTTATGTTAAAATGTACAGAGTTCTTTTGAAAGTACTTGCTAGAAAGGGGAAAAAAAAGTGATATTACATACAAGGAGAGGAAGGGAGACCATCCAGCCAGGAGCGTATGACATGGAGAATTACAAAGGCATCTAGGCACCCCCTTCCCCTTAGCTTACAAGTCACCATGAACAAAGTACAAAGAGGTTACAAAACAGGAAAAGCAAATATAAACAGACAGGAATAGACTCAGCTTCATTTGTACATGCGGCTTTTAGAGGCATCTGGAGCTCCTATTCACACACTCTAGAGATCTCTTTAAAGAGAATTTTATCTTTCTTAAAATAGTTTTTAATATTCTACAACAAAGATAAAAAATTTTAAAGATGGAATGAAATGAAAAAGCTCTTATTTTTAAAAGGCATCAAAGTCACTAACAGTGAGATTTTTTTTAATTTCTTTTAGAAGATTACCCAAGTTATCTTGCTAAAAATACATATTTTTTTTTTAAACAGAAGTGAAAAAATGGTAGGTACCAATATTACTGCGTTGGATAATTTCTTTTTATATATAGAAAAGAACTTTTTTTTCTACAATAGTTCTACAGTCACAAAGGCTTGTGGAAAAGGGAGCTGCCCAATTGATAAAAAAACCCATACAAAACCAAACCAAACATAAAGGCAAACAAACTAAATTCATGGCCCTCGTTTCAACAGCTTCTCCTCCTGTCTCAGACCCACCCCCACCCCAGGAAGCAGCGACACAGCTGAAGATCTAGGAAGAGAGGGCAGCACAGTGCGCTTTCTACACAGGTTATTTGGAACTGGAATAGTATATACAGAGAAATGGGGTCCTACACAGCCTTGTACATGCTCAAAACAGAACAGAAATAAAAAGTGGAAGTCCTTTGAATTCTGCCTTTTATGGTTAGCAGTTACTGGAGGAAAGTCCATTCTAGTGCATCTGAAGAAACCCCAACTTTTAGATTCTTTTGGTTTAAAAACAAAAGGAATTAGTTTTATTAATGTGTCTGTATTTCTACTTCATATACAATTGAAAAAAAAAACAACTTTACATTAAAGGGTTGTCCCTTTTTGTATTGGGTGACATGCCAGCAGTGTAGCCAAAATTAAGGTAAATTGGATTTTGCAGTAATAAACAGCAAAATCCTGCCGCCTAGATTCTGCTAAGGTGTTGGGACGGTTTCACTGCTGTAAAAGAGGCTGATTCCCTTCTTTTCCCACGCTAGATCAAATCTGGGGCTATTCCTATAAAATGGATATCAAACACAGCAAGAGAATCAGGAAAAGCATCACTGACTCCCCCAGAAAGCGGCACATTCGGCAACTTCCTACCCCAGACTAGGAATGGAAGAGTGACAAGGACACCGCAGGGTTCTCATCCCAGTCACCAAATGCACACTTTATCTTCCAGCATTTCCCACGCCAAGAGATTAACTGGAAACGGCTGCTTCTGAGCTCAGTCTGACCCAAAGGCTCAGAACCAAAACCCTCAGCATTTCCAAGTACATACTAAAGCAGCACGGGATCTCAGCTGCGGCTGACTCGCAGGTCACCAGAAGAGCCTGTAACCATTTTCTTGTCCTAACGGACCATGACCCACCCTGTCCTCCTCACGACTGCAGAAGGGATAGAAAACAAGTTCTCTCTCGAGATGCTTCCAGCAGTTCAGTGACAGAACACGTGCATGCGTGCACATGTGTGTTCACGTGCGTGTCTGGGTGGTGAATGGGATCATTTTAAAGTTACATTATATTTTCAGCATAAAACATACAAGTTCAATTAACTCATCTACAAAAACACCAATGTGAATAGTTTATTGTTTACACCTAACTCCAAATTTTACTGAGGGTGAGGGAGCCAGGGAAAATTAAAGATTAAAAATTTTTCCTGACTTACAGAAATAAAGATCTTCATTTATCCTTTGTGTCCCCTTCCAAATCTCCCATTAAGTGCCTCCTGCTAGAAGTAGGAAATGTTAGGTGGGGTTTAGAGGGAAGGGTTGTTATTCTTTGAGATGTCAAACATTTTACACGGCTGCAGCACTAGAAACTGCATACAGAGGGGCACGGGAGGGAAAAGGACATACATTAAAAAAAAAACAACTTAGGAAGATGATTTCACGTTACACATACTCTGTCCACTTTGTCAGCAAAGTAAGGCTCTTTTTAAATTATGAAAAGATTTTGTGCATGTTTCCCCTCTAAAAAACATCTGTAAGTGATTTTAGCTGTAAAATGTTTGACGATTGTGAAGAAAAGAAAAACAAACAAACAAACAAAAATAAAAAAAAAAATAAAGACCAGGCTTCCTAAAAAATAAAATAAACCAAAGAAAGTCCCTCTAAATCTACAGCAATATTTTAACTGGAAAAAGGTCCATTTTCTCTGGTTCGTCAGTATAAAAGGTTCCTTTATTTATATTTATTTCAGTTTTTAGGATGCAAGTTGATCTTGCTCATCTTCTCATGTATGGTCCATTGAGAGACTGCTTGGGCACCCCAGCGGCGTTCATGTAGCTGTGATGGGAGGGGCCAGTGTACATCATGTTTCCATGAGGATTTGGCTGCATAGGCTGCTGGGTATAGGCCTGGCTCCCCATCATTCCCATCTGCATCTGCATAGGATACTGTGCTGTCTGGTTCATGTAGGCAGGGTTACTATGGTAACTGCTGTTCATCATGGGCTGTGTCATTCTGTAGCTGTTCATGGCATTCAGGGTGTTCATATTCATGGAGTTCACGTTGTATGGGGTGGTTGGCATCAGGTTGACTCCCATGTTCATGCCCCGCTGCACAGCCAAGGTCCGAGGCCCGGCCTGCATGGCGACGGCGGGGGGGCTGCGGCCGTACAGCTGCTGCTGGTGTGCGGTTGCCGAGGGCAGGGGGGCTGATTTGGAGCGGATGGAAATGTGCCCCTTGACTGGCATCTGCCCCTGCAGCCTCTGGGTGTGGGGAATACCGATATTGGTAGCAGACATATTACACTGAAGCAGAGGTGATGTGAGGTTCATGGTGGTGGATGCCAGGTTTGGTGGGGGTGTCATAGTGGCTTGTGCTTGTGGGGTGCCTGCCAGGGGGTGGGAGGGAGCCAGCTGAGCCAGCCCTGTGTTGGAGAGAGAAACGCTGGTTGCATAGGAAGTCACAGCAGGAGAATGGCTATAAGGCATGGCATGAGGGTCCATAATGGTGTTTGTCAGCTGCTGCAACTTGGCTAAACTGAATGTGGCTGATGGTTGTGAATAGCTCCCAGCACCAAAATCCCCTGGAATCCTCTCATAGATACTTATGTTACTAGTGCTGCCTGATTCAGGTATTTCCATGATCATAGGTGCTGGGGTGAAGCTGTTGTTCATGCTACACTGTGATAACGGAGGTTGCTGCTGGGGTGGTGGTGGGGGCTGTGGCTGCTGGGACTGAGGCTGCTGCTGTTGTGGCTGTGTTGTTGGTTGCTGGTTACTCGGGGGCCTTTCTACTACACAGCTCTGAGGTGACTTGATATTACAGTTTGCTGCGGGCTGGACACTATTTTGCTGCATCATGCTGCAACTGCTGCCAATGTTTGCCATTTGCTGAGTGACAACACAACTGTTCTGAGTGAGGCTGCTAGAAGAAGACAGTCCTCCATATGAACAGCTGCTCTGGGAAGAGTTATTTCCACAAATGCTGCCTCCCATAGTGGAGTCATAGCTGCTGGGGTTTTCATAATTCTCTGTAGTGCTCTCAATGCTGCCAAGGTCACTGAAGCCACTATCCACCACCTGCTGAGAGTGGTCCGATACTGAAGGCACATCCATCATGGGGCTGGTCTCCATGTTCTGCATAGAGGGTGCGGACAGGGATCCTTGTTCAGGACTTATCTGTGTGTAACTGCTCTCCAGAGCAGGCACATTTGGGCTGCTGACAGAACGCACAGACTGGCTGGGGTGGGACTGAACAGAGGATATTGGACTGTTGTGTTCCGAGGCCTGGCAATCTTCGACCATTGATATCTGAGGGTCCTCCTCAGTCTGGGTATAACTCTGCAAAGTCTGACAAGCTGCAAGAGTTTCTTCACAGTCCTGGTAAGCTACATCATGCTCATTGCTTTCCTCCTGCGTCAAGGACTGGACTGCTTGAACGGTTTCAAGATCTAGTTCGCTATGAGGAATCTCTTCCTCTTCTTTTAATTCAATTAACCCCTCTTTATTACTTTGCTCTTCTTCGTGATCATCTTCAGACCCAGGGACATGCTCTGAGCCCACCGATGTCTCATGGGAAGCCTGCTCTTCCTCAGAATCTGCCTCTGCTTCATCTTTTTCTTTTGCATCTTCTCTACTGCTTGGAATGCTTGCTTCTAAAAAACATTCTTGCGCCTGAGGCTCCTCCTTCACCCCTTCTCTAACAGGCTGTTCCTCCAATTCTTTTTTCTTCAGAGACTCTGGATGACCATCGTCTTCATCATCAGCATCATGATCTTCATTTTGATTTGTCACTGCTGCAACTTCCTCTTCTTCCTCATGGTCATGCTCAGGTTCATCTAATTCTTGCTGCTCTTCTTCTGATTGCCTCTGCTCTTCTAAAATCCGTGGCTTCTCCTCTACTTCCTCTTCTATCTCAGGCTCTTTTACTTCTGGCACTGGACTGCTGTTGCTGTCCACAGGAGAAACTGCTCTTACTTCACTGCTGGCGATATCCTCCTCTTCTCCCTCTCCTACCTCTTCTGCTTCCATATTCACATCTTCCTCTTTCCTTTCCTCAATGAGAGGCAGGTCTTTCTGCTCAACACATTCTTCTTTATCTGAAATTTTGGGCTTACGCCCTGGTTTTGAATTAGCTACCGCTTCATCAACTATTTCATCATGAACTGACGGCGGCACCTCTTCCCGGTTCAGTTTAAAACCTGGTTTTCGACCGGGTCTTTTCTTCCAGTGGACTGGTTTTCGGCTTTTCCCTTTTGGCCATCCCTTCTTCTTTTTCATGGGTGTGGAAGTATCTGGCTCGAGTGAAGAATCCTTTGCTTCACTATTCCTCAGCATAGATAATGGTTTCAAGGGTGGGTTACCTGAAAATACAAATTGAAAGACACTGTTCAAACATTTTTTTTTTGACCTGAGCATTCTTGGAAGCCTTCCCAAGCATGCCCAACATGTTTATCAACTTCAATATTAGCTTAGAAATTTATTAGCTTAGAATTTATTTATTAGCTTAGAAATATTAGCTTAGAAGGATCAAGGTCTGCTCATTAGTAGCATGTTGCACATTACATTCTTAAAGAACATCAATGCTTTCAAGATTTTCTATGTTCAAAGCTCTGAGCCTATAAGACACAATTCAAATTAAGCTCTAAGCTATGTAATAAAGTCCCGAAAATACAAATTTTATTTATGAAATATGTTCACAAATGGAAGTGCTGCAGCGTAGGGGAACACATGAAGTTGCAATAAAAGTATGTTTCCATTTAGATCTGTACATCTGCTTAAGAAGGAAATATTTTCACTTTTTTCACAGCCTTATGCTTTTTAATGCCAATAGAAACACAGAGATGCCTGGATTTGGCTAGTAATTTTTTTTAATTGAAGAAATCATTAACAGGAAGCTGAATTTCTCTTTCATCTTTTATTTGATGAAGCAAGATTTGCATTTCAGTGATTTTCCCAACACTTAAATAGGTTTGGAACTTGTACAGCCAGACAGGAATGTGATCACTTACTGAGAACTTACTGAATAATGTAAGGCATTCCCCAAATACATTTTGGTTTGAACCTGTCAATCGGGACAGTCAGTTACATTTTATACAACTGTATAAAGCTGAGTTACTCTTGCCCTTTGCTCAGACAGGCATTTACTTTAAATACCTCCCTCCAATGATGAGCATTCTGAAAAAATTCTGGGTATTAAAAAGTGAACACTGAATTCAAAATTGAACAACTCCTTATGTCATCAAAAAATAAATATTTGGAATGTGAATAAAGAAAAGAAAGGATCTGCCACAGTCAGTCAGCACACTGCTGTACAGGAAGAAGGAAACACTATTTTCATAGTATTTATTAAAGCATTAACACTTAAACCCTTAAAAATAAACCTCACCTCAGAAATACTCATCAATATTTCTCTTCACTGTCTTTCACACTTCATATCTACTATAGAGGATTAGATTAGATTTACCACACTCATAGCGAAACTTACATGTTGGACTAGGAAAAGCAAAACAATAGGGCTCAGCCATTACCCAGCTTCATCTTCCCCTACACGACACCACTCAAATTGCGTTATTTGGTAGAATATAAAGAAACAAACTTTGTTTTCAACACCGCAAAACACCTTCTATCTTCCACAATGCCTAACCCTTCCTAAAAACTGGCCTCAAATCACCACCCTACACTATCCATTCTCACTGCCGCCCTGACAGCAATCAGAACCAATCCAAATTCTCATCGGATGCCCATTTAAGAAACTGCAATCCCGCATGTCAGGGAAATCTTAAAACACTTCCAGTGCATTGCCTCAGCTAGAGATTAAGTTCTCAGTGGAAAAATCTGACCCCTAGTCAGAAAGTTAAAAAAAAAAAAAAAATTCACAAGCAGGTTTCTGTAGTGATGGGAAAACCTCAAAAAAAAAATAAAAAAAATAAATAAATAAAAAAAAAATCCAAGCTTTCTATAAACATTCCTATCTCATAGTTATGATTAAAACAGTCTAAATCTGAACCATCTGTTAATGGCTGCAACACTGTATTTCTGAATTGTCATAAGGCAGTGCTGTCCTCACCCAGCCTAATTTTTTTAATCAAAAGCCAGCTGTTTATGATGAACATGTTCAGGTAACTGACAGTACACTGTATTTTCTCTAAGAGCATTACAGTTTCAGTATGTGTACGCAAAGGCACCTACACTGAATGCAAAAGCAGCCAACGGATACTGTCTGATGCCAGGAGCAGCAACACCGTAAAATAACACGGGTACTACTTTATTACCTCAGAGTTTCTGACAAATTTGCAGAAGTTCAAGAAAAAAAAAAGCAACAGAAGTGAGACAAGGGAGCAGAAAGCACTACATGACATGTATTTATAAAGTAGGTGAGCTAGAAATTTATCACTGTAGTATAAAATGAATGTGAGTTAGAACAGTGGGTTTCTGAATACCATTTTTGATCCCTGGGCACTCGACACACTATTTGCAGTCTGCAAAGATGGTTAAAAATCACTGATTTATTTTTTAAAAGAATATACGTGAGTGTAAAGGGATCTGCATCTCCACGAGAAAACATTCAGAAGAGCCCAAATGAGAAAGACTTAAAACAACTGATCTAACAGAACTGTCTCCAACTCCACTGTCTTATTAATGATGCTGGAGTATCAAAAGATGTATTTAATGACTAAACCAATCACAATAGAACTAAAAAAACCAATGGTATAAGCTGACTGTGGATGTATTCCCACTAAGCAAACTTAATGCTGTCAGCATAGGTTAGCACTGAATTTACATAGTTACATGGTGTTGTAAGGATTTAAGGGTAACTGATGCTTAAGAGATAGTAATCCCCCTATGATCATATTGATGCTTTTAGTATTGAAGTACTTTTAAAGAAAAATTCTCCTCTGGTAACCACAGCCTCGTTGAAAGGCATAAATTAATGAGGTAACAATTTTTTTCTTGTTGGATAATGGCACCATACTTGTTTTTCACACAGTTGTTCATTTTTTTCGCTGACTGCTTTGCACTGCATAGCTCATCATGACTACAGAACATCTAATAGCCATAAAGAAGATTGCTAATGGAGCATCTGAATGACAGATGCATCTTCTGAATTGTCAGTGGACTCTAAGCGACCAGTCACAACCAAATTATTTTATTTTATGAACTGAAGGTTCAGAGAACTTTAAGGAGATACGAGAAGCTGAGAGGGTGAACATGCGATGTGACGGAGAAGAGGATCTCAGAAGCGATAATTTAACATTTCCCTTTGTTATGGAAAATTGGGGGCTTGCCAGTTCATTTCCGCTTTATTTCTGTAAGTGACTCTGCTGCACAGGCTTTTCCACAATCAGAGATACCAATTCCATTAGGAAAGCTGAATCAAAAGGATAGCCTGGGATCAGGTCATTGCCAACAAGACAGTTAAATGTATGCACCACATTTGCATAAAACTAGGGAATGTCTGAGGCTAGTTTTACTGGTAATTTATGCCTAACCTACATTTCACCTGGAAGCTACAAGCCAAAGAATGCAGCTTGCTCTGTCTCGAGCTGTTATCATCCAACACAATCTATCAAACTTTCACCAGCGTACCACCAAACATACCGTTATTGTCATCAGACTCCTCCTCGTCTCTGGACTTCCTCTTAGAAGAGGGTCTATGCCTGAGCGTGTCTGGTGGGGCTAAGTGCCGAAAGTATCCGCTGGACGAAAGCTCACTCTCCTCCTCTTCATCCTCCTCCTCCTCCTCCTCCTCCTCAATCTCAAATGTAGGCTCTAATCGGGGCATTGGTCGTTCAGAGTCTGAATCCTCAAATGGTTCATCCAGCACTTCTGTGGTTTCTGAGATTGTTTCAGTGACAACGCTGCTGTTGTGGTGCTTACGCTTGCGGACCCGCCTCTTCCGATGAAGAATTGGTTTCTGAAAGTGGAAGGTGGGAAAAGAGAAGACATTTTATCATGTGCAGAAATAAAACACTAGATAAATACAAAACATGAACAGCAGAATTTAGCAGTCAAAGGAGGACCAGAGAGCTCCCTTCTAGAATGCAATGTTCACTAGAAATACTGACTGGCACCTGCCACTAATTAGAATTTAGACGGCTGAAGCTAACAGACCATCCATAACAGCTGGAAGCTTAGAGACACTACAACACAGATGTGAAGAATAAGGTGCAAAGGTGATACAGAAGAGAACTCGTTAGTGCAGCATCCCATGAAGAGAGGATTTGCTTAGACACATTGACAGAATTCACACCTCCACGTCAAATTATTTCGAAGACTACGCTGATTTCAGTAGTTTAGAGAGTATCTGTGTTTTGCAAGCTTCTTTCAGGAGTGGGACTGTATCTGTTTCTATTTTGCATTACTGAGTAAAACTTTAATAACCAAGGTAGAAAAAAAAGTCAAAAGCACAAGATAGAAGCTAGAATTAAAAAACTCTCAAATTCCTACCACCTCTGATTCACAAAAGAACACCACTAGAAAAAGCCAGCAGGAAGTACCCTGCAGAGAGAGTTCTGGAACACTGAACATATACTCCCTGTACACCTCATACAGACCTCATGAACTGCACCATCCTTCAGAAAGCCCCAACATACTGACAAAATTGGCTGCATAACATAGTCAGAAATAAGAAATAAGGCACACACCTTTCGTTTCAATGTTGGCTTGGTGAGAACAGGTGGAGAGCTTGATCGAGGACTCACAGGCTCATCATCTTCCTCTTCACTACTCTCACTAAAACACCTCAGAAGTGCCCTTTCACTATCACTGTAGCGCCGGGACAATCTGTCGCAGTCCTCTGGGAATCTACACTTCAGTGGCTCTGTGCTCTTTTTCAACTGCCCCCTCCACCTTTCCATACCTTCACTGTGCCGCCGACGGGGAATGGTAGATTTTTCACCTTTGCCATACTGTCCCTGGGAGACAGCAGATTTTTCCTCATCTTCAGCGTATCGACCTCTAGAGGCTGGAGATTTCTCTTCACATTCACCACATCTTCCTTGCAAGGCCGCGGACTTCTCCTCACAGTCACTGCACCGGCCTTGTGAGGCTGCTGATTTTTCCTCACATTCACTGCATCGTCCACTGGGAACTGCTGTTTTGTCCTCAATGGGCAATACTGGCTCCTTCTCACAAAAGGGCTCATGAAGTTTTTTGCTCTTGCGGTTCCATCGACCTCTTCGTGATGGCTGACTGTTTGCAGGAAGACTATCCAGGGGAAAAATGTGCTTGCTTGGTCGTGCAGAATTGGCTGGAGCGACAATGTCCGGCTTTTTTTCACTCTCTGTTGGTGAGTAAGGCTCTTGCTCTTTCTTCTCCCACGACACAGATTTTACCATCTGATTTGAATAAAAAGAAATAGATTTCACACTTCCTATTTCAGCATAAATGTCTATTCTCAATTTGATTCCACAAAAGTTTTTGAGCAAAAAGTCAGAAATGTTTAACGGAAAATGACATCTAAGAATCTGAGATTAAAAAAAAAGACTTGACCTTTAAGAGAACCAAGTAGTGCTACCTGCTACTCCTTTCCTCACAGGTGATAATAAACCTCAGTTAGCTTCCCAACAAGCAACTTCAGTCAGCCATTCACTGCTGTGCTAGAATGCTAACTTCACACCTTGCTACATTCAAACACGGTATTTGTGCAATTTTCAAGAAAAAAGTGAGCAAAACTTGAAGCTATTTTTCCATTAAAATGCACAATTAGTTTAATGTAAATACTGTAACAGCAGATAATTTGCCTCTTCATGTTCTAGTCAGTGCTTATCACCTGATGCGAGAGTGCAACCCCTTCAAGGACTGTTCTCCAGACTATGCCTCGATTTTTCTCTATTTTTGTTTTCTAATCTGAAACCATAAAGATACATAAACTAACCACAACCACATTGCTTTTTGTGATTATGACATATGCGCAATCCTCTCATTTGAAATTTTGTTAGCTCTGCCTGCAAAAGCATGAAGTATAAACTACATGCCACACAGAAATAAGAGATTCACTCTTACGCTGGTCTCTGGATCCTTTTCTTTCTGCTTTTGTTGCTCTTCATTTTCCCCATCCTCTGTTTCCTCTTCTTCATCTTCAGAGACAACTGAGTTGGAAACTATAACGGGTGTCCAACGCAGACATTCTGCATCCACATCGATAGGTCGGACATTAGTTCTAAGCTTTGCCATGTGTTCCTGGATAAGCTTCTCACGACGAATGATCACAAATCTGAACAGTAATAATACTCTGATCAATAACAGGTGACATACTGTACATGTTGCCATGTGAAACACATATATTACAGAAAAATCTGTATATTCTCAATCAGTGCTGCTGCAAGTAACTTCAGAGAGAAGAGAAAACTCATTAAAATAGTACAATTTGAAGTACCTTCAGACTACCAGAGAAAGCATCTCACAACTGAGGAAATGTTAAATTCTTTCCTCTTCTTGTTAATGGTGAAACCATTATCCTTCCATGGGTAGCATTCAGCTGCAGAGTATAACTTTTATTATGCACAAGGGGTGTGCCATTTGGAGAATGGGCAATGTAAGGTAAAAGCTACCGGAGAGAAATAAAAGGACTGCTCAAAAAAAGTTGCAGCCCCACTACTATAGCGTATTTTGTTTAGGGCTGTAAGAGAAATATCACCGGTTAAAGGTATACTGTGAGATGAGGCCATAAAAGTAGTTTCAAGTTTTCCAAGTAAGTTTCAACTTTAACACGAAATACAATAGAATACAACCCCACTCACCAAACTGCTATGCTCTGAAACAAGAATAATTCCCAGTATTTCAGCTGACTTGTCAGCTGAACAAGCAGGCTACCTCTATTCCATACAAACACACTTAATTTCTCCCAATGATCTGTCCTGCTCTTCAAGTATTCCACGCCAATCCACACAGTTTATGGCATTTTTAAGACATAGAAAAAAGGAGGAAAACAACTGTATGCTCATCGACTGAAAATAAGGAGCAGAGCTCGCTCTAGAGAAGGGAAGTTGCTCCTCTTTGCTCTGTTTTGCGAGTGTATTAGACTGATTTTGCTGAGGGATCACAAGAAAACGTGACCAAGAGACCAACTTGCTCTCTCTCACAGCAGCAAATTACTTGTTCACGTCTGCAGTGCTACACAGCTGGACATCTGAGCCAGCTTTGGCACTGAACAATTCTTGCATTGCACATGAGTACCATAATCTCTATAGACAGCATTTAGACACTGAAATCTTTAGTAAAATCAAGCTTATTAGACGTGACTTGTCTTCAAACACCATTAAGTTTCAATGAAATACATCTGAAGGCATTTGGGATTACAACGGGACTCCTATACTCACTGATCACTACGGAAGTCAAGCATTCGTAGGTGATGTAGAGTGGAAGTGATATCTTGAGGGCAGATTCCAGTCAGCTTACTCAATTTCTTGATGCTTAATTGCTTGTCACGCTGATGATAAAGGCACTCCAATATTACACTTTTCCAATAAGCCATATATGACAGGCGCCCCAGGTCTGACAAGGGCTTCTCTGGTGATCCTGCTTGACCCTCACGCTTTGAAAGCAAATAGCCTAAGATACAGAAGAAAAAATGTTTCAAAACATTAGCTTCTGTTTCCACCCCAACTTCTACAAAGGCCTCATAAAATAGCTGAGTGACGCCTACAAGATGTAGATGAGAACTCCGAAGGATACTTTGAGTCCTTGGGCAAATTTTTTACGTTTGTTTAATCTCCTGTTATTCAGTGATCAAGTACGAGACTTCTGAACTCTGCTGCCGTCGGACATTGACTATAGGCAATGCCACGAGATGGCAGCAGGTGCCTACCTAGAAATGACACCAAGCCTGAAGCACAACTGCAATAGCAATTTTGGAAATGACAGAGGAAAAACATACTTTAGCACCTTAAAACTAATATGACTAATAATTTTCTTGAAAATTCTCAACTGTCAAACTTTAGTGCCATACTGGAGAGTACCAAGCTCTACTCACAGAGATTTCATTAATTTAAGACTGCGATATATCACACAGGTTCAATAAAGGCCAAGAGGTTATATTCTACCCAGTGTGACAAAGGGGGGTGGATTCAAGAAGAGGACAAATATGCCTTTTCACTGCTGTTCTAATATAATCCACATTTGTTGATTTCTCAAGATACATCCTCAACTTATTTTGCTTCACCAGTATTTTCAGGAGACCAAGACCTTATCTACACAAAGATATTTACCAGCAGAATCATTCTGATATGATTCTACCGGTAGAGTTTTCCTCTGGACATTAACTCCAAAATTTGTATGTCCACAAGGAGGGCTGTATTAGATTGCCATAGGCAATAAATAATGTGTAGTTAAATAACAAAAATACACTTAAATAATGTGTAGTTACAGGGGCATGTTTCCTTGCTGAGAGACATATACAAATCTCAGAATTATTTCAGTATTCAGAGTTTAAGTATGTCTGGTTTTGTTGCTCTCAAAGCTAAATTAAAATGTAAGACATTTTTGCTTAACACACTCATTCACCTAATTCAGCTGCTGAAGATTTCCACAGACCGTGTGGTCTTACAGCTGGCTTTCTGTGCAAGGAACTACATGCACAAGACTAGCTTCTGCTAAAATCACTATACTGACACATGGCTTTAGTTTCTACCTTAAGTTGCTTACACAGAAAACATTGGAATGAAGGGAAAAATCGATCAATTTGTCTTTAGAACTGAAGTTCCAACAAAAAGAGTAAACCGTGAAGTTCAGATGATTTTGTGAGCTTTAGACGCCTTTGTCCTGAAATGTGCTTTAATTTGAAAAATACCCACTTCTACTGTTAAGTCCTTCTTTAAATTATGAAAAGACAGACTAAAAAAAGTAAAGGAAAAGTTCCTTACTGAAGTCGATTAGGAACCTGCCATAGCCCTTACGCTGGTATTGTGGAAGAATCATTATACAGGAAACATTATACTTCTGTTGGCAGTGTTTTTCCTGTCGGAAAAAAAAACCCATCATATTAAAAAAACAGATCAGTGAGAAATAGTGTAAGTTGTTCTGTAAAAGTGCCTAGGTAGTTCTACAGCAAAAAGTGAGATAGGAAGTCAAAGTCCAAGTTTCTTAGGAATGATAAAGCCGAGGAAAGACTTCAAAGAGACAATACTAAAACTCTACCATAATTTCAGTTCATAAAAGCAGAAAGAACAAAAACTTGACATAACCTTCTGCTCAGATAGCATACAGTAAAGAACATGGGCTGCAGAGAAGATAAATTCTAAGAATAAATATGAAGGCAGCTAAATTCATTGCAAAAGATCGCAGTATTCCAGTGAATCCTTACATGTTACGACCATAGCATACTAAAATGCAGTCTCAAATCTGCTGTTCTGAATATCAACAAGCTTCAAAAAGAGCTATTTAAAAATAATTGAAATAATTAAGGATAAAAATCTAAACAAAAGTCCGATCTGAAATCTTGGTCGTATTCCTTCCAAAAACTAAAAGGCTTCAAATCAAGTGCAAAGTTGCCAAACTTGTTCGGAAAACAATGTATTTACAGAACAAAAGGTGAGATAAACAGAATTACCTCACAAACAGTACTATCCCATCTCCACCAAGAGAAGGAAGTAATTTGAAAAGTTTTTTTTAACCACTAGCTGCAGTACAAGTTCCTTAGCAAATACATGCCATTCAATGTTATAGGAAACTTGGGTTTACTAACCAGTGGTCTCTGAATGTAATGTAAATAAAACCTGGTTGCAAAATATGTCTCTATCTGTATTACATCATTTATTATATAAAATGCAAGAACCTAAATTGCAACAATTTAAAGAATCCAAAGCAGCATTTCTCACTATACCAAACAGTTTGTACCCAAATACTTACCTTGGAAAAGTAGCCAACGAGGTGACAGCCCTTAACATCATTCTGTGTCAGCACGTAGAAAAGGAACGGCTCCACGTCGTAATACAGAGTCTTATGATCCAAGAAGAGTTTGGCCAACAAGCACAAATTCTGGCAGTAGATAGTGCTGACATTGCCATCAACCTTAAGAGACATGAGGAAAAGTTTTGTCACTCCATTTGCTGTTATGCGAGGACATGCTTTGCCTGAGCATCCCTGTACGTTTGAAATATCTTAACATGAGAGAAGACTTCTCTGTCACACACAGCATCTCAAAGGACTTAAAACTTCCACAGAATAAAGGCTGTGATGAAGTCACTGTTACATTCAATAGCTTAAGAGACAACTTAAAATTAATTTTCATAAAATAAAAACCCCAGATTTTTACAAAGTAAGTCTTCTGTGTTTTATGGATGAGTAATCTATACCCAAGGTCAGTTCCTACTGACTGCTTGCTTGTTGTTTTTCACTCTTGGCAACTGAGTGTTCCAAGAATGAAGGTTTTTAGGGCTATGAAAAACTTAAAACATGATTAGGTGCTAAAGACGCTATTTTATACATAAAAGTGAGCGGCTTATTTTTCTAACTTACCTCAAAGACTGATATATTATTCTTTCTGTAAATTTCATTGGCTGGAGGATGAAACCAGCCACATTTTTTCATATGCTGTTGGAGAATAGTTCTGCTTTTCATATATTTTAGACAGAATTCACAAAGGTACAACTTAGGTAGCCTGTAAGCAAAGATGAAGAAAGATCAGAGACCGAAGATAGAGACTTTTGTTTGAAATTCCTCGCTCCTGCTGACAGAGAACTTGATAAAAACAAACCCAGTATACAGTGACCTTGTGTATGCGCTAATGAGGGCAAAACCACCTTACCATAGTTAGTCGTGACACTTATTCTATAACAAATGTATATTTAAAAAATGCCCTTAATGTCCTGTATAATTACATTTACATTATTAAGTTATGCCAGAAAAAATTGATTTAAATAGATTAAAATCCTAGGAAGCAAACCAGTAACCCCTCCCAGTTTTGCACTAGTGATGCCAGAATGGATGAGATAGATAGCCCCTTTTCCCTTCTTTCCCTCATTGTCACAGATGACATCAGAGCTGTATGTACACACCCTTGAGCGACAGGTCACATCACCACCTACCCATTTGCTTTAAAACTGTTTTACCTACTACACTGACATGAACAATTGGAATGCAAGTATCCCAAAACTCTCGTGATTTAACTCCATTTATATACTCTAGCTTGGGCAGCAATGCCTTTGTACAGCTAGAATAATTCCTCATGACAGACCCCATGTACTTAAGAAATGGCAGAATAAAGAGTTTCACTTCATCTTCTTCTGCTAGCTAAAGCCCTTATAAGTCATTCCTCTTTCTGAATAAAGTTCAAAGATTTCTATGCCTGTTGGAGTACAGCTTTCCCATAAACACTGAAGACAAACAAAGAAGAATCCTACCTCGAGTATTCCTGTGGATACGGGGAGGAGTACCAGGTCTGGATTTCATACTTGCCAAATTCAATAACAGAAGGGCAGCGGACTTGTGGATCAGGAGGCCCCGTCACCCCTACTTTCTATGCAAGAGGAAAAAAACCCAAGTTTTCGTGAATTTCCAAGTGAAAGATTTCTAAGCTGAAATAAATTAGAACATTTTTATCCACAGTCCATCCCACTCGAACTCACACGTAATTAGGAAGATGCAGATGTTGCCTTCTGACACTAAAAACTAGTACCAGTCACACTTCAAGCAACCATGTGATTCACGAAAGGAAAGAATTAGTACACTTTATCATACCACATATCTCCACTACCATTCACAGTGTTGCATGTCATAGTTTTAAATGCAAATTAGTACACAGCAAAGTTTAATACGATCTTTTCTGAGTCTCGTAATTTTTTTTCTTGTTATTTCGACAGCAAAGAACAGAAACACATAAACAGCCCTTGAGGTTAAAGGCTAGAATATGCAAGTATTTAAGATCACACATTGGTGTCTTCCCAGCTCTGAGACTAGATGGACTACTGTAAATGTAGCAGCTACCAAAACAATATTCAGGATGCGGCTACCTGCTTATCATCACGAGTGCTGAAGAATTAAAGAAAAACCTCACATTTATTAGAAGAAGCAAAAAATAGAAAATAGTGTATTTTTTAAACCACTTTACAAACTTTATTTCCCCTGTCCCTCTGATAGTAACTGTATATTTTACAGGAACTAAAAATAAGGAAATTAAATGCTCTGCTTCAAAAAAACCCACAAATGCTTTCTCAACTCACAAAGACTTTATCTCAAAAGACTGTCACTCACAGAATTACAGAAATCCAAATATTCCCACTAGCCTTGCATTATAATATGAACCATCTGGACTGAAGTTATCAATAAATGAGAATATTTCACGCAGGAGGTCAGAAACTCATGTGAAGAGTACCGGTGAATTACCTACATGCAAATTTATGCTAGCAGACTGAGACAGCTGTACCCAGGACAATAGGTGAATGTTTGAAAGCTAATGTTCCAAATTAACATTTTGCTAAGCCTCCTAAGTGAGACTGGTATAGGCAAAAGTCACCTCAGGATCTAATCCTAGGCATCCACATTTTGTGGCAGTCTAGATGAAAAGGAACAGCAACCTCTGTTGGTAACCATCTATCAATGTGCACACAGACACAAACAGCACTGCTCTATCCTGTCCCATAAGGAGCTGAAGTATCTAGAGAAAGAATGCTTTAACTACTCAGACACTACGCAACCCATACTGCTAGCAAACCATCCCATATTTTATTGTTTTCAGGCCATGTGTTTTAGCAGCTATTTAACAGTTCCGAGAGGACTAAACCCACAGCCCTCAGGGCTTTTTAGCCACCTCTTACACTCTTACGCTCACTTTCGTATTATCCTTCAGCTCTCTTGAGGTCAGTTCTCCATTACTCTCAAGCGGCAGAAACCAAGCACATCCACTTCTGGGACAGACTGACTCGTCCGAGTCTCTATTTCTTACTGTTATTTTGTTGTCGGGGTCGGCATTTTAGATTTGTTTAAATTTATTTTACAGATTCGGTACTCCCTGCCAGACATTGAAAATTTAACTTTACCTGCAGTGCTTGTTCCTGAATATCTCGAAACAACTCCATGTCTTTTTCATTTAAGACATCCTGGCTTCCAAAACAACGCTCCTCATTTTCTTGTTTTCCATCCCAGCCATCCTGATTGTCTGTAAATGAGAGAGTAAATTGTCTTCACCTACATTTACAAATGAGCACTTGCTTTTTAATGCAAATACTGACAGATGTTGACAAACAACATCTGGCTATATTCACACCCCGTGCCAGTTTATTTGATGGGATTTTCTATTCAGATTTGGGACCACAAAGGAAGAACAGGTTCTAGATTTGAGACCCTGTGAAAAGTACTGTCCTGTATTTAAGCAGGTCCAAATGTCACCACCTAGATATTCATAGTACCATGAAGGAATAAATGGCTTATCGCTAAGCCTATTTCTCACAAACAAGGATTACGACTATTTAAATGCCGTATCTGGTAAAACCAAAACCAGGACACGTACGTTCATCACCTTAGAAAAACCCCTTCAACAAAAAAAACCCAACGCAAACAAAAAAGCCTAACAAAAACCTCTCCAGACACTTCACCTCACTCCCAAAGCATTAAGTCCCATTGCTGTTCTTCCAGCACCAGCTGACTTTTCTAAAGCTGTAAACAAAGTATTTTATTGTGGAATATTTTCCCCTGCTTGCTTAGAAACAATTCAGAACCATTCAATGAAACTGTAAAGATCTGAATACAGAAATTAAATAAAGGTCCAGTCATAGATAATGTCTTAAGCTAGAAATGCAAAAAGAAAAAAAAAAAAGTCAAGGGAAGCAGAACTGCATTCCAAAGGGCAGGGATTGTTTTCGGCAAGCAGATGCCAAGCTGCGCAAACAGGCTCCTCTATGGCTGACAAAATTAAGAAACATTTGCTTGCAAGCCTATAGCATAGACTGGAAACTCACGGGTCTGTCAGACTGGTTTTAGTTCTGTATTTTCCATTTCATACTTCTATCTTGCTGCTCTTCATTTTCATAAATCGCTGCCTATGTTATTTCTTTCAAATGTGACATTATTTAGCACATTTCCTAGGGCTGTCTGCAAGCACCTCCTTACCAAAGGGCATTCTACCTCACTGTAGTCATTTAACCCCTCATCACACCTTGCCATCATACATAAAGGCTAAGGTCTCTAGGATAATTTCCTTTTCCCAGTTGATATTCTACCTCAACACACCAAAGATAACTGCATTTCAGTGTTAACTTTCAGCTCAAAGTTTCCAGCTTCTAACAATTCCAGTCACTTCAACATCCTAGCCTTTGAACATTTGCTTGGTATACAGGATACTTACATTGGCAGGGTGAAAAATCTTTACCTGTAGGCCATTCTGAAGTGCTAGATTTCCTGTTACCCTTTTTCCTGATCCTATACTGCTGAGAATAGTCTACCACTTCTCCTCGAGCTTTTCGTCCATCAGGGGAAGGAGTGAAGAATTTAGTAAGGCCATCTATAAGCCCTTTGGTTTTCTTGTTAAACTTCAAGGTGTTGCTGCCATCTCTGCAGAAGTCCAAGACATCTGTCTGCTCCAGGTATTCTCCTTCTGATGATGCTGACTGGCTGGACAGAGCGATCTTACGCTTCCGACCCCGACCGGTGCGAACTTTGCTGAAAGGACCTTTTGATCTAATAGGTGAGAAGGGGAAAGATACAGTTAGAAGACTTGGTAAGGCAGTTTGTTTCAGATTGCATTCTAACATATTTATGAACCACGCAGAACGTGATCTGAAGAATTTAATAATACAGGAGTCATCGGGAGCCTGCGTACCCTAGAGAAGCCAGGATTTAAACATCTCAGTAGAAGTACTGTACTATTTTTCTTGACACTGAACATCATGTCAAACTAATTTGAGTATAAGCAATAGATTTTCACCAAATTTAATGCAACATTAAATTTTAAAAGTAACCAGAATGAGTACGTTGCACAGAAGGCTTCAATTTATGCAATCATTAAACATTTACACTTGTCGTTTGCCATAGTTTTCGTACTGACAAGAAACTGTTGTAAGAATTCCATGGAAAGTTAATACATAAAAGGTACACGTACTAGCTAAGAACCTATACTACTGACAGTTATCTTAGCTGAAAACAGTGCTGCTCCCCAACCAGCTGCCATCTTTAAGGCCGTAAATTTTAAAACTCCATTGAAATGGAAGTATTCAAAAGATATGTGGATGTGGCTTGGGAATATGGGTAGCGGTGAGCACAGCAATGCTTGGTTAATGGTTGGACTTGATGATCTTAGAGGTCTTTTCCAACCTAAACGATTCCATGATTCTATGAGATAACTGAGTATTCACGACTTCTCAGAAAGACTGCCCTAGACAGACTGACTATTTTTAGCTACAGTCTTTTCAGCTACAGAGGATAGAAATAGGCAGCTTTTTCCCAAGAAGATGAACTACACATCTTTGCAAAATTCTGATATATTTTGCAAATGACATGATGAAACAAAGGCAAAAAAACTGTGAATCGATCATGAAATAATAATTAAAAGAGACAAAACAGTAGCAGCAGATAGCTAGCTTTCCTTTTTCTCCTCTGAATTCTATTGAGTGATCTTCT
This sequence comes from Acanthornis magna, assembly GCA_036785705.1. NCBI lineage: Eukaryota > Metazoa > Chordata > Aves > Passeriformes > Acanthizidae > Acanthornis > Acanthornis magna. The sequence continues at coordinate 135,475 of JAWUZG010000431.1, read as the reverse complement.
ATGCAAAGATATTGTACTGACTAAAAAAATTAGCGTGTTTAACAGAGACACTCCCTCTATGCTTTTAGAAGCATTAAATTTTGTAAGGTTATTTTCCAGAACATCCTTTGGTGCTATTGCTTAGAATCAAGTAGTGGTTCAACTGTTTTTTTAAGCTGATCTGATGTCCAGAACAGAAGTTCTTGTGACATGCTCCTTTCCCTATTTTACACCCTGAAGAGTCCACAGTGCTGCGTCACAACCAGCACTGCACAGCAATCTTAATTCAAGGAAATTGCTTTGGCTGAATAGTTATCCAAAGAATTTCTGCCCACCCAAATCTAATTTCCTGACAACTAGCTAGTAGCCCCACAACAACCATGACAAGGCTGCAGCAACGGAATCTGTCTCAGTACAACAGAGCTCTCCACAAATGCAGAAACATGTGGAATGGAAGCAGAAAGGGGCCAAATATTTTCTGGCAGCAATGTCAGATTAAATATATGTCAAACAACCTTATATGCTTTATTGTGATTACCTAATTTCTTTAAACAACAGAAAGGGTTCTTCGGAAACGCAAAGTGAGGCGATTATGCCGGAAGCAGGAGCCATCCAGCAAAAGAGATTACGTGAACAGCAAAATTCATCAATGACCATAAGGAATAGTCCAAAAATAAATAGTAAATTATTACAAAGAGTCAAAAATGTTGGCCAAAAGAAGCACTGAGGTTACTTCTAGTCTTTCACATCCTTTTTCAGAAAATCTGTATTAAAGAACAATGAACAGCTCTGAATTGTAGAAGAAAACTTCTCACAAAATAGACCAGAGACTTCAGAAATACCCACTGTCCTACAGAATCTCAGATCTTACTCTTCCTTATAGAGACTTACGTTGTATTTTGATTCTTTAACCTGTTTTTGGGACGTCCTATTGGGTTAGCATAGCGTCTTTTTATCTGTGCTGCCTTCTTCTGTAAAAGCTTTCTTCCTTTCTTGCGTGGTCGACATATTTGACATATCCACATACCTATAAGACACAAGTCCCAAATGCAAGAGACATTTATAAATAAGGACAAAAGGGAGAAATATGGTCCACAGGCCTTCTGAGATTAAGGGTGGGAACAGTACCAAAGGCACTGATTATCACATATACGTTTAAGAAGAATTATGTGTATGCTTCAACAGTCTAAACTCAAGTCCTGTTAATATTCCACAGCCCCCAAATAGTTCCAAACACAAAGGAAGTCTCCTTAATTGGCAGCATATCATCAGAAAACCATAATTTAATGGTTAATTATCCCATTATCTGCTTACAACTATACTACTTCCAACTATCTTATATATGAAAATTTTCTTCTAACTACTAAGGAAGAATCTTTCATAGATAATCTGCTTTCTGATTGGAAAAAGAAGTTCATTTGCCTGGAAGACACTACTGTCCAAATGGATATTACTTCAAAAACCTATATAGAAGTCTTCTCTTTCTTTTTCACAAGGCTATTCATGCAAATGAAATCCGATCATCTTAATCTGTAGGGATCACTTCTGTTCCTTCGAACGTCGAGAATTTTTTCAAAACACTTCACAGAGAATAATGTGAAACAGGAAACAGGAGACAGTGGAAAACCTGGATGTGAAGTTCTGACCCTTCTTTTGTTGCTAATACCCAAAAGGTAATTCCATACAAAAATGAGCAAAATGTAGCTAAAGGAGGAACAAATAAGTGGAAGCACTGCCTACCCACTGATCTCTTCCAACACCATCTTAAAGTGTCCTTTTCATCACAAAGTCCTCACCTTTTGGCATCCTGGTAAGAGGAGGATCACAGCATTCCATGTGAAAGCCACGGTCACAGGAGTCACAAAATAGCATGTTATCCTGTTAAAGACAGACAAAGTTAATCTCTCTTTGTATGTGCATCGGCATCAATTTGCACCTCCATTAATTTGTCACTGTCTGAGAGAACAGGCACATAGTGTCCAACTACGGACAATTCAAGGTATTTTGCAGGTCTCAGAAAGACTACCAGACTAAAATAAAAGCTGCAGGTATTTGCCTCTAAAATAATTTCATTTTGTAGCTTAACGTAACAGCCACAAAACTGATATCCTCTTCATTCAATCCACACTCCACTATACTCACAGCATTTTTTCCTTGATCTCTACAGGAACTACATGTTTTGCATTCAATACACTGCCATCGCAAGGCTTTCACTCGAACTGTCAGCTCTGGAGAGAACTTTAAACAGGACGGATGACCTAGAGAAAAAGGAGAAAATTATACTGGCAAAATCATAATACTTCTTTAATGTTCACAGATAGCTCAGAGAGAGACTACTCTACCAATTATGTATTCTCATGCGGCATTTTAGTTATCCAGATACTCATATTTTTAGGTGCTTCTATTATCATCTAATTATAACACAAACCAGTGGCCTAGACAGCAAATGGCAGGCCCACCTACAAAAGAACACAAGGATAATTCTTCATAACTGAATTGAGAAACATGGTGAAACTGGTCTTCATTGCCACATTTTAAAAAAAAACTTCCAGGAGCCAAATGAATTATTTGTGCTAGGTTAGCTGAGTTGCCTCCCCTCTGGGAGCAGAAGTTTCAGCTGAACTAACTGTATTGTACGCCACAGAAGCATATTCCTCACGTCTGGGTCAGCATACACTCGACTTCTCTGTCTTAAGTGGCAAGATTCTCACTATACTCCCTCTGCGTACGGGGCGGCAGCAGGCAGCGTACAAGCTCCTGTGTCTCAAGAGAAGCGGTTAGTACCAGCAGCCCCATAAATGGTCACCTACCGCTGTTGCCACAGTCAGCACAAGAGATGAGCTCTTCAGGTTTCTTCTCCCGATTTTGCTCTTTTGTACCAAGGCAGAAACTGCAAATTGGAATTGGTTCAGCAACCGGCTGTGAGGACAACAGACAATAAGAGCACTGAGTATCTCAAGGGAGCAAATTGTAACACACAAAATCACAGACATTTATGTATCACGTAAACATGATGTAATGCACATCGCGTCTCACAGATTTTACTTGGTTCTCACATTCAATACAGCACTAACTGAATAGAAGTTAGTACTCCAAAGTACAAAAACTGTACAACTATTAACACTGTTACGAGAAACTAAAATAACATTCTCCTGCAAAAAATGATGTGAGTACGCTATTTAGCAATCACAAGCCGATAAAAAGGTGTGCTCTCACTGAAAAAGTTATGAGGAGTTAAAAATTGAGTAGGGAAAAAAAAAGTATTTAAGATGAGGCACAGCACTAGCCAAGTAAGAAATAGATATGAACTAGCCAACACTATAGTTGGCCTAGAATAAGCAGGACATTTTTAAATTTAAGGACTGACATTCTACAACGGTCTCGGCAAAGAAGTAGCAAGTGCAATAACTGCTTGCTTTAAAGTGGTACTTGATCAACTAATAAGAGAGAAAGGATGGCCTAATTTAACATTAAGTGCTCAATTTCATTATCTAGCAAATTCTTTCTAATCCAATTCTGCATTTAAAGCCTATGATTTAGAGTTTCCAGAGCAAAGATGTACACAAAATTTAATTTCAAAATACAATAAAAATATGCCAAAATCACATTTAAAACACTGGAAATGGGAATAATGTTAGATTATGGCAAGTTTTGAGAAACACTCTTTGTATAGCTATATCAAGTTACAGTTAGTGATTTCACACATACCTTTCAAAGTCTATTCTGCAGGTACATATGCTCATACTGTTAATTATTGTATGGAAACATATGCCAGAAGAACTTCAAGCACCTTTACTCTGCCCTAAGCTGAAGCAAAAGCTGTATCCGGAGTAGTTTCTTGCAGGAATCGGGTTTGTTTATATTACTGTAATATAGAAACTGAAAGTTTGAAAGCTCTACCTTTCCTTCAGTGTACGGACATAATACACACAGAACACTTTCAGTGTGAGGTGTGGTCCTTAAAACACCCACAAGGCAGAAACAATCTGAACACCTTAGGAAAGTTGCCGTTTCAAAATTAAGCGACACAATAGGAACGGAAGCCTGACATTCCTCATTTAGAACACAAGTACTTATATCAGCCTTCGGATACATCCCAGATGATGCTGAAGTATAAACTAATATGAAATCACCTGCCCATCAAACTATTTCAGTTTGGAATACGTTCACAGGATAAGTTAATTGAAGGACTGCGGTTTCTGCTCCTTTTGAGAAACAGAGAAAAGAAGACAACTGTGTATAGTTATGCCACAAATCATTAATATCCAAGTGGGAGGGGGAAGCTAGAGCATCGTTGCTGCCCACAGGCAGTATCTTTCCAGCCACAGTCACCACAGCAACATTAGCTGAGATCAGCTACGCAGGGACTCCCTGTCCTCTTTCAACAGAGAGGAGGGATTGAAGAGAACAAACAATTTGTGTACCGTTTTGTTCATGACTGGACTCTAGGTGCTAGATAGCTAGCTGCTTCCAGCCAGTACTAGGGGGAAAAAAACCCTGCGAATGAAGGGTCGGTCAGTGCTTTAATTTCTTTGGAATCAAGATTTCAGGAATTATTTTGCCTTCTGCCTTTTGAAAGGAAAGCTGGAACACTCACACAACCTTCCGGAGGAGAAAAAAATTATTTCCCGTATCCTCTGCAGGAAGCTCACGAGCAATTTACTTCATCAAAGAGAGTTTTATAGACAGTCAACAACCTAAGATAGTCCTTCTTATCTGTTCTAGCCAGTATTTGTGCATACCTTGTTCATCCCCACAGTGCTTCAAATTTGGACATCCGCATGTAAACACTGTCTAGGTTTGGAAGAACCAGATCAAAGAGTACCCTTCACAGCTTCAATGTTTCCTGTATTTACCATCCCTGGCAAGCTGCAAGCAAACACCTTACCACATTTAAAAAAAAAAAAAAAAAACGGAACATCTACAGTTTGGGGGGAAGGCTCTACTAGAATTCAAAATGTTTTAGAATAATTAATTGAATTGTAACAATTTTGAATGTGGAGATCAGACTACTCCTCCAAAGCTTCTGTGCGAGACTCTTATGCTAAATCTGGAGAGATTTCACTGCTGCTGTGTTTGTTCAGCAAAGAACATCCTGGCAAGTGAAAAATGCAAGCACACAATGAAAGATCCGTGAAAACAAGACTGGAAGCAGGCAGCTCGGTTTCATACTGCAAATTTTTGGCAGACGTTCAACTCCTTCTGCTGTTTTGCTCACAAGCACATCTATCTGCGTGATGTCACCACATTCAGTGAGGGAGAGAGCCAGAACAAATTGGACTGACAGTGTCTTACAGCCTGCCAGCCTCTCAGCACATGTTGTTACTATACAAAGGGTATCTAGAAACCGAATGTGCCTTAAAGATTCAGACTGTACGCCCTCCTAAAGGTGACTACAGAGAAGCGCCTATGGAAAATGTGTGTGCGTGCGTAATAATTTTACAATCTCGGTTTGTAAACCCATTTGCTTTGCAGTCTTCATGATTCAGGAAAAGTGAGGTAGGAAGCTCCTCAAAACTCACAGCCAAGTCTGCAGGCCACGGTGTCACAATGGTCACTGTCAGTAATGTTAATGCACTTTACAGACATTTTAGTACCATCTGGGGCTCACTAGATACCAGGACTGTCTTTGTCCCAATATCACATATATTCTTCTGGTAGTCATGCGGTTGGGATCAAGTGGGTATAGAATTTAAACCGGCATAAAAACCCACATACGCTCACACCAACTTCTTTTTGCTTTGCTCTTTAGGACCTCCTGAATGTGAGCCCTCTAGAAGCAATGGTAGATGGCTTCTGAGAATTTACACTAGGTAAATACTTTTTTGTGTTTTTGTTTTTAAACAAGTGACAAATCGTTAGTCCTCACTTGAAATGGCCCATTCTGTTGCAAAGGTCTTCCTCAAAAACTGAAGCTACTGGCAAGAGCAGATGAACCAGAAAAGACAGAGGGGAAGTACAACCCACACCACACAAAAAAATTATTTTAAGCGTGAGGAAACATGTTTCAGCGAGCAGGGCATCACAAGGCCAGGATTCTATGCCTTTTGGATCAGTGGCTGGAGAAGAAAACTGCTTCAGTTCCATGCCTCAGTAAAATCAGAACCAATGAATTTCATGTTGTCAAAGTAATTTTACAAATCATGTGGACTTTTTTGTTGTATGCAGAGAAAACTGCAGAATTTAGGAAATGCTATTCAGTAATATCAACTCATAGCAATGGTCAATAACTAAGCCCTCCTCTATATAAGTTACCAAATCACAATTCTTAATGTTCCCTCCAGACAGCATGGTGAAGAAAAAATATGAAGCAACTGAGAGTAAAGACAGAAATTCCTTAAAATACTGTTTGTGCTCAAGAAAACAATGCTGAATATATTTTCATACACTCAAGAAAAGCTATTACTGTAACATTCATATGTATGTTTGTCTGTGTAAATGGACAGTGTCTCCAATTCAGCTGTTGAATCTCACTTGAAAGGAAGGAGCATATTTATATGGCAGAATGATGGCCTAAAACATGAGGGTACACTACAACAAATGTAAGGGAGAAAAGATAAATAGCATACACAAGAAAGGAACAAGCATGAAATATATACCTCTTCCTAAGACAAACATATAGGGTCATTTAAACAGAAAAATTAAAAGACATTTAAAATAAGTCCTGCTGTTTGAGGGTGGGCTAATACAATGGATGGAAAATCTGAAATGCTGCTACAAGAGTAAAGTCAAGTGTGAAGGCCAATAGCCTGGATATTAGTGAGGTATATACCGGCTGAATTTTTTCCAGTGATTATTAACATCTGGAAACCAATGCAAAAAAGCAATGTGAATAGTATCTGGGGCTGACATTCAAACTGAAGAAATTATCTTACTATCAGACATGCATCTGGTAAAAACTTCATAGAATGTCAACTGGAAATGCTTAGACAGTCAATTGTTGAATAATCTTCCCAGAACTAGCAAGTCATCTAATCAGAGGATTAAAACGATTCAAGATTTGTTAGTCACAATCAGAATCACATGCCAAGACTTCCTGACTGCAAACTCAGGGGGGTGAGGGGAAAGAGTGGCTCAAATTTCCTTCTTTGCAGTATAAACTCCCTTCACTTGACACTGTTTCAGGAACATAGCAGTTCAAGTTACCGAAGTTTTCTTTACCCAAAGTTATATCCTGTGAGCTCTCTCCTACACTTTGTCCTCGCTTTGTAATTTTCAAGAAAATAAAAGATGCTGCCTTGGAATTGACAGATGATTATATCACTCTAATTTAGATCAAAAGATATTTCTAAGAAGTCATAGACTTCCACAGCTGCAAAAGAAAAACACACCCCTCGAACGAAGAGCAAGCTTAAATCTTAATTCCTCTCACTGGTAAAAAACTTGCATTCCACTATACTTTGACAAAAAATAAGGAACTTCAATATTGACTTTGACTTCTAGAAATAACAAATTACTTTGGAGATGAGATTTTTGTTAACACCTAAGTAATGTCTGTGCGTATAGGTAATTCTTCTATCTATATATACAGTACATTGCTTTACTACAAGATTAGCTGCATCCCTAGAAGAATGGAAAATACTTCAGTTAGAGAATGAAAAAAAAATATTTAACAGCATGCAGGGCCCCACATAAACATGATACCAGAGAAGACACAAAAGAAACTGCGAATGAGCATTTCGTGCGCATTAAAGATTCAAGGCTGCTACTTGTAGTTTACCCAGGATACCCACAAGTTCAACTATGAGACCAAATCCTACCCAAGTTTTGAAACTCTACCACCTTGAGCACAAAATGGAGAGAACACAAGAAACATTCTACACATAAGTCTTCACTATAAAAATTCACTGCTCAACATAACGCTCTTGACAAATCTGACGAAGTCCCATGTTATTCCATGCTATTCCATGCTATTCTCTCTCCCTGCACAATCTGCACAGGCACAGACCATTCTCACATGAGCAGCCTTATATAGCAAATGTGGCAAAACCCCAAACATGTGCAGACGAAACCTTTTCCATATAGATCTGTCGCTAAGAGACCACCCATACAAAGGTATCCTGAATTTGCAAGGCCAGGTGAAGTCAGAACATTTTATGGTTGTGTATTTTGAAGGAAAAAAAAAAAAAAGTTGGTGCAGCATAAAGCAAGCGCATCTACTCATTCCTGAGACTTGGCTAAGGATTTTGCATGTGGCTTAATGATTAGCAGCTTCTGAAGTTCAGTCATTGCAACGCTCAGCGGCAGAATTACTCTCTTTCCTTCCATGAACGCCATCAAGGAATTCACTATGAGTCCAGACAAGTTCAGAGAAACAGCACTACAATCAAAACACTCATTACTAAATATCCAGAACTGAGTCTCAAAGACTGAGGAGAAACCTAATCCCTGGGAGAGGCCATATACTGTCCGTGAATCCTAAATTAAGTCAAACCTATATGCACACCCTAAAGGCTGTATCCAACGCCAGTTTTTCTCAACTTTTAAGGTTAGATGGGACAGTTTAACAGAAATGGGGAGAAATGTGTAGAACCGGTGATTTCTTTTATCATTCAGAACACCTTTAGTTCTGACAAAATTTTCATTTTACACACTGATAAGCAGAGTCATTAATGGGGACTTAATTACTGCTAAGGTTCAAAAAAAAGCAAAGATTCCAGGAAATGAAGAGGTCCAGTCTCATCTTTTTAACAGCACTTGTGAAGGTATTTAACTAGGTGCCAAGATCCATAATTTGTTCTATTGGATTTTCCAAAATACGGTGCACTAATAGAGGTATTACTAATTAAAACCAAACAAAATTGGTATAGATAAAAGAAACAATTCATTGTTCTTGCACAGGTCTACAGACTGGTTAACCAACCTTCAAAAGTAGCTCAAAACAAGCAAATATATTACAAATGGGATTCTGTTTCCTACTCAAGGGTCATTCTTCTTGGACATCCTTCTCGCTCCTTTCTTTTCCATCTCACTACAAATCCAGATTTACCAAAATAGCAGTAACAATGGGGACACTGCCAGATTCTTGAATAAGGAAACAAGCAATAAGTTACAACTTCCCATCCAATGCTGGAAGCAGTATTAGTAGCTGCTCCAAGGAAAGGTGTTCATACAGTCAGAAAAAAATTGGTGAGGACAGAAAAATTAACTCAGATTTACACACCAAATACAGAAAAAACCTAAATAGGTGGAATAGAGGCCAACATGACATATTGCTCGCAACTCACTAGGATAAATGTAGTTTGAAATCCTTGAACAAGCAAATACCTACCCACAGAGGCTGACTGCATATTTGTACTTATTTTAAGAACATGGAACCTATTTTTCAACTAAAATGACAGCACTTAATTTAATAACTATTGCTTTTTAACTGTTCTTTCCACCACCACTACGACTTAAGACACAATTGCTGGGAAACTAGGAGAAAAGCAGGGACTTAATTACCCGTCCTCATTCTCTCTGCTGTTTCTTCCCTTCCTACGTAACAAAGCTAACACTGGAATCAAGATTTCATTTATTTATGAACATTCTCCATCATCCAATCTCCTCCCTGTCTGACTAGACTTTAAAGCTCTGTGGTAAATACAGTTCCTTTATTAACCAAACTTCAGATATGTGTCATTCTCCATCTGTCAATAATCTATTGGACAGAAAGGACTAACAACAGGGACCCAGCCAGCATACTGGACTAGTCCTCTCCTTTTTAACCAGCTATTCAGTACTCCACTTCTGCTGCACTTGTGGCAGAGAACACTGTTAAAAGACTTCCTCCACAGTGGTACGCATCGACACAGGTCCTCATCACATCATCGCATGTCTTCCCACAGTAACAAGCTTTGCCTCTATCATGACTCCGTATATTTCCAGAGCCCCTCTTGGTACCATTCGGCACCATTCCACACTAAATGCATCAGCTCGTAGCATCCATTCACAGCTGTCCACGGCAATAACATTTAGGACCTGCTTACTAAGAACTACTTCACCTGTTCACTAATCAAGTGAATAAAGTTCAAAGTAATTTTTTAGCACTTGGGTTTCCAGAGTTACACAGTGTACACATGGAGGCCATCTGTTATCAACCGCAAGGTTTTTTCAGACAGAACTACAGACTTCCCTTCCACAGAACCAGCTGGAAGAGACTGAATCCTAATCCTCCTCCAGCTGGGAGCCTAAGCTTGAAGAATGCCCTTGGAGAGATGGGTGAGCTCCCAATATGTAATTACAGTGCTCTGGTTGCAGATCATTTATGTACTCCACCCCACACAAATCAATCCACAAATAACCGGACAGTTCTTTTCATTTAAGACATGGAATTAACAATTATTAACTTTAAACAGGCACAATATAGCAATAGCTATTGTATGCTTAAAAGCCTTCAAAACAGCTATGATGCCCTTGAAGCACACAAACCTTCTAAAAAGATTCAAGAAGTTTGGCTTCATGTAAGTTTACGAGCGCACACTGGGATCTAGAACTACTACGGGCAAGAGGAAAGGCCTGAAGGATGCTGCGTGTATACTATCCCACAGTTAAAATGTTTGGTAAGTACCAACAGATAAAAATAGCAACACAAAACTAGGAAAGAGACAACCCATAAGGAACACGCAAGACAGCAGCACAGGGAATCTGCTTTAAATATTACTCCTACTTTTCAGCCACAGAAGTTCCTCTCATTTTTTTTTCCAATAAGCACTTCCAGAATTTTGGCTTTATACGCTCCCATGTACTGCAGGATAATACTAAGATATTTACTTAAAGGGTGCTATAGCCATAGCCAGCTTTAACTGACAGCTTCAAGGACAGTGCAAATGGAGATCAAATAATGCCACCTGTATTTTCCTTCTAATTGAGGAAGAAACAGTCTTACTGTTGTCCTGAGATCAAATTCCAGATGCCCTGGAAACTTTCAACACGTATAACAATTATTTCCACTTTTCAGCTGACATGTTACCTTTCTTTTCAATAACAATGATTTTACAAAAACTCTTACAGCCTTTTAGCCTGTGTTCTCTAGCAAGGGTCAACAACACAAACGCAGAGCAAGCGATCTTTAAGGCATCCAGCCTTAGGACCCGCAACTTACTACAGCTTAAGTTCCTTACAATGGTGTACGAGGAAAGAGCTCTTTGCTCTTAAACAGTATTAAATATTACTGCATTGTAGTAGTCTTGTAGTAGCGTAGTTACTCTTGCATTATAGCAATACTATATTAACTGTTGAACAGTTATCCTGGTTTTGGCTCAGACAGTGTAAATTCTTCTCCTAGTAGCTGGTATGCTGCTGAGTTTCGTAGGACGAGAATACCGTGGATAACACGCTGATGTTGCCGTGCAGTGCTTACACCACGTCAAGGACTTTTCAACTTCTCACCCCACCCACAGTGAGGAGGCTGGCAGGCACAGGATGCTGGGATGGGACACGGCTGGAACAGCTGACCCAGCCTGTCCGAAGAGATATTCTAGACCATATGGCGTCACGCTCAGCACATAAAGTGGGGAGAAAGTGTCTGGAGGCTGCTGCTCAGGGACTGTCAGACCATCAGTTGGCAGGTGGTGAGCAAATGCTTTGTGCATCACTGGTTCTGTGTATTTTCATTATTCCATCACAATTGCTATTATTTTCCCTTTCTTTTCTGTCTTAATTAACTGTCTTTATCTCAACGCATGAGTAAGACTTTTTTTTCTTCCAATTCTCTCCTCCACCCCACCGTGAGGGGGAGCGAGAGAGAGACCGCATGGCATTTCGCTGTCTGGTGACAGTAGTCTTTCTTGACTACAGCCACGTTGCAAAAGTTATGCGTGCAAACAATAAATTTAATTTTCATTTGTTAGATATTTTACTACTATTTTTGTTGACACTGAATAGATAAACAGATTATGCACGTAGTGAGATAATGTATTTTAGCATTCCGGGGCAGCAGCTTTAGCATTTATCAAAACTACTGCATTAGCAAGGTAACAGAGTTTACCTTAAGTTTTATTCAAGTACTACATTTGTACCTCCCACATATTCATTAGTTTTTGACTCAAGCTAGTATTCAAGCTGTGGCTGAGTTCCTTCTTCTAGTTTGACCACTGTACTACAAAATTTTAAAATCATGCTATATTATTCCAAAGGAAGGTATACCCTGCAGAAAGTATTGCCATTAATACACAGTCACAATTCTTCTATAACCTCACAACCATTGGTTTTGTAGTGACTAAAAGACATTATTAAAATGTTCAGCATGTAGCTAATGTAGCATGACCTTTATTTATTACCTAGACAGTATTATTTTGTGCTTGTGATTTCATGAGTATTGCCTTATTTCACACTAAGCACCAACTTTCTAAAATGAGATGCTTTTCAGTTACACTTTTGTACAGTGCCAACACAATATAATTTGAACTACCAGGTACTATAGCCCTATAAATAAATGCTGCTGTATCCACGGGAACTGTTCAGGAAGAAAACCCCCAGCTTTTTTTTTCTTTGCAATGACTGTGGCAACCTCTGGCAGAGATGCATTGTGTCAGTGTGAATAAGATTAGCTTCCTAAATCATCGCTACAGCACTTGCCACAATCAGAACAAACAAACAAAAAACCAACCAAACACACCACCGTGAAACCCCAAGCTAAAAACTTTAGTGGTGGTGAAAGACCCCAGAAAATTTCATCAAAATACTCCTACCTTTTTTTTTCTGAATACTCTTGTCAAGCCTTTCTATTCCCAAAGATATCTCAATAGCCAGCGTATGCTAAAACAGGAACATCGTTGATTCCGTTTAGCTGAAGAAAAATTTCTGCCCCTACCTATCTAAAGATACATGACATCCATTTATGGGTAAGTTACGGTTTCCAAAGTAGCACCAAAGAAAATAGCATTTTCTCCCATCTCCCATCTCCCACCTCAGAAAATAGCATTTTAAAAAATAATAATTAGTAAGAAGTTTCAAGAAATAAAACTGTTCCTCTGAACCAATACTAGAAAACAACAATTTTCCCTCAAGAAAAAGAACCCCACAAACTTAAGAAAGTAACAATTGTGTTTCAGTCTGCAAGTGTAGCTATTACACAGAATGAAACAGAAGGGACCATCATATTTTAAAGAAATCTTTAATGCATATTTAATCAGGAGTTTACTGCAAAAATTACTCTCTTACACTGTGGCATTACTTATTTTTGACTCTAGATTGCAGGTTATGTTCACTCCCTTCAGTCCTGACCGATGGATGGTGGACTCAGTGTAGAACACTTATCAACTCTTTGACTGACCTGATGTGGGAGGCCTGACACCTACACTTCCTCACTTCCAGTTATGATGAAGGCATAGTGCTTGCCCGATACTACCCAAGAGGCAGAAACTAAATGTCACAATTTATAAAATAAAATAAAATAAAATAAAATAAAATAAAATAAAATAAATTATCACAATTGCAGGTACTGCAACAACTTGCACCTTTCCCCCCTCCTTTCTTTCCCTAACAGTGGTAGGTATTCTGGACCTTGCCAGCCTGTCACCTATCACAGAAACAACTCCAAAGTCAAGTCCAGCATTTTGTCCAAAACAGAAGTAACACAAGAATAATTCAACTCACATTTTAGCTTCTAAACTAACTGGAAAGAAAGGCCACTTCCCTAAAGTATATGCAAGCATGGTGCTTAAAACTGAAATTAAAGACAATTCTCCTTTCGTCAGCCATTGTCACAGTCAGATAAGCAAATTTCAGCAGTGAGCTCTGCCCATCAGCAGGATTTTTCTTCTGTTTGCTTGTTTTCATCCAAGTAGTGTTTTTAGGCCAGGGATTTGAAAACCATAATGTCAGCAGCCCATCATTACCACCCAGTAAACCATGACAACTTGCCAGGATTTTTGCCCTTGAACACTAGAATGCAGTATTCACAGAACATTGAGATTAAAAGTAAGATCTGAAAAAACCAAGTAATATTTACTAAATAAAGCTTCTGTGGTGCTGCATTATGCTTATTTTGGTTTAAAAAATTGAGCCTTAGCTTTATAGAACTCCTTCAAGGTACTCAATTTCATAAGACACAGGAAAATATCCAGAATTGAATGTTCCCTTCCCGGCATCTAACAAAGTGACAGTACTGTCACACAGACAGGTAACTAAATGCAGCTGAGTGGATACTACATTTAAATAAATGAAAAAATATTATTTCTTTAAGATTCATAAATTTGGATCACATCATAAATGGAGAGTTCTTAAACAGATGTTGAAGATCAAACAGTGCAAGGACAGAAGATTAACAGCAGCAAACAAGAGACAGCTCATAAGGATTTCTCAGATTTGGGAGGCTGAACTTCTTTGTTCACATTACTGCCAAGGCTCTTCTAATAATCGAGGGACACATTGTCACAATACTCCCAAAGAATCTGTACCAAGTATATTCCATTAAAGAAAAAAAACCCTCACCACTCTCAAGCGCCCAATAAGTCAAGAAAATCACTACAGCACAGTATGTCTTCTGCACCTGCATTAACTGGTTGAGATTTAATAGAAAGCAGTAGAGTGAAGGTCATCGCAGTGTCTGCATGGAAGAAACAAACAAACGACCAAGAACAAACCAAAACCAAAAAATAAACTGTCTTCAAAATCCTGGAGAATAGGAACTTATCTTTGAGCTTCCACTGACTTGCCAGTCAATTAATGCTGGCAGAACCTATGCATTTTAACATCGTATCTTCAAAATTAATTTAAAAACTAGTAAGAAACTCAGCCTAGGTTACACGGCACAGAGATGGTACATGAAGAGCAGAAATCCAGGTTTTAACGCACACATACATACACAAAACCAGAAGAATTTATTGAAGAAGTCCCTTGTAAAATTTGTATTTTTTCCAGGGGGACAAAAACCAAATCCCAGACAAAATTCAGTATTTATAGCAGCCCATACTACCAGTCACCACTCTGATTTATACCATTTCAAGAGAAATGCAGGGAACAATTAATCTCAAAGAATATCAAACTGCTCCTGAGTATCAGTACATTACAAGGTTGAATAGGCTGTGAAACATACTGTGTTAATAACATGCACAGCCAATATCATCCACTGTTACCAGCACTCTCAATCCAGCCACCTCACGTGCCAGGTTTGTTTATATCTATTTTTCCTAACATTTTACAGCTATACTGACTTCGTTATAGATAAAGTTGGAGATTTACACAAGAACCATTTGTAGACAGAAGACTTGAAAAAAAGGATAGAGGAAACTGCTGGAATTTTCATCACAGTAATACTTACTTCCTACATTACGCCAGCTCACAGCACAACACTCCAACTAGTAAAGTACTGTGTCCACAGGAAAAGCTCCCACAGTTAGAACTTCAGAGAAACTTTACTGGTGATAAAGCAGCTGTGCAGGTTTTATTTTCTTTAGGAAGAAGACTCCTACAGCAGTTTTAAGTCTTGAAATCCTAATAGATCATTAAAGCATCTCTCACCAGAGAGTGAAGCTGACTTCAAAAACCATGAGCAGGACACATCCCTGAACAGGATATTTATAACAAAAAATAATTTCCCTTTCTGCTGAAAAATGTATCTCTCGCAGATAGAAAAAAAAAATTTCACACTCTAGATGTCCTAGAAACTAGGAGCGCAAATATATGAATCACTGGCAAATTGATCTTCAATAAAAAAAGACAAGCTTCTGTTTTACTCTGCATTCACAGTAACAGAAAGAATTAAAAGATACCAACTGGGTATGAATTCCACTCCAGCAACTTCATCTCGAGGTTGGAGTGGAGGATCAGTGACCTTAGGCATGCAGAAGTATGCCAGAAAAGAGGGGGAAACAGCAAAAAATAAGAGAAAGCGGCAGAGAAACACTATCTTTTTTATACTGCACTTACTTTTAAAATGGAAGGTGGGGGGAGGCAGAAGGTGCAGAAGTCCCTGAGTGCTCATTCCAGCACTTCCTCGCTCTCTAGACCACAGAATGGTTGGGGTGGGTAGGGACCTTAAAAATCATCCAGTTACAACCACCCTGCCATGGATAGGGGCACTTTCCACTAGACCAGGTTTCTTTCTATTTCACTACAAAGTAATTCTGGGACAGAAAGTTCTTTGCTCATTATGAAGAAAACCTCTAAGACAACATTAGGTGGCAATTGCTAATCAGCCCTTCATTATGTTACCTGAACTGAAATAGGAAGAAGAAATGGCAGTCAAATAAAAATGTGAAAGTAAGACATCATCTCAAGTTTGCTTTGCCAATTCACCTCACCTTAAAGAGAGGAGGCTTACTTCTTATGTTTTGCTAACACAACAACAGTAAGCCTGTTACCATACATTCAGATACACTGTGCAAAAGTATTGTAAATTCCCCACAGTAGCTCATTTCCAATTTTCTGGTCCAAAGTACAAATTACAATCCATTACACTTCCTCTCATGCTTAGAAATTTGGATACAGTGGGACCCTAAATACACATTAATAACTTCTAACATACGAGATGCAAGATCGCTGGCCTCAAATTGCAACTCTGTACTGATATATTTCTTTGATCGCAAATAAATGACCACGTGAAAACTGGTCCTTACCTTATCCTTTTCATGGGGAAGGAGACACACCGGAGGGAGACAGGAAAGAGACTCAAAACTCTCCTTCCCATCAGCATTAGTGGTTGCTTTAGTGTTGAGTTGGTACAGAGGTCCATCCTTAAGGAGCCTACCATGGCCAACAGCACGTTTGACAGCTAACCGTAATTGCTGGTGAAAAATGGAGGCAGTGCTACCTCCGAATAATGCAGACACATCTTTCTGACCTTTCAGAAAGCGCTCGATGTTCTTCAAGGATGAGCCACTAGACTCAGCCAAGCCCTCAATTGCCCGTTTAATAAGTTTATTCCAGTCCACATTTGGTTTACCATCCAACTTGCCATGGTTCCGAGGCTTCGGAAGTGCTATTCTCCCAGGATTATCGGGATCCTTGTAGGAGTTGAGACCCTTGTTGGAGACTTTTAAAATAGTTCCATCTTTAACACTCAGCTCTAACTGTTCCAGAACAGTTTTGCGGTCCAAACCGTGCGAAGACGACACCGCGTTGCATATCCTCTCCTCTGAAGGACGCTGTTTTTGCTTCTTTACCTTTTTGATTGCCTCCAAAATCCACTCTGTATACAGCGGGTTGGCGAGTTTTACCATGGTGAAGAATTCTGTATATCCATAGAGTCGTTATCCTTTATCCTGATGCTGAACAAGTTTCAAACGATGAGAAAATAGATCCTCGAATGATGGGAACCAGCTAACCATAGCATACACGTTTTCTGTTCCGAATTAATCCTCCTTTCTCAAACATTATTTGTTTTCACACTGAAGAGAAGAAAACAAAACAACTAGAAACTTCTATACTCTTTCCAATATATCCCACAACTGCTTCACGAAAGTTTTTCCACAAAGGTATAAAGATTTCAGCATTATCTCACCTGAGCTTCTGGTCTCACAATCAAAAGAACTGTAAGGTTAGGCCTGGAAGAAAACAAGAGAGACATTTTCAAAAAACAGTTACAAAGAAAAGAACAAAAGTAGCAACTGATGTTAAGCACTTAAACACAAGCAGAGTCTTAAGCCACTACAGTTCTGAAATACTAAAATGATACTCCAGGTTTTATCTTCACTACTAATAAAAGCATCTTTTAGCACTAAAACTACTCCATACAACCTAGAGACAAGTGTCCTTTTCATTTTGATCCATTAGTCAGTACAAATTCTATACCAACTTTTACATCACTGCTGAGCATGACATAAATTAATATTTGGTGGAAAAAAGAAAACCACGACAACTACCTTTAAAAAGCAGCAGCTCTCTTAATTTTTGCACATGGAAGACACTGCCTGCAACTTCAAGAGAAAACAGGAATAACAAAGACTCTTAAGCAAACAGCAAGAAACTTTCAGAGAGTTTTCAGGAGTGTAATCATAGGTCTGTTTCCCTTCTGTGAAAAGCTATGACAGTTGTTCCATAAAGGAAAAAAGTGAAGAAATACAGCTGGAGATTGCAATTAAATGGTCTGCTTTCAGAGGCCACAGAAAAAAAGAATAAAACCTGATTTTCAGTACTGATGAGGCACACGAAAACACCTGAGAACAAAGTAACAGGTGACCAGGCAAAACGTAAAAGGAATGCTTCTGACACTGTTAATACAAGATGCTGGTGAAAGGGTATGAAGATCTACTTTAGAGCCTTTAATTAGTTACCTCTAAAAAAGCTTTTTCTAAGTGTGATAACTGTCTGTTGTGCTGAAGTTCTACTTCAGGAGTATACTAATACACTAACCGAGAAGGATCTCTAAATTGTTTATCACAAGGAGTAACGATTTTCTGCAAGGGAAGTTTCAGACAAGAGCTAAGTCAACAATACAGTTATCCTGTTCTGCTTTCTAGTAAGTACTGAAGAATTTATCAACACAGAAAACACATTTGCATATAGACATCGGACTCAATAGCACAGCTCCGTACGGCTGGTACTGGAAAGATTCTGAACGACTGCTTAAACCAGAAAGGATGAGTGCTTGCCTAGAGTTCTTTTATCCTGAGAACAACAGATGTAAAGGGAAATACGGTCCTCGACGTTTGCCCTCCTCGCAAAGCGGAGATACGCTCCTGCGGTGCCTCTGCCCGCCTGGATCCCGAGGCCCGGAGGATTCCGTCCCCTGTCCCCAGCAGAGCTCCGTGCGCAGGGCGTTATGTAACCGTCCGGCCAGGCCCAGGCGACACCGGGACGGTCCCAGCGCCGGTGGGTCACTCGCTCGCTCTCTGCGTGACAAGCGACCCCTGCACCTGCTACCGCTCGTCCCCATTCCCACCGCGGGCGGGTCCCGCACACGGCGCCCCGAGGAGCGCACTGCCTCAGCACACAAACTCGCACCGGCAAGATCGGGAAAAGCGGGGCGCAGGCCGCGGCCGCGGCAGCCAGCCGGGCCCCACGCAGCCCTCTGTCTCCCCGGACGCAGGCAGTGCAGCCCCGCCGGCCCCTCGCACTGGTACGGCTGGGCCCGCGCCCGCCTCAGCCGTGCTCTCTCGCGCCAGACACCGAACGGAGCTCAGCTCGCGGACCCCCGGCCGCTCCGCCCGGCTCACCCGCGCCGTGCCGCGGCCGCCGCCTCCCCGGGATGTGGGCCTGACGAGCGCCGCGGGAGCGGACGGCGGGGCCGGGCCTGGCGCAGAGCGGCGGCGGGGCCGGAACAGGCCGCGAGCCTGGAGCGCCCAACGGGCCTTCCCCTTCCCCAAGCCAAGGAGCTCGCCAACCGCCTGTCCCCGAGTTCCTCGGCAGCAACCACCCGAGCCGGCGCGGCTCCGCCAGCGTTACTTACCGAGGCCCGCGAGCGCCGGGACTCGGGAGGTGAAGGCCGGACGGCGGCGAAGCCCGAAACTGACACGGCGGCCATCTTGGGCCCGGCGCGCTGCGGCGGGGGGGGGGGGGGGGCGCGAGGTGGAACAGCCCGCGGGGGGAGGGGGGTGGAGAGGCGAGGGAACAGCGCGGCGGGGCGCAAGCGGCCGCCAGGGGGCGCTGCGGACCGCAGCTGCGCCACCGCGGGCGGCAGGGGCGGGGCCGCGCTGGGGCCCGGGCGGAGCGGACAGAGCCCTCCCGCCCCGGGCGAGCGGCGGCAGGCCCGGGCCGGGCTCGGGGCCCGGGCGGAGCGGACAGAGCCCTCCCGCCCCGAGCGAGCGGCGGCAGGGCCGGGCCGGGCTCGGTGCGCCCGGGGGGAGCGGACAGAGCCCTCCCGCCCCGAGCGAGCGGCGGCAGGGCCGGGCCGGGCTCGGTGCGCCCGGGGGGAGCGGACAGAGCCCTCCCGCCCCGAGCGAGCGGCGGCAGGGCCGGGCCGGGCTGCGCCCCCAGCCCGAGCGTCGCGGCGCCGGGCGGTGCAGGGGGCGGCGGCGCTCGGCGGAGGCTGAGCGGAAGCGCGCTGGGGGCGTCGCGGCTGTAAAGCTGGGCATCTCGCTGTGGCTGCTCGGAAGCCCTGCGGTCCGGGAGCGCGGGCTGCGGCCGCTGCAGGCTCCCACCGCCGAGAAACCGGCAGGGCGGTGCGAGGGCTCGGGCTGCCGGGCACGCGCTGGCGGCAGAAACCCATACCCTGCAAAGAAGAAAATTCCTCTCTTAGGCTTAATTAAGCTTGCGCTTGAAACCGCGACTCTAGGCTTTTACCGAAGCCATGTGGAATTCGGAAATAACGATACCATTTAGCTCTAAGAGCGGGTACTCTTTGCCTGTACCTCTTCATCTGTAATACGCTGTCAGAACGTTAGCTGTCCCACATGACAGTGCCTTGGGAGCTCTTTGGGTACTTCGGGCTGGCTGCGCTGGGCTGGCTGCGCTGGGCTGGCTGTTGGTCACAGACGGCAGAAGGGGACCTGTCAGAGGTCCAGCCTTGGCTCGCTCACACCGCAGGCTCTGCAGGGGTGCAGCGTTCCAGAGGCACGTGCTGAACCTTGGCAGACGTGAGCAAAGAGCCAACTCTCATTTAACATCATTCTCTCATCGGTTATATTTCACGGAAGGAGTCTCATTTTGTTATGCTTTCTTGAATGGCTATGTGCTGCGTGCAATTCTCTCGCCTTTTGTAACCTCTGGCTCGTCTTACCACTTGTTTACCACCGCATTATAGGCTTTTTCACCATTGGACAATCAAATCGGACAACCACTTTGTAAAGTTTTGTGTGAGCTTCTCAGAAAAGAAAAAATAAAATCTTAAGAAATGTTGTAGAGACAGAGTTGATAACATAAGCGCGGTGTTTTCTTAATGACTTTGTTTAGTGTCTTGAGAAATTTCTCTTTCGAGCAAGATTAATTATTTTGATATTTTAACATAGCAAGTTTTTCAGTGTGGAAGTTAAATGTTCCCAGGAAGTTGCTTATTTCTTGAAGCAAATGGAGTTTGAGGTGCTATTTTGCAAGGTACTGTACAAACAGTTCAGTTTCTGCCATGTAGACTACAGAGGCCTGGCTTTGTCTTACCAGAGTTGGATTCTTCCAACAAATTAGTCTTCTCACACCTCTTCCCGAGTCTTCAAGACTTCCAAATTGCAAGGCTGTCTTAAATTACAATGCCTCGGTGCTATATTCAGAAAAGCTAATAGAGACGTAAATGCAATTTCCAGATAAGAAAGTAAAGCAAGACTAAGAGGATTCAAGACATAACAGTTGAAACCCACTTGTGTTCCTAAAGCAGTGTCAGTCTGTAGACTCTGTTCTGTTTCAGAATTGGCAGTGGGTTTAGCAACCTTGCAAAATTAATTGGTTTTGTAGACTATTAGGAATAAAAAATGGCCTGTTTTCATCAACTCTGTCTTGTGTTTTCACAGCACAGGCTAACAGTTAAATCATCAGAATTCCTGCATATGGCAAACTACAGATGGTAAGGAATTGTTTTATCATAAAGACAGTGCATGTTTTGGCAGCACCATTTTGTAGCACTGCCCTTTGACTGTACGTAGTTTTCTCGAGGATCACACAATGAAAGTATAGTACCCTTCAATTTAACAGTTTTCAGGCTGTCCTTAAGTTAAACAGCGAAATTAAATTCTGTTCTGGCAGCGTATTCTGTCGTGTTTCCCTTTAAGTTCCAGTTTCTATAAGCTCCTGAACCATTGTGCAGCCTTTCAGAACAAAGCATGGTCTAATGCTTTGGAAGCAGCTAGGCTTCCCTCAGCAACCTTTTCCATTGGTGTGCAGAAATAGTAAGTTACCATATGGTTGCTTTTGTATCGGCACCAATGTTCTTGATGGCTAAGGAAGCTCAACCAACTGTAGGTAAAGTAGGAAAGTGACAACGTAATAAACTGCATCCAGTTTATTACGTTGTCACTTTACTACTATTAGTACTACTTTAGTACTATTTTGATGATGGATACAAGAAGAGGAAAATGGCAGGATTTAGATAATGTAATGTACTGTCAAAATTGAATTGCATTTCATGAGACAATAAAGAAATGCCTGTATTGAAAAGACATATCCCACGACTGTTTATTTTAAGGTCCGGGTTAAAAACAGAACCGTTTTGTGTTTGATGGAGAACCAAATGTATAAAGGCTTAACGTTGTCAGTTTAACTATGTTCTGCTGCTTTCTGTCTGTGATATCTGTATGACTCCCAATAATACAATCTCCTCATGGACTGATATAATAATCTTTACAATGCCTTTGTGTTAAAGGTAAACTGACTATATTAAAATAATTATTTAAAATTTAGAGGTGCCGTAATTAAATGACAAATTACTTCCTCTGTGTTGCTCTCAAATGTATCATTCACTACAGTATTAAAATTAGACATTTAAAACTGTTATTTGATATTTTAAAAAATGCATTTGATAAAAATAATGACCATAAAAGAGAAACAAATATATAGTCATTTCTCCATTATTTTACTGCTATAGCAAAAAGCTCATCTAGTCCATGTCGAATTACCTAATGCTTTAAATAAGGATGTCTGCATACAGTAGTACTGAAAGGTAGTGTCAGAGTAAGCGAACTGATCTTCGCCCCATTTTTGGGAAAAATCAGCTACAATGAATCAATAGAAATAAAAGATATCGACTCTGAATTGGGCCCTTTTTTGCGTTCTAACATAATCTGTCACATCTTCCAGACTTGGGGATATCACCACTTAAAAGCTTTGCCCACAAACGTGAAGCACAGTTAGGTGTGCAGTCTCAGACCCGTGTCTCTCTGTGCTGGTGCAACAGTCTGACCTTCCTTCCCACATAACAAAGGCTGTGTGCTCAGCTTAATTAATGGAATACAAAGGGCTGCTTTTCCGTTGTTCCTGTATTTGTTCCCAGCAGTGCAGTAGGAAAATTACTTGTTACGGCATGTCTGACTCAGAAGTCCAGGGATCTGCTATATGAACATGAAACACTAGTTCTAATTATGCAAAGGAATAATTTGCTAGAGAATTTAGGTAATTTTTGCGTGGCCGCTGTTTTCACACCGGCTGGATGTTTTCTGGGGTTTTACTCCGTGGTGAACGAACCAGCAAAATAATGCAGTGAGAAACGTTACCCTAGCTGCTCCTCCCTGCAAAATCCCGGTTCCTTCCACATTTCACGGGCTACTACTCAAATTCCCCTCTAGAAAAGGGACCCCTAAACGCCGATGACGAACAGGCGGCGGAGCCGCGCCCGCCGCGAGCGTCCCTCGCCGAACGAAGGGGAAGGCGCAGCGGGAGCGCGTCCGTGTGGGACATCCCCGGGTCGCGATGGCACCGCCCGGCGGGGGCCCTCTGCCCTTGTCAGGTACGTAACGGGGGGGGAACGGAATCGGTCGCGGGACAGAGACACGGGACACGGGACACGGGACACGGGACGCGGGACACGGGACGCGGGACACGGGACACGGGACACGGGACACGGGACACGCAGCGCGCGGGGCGAGCCCCGAGCCGCCGGGATCGCTGGGACAGCCCCGCGGCGTCACGAGCCGCGCGACTCCTCGGCGTACGGCGCGCGCGTGCGGGCGGCTCGCCCAATCGCAGCGCTCGCTGCAGAGCCCCGCCCCGAGCGGCGACAGCCCGCTCGCTCGCGCGCGGGGGGCGGGGCTTCCTGGGGGCGGGGCCTGTGTGGGGAGCGCTCTCGGGGGTTTCTCTCTTCGGCCCGGCCCGGTCTCGCCGCAGCCATGATCCACAGCCTGTTCCTCATCAACGCCTCGGGTGACATCTTCCTGGAGAAGCACTGGAAGAGCGTCGTCAGCCGCTCCGTCTGTGACTACTTCTTTGAGGCGCAGGAGCGGGCCTCAGAGGCGGAGAACGTGCCGCCGGTGATCTCCACGCCGCACCACTACCTCCTTAGCGTCTACCGCCACAAGATCTTCTTCGTGGCCGTCATCCAGAGTGAGGTACCGCCGCTGTTCGTCATCGAGTTCCTGCACCGCGTCGTGGACACGTTCCAGGTACGGCTGAGGGGCGTGGGCCCCGCTGGTGGAGCGGGGGAGCCTCGGCACGGCCGCGCTGCGGAGGAGAACGGGCGGGCGGCGCAGAGAGCCCCTCTGATTCGCAGCTATTAGTTTTTTCCTGTTTTCTATCACATAATTTTCATCCTGCGTTTGTGAGGATATAGGCAGGGCTTGCCGTAGTCAAGAATTTACTGCCTAGGATTACCGTGGATTCGGGATCTACCTGTGCTCACAGGATGAACCTTTCAGCAATCGGTATTTCTGTTCTGCAGCCTTGTCTGCTCTGGGAACTGTGAACTAAGACCAAGCTGGCCTTGTTCTCGCAAGGAGCTTTTGCAATTCATAGCCACGTGCTTTAATCAACTACTGACAACCTACCCATGCTCTTACATCTAGTGGTGTTACTTGGAAGCTTTCCAAAGCAGTGAGTTGCAGGGGTTGCCCCAGAGCAGCTGCATTCCCTCTGTGCTATGATTGACGTGACTGCCGAGCTTAGGAAAACGGTAAACATGTCTGACTTCTGCCTGCCAACAGCAGGATTGTGTGGTCTGGATTTGAAATGTCTTGTGACCGGTATCTTGCCAGAATACAGGAAATGTATTCTGGCCAAACAAGTATCATGGGAGCTTTCTCTTCCAAGATGTCAGTCGGAACGTGACTGTATTCTGAGTTGGGTTTTTTTGACTTTAGGGAGCAGATTGGCTGTTCAGGCCAGCAATGGATCACGTCAGACCCTTAGGTCTTGTTTTTTATGAGGGTACGAGGCATGACTGTGTCATCAGTGGCTTAGACATACATTAAAATCTCATATGTCCGAAAGAGAGTTTGTAGTGCGGAACTAGGATTTCTCTGCTGTCACAGGGTATGTATACTCATTCTTTGTGCAGAATGCCTGATCTTTTGCGCAGAATGCCTGATCTCTTCAATTGCTGTAAGTAACTAGAAGCTCAGGTTTGTGTTTGTGCACGTGTGCTTGCTTTCTCCTGAAGGATTCTTGAAGTCCACACAGAATAAGTCTGTAAGTAAAATAAATGTTCAGTTTTAAAAATTGCTGAATTAGTTGGGACTGCTGATGCAGGAATTTGCCAGCCTACTGGATCAGGGGCAGAGGTGTGCTCAGAGTTGTACTTGTCTGTAGGAGTGGTCCGTCTGTCTGATGCGCTTGTAGTAATAGAGGGAGTTTCAGTGTTGTTTTGCCTCCTCCAAGAAGAGGTTTGATTTATTCCTGTGTGGGAGGGCACTGAACTGAATGATCACTAAGATTTTCTTTCAGAGATCATTGAGTAATTCTTTCTTTTGCACAGGATTATTTTGGTGTCTGTTCAGAGATAATAATCAAGGACAATGTTGTGGTGGTTTATGAGGTGCTGGAGGAGATGCTGGACAATGGCTTTCCATTGGCAACAGAATCTAATATTCTTAAGGAACTGATAAAACCTCCTACTATTCTGCGAACAGTCGTCAACACCATCACAGGTAAACTGGGGAGTTCAGGTGCCAATATTCCTGCATATTAGGACACAAGTGAAGAAAATTTATGTTGTCCCATACCATTCATGCATCACAGGTGTATTTAGGGAGTCATGTGTTAGTGCTTTGCTTTGAGGTTCCTTCCAATTTTAGCACCAGCCGCACTTTGGTTTTTCCTGTGGTTTTGGTTTGGTTTGGTGTTTTTTAACCCGAAAGAGTCAGATCACATTTTCAGTTACAGTCCTGACATGACTTCCAGGATGAGTTAGTTTGATGCGAGTTTACACATCTCCGTGTGTACGCATTTCCCCATGTGTTACTGTGGTACGTTTTAGAGCTGGGTGTAAGAGAGATGTACGTTTTTGGAGTACAGGGAGTCTGGAAGAGTAGTTGCTCTCCTACAAAGAAACAGAGGTTCTCAGGGATTAATTACAATTAAGCTCTATAAGGCCAAGAACTTGTTCTGAAGCATTGCCTAACTTCTGTGGTTGTTGATTCCCTTTCTTTTTCCAGGAAGTACTAATGTGGGTGACCAGCTTCCTACTGGACAGCTCTCAGTGGTGCCTTGGAGACGTACTGGTGTAAAATATACCAACAATGAGGCCTATTTTGATGTGATTGAGGAGATAGATGCAATCATTGACAAATCAGGTATAAAAGTTGCTCCTGGCTAAGACAAGGATAACTTGTCCTGATAGTGCTTGAAGAGAGAGTTAGGTTTTCAAAGAGGTGCACATTCATCCGAGTGTGGAAAGCTCTATTCCTGTTTTTACTCTGGAATGTTGCTAACTTGTATGTTCTATTCAGTCAAAAATTTTACAGAGGCACCAAGATTTTCACTTGTCCTTGTTCTTGAGCTCTCATAAGCAATTCTATAAAGGGAAAACAGAAGATGAGTAAAAATTGTGCACAGCACTTTCTCTTTAGTATTTGTATATCTTAGTCTTGTTAGAATTGGGAGCTATTGTCATTGGCCATTGAAATGGACATTGCTGGTGTCCATGGTTCTTAATTGAATGAATCTTCTAGAGGAGTCATTGGGAATGATAAAGATGTTGAGCAGGCAACATAACGAGCCATGACATTTCATAAAGAAAATAGATTTGTCTCCTCCTCACTGGTGGTTTTTTCCACTTTGGATTTTTTGGATTGGGTTCACATAACCACCTGTGTTTACTTTATTGTTGCAGGTTCCACGATTACTGCTGAAATCCAAGGGGTGATTGATGCTTGTGTCAAGCTGACTGGGATGCCAGACCTTACCCTCTCCTTTATGGTAAAGCTCAAGGATGTATCTTTACTTAAGTATTTTGAAAAGGGTTTCCCACCCCTGCTGCTAAGATCTCAGTGTCACGGTGATAGGTTCCAGTACATCAGAATCTGGGTATGCCAGACAAAAAGAGAAAGAAATTACAATGGGATCTCATGAGGAAATTCAGCAACTTAGACCCTAAAAGGGCTTTTTCAGATTCCTTGTTTAAAGGAACAGGTAATGTGTGCTGTGACTAAGTTTTTGAGATACAACGGTGCTTTAGGCAGATATCCTGAAGGGCCATCTCTTTTATGAGTATGCACCGATGCAATTATTTGACACGGACAGGTTTTCTGAAATAGTATAAAAATATCCTAAAAAAGGATAGAGGTTACTGAGTACTGCTTTCACATGGATATAACAGGGTCAGACGTGTCTGAATGTAGACACCTCCCGAAGATCAAGAGTGCATCACATGGCCCTTCATGGATAGAAGATTGATAAGAAGAGGAGGTAGTCTTAATTTGTACTGCCTTCACAAACCTCGTGACTTTCTTTTTGTTTTAGAACCCTCGGTTGTTGGATGATGTCAGCTTTCATCCGTGTGTGCGTTTTAAGCGCTGGGAGTCAGAGAGAATACTCTCCTTCATTCCACCTGATGGAAATTTTCGCTTGCTGTCCTACCATGTCAGCGCTCAGAAGTAGGTGATGAATGTAGTGCTGTGAATTACGAGATTTGGATCTTTCTGGCTAGGGAGAGGATAAAAGAAGGAACTTTTAAAGATGAGGTGGCATGTTGAGCCTAGTGAAGTAGAGGTGCATGGTAACTTGCATTTTTCTTTCTTTAAATTACATGTTTTCTCCTTGTTTGGAGCAGTGATTCTGTAATTTCTTTCTGGTCAGCCAGCATTTTTCAAAGTCTACTAGCAGATAAACAAACTAGAGGGGGAAAGAATTAGGCAGTGTGGAGTAATCAAGCTGTTGCTTTCATATGTTTATAAAAACTTTTGAGAATAAAACAAGACAGTTTGGTACTCCTGCTGGTTATTGACATCTCTCTTAATAGAACCACAAGTTCTTGTCCACTGTTTGTGCTCTTTTCTCGAAGCAGCTTGCTAAGTACTATTTGGGGTTACAGTTGCTAAAGAATTTTGTTAGACCTTTGTCAGATTTATTTCCGGTAGGTGAAAAGGAGTGGGAAATGCAACCAAAAGCACAAATGTGAAGTTCAAGTGCTGCTGCACTGCGGGAACTGCTTGCTAGCCCAGTTATAACACGCAAAAACATTTCTCATGCTTTGCTTGAGCCTCCTGTTTTATTAGATGTAGTTCCCTGTTCTGATAACAAAAACAGGATACAGCAATTTTGATTACAAAAAGTGTAATTAAGACTTGAGAATGGAATTCTGACTTTGCTCTTAGCTCAAACAAATGGGTGTAGGATTTCCTTCTTTTTTAAGCAAATATGGAGGAAAGAGATCGACAAGGACTTTCTGTTTGTGTCTCTATTCTAGTCTCGTGGCAATTCCTGTCTACGTTAAGCACAACATCAGTTTCCGTGATAGCAGCTCACTGGGACGGTTTGAGATCACAGTGGGGCCGAAGCAGACTATGGGGAAGACTGTAGAGGGAGTGATGGTCACTAGCCAGATGCCAAAAAGTGTCTTAAATATGACCCTTACCCCCTCCCAGGGAACGCATGTCTTCGATCCAGTTACAAAGGTAAGAGGAAAGAGATAAATTAGATACTTTCTTTTCATCTTTCCGAAAATGCGGTCAAGCTGTTTGTGCTTACATGAACATTTCCATGAACACTGCTTTGCTGAAGGCAGTATGTTGGGATGAGAACTTTTTCTGAACAATTGCATACTAGAAGTTTTCTTGATCCCCTGAACAAATTCCTTGGTGTCCGAGTGGATTATAGTTCTGGCTACTTGGTGCGTGAAGAAAATCCAAGCACCGGTCTTGTGTGATGGGGCATTAGTCTGGCGGATGGCTTACGAACGTCTGCGTATCTAGTTGTCACGCTCAGCGCTGCATGTTAGACTTGGTCTTTTGCAAACACTAAGGGTTGGTTAATGGGTTTTGATTTGATTTGGGGTGTTCTGGTTTTGTTGTCTGAACTCGAGGAGTTAACTTTGGGGAGCCTCGTGGAAAGAGAGGGAGAACAAAAGTCTGAGGTATCTGCTCCTTAATCCTGTGTCTGGCCAATATGAAAGGCAAGATACTAAGAAAAAGACATTTTTCATAGAGAAACTTTAAAAGCTGTCATTGGAAGTGGACTCTTCTTTAGAGGGTGTTAACAGCATTTCAGTTTCACTGCTGCGTTTTCTGTTCCTTTAAGTTACTGTCATGGGATGTTGGGAAAATAAACCCCCAGAAACTGCCAAGCCTGAAGGGGAGCGTGAGCCTGCAAGCTGGGACATCAAAACCAGATGAAAACCCCACCATTAACCTGCAGTTTAAAATTCAGCAGCTGGCTATATCTGGTAGGTGACTGTGAGGTAAAGAAGTGGAATGTTCTCTGCTGTGCCGGTGCTCATTCTGCATGTAGCTGAAGTAGCTCTGCAAACCTTCTGAAGTACATTCTACCTGAAACATGTTCTTCAAGCAAAAAAATTATCTGCTTTGACTACAGATATATGGCTTTGTTCTTTCTGGTGGTCTGTGAAACAACTTACCTACACTTCCTTGCACTTTGTGCTTACAGACCTGTAAAGAAATTTAGAGTATGGATGTGTTTGTAAAGAACGATTCTAACAATTAGTTAACAGTTGACAGCTTTTCTCCGTTCTGTCTTCTGCTTGCTGAAACTTTCCCTGTGCTTTCTGCACCTCTAGTATGATCTTCTGTCCCTTTATCCCGAAGACCTGTCAGCTTTGTTTGTGGCAGCAGTCGGTTTTACACTGTGTTTGTTTGTCTTTAGGGCTGAAGGTAAATCGCCTGGACATGTACGGGGAGAAGTACAAGCCATTCAAGGGAATAAAATACATGACTAAGGCTGGCAAGTTCCAAGTCCGAACCTAGAGGCTCCGGATAGTGAGGAAGAGCACTTTTCCTGTTTCCCCTGTCCCTGGCTGTTGGATGCAGCCTCTTAACCCATCCATCTGTTTAGAGTTGCTCCCTTGTCTGTAGTAGCACGAGCAGGAAAGCCAGTACTCAGAGTGCTAGAAAGCAGGGAAAAGTAAGGTTGACCTGAAACCACCTCATCCCTACCCGAGTCTGAAGTATTTGGAACAACAGCAGATGGGAGAGGTGCTCAGGTCCCTTGGGATTAGTGAGTCAGCTCTATAAGCTCCTATCACCTTCATTTTGCTGTCTTAGAAATTCTAGGGATTTGTGGCATTTTGTAACTCCTCTTCCTTGTATTTTGTTTGGCTTTTATCCCTTTGTTGATGATACGAAGTGGAATTTCCACAGACTCCAGTGTGATGATCCAGCATCTGCCTTTCTGTATCGCTGGGTGTTAGGGTGGAGAGCTATATAGTTCTTGCCAGTGGGAAGAATATCTAGCCGTTCTGCCTCAAAGGGACCGGAAGAAGTGGAAGGGTAGATTGTTCCACCCGGGATGGGAAGTTGAGAAGCCTGAGATTGGGGATGGTGCCACAAAGGGAGGAAGGGAAGAAGCGGATTCTTCTTCTAGATATTTCGTAAGGCATCCCGGTCATTGAGTATCTTGAGTCTCTGAATACGGACTCGAAATGCATTCAAATCTTGTAACTGATGGGCAGTGGCATCTCCATGCAATTCTGCTGCTTCTCTAATTTCATCAGTGTTTGAAGGTAGGAATACTCGTAGCTTCTTTGGGGGATCAGAAGAGACAGAGGAACTTTTGTGGAGACAGCACTGATGGAAATTGAACCTGTGGGTACATAAAGATAACCATTGTCCTAGTAACTTGTTGGAACCTCTTTTTGCTTCTGCTTGCCTATTGCAAATGAAGGTGACACTGCTGTTCTCCTGCTCACTGATGTCCTTCTTTGAGATAATTGTGACCTGGTACCTTTGTAGTATTCCTGCCTGTCCTACCTCATTCCAGTTCCTGTACCGATCAGGTGCCGTGCAGACAGATTTAAGCCTACACCGGATTTTTCACTGGGATCATCTCTTCCTCAGGACCTGTTACCACATCTGCCCATTCCAGCCTGTGGTACATCCCTCTGTGCAGCAGAAATAGGAAATAAGAGGCACCTGCACCGTTCATATTGTCCATAACAGGCTCTTTAGCCACTACACACCAATGTGTTTTCTCTTGGTAGCAGAACTTGAACCTGAGCTGCTGTACACGTGACCACGCGCGTATGGCTGTGGACTCCAGCATGTACAGTTCACACTTGTGAACGGAACGGGGTGAACCTAAATGAAGGATAACGTTCCTTCTGGTTTGCATGTGGTGGATACTTGCAGCGGGTGAGTGGCATCTTGCTTGTGGAAGTTCCAGTGCAACTGAAGAATTCCATAGCAGGTGGCATGCTGCTGAGGTGACATTACTGCTGAGCATGTTCAGTGCAAACAAAACTTTCAACAAGGGCATCAATAAAATTAATTTTTACATGTCATCTGTGTTATTTCAGAGTGGTTTGCGCACACTTTACGAGAAATACAGTCGGTATTTGAGAAGGTAAATGATGCCAATTGGATTGTGTATAGTGGGTGCCTTAGGGAGATAAATGTCTTTATGCAGGTGGCATTGTAAATCTGGAACTAAGTCACTGTCTGAAAAGCTAAAATTAATTACTTTCCTGGTAATTTTTCTTAGTGTTTTCCCAAAGGAGCGCCGAGCATTTCCGAGAACCTCGGTGAAAGTGTCTTTAGGAATGCAGCTGAACCATTTCTTTTTATTGGGTAGAGTACCATGCTAAGGGCAGTGCTTTGATTATGGAGACAATTAAATACCTCATCACCTTCCTGCTCCTCAAGTATTGATACTGTCCTTTGGCTTTGTAGCTTTGATTTTTAAAGGGTATTTACTGCTGAAGTGATTCCTGTTACTCAAGTGTATTGATACCAGTGTCAGGTGTGGTTCAGTTACATTTTATTGGTGGCTGTTAGATCGCATTGAGCTCAAATATTTTATTTAATGGACTGTTTGAATTGCAAAACAAAAGTTGCCTTCCTGAGGACACTCGCTGACCTGTGTTACTCAGTGGAATAGTTTAGGCTGTTTTACAGGCTGCAGGTATTGGTAGGCTTGGGAATGCCAGGATAGTGAGGCACAAGAGCACTTGGAAATAGGCTTAGGGAACATGAATGGAAATTAATTTATATTATCTTCAAGGTTAATAAGAAAATAGAACTAGCAGCAAAAACAAAAAAATCACACCAGAAACCTGAACCGTGACTCTTACAAAAAAACATCTTGGAGTTTTTTTCCCTTCCACTGCCTGGAATATGAGACTTGTTGCTGAAGCTAACTGGACTTGCACCGCTGTATCTCTGAGGACGTTAGAGAAGATCTCTTTGAGGTGAGTTTCTAAGCCGGTAGCTAGAAAGTCACGGACCATTTGTAAAGTTGCCATTCACAAAACCCTTTGAGAGAGTAATGGCCATCCTTACCAAATCTCTCTTCTATACCTACTTATTATATAAGATTCTTTATTTGAGTAGATGTCGTGCTAGTAGGTTATTGGAGAGCTCCTTAAAAACGGTGAGAGTAAATATTTTGAGGTACAATGTTTTGAATTTCCCAAATACAGTAGGCTAGTCTTCTAGCTACTAATTGATACTAAAGCTAAATTCCTTTTGTACCCTCAATACAGTGTTTTCCTTTTGTAAAGTGGTAGTTACACCCGCTTTCTTTTCACAAAACACTTGGACAAAAGAGAAGCTCTCAAAGAGGCTTCACTCTTAGGATGTGCATAGATGCTACTTAGTGTCACATGGCCGCTGTGGAGCCAGGAAATAATGCTGATTACTGAGATTCCGGATCATGGTGACTTGGTCGTACCTGTCCCATCTTCTGTTAAAGGACAAAGCCGTGTGACATCTGATTTGGCCTTTACTTGGATGTAAATCTAGCAGGCACTTAAACCAGCTACCAGTACACTTGTCATTTGTTTCACCCTGCTGCACTGAAGAGAGAGCTTTTGCTTTCCTATCAGATGATAATGCATAGAACTTTAATAGTGAAAAATACGCATTGATTCTGTGGCAGATCAGGCTGGTGTTAAAATTCTTACCTATTCCGTTACCAGGAGGAAAAGCAAGTGAAAGAATTAAATACTCTAATAAGGCATCCTGAATTTGCTCAGAGAGTTTTAGCTCAAACTTGGTTAATTAGTAGGTTCCAAACTGAAAAAGCAAGTAGTATATTCATCTGGAAATAAGCAGCCCATGCCTACAGCTTTGTTCTTTCTATTGGAAACCAACTTCTATTGAAACCAGCTTAAATTACCAAAGTCAAATGGCATAAGGACCGAGCTTAATGTCTTCCAATTGTACAGCCGAGTAAGGAGGGAGATGAAGTTTTCAGGAAATTAATTCCGGCCCCCTTCAGTTCATACCCATTCCTAAAACAATATAACTGCTAAAGAGATGCATGATGTTCTCTCTTGGTTTATTCACTCAGGGCCAAAATTAATTTTTTATTGTATTTATGTGCTCTGATGCAAGGAGAAAGTTTGGTGATGTTGGGGAAAAGGAGAATTAGCTTCTAATAACCTGTAATAAGGAAAGGAGAGTATTTTGAGAACATACTCTTCCCACATATTGTAGTTTGTCTTCCCTGTTGTACTGGAAGTCATAAGCATCTGGATCCACAGGAAGCCCTGTCAGCACACTTAAAGCACCCAGAAGTAAGCTGTGAGGCCGTGGTCGCAAAGGGTTCATTTTTCTTTCTCAGAGTTTCATGGTGTCCTGAATCCAGTCAAGATAACGATTCACATTTGTATAAACACCAGGTATGTCTTTGCGGCCACATCCTATTCCCCAGCTGATGATTCCAATTAGATACATGCGGTCATCCTTCATACAAACCAGAGGCCCTCCAGAGTCGCCCTACAGAGAAGTAGCAGATTAGTAATAATCTCCTTTTCTCTTTGTTCAGTTTTGCATTGTTTTTCCCACCCCCGCTGGCTTTAGAGGCGCACTAGCATTTATAGAAATGCCCTATGTAGTATGGTCACAAATCAAGAGCTCTTGGTACTTTTACATAAGTCACTTTTATGTTCCAGACTCCCTCAATGCTCCTCTCAGGGGGAGAGACACAGAAAAAGGTAACACTAAAGTGTCTAACTTCATATGGAGATCATTTATGAAATGTAGGTGACATGTTGGAAAGAACAAAAAGAGGAAGGCCCTTATTCAAGCTATAAAGATCCAAGGGGTTTTATACTGCTGTGTGTAACGGTAAAGCAAAATTAGTAAATAGCCGTTTAAACAGAAAGGATGTGGATTGAATGCACGCCCTCCTTTTTCCTCCTGTCATAGCTGCCTGCTCTCCACCATCTTTCAGCCTTTATTCTTCTTTTCTCTACTTCTCAGTAGAGGGGCACCCCCCTCCTTCTACAGAACCTCCCGCTGAGTGTTTTGCATGCTCACATAACAGAAAATATTAGGAAATGGTGGGGTGGATTTTCCTGTTCAGTTTTATGGTATTTCCTGTATTTGGGATTTTCAGTCTGTGTTGCTCTGATTTGATTGCTTAACTGTGCCCTGCCTTCTGCTCCGTGAGGCGCAGGAGAAGAAAAATCAAAGAGAAGCCACCAGTTCTGTTCTGTTCAACAAAAGTCTAGTAGAGCGGCCATGTAGGCAAATGTATAACTTCTTTAAACTATTTTCTGAAGTTTTTTGTTTGGTTAGCTCAAAGTATAGAGAAAAGAGACAAGGGAAAGAAAAGAAAAAAGAGGAACAGAATTGGGTTTACCTTGCAAGCATCATCAAGGTGCCTTGTGTCTCCTGCACATAACATATTGTCTGTAACTGTCCGGTTGTCTAGGTACTGTGCTGTGCACCGACTGGCTGGGAACAATCTGACGTGGCCTTCCTTCAGGTGCTCTGAATAGAATGGAGAAACTGGAAGAAAAATGACAATATAAATGACAGGTATATGTCCATGTGTGTGCACGTACATGTTTTTAAAAGGTTGCAATTCGATTTCCATAGTTTAGGGGAGAGCGAACAGAAGTAGCTCAGTGGCTAAACTAAAATTTCCTTGCCAAAGGGTCTTTTTATATCTTGGGTGTTCCACTTTGCTAATCAGAACAGCTTAAATCTAGCTGAGAGAGAACATTGTTTCTTCAGCAAGCTAGAGAGGTTTATGTAGGCTCCAAAATAAAGACTGCCGGGTTTCTTGCGTGGATAAGTCATCTTTGCATAGTTACATCAATCAAAATGAAGTCATAGGAAGTGTCTATGAAAATGCCTTAACTGTATGAAACAGGATCCTAACTTTTTAATATTGGACTTGCACTAACAAAAATCAGATGCTTTGTCATATGTAATACCAAGTAACTGGTAAATTTATCCTGGAATGGAAGAGATTTGTTTGGTTGGTTGATTAGGATATCAGTTTTATGTTCCCGTATAGCTACAATTGCGCAAAACTGAAAGTTGGCAGGATTGTTGTTATTCAATAGAGTTTTGAATTACAGTTGCGGCATCCTTTCCCTCTCAAAATTTATCCTGTACTCCCTGTAAGCAATTCCGAGGACAAGGTTTAAAAGCACTTTAAAAACATTTTATGCCACACTTATATGCTACATCTTTAGGTCTGTTCCAAAACCCCTATGGGTCCAAACTGTGATTAGGTCTTGTATGATGGATGCTCCACAGTTTCTGTCTTAAGAAGTTTATAAGTTAGAGAATTTAAAGAAAAATGAAAAGGAAGAAAGTGAAATAAGAGCTGGGGGGGAGGGGTTTGTTTGCTTTAAATACAGGTCTGCTTGTATGTTCTTTCAGACGGCTTTTATTCCTGTTTGTTACAGCTCACTTTAAAAACAATTTAGCCAGCCTTTTAATGTATATCTGGGATTGTTATTTCTTCAGCTTTTTTTTGGCTAATCTCCGCATAGCCAAGGTATCTTTTAGAATGATGCATCTATCTGCAACTGTATGGTATATCAAACCTTGACAGAAATGGGTTTCTGTCCAAATTACAGTATCTAAATGTACTGAGTACAGCAGAAATGTGGCAGCCCTGACTGCAAATCTAATGTCTTTCTTACCTTATCCATTGTACCATTTTTTTTTGTTTTGTACTGTGGAGAGTATCGAGGAAGACTCTATTAGCCCATACAACTGCCAGAACTTGGATGAACGAAATAACTTACAAGAAAACTTGTTTTTGAGTAACTCCTACTTCTACATACATTTTGTAGTGCTCATATAAGTCAATATGATACAATACACATTCAGTGATGCTAAAGGCTTGAATTCTTTTGAGGGCAGAGTACTCAAGCGTTGGATATACTATCTTCTACTTGCATGTAGACATGTATCTCCTACTTACATTCTTCATTTTTGCCATAACCAGAGATCTCACATTCAGTCCAATCAGGCAGTTGCAGCTCTGGCATGGGGAGGCAGGCAGCACGGACAGTAGTTGTTTCAACAGCACAGTCTTCTGCATCTGAGTTCAACCGCAACAGAGCTGAAGATGGAAAAAAAAACCAAACCCAGTTAATTAATCACAAGCTTGAGCCAACCATGACCTTTCCGGTCACAAAGTCAGAAAAGTTCTTACCAATATCATTGTTGAAATTTTCTGAGTCAAATCTCTGATGCACAGTGTAGTTCTTCACTTGAAACTTTTGTTCATTTTCCTCAGGAGTAGCTCGGGAAGTCCTACCCAGCACAATCTTCAACTGATTTGTACTAAAACTGAAGAACAAGAGAGTCTCTTATTCCTGTGTTAACTAGAGCGGACCCTTCCCTTGAAGATGTGCTGTTGGAACGCCAACTTTTTTTTAAATTTTAGCACTATTACGACTTTGTTACCCGGGCAGTTTTGACCTCAAAGTGACCTATTTGCCTTAATTTTTGTTCTATATGCTTACAGCCATCACGGCAAAGCTCCTCTACCAGCCCCTTGCTGCTCTCAAGTTTTGGATGGCTCTGCATGTGTATTGACAACTTTGTACTTAAGCTGTCTGATATTCTGCTGTGGCACCTTAATGCCGTCCTGCTAGTTTGCCCAATTAAATGCCTCTCTGTAATGCTCAGCACAATTAACTATACTCTAGTGCAGACTTACTGGGATAAAGAGTTTTTTTCCAAGTCTTATACCCTTTCAGTAAGGCTATACTGGATGCTTCTATTTTCTAGACTTTTTTCCCCCCAGAAAGTACTGAATCTTCAACTTACCCTTCCTCAAAACAGTGAGCAGCTGACAAAACCCAGCAGGAACTGATCAGAATTCCTCCACAGAGGAAGTGCTCTCCAGGCACTCGGCGATACTTCACAAAGATGGCAGCTTGCCACGGGTGAGCTGCAATGTCTGCATAGGAACCACCTCTAATCCTGTGCTGCCGTACTCTGCGCTGCCGTAAGCCACAGGTGGCTGCAGATGACAAACCCAGAAATAGGCTTTTTGTTCGGGCCCTCTTGCTTTGAGTTCGGGTTAAAAGCCTGTTAGTCACCAGTTCACGTTGAGGCTGCCTGCCGTGAACTGTTTAGTATTTGACTCATCCCTGTTTCCTAGGAAACATGTATTCTGATTTGAAAAATCCAGTAAGGAAACCCTGCCTTTCCTGTCCTCCATTTCTGCAATCTTCCCTTCTGGCAGAGAAAAAGGCACTTCTGGGGTAGTGGAGAGCTACAGAATCTCTTTCTACTCCAAAAAAGTGTGGGGTTTTGGTTTTGAGTTTTTTTGTGGTTTTTTTTTTTTTTTTTTTTTTTTTTACTCCAGCTCTTTTTTACTGGAAGACACTTGAGTTTAATACTGATTTTTTTTCTCCAGGCCTTATTTTACTGTAAGAGGCTTGAGTTTAATACAGATGACATGCAAGACAGTAGTGCTTCAGAGAAAGAGAAGAAACAGGAGTTGCTGGTATCCTTACAGCAAGTAGGCACATTGCAGTACTCCCATGTGAGCTGACTTCCTTTCAGGACATGGCACCAGGGCTTGCTGTCATTGTCGGGATTCCTGCAGCACAGGAAAGAGAAGAGCCGTCAGTATTATCAGATCTGCAGGGAGTTTGCAGAAACCTAAAGGTGTCAGACTGTGACCCAAGTCTATTCTATTTGATTTTCCTAGAGATACAGAGGGTCCTAAGGGCACATGAAATTTGCGCTTATGGAGTCTGATCTTAGAGAAGCATACGTAGGTCAGGTGGAATAAAACTACTACTGTGAGTGAGCTTCATTGCCACCAGTAATGTATTTCCTGTGCTTTAACAATCCGTGTAAAAGAGTAGAGTCCTGCCTTAGGTGTACAAGACAGTTTGGTGGGACTTTTTTTATTCTATAACCAACTACATACCTGCAGAAATTGTGACTACCGAGGCCCAGGCGGTAAGCATCTCTTCTCCAAGCAGTATATAGCTTGTTGACAAGGATTAGAGAATTCCACTTCAAACAGGTAGCTCCAGTACTGGTAACACTGTGGCTGCCTCGGTAATCTGTGCCTCTTCCAGATCTGCAGTCGGTGTTGCTAACTTCAGTAAGAAAGCTGCGCATTAACTGATGGATGGGAACCCATCAGTTGTTCCTAGGTGTGATTTCTGTCAAGGCATCTATTATATTAGCTATAT
The DNA here is from genome assembly GCA_036785705.1 of Acanthornis magna. Taxonomy (NCBI): domain Eukaryota; kingdom Metazoa; phylum Chordata; class Aves; order Passeriformes; family Acanthizidae; genus Acanthornis; species Acanthornis magna. The sequence goes on along the minus strand of JAWUZG010000431.1, from coordinate 97,200 downwards.
GTATCTCAGACTCTCAGTGTCATAAATATTAAAAGCCTAAATATGATATGAGAGTCTCAAGTTTTTAGGCTACAGAAATAGCCCAAGTCCACAGAGAACCCTTATATATGCAGTGAAAAATGGAAGTTCCAAAGTCCATTCCCTGTCCCCTGCATGTACCTTTTGAACAGGAGGGCACGCTGCAGTGTTCCCAGGTGTACCTTCCCCCTTTATAGATATAGCACCAAGGTCTGGAATCCTCATCTGGGTTTCTGGAAGAGTTACAATATTATGCATCATTATAAAGCTATTGTCAATAGTCTCACGTTGGCCATCTAATTTGGTAACTTAGTCCCGCTCTGCAGTGAAGGCATGGACTGAACCACCAGAAGTTGTTAGGACTCCTATTTTAATTATAAAACTGTGGAGTACATTGAGGTGAACATGAGATGGCCAGTAGGCAGCAGGAGCGGACGGCATGTTTGTGCAGCTTAGTTCATGTACGGGAAGCACTATATTTTTACGGTTTTGATTGGGATTTGAGGCTGCAGGAAACTGAATTACAAATGGAGTTTAGGGACTGAGAAGGAACAAGGGAAAGGCTATGGGGTGAGAGATCACTGCACTTTGTAGTCTGCCATAAACATCCATTCGAGGAAGATCTGAAGTTCAGGTATGTGTACAGATGTTGCAATTACTTCTCCTGGGCTGCACAGTATCTGCACCTGTTCAGAGTGTTCTCTGCTTGGTATCAGACTATAACAAAAAACCATTCTTTTGCTTCAAGCTCTTAGATTGGGCTGTTTCCTCTGGCTCTGACCTGTGTGCCATTGGCCCCTCACCTGCAATAGTTGTGGTTGCCCAATCCCAGCTCAGCAGCATCCTCTCTTAGGCCACTGTACGTCCAGTCCGCCAAGCCATTGCTATTCCAATTTAAACATTCACTTCCACTCTCTGTCATGCTCCATGTACCCCTATATGTTACTCCGGTGTCTTTGTAGCATTTAACTTCAGTATCTGAACCAAAGGGAAAAAAAGGTTTCTGTAAGGACGGCATCCCGATTCTTTCGAAGACAGCCTCCCCAGTCTCTGTTCTGCTTAAGCTTGGCTCTCAGATGTCTACTGTCTTACTACTGTCTAGTAAGTCAGTGAAAATGCCTTGTCAGGAAGACTGTAAGTGTACATGAAGGTCTTCAGCTATAAAATGCAGAGTTTCATTAAGAGACACTGAGAAGAACCCAGGTGTCCTTAAAAGTTCTTTGTAGCATTAGCTTTAGAATAAAAAAAGACAACTTAATAGAGAGCCTAGCGTACAGCAGGAGCTTCTGGGTACCTCATCCTCGTGCACTGCATAGCTAAAACCAACAGCATTGTTCACAGCAGTTGATGTGGTACGCTCACCTATTTCACACTGCTTCCCCGAGAAACCTCGGTGGCACTGGCAGATGAAGAGCTGTGGGGAATAATATGCCTGTGAACATTGGCCCCCATTGTAGCATTTATTTCTCGTGCAGGCTGTGGAATAAGCAAAAGCCAGGAAATATTGTTACATTTCACAGAAGCAAGAAGCTGGCAGTGTATACACATCTTTCCTCTCCTGTCAGTCTCCTTTAGCCTGTTCTGTTTTTCCCTACCTACCTCTTACTGCCATGTGCTTACAGCCTTTTTGTGTAGTGCTTCCATTCTTTCTTTTTTTCATTCTCTCCGTATATGCTATTAGGAGACTTCCTCAGCCCCTTGCCCACTCCTGCTTACTCCTGCCCTAGTCAGTGTACACTGGTATTTTAATTTCTATCCTATTCTATTCCAAAACAAATTTTCTGTACAGAAACCCTGGCCCTGACAGAGGAGTTCTTCTTTAGGATGATTAGATGGACAATTTCTCACCATTTCCTTTCTCTTTTTCTTTATCATACTCACCTCTGACAGGCACAGTGTGGCAGCGACTTCGACCACTTTCGCACCTACAGTATTCTATTCTGCTCCCTGAAAGCCTCAGCCAGGTCCCCCTGTGCTGGTAAATTTCTCCAGATGAATTGTCTGTGCAAATGGCTGTAATCGGAGAAAGGAAATCCTCTTTTAGAGATTCAGGGAGAAGACCTGGCTGAGCTAAAGGACTCCCTTTTATTTCCAGGAGAATAGTATCAGTGATGGGAGCATCTGTTTAATGGTTGTTGCCCTTTTTTTCCTTCTCAGACCACAACTGTCCCACCTCTCTCCTGGCTGTGCTGCCAGATGTACTGTTCCGCTATTGACTGGCCTCTTTTCCTTTGAAGAAGAGCAGAGGGAGAGGAAAGCTTTGTTGCGGATGGTATTAACGGTCTGTTTTTTTGCCTTCTGAATCTCTCATCCAGATAACCATGACAAAAAGCTTTCAGGCTCTGCTCCTTCAGCATCATTTGCTTTCCCCTCCCCCATTCATAATGCTCCAGCTAACATGGTTTTAGTTAGTCTGGCTTACCTCTAGATCTGGCTCCTCGTTTGAAACGCATGTGTAAGCCCTGCAAGCAAAGAAGGTTAATTCTGTGAGTAACCGCTCTCTTAAAAAAAAACAAGAGAACAAGCGCCTTCAAAGAGTCACTCCTTTTCTTGAGGTCACGTAAGTCAGGGAAGCTCTGAGGAACCGTCTGCCCCTCCTTGTCAGACAGTACAGTGAAAAGTGCTTCTAGTACCTTAGGGGTACCGAGAATTGCAAATCATTCAGTTGCCATGGATTACCAGGTGAGTTGCCATGGATTACCAGGTGATCGCTCGTCTGAGTGACACGAACGTGGGATGCGGCGCATTCGCGTCGTGCGTGAAGTGATTATGTGCTCTCGGGGCATTGTAAATGCTAACTAAAGCTTGTCGGTTCTCTGCTATTTGAAGGAGGTTCAAGCAAATAATTTCCAAAGTGAAGTGAACAAGCAGTTACTTTTGCTCACTGACAGGCAGTTTCCCCATAAGACTTTGTAGCTTGATTACTTTTAGGAGATATGTCTCCTGCAGCCAATTAAATGAAATATTCAGGATAAAGTTTTAAGGAAGAAACCAATTTAGAAGGCTTCTTCAATTAGGTCACAAAAGAAAGAACATAAAAAAAAGGAGGAAGGGTGGAATAGCAATTTTTTGAGAAAGAGACTAGACATTTTAGAATTGTGTTGTATTTCCTCAAGCTGTGTGCAATGTCAGGCTTAAAGTGAGGGGATGAGGGCACCATTGATGTCCAGTTTTAAGTGACAGTAATGATGAAGATGATGACCATAGAAAATTAAAGGCTGGTTACAATGGAATTCTTATTAACACTGAAAGGTGACAGTGAACAGATACACCAAGAATACCCAGAGAAGATTTGCTTACTGAAATGAAAACCAGCCAGGATAACACATTACTTGAAGATTACGTCCACAACTCTAAAGCTTAGAGGCAGACTACTTTGTAACATTTTTCTTCCTCTGATTTCTACTGAGCTAAGCAGATTCTCCTTCTGCCTGATGCAGACAGCTGGAGCCAATGGTAAGGAAGTGCTGCTGAAAATACAGGAAGATGGCAAAAAATGATTTGATGCATTAGCCTCTTACCTGGCCCTGGGCAGTCACGATTGCTCCCACCAGCACAAGGAGACATGGGAGTTTGCCTTCCATTCTGAGTGTTTTCCACATCAGCACCAAATCTCAAATTATCTGTAGGGACAAAAAACAAGATGTTAAACAAAGGACATTTACAGTGTGAATGAAGTTCAAGGTGTAACTTTATGAAAGTTTTAAATAATGAAAATTCTTTTTATGTATTTTCAACCCATCACTTCTCAGCTATCTGGTTTAGCTGTCCTGGTCTTCCTGGGGAAACTGCCAGGCTGGACCCAAATGTGCTTTTACCTGATAAACTTAGAAACCTGACAATTTAAAGCACACTCTTTTAGGTCTGGAGTAAACTGAGAATGTTTCCTGGGGAATAAGACCAACAGAAGTAAATTCCAGGTACTTTTCCCCTAGGTTGCTGGATGCCAACAGTACCACGTGCTCTATTAGAGAGATGGGTTTGTCTGATGATGCAGCGTAATGGTGATTTTAATGTGTTAATTGAGATTCAGGTTACCGTCACCTACTTAAGAGATCTCTTGCAGAGGCACAGACATCTGCTGAAGGGTCAGCTTGTGGTAACAGTGGTTTAAGAGGAATTTGCATTTTTTGTACAGATTGCTGCTTTGGGAGAGAGTGAAGGCCTCTCTCTTGTGTAGAGGATGTGTAGGCAAAATGACTCTGCTTGCTGATAGGTCAGGACAATATTGCTGTGTCTTTTATCTTCAATATTTTTACAGTTTCTCCCAAACTGAGCTTTTAGTTTTTACTATTATCATATGCTTTTGCTAAAAAGGCAGAGTATGGCAATGGGCTGGCAGGCTAGCTTTTGTTCTGATGTTCTCATTTATTTGTTGCAGCATCTTTCCATATGTCACTTCCATGCAGTCACGACAACACATTATTCCCTCTGATCCCTTCGGCAGCTTTACACTTCAAAGTCCTCCTCAATCCGCTGTGAAGAGTTTCTGCTTTCTCCAGAAACACTCACATAGTCTGACTCCTCCATCAGTAGTCTTGGGAGAGAACCTTAATTTATCCCTTGTGGGAGATTGCGAAGGTGCGATGTAGATGGGGTGGACCTCCCCTGCTTTGAACAAGTCTCACACCATTTTCTCTCCTCCTTTTAAAATATAATACCTCCTATACAAATTAAGAGCTGGGAGTGAGATAGAGTAGCAGGCAAGAAGACACAGGCAAGAAGATACAATTTAATTTCCAATCTCTAGGATTGCCCTGAAGTTCCAAATATTTCGAATAATATCAGGCACTGCCACCCATACCTTTTTATCATCTATGTTATATGTAGAAAGCTAACCCAATTATTTGCGAAAACTACTACTTCCAGAAATTAGGAGCTCAGTCTCTGTTTACATAAAGCTAGAGAAGGCAGCTGAATAACATCTGGTGAAATTGGAGTATGATAGATGAGTCATAAATTGGGATTCAAGGCTAATATGGAGAAAGAACGTGTTTTTTTGGTAGTTTTGTTGTTGGGTTTTTTATTGCTTTTTTTTTTTTTTAAGTTTGTTCAAAGCAAAAGGCACAAATAGTCCAGTTTCTGAAGCAGAACCAGGAGTACAGCAGGATGGTTTAGGCTGTGATTTCTCACCGTTAGGCTGCAAAAAGAGGAGACTTAATTTGCAAGTCAGACTAAAAAGATTCACAAGAACATCTTCCAAGAACCTTAATTACTCCGTGCCTGATCTCTGAGTCACATCTTCATGATAAAATCCTTATAATTTGGAGCATCTCCCAGAGATTTGTATTATTACATAGATTTCATGGTACACTTTTTATATACTTCCAAGCCATTTTTTACCTCTTAGGAAACATTTTGCATTGTGTAGCAAGCAAATGTACCTTTTTAAAAGCTGTACAAGTGATTTGCAAATAGACATTAACTTCAATCGAGTCTGAACTAAATCAGCAGCATTCCTAAAGCCGAAGTGCATGATCTGAACCACTACCCAGTCCTCTGGTTTCTGCTGTAACCCTGTGTTACAGTATTCTTACTCCCTGCAGCTGTGGTTCCTTATTACAGCTACACGGGCTTGTGTTCTGAATCCCACAGGGGCGATGTTTTAACTTGCTGATCGTTAGTACCACTGGTGCTCTCTGTGGAGAAGGCTTGAAGCTCTTACAACTTTAAGAAACGAGATTCTGGTAGCTAAGTGCTTTCAAGGAAAGCTTTGTTCGGTGAAAGTACTTAGATCTGAGCTGAGCTGCCTTGTTAGAATTTCTCCCTGGGAAGTACCGTAAAGAACTGTTGATACTTCATTTCTGAGGTACCTGCTAAGATGTCCCAAAAACAAGGCAACACCAGCGATTTTTTTTTTTTGGGGGGGGGGGGGCGTGTATTAACTTATTATTACTAACAACCTTTCTAAGCAGTAATAGTGTGAGCATTATCTTACTAATGTGGAATAAGACCTAAAAAAGAGCTGTATCTTATCAAGGTCAAACAAAAAGTCATCAATCAGAGAATCATTTTGGTTAGAAAAAACCTTTAAGATCATTGAGTCCAGTTGTAAAACTAACATTGCCAAATCCACCACTAAACCATGTCCCTAAGTGCCACATCTATATATACAGAAATTAAAAGTAGCTCCCCTTCCTCCCAATGACATAAGATGTCCATTCCAAAATACTTTGTTTCTGAATCTATAGCACTAATAGCTTTCTTGCTGTTGATCAGCTATCTTGATTTAGTTCAAGCATCAGACTGCAGACCCTTGCTGCCTTTTCCTGCCTTCTGGATAAACTGTTTCTGTATCCTTTTTCTGAACTGAGCAGATGAATAGCAGATGTGTACTATTTCTCTGAAAAATATGACAAACAGACCTCTGCTTTCGGGGGAAAGAGCTAAAAACCTAAAAGAAAACAAAAGTAAGATGCTACAATCTTTGAAGACATTGGAGGAAATGAGTATTTCAAAGTCTGGCTTTGTTTTGGAAATCACTCACAGTATTTCCTGTGGTTTTGGACACATTTAAAGAGAAGCGTGTTTAGGGAGAACTGAAGATGACCCACCCTCCGCCTCCTCTGCATCCCTCCATTACTGTGCTTTGGAACCTGGGGTGAAAGGCACGGTCTGATCTCCTCCTGGGAAGATTAGATAAATTCTCCTTTTGCAGCGAGTTCTCTGTGCTCCTTACCTTACCATCAAGATATTTGCCCATAACTCTATGTTCTTCTGCTAATGTCCTTTGTGCAGGAGACTCCTCCTTTCTTAATTGGTCAGAGCCCGAGGCTGTCAGCCCTTTCCCTGGAAAGCTTCAGCTTTCTTGAAACAACCGAAAGTCAGCAGCTTTACCCACACTATGAATCTCCTCAGAAGCGGAAAGGCAATAGCTCAGTTAGTTAACTATCATGGTGTTTCAGTGGGATTTATCAAACAATAATATGTAATAATATCAAATGACAAAGCTACTGATGTCAAAACCAGGAAATGTTCTTTTTGAAACAGGTGCATAGTAGTACCTACCTTTTTGCTTTTTCTCTTCTGTATTCTCTTGATGATTTCCTTTCCAGACCAGTCTCGTTTTATGTTTTCTGTGTCTCTGCTCTGATCTCTCTGAACAGCTCCTGTCCTACTTGCAGCTCCACTCGAGGGGGTGGAGACTCCCTGGGCCACGGGGCGTGCTGTTCGCATCCCACCCCTTCCTGAGCATCTTGGGGATGGTCCAGGCAGGCGGCCGGTGTCCGAATTGTCGAAGAGAGGGAGCCTCTGCGGGACGGGAGGAAAGCTGCTTGCTGGCATGCTGCTGGGTTTTACAGCCAGTTTGTTTTGTTCTTTCTCTTTTCCACTCAGAGAACAGATTCAGTCTTCAAAACAATTTTTCCCCACCGAACACCCTAATGTTCAGTGGCAGAATAGTATGTATCCTTTACCATGAACTGTCTTGTCCAGGAGTGTGAGTGAATGCACAGCTGTATTATTTCTAATATAATCAGAGGTCTGCAATATGTAAACTTAGTCCCAATGCTGAGAAATTCCCGTTTCCAGCACAAGTGTAGTGTGCTGGAGTCCAAATTAAAATGTTTGGCAGAGAGACTCTGACCAGCATGTGGAGCAAAGCATGCCCTGAACAGAACCACGGGAGAAGAAACAGTCAGGGGAGCTTGCAAGTTAAATGAGCAAAACTTCTACGGGACTTTAGGTGGAAATAAGGAACGGCATGTTGAGGGCCAGAGTTAAATATTCACTGATACTACTCATCCTAGAAGATAAAGATCTACTCACCAGGGTGTGGTCACAAGGTACTTGGTTATCAAAGTGCGGCAGACAAATCTGATGATCAGTTTTAGAGCTGATCTTAGGGCTGGGTTATGAAAACAGTCAGTGATGCAATTGTTACAGTGATGTCTGTGTCCAAACCGCTTGGAACTGATTCGCTAGCAATTGGGTTCCTGACAGAATTTAGTTTAAGACATAAGAATCTGTGTGTGAGGGACCTCCACCCTCAGGAAGCAGCTGCGTGCATTTGGAAAGCACAGCAGTGGTTATTTTGCGTAATGGTAAAGACCAAACGCTGGGTACTCTGTAAGTTTAGCTCTTCTCTGCATGGAGATCTGTGTCAAGATTATCAAATGTATCTCTCCGAGTGTCACGGTGCTGATGTTAACATTACTGCCATAAATCTGATTTAAGTGTAGCTGCATTTGACTGTTTCCAGAAGGGAATCCCAGTTGTTGAAAAAAAAGATGATTGGAACACCGCTCACTGAGTGAGTAGGGGCTAGTTTATTTTATTTTTAAGGATAACAGCCCTTTGACTTCTAGATTAAAGATGCTAACGAGCTAATGGCCGTGAGGGAAGATTTCAAAAATTATTTCCTGTCTTTTCACAGCTTAAGGACAACTATAATTGTCTTCAGAATGTGGTGCCATTTGTACTGCTTAACATATTTTAGGAAAGCCAGCAACGAAAATGTCTCCTCTCTCAAGCACCATCTACTGGCTTTTCTCTAAGCTGATCCTCGGGATAATTTCAGCAGGACTGTTTAATGTCAGTGACGCAGTGTGACATCATGACACCCCACAGCAGGCCCGTGTCACCCTGACGGGACCCTCTGTGCCCGGCGGCTGTGGCAGATCCTGCGAGGGCGAACGGAGGCGCGGCAGGTCTTGCAGTGCACCTTGGCGGTGGCATTCAAGCACCTCACGCCAGCTAGCCCAGGAGGAAGAAGCATCCAAACCCCACAGCCGAGAATCGCGCGTTGGCTCGGGCGCTGCGGTGGGAAACGCAAACGGTGCATTCCGGCTTGGCAAGTTTCGGAGACGCTGCGGGAAGGAGACAGTCGCTCTGCAATTTTACTTACACAGCCCACGAGCTGTACTCTCCTCTCATCCCGAGCCCCTGACTCCACACTGTATCGCGGCTCCGGCGATCGCGACTGCCCCGCTCCTGGACGGGGCGGGCCCGAGCGGGCCGGGCCCGAGCCCCGCGCGTCCCCTTTAAGGGAGGGCGGGCGCTCGCGCCGGAGCCGGAAGCGCGCGGAGCGCGGAGCGGAGCGGAGCGGAGCCGGGCCGCCATGAGCCGCCCGCCCGCGCTGCAGGCGCTGACCTGCGGGCCCTGGGAGATGCGGGAGCGCCTCGGCACCGGCGGCTTCGGTAACGTCATCCGGTGGCACAACAAGGTAGGCGGCGGCCGGGCCCGCGGCACCCCGGCTCGGGGCCCGCCCTCAGCCCAGCCCGTGCTGTGTCCCGCAGGAAACCGGCGAGCAGGTGGCCATCAAGCAGTGCCGGCAGGAGCTTAGCCCGCGCAACCGCGACCGCTGGGCGCTGGAAATACAGATCATGAAGAGGTGAGGCGGGGCGGCGGTGCTGCCGGGCCGGACGGAGGGTGTCGCGTCAGTGCCCCGGGACGCGTGGCGGAGGCGGCCCTGGAGTGCGGATCTGGCGGCTGCCCTGAGGGAAATGGTGGGAGAGTCTATTAGCTGCCGGCCGCCAAGAGATCGCCTTCCGGGAGGTGCTTGGTCCGCTGCGGGGGCAGGTGCGTGGAAGTTCACGCTAAAGAAAACTTCACGTTGTGCTTCGTGAGACTCTTGGGTCTCCCGTGCCGTCTTCGGCTCGTCTGCCGCGCCCTCAGCGCTACAACAATGCTGCGACCAAGCCGCTCCTTTGCCTAACTTAACGTCTGTGCTGGGGCAGTCCCTCAGGGTGTTGGATTGACATTTTAGGATGTAGTGGTCTGATTGCGGTTTGGATCTTTTTTCCGGACGCTGGCAACAGAGTGCCTTGCACTCCTTTGGAGGGCTTGTCGCTGTACCTTCTAGACAGATCTGTAATGCATGTGCATTGAAGAGACATGCTGTCTGCACATGAAATGCCAGTTGGAATGAGTCTAAATCCGTGAAAGATGCAAACTTTTAGAATTCAGCGGTTCAGTTTCTAAAAAGATTTGTGACCATGTAGGACCTTGAGCGATGACCAAGAGCATGCGAAACTGTATAGCAGTTGCAGAACGCCATGTGTACCTGTCTAATTTTCGTTCTGCAGACTGAACCATCCCAATGTGGTGGCTGCCCGTGATGTCCCTGAAGGGATGCAGAAGCTTGCACCGAATGACTTGCCATTGTTGGCCATGGAGTACTGCCAAGGTGGAGACCTCCGCAAGGTGAGGTCCCCAGGGCGGTGGCCAAGGAATGGATCGGCTTCTCATCTGATCCTAGGTTTTCTGTTGAAATTTTCCCGTACAATCTTTGTTTTCACATCCTGATGCTTCCTAATTCTAGTCATCGACGGGCGTTGGTGGCTTGGTCCTTGATATTATGTTCAGCTTTTGAAGACTTACGTGCTTTGTGAAACTGTTTATATTGTTTTGGATGCAAGTGACACTGTGAGGAGTTTGCACATAGAGAATGAGGGCATGTGTACGGGATGTGCAATAGTACGTGAGTATGGCTGAGACCATTGTCGGGTAGGGTGCATCTGTAAGCTGTGCGCTTCCTGAAAGTGATTAACTCCTGTCCATCACAGGAAGAAATAACACGTGGTAATTCTAATCCTGAGTACTTTCTAACCTTTGCTATAATTTGCCTGTAGCTAAAATGCAGGCCTTAGACCTCAGATTTGAGCTGATACTGCCAGGCATGGGGGAAATGGCTAAGAAGGATGGAACAAATAGAAGGATGAGAATGGGATGACACTGACTTTTTTCACCTGCTCCTTTATTCTCTCGTGCAATTAGACCAAGGCCTGAAGCTGTAATTGCTGCTACTGGAGGTCACAGTCCGTAGAGTTTTGTGCCTCTAGAGAATTTAATTGCCGTTACTGAAACTTCTTGTATCCCTGAAAATTTGTGGGACTGTGAGCCTCACTCAGGATAGAGGAGGGAAAGACTACATTCTGTATTGCTTACTTGCAGTACCTGAACCAGCTGGAGAATTGCTGTGGCTTGCGGGAAGAAGCTATTCTCATCTTGTTATCTGACATTGGTAAGTGGTAGCAGTACCCTCAGTTGTCTGAGCTATGGAAATCCCCTTAGTCCTGAATCCACTCTATGAATATGCAGCGGTGACATTAGTGATTCCGTTTTAGACTGACCTTTTATGATCTTGATCATCTACCAAAAGTCTTGGGAGTCTGGGGAGGTCTTTGCCTACTGGAAGCTAGCCAGCGTTACTACAGTTTACGGGGAGGACATGAGGGAACGCCCGAGAGAGCTCAGCTTGTGCCCAGAGTTTTATGATGCCGACTTTACTTCTTGCACTTAGTGTTTCATTGTATGTTTGATTGTACGAGGTTTGATGCACAAGCCATGCTTATTACTTGATAGAACTGAATCCTTACTGAGCTCGTGCAAGGTACTGTTAATTATGCTCTTACAACTGGCTTTTTCTGTGTCTCAGCTTCTGCTCTCAGATACCTTCATGAGAACAGGATCATCCACAGAGACTTGAAACCAGAGAACATTGTGCTGCAGCAAGGAGAGCAAAGGGTAAGCAGGAACCAGTTGTCTCTACCTGCACAGACAAGTAAGCTTAAGAGGAACACGCATGTGCTTCGTGCACTTACGTGGTCCCTCTTCAAGAGCACTCAGCCCAGGATAACACTTGTCTCCGGTCACTGTGTCAGATGAATAGTATTCTATGTGCAGCTGTGATGAGATGTTCTATTAGATGTCTGTTAACACCTGACATTTTGACTTTCAACTATTAAGGAAGGAACCAGACTTCCAAAGATCGGAAGGACCCGGAGGCGTAACTGCTAAGCGTGCCCCGACGCCTCCAAATTCATTGCAGTTTTAGGAATCAACAGTAGCTTCCCCTTTTTGCTTCTATCTCTTCATTGGCACCTTTCCTGCATACTTTTGAAGAGCTGAACCTTTCCTTTCTGCTGTATGATGTGCTGTTAACAGGACTTCAGTCTAGCATTCTTATTCTCTGTTGTGTGTTTCAGTTAATACACAAAATCATTGACCTTGGTTATGCTAAGGAGTTGGATCAGGGTAGCCTATGCACATCCTTTGTTGGGACTCTGCAGTACTTGGTAAGGAAGGAATTCAGCTAGAAGAGCAACAACTGCTTTTTAGTGGAATAGAATTAACTGTTATCAAGCTTTGGGCTGGGATTAAGTACTTGTGCGGTATGGGGTGCGTTTGCGGTGCTGAAGCTAGCAAAGTTGAGCCTTTTTTTGCTGACACTAGGTTTTCTGCTAGCTATGTCTGTTATGAATGAGGAGTGCTAGTAACCTATGCTGCTCACAATGAAAGGGTCTTAAAGCTCATGAGAGGCAGCGTTTGGTAATGTCTTTAATCGTTTGTACAAGCGTTAATGAGATGTTAAGGGATAGAGAGAGCTAAGAGCTGGGTGGCTTTGTCTCATGTATGTAAACTATCTCAGGCTCCAGAGCTGCTGGAACAGCAGAAGTATACGGTGACAGTGGATTACTGGAGCTTTGGCACGCTCGCCTTTGAGTGCATTACAGGCTTCCGACCATTCCTACCCAACTGGCAGCCGGTGCAATGGTGAGTGATAAGTGGGCATGATGTGACTTTCCTGTTTACAGGAAGTAGAAGTGGTCCCTTGATTCTGAGGATAATATCCATGTGTTCCTCGCCCTTACAGAGGCTGACCCCCTTCACGGGAGTTTGACTTACCTCAGCAAGTTCAGCATTCCTGATACTTGCTCTGTGGGTTAAGGGCTGACTCCTGCAGGGCAGATAACAGAAACCGAAGTGGCATCTGTATTATATTTGTCAAGAGTTGCTTTAAGAGCCTATTAACATGCAGGCTGGGAAAGGCAGGCAATTATTTCACCATTATAATTGCTTGAATTCATTAGGCATACAAAAGTGCGTCAGAAGAGCGAGCTGGATATCGTTGTTTCAGAAGACTTATCCGGAGAAGTCAAGTTTTCTAGCAGTTTGCCCTGCCCGAACAATCTTAACAGGTAAGTACTAGAAATTGCTGTGCTGGGATAAACCAACTTTTCTGCAAAAGGACCAAGTTTATATTACATACCTTACTGTGTTAATCTGTGAATAAACTGAGTGCGTGACACAGATGGTGCTTGTGTCGCTTGTCATACTTGCGTAGCTGTGAATCTTGGTTTTTGCCTTCTAAACACTGCATTTGTGATGGGGAGAGCTGGAGTGTTGGTGGGGAAGGGGGGAGTTTTGTCAGTCCTTCCACACAGAACAGGCCATATGATTATTGCAAATGCACTTTTACGTCTTCTGATCTCCTTCCCGTTTTTGTTGCTCAGTGTTTTGTCTGGGAGGTTGGAGAAATGGCTGCAACTCATGTTAATGTGGCACCCGCGTCAGAGAGGTACAGATCCTACGTATGGACCCAATGGGTGTTTCAAAGCTTTGGATGACATTTTGAACTTGAAGGTAAGCAATGGATCTGTATTACCCTGCAAAGTTTTCCAGAGAGCAGTTGCCTGTAGCCTATGAGAGGCTTGAATCATAGACTTAGGACGAAGAGTGAGATAGAAACTCATAGAACTGTCTCCTGACAGTTAGTGATGGGTGCTTTCCTCTTGCTTCTTTGAGGACAAATACTCCCTGAGCTTTTTTGGAGTAGCGAATAGCTTCTGTGCAGCACATGCTTAGTGCCTTGTTCTGATGGAGTATTCTACAGCTAAAGCTGTTTAATTGCCATGCAGTGTCTCTTCCACTTGGTGGAGGACAAGAACCTTGCCATAATGTTAGGAAGTTGCTGCGAAGTGACTTGAGTCTGCCAAGCACTTTGAACAGTTTATCAGTGGGCATTGTCTCAGTCCCGCGATCTCTGCTCTAACGTGACCAATGTATCTTCAGCCTTTCTCATGCCATGCTACTCTTGTAGTTACTTCACGTTTTGAATATGGTTACGGGAACTGTGCACACCTACCCTGTGACAGAGGAGGAGACTCTGCAGAGCGTGAAGGCCAGGATTCAGTCGGATACGGGAATTCCAGAACAGGACCAGGAGCTACTGCAGGAAGCAGGACTTGCACTCTTTTCTCAGAAGTTGGTCACTAAACATACAGCTGATAGCAAGGTGAGTCTGGATACTCCCTTTCTTACTGTTGAGTGAATCAGCAGGCACTGCTCTCACTTTGGGATCGCAGCAGTCCCTGCTGTTGTGGCATGCTGGCACACAGACCTAATAGCTGTTGCAGCAGAGGCACCCTATTGCCTTGGTGTCGTACGTTTGGCTGAGGAGGACCGTTTATGGTGTTACTGAGGCTTGCTTTTCCTGACAGAACCTGGTTGGGTCTTCTGTTTTTTGCAGGTGAATGATACCGGAGCTGCAGACACAGACCTTCTCTTCCTCTTTGATAACAAGAAAGTTTCCTATGAGGCTCAGGTGGCCTTGCGTCCTCATCCAGAAAGCGTCGACTGCATCCGTAAGGACTTTCTCTGGCATGAATGAGAAGGCGGGGTCTGTGTCGAGAGGGCTGTCCGTGTTCTGTGGTCCGTATTGTGTTTGAAGAGTAGAGGGAGCCTTTGCATATTGGGACTGAAGAAGCAATAAAATGGACTGTCATTCATTTGATTTATCAGAATAACTGAAAAAAGGAAGTGTTTGATTTTGATATACTGGGGGAACTGCACAGGGGTTATCCAGCTCTAGGCTTTGTAGGCAGTAACATGTCCCCCAAAGGAGTAATGTTTTGGTCTGTTTTGTGATATCATTACTTTCATGCTTCATGTTGATATGTACATTTCCCTTTTCCCCGCCTCCTCTGTTTTCAGTTCAGGATCCAAAGAAGACTCTCCACTTTTTCCAGCTGCGAAAAGTGTGGGGTCAGATCTGGCACACGATCCGGATGCTGAAAGAGGACTGTAACCGGCTTCAGCAGGGACAACGAGCGGCCATGTACGGTGGCACTTTCTCTAGAATACTTGTCTTTGTCTTTGTGCTCTGGTGAAAAGAAAGACAGAAATGGGAATCCTGTTGGAATGGGGAAGCCCATGCTTGGAACCGTAAGCAGTTAATGAAAAGCTGAGAGTTAGCCCTTTGGCACAACTGCATTTGTCCTCACTGCTCTCTCGAGTACCTACTTTGGATGTAACCGGAAGCCTGGATTTTTAGTTTCAGAGGCTAATAGGACCTTCTTGTCCATGCAGGATGAATCTGTTGCGTTACAATAGTACCCTGTCGAAGATGAAGAATTCTATGGCCTCCCTTTCTCAGCAGCTGAAAGCAAAGCTGGACTTCTTTAAAACAAGCATCCAAATCGATTTGGAAAAGTATAAAGAGCAGATTGAATTTGGAATTAGTGAGTATAGCATCTGGCACACAGGTCTTTTCATGCCTCTTATCCTCACAAAAACACCTACCTCTTTCTCTGTGAACGTGAGAAAACCCATTGCTCTTCTTTGATTCCTGTAGCTTCTGAGAAGCTGCTGTTTGCCTGGAAAGAGATGGAGCAAGCTGTGGAACTTTGTGGGCGGGTATGTTTCTAAATCTTACTGCTTATCATAAAGAAAAAGAGGCTTGTTTTTATTATGTCTCCCCCCTTCCTTCCCTTTTCTTCATGTCCCTGCCTTAAATGGAAACTTCTTTGTGTCTGGACTGATTCCAGATTTCACATTGCCTTGGTTTTCATGGCACCATTTTTGTCTATTATTAGTACTACATGAAGCTCACTCTGTTCTAAGGCTTAGGGGAAAAAGGGAGATCTTGGGGAAACCCCCAAAATGACTTGGAAGTTGTTTTATCCAAGAGTACCAGCCTAACTTCCTTGAATTGAAATTATTCACATTCTCATTTGTCTTTGGTCAAGGCTGCTGTTTGCACCTTGCTGGTGTGTTTAGAAATGTGAATGAGAAAGGAAGAACCAATGCGAGTGGTAGCGTCTCAGAGGTTGTTCTGTTGCTTATGTTCTGTCCTGCTTTCAGGAGGATGACGTGGATCAGTTAGTAAAGAGGATGATGGCCCTGCAGACAGACATTGTGGATCTGCAGAGAAGCCCACTAGGTCGTAAACAAGGAGGAACACTGGAGGATTTGTGAGTTGAACTACCCTGAGTTTCAGATGCAGGAGTGTTTCTAGCTAAGCTTACTCACTGCAGGACAATGAAAGGGATATTTCTTCCACCCAGATTATGGGGGAGTGGGAGCACTTTAACACTAAAGATGGTGTGTGACTGATCTGTCATTGGTCTGACATGGCAGACAGGTATAGAAAAGATTTGAGTTCTCAAACCATTTGTTCTTAATTTTGGTTCTTTGGAAATTCTTTTTTTCTCCCCGCCTTTTTCTTCTAGAGAAGAACAAGCCAGAGAGCTGTACCGAAGACTGAGAGAGAAGCCAAGAGGTAAAAGACTCTTTAGCTCAAGGTCAGCTCACTTTGTGTGGGTAGTAACGTTGGAGTTGTAGTAATGATCGCTGAGAAAACAATCTGCCTTCTAGGCCTGCCCAGACACTAGCAGCACATGGACTCTCCTGGACTTGTGGGTTTTTTTGAGAGGAGAGTCAGGGAGTCAGTTTCATGCTAGGCCAGCCTTGCTTTCTTGGTGCTTTGTAAGCTGTCCTTGAAACTCCTCCAGAGCTCTTCTCGGAGCGGGCTGTTGCCACAGTGTCCTGGGGTGGCATAATGATATTTCGTATTCCATATCATTTGTATACTTGTTCAGGTTTAATGACCCCCTTTTCCCCTTTCCCTTTCCACTGTGTGGTCTGTTAATTAAACAGTTCTTCCCATTTTAGGCTGAGATACTCTGTTGTTGTGGGGGGGAAGGGGTGCCAGAAACCTTGGCTGTGGGGGAGGCACCTGTTCAGAGTGCTTTCCACCTAGGATGTTTGTCTCTAATCCAAGACACACAGGCATATGCTGCTGCTTCCGTGCAGGAAGGATGAAAGGATTGAACACAGTCCCAACTCTCCTTTTCAAGTTCTTTAAATTTTGAAGAAGGTGGCTAAAATCCAGTGTAATTCATTCCACTCAAACTTGCATATCCTGAACTTTGGATGTTTCAGGATTGAAGCAGTGGTAGAAACAAGCCACTAAGAATCTTCTCACTCTGTCCTATAAACCTACCTTTCTGTGTAATACTGACTCTCATTCCAGATCAGAGGACAAGCGGTGACAGCCAGGAAATAGTACGACTGCTCCTACAGGCAATCCAGACCTTTGAAAAAAAAGTTCGAGTAATTTATGCTCAGCTCAGGTGAGCTTTGTAGATTTCATTCAGAGTTGAGAGAAGGCATTTTCCAGCAAGAGAAGGTTTAATATTCAATGCATATAGCTAATGAGATCTTGCAGTGTTACAGGAAATAAGTAACTTCAGCAATGTTCTCCCACTGCAGTGGCCCACGTGTGATCTGATTTGTTTTTACTTTTTTAATAGTAAAACCGTAGTTTGCAAACAGAAGGCATTGGAATTGTTCCCCAGAGTGGAGAAAGTGATGAATCTGATGAGTGAAGATGAGGAAACGGTTGTTAGGCTTCAGGAGAAACGACAGAAAGAACTGTGGAACTTGCTGAAAATTGCTTGTGTAAGTAAAATAAAAACTCCACTTTAACCCACAAATACGGCTTGTAGCACAGGTTGCTGAAATAATAGTAAATTGAATATGTCCTATGGTTCTTTATTTTGAATTAGTATTAAAGGCAACTTCCAGGTTGTCTCATATTCCTGGCTGCTGAAAACTAGTGGGAATAATTGCACTTTGAATAGTCTGTGTTTTCTTCAGAGTAAAGTACGTGGTCCTGTTACTGGCAGTTCAGAGAGCATGAACACATCACGTCTTGGTAGCTCTGGTCAGCTGCTGCTGCAGGTCCCTTCCGGAACGTACAATTTATCGGAGTCTGTAAGAAAAAGGTGAGGCGAAGTCTGGAGTTCTGCAGCTGCTACTGCCAGCACTACAACGCTGGGCTTCCTGCTTTGTGAAATAACGGCACGCAGGCTTTCTCCTGTTTTACACTTTGTCTTCTGCTTGCTCGGTCAGCGGTCTTGGTTTACTTAGTAGTTAGCCTTCCTGGGGCTTGCAGACTTTCCTTATAAAAAATGGGGAATCATGTATGCTTCACTTCCCCCCGCCTCAGTAATTAAGGTGTTCTTTTGGTTTTTTTCCTTCAATCTGAGATGGTTGGGCTCACTTGGAAGTACGCTGCCAGCAAGAACTGTTGAAGCATTGTCATGTAAAGCGATAGGAGACTGCTGCAACCAGGCTTGTGTAGTTCTGGCTTGCTTAAATGGGTCACTGCTTGGAATGAGAGACCTTGGTTTGTTTATTTGCATGCTGCCCCATCCTTGAGTTTATAGGCTGTTCTCAGCTTTTTCTCTAGCAACAGCGATTCCACCCAATTAAGAACCCAATCCCATCTTGTAATGCATTTCCTTTCCCCTGTCCACTAAATTGGGATGCCACCAACTTTTCAAGTTGCGGGATGAATTACAAGCTTATGACCTGACTGACTTCCATGTTCTGCAGCATATCTGCCAGAAATGTCTTAATGATAGAGGCAGCATCTCTTTAAACTGCCACAGAAAATAATAGTGTAATAATTGTCCCTTTCAGTGAGGAGCTATTGCTGGAATCTCAGAAACTTTGTAGCCAACTAGAAAATGTGATGCATGACACAATGAAGGATCAAGAGCAGAGCTTCTTGGTAATGTATTCATTCTTCTATAAAGGGACTGGGGAAGTGCATGGCTTCAAAGTTCTGCTTGCGTAACTTTGCCACCACTAAGGCAGCTACTTGAAATCTGCAATTTACTCTTGGACAAGGAGAGAGTAGGAGTTGCAGAGATAGGAAGCACCTGCTCCCCCATAATCTGCTGACTGACATACTCTGCTTGCCGAGACCGGGAGCCACGTGCTGGGGACTCGTGTTGCACTGAACAGTAAAGGACGGGGTGAAGCACTTGGCCGTTGTACGAATATACTGCAAAATTGCATGCAAATTTGGGATGATCGGGTGGCAATACAGTGGTGGGCAGGGATGCTTAATTTAATGATGCAGAGTATTAAAAAGAGAGTAAAATACTAGAGAATGCTTGTGGGTTAAAGCTTTCCTTTACAGCAATCACAGGGCTCACCCTGAAATGATACTGACCTACTTATTCACAGTAAATGTTTTAAAACTCTTAACATGCTTCCCCCTTTATTCTAGAGAAAGCTCAACTGTAAGCTAGTGTTGAACTTCTTTGTTTATTCTTTAGGCTCTAGACTGGAGCTGGCTGCAGCTTCAGGCAGAAGAAACAAACAGTCCAGAACAAACCCAGATGTAAAATCACTTTGGTTGCCTCTGAAGCCATGCTACTTTGGGAAGCCGACTGTGAAAAGCTGCTGCCTCTGAGAAGGGAATATCAAACTGCCTCCTTCTACTGTCAGCTACTGCTTATGTGATACATATGGCCTAGCTTTTAGTATCCACCTCTCAGACACTTTTTTTTTTCACAAAGATACAGTAGGGAATGCCTGTTCTAACTACTTGGAAAATGTCCTTAAGTGTGCCTTAAGACAGCGGATCCTCTCTGTCCCGATGTATCTTCCCTTAGGCATCACTCATGCCTGTTTTGCTGCATTTTAGGCTTTCTAATCAACAATGGACAACCGCCTATACCCAGTCACTGGTAGATGTCACCTTCCTAATAGACTTGAACTGTGAACTTAATTTCTTAACTTTGCTGATTTGCACTTTTTTCCTTAAGTGTAATGATTGTACTTACCTAATACTTGTTTCCTGTATGGGAACGAAATTATCTAAAACATGTAAACTTTTGGTTTGCTCTTTTTGATACCCTCAATAACATTATAAAGGAGAAAGCTGCTTTCATTGTGCAGGTCTCTAAAACATGAGAGGTATAAGGACGTTTTCCTAGAAAGCGTAGGAGAAGGAAATCTTCAGTGTACAGGTATCGTGTAACAAAGCATTTGCAGATTATCTATTAAGCATGCTTACATTTGCACGAAAAGACCCAAAAAACCGCAAAAACACACTAGGCTTGATGGAGCCTTGGTGGGACTCAAGACACACCAACCTTCTGTTCTGACTGTGACCAATTTATTTCATTCGGATGTAACCCCAAATTTCCACTACAGGACAGAGACCTCCTTTTATAAAAGGCTGTGAAGTATGGGACATGCAAAATGCAATGCAATAATGGGGAGAGGTTGGATTTTCTTCTGGTTTGTTTTTGGGAACAGATTTAAAATACAGGAAACTGAAATGTGGCACAAACATCACAACTTCCATGCACGCCTTCAAGTGTCTTCCGTTGTTGTGCTGGCACTCTCTGGACTTCAGCATCGGGTTCCAAGTCATTCTTGGGAAGAGTAGGAAGTTCACACTTCTTCAAATTTCAGAGTAATATTAAGGCGGAAATGCACTGGGTATGCTTTTCCTTCATCTTCCAGAGCACCACCAGTTGTTTTATTTAAAGCTGCATTAAGCTTCCAGCTCAAATCCCAGCCCAATTTTGTGACCTCCAACGCTGAAATTCTTGCCATCAATCAAGCCTGAGAGGGTCAGCTTTATACCTACAAAAGCAAATCATGAGAACCATCATACATTGAGATCCCTGAACAGTGCCCTCACTCTGGTACTTGACCTCACTTATGCAGCTTAGTTGCTACAGGAACTTGTGTACATACACATCCTTTACTTCCCTGAGTCTGCGTCAAGACTTCTAGCTCCTCTGTTCATCTATTCCGTTCTTAAGATGACAGTGAATTAAACAACAGTGTAGTACTTTTACTAGCACCAGTATTTGCTGCTACTGGTGAGAATTACGTACCAGGTCGGAGGGCGTGGGTGTAACCAATTCCAATGAGGCTGGCATTGTTCACTTTAGCCTACAAAAAAAAAAAATAACAGTATTTATACACTGCGTGTAAGTATTCGTACAGAAGCATCCCAGCGCCCTGAGAAGGTGGCTTATGCATTAGTGCTCTTCAGCTACTTGTAGACCAACCCCTATTAGAAGCACGTTCCAATCTTTTCTCAGGAGTTTCCAGCTTAAGCAAACGGTGGTACAATTCTGCCTACACAAAATGCCACGCTGTTCTTCACTGCACCCTCTATTATGTCTTTATATCCTTTAAAGAGCGACTTACTACAGTCCCTCAGAGCGTGTCTTGTTCACATCACTCAGGAGTGATTGTCTTTTTTCTTCTAATGAGCAATAAATACATGAATATGCAATCCCCTTTTTGCATTACTAAGTTTTGAGCTGTTTACAATAGTATGTTTACATAGATAAATGAATTATCCTAATTGTTTATCCTAACTGTTATCCTAAACTAATTGTTTCAACAATAAATGCTTGCTACTTCAGTTCTTAGCATATAAACACAAACGTCAGCTGACTTTCAAGGGTTAACTCACTGTTAGGAGAAAGCTGTAACTTCCACCACTCAGCTGAACTTCCACCATTACAAGTCTAATATGATTTTACATTATGGATTTCAGAATTAAAAGGACACTGCGTCCTTTCGTTACCTTTTAAAATGCATTTTGCAGCACACAAGCACACTATTCCAAGCACACTAGTCGTACTATTTCACTGTGGACACAATTATATTTTAGATTTCCCCCCCACCCCATAATTTCACATGTATGACATGTGAGGTCCCAATTTAAATTTGAACCACAGCAGAAGCCACAGTTTGCCATCTACCATACTTCCTCAGTAACTAGTTAAAGCAACTACTTCCTAATGCAAATTTTCAGTATTTAGGGGAGCTTGAAATACTCCTTTCTGTAACAAAATTCTTACCACAATGGAAGTCTTCTCATCCAGTTGGTACTTTGCAGCAATACCAAAACGTGTGTTGTTACTGCCAGCAGTCCATGCAAGATTGACTGATGTCTCAACCTTATTATTAACCTTCTGATAAATAGACCCACCAAACTCAGTGCCATCATTCCTGTTTGTAATAGATGCAAGTGTGTCAAGCCTTGCCTTGTTTAGATTAACCCTTCCCCACAATCATTTGATCATTATCTCCTAAAGTGATTCAAGAGATCCAATACTTCCCTGAACTCAGGCTCACTATTTCCTGGCTGGAGCTGGCAGAGTGCTGCTCATATTTTTTTTACACAAAACATGTTTTGCTTGCAAATGCAACAAGACTTTCCAGCAGCCAGAGACCTACAGTTTGAGGTTCTGACAAAACAAACCCCACCCAGATAACCTGGTTGCTCCTCTCAAATAAGCCAGTGTGCAGTAACACATAAAGGAAGCTTCAGTTATGGGAATGAGAAGAGTGGAAACAATGTTATTGCATTACTGTTGTTTAAATATACCACCTTCAAAGCCCCTCAGAGCATCTGAATGCCAAGACTACAGCTACACAGTGATGACAGCTGGAAACACAATGCTACACATGCCTCTGAGCATTTCTGAGGGACAAACTTTCTGTCTGATGGAGAGGGGGAGAAGGTACAGTAGTTTAATTGAAGGCTCTTTTGTCTAGTGCCGTAACAGAAGTTAAAGCTCACAGCTTTTAATTACAAATTAACATAAAGTGCATTTACGTCACTACCTTATATATGCAAACCCCAAAATTACTCTGAAGCAAGGTATCGAGAAAGCCAAGAGTTAGGAAGTCACCCCTGTTTTAGTTGTACGGAAAATGAAAACACCGAATATAAATGAATTGGGAGCAGATCAGCATCCCCTTCCATTCACCCACCTCTGACCTAAGCCCATTACTGCTAACCATTTCTACAGTTTGGTTCCTCTGGTAATGGTTTTCTAGGCTCAGGTAATACTTACACATTAGTGTGCAGCTGAAAGTCTCCTGCCTTATATCCCAGGGCAAAGTTATTTTGTGAAAGCTTTGACTTGGCTGTATCAAAAGCCATCTGATAGCCAGCAAGCCAGCCTTCATAGCCCAACACTGCCCACCCATAAATGGTCGGTCCAGAGAGATCGATGTCTATGTTGCAGCCTAGATGTACATATTCTCTTTTGTAGGAGGTCTTCAACTTTCCACTTTTCTTCCTGCAGAGAGAAACATGCAGTTTTATCCATACTAGTACACAAATATGTAGTAGTTGTAGTTTTGTTCCAATATGTAAGTCCCATAAGGCCAGTTAATGAAAGCACTGTAACGCCTACTCAAAAACTTAACTGCCGCTGAAGAGGGCATGGGATAATGATAACGGTGTTACGTATATTCGTGTGGTGCCACTTTTTCCCCTACCACCTCAAGCGCCTTCCAATCCTCAAGCAAAAAAGACAAAATCGTTTCTCCTTAATGCTTTAAAATCCATCTAGTTTCAAACTTTTTTCTCCACAAGTGAGTGTAACACGTTACGGCATCATCGGTTTCTTTCAGGAGCATCCGTAACCGTGTGGCAACAGCTGTCTTTCAATGAACTGCTGTCTGTTTGGCTCTCTCCGCTGTTCCTTCCTTGCGCAGTGCTTGCTTTCCTTTCTTCACTGCCAGCTACCAGTCTCCTCTACCGAAAATGGATTTCTTCATCCTCCAGACGTCATCCACTTAGTCAGCCTTTTTCTTTCCCTCTTGCGGTACCTCCTTCTCTCTCCAATGCGTGTCTCTGTTGATTTTGCTACCGATTCAAACTAAACTAAGACAAAACTTTAGCACCTCTTTAATTCTCTCCCCTACCTCCTTTCTCTTCCACACAAAGACACAGAAAAACACTTGTGCTGCCTGTTGCTCATGCCTAGGCCCGGGGTCTCATTTTTGGCTTAGCTTCTAATTCCTCACATCCAAGCAGTATTTCAAACTCAGATTCTTCTGACAGGCTCTCCCCAACAATAAATCAATACCAGTCATTATTTGCAAAGCAGTCTAAAGCTTTGTGCATTATTCACACGTAAACACCCCTACTTTGCTCCACTACTTACCAAAATTAAGTACATGAGAATTGAGAAAGACAACTAAGTGCTATTCCACTGCCCGTTCTACCTCCTCATTCAACTGTGCACAGACATCTGGCCAAAAGCATCAGCAAAAAAAAAAAAAAAAAAAAAAAAAAAAAATTGGTTTACTGAGTTGACAGCATTAGGACTGTCAGCACCATGAAGACCTAGTTGTTTAAGGGGAGAGTCAGAGATCTAGTACCTACCGCAAAGCAATAAATTTGCCGATGGCCAAAAAGCTGAAGAATGCATTCTAGTACACCTTTGTCCTTCTGAGTTCAGTATTATCCTCTGCCTGCAGAAGATTCTACAGTGACTGCAAAATCTTCTCTAATAAACACCGAGCATTTATACAATGACTAGAAAAACTATTTCTAAAAGTTATGGGAAATTCTAGTTTTCCTTAGATAAAGGTAATAGAAAATGTTTACCCTGTGTTTGGTACAAATGTAGTGTCAAGAGCCACCTTCAATCCTTCAACCAACTGCAAAGAAAAACAGACATCTGCTCAAAAATCTGTTGAAACATAATTTGTTATATTCCACTACTAGAACTCTACTTCCTGTCTAAAGAGAAAACGGAATACAACCATGTCTCCCACGTGATTTACAATGAAATCTGATGATGCTGCATGACGAACGACTAAAATAGGACTTTTTCTTCCCACAATGAAGCCCTTTAACAGCACAGACTTGGTAGGTATGTTTTTACATACAGGAAGATGACACATCTTGTGCTGACAACAAGAATATCATTCACAGAATGACGGAAAGAAAACTACTCGGTTCACGTTTGCTTATTCTTTACGGTTCCAACAATCTATACAATAGCTCAAAAATCTCTCTCATAATCTACAGCCATTCTGTTAAGACACAGTAGTTCTTCACATGCCAAAGCGTATACCTGTCTCATTTTCCCCCACCTTTGTTATGAGCTAGACAGCATTTTCCATTTTAAAGCGCAGGTGAAAGTACAAACACGGACAGCCATACACGGCAGATGGCACCACAGAATTTTTACTATCTCTGGCACCATTACTTTATACTTGAGGCACGAAGTGAAAGGCATAAACCTGTTAGCATCAAAAAGAACTGTGTTTTGAGAGTGCCATAAGCTAGGAGATCTTTGTGTAAGCGGTGCCAAACTGCAAACGCTCATCTTTCTCTTCAACCTTACAAAATATATTCAGTCTCAAGGCAGCCAAACTTAGGTCCTTATGTATTAAAGCATTTGAAATTACGAGACCTGTCTCTGGTTTCCCTGCGTAACTGTGCTGGTGACAGCTCTACGCAGTCAGGTTCGTTCAACTAGCTAGGTAACTTTACTCCACACACCTGTAACTGCAGTAACTGTACCCCCAAATCATTACCTAGCAATGCCAGCATCCCCCACTCCCAGCCTGTGTGTTCTGCAAATATAATATATAACTTCTTTTAGTACTCTGGATACTTTTGTGCAATTTTCATTCTCCAATGTTTTCTGTTCAACTCAATACTTTCTCATACCAGTCGAAGAAACATTTCCGAAGTATCTACTTCCTCTTACCTGATCCTCCACAGAAACTTCGGTTGCCAATGTGTTATCTGTGTTCCACTTCTGCGTGAATGTAAGTCCATGGTCTTTCATCTTATATTTGGTCTCTAGATTGCCTGAAGCCTTGCCTGTGTCCGTGTTAGAAGAACCAGTTGCAGTGAATTCCTGTCAAGAAAATAGTCTGAGTTGGAAGGAACCCAGAAGGATCATCGAGTCCAATTCTTATGTGAAGGGCCCACGTGGAGAGCAAACCCATGACCTTGGCGTTACTAGCACCGTGCTCTGATCAACTGAGCTAATCACAGGGTCATGAGTTTCGGCACTCTTTATATTTAATTACGTTCATTTTTTCCACTTGTCAAGTGCCAGCACTCAAAATTGCTACCCTTAGGCCTTTTGAAAGAACCCTCAAAATCATCATCCTCCTCTTCCCCATCCCCACCTAAAATAATTATTTTTGCGTCACAAAACGCTACTCCTTCTGGCATCTCTGTTCTGACCGTTTCTTTTATTGAGGTGGACTGATAAGAGCCTTGGAACTCGCCTAGGCTGGAAAAAGCCCTATTACACAAAGACCTGACAACTTCATTTACTTTTCATCATTGCGGTTTGATTACTTGCTCCGCTCCCATCTTAACTTTACCGCACTTTTCCCCTAGCTTATCTGTCGGAAAATCCTTTTTCCGACATCTTTTTTTTTTGGCCGAAGCGGCAGTTATTTCAACATTCCACAATTTGCTCTTCACATGTATCCATACCTTTGTACCTTCACATGAATCCATACCCAGATATAGATACTTGCTTGGGATACAAAGCTGTATATATTCCTGGGTTTTTCTTCACAGTCTCCTCTAATTCCCTTTATCGTCTTATTAGTACTGTCCCAATTGTGGATGAAAAAGCACCCGTTGCAGTCCTAGAAATCTGCTCCCCCTTGGGAGATGCAATCCCACATTCAACTTACGCGGTTAGATGAATAGCAAAAAGAAGAAAGAAATACTTTTTCCTCACATTTCTCCAAACATCTCATGTGTTTCTTCATTGTAATTATTTTTACCCCTGTGTTTCAGCAGTGAAAATGTTTTTTGGAGAACTGATGCTTTTCACACCAATTACTGCACCCTAATATTGTGGTTACCCCTACCATTTATGCCATTGCCATTTAGACTCTTCATATACTGTGGTGATGTACCTTCCCCCGCAACTTCTCTTTCATCACCTCAACCAGCAAGTCCACTTCAGAAGCTAAGTCACCCTTCAGAAGGTACCTTCAATTGTAGACCTTTTCTCCTTTACAGTATCAGAAAGTAACCTGACCCCCACACCACCCTGACATCTCGCTGTCAGGCTGGTCCCTCACTGAGTACAGTAACGGAACCAACAACTTTGAATTTTGTCTAACATGTATTTTGTAACATGCTATTCTGCCAGTCCTCCACACGTCAGAGCTTCCTGTTATTTAGGGAACCTGAAGTCTCAATATACATCTCTCCTGGAACAGATCAAGAGGTATTCTATTCGGTGTTTCACGCGCAGCTGAGCATTAAGCAGCGAGTGGGCATATTGTCGTAGCAGTAAGCTCAAGGTGTATCAGTTAGGTTTTAAGAAGCATTGGAGAACTGCTCTCATTTGTTATCCTCATCTCTCAAATATTTTCCTGGAAGAAAGATAAATGATCTGACATATCCAAGTTATGTCTCTCAAGAAGTTTAAATATTGAAAGATACAGGACTTAAGAGATGGCAGGATCCACTGCCAATATATTCAAGCTTTGGAACCCTGACTTTCCAGATCCTTCTTATTCCAGGATTGTATTCCTGGATGCTGTGTACATTACTTTCACAATTCTGGACTTTGCAGAGCATACAAGGATACAAAGACTGTCTTTAAATGGCTGCAAAGTGCTAGGGAGCCAGGTCACATTCCTTACACACAGTTTGGGGTGGGGCGGTGAGGGACGCTGCTGGGAGGCGGGGGGGAGACGGGAACAGGACAGGACACTTACTTAAGCTAATGCACTACTGCAACAGCACAGTAGTTATTATAATGCATCTAGCCAGCTAACAGAAACATGTGACAGAAGTCAGGATGCGTTAAGACTTCTCTTTAAGACATAATTGCTGAACAGTGTTCTAATATCTCTTCCACAAATTCAGTGTGAAGACATCTCAAGCCTGCATCAGAATTCCAAAGTAACTTCTCATCTTAGAGCAGGTAACCAATTAAAAAAGCTTGGTTTCTTTCTCAGATCGAGCAAAGGACAGATTGTAAACACCTGTCTCAAAACTAAAGGAAATAAAAAATCCTGCACTGTCATATGATCAAAAGCCAAAGCATTCTGTCAGGCATCAAGAACTCAATCTGCTTCTGGAAGCAGAAGCCACAGAGTCAGAAGTCTGCTGCCATCGGTCTTTATCTGTGTAAACCAGAACATCCCACCAAAACATCATTTCTTGAATTTTTTGTAGCTGAAAAATCAAACTCATTCTGGTTCCATGTCACATGCCAGTCTGCATCAGCAGTTAAGCTTAGATCCTCATCGTCCTTCCGGTTTATGGCGTCCAGCATCTACGGCAATGCCATGCACTTAGTAGGCAAAACCACTTGCAATCTATGGAACAATTAAAATCAACAGACACTATCGTTGCTTTCTAAGTCTACAGGTATCACTGTTGTTTTCTAAGTCCACAGGAAAAACACCCAAACATTTGTGTCGTAACAATCGGAGGTAGTACCGGTACCCACATACGAATTGGAGATTTCACACTTTGTTTCTAACTTCATCTCCATCCACAAAACTCTGTTTTGTTGCATCGGAATCCTCATTGGAAACACTAACAAGCTCAAAACCTGAAGCAACAGACAACTGTACCCTTACCCTATCTATCTTGCTTTCCCTCTTGCCATTTCTACAGCGTTCTTGCGGATTGTTGGACAAAGATTGCAAATGGCTTTACGTACGTGGATCATATGGCAGATTTAGAGCTATGCACGCAGTCAAACTGCACAACGTGAGTAACAACACGACTAAAAACAAATAAACGGTTTACAAATGACAGTATGCAGCACAGAAAGCCTTGCCAGACAAAGCAGTAAAGAGCCAACATGTCAAAACAGTCACTATTCTTACCAGCTGGATAAACATCCGATGAAAATTGCATGGAAAAGAAAAAGCCCATTTTAGAACTTAATACAGTTGTTCATGTTCCATCACAATCAGAAAACAGTATAATTAACTACTAGCATATTATTTGAGAATCAGAACTTCCAGCCAGGAAAGTTTTCAGCCAGGAAAACTGCCTATCAAGAGATGTCAGTAAGGGGAGGCAGCCGTAGTACGGAGACGACGTAGTTCCTTGCGCCTATGTGTTCCCGGTGCGCAACGCACGTCATCATCAAAAGCTCAATTGAGATGGAATACAGTAATACAAAAGTAAGGACTTACACCATTTGCATGAAAAGAATGGAAGAAAAGGAGGGAGCTAAGGCAAACATGGTTATGAAGTAGGCTGAAGAGCAGCTCATCTTACCAGTCAGAATAGCACCGAGTGGTAAGACACGCAGAACTCGGGAGTCAGCGTAAGAAGAATATTATCTAGTAAACAATATACGCCTGTGGTTAAAGATCAAAATTACGACACCCATTCCTGGTTTTGCCAGCCCTCCGGTGAAACTGCGAGGAAGCTCCACTTCTCCATCATTAAAAAGGGGATCATAGAATACTCTTGTTACTTGGAATGCTAAAGCTTACTTAAGCTCTCAAATTCTACATATAGGGTACTGCAGAAGGACTGTTTTCCATTTTAATTAAGTCCTGAATTTTAAGCCAGTGGAAATAAGTGAAAACGCAGTTAAGTTAAACCCTGGTGCTTATTTGCCCTTGACTTTTTGGATAAAAGTCTCTCTGGACTAAAAATCCTATGAAAACCAGTAACAGCAGGAAAACTCAATTGCATTCATAAGTAGAAATGAGAGCTACGTAAGGTGATGAAACTCACGTTCGGGATGTGACAATGGGAACAAGGAGAAAAGTAACAGCAAGATGTGTGAAAATTCTTCCATGCCCCAGGAAAAGAAGTACTGCTACGTCAGCTACGTACTACTGTAGAAGAGTCTGTCGGCTACGAGTTTTAAAATGAGAAATGAAAGGGAGAACCAGCACCTGCTATCAAGTTAATACTTGTTACCGGTTCAGGAATTTGTCCTTCCGCTGCCATGCTGGTGATGTTGAAAGCTCCCAGTACTTACCACCCCATTGGAAGATTTGGTCTTCAACTCTAACTTGACCATTCCAAACCCTGAAAATAAAATAGCACACAGCACCTGTTTCACTGCAATATACAAACAAGGCTTATTTCCAACATACTCGAAGTATGCCAGGTAGGGTATGCTGACCTGAAACAGCCTATTTTCATGTTTCAACAGCTGTTGATCATACCAAGGGTTATGAGGATTATTAGAAGAATGATTGAAGGAATTTGGACAACTCAAAGTAAGTGGCCTCATAATTTACAGTCATAACAAGACACCGATCGTCAAGTATCTCTGCCCTCGGTAGCTACCTGCAGTCTGGGACCCACCAATACAGTTAACCATCTCTTCTGATTTACTCAGTTTACATTCGTATCTCTGACTGCAGGGCAGGAAATCTTTCTTTTCCTCTACTCCAAAAAAACGTATGTTTAAACTTACTTCAACCAGGGCCATATAAGAAGTACTATTGCTTTCTTCCTTTTCTTTCTGCTCCGAATCTAGGAAAATACCTGTCCCTCGCATAAAGTAGAAAAGCTTGAAGTAACTGACGCTAAAGCACAGAACCTGAGTTGAATTTTAGCAAAGCCTGAACTCCAGCATGGCAGAGACCAGACCACAGTGCATCTTAGTTTTACATAGCATATGGATTTGGGATACAAATGATATCTTTATTACGCACAAAATCAGATTTGAAAAAACCAACACTTTCTAGTACTGTTTCCAGAAAAGGGACAAATGCAAATATTGTGAAAATATTTGCACTCCAGCTTTAACAACGGGCTATTCTGATTAACATAAAGATCGCTCTGCCTCAGGAACTGGTTTATCGCCACATCTGCTCTCCTATGGCAATCTACATCAGTTTCCCTGATTTAATGACTCTAAATAGGAAAAAAAGAAGGTAAAAAAAGGGCAGGGCATTTTTCAGAGGCTGTTCTGGAGTGCATCTTAAGGTGAAACTTGTAACCTTCCCCTTGAACTCTTAGCCACTGCAGTACTTTCACAACACATGTCCAAAGTTAAGAATCAGAAGGGGCTAGATGCTCCAGGCCTCTGCTAATTTTCTGCCATAAAGTATTAGGGAATCTCTGAGGTACTCACATTCTTACTGGCATTTTCAAGATGCCTAAGGAAAAAATATGAAAGCTGATCAAACCGTCATCATCATCATCATCTTACTTACCATATCCCTTGTTGAATACATCCCTGGCAGACTTTCCCAAGTCACTGTACGACGGTGGGACAGCCATTGGATCTGAAACATATGGGAAGCTGTAAGAATCTCAGCTGTAACAGTGTAAAATTTAAACTATATCCAAAGCATTTATAAATGTCTATGATTAGTAGTCTCTGAGCACGTCACCAATACGGAACTGTCAGATCTTTGAAGAATGTTCAAAGTCATCCTTGCATCATTGTTGCTTTGTCAAAAACAAACAAACTTCCATTCAAAGAAATTATGAAAGGCAATCCGTTATTTGTAGTTGGCCTCTAAGCCACCTAACCTGAAAGCTTCATAATGGTTGGCAGTAAGCCACAACGCACTCTGGGAACTGGGACTGACCGATTTAGATTTTGAAAGAGATCAGCCTACTCTAACTTTCAAATTGCATTGAGATTTTACATCAAATGAGACCTTAAATAATAACCCCTCACTCCAGTTCCTGAAAACGTGCCACCCCTCTATCTCTTTCATGCTTTGCCAGCTGTCTCTCAAGTCTTTCTGCCTCCCTGCACAGACTGATGTGGGCTTTAGAGAGACAAAGGACAACAATGCTGAGTAGTCTTGGAACTCTCCTCGCCAGCTTCACTGAAAACACTTCGAGTAAAGGAGGACTTTACCATCCCATTCAGCACCTTCTCGACCTAAATCTCACCTTTTTAGGTGACCACCTATTGTGTTAACACCTCATTTTCATAAGGTTATTGAGACATCTTGAAAATTGCGAGCCTGTCCACTCTCCTAACATGTCTTCTCTCTTTACGCTACCCAGCTATATTTTTTGCGTTCTGTGTTTTTAAATGTGCACGTTAAGTTTTAAGCAAACATTTAAACAGTACTGAAAAAAAAGAGATCCTCGCGGTTAGCCCATACTGAAACACATAAATTCTTTGCTAACAACAAGGAGCTCTACTTGCAGAACAGAATTGTCTAGAGGAACCGAGCTCACAGTTTCACAACTCTTAACATTAAATTTGAATCGACTAGATGCAACGGCAACAGCAGAACATAGCGTGAAGTGGGGAAAGAAACACAAGAATATGTGCACCGGTCTGTGCAATAAGTGTAAAACCCCCAAAACAAACAAACGAACAAAATTAAACAAACAAACAAAAAAACCCGCAAACAACTCCCCCCGAGAAACCTTGCACAAGAAACAACAATAACTGTGAGGCCGGTCTCATGTTTCCTGACGGATGCGGCGGCGGCCCACGACCACCGCCATGCACCTTCGGCGGCGGAGCCGCAGCGGCGGCGGCTGCGCGGCCCCGGGAGCGCGAGCGCCGCCCCCGGCCCAGCACGGTCCGCGTTACGCAACGGGTAACGGAGCGGGCGCGCTCCGCCGCCTCTCCTCTCCCTGCTGAAACGCCGGCGCCGTGGGAACACTCGGTCGCAAGCCGCTCCACAAGTTCGTCTCTCCCGGCCGAGAAACCGGAGCAGCTGGCAAGACCACCGGCCGGCTGGTCTGAGAGACAGAGCCGGCCCGCGGCCCGGGGCTGTCCTTCTGGCAGCCCGCGGGCCCGAGGACGCGGAATCGCCACCGGAGCGAGCGGCCGGCGCCCCTTCGGGCCTCTTGCCAAACCCCGCCGCGGCAAGGTGACCCGAGGGACGCCCGCCTCAGCCTCGTAAAGCCCTTAGGACACCACCGGGCTCCGGCCGGACAGCAGCGCGGGACCCGACCCGACCCGACCCGACCCGACCCGCCGCAGCCCTCGCCCCTGCCGCGGTCCCGGCGCTACCTGCCGCCCGCGCTGCCTCCGGTACGGCTCTGGGCGCCCCCACGTCCGCATGCGCGGCGCCACCGCTGCGCACGCGCCCCGGCCCCGCCCACCTGGCTCGGCTACCGCCGCGCGGCCCCGCCCCGCCCCGCGCGCGGTCAAGGCATGGCGGTCCCGCGGGAGTGCGCCCAGGCTTCCTGCCGCTGAGACAATAGGTGTCCGCCTTCGGTCGCGGCCGCCGGTACAAAGCTGTGCTCGGGAGGGACGGAGGAGGGCTGCGGAGGTATTCAGTACCGCAGGCCCCGCGCCCACGGAGCTGCAGGGCAGCCCTGCCCTGCCGCACCCATCCTGTCACAGTCCGCGTGAGACTCCAGCGGGCACTGAAGATCCTCTCGAACCCTTCACCTAACCTTACCGACGAACCTCCTTCACTCATTGTCAGCCCCGTTTTGAACTACAGACCAGACAAACCCCTCAGTAAGGGCCATACAGCCCTGAATCGAAGGAAGGAGACAGGCCTACCCAATCTTGAAGTAAGACTTGGCAGCTGTGACGAAACCGCACACTGACAGAATGGTGCAGCCAGTGTTGACAAAGCCTAACGCTTACTCTGCACATAAATAAGGTTGTCC
Source organism: Acanthornis magna (assembly GCA_036785705.1). NCBI lineage: Eukaryota > Metazoa > Chordata > Aves > Passeriformes > Acanthizidae > Acanthornis > Acanthornis magna. The sequence goes on along the minus strand of JAWUZG010000431.1, from coordinate 64,013 downwards.
ATGCGCCCAAACAAAAGTATAGGATGTGCCCAATTACACCGATTCCCTGTGATAAGTACAAGGTTCACAGCTATTGTCTCCCATGACTACCACACATCTGGCAGTTTAGTAAAGCAGTTCGGAAGAAAAGCCAGTCAACTGAGATATAGAGAGTGGAGAGAAAGGAGAGAAAAAAAAAAAGACACATTGTATATTTATATAGTTCGCAAAAAACAAGCAAGCTCTCTGAAGAAGCCTTTTATTTTTGCACATAGAAGTATTCACTGTAGTCTGGAGAGAGACTGCAAAGCCAGCAAATTCCATCTCAAGGCCCAAGACAAAGTAGTCTTCTGGGCGACCTGTTGAAGATGATGGAAAATGCATGGAAAATGCGATGTTGCGTGCTGCCCAGGAAATGTTTGTAAACACAGTAAACTTGTGTTACTGCTTTTTGATCTCCTAAAATTACAGCTAATAAAATAATAATCAAACAGCATTACACATTCATGATGGAATATTAATTTTATTTATTCCTCTTGATTACTGAAGAAAAGACTAAATATATCAGCTATATATATTTTTACAATGAAGCATCAAAAGACTCCACATAGTACCAAGTAAACGTCTAGTTACCTGACATACTACTGCATGCATTAGCATCGGGGAACATTCCCAGAAAATAATTAAAACTCCCAACAAGAAAAATGGAAGAAAATAAAAGGATAAGCAAGAGTATCGGCCTATAATCTCTATTACTAAGATTGATCAACTCTTCTTGCATAAAAACAAGTTAAAAATGTAGTTGTTCTGCAGGTTTAAGTCAGACAGAAAGAAGAAACAGTATTATGTCTGTTTTATGGGTCAGGTAAGGTTAAGTAGTCTGACAACAGAAAATCCTCTCTGCCCTCACAGACGTTGAGAATCTAACCATTAAGAAACGAAGTGTTATATAGTTAGCAACAGTCAATTTGACTATGTACAGAATAGTCTCATCTTTATTGCTACAAGGTATTAAAATACAGTAGCAGCAATACCTTCCATGCTCTATAACACATGGAAGTTAGTAGTTTACAACTTTGAAAAATTTTAAGTTAACAGAATCCTTGTCCCAAATTACCACTAGTAATGCATTCTTGAAGAGACCTCACATCCGAAATACTCATTACCTTTCCCAACAGCTAAAGGGGAGGTATAAAATAAGATTTGACTGGTTTGCATAAAGGAAAGGGCAAATTAAATCTACAGGAGTGGTAGCAGTGCATCAATTAATCAGACCAGGCTGAACGAGTTGAACAAAACACAGAGCACTGCGATCAATAGTACTACGCCATACCTAGTAACAAAATTCACAGGTCACCTGTGACGGGAGAATGGCCACATTAGCATACAGTCCATACGGAAAGATTTTAGAAGTAAATACATAGAAACAACTCAGTGTGAGCTTCAGCACTGCACCGAGACACTTAACACAGATATGAGGAGATGCAGACAGTAGTTGAAAATGCTACTCTTCAGGAGTACTTCATGATATAGCCCCTTTTCTCATTCTGATTTCTACATATATATAAGATACAAAGAGAGATGCTGGATGCCACATCCCTGGAAACATTCAAAGTCAGATTGGACCAGGCTCTAAGCAATCTTATCTAGTCAAAGACGTCCCTGCTCATGGCAGGGGGACCGGACTACGTGACATTTAGGAGTCCCTACCAAATTAGGAGTCCCTAACCCAAATTATTTTGTGACTTCATGAAAACGAAATCTTATGGGATTTATCTTCGCTACGCATTCTGTACGAGTGCCATGGACTTGTTTTAAACGTCAGTAAGACAATTCCGGTAACATCCGAAGTAAGACTATGCACTTTCACGTGTTCGTAAGAAGCTACGAAAACATGTCTCTAGGCTACAAACCCAGATGAGCAGTTAGTTATTCGCTCCGATCCTTTGGCTCTCGGTATTTCCACTGGATATAGTCAAAGATGTCTTTTTCACATTCTACTGGCAGGGCCTCTCCGGCAACTCCTGCAAGCAAATCACACGGGATGTTTGAAAGGTGGAAAGCCTGTACCATTCAGAAATGCCAAATGCATTGCAAGATCAAGACAAAATTGCTGTTGGTAAAAGACTTAAAAAACCCACCTGGAACGACCTCCCCACCCTCCCCAAACTTTTCATGGTGTTTACAACACCGATTCTTATTACTGTCAAAGGAAATATGGTAATGAATTAACTTTGGGGCCATGTGGTTATGCAGTTAAATAAATTTATAACTGTGCGGGTATATATGGCCGCCTCTCCTCCAAAACGAAGCTACTGAGGGATGTGACATACCCTGCGAAAAGTGCAGGAAACCAAATATGTCCTGCGCGTGACACAGAAAAAATTTTTTAAATCGGTAAGACTTTAAGAAGGTTAGGTGGCCCAAAGAGGTAACTTTGTGCCACAGAGCTGCCCGTACGTAAGTCGGCTGCCCCTTCTTGCTGCAACGGTGCCCAACACCAAAAAGGACACTGCGAAAAATTTCACAAACTATTGCATTTATCGGAAGGATTTCCGAAACGCCGCAACTAATCGAAGGAGATCGTGCGATGTGTGTAACTAGAAAGAGTACTCCGTGCAAAGGCCCTGACTAACCGGTGATGCCCAAGCGACGTATTGTATATTCGTTGATTGTGAAGCCCATTTCCAGAGCATGAGTTCTCATGTTCTTATTGAATATATCACTTCCTGTGAAATACAGTACACCACAGTAATACTGATCTCTCGGGATAAGCCTAGAATAAAAAGTAGAAGCGCAGACTTAGAACAAATATGTAACAAAAAAGTTACAAGCCATTTAGAATTCAGTCATTCGGACACTTGTAGGTTTACTTTGTATTTACAAAGTGTGTACAGAATGTGTACACATTCTGCGACTCTATTCATTTAATTTTCCCACGAGCCAGATGCAAGAACGAAAGGAACTGCCTATCAAAGAAAGGTTCAGCACATCTACCCTTACCCAGAAGTTACTGGTGTTCAGCCACTACCTGGTTATGGTGCTTGCACTCCTGCCAAGAATCACCGTCAAACCGGGACGATAAAATAGGACACAACTCTGAATCTGAATAGTATATCGTGATTTGAAATACAGCATTATTGCTAATAACCTGTTGTAGTTACTGGCAGTTGTACAGTGGCTTCCACACTGCAAAGGCATTAGATGCCTAGTAAATGCCACGTTCTGAACATGAGATTTGAATGCAAAAATTGATGCAAATGCCTACTCTGTAGCAGAAAGCTAAACCGGGGGCTTGGGTGGGGGTTTATGACACATGTACCGGATATCGATCCTCCTGTGCGGATAGGCCGTTCCATCTTCTTTATCTGGCAGCTGACAGACACCCTGTGAGGAAGTAAGGCAAGTGAGAAATTCAAATGAAATTGAACAGAGTTGAGAACCATCTTTACCTTCCCACCCCTTAACAACCTCTAAACAATCCTCAATCATCCTGGAAAGCAAAGGTAAATCCCTGCTGAATTGATTAAATCTTGTGCTAGAACAGACAGATATCAGAATACAGCGAATCACTATTTTACATGGTTATACAAACTGCTCTTTGATGTAGCATATAACTGCTGCTTAAATTCTTATTGCACTAGGAAGGATCACAGGACTCCTCATTTCCCTGTCCTAATTACTACCAGGCTTTTCAGTATGCACAAATAAAAGAAACAAAAAGCTCCACTGTCAGCACGGTATCTAAGAAAAGTAATGTTCCTGTAATTCATTACTTGCTTTAGGCATCCCACATAACCCCTATTATATCCTAAATCTAGTAGCTTCTCCATTAAATCCGTTCTGCAGTGAAACTGACACAAAGGGAGACAAAAGAATATTATGTATTAGACAAAATCAAGTCAGCGTAGGTCCGAGACCAAAGAGAAATGTTTCCGAGATCCTGAAGACACAGATACAGACGTGGTCACTGGTGCAACTGAAGAAGCGATGTTGTGCTGAGGTTTCAGAAAACATCCAGCAATATAGACGCAACTAACATTATGTGATGAAGGTTATGTCAGTGGGGTTCAGAACTACACAAATATCTGTACACTTTCTAATATTGAAATCTGTAAGGTATTCTCTAAGAGTTAACTGCAGGAAGTTCTTATGATGTTAAAGGGGGAGAATTAAAAAAACCAAACAAACACAAACCACCCTCACACCCAATTCCAGCAGTCCAAGCAATACATCTTGTATTCGTCCTAGCTTCTGTCAGGAAAAGTAATCCCCCCACGACACCCTTCGCCACCAAAAACACTCTTACCATGAATTTTGTGTCACCTTTAGACAGCATATCCGTGACGAAGTGGACTTTTTCCAATTGTTCTACGACCTGACGCAGCAGTTTTGACTAGGAACATCGATAATACAGAAGAAAAAATCACTTCACAAATAATAAGAATTTCTTACCTATTTATAGACAGAGGCTCATATAAGTACAGGACATAATCATAATTATATGTACTATTCTACATGAAATTTGATCCAAATGGCAAAAAACATAACAATAATACCGGGAAGAAGCTAGTAAAATTAGTTGTGCAACACAGAAACAATTTCCACCAATTCCCCCATGTGAGATTGCCTTTAGTTGGAAATGAAAAAATCTAATTCAGCTTTTAAACAACGAATCCACAAAAGCAATACAAGAAAAAACCACTGCCATTAATACTACTTCAGAGTTAGTCCCAAAAGATTACAACGGCAGCAGGACAGTTTCCTATCATCTAAATGGTTATGGCTACACAAAGAGATACTCAGTCTACCTTTAATTCAGCTAGCTTTACAGTTCTGCATTATAAAAGCACATGAATTCAAGGGGGTGGGGGAATGTGTGTGACAGGAAGAGGAAGGACAGAGGGGTAAGAATAAGCACCTTGACTAGCTCTGCAAGAGAAACACAACATAATACAAAAATAAAACAAAAATAAACATAGCGATCCATGAGAAGAGTTTAACATTACGGTAAATACGAAACACAAAAAGCCGCAATACAAGTCTAAGACTATATGTGATGCGCAGTACCGATCCGCGGCATCCGAGAAACACACCTGTTTGGATGATTCGGATGTGAAGCTGGGATGGGTCAGGAGAACATCCATATCACCGCTCGACTCTGCGCCTAGGCGAGAAAGAAGCAAAGAAAAATCCCTCTGTGTACGGCAAAGTATACTAACGTTGGTGAATGTCCATCTTACCTCTTCTTGTAAACGCGTTTTTCTAGCGGAAAACAGTCACTATTCGAGGTATTAGCAAAAAAACCAAACAAATTTGAAGAGAATCTTGTTCTTTCATCAAAAAGTTTATACTTCCCACACCTAAGAAAATATCCAAGAATTTCTTGCTGCACTCTATAGCAATTAGGCAAAAACGTTGTCAATGTAAAAATAAAGCAAACAATTCATATTACAACGTACCGCTCTTGATGGGGAAAGGGTGGAGAAGCAAGGATTTGCGCAGGTGTCTCATCACTGAACTAGCTAGTCAAAACAATACTAACAGGAGAAGGCTGGGTTCCAGCATAGACTCTCTCAAGAAGAGCACGCATAGTAACTTCTCTTGCTTATTATCCCAAAATAAAGGTAACAAGATCGCAGAGTACCAACCTCGTCTAAAGCTGCCACAGACTGTAGCAATATAGTTTGGGTCCAGCTTCTTTATCTCTTTCAGCACGATTTCCTACGTAAAAAGGAAATGTGCGTGTTTAATAGAGGCTTCAGTCATTTGCTGGCCATCGGTACCTCACATCCTTAACGATGTACCTGCATTTGCAGCATTTCTTCCCTTGGGATTCTTTTCTCAAAATCTTCAAAATATCTGCAAATACAAAAATAAAAGTATCTGAAAGAGTGTCAGGGGCAGCATCTTGAAATTTTAGTCAATTAAAAGTATATCAGAGGAAAGAATACCAACTTACACTACTGTCACATCACAAAAAGCTCCCGACTCTCATCAAACATCTTAGAAAACATCTTGCAAGGCGACAGTAAAAACTCACAACTGTGAGTCTGACAACGCTTAGAGCACGGTTTCAGTATTTCCACTGTATATGAAGAGCTGCTATGAGGTGGGAGTAGTATTACCAATTGCTTAATATTTACATAGCCCTCTGAAAACACAAAAGGATCCTGACAAAAGTCAGCCCACCAGCAAGCAGGTGGAACGGGTCCCTCACCCACGGTTGGAGGTGACCTATGTCGGAATGAGCTAAATGGAAGCTCCCGACTCGAATACAGCTCCAGATATATTTGCCTTCCACTGTAAAAATCAGATTGTCAACATGCTGCTTGACTGTGGAGAAAAAGAGGCCAAGCAAAACACCATTTGGCTTTGTGCGGTTCACTTGCATCTTCTGACAAACACAGCGATAGTTCTTCCAGAACCGGCACGCCAAACGGACACTCGGCACGGAGCATTCGAGCTGACCTATACTGACGGACGAACACGCATTCTGAACGGCATTCTCGAGTTCAGATATGCAACGATCTTACCTCATTCACTGCACGTCACGGAAAAATAGCCCGGGCCACATGTATGCGGATTGTGAAGAAACAACACCGCAACCTCGCTACGGTGATTCTCCGTGAGCTAACTGAGGAAGTCACTCGATACTAACTTCCTTCTGAATGGTGACTAAGCCTTGCAACCCCAATGAAACAAAAGCCCTAAATAACTGCTGAAAAGCATGAAGAGCACAGAGAGAAGAGAACCTTACTTGGCCTGTGTAACCTTACATTACATCCCGGTGTCTGAAGGAGTCATTAAAAAACGCCAAGCGCTTGTACACAAGAAAGCTTACTTCAACCCAATTCGCTGGTGATGGGTCAGCTTGTGCTCAATTTTTCTTAGATCTAGAAAAAAACCCAAAAACAAAACAGTTAACTGAGGACTAAAAATCTTACAGTAAGTTTCCACCAGTGCAAAGATGATGCACATAAAGAACAGGTAAGGAGAATACAACCTCAAAGGCAGGAATTTCAAACTACCTACATGACAGCTGATAGGATGACCACAGATGTACACAGAGCACATCCAATAAAGACTTAATAGACCACCGAAGAGCCAAAATCCTTGTTATCGTCCATGTAACCCGCACGTACTTTACTTTGGACGTGCATGCAACGCCTTAAGCCTGCGTACTAGCTTTAGCAGCTTACGCACCTTCCTCAAAGCCTAGGGCATATATGCTACCACAGTACCACTCTAGAAGAGGCAGCTTGACAGAGCAAAAGATTACTGGAGTGTCAACCGAGGCCCAAAATTTACGCTTACCTTCTAAAGTCTTAATTCCTTCCTCGACAAACTTCCTAGCGGCAGCGGGACTGCAAAGAGACAAGGCGATCTGGCATCAGGAACAGCAGGAATCTTACGACACTGAATTGACATTAGAATTCTTTATAACTGTCTAGGTTTTTAAAGGCCAAGACTGAGGTCGCTTGCGATGCTTACATCTTTCCAGCGTATGCGTTTTCGGTTCACGCTTTCGGTCGGCAGAGATCCAAAGCTTGGCCTGCACATTTTTTAGCATTGACATAACTATACATTGGTGCATAATTGTAAGAAATTAAATTTATCACACCAAATAGGCAATATTGCTTCAGACAATAGTATCAAATGCACGATAACATGGCATCAGAGTCCTGACAGGCTTTTCATCTGCTTTTGTTTTGTTGCCTGCTTCAAGGCTCTGCTTCTCCTTTTATAAAAACCCTGAAGCCAGATTCTCACTTCCACTTTTGTCGGTCTTTCACAGTTCTATTCTTGATCAGCATCTCTTTCCCCTCTCAGCTTGCACATAGCAGCTTCCCACTTCCACTCGTACCACAGTCTGTAATTGATAGTTCTATACCCTTATGTCTCAGTCAATCCTGTAATCATGACTACAGTATGTCAGCGTGGGCATGACATCATCGGCTCAGGCTCATTCTCTTTATTATTTGCAATCACCCAAATTTTGCTCATAAGTCTATCAAATGAACAGGAGAAGGGGAAAAAAGCCCAAAGAACACCCCAAGAAACTTTTACCCGATGCCAGTGACTCGTGTCAGGAGACTGATAGATGCACTCGTATCATCTTGTCGAATCTACAAAAACAAAACGACGCAAATCAAATCCTTCTTTACTCCATTTGCCGTAAACAAACATACAAAAAAAGCCTTGAGAAGATAAAACAGCTTAGTCAGACTCTGGTTTGGAGGCTCGCTGTAAGTCACCGCAAAACAGTACCATGGGTAGAACGGCGTATCACAAAAATGCCCCACATAACTAGCCTGAAAACCGCCCGACTATCCGTGCTAAGGTGAACGGCGGGCCTAAAGCACAGAACTCCACAGCCTTCCAGAGACAGAATTCCACTTCTGACAGAAGACCTGCGCGTGCTGATTACGTAAGCTAAAATATTTTTGTAAATAGACAATTTAGAGGCTTTGGCTGAGCTTCTCAATCCTTGACTTCTACTTACCACGCACTCTGCGCTCACCATTCCTAAGACTCTTCAGGGACAACGACAGAAACGTGTGAAGCGAGCGGGCTACTTTGTGAGTTATCGAGAAAAGAGACTACTGAGAAACGCGGAACGAGGGAAAGAAACGCACCTTTTCCAATTTGCGTAGCTTGCCGGTGGATAAGAACTCATCTATCTTCTCAGCTATTTTAGCACCTACTCCATCCTAAATATTGGGGGGTGAATGCAAACAAGTTAACTTCCAAATCACTTAAAGTCATTATATGTGGGAAGCAAGTAAAGCTCCCTGGACTTTAGAGTCCAGAAAGAACTATAGGGCCCCCAGGACCACAAGAAATAACTGCACCGTAAGAGTCCATAAGAGAATTCAAGGCTATGACAGAAGCAGCGTAAACACTGTAATTCAAGGGCTATATTAAGTTTCCCCAAAGCGATAATTTTGGACAAAGCTTTGATTCTTACTGCTCGAGATCTCTGAATTAACAAATCAGTAACAGAGCAAAGGGAAAAGATATTTTCATAGGCAGAGACTCAGATGGTGTGCCCTGTTCCACCTCTGAAACCCCCACAGTGGCCACACCTCGTCCCCGAACTCTGACTGGGGTACCGCAAACAGGCGCTGGCAGAAGCGAGGCCTCCCCCACGCTTCCCAGGAACCTCCGGCACCTCATCCCCGCTCCGGCCGCCCCCGATCCTCCCGCCGGCAACCCGGGCACGAGCACCTACCAGCTTCTTGGCTTCAGCCCCGCTCTGTATCTTGCTCGGATACCGAGAAATGACCGAGGCCGCTTTCCTGCGGAACAGTGCCGGTCAGCGCCCGAAGGGGCCGGGCCCCGGGACGGGGGTGCCGCGGGAGGGAGGCTGTACCTGTACGCGTTGTACTTGTGGATGGCCCGGTTCACGTTGCGCTCGTAGTTGGCCAGTTCTGCAGGAGAACTGCGGTGAGAGCAGCCGGTCCGCGGCCCTTCCCACCCACGGAACCGACCGAGCGCGCATACCTACCGGTGAGGAAATCGGTGATGCCCTCGTTGGGGCTCTCCTGGGGAGCTTTGCGTTTGCTCATGGCCGGCACCGGCACCGAGCGCCCTACGGAAGCTCCGGGCAGCGATCGCACGGAGGCGCTTCCGGCGGTGGCGTCACAGCTCGTCCGGTCTCGGTGCGCGTGCGCGGCAGCGCCGCGGCTGCTGGAGGAGCTCGGCAGTCACCGATGTGCTGCTGCTAAGCATCAATCTTCCGTGTCACGGGCCTTCCTCGCATCTTGATGTCATCGTAGCTCTTTTTGCCCAAGTAGCCAAGTATCGTGGGCTTCAGGTGCCATCAGGCGGCTCTCAGAATGTCCATAGTCACCGACCCGGCGCACCTCACACGCCTCTTTTCGTGCACAGCGCGCATGTGTCTGCCGCAAGTTTCTGAGATTTTTGGCCTGTCTGCTTTAGCGCCACTGTTCCAGGCTGCATCGGCAGCTGTGGTCTGTGCTACCAACGTAACCCGGTTTCAAAGCACTAGAATATCGGGTTCCAAAACACCCAAGCAGCCCAGTTTTACAATACCAGAATATCAAGTTTCAAAATACAGCCGCACACCCAGTTCGTAAAACCAACACCTCCTCCTCTTCTTCCCCGGCAATCAATGGGACAGCTTCCCGGGGCATTGAGCTCTCCCAGGTGCATCCACCCCTCCCAGGTGCATCCACCCAGTGGAAATGGTTAAGACAATGCTATTCGGGGACAATTTCGGGAAAAAGCATTTCTACGCCAGAACTCACAGAGATCCCATTAGTTCCCTGCCTCCATTCCCAACGTGCCAAATAAAAATTTAATTATTTCTTCTAATGCAAAAGTTTTCTTTTTTATTCCCATTTAGTCCCACGCCAGGCTGTGGTAACAGGTGGCCACAATTAAACACCGCAATTTATGCAGAGTGACCTCTGCGGGGATTTGGCAGTGGGACAGGTGATGGGGCTTCTGACTACATAAAGGGAGGTGAACAAAAGTGTCTTTGTTCCCTGTGTGTACAGCATCATAGTGCATTTCGCTTGTAGCCCTCTATTTTAACTATGCACATACAGTCGTTGAATCATCGTAGAACCGTTTGTCTCGGAAGGGACCTTGAAACCCACCTCGTTCCACACCCTGCCCTCGGCAGGGACGCCTTCCACTGGACTGGTGTCTATCATGCATCGTACAGCTGCAGCGACCATGTCAGTCATTGCCAGGCCTCTAACAGCTGCTGGCTAGAGAAACTATTGCTATGGTATGAAAGCTTTCGACAAAAGAGTCAAAAGCAAGCTTAGAAGTGCTGTGCAACCAGGTGGTTTGACTTGCTAAAGAACACAAACATATTTTATAATTTTACGTATTTCAAAAGCCTGTGTATGAGTCTTATGGGTCTCTTCTGCGCTTCTCATTTTAGCGTCCTCCAAACAAAAAAAAAGGGGGGACCAAGAATTTCAGGGAAATATCTCATGCATTTTTCACTTAAAACATGTAAAAATAACTTTGCAATGCAAGACACCTCACTTCAATTATTACTCATTTCATTAGAAGACAAATCAATACAGAGCCTCGAGGGAGGTTAAAAATACAGAGACAAAATAAAGCTGAAAATAAAAAAAAAACCACACAAAATGAGATAAAACCAAATTATGATCTAACATATAAGACTACAGAATTTATTATTACGAAATGCAAGACAGAAAATGAGCTTGTCAGTGAGTTATCATGCATTCAAAACAGGGTTGTTCAGAACCAAAGAAATGAGATGTTGGAAGCAATTATAAGAAAATTCAGCGGACACGAAAATATATGCATGATGAAATGCAATTAAATGTGTAAAATTTTCTCTCAACCTATAAAGATTTGAAAATGTCTCTTTTTCTTTTCTCATTTAAATCAGAAACCTCTCTATTAGCAAACAGGAAAACAGAACAGTCGCTTCTTTACATTCTACAAAAAAATGCTTCACCCAATGTCAAGTCTGCCACCTTTTTAACACTGCAGTTATCAACAGATTGACTTACAGAGGACAGCCACAGCTCCAGACTCAAACACGAGACATTCATCTCCGTTCCCAGTTTCCCCAATCACACCGAAGGGAAGCGGATCCAGCTCGTGATAGACACGGTATCCTTTACTGAAAGCTGTTTTGCCTCCATCACAGGCAGTCCTGTCCAACACAGTTGATATTAGTGAAACCTCCCCGTGCTTCCAGACAACAAAAACCCCTGATCCCTCTTTCTATGTCACGAAACTTACTTTATCAAACCACAGCGCCCAGTTGCTTCTGATGAGGCACCCTCACCCCCCAGAGCAGCTGCTGCTGGCTGAACAGGTGTTCCTGATTTATCTGTAAGGTCCTGGTTTGTTCACTGGTTCTCACGGCTTGTACAATAGCCAGAATCCCAGTTGCGCAGTGCTGCATTGGAACTTCTGGATTAATGTTAATTCTTGCCAGGCGGTTTTTATGAGATTAAATTCCAGTGAATTGGTACCAAAAAATATTTGTCAAGATAAAATCATACAGGAATGACCTTGGCAGAAAAGCCCCGGTGAAGAAAAGGAAAAAGAAAAGAGCTGTGAGCAGAAACACTACAGAATTGCTGCTCGCTCCCGGTGTCCTGTTTTTTTTTCAGGCAGGTTTTGTATTGCATTGAAAGACAGTTTTCTTGCCTCTGCAAGACACCTACATCCTACAGGAAGGAGAAAGTGGCAAGTGGGAGGAAGGACCATTTTTAGATCTGCCCTTGGATTCCGGTTCCTCATGGCGGGTCTGTGCTGTCCGAAGTACAAAGGAAGTAAATCCTGGAGTACACCTGCTTCTCCACCTATTGAGCTTTGGGAGAGACACACGGGCCATGAAATGCCAGGGAAGCTGCACTTCCAGTAGTGGCTAGAGCCAGCAGAAGCTGTTCACTGTCTACTTGTTCCCCACCTTCACCTCAGTTTCCTGGGACACCGGGTAATCACACATCACCTTTGCTTTTTCCAAGGTCTTTACAGAAGTGTTTTTAAATATGGCAGTGAGATTTTCCTTAGCTGGAATTTATTTCTGTTTCAAGTGTGAAATGTGTCTCATTGTATAGTCTGCTATTTAACAGTTCCCCTGCAAGGATAATTGCAGTGGAAGAAGGCAGGCAAATGAAGCTAAGAGCCTGGACTAGGATGCCCCAGGCTCCTGCCAGGCAAATGTTACAAAATATTTAAAACCCCAGGTTACAAAAACACCAAGCTAAAAGCCCATGTTACAAAAAACCCCCCCAAAAACCCAAAAACCAAACCCACCCCCCCCCAAACAAACAAAAAGCCCCCCAAAATCAAACCCCGAACAAACAAACAAACAAAAAAAAAGCAAAAAAAATAATCAATCCTTTGTAAGCAATTTCATATTCACAGAAATTAATTCTACAGGAAGCTCATGCATTTTAGCAATCCAGGAGTAAATTTGTGTCTTTCTGTGAGGTTCATGTCCTCTAGAGTCAGTGGAAAAATTCCCTTTATGACCTCTCTGAAGCGTTTTTCTCTCACTTATGATGTATTCACGGTGTAATCAGCGTTTTGTGCGCAGCCCCTCCTCAGCCCACACTTGATTCAGGATTTCTGCCTATCTTTGAGCTGCACTCGCTCCTCCCTGCCCTTCCCGGGAGCTGTCCGCCCACTCAGCAATCATCTCCATTACCTCCATGGCCTCAGGGCCCATCCCGCGCATTGCCGTGGCACAATGGGCACCTGACCGATGCCACCCCGCGCTGCTCGCGAGCTGCGACACCCCAAAGCTCCCACTCAGAGCAGGTCCTGCCAAGGAGCTGAAGGAGTGGGAAGGGAGAGGCTGAGTGAGCCCACGCGGGGGATATCTCAGCAGAACACCGGGGGTTGACGCTGATAATGGCACCTTAGGAAATAGCCTTTCATCAGCCAATACTTTGGGCTCTTTAGCTGAGCTGACAGCGGTTCTGGTATACCTGGCACACAAGGGAGAGCCCCAGAAACACTGTGTGCCTCAGAGCACACGGACCATGGTGGCAGGAGCCGAACTGCTTCTGGCCACAGCAATTCTGGCACAGCCCTCGGGCTTAAGTGATCAAAGATGAGCTTTCACCAAACCTGCACACACAAAAAGCCCAGCTGTTCTCCTCCGTGTGTAGGCGCACATGAGGAGGATGCGGATGCGAGCATCGTGCAGTCTGCTCACCTGTTCTGCTAACACTTCTCCAGCACACAGATCCTGTTTGAAAGCCAGTGTTTGTATGCTTTGCCTTTTAATCTGAGCTTCTTGGTCTGAGACAACAAACTCCACAACTTCCAGCTGAGTTTTCCACAAGCACCTCCACTCCACAGGTCAGACTTAGGGATCTGGAGTTGTTCTTTCACAGCACAGTTATCCCTTATCCTATCCCATCCCATCCTATCCTGCTACTGTTCTTTAGTTCAGCAAAAGCCCCTTCTCCACCTGCCTGAGCATACTAAATATATATATACTGCATATATTTCCATACATCCCTTTAAGAGGTGTTTTATTGGCAGGCAGATAAACTACAAAGAAAGCTGGTCAATATAATTAGACTTCATTTAACATGAACGACCCCACTATAGCACTATCCGAGCCAACCCTAATCTAGCTCTACCCGAGGCACCCCTGCTCGCCGCTACCCGAGGCATCACCGCTTGCTCGCTAGCCGAGGGAAACCTGCTGGCCGCTAGCCGAGGCACCCATGCTGGTCGCTAACCGAGGCACCCCGGCTCGCCCCTAGGCGAGGCACCCCTCCTCGCCGCTACCCGAGGCACCCCTGCTCGACGCTACTCGAGGCACACCGGCTCGCCGGTACCCGAGGCACCCCTGCTCGCCGCTAGCGGAGGCACCCGTTCTCGCGGCTAGCCGAGGCACCCCTACCCGCCGCCGCTCGAGACGCACGGCTTCGCCGCCGCCCCGGATGCCGCTGCCCGCGGGCGCCCGATGCGCCGCCGCCCGCAGCGCCGGCGCCCCCGAATCGCCGCTTCCCGCCGCCACCCGAGGCGCCGCTGCCGGCTTCTACCAGAGGCACCGCTGCCCGCCGCACGGCACAGGTCTCCCGGCTGTCGGTCCCCTCCCCGCAGGTCACCGAGTACTGCAAGAGCCTGAGTACAGCTTAGGACATTCCAGCAGCGGGCACAGATCCCCGCGTCCCGGCCAGCCCCGGCTTGGCTTTCGGGAGAGGCCGGTGCCGCTCTTGACCACCGCCGCCCCGTCGGGACCTGGGTCCCAGGGCTTTGCACGGTGCCCGGCTGTGGGACTGTCATCTCTCGGGGAGATCCCCTCTCTGGAACATGGCACAGACAGAGCAGTCGATGCTGTTGGGATGGGACTGGATACGGTACAGTGTATGGAGCCGGTTGCCAGAATTACCAGAGGTTTTTGTGTGGCATTCCTGTTCATCTGCTGCCCAGCTGGGAACCGAAATGGAGTCAGATACCATCAACTGTTACATAAAATTAAATGTATATGTATATGTATATGTATATGTATATGTATATGTATATGTATGTGTAGAAATACATATACATGCATATATGTATATGTATACATCTATACATGTATGTATCTATATATCTCTATATATCTATATCTCTATATCTATAGATATATAGAGATATAGGTATAATGTGTGTATATATATGTGTGTATGTATAAATATATATACACACATATATACATACATGTATATATGTAAATACATATACATACATGTATATATATAAAGAAGTACATATACATATATATGTATATATAAAATGCATATACATACATATGTATATATACATATATATGTGTGTATATATATACTATGAGCATATATATGTATGTATATATGTGTATATATCAATAAATACATATACACGTGTGTGTATATATAAAAATACATATACATACACATACATATATGTGTATGTATACATATATGTATATATATGTGTATCTATATATGTATGTGTATATACTTGTATGAATATCAATGTATATAATATATCTACATATATCTATATCTAATATATGTATGTATGTGTATATATATGTGTATATCTATACATATAGATCTACATCTAAATATATATGTATATATATGTAGATGTATATACATGTGCGTATATCTGTGTATATATACATACGTATGTGTATATATATGTATGTATATGTATATACGCATATATATACATACACATATATATGTATACATATGTATGTGCATGTATATATATGTGTATATCTATGTGTATATATATGTATGAAAACCTATATGTACATATATCTATGTGTATCTCTCTGTCTCTATGTATGTCTATGTTTATATGTGCTGTGGTTTGAGCCTGGCTAAATGGCAGGCAGCTATACTGTCTGCTCTCTGTACTGTCTCCTGCTGCAGCTGTGCAGAGGAGAACAAAAAAAAACTAAAACAAACACACTGTACTCATGAGTTGAGGTAAGCCCCTGGTGGGGGGATGTGCAGAAGAAAAGGGCAGAACAGGCTTCAAACTTAAATTAGCAAAGTAATTTATTAACCTAACAGAGTTGGAGCATAAATCAGAGGTAAAAATAAGCTCTTAAGACACTGTTTCCTCACTCACCTCCCTTCCCCTCTTAAGGCACAGTTTCTCTGCTCACCCCACTCCCTCCTTCCAACCAACAGCTCTGGGGCAGGGTATGGGGTTTTTTCTTAGTCAGTCCATCACCAGAATTCTTCTGCTACAAACACTGTTTCTCTACTGCCCCCTCTCCCTATTTAGACCCCATTTCTCAGCTCACCCATGTCCTTCCTTCCAAACAATAGCTCTTGGGGTGGGGGGGGTCGGCAGGGCATGGGGGTTTCCTTTGGTCAGTGTGTCAGGGAGAAGAGTCCTCTACTTAACAATGAGGTCCCTCCCATGAGAGACAGTCCTCTGTGAACTTCTTTGGTGTGGGTCCCATCTCAGGAGCGGCAGCCTGCCTCAATCTGCTGCAGTGGGAGTTGTTGTCCATAGGGTGCAGACTTCCAAGCTGAGGCCAGACTGTTTCTGTGATAAATGAGTGAATGATAAATGCTGGCTTTTGCATATATGCATTTAACATTTACGAGTGATGTGTACTGTATAAAAAAATAGTGTTAAGATAAAATATAATTAAGTAGAAAAAAGGTTAGGGTCAATTGTAACTTTGAAATAGTTGTGGTATGTTAGAAAATGTAGTAATAAATACATGGTAATAAATGCCTTTTAAGTTGATAAATCACAGACCCAGGAATCAAGACATCTTAAAGAAACCAAGAAGATAACTGCCGGCATCCCAGGAAGTCTGTTATCTTGACTCACACATGCCAAAAGTAACCATCACCTACAAATTAATTTGGAACTGAGGAAACATAGACAGGAGGATTTTGGCCTTCAGCCCTGAGGCAATCCAGCAGGTCTGAGACTCCAGGACAGGCTGGCAGAAAGGGGCAAGGATCAGAGGGGGGGAGTTGAGTGAAGTGTCAATAACTTTCTACGCTTAATGAATATGTAACAGTTAAAGTATTTAAGTTCACAGTACAATGCATGAGTGTGCCTCTGGCAAAACTGCTAAGTACGCAGTGCTGGTTTTGCCTTTGCTCGATTAATAAATACTCAGTATGATGCAGTTAAAATTTCAGCTTGTGAACACATTTATATCATTTCCATCCCGGGAGGAAGGCCTTTCTCTCTCTTGCAAGGCCTTTGCAACTTTCAGTCTGTACCGGGATTCCCACTGGATCACAGCTTCCCGCAGGCATCCACCCGCTCCTCTGGCGTGGGCACCTCCCCACGGGCTGTGGATGGTTCTCTGCACACCTGTGGACTCCATGGGCCGCAGGGGGACCCCCTGATCCCCCCATGGTCTTCATCACAGCCGGCAGAGGATTTTCATGTTCTGGTGCCTCCGGCACCTCCTCTCCCACCTTTTCCACTCACCTAGGATTCTGCGTGTTGTTTTCCCTGACATATTTTCACCTCCTCCTCCTCTGGCTAAAAACAAGTGCGTGCTCACATTGTTTCGATTTCTTCTTAAATACGTTTTCACAGAGGCATAACTGACATCCCTAATTGTCTCAGGCTTGGCAGCAGCATGGCCATCATCTTCAGTGCCATCAGAGACTGGCTCTGCTGGACATGGTGAAAAACTTCCAGAACTTTCACAGAGGATGTGCAGGAGCCATCTTTGTACCCCACTGTACTCACTAGCAAAATTGGGCCCAGTGAAACCAACACAATATGTGTATATGTGTGTGTATATGTATATGTCTGTGTATCTATGTGTATATGTATGTATATGTACATATATGTATATACATAGCTGTATATATATCCGTATATATGTGTGTATATGTGTGTGTATGTATATGTGCGTCTTTTTTTATATCTATATGTATATATACACATTTGTGTATATAATCAGTCTTACTTTATATTATATATGACAATTAAACATTGTCATAAGTATGATTATTATGAACCAGATTCACATTGGGTGTATCAATGTATGTAATGTCTTGGTGGCAGTGGGTGAGTATCCAGAAATATATGTGTATATACATTGTATAGACAGTGCAAAATCAGACTGATTGATAGGGTGTCTGTGCCATATTGGAGGTGTGGGGGGGGGCGGGCAAGAACATGTCTAAACCTGACCTGGCTTCTGTGGGCTGTGATCTTGCCCACCCTGATGCTCAGCCTGAGTCTAGCTGGTGTGTTTGGTCTTTTTGGGGAGAAGGGGGCAGCTGGTGTCAGCCTGGCTTCTGTGGGCCGTGGTCTTGCTCCCTGCCATCACTGAGCCTGAGTCTAGCTGTGGTGTTTGGCCTTTTTGGCGAGAAGGGGAAGTCTGTGACAGCCTGGCTTTAGTGCACTGTGGTCTTGCCCCCCTGACACTCAGCCTAAGTCCAGCTGCTGGGTTTGGCTCTTTTGGGGAGAAAGGTGGATGCATGTGTCAGCCTGGCTCCTGTGGGCTGCCGTCATGCTCACGGCCATCACTCACCGGGAGTGCTGCTGATGGGGTTTGGCCTTTTTGGGGAGAAGGGTGAATGGCGTGTCAGCCTGGCTTCTGTGCATTGTGGTCTTGCCTGGCTGATAGTCAGCCAGAGTGCAGCTGCTGGGTTTGGCCTGTCTGGGGAAAAGGGTGAAGCGTGTGTCAGGCTGGCATCTGTTGGCTGTGCTCTTGCCCCATCGGACCCTCCATCTGAGTGTGTTTGGCCTTTTTCAGGAGCAAGGGGAAGTCCTGTAAGCCTGGCTTCTGTGGGCTGTGGTCTTCCCCATCTGACACTCGGCCTGAGTACCGATGGTCGGTTTTGGCCTTTTTGGGGAGAGGGGTCAAGTGTGTTTAAGCCTGGCTTCTGTGGGCCATGCTCTTACTCCCTGCCACCACGCAGCTGGGGTGCAGTTGCTGGGTTTGGACTTTTTGGGGGGAAGGGGAAAGTGTGTGTAAGCCTGGCTTCCGTGGGCTGTGGTCTTGCCCACCTGGACCCTAAGCCTGAGTCCACCTGCTGGGTTTGGCCTTTCTGGGGAGAAGTGGGATGTGGGCGTAAGGCTGTCTTGTGTGGTTTGTGCCCTTGCTCCCTGCCATCACTGAGACAGATTCTAGCTGCTGGGCTTGGGCTTTTTGGGGAGAAGGGGCAAGCCAGTGTAAGCCTGGGTTCTGTGGGCTGTGCTCTTGCTCCCTGCCATATCTCCCCGCTGGGGTGCACGTGCTGGCTTGGGCCTTTTTGGGGAGAAGGGGCAAGTGTGTGTAAGCCTGGCTTCTGTGGTTTGTGCCCTTGTTCCCTGCCATCACTGAGGCAGATTCTAGCTGCTGGCTTTGGCATTTTTGGGGAGAAGGGGCATGTGCGTGTAAGCCTGGCTTCTCTGGGCCATGCTCTTACTCTCTGCTATCACTCAGCTGGACTGCAGCTTCTGGGTCTGGCCTTCTTGGGGAGAAAGGGGATGTGAGTGTAAGCCTGTGTTCTGTGGTTTGTGCCCTTGTTCCCTGCCATCACTGAGACAGATTCTAGCTGCTGGGCTTGGGCTTTTTGGGGAGAAGGGGCAAGTCTGTGTAAGCCTGTTTTCTGTGGTTTGTGCCCTTGCTCTCTGCCATCACTGAGACAGATTCTAGCTGCTGGGCTTGGGCTTTTTGGGGAGTAGGGGCAAGCCAGTGTAAGCCTGGGTTATGTGGGCTGTGCCCTTGCACCCTGCCATATCTCCCTGCTGGGGTGCACGTGCTGGGTTTGGCCTTGTTGGCAGAAGGGGGATGTGAGTGTGAGCCTGTCTTCTGTGGTTTGTGCCCTTGTTCCCTGCCATCACTGAGACACATTGTAGCTGCTGGGCTTGGGCCTTTTTGGGGAGAAGGGGCAAGTCAGTGTAAGCCTGTCTTCTGTGGTTTGTGCCCTTGTTCCCTGCCATCACTGAGACAGATTCTAGTTGCTGGGCTGTGTCCTTTTGGGGAGAAGGGGCAAGCCAGTGTAAGCCTGGCTTCTGTGGGGCGTGCTCTTACTCCCTGCTAACACTCAGCTGGGGTGCAGCTGCTTGCTTTGGCCTTTTTGGAGAGAAGGGGGATGTGAGTGTAAACCTGTCTTCTGTGGTTTGTGCCCTTGTTCCCTGCCATCACTGAGACAGATTCTAGCTGCCGGGCTTGGGCTTTTTGGGGAGAAGGGGCAAGTGTGTGTAAGCCTGTCTTGTGTGGTTTGTGCCCTTGCTCCCTGCCATCACTGAGACAGATTCTAGCTGCTGGGCTTGGGCTTTTTGGGGAGAAGGGGCAAGCCAATGTAAGCCTGGGTTCTGTGGGCTGTGCTCTTCCTCCCTGCCATATCTCCCCACTGGGGTGCACGTGCTGGCTTTGGCCTTTTTGGGGAGAAGTGGCAAGTGTGTGTAAGCTTGGCTTCTGTGGGCCATGCTCTTACTCCCTGCTATCACTCAGCTGGGGTGCAGCTGCTTGCTTTGGCCTTTTTGGGGAGAAGGGGCAAGTGAGTGTAAGCCTGGGTTCTGTGGTTTGTGCCCTTATTCCCTGCCATCACTGAGACAGATTCTAGCTGCTGGGCTTGGGCTTTTTGGGGAGAAGGGGCAAGCCAGTGTAAGCCTGGGTTCTGTGGGCTGTGCTCTTCCTCCCTGCCATATCTCCCCACTGGGGTGCACGTGCTGGCTTTGGCCTTTTTGGGGAGAAGTGGCAAGTGTGTGTAAGCTTGGCTTCTGTGGGCCATGCTCTTACTCCCTGCTATCACTCAGCTGGGGTGCAGCTGCTTGCTTTGGCCTTTTTGGGGAGAAGGGGCAAGTGAGTGTAAGCCTGGGTTCTGTGGTTTGTGCCCTTATTCCCTGCCATCACTGAGACAGATTCTAGCTGCTGGGCTTGGGCTTTTTGGGGAGAAGGGGCAAGTCTGTGTAAGCCTGTTTTCTGTGGTTTGTGCCCTTGCTCTCTGCCATCACTGAGACAGATTCTAGCTGCTGGGCTTGGGCTTTTTGGGGAGTAGGGGCAAGCCAGTGTAAGCCTGGGTTATGTGGGCTGTGCCCTTGCACCCTGCCATATCTCCCTGCTGGGGTGCACGTGCTGGGTTTGGCCTTGTTGGCAGAAGGGGGATGTGAGTGTGAGCCTGTCTTCTGTGGTTTGTGCCCTTGTTCCCTGCCATCACTGAGACACATTGTAGCTGCTGGGCTTGGGCCTTTTTGGGGAGAAGGGGCAAGTCAGTGTAAGCCTGTCTTCTGTGGTTTGTGCCCTTGTTCCCTGCCATCACTGAGACAGATTCTAGTTGCTGGGCTGTGTCCTTTTGGGGAGAAGGGGCAAGCCAGTGTAAGCCTGGCTTCTGTGGGGCGTGCTCTTACTCCCTGCTAACACTCAGCTGGGGTGCAGCTGCTTGCTTTGGCCTTTTTGGAGAGAAGGGGGATGTGAGTGTAAACCTGTCTTCTGTGGTTTGTGCCCTTGTTCCCTGCCATCACTGAGACAGATTCTAGCTGCCGGGCTTGGGCTTTTTGGGGAGAAGGGGCAAGTGTGTGTAAGCCTGTCTTGTGTGGTTTGTGCCCTTGCTCCCTGCCATCACTGAGACAGATTCTAGCTGCTGGGCTTGGGCTTTTTGGGGAGAAGGGGCAAGCCAATGTAAGCCTGGGTTCTGTGGGCTGTGCTCTTCCTCCCTGCCATATCTCCCCAATGGGGTGCACGTGCTGGCTTTGGCCTTTTTGGGGAGAAGTGGCAAGTGTGTGTAAGCTTGGCTTCTGTGGGCCATGCCCTTACTCCCTGCTATCACTCAGCTGGGGTGCAGCTGCTTGCTTTGGCCTTTTTGGGGAGAAGGGGCAAGTGAGTGTAAGCCTGGGTTCTGTGGTTTGTGCCCTTATTCCCTGCCATCACTGAGACAGATTCTAGCTGCTGGGCTTGGGCTTTTTGGGGAGAAGGGGCAAGCCAGTGTAAGCCTGGGTTCTGTGGGCTGTGCTCTTCCTCCCTGCCATATCTCCCCACTGGGGTGCACGTGCTGGCTTTGGCCTTTTTGGGGAGAAGTGGCAAGTGTGTGTAAGCTTGGCTTCTGTGGGCCATGCTCTTACTCCCTGCTATCACTCAGCTGGGGTGCAGCTGCTTGCTTTGGCCTTTTTGGGGAGAAGGGGCAAGTGAGTGTAAGCCTGGGTTCTGTGGTTTGTGCCCTTATTCCCTGCCATCACTGAGACAGATTCTAGCTGCTGGGCTTGGGCTTTTTGGGGAGAAGGGGCAAGCCAGTGTAAGCCTGGGTTCTGTGGTTTGTGCCCTTATTCCCTGCCATCACTGAGACAGATTCCAGCTGCTGGGATTCGGCTTTTTGAGGAGAAGGGGCAAGCCAGTGTAAGCCTGGGTTCTGTGGTTTGTGCTCTTTTTCCCTGCCATCACTGAGACAGATTCTAGCTGCTAGGCTTGGGCTTTTTGGGGAGAAGGGGCAAGCCACTGTATGCCTGTCTTGTGTGGTTTGTGCCCTTGCTCCCTGCCATCACTGAGACAGATTCTAGGTGCTCGGCTTGGGCTTTTTGGGGAGAAGGAGCAAGCTAGTGTAAGCCTGGGTTCTGTGGGCTGTGCTCTTGCTCCCTGCCATATATCCCTGCTGGGGTGCACCTGCTGGCTTTGGCCTTTTTGGGGAGAAGGGGCAAGTGTGTGTAAGCCTGCCTTCTGTGGGCCATGCTCTTACTCTTTGGTTTCACTCAGCTGCGGTGCAGCTTCTGGGTTTGGCCTTTTTGGGGAGAAGGGGAATGTGAGTGTAAGCCTGTCTTCTGTGGTTTGTGCCCTTGCTCCCTGCCATCACTGAGACAGATTCTAGGTGCTCTGCTTGGGCTTTTTGGGGAGAAGGAGCAAGTGTGTGTAAGCCTGGGTTCTGTGGGCTGTGCTCTTGCTCCCTGCCATATCTCCCTGCTGGGGTTCACATGCTGGGTTTGGGGTTTTTGGGGGGAAGGGGCAAGTGTATGTAAGCCTGCCTTCTGTGGGCCATGATCTTATTCCCTGCTGTCACTCAGCTGGAGTGCAGCTTCTAGATTTGGCCTTCCTGGGGAGAAAGGGGATGTGAGTGCAAGCCTGTCTTCTGTGGTTTGTGCCCTTTTTCCCTGCCATCACTGAGACAGATTCTAGCTGCTGGGCTTGGGCTTTTTGGGGAGAAGGGGCAAGTGTGTGTAAGCCTGGGTTCTGTGGTTTGTGCCCTTATTCCCTGCCATCACTGAGACAGATTCTAGCTGCTGGGCTTGGGCTTTTTGGGGAGAAGGGGCAAGCCAGTGTAAGCCTGGGTTCTGTGGTTTGTGCCCTTATTCCCTGCCATCACTGAGACAGATTCTAGCTGCTGGGTTTGGGCTTTTTGGGGAGAAGGGGCAAGTGTGTGTAAGCCTGGGTTCTGTGGGCTGTGCTCTTGCTCCCTGCCATACCTCTCCGCTGGGGTGCACCTGCTGGGTTTGGCCTTTTTGGGGAGAAGGGGCAAGTGCGTGAAAGCCTGGCTTCTCTGGGCCATGCTCTTACTCTCTGCTATCACTCAGCTGGAGCGCAGCTTCTGGGCTTGGCCCTCTTGGGGAGAAAAGGGATGTGAGTGTAAGCCTGTCTTCTATGGTTTGTGCCCTTGCTCCCTGTCATCACTGAGACAGATTCTAGCTGCTGGGCTTTGGCTTTTTGGGGAGAAGGAGCAAGTGTGTGTAAGCCTGGGTTCTGTGGGCTGTGCTCTTGCTTCCTGCCATATCTCCCCGCTGGGGTGCACGTGCTGGCTTTGGCCTTTTTGGGGAGAAGGGGCAAGTGTGTGTAAGCCTGGCTTCTGTGGGCCATGCTCTTACTCTCTGCTATCACTCAGCTGGGGTGCAGCTGCTTGCTTTGGCCTTTTTGGGGAGAAGGGGGATGTGAGTGTAAGGCTGTCTTCTGTGGTTTTTGTCCTTGCTCCCTGCCATCACTGAGACAGATTCTAGCTGCTGGGCTTGGGCTTTTTGGGGAGAAGGGGCAAGCCAGTGTAAGCCTGGCTTCTGTGGGCTGTGCTCTTGCTCCCTGCCATATTTCCCCGCTGGGGTGCACCTGCTGGCTTTGGCATTTTTGGGGAGAAGGGGCAAGTGCGTGTAAGCCTGGCTTCTCTGGACCATGCTCTTACTCTCTGCTATCACTCAGCTGGACTGCAGCTTCTGGGTCTGGCCTTCTTGGGGAGAAAGGGGATGTGAGTGTAAGCCTGTGTTCTGTGGTTTGTGCCCTTGTTCCCTGCCATCACTGAGACAGATTCTAGCTGCTGGGCTTGGGCTTTTTGGGGAGAAGGGACAAGTCTGTGTAAGCCTGCCTTCTGTGGTTTGTGCCCTTGCTCTCTGCCATCACTGAGACAGATTCTAGCTGCTGGGCTTGGGCTTTTTGGGGAGTAGGGGCAAGCCAGTGTAAGCCTGGGTTATGTGGGCTGTGCCCTTGCACCCTGCCATATCTCCCTGCTGGGGTGCACGTGCTGGGTTTGGCCTTGTTGGCAGAAGGGGGATGTGAGTGTAAGCCTGTCTTCTGTGGTTTGTGCCCTTGTTCCCTGCCATCACTGAGACACATTGTAGCTGCCGGGCTTGGGCCTTTTTGGGGAGAAGGGGCAAGTCAGTGTAAGCCTGTCTTCTGTGGTTTGTGCCCTTGTTCCCTGCCATCACTGAGACAGATTCTAGTTGCTGGGCTGTGTCCTTTTGGGGAGAAGGGGCAAGCCAGTGTAAGCCTGTCTTCTGTGCTTTGTGCCCTTGTTCCCTGCCATCACTGAGACAGATTCTAGCTGCTGGGCTTGGGCTTTTTGGGGAGAAGGGGCAAGCCAGTGTAAGCCTGGGTTCTGTGGTTTGTGCCCTTATTCCCAGCCATCACTGAGACAGATTTTAGCTGCTGGACTTGGGCTTTTTGGGGAGAAGGGGCAAGTGTGTGTAAGCCTGGGTTCTGTGGGCTGTGCTCTTGCTCCCTGCCATATCTCTCCGCTGGGGTGCACCTGCTGGGTTTGGCCTTTTTGGGGAGAAGGGGCAAGTGCGTGTAAGCCTGGCTTCTCTGGGCCATGCTCTTACTCTCTGCTATCACTCAGCTGGCGCACAGCTTCTGGGTTTGGCCTTCTTGGGGACAAGGGGGATGTGAGTGTAAGCCTGTCTTCTATGATTTGTGCCCTTGTTCCCTGCCATCACTGAGACAGATTCTAGCTGCTGGGCTTGGCTTTTGGGGGACAAGGGGCAAGTCTTTGTATGCCTGTCTTGTGTGGTTTGTGCCCTTGCTCCCTGCCATCACTGAGACAGATTCTAGGTGCTCGGCTTGGGCTTTTTGGGGAGAAGGGGCAAGCTAGTGTAAGCCTGGGTTCTGTGGGCTGTGCTCTTGCTCCCTGCCATATCTCCCTGCTGGGGTTCACCTGCTGGGTTTGGGGTTTTTGGGGAGAAGGGGCAAGTGTGTGTAAGCCTGCCTTCTGTGGGCCATGCTCTTACTCTCTGCTGTCACTCAGCTGGAGTGCAGCTTCTAGGTTTGGCCTTCTTGGGGAGAAAGGGGATGTGAGTGCAAGCCTGTGTTCTGTGGTTTGTGCCCTTGTTCCCTGCCATCACTGAGGCAGATTCTAGCTGCTGGCTTTGGCATTTTTGGGGAGAAGGGGCATGTGCGTGTAAGCCTGGCTTCTCTGGACCATGCTCTTACTCTCTGCTATCACTCAGCTGGACTGCAGCTTCTGGGTCTGGCCTTCTTGGGGAGAAAGGGGATGTGAGTGTAAGCCTGTGTTCTGTGGTTTGTGCCCTTGTTCCCTGCCATCACTGAGACAGATTCTAGCTGCTGGGCTTGGGCTTTTTGGGGAGAAGGGGCAAGTCTGTGTAAGCCTGTTTTCTGTGGTTTGTGCCCTTGCTCTCTGCCATCACTGAGACAGATTCTAGCTGCTGGGCTTGGGCTTTTTGGGGAGTAGGGGCAAGCCAGTGTAAGCCTGGGTTATGTGGGCTGTGCCCTTGCACCCTGCCATATCTCCCTGCTGGGGTGCACGTGCTGGGTTTGGCCTTGTTGGCAGAAGGGGGATGTGAGTGTGAGCCTGTCTTCTGTGGTTTGTGCCCTTGTTCCCTGCCATCACTGAGACACATTGTAGCTGCTGGGCTTGGGCCTTTTTGGGGAGAAGGGGCAAGTCAGTGTAAGCCTGTCTTCTGTGGTTTGTGCCCTTGTTCCCTGCCATCACTGAGACAGATTCTAGTTGCTGGGCTGTGTCCTTTTGGGGAGAAGGGGCAAGCCAGTGTAAGCCTGGCTTCTGTGGGGCGTGCTCTTACTCCCTGCTAACACTCAGCTGGGGTGCAGCTGCTTGCTTTGGCCTTTTTGGAGAGAAGGGGGATGTGAGTGTAAACCTGTCTTCTGTGGTTTGTGCCCTTGTTCCCTGCCATCACTGAGACAGATTCTAGCTGCCGGGCTTGGGCTTTTTGGGGAGAAGGGGCAAGTGTGTGTAAGCCTGTCTTGTGTGGTTTGTGCCCTTGCTCCCTGCCATCACTGAGACAGATTCTAGCTGCTGGGCTTGGGCTTTTTGGGGAGAAGGGGCAAGCCAATGTAAGCCTGGGTTCTGTGGGCTGTGCTCTTCCTCCCTGCCATATCTCCCCAATGGGGTGCACGTGCTGGCTTTGGCCTTTTTGGGGAGAAGTGGCAAGTGTGTGTAAGCTTGGCTTCTGTGGGCCATGCTCTTACTCCCTGCTATCACTCAGCTGGGGTGCAGCTGCTTGCTTTGGCCTTTTTGGGGAGAAGGGGCAAGTGAGTGTAAGCCTGGGTTCTGTGGTTTGTGCCCTTATTCCCTGCCATCACTGAGACAGATTCTAGCTGCTGGGCTTGGGCTTTTTGGGGAGAAGGGGCAAGCCAGTGTAAGCCTGGGTTCTGTGGGCTGTGCTCTTCCTCCCTGCCATATCTCCCCACTGGGGTGCACGTGCTGGCTTTGGCCTTTTTGGGGAGAAGTGGCAAGTGTGTGTAAGCTTGGCTTCTGTGGGCCATGCTCTTACTCCCTGCTATCACTCAGCTGGGGTGCAGCTGCTTGCTTTGGCCTTTTTGGGGAGAAGGGGCAAGTGAGTGTAAGCCTGGGTTCTGTGGTTTGTGCCCTTATTCCCTGCCATCACTGAGACAGATTCTAGCTGCTGGGCTTGGGCTTTTTGGGGAGAAGGGGCAAGTCTGTGTAAGCCTGTTTTCTGTGGTTTGTGCCCTTGCTCTCTGCCATCACTGAGACAGATTCTAGCTGCTGGGCTTGGGCTTTTTGGGGAGTAGGGGCAAGCCAGTGTAAGCCTGGGTTATGTGGGCTGTGCCCTTGCACCCTGCCATATCTCCCTGCTGGGGTGCACGTGCTGGGTTTGGCCTTGTTGGCAGAAGGGGGATGTGAGTGTGAGCCTGTCTTCTGTGGTTTGTGCCCTTGTTCCCTGCCATCACTGAGACACATTGTAGCTGCTGGGCTTGGGCCTTTTTGGGGAGAAGGGGCAAGTCAGTGTAAGCCTGTCTTCTGTGGTTTGTGCCCTTGTTCCCTGCCATCACTGAGACAGATTCTAGTTGCTGGGCTGTGTCCTTTTGGGGAGAAGGGGCAAGCCAGTGTAAGCCTGGCTTCTGTGGGGCGTGCTCTTACTCCCTGCTAACACTCAGCTGGGGTGCAGCTGCTTGCTTTGGCCTTTTTGGAGAGAAGGGGGATGTGAGTGTAAACCTGTCTTCTGTGGTTTGTGCCCTTGTTCCCTGCCATCACTGAGACAGATTCTAGCTGCCGGGCTTGGGCTTTTTGGGGAGAAGGGGCAAGTGTGTGTAAGCCTGTCTTGTGTGGTTTGTGCCCTTGCTCCCTGCCATCACTGAGACAGATTCTAGCTGCTGGGCTTGGGCTTTTTGGGGAGAAGGGGCAAGCCAATGTAAGCCTGGGTTCTGTGGGCTGTGCTCTTCCTCCCTGCCATATCTCCCCAATGGGGTGCACGTGCTGGCTTTGGCCTTTTTGGGGAGAAGTGGCAAGTGTGTGTAAGCTTGGCTTCTGTGGGCCATGCCCTTACTCCCTGCTATCACTCAGCTGGGGTGCAGCTGCTTGCTTTGGCCTTTTTGGGGAGAAGGGGCAAGTGAGTGTAAGCCTGGGTTCTGTGGTTTGTGCCCTTATTCCCTGCCATCACTGAGACAGATTCTAGCTGCTGGGCTTGGGCTTTTTGGGGAGAAGGGGCAAGCCAGTGTAAGCCTGGGTTCTGTGGTTTGTGCCCTTATTCCCTGCCATCACTGAGACAGATTCCAGCTGCTGGGATTCGGCTTTTTGAGGAGAAGGGGCAAGCCAGTGTAAGCCTGGGTTCTGTGGTTTGTGCTCTTTTTCCCTGCCATCACTGAGACAGATTCTAGCTGCTAGGCTTGGGCTTTTTGGGGAGAAGGGGCAAGCCACTGTATGCCTGTCTTGTGTGGTTTGTGCCCTTGCTCCCTGCCATCACTGAGACAGATTCTAGGTGCTCGGCTTGGGCTTTTTGGGGAGAAGGAGCAAGCTAGTGTAAGCCTGGGTTCTGTGGGCTGTGCTCTTGCTCCCTGCCATATATCCCTGCTGGGGTGCACCTGCTGGCTTTGGTCTTTTTGGGGAGAAGGGGCAAGTGTGTGTAAGCCTGCCTTCTGTGGGCCATGCTCTTACTCTTTGGTTTCACTCAGCTGCGGTGCAGCTTCTGGGTTTGGCCTTTTTGGGGACAAGGGGAATGTGAGTGTAAGCCTGTCTTCTGTGGTTTGTGCCCTTGCTCCCTGCCATCACTGAGACAGATTCTAGGTGCTCTGCTTGGGCTTTTTGGGGAGAAGGAGCAAGTGTGTGTAAGCCTGGGTTCTGTGGGCTGTGCTCTTGCTCCCTGCCATATCTCCCTGCTGGGGTTCACATGCTGGGTTTGGGGTTTTTGGGGGGAAGGGGCAAGTGTATGTAAGCCTGCCTTCTGTGGGCCATGATCTTATTCCCTGCTGTCACTCAGCTGGAGTGCAGCTTCTAGATTTGGCCTTCCTGGGGAGAAAGGGGATGTGAGTGCAAGCCTGTCTTCTGTGGTTTGTGCCCTTTTTCCCTGCCATCACTGAGACAGATTCTAGCTGCTGGGCTTGGGCTTTTTGGGGAGAAGGGGCAAGTGTGTGTAAGCCTGGGTTCTGTGGTTTGTGCCCTTATTCCCTGCCATCACTGAGACAGATTCTAGCTGCTGGGCTTGGGCTTTTTGGGGAGAAGGGGCAAGCCAGTGTAAGCCTGGGTTCTGTGGTTTGTGCCCTTATTCCCTGCCATCACTGAGACAGATTCTAGCTGCTGGGTTTGGGCTTTTTGGGGAGAAGGGGCAAGTGTGTGTAAGCCTGGGTTCTGTGGGCTGTGCTCTTGCTCCCTGCCATACCTCTCCGCTGGGGTGCACCTGCTGGGTTTGGCCTTTTTGGGGAGAAGGGGCAAGTGCGTGAAAGCCTGGCTTCTCTGGGCCATGCTCTTACTCTCTGCTATCACTCAGCTGGAGCGCAGCTTCTGGGCTTGGCCCTCTTGGGGAGAAAAGGGATGTGAGTGTAAGCCTGTCTTCTATGGTTTGTGCCCTTGCTCCCTGTCATCACTGAGACAGATTCTAGCTGCTGGGCTTTGGCTTTTTGGGGAGAAGGAGCAAGTGTGTGTAAGCCTGGGTTCTGTGGGCTGTGCTCTTGCTTCCTGCCATATCTCCCCGCTGGGGTGCACGTGCTGGCTTTGGCCTTTTTGGGGAGAAGGGGCAAGTGTGTGTAAGCCTGGCTTCTGTGGGCCATGCTCTTACTCTCTGCTATCACTCAGCTGGGGTGCAGCTGCTTGCTTTGGCCTTTTTGGGGAGAAGGGGGATGTGAGTGTAAGGCTGTCTTCTGTGGTTTTTGTCCTTGCTCCCTGCCATCACTGAGACAGATTCTAGCTGCTGGGCTTGGGCTTTTTGGGGAGAAGGGGCAAGCCAGTGTAAGCCTGGCTTCTGTGGGCTGTGCTCTTGCTCCCTGCCATATTTCCCCGCTGGGGTGCACCTGCTGGCTTTGGCATTTTTGGGGAGAAGGGGCAAGTGCGTGTAAGCCTGGCTTCTCTGGACCATGCTCTTACTCTCTGCTATCACTCAGCTGGACTGCAGCTTCTGGGTCTGGCCTTCTTGGGGAGAAAGGGGATGTGAGTGTAAGCCTGTGTTCTGTGGTTTGTGCCCTTGTTCCCTGCCATCACTGAGACAGATTCTAGCTGCTGGGCTTGGGCTTTTTGGGGAGAAGGGACAAGTCTGTGTAAGCCTGCCTTCTGTGGTTTGTGCCCTTGCTCTCTGCCATCACTGAGACAGATTCTAGCTGCTGGGCTTGGGCTTTTTGGGGAGTAGGGGCAAGCCAGTGTAAGCCTGGGTTATGTGGGCTGTGCCCTTGCACCCTGCCATATCTCCCTGCTGGGGTGCACGTGCTGGGTTTGGCCTTGTTGGCAGAAGGGGGATGTGAGTGTAAGCCTGTCTTCTGTGGTTTGTGCCCTTGTTCCCTGCCATCACTGAGACACATTGTAGCTGCCGGGCTTGGGCCTTTTTGGGGAGAAGGGGCAAGTCAGTGTAAGCCTGTCTTCTGTGGTTTGTGCCCTTGTTCCCTGCCATCACTGAGACAGATTCTAGTTGCTGGGCTGTGTCCTTTTGGGGAGAAGGGGCAAGCCAGTGTAAGCCTGTCTTCTGTGCTTTGTGCCCTTGTTCCCTGCCATCACTGAGACAGATTCTAGCTGCTGGGCTTGGGCTTTTTGGGGAGAAGGGGCAAGCCAGTGTAAGCCTGGGTTCTGTGGTTTGTGCCCTTATTCCCAGCCATCACTGAGACAGATTTTAGCTGCTGGACTTGGGCTTTTTGGGGAGAAGGGGCAAGTGTGTGTAAGCCTGGGTTCTGTGGGCTGTGCTCTTGCTCCCTGCCATATCTCTCCGCTGGGGTGCACCTGCTGGGTTTGGCCTTTTTGGGGAGAAGGGGCAAGTGCGTGTAAGCCTGGCTTCTCTGGGCCATGCTCTTACTCTCTGCTATCACTCAGCTGGCGCACAGCTTCTGGGTTTGGCCTTCTTGGGGACAAGGGGGATGTGAGTGTAAGCCTGTCTTCTATGATTTGTGCCCTTGTTCCCTGCCATCACTGAGACAGATTCTAGCTGCTGGGCTTGGCTTTTGGGGGACAAGGGGCAAGTCTTTGTATGCCTGTCTTGTGTGGTTTGTGCCCTTGCTCCCTGCCATCACTGAGACAGATTCTAGGTGCTCGGCTTGGGCTTTTTGGGGAGAAGGGGCAAGCTAGTGTAAGCCTGGGTTCTGTGGGCTGTGCTCTTGCTCCCTGCCATATCTCCCTGCTGGGGTTCACCTGCTGGGTTTGGGGTTTTTGGGGAGAAGGGGCAAGTGTGTGTAAGCCTGCCTTCTGTGGGCCATGCTCTTACTCTCTGCTGTCACTCAGCTGGAGTGCAGCTTCTAGGTTTGGCCTTCTTGGGGAGAAAGGGGATGTGAGTGCAAGCCTGTGTTCTGTGGTTTGTGCCCTTGTTCCCTGCCATCACTGAGACAGATTCTAGCTGCTGGGCTTGGGCTTTTTGGGGAGAAGGGGCAAGCCTGTGTAAGCCTGGGTTCTGTGGTTTGTGCCCTTGCTCTCTGCCATCACTGAGACAGATTCTAGCTGCTGGGCTTGGGCTTTTTGGGGAGTATGGGCAAGCCAGTGTAAGCCTCGGTTATGTGGGCTGTGCCCTTGCACCCTGCCATATCTCCCTGCTGGGGTGCACGTGCTGGGTTTGGCCTTGTTGGCAGAAGGGGGATGTGAGTGTAAGCCTGTGTTCTGTGGTTTGTGCCCTTGTTCCCTGCCATCACTGAGAGAGATTGTAGCTGCCGGGCTTGGGCTTTTTGGGGAGAAGGAGCAAGCCAGTGTAAGCCTGGGTTCTGTGGTTTGTGCCCTTGCTCCCTGCCATCACTGAGACAGATTCTAGCTGCTGGGCTTGGGCTTTTTGGGGAGAAGGGGCAAGCCAGTGTAAGCCTGGGTTCTGTGGGCTGTGCTCTTACTCCCTGCCATATCTCCCCACTGGGGTGCCCGTGCTGGCTTTGGCCTTTTTGGGGAGAAGTGGCAAGTGTGTGTAAGCTTGGCTTCTGTGGGCCATGCTCTTACTCCCTGCTATCACTCAGCTGGGGTGCAGCTGCTTGCTTTGGCCTTTTTGGGGAGAAGGGGCAAGCCAGTGTAAGCCTGGGTTCTGTGGTTTGTGCCCTTATTCCCTGCCATCACTGAGACAGATTCTAGCTGCTGGGCTTGGGCTTTTTGGGGAGAAGGGGCAAGCCAGTGTAAGCCTGGGTTCTGTGGTTTGTGCCCTTATTCCCTGCCATCACTGAGACAGATTCCAGCTGCTGGGATTCGGCTTTTTGGGGAGAAGGGGCAAGCCAGTGTAAGCCTGGGTTCTGTGGTTTGTGCTCTTATTCCCTGCCATCACTGAGACAGATTCTAGCTGCTGGGCTTGGGCTTTTTGGGGTGGAGGGGCAAGCCAGTGTAAGCCTGGGTTCTGTGGTTTGTGCCCTTATTCCCTGCCATCACTGAGACAGATTTTAGCTGCTGGACTTGGGCTTTTTGGGGAGAAGGGGCAAGTGTGTGTAAGCCTGGGTTCTGTGGGCTGTGCTCTTGCTCCCTGCCATATCTCTCCGCTGGGGTGCACCTGCTGGGTTTGGCATTTTTGGGGAGAAGGGGCAAGTGCGTGTAAGCCTGGCTTCTCTGGGCCATGCTCTTACTCTCTGCTATCACTCAGCTGGCGCGCAGCTTCTGGGTTTGGTCTTCTTGGGGACAAGGGGGATGTGAGTGTAAGCCTGTCTTCTATGGTTTGTGCCCTTGTTCCCTGCCATCACTGAGACAGATTCTAGCTGCTGGGCTTGGCTTTTGGGGGAGAAGGGGCAAGTCTTTGTATGCCTGTCTTGTGTGGTTTGTGCCCTTGCTCCCTGCCATCACTGAGACAGATTCTAGGTGCTCGGCTTGGGCTTTTTGGGGAGAAGGAGCAAGCTAGTGTAAGCCTGGGTTCTGTGGGCTGTGCTCTTGCTCCCTGCCATATATCCCTGCTGGGGTGCACCTGCTGGCTTTGGCCTTTTTGGGGAGAAGGGGCAAGTGTGTATAAGCCTGCCTTCTGTGGGCCATGCTCTTACTCTCTGCTGTCACTCAGCTGCGGTGCAGCTTCTGGGTTTGGCCTTTTTGGGGAGAAGGGGAATGTGAGTGTAAGCCTGTCTTCTGTGGTTTGTGCCCTTGCTCCCTGCCATCACTGAGACAGATTCTAGGTGCTCGGCTTGGGCTTTTTGGGGAGAAGGAGCAAGTGTGTGTAAGCCTGGGTTCTGTGGGCTGTGCTCTTGCTCCCTGCCATATCTCCCTGCTGGGGTTCACCTGCTGGGTTTGGGGTTTTTGGGGAGAAGGGGCAAGTGTGTGTAAGCCTGCCTTCTGTGGGCCATGCTCTTACTCTCTGCTGTCACTCAGCTGGAGTGCAGCTTCTAGGTTTGGCCTTCTTGGGGAGAAAGGGGATGTGAGTGCAAGCCTGTCTTCTGTGGTTTGTGCCCTTTTTCCCTGCCATCACTGAGACAGATTCTAGCTGCTGGGCTTGGGCTTTTTGGGGAGAAGGGACAAGTCTGTGTAAGCCTGGCTTCTGTGGTTTTTGCCCTTGCTCTCTGCCATCACTGAGACAGATTCTAGTTGCTGGGCTGTGTCCTTTTGGGGAGAAGGGGCAAGCCAGTGTAAGCCTGGCTTCTCTGGGCCGTGCTCTTACTCCCTGCTAACACTCAGCTGGGGTGCAGCTGCTTGCTTTGGCCTTTTTGGAGAGAAGGGGGATGTGAGTGTAAGCCTGTCTTCTGTGGTTTGTGTCCTTGTTCCCTGCCATCACTGAGACAGATTGCAGCTGCTGGGATTCGGCTTTTTGGGGAGAAGGGGCAAGCCAGTGTAAGCCTGGGTTCTGTGGTTTGTGCTCTTATTCCCTGCCATCACTGAGACAGATTCTAGCTGCTGGGCTTGGGCTTTTTGGGGAGGAGGGGCAAGCCAGTGTAAGCCTGGGTTCTGTGGTTTGTGCCCTTATTCCCAGCCATCACTCAGACAGATTTTAGCTGCTGGACTTGGGCTTTTTGGGGAGAAGGGGCAAGTGTGTGTAAGCCTGGGTTCTGTGGGCTGTGCTCTTGCTCCCTGCCATATCTCTCCGCTGGGGTGCACCTGCTAGGTTTGGCCTTTTTGGGGAGAAGGGGAAGTGCGTGTAAGCCTGGCTTCTCTGGGCCATGCTCTTACTCTCTGCTATCACTCAGCTGGACTGCAGCTTCTGGGTTTGGCCTTCTTGGGGAGAAAGGGGATGTGAGTGTAAGCCTGGGTTCTGTGGTTTGTGCCCTTATTCCCTGCCATCACTGAGACAGATTCTAGCTGCTGGGCTTGGGCTTTTTGGGGAGAAGGGACAAGTCTGTGTAAGCCTGTTTTCTGTGGTTTGTGCCCTTGCTCTCTGCCATCACTGAGACAGATTCTAGCTGCTGGGCTTGGGCTTTTTGGGGAGTAGGGGCAAGCCAGTGTAAGCCTGGGTTCTGTGGTTTGTGCCCTTGCACCCTGCCATATCTCCCTGCTGGGGTGCACGTGCTGGGCATGGCCTTGTTGGCAGAAGGGGGACGTGAGTCTAAGCCTGTGTTCTGTGGTGTGTGCCCTTGTTCCCTGCCATCACTGAGATAGATTCTAGCTGCTGGGCTTGGGCTTTTTGGGGAGAAGGGGCAAGTCAGTGTAAGCCTGTGTTGTGTGGTTTGTGCCTTTGTTCCGTGCCATCACTGAGACAGATTCTAGTTGCTGGGCTTGGTCCTTTTGGGGAGAAGGGGCAAGCCAGTGTAAGCCTGGGTTCTGTGGGCTGTGCTCTTACTTCCTGCTAACACTCAGCTGGGGTGCAGCTGCTTGCTTTGGCCTTCTTGGGGAGAAGGGGGATGTGAGTGTCAGCCTGTCTTCTGTGGTTTATGCCCTTGTTCCCTGCCATCACTGAGACAGATTGTAGCTGCTGTGCTTTGGCTTTTTGGGGAGAAGGAGCAAGTGTGTGTAAGCCTGGCTTCTGTGGTTTGTGCCCTTGGTCTCTGCCATCACTGAGACAGATTCTAGCTGCTGGGCTTGGGCTTTTTGGGTAGAAGGGGCAAGCGAGTGTAAGCCTGGCTTCTGTGGGCTGTGGTCTTGCTCCCTGCTATATCTCCCTGCTGGGGTGCACGTGCCGGGTTTGGGCTTTTTGGGTAGAAGGGGCAAGTGTGTGTAAGGCTGTCTTCTGTGGTTTGTGCCCTTGTTCCCTGCCATCACTGAGACAGGTTCTAGCTGCTGGGCTTGGGCTTTTTGGGGAGAAGGGGCAAGCCAGTGTAAGCCTGGGTTCTGTGGGCTGTGCTCTTGCTCCCTGCCATATCTACCCCCTGGGGTTCACGTGGTGGGTTTGGCCTTTTTGGGGAGAAGGGCCAAGTGTGTGTAAGCCTGGCTTCTGTGGGCCATGCTCTTACTCCCTGCTATCACTCAGCTGGGGTGCAGCTGTTGCCTTTGGGTTTTTGGGGAGAAGGATCAAACGTGTGTCAGCCTGGCCTCTCTGCGCTGTGGTCTTGCTCTCTGCCATCAGTGACCTTGAGTCTGATTGTGGTGTTTGGCCTTTCTGGTGAGAAGGGGAAGTGTGTCAGCCTGGCTTTTGTGCACTGTGGTCTTTCCCACCTGACACTCAGCTTGAGTCCAGCTGCGGGTTGTGGTCTTTTGTGGAGAAAGTTGGATGCACATGTCAGCGTGGCTTCTGTGTGCTGTGGTCATGCCCCCTGCCATCACTCAGCTAGGGTGCAGCTGCTGGGTTTGGCCATTTTGGAGGGAAGGGGGAAGTGTGTGTCAGCCTGGCTTCTGTGAGTTGTGCTCTTGCTATGTGCCATCACTGAGCTCGTGTCTAGCTGCTGGGTTTGGCCTATTTGGGCACATGTGGAAAGAGTGGGTCAGCCTGGCTTCTCTGGCCTGTCCTGTTCTCTGCCATCCATCAGGCAGTGCTCCAGGTGCTGGGTTTGCCCTTCTTGGGGAGAAATGGGATGTTTGTGTAAGCTTGCTTTCTGTGGGCTGTGGTCTTGCCCACTGTGACTGTGAGTCTGAGTCCACCTGCTGGGTTTGGCCTTTTTGGGGAGAAGCGGAATGTGTGTGTAAGCCTGTCTTCTGTGGGTTGTGCTCTTGTTTCCTGCCGTTACTCAGATAGATTCTAGCTACTGGGTTTGCCCTTTTTTTGGAGAAGGTGCAAGGGAGCGTGAGCCTGGGTTCTGCGG
The DNA here is from genome assembly GCA_036785705.1 of Acanthornis magna. Taxonomy (NCBI): domain Eukaryota; kingdom Metazoa; phylum Chordata; class Aves; order Passeriformes; family Acanthizidae; genus Acanthornis; species Acanthornis magna. The sequence continues at coordinate 27,943 of JAWUZG010000431.1, read as the reverse complement.
GCTGTGGTGCTGCTCCCTGCCTTCCCTCAGCTGGGGTGCAGCTTCTGGGTTGGCCTTTTTGGAGCGAGGGGTCAAGCGTGTGTATGGTTGGCTTTTGTGGGCTCTGGTCTTGCTCCCTGCTGTCCCTCAGCTTGGGTGCAGCTGCTGGGTTTGCCCTTTTTGGGGAGAAGGATCAAGTGTGTGTATGGCTGGATTCTGTGCGTTCTGCTGTTGCTACCTGGGAACACTCAGCTGGGGTGCACGTGCTGGGCTTGGCGTTTTTGGGGAGAAGGGGCCAGTGTGCCTAAGCTGGACTTCTCTGGGCTCTGCTCTTGCTCTGTGCCATCACTCAGAAGGATTCTAGGTACTGGGTTTGCCCTTTTTGGGCAGAAGGGGGATGTGAGTCTAAGGCTGGGTTCTGTGTGCTGTGGTCTTCCTCCCTGCCATCACTCAGTTTGTGTACAGCTGCTGGGTTTGGCGTTTTTGGGGAGAAAGTTGAATGCGTGTGTTCACCTGGCTTTTGTGGCCTGTGGTCTTGCTCCCTGCTATTAGTCATCCAGAGTGCTGCTGCTGTGTTTGGCCCTTTTGGGGAGAAGGGGGAAGCGTGTGTAAGCCTGGCTTCTGTGGGCTGTGGCCTTGCCAACTGTTTTAGTCAGCTTAAGTGTAGGTGGCGGCTTTGTTCTTAGTGCATGTATTCCTTTTTTTTTAATCCTGATATGCCTCATTAGTGGCTTTTCCTTTATGTCATGTTAGCAGCTGGACTTTCAGTGTGAACTGTGACTTGAGTGTCTTTACTGAGCCTTTTTTTGTTGTAGCTTTTATATGTGGTTTTTGTTTTCATTAATAAAAGCCATGTGAGTGAGCTATTAACTACCTGAGTATGTCGCTATTTTGCGCTACAGTGCGTTGCTCCTTTTGTTTGTTATTTGTCCGGTGTGTAGTAGTATACATGGGCTTCGGCTGGGCTGGTAGTTTTATTCCTGAGTCTGTCTTTTTGTCCTCGGGCTTGCTTTGCAGGAGGTCTGCTGTATTGTCTTTCCTCTCTGCATGTTGTTTAAAGCCCTGTCAGTGACTTCTGTGCCTTCAGGGGCTCAAGTACTTTTGCTTTTAGCACCTAGATGGAGCCTATGTGGCTTCAGCGGGCCACGTGCTGTGGACGTTGTCCTCTCATCTAACGGTGTAAAGTTCTGCTTAGGCCACTCGCCCTTGAGTGCCTTGTCGGTCACGTGGGCAGCGTCGCTCCTTTAATAGTTTGCGTCCGCTGCTCAGCGTACCGTGTGAAAGACTATCTGTGCTCCTGCCTTATTGATTACTTGACCCTGTGCCCTGAAGTCCATTTTAGCTGCTGCACCGCTCTTTTATCTTATTCTTCCTAGCCTGGAGTATGCACCCTGGGCAGTAATAGGAGGGCTCAGTCTGCCTGTGGTGTCCTGTTGCGATATGTCATATCTGGGCTCTGGGGAGGTGCTCGGCTGTGTCTCTGGGATGGCCGTGATTGACCTGCGGGGCCCTCTTTTACCCTCGGAAGTCACTTCCCTCTTCCGAATGCCTTTGTTTTATTTTTCGTGCTAGCTGTAACGGTCTGTTTGAGCGGTGAAGTGGCATCGGAAGGCTCACCGGCAAGATTAATTTCTTACTTGCCTTCTTGGTGATCCTAGCCATCAAGGACCCTATATTTGTTCCCATCTGGCACGTGTGTCGGGTGGGATGTGGGTTCCGAGCAGTTTTTCTTACCTCCCCGAGCAGCACCTCGTTTCCCGTTCCATTTGCGTGCCGCGCGTCCTCCTATTGTCCGACGGTCGGAGGCACAGGAGTCTTCTGGGTCTCGGCTGCCTTCTGTCTGCACTCGGCGGTTGAACCTCCACTGGTGTCTTTCTGGCCAGAAGGCCCCTGTGGTATTCATGGGGATATATTAATTACTGTTTCTATTGCATCAGCTTCATGTCTATTTATTGCCATTTCTCCACATTGAAGGTTTTCTCTGAAGTAATTTGGTCTCAGAAGCAAGAGCCATTTAGTGCGGCTCCTACTTGACCCTGCCTTTTTACAGCACATGTATTTTTTGGCTCCCGTTTTTTCGCTTCTCGTTGTCATCTGCAGTTTGCCCCTTATCGTGTGGTTCTTGTGGGTGGGTATTGTCAGTAGTTGACATATCGGTAGCTGGGGTCTCGTTATTCCCAGTAAAACTGTAAACATTTTCAAGTAGTTGTATTTATTTTTTCAGCACTGTATCTAGATTCAGTTAACAACAGCAGTCAAGGCATCAGTTCATGTTACATGCCTATGTCTTTATAAGAGCAGTAGTTTTGTGTAAGAGTACAAACCACACCTGTCACGCCCATTTTAGTATTTGTGCCAAGCTGCCATTAAAATACAGCTTTATCATCCCAGTTCTATTTGTTCTTTCAGCACTGTATCTAGATTCATTCAGTAACAGAAGTCTAAGCATTAGTTATTGGTACACACCTATATCTTTATACCACTTCTCCTTCCGTCTAAGAGTACAACCCACGCATGTGACGTCCATCTTAACATTTGTGCAAAAGTGACCGTATTCTGCGTATTTATCACCTCACCTATCCCAGTTATCTTGCCAGTGTACTTACATTTAGTTAATAGTAGAAGTCATCCAACTAGGTGTTCTTATATGCCTGTATCTTTCTCTCAGGAAGATTTTTGTGTAACAGTAGAAACAATACATGTGATACCCCTTTTAATATTTGTGCATAGCTTATATGATAATATGTAATTTTCCCCCAGCTATTCAGTGTCTCTACACTCAGTTAATAACAGAAGTCAAGGCATCAGTTCACGTTACACAGCTCTATATTTTTGCAAGATGACTTTTACATAAGAGTAGAAGCCATATCCACTCGACAGCCATTTTAGCAGTTGTGAAAAGCTGACACTACGGTGTGTATTTATCACACCTCCTATATTAGGTATTTCACTAGTGTCTCTAGATTCAGTTAATAACAGAACTCAAGGTTTTAGTTATTGTTACTCGACTATATCTTTAGAGCGATACTACTTTTTACAACAGTACGAACCATACACCCGATAGCCATTTTACTATTTGTCCATAGCCGACACCACAGCGTGTACTTACGACCACGGCTACATTCGTTCTTTTTCCAGCCCGTCTAGATTCAGTTCACAGCGGAAGCCCCGGCCTTAGTTCACGTTACATGCCTCCACCTTTACAGTAAGAGTACTTTTGTATAAGAGCACAAGCCATACACGCGATCGCCATTTCACTATTTGCGCAAAGCTTCTCGTACAGTTTGTACTTATCACCCCAGCTATAGTAGTCGTTTCAGCAGCGTATTCTGCGTATTCAGTTAAGAACACAAGTAACGCCTCTAGTTCTTGTTCCCTGCCTTTGTGTCTTTGTCTTTATCAGAGCAGTACTTTTGTATAAGAGTATAAACCCTACCCGTGATACCCACTTTAATATTTGTGCTAAGCTGATGCTGTAATATCTCTTTATCACACTGCTATATTAGTCATTTCACCAGTCTATCTGTGCTCAGCTAATAACAGAAGTCATGGTATTAGTTACTGTTATGTGCCTATAAGTTTACAGCAAGAGTCCTTCTATATAAGAGTAGAAAGTGTACCTGCCCCATCTATTTTAATATTTGTGACAAGCTTATACTGTATTATGTCTTTATCACACTAACCATATTAGGTATTTCACCAGGCTATCTACATTTAGCTCATCATGAGCATAAAGGCATCAGGCATCGTTACAGAGGCGTATCCTTATAAGCAGACTCCCTCTGTAAGGAGTAAAACCATATATGCGACACGCATTTTAATATTTGAGAAAACCCAAAACTATAACATGAGTTTATCTCGCTCCCTCAGCTCTGCCACCGGGGAAAGGAGCTTGTCCGTCCCCCATTCGCCCCTCACCTCAGTCAGCTGTCTTTTCCCACGTCTCCCGGCGGTCGTGACGAGCCCCGAAACCGTCAGCTGTCTTTTCCCACGTCTCCCGGCACTCGTGACGAGCCCCGAAACCGTCTGCCGCCAGCCGTCCGGATGGACGGGTTCGTCTCGCAGCATTCCGTTCGGCTCGGCTCGCTTCTATCGGCTGTAGCTTTTGCTGCTGTCAAGACTACGAAGAACAAATAAATAGATAAATCAATAACTAAAAAGAAAAGCACTAGAAACAGTAATAAATAAGTAAATAATTAATCAACAACTAAATTAGAAATGAACATTAGTTATTTCTATAAAGAAGCATGTATATAGTTCTATATACATATATGTATCCAACTATATATACTATACATATGCACATTACACACTATATCTATGTATCCATACACACCCACAGCCATACACATATCCATATATAACTCTCTATATACCTACATATACATCCATCCATATATACCTATATATCTCTCTATATCTATATAGGTATAGATATCTATATATACGTGTGTGTGTATATACATACTGTATATACTATACATACCATATATATACTATATCTATATATATGTCCTACACAGATATAACTCCTATATGTATATATACAGTATATACAGTGTATATATATATATATATATATATATAACATTTATATAACGTCCCTTCGTTTCCAGCCCAGCAGCCTCCTTCGTGGCGGTACCCCGTAGCGGTCCGGCTCCCTTCCGCCTCTCTCGGGGCTTCCGCGCGCGACTTCCACCCGGAGCCGTCGTTTCCGCGCGGTTTACCGCCGCGGAGCCGCCGGCGTCGGGGTGGGCGGCACCGGGGGGGGGGGGGGGGACGGGACGCGGGCGGACCGCGACGCGCGGCGCAGGGACGGCTCCCGTCGCCGGCACGACCGCCGCCGAGGCGCGACACGGTCCCAGGCGGTCCTCACCGCCTCCCGCTCCCCGGGCCGCTCGTCTCGGCCCGCCGCGCCGCAGAAACGGGGCAGAGCGCGCGCCGGCCGGCTCCCCCCCCCCCCCCCCCCCCCCCCCCCGCGGGCGGCGGACCCGAGCCGCCGCGGCAAAGCCCCGGCATCCCGGAAGCAGGGGCAGACTACAACCCTAACAAAAACAAACCCTAGGATCCCCCTAACACCTGACCGCCGTAAGTGTAAAGACTCCCACAAGCCTAGAGACCCCCACCACCCTAGGATCCCCCTAGCACCTGCTCGCCGGAACGTTCCCTAAACACCCCTGTAAGCCTAGAGCCGCGGTTTCCGCAAACCGAGCCCACACGGAACCCGCATTCCCCCCTCCAATGCCGAAAATGTCCAAAAGCATCCTTCTTAGCATCCCCTTCATGCCGCCGGTGACGAATCTGCATAATCCCGCCCCGCGTTCTCCTTCTCTTCTGCGTCGCGCCGTGCCGCCCATCCCGGAAAACCGGGGACGGGGGGACGCCGCTGGGGACCCGGAGGGACACAGGTACAGTTTGAACAACAGGTTGAGCCGACAGGTAACTCGCAGCGACTCCCTCGAACGCAGCAAAACTCCACGAACACCCTTCCCAGCCTCCCTTCGTGCCCCCGCTCTGCAACCCGCATCACCCCGCCCCGCGTTCTCCTTCTCTTCCGCCCGCGCCGCCCGCCCGGAAAAAAGGGGAAGGCGGGACGGGCGCCGCGGTTCCGGTTCGAACGAGCCGAGGCGACAGGGGAACGCGATTTTCCATTATTTTTCGGTTTAAACGGCCAGGGAAAACCTCGACTTTGCTAGCTTACAGTTTCGAAATAAGGGTCAGTCCCCCATTTCCGTCGTCTTAGGGTTTAAATTAGGGGGGACGCCCAGGCGGCTCTCCCTTTTAAAGGTTCGAATTGCGGGAAAATCCCCCTTTTTCCATCGCGGGACGGACTTTAAGTGAGGAAAGCCCCTCTTTTCCCCATATTTTCGGGGATTAAACTAAAGGGGAGAGACTCTTTGTTCGCCATTGTGTCAGTTTAAGCAGAGATAAACAATTTCCCTCTTCTCTCCCCTAAAGGGTTCCCGTGCATTTTTGGCACCGTAAGGGTTTAACTCTGCATCTCAGGGTGCTTCTGCCATATCCCGGTACTCAGCGTCTCATACAGGAATGAGACCGGCACATATATACCTACAATGCCACACAGAAGTCTATTGTTTCTTTACTTTTACTTATAGTGTATATAGCCCTAATTAGAGGTCTCAATGAGAGACACACGAGTCCCTAAGAGTTACCCATGCATATAATTACTAACCTTCCCCCCCTACTTAGTCACATGTGAAGTACTACTTAGCAATCACTAGGGACTAATTATGCTAGTTAAAAGCAAATTATTCAGCTACCATTAGGTATGCTACCAAAACACAAAGTTCTATTTCCTACCTGGTCTCTGCCCTTTTAGTCAACGAAGCTGGAGCAAAAAAGGTGTAGCCATACCCCCAAAGAGTCTTCTTCTTCATCAAGCCCTTTCCTCGCCCCAGATTTAAGTCAGAGGACCCAAACAGCCCCATCGCTTCCGAGGGCTTTTATGCCAGGTGGGTGGTATTCGCCCCCTCCCCTTTTCCCGGGGCACGCTGGGAACGAGAGGCGGGCCGGGCCGGTCAGGGGTATATTAACCCCAGCCTGCTGCAGAGGGCATCATTCCCTCCCTGGGATTCACTGGGGTGAGAGCTCTCCTTTCATTTCAATTAAGGGGATATTTCAGCTCCTCTCAGCTCTTCTTCATCAGGTGCTTTTGGCATCTGAAGCAAGAGAGGCTTTGAAGACGGCACGAAGAAGACAGCATTAAATACAGGGAGTATTTAAGTTCATAGTTTTAAGTTGTACATTCAGGGGTGGTAAGGTGCCTTTGTAATTTAACAAATTTTCTGATTTGTTTCTGTTCCTGTTTTCTTTTTTCTCTTTAGGAGCGTCGCAACTTGCTGAAATTCCATGCCGTGCAGAGTTTGATCTTTCAAATTTTTCCAGCATATTCATCCCGTCACAAAGGGGACCTGCCTTATATCAAAGATAACATCCGAAATTGAGGCTTCCAGCGGGTAAGTATTATGATAGGGAGAGGGACCTTGAGCAGCGTACAGGGTTAGGAATTACAGGGGGGGTGGGCTACGGGGGTCGAAGGTAGCAATGTAGGAAATAGCATGTATTCAGGGCCCCCTCAGACATTTACCCTGGCACAGCCGGCGCCTTTAGGTGTCTTCAGGCACACAGATACGTCCACCCCGCTCATAGAAACACCGTGTAAGTGCTCCTTCCAGACCCAGGTGTCCATCCTAATAACAGCCACAGCTTTTGAGCCTGGATGAAGCCACAGACTCAAGGAGCTAGGTGCACTTAGGAGATAGCAAGTAGCCAAATTGTGGGGATTTGATCCACGTGCCACAAAACTCCTTTATGGCATTTGATTTCCTTTATCATAGCTAAGAAGTTAACCCGGGATCCCAGGGCCTTCCGAGACGCCTGAGGCGGACTCTAACGTGGATTCACATCGCCCGTCATCCAAAAGATAAGTCAGGGGTCACGACCCAAAGATGGGCCGATAGCAGGGTGGCAGGTTGGGAATACCCAGGAGGGATCTAAAAATGAACACGGGGAAAGAGATGTCCTTTAAGGCACCTCTGAGGCTAGCCAAAGGGAGCAGCTCTACTCGGATCGCAAGCACAGGGCGTGCAGCGCAGAGCAGTTCCGGTCCGTCTCGTGTCGTCCGGCGTCTTTTGTCGTCTCACGTGTCTTCGGGGTCCCTCGGATCAGTTATCTTCACCTTTTATTCTCGGGTCAAAGCATCGGCCGCCATCTCTAGGTTTTCGAACTCTCGCGCTTCTCGGCACGGTGCCGGTATCATTCGCTCTTTTACCGGCGTTCTCAGCCGCGTCTTGGAATAGCGTCTCGGAAGCGTGGAGTCATGTACATAGGAGATGTATTTTGAGGCCTTGTTCCCGGCCGTTTTGCCAGCCGTGAGTCGTACCGTCCCGGGGCCCGTAAGGGCACGGGGAGCATTCTGAACGTAGCATTGTCTCACAGCCATCTCCATCATCGTGACCCCCAGTCCTCGTAACGGGTCGGTCCGTTAGAGTCTTTTCTTGCGGTCCTTAGGACCCGCTCCGTCCACCATCGCCGTATCGGGGCTCATCTCTTTTGGCGTCGTCTCGATCCTTGCCATCTTCTCGCCGAGAGCTTTTTCCTCATCCTCGCCTCGCGCCGTTTGTAGCACACGTTCATGTCCATGTTTAGACCGGAACTGCTCTGCCCTGCAGAATAGACCGGGGGGGAGGGTAGGTGGAGTAGAGAGAAGCCTTTACAAGTAATCCATTACTTTGCTTAGCCACCCGAGCCACACCTCGGATGGAGCAAACCGCAGCCGGTCCATCTGGGGTTCGGGGGAGACAGTGGGAGCGATACAGCAGCATCTTGCAGCCTTTTAGTCATTTGTGTAAATGCACGCTGTTGTCAGATCCTGGGCATTTTGGTTTGAGAAATAAGAACTTTGGAAGGGTTAAGCTTTCCCTGCGTGTCTAACAGTGACAAACAATTCTTTTGCAGAGGCAGAGGGACGGGACGGCAACCCGACGCGAACGGAGGAGGCCAGAGGAGCACGGCAACGAGGCGGGTCCGCACCCGACGTCGTAGCGACGGCTCGAATTTTGGCTCCACGTTTACCTCCTCGTTCGGTTTTTCATCTCATTTCGAAGATGCGCAGCGCTCGGCACGGCCGGGTATCGGTACAGGGTGGGGACCGTGAGCCCAATGGGCGCTGGAGACCGAGATGAGTATTAATTCCAGCACAGAACTAGGTGCTACTGGAGTTGTTGTGTTGGTGATGAAACTATAAGCATCTTTTTTTTGTTTCGTTCTACAGGGGGACTGCGGCATTCAGCCCCTCGTTCAATACGACAGAGACCCTTGCGGATAGAGGCCACCGTCAAGCGGTTCCAGACAGAAATGACCTCCTCAATGCGATGCTTTTGGACCCTACGTTCATCTGCACCTCTCCATTTTGGTTTGCCCCTTCTCTCCCAGGCAGGGCTTTTTGGGGGCGGTGTACACGGTGGATATGTTACAGCAGTTTCCTTTGCCTTTATTTTTAGGAAGTCATGCCGGATGTGAGCGGTCGAGGTCGACGGAGCGAGGTGAGCAGCGAACGGCAGACAGAAGGAGTCGTTATCGCTCAGGTCTCACCTTCCGGCGCAGCTCTAAGCATCCTTTGTTGTTTGTGCATTTCAGGGGCTGCACTCCCAAGACGTCCCAGCCCAGGATGCCAGAGGCCAGATGGGTGGGAGCCGAAGGTATAGATGCAGTGTAATTCTAGCGGAGCGGGCAGGTTGTAGTTTCCCAGCGTCTCAGCATCTTTTTTTGCCTTTGTTTCTTTGCAGGTGCTGCCGCCCTAGGCATCCCAAGGCGTAGAGGCGAGCGGGTGAGTCGGCGTTTTGGTGGGGTGACTAATAGGTGAGCGATACGTGGCAGTTTGCTAAGCTCTAAGCGTGCCTCGTTGTTTGTGTGTTTTAGGCAGTCCGCTCGTATCGGGCCTATCGGGGCCGAACCCCCTCGCCGACGAGCCGACCGACCCGGTTCGCAGCCCTCGTGAGCCTTCCGGAAGCATTAGGGGACTTGGTGACAAAGCTTTTACCTTTTCCATTTGAAGTTACCATCCAGGCAGCCTTCAGCAACGGCCGAGGATTTGCGGTGAGTCGGGGAGGTAGGGAGGAGGAGCGAGGTTCCGCTCAAGTTTCAGCGATGCCACGTCACCGTGTCTCCTCTTACCCAGGTATGCCCTGCGATGATGGCGTCAGCCCCCCAGCACGGCCGGAGCGTGCGGCCGAGGACCCGTGCGTTCTCAGGAGACGGTGAGTAGCAAGATTGTCGGGTTTTGGCCGACGTGGCACTAAGATCACGTGTTGACGTTTGGCTGTCTTTGTTGTAGCCGACTAAGAGAGAACAGCTCGGTGACGGCAGCAAGTTCCGAGACGGCGAGGAGGCCTCCTTTCGCACCCGACGAGGATTCACATCCCCGGACGTCCGAGAGATAAGTCGAGGGCTACGAGCCCCCAAGGGGATGGACGCCGGGTGCCGGGACTCACCGGGAGGGATTTTTGGAATTAGCTCTGGAGACCGGGATGTCCAGGAAAGGGCCCCTTAGGCCACATAAAGGGATAGCCTCAATTTTGATCACAACGCAGAGGTGCTCAGGGCAGAGCAGTTCCGGTGCACGTCGTGTCATTTGTCTATTGTGCATTTTGTGTGTTTTGGGCATCTCGTGTCACATGTCTTTTGCCTTAACCCCTTTGAGGGGATTCTCCAAAAGCCCACGTGTCATCCTTAGCATCTCCGATCTCCACGTTCATCGCCCCGGGGCCGATCTTTCCAAACCTTTGACTCCCCAGCCTGGATGCGCATCAGAATCGCATCTCTCTTTAGAAGCATCGAGTCGGATGTCTGTTATGGTCTTGTTCTCAGCTGTATTGATAGCTGCGTACCGCAACAATCCATTATAGCAGGCTAGGACTTGCAAGAACGGCCGGTCGGAATTTTCTCCACATCTTCACAGTTCTCGGGCATCCATCTTTGCCATTTTGGCGAGCTCATCGTAAGGCGATTCCATTAGCATCTTCTGCCAGGGTTCTTCGAGCCTCGTCGGCTCACCATCGGTCTCAGCTCGATCATTTCATTACACTTTGCGATCGTTCTTCTTGCGGAGAGTTTTCTCTCGTTGTCCCATCCCCTCGTCGCATCTCTCATCTCACGGCTGTCTGTCTGTGTTTGGCCCGGAGCTTCTCTGCCCTGCTGCACAGTCTGGTACGTAGGTGTAACAGGAATAAGACCATATTGTTAATTTGTCGGTCGGCTTAGCCGGTCGAGCCCACAGTTTTGCAGCCATCCCACACCTCCCGGTCGCTGGCTTTATGCGTGCCATCCTCGGGAGAGCGGGAGCCCGGGGATCCCAAGTTCGTAACATAGGGCGTAGTTATAGTCTAGACGGTACCCATCTATATTGGCAAAAGATGTCTGGACCTGTTAAGTTACCATGCAGCTCTTTGACTTTTGTCACGACTTTCTTTCAGATGCAGATGGATTAAATCCGTGGCAGAGCATCCCGTACCGGGCGAGCGGGTTCCCTCGTGAAGGTCAGTCCCCGTTTGTCTTTGCAGGGGAAAGTGAAACGGTGACTATGTTACAGCATTCTTCTCTGCCTTTATTTTTAGGAGGTAATGCCATATGTCAGCGGTCGAGGTCGACGGAGCGAGGTGAGCGGCGGCTGGCACACGGAATGTGTCATTAGTGCTCGGGTCTCAATTTCCAACGCAGCTCTAAGCATCCATTTCTGTTTGTGCATTTCAGGCGGTCCACTCGCAAGTTGTCTCAGCCCGGGATGTCAGAGGCTAGATGGGTGCAAGCTGAAGGTATGGATGCGGTGTACTTAAATTGAAACTGCACATTTTGTAGTTTCACAGTGTCTCAGCACGTTTCTTTGCTTGGTTTCTTTGCAGGTGTCGCCGCTGCCCTAGGCACGCCGAGGAGCAGAGGCGAGCGGGTGAGTCAGCGTTTAGGCAGGGCGATCGATAGGGGAATGATATGCGGCAGCCAGCATGCTAAGCATGTACCTTTTCATCTTGGCAGGTGTTGTCCAGGAGGCCTCTGGAGTCAGATGAAGATTTGAGGTGAGCCGGGGTGGTGGTGCATAGGAGCCTGGGCATTGCCCTTCTCGAGGGTGATAGTCACATTTCCTGTTTTGTCGTCTCTAGGTGCTGTCAGCAGGCCTGGAGCTGAAGCTTGGGAACGGCCGGTAAGCGATAAGCCTCGGCAGGCGAGGCAGAGGGGTGTTGCGGAAGGGGTCTCTTTTGGGTCGTATCATCACAGTCTGAATTTTCTGAATCTTTGCAGCCGCCGAAGCAGACCTCGGGGAACGTATCGACGTCCACGGCGCCGAGGCGTTCTTTTCCATCGAGGGCGGACTCGGTCGGCTCGTCCTCCGAAAGCTAAGTGTCGGGATCGGCGGTCGGGGGAAGGGAAAAACCCTTGGAATCACGGGAGGCAATCTGAAGTCAGCTTAGAGGAGAGGGCTGTAGTGGGACAGGCCCCTTGGAAGTAAAGGGAGAGGGTTTCTCCTCAGCATCAGCCGAGCCTTTGCCAGGCAGGGCAGGGCAGCTCCAACCCCTCTCCACGTTCTCGTGGGCTTCACATCATCCTGGATCTCTCTGAGTCTTGATGTCATCCTGGATCTCTCTGAGTCTTGATGTCATCCTGGATCTCTCTGAGTCTTGATGTCATCCTGGATCTCTCTGAGTCTTGATGTCACCGTGGATCTCTGAGTCTTGATGTCATTGTGGATCTTTTTGCCTGAGGAGACCACCTTTTTGAGTCTGGAGCGATCGCCCCAGTCACCTGGCAGTCATTGCCTCCTCTTCTAGGCCTACTGAGCTTCTTGAGCATCCTCTAAAATAACTTTGTGTCAGGAGTTAAGTTTCACTATCATATGCTATTTCTGTAAAGTTTGTGTCTGTGTTGTGTTTCTTGTGTCTATGTTGTGTTGTTTGTGTCCTGTGCTGTTTGTGTCTCTTTTGTGTTGTTTGTGTCCATCATCTTCTGTGTCATAGTGCTTTATTAAGTCTTGATGCTCTATCAGCATCGTTCTGGGCCATATCGGCGGTAGGGGTTTCTACTTGTGTGCTTTCCCACATCGGGCTTATTCCGGCATCTTGACATTTTTACTTTTGGAGACCGGAAGATGTTCTTATCCGTGTTCCTTCTCCATTTTGGTAGTACCTTCTTTTCATGTGTGATTCCCTTGGAGTTCTGTAATGAAGAGTATTAGACCCTCTTGCAGTGAATGCCGTAGTTCTGTAGGTTGCATCATCTTAAAGCCTATCAGGCTCAATAATTAATCTTCTGGAGCGTTATCTCACGTCCTCGTGTCATCTTTGCTTTTATGCGGTGCACCGTGGGTCCGTGCACCACTTAGGCTTGGAGCCGCCCCGCCCTGGCAGGTAGAGTCCCGGCTAGGTAGAACAGTTACCAGACTTAATGGTTCATCTATCGATTATGGGGTTTTGGGTACAACACTTACGGGCCGGATGTGGGGATAACTCCTAGCCTTCAGCCACTTGTAAACTGCCTCACGTTGTCTTGCAGGTCCCCGAGGAAGATTCCAGTCACATTGCGGTCACCGCCGCTACCGCTTTTCTCAGAGTCCAGAGTTTGACATTGAGGAGAGGGAGTTGGAAGATGAGTCGAAGCATCTTCTTCAGTAGAGTGTCTCGAGTGAGGGCAGCAGTCAGTGTGTGAGCTGAACAAGGGTGGCTGCCTGGGGCTGGTTATGGCTGCCTGTGACAGTGTGTGTGTGTGTTGCCTGGTGCTAAGCTTGTGTGTGTGTGTGTGTGTGTGAGAGAGAGTCTTTTACCTTTCAGGTTTTTCAACAAATTTTTAAACTTAGAATAAAAAAAACCCCAGCTGGGGGATTTTTTTTTTTCCCCAGCTGGGGTTTTTTTTCCCTCGGTCCCGGCCGGTCTGCGAGGTGACGTTCATCGCCTATGTTCGAGTGCAGACCGTGCCGGGCCGGGGTTTTTCCGGGCAGGAGGATTTAGGGGGCTCCCGGGAACCACGTTCCCGTGGAGTGCTGCGAATGTGCGGTGATGTCTGGGTGTCAGCAGTGCGGTTGAGATGAGGGCGAGGGTGGGTTTGTGTGTGTGTGGAATGGTTTTAACCTTGTGTGTTTGATTTTTTACCTTTCAGGTTTTTCAACAAATTTTTAAACTTAGAATAAAAAAAACCCCAGCTGGGGGATTTTTTTTTTCCCCCAGCTGGGGTTTTTTTTCCCTCGGTCCCGGCCGGTCTGCGAGGCGATGTTCATCGCCTATGTTCGAGTGCAGACCGTGCCGGGCCGGGGTTTTTCCGGGCAGGAGGATTTAGGGGGCTCCCGGGAACCACGTTCCCGTGGAGTGCTGCGAATGTGCGGTGATGTCTGGGTGTCAGCAGTGCGGTTGAGATGAGGGCGAGGGTGGGTTTGTGTTTGTGTGGAATGGTTTTAACCTTGTGTGTTTGATTTTTTACCTTTCAGGTTTTTCAATAAATTTTTAAACTTAGAATAAAAAAAACCCCAGCTGGGGGATTTTTTTTTTCCCCCAGCTGGGGTTTTTTTTCCCTCGGTCCCGGCCGGTCTGCGAGGCGACGTTCATCGCCTATGTTCGAGTGCAGACCGTGCCGGGCCGGGGTTTTTCCGGGCAGGAGGATTTAGGGGGCTCCCGGGAACCACGTTCCCGTGGAGTGCTGCGAATGTGCGGTGATGTCTGGGTGTCAGCAGTGCGGTTGAGATGAGGGCGAGGGTGGGTTTGTGTGTGTGTGTGGAATGGTTTTAACCTTGTGTGTTTGATTTTTACCTTTCAGGTTTTTCAACAAATTTTTAAACTTAGAATAAAAAAAACCCCAGCTGGGGGATTTTTTTTTTTCCCCCAGCTGGGGTTTTTTTTCCCTCGGTCCCGGCCGGTCTGCGAGGCGACGTTCATCGCCTATGTTCGAGTGCAGACCGTGCCGGGCCGGGGTTTTTCCGGGCAGGAGGATTTAGGGGGCTCCCGGGAACCACGTTCCCGTGGAGTGCTGCGAATGTGCGGTGATGTCTGGGTGTCAGCAGTGCGGTTGAGAGGAGGGCGAGGGTGGGTTTGTGTGTGTGTGTGGAATGGTTTTAACCTTGTGTGTTTGATTTTTACCTTTCAGGTTTTTCAACAAATTTTTAAACTTAGAATAAAAAAAACCCCAGCTGGGGGATTTTTTTTTTTCCCCCAGCTGGGGTTTTTTTTCCCTCGGTCCCGGCCGGTCTGCGAGGCGACGTTCATCGCCTATGTTCGAGTGCAGACCGTGCCGGGCCGGGGTTTTTCCGGGCAGGAGGATTTAGGGGGCTCCCGGGAACCACGTTCCCGTGGAGTGCTGCGAATGTGCGGTGATGTCTGGGTGTCAGCAGTGCGGTTGAGAGGAGGGCGATGGTGGGTTTGTCTGTGAGCTGGAGAAGGGTTGTGTCTATGTGGTGGATGAGTGTTCTGTGTGCTGCTTTTGTTTTGGCTTTCCTCTATCAATGAAACCGAATGTAACAAATTTCCCAGACATAGAGAAATGGTTACATTGGCTTGATATGTATTTGGCTTGTATTGGTCTGTATTCTGTATTTGCTGCTCCATTTCCATGTTTTGCTCTGTATGTAAATTGTACTTTTACTGCTGTGTATATGGATTGTATTTGTAATTGTGCTTGTACCTGTTGTTTACATGTGTTCTGCTGAAATGTCTATAAAATTCATTCAGTAAAGTTGAATAAATCCTAATAAAGATACATTCCCTAACCCCCCCCTTTTGGCTGTTGTCTGTTATTGGTGTGGTTTAGTCATTTCTTCACTCTATCTCTTGCTTTGCTTCCACTTTACTTTTCTATTTGTGTCTGTCTCTGTGTCTCTGTTTCCTGTTGTTTCTGACTGTGTGTTTCTCTGTGTTTTCCCTATTTTCTCCAACTGTATTTCCTCTATCTTCCTCACTCTCTATTTTCTCTGACTTTATTTTCTCTATTTTCTGTAACTTTATTTTCTCCACTTTCTCTATTTTCTTTTTCTCTAAGTCTCTTTTCTCTATTTCCTAGATCTCTAGCTGTTTCTTCTGTTTTCTAATTCTCTAGTTCTATTTTCTCTATTTCCTCTAATTTCTCTTTCTTCTTTAAGTCTAAGTCTAAGTGTAACTCTATTTTCTCTAACTCTGTTTTCTCTATTTCCTCTAAGTCTATTTTCTCTAAGTCTATAACTCTAACTCTAGGTCTTCTACCTATGTTCTCTAAGTCCAACTGTATTTTCTCTAAGTCTAACCCTATTTCCTCTATTTCCTCTAACTCTAGGTCTTCTACCTATGTTCTCTAGGTCCAACTGTATTTTCTCTAAGTCTAACCCTATTTCCTCTATTTCCTCTAACTCTAGGTCTTCTACCTATGTTCTCTAAGTCCAACTGTATTTTCTCTAAGTCTAACCCTATTTCCTCTAAGTCTAACTCTGTTTTCTCTATTTCCTCTAAGTCTATTTTCTCTAAGTCTATAACTCTAACTCTAGGTCTTCTACCTATGTTCTCTAAGTCCAACTGTATTTTCTCTAAGTCTAACCCTATTTCCTCTATTTCCTCTAACTCTAGGTCTTCTACCTATGTTCTCTAAGTCCAACTGTATTTTCTCTAAGTCTAACCCTATTTCCTCTAAGTCTAACTCTGTTTTCTCTATTTCCTCTAAGTCTAAGTCTATTTCCTCTAAGTGTAACTCTGTTTTCTCTATGTCCTCTAAGTCTATTTCCTCTAAGTGTAACTCTATTTTCTATGTCTAACTCTATTTTCTCTAAGTCTAAGTCTGCTTTCTCTATTTCCTCTAAGTCTATTTTCTATAACTCTAACTCTAGGTCTTCTAACTATTTTCTCTAAGTCTAACTGTATTTTCTCTATGTCTAACCCTATTTCCTCTAACCCTATTTCCTCTCTAAGTGTAACTCTATTTTCTCTAAGTCTATAACTCTAATTCTAGGTCTTCTCACTATTTTCTCTAACTCTAACTGTATTTCCTCTATTTTCTCTAACTCTATTTCCTCTAAGTCTAAGTCTGTTTTCTTTATGTCTGACTCTATCTCCTCTCTAACTCTCTTTCCTGTATTTACTCTAACTCTCTTTTCTCTATTTTTCTCTGTTTCCTCTAAGTCTAACTCTCTTTTCTGTAACTCCAACTCTATTTTCTCTGACTCAGTCTATTTTCCCTATTTTCTCTAAGTCTCACTCTTATTTATATATACACTCTCTCTCTCTCACTCTTCCTTATATAAAACTTTACTGTACGACTTATATATATATATATTTTATACTTATATATATATATATTTTATACTTATATATATATTTTATACTTATATATATATATATATATTTTATACATATTTTTATATATATATATTTTATACATATTTTTTATATATATATATTTTATACATATTTTTTATACATATTTTATACTTATATATATATATATATACTTATATAGGGGGTTCGAGCGCAGAAACTATCTCACTATCTCACACCATCTCTCTATCCATCACGGGCCATTGTGCTCACCTGTGGGAAGCACCTATGTCGAGCACAACCCGCACCCCCCTTAATTAGACAATCAGTTAATTGGCTAATTAGCCGGAATGGTGCGGCGCAGCCACCCCGCACGAAACGGACCCACGGCAAGCAGTCACGGAGCGCCCCCCCCCCACCGTTCGCGCCGCCGCGCGAGTCGCCACGGAGCGCCCCCCCCCGCCGCGCGAACCGCCCAGGAGCGCCCCCCCAAGCGCTCGCACCTCCCACCGTCACGCCCCTCGCACCGCCCACCCGGCCCCCCACCCCTCGCACCGCCGTCTGTCACGCCCCTCGCACCGCCCCCGTCCCGCCCCGCGCGGCGCCCCACCCCTCGCACCGCCCACCCGCCCCCCCACCGCTCGCACCGCCCACCGTCCCGCCCCTCGCACCGCCCCCGTCCCGCCCCGCGCGACGCCCCACCCCTCGCACCGCCCACCCGCCCCCCCACCGCTCGCACCGCCCACCGTCCCGCCCCTCGCACCGCCCCCGTCCCGCCCCGCGCGGCGCCCCACCCCTCGCACCGCCCACCCGCCCCCCCACCGCTCGCACCGCCCACCGCCACGCCCCCCGCACCGCCCCCGTCCCGCCCCGAGCGGCGTCACGCGGCCCCGCCCGGCGTCCCGCCCCTCGAGCCGCCCACCGTCACGCCCCTCGCGACGTTCCCAGTCCCCGCCCTTCGCACCGCCCCTCGGTCCGCCCACCGTCACGCCCCCGGCACCGCCCCCTAGCCGCGCCCGCGCCGAGGGTCCTTCATGTGGGGGGGGGCGCGCGCCCGCGCCCGAGCCGGCTTCGCGGACGCCGGCCTCAAGGGGCCCGGCCCCGCCCCTCTCCGGCGCTGATAAACGCACCGCACGCCTCGCCCACAGCGGTAGAAGCCGAGAAAAATCGCGCGACCGCCATTAAAATCCGATTTCCGTTCAGGCAGCCTCATAGTCACCTATCCCGGGAGCGAAGACCCCTTGGGGGGGCGGTCGAAACACGCCGCAACGCGCATGCGCAAGAGCCACCATTTCTACCGAGGCACCTAATGGCAGCCATCTTACGGCCCTCAAAAATGCGCATGCGCAAAAGCCCGATCGGTAAAGCCGACTTCACCGAAGCCTGCCGCCCCGAACGCGGCTCCCGGCCGCCGCCGACGCCGCGAACCCCGCCGGACAACTTCCGTACACACGTAGAGGCCGCGAAAAATCGCGGAGTCGCCGTAAAAATCCGGATTCGGAGCAGGCGGCCGGGTAACCGCCTATTCCCTCAGAGAGGCCCCCGCGCTCCGCCATTTTGAATAACGGCAGACCGCGCATGCGCAAGATACGGGCGCCGCCATCTTAGCGAAACCCCCATAGGGCACGCGGCGGGCGCCATCTTTCCGTACAGCCGTCAGAGGACCCCGCGCAAATAGGCGTCCACGTTGGGCGCCCGACCGAAATTCCGAAACCGATTCCGCGCGCCCGGCGCCGTTCCCCGCGGCGCCGCCCGCCTCGCGGGCATCGCGGAAGCCGTCCGGTCCGCCCCGGGAGCCGGGATTCCGCTCAGGCGCCGATTAAACGCCTATTTCCCACACAGGACCCCGCGCGCCGCCATTTTGACGAACGGCAGACAGCGCGCATGCGCGAAATCGGGACGCCGCCATCTTAGCGAAGCCCCATAGGGCAAGCGGCGGGCGCCATCTTTCCGTACAGCCGTCAGAGGACCCCGCGCAAATAGGCGTCCACGTTGGGCGCCCGACCGAAATTCCGAAACCGATGCCGCGCGCCCGGCGCCGTTCCCCGCGGCGCCGCCCGCCTCGCGGGCGTCGCGGAAGCCGTCCGGTCCGCCCCGGGAGCCGGGATTCCGCTCAGGCGCCGATTAAACGCCTATTTCCCACACAGGGCCCCGCGCGCCGCCATTTTGACGAACGGCAGACCGCGCGCATGCGCGAAATCGGGGCGCCGCCATCTTAGCGAGGCCCCATACGGCACGCGGCGGGTGCCATCTTTCCGTACAGCCGTCAGAGGACCCCGCGCAAATAGGCGTCCACGTTGGGCGCCCGACCGAAATTCCGAAACCGATTCCGCGCGCCCGGCGCCGTTCCCCGCGGCGCCGCCCGCCTCGCGGGCATCGCGGAAGCCGTCCGGTCCGCCCCGGGAGCCGGGATTCCGCTCAGGCGCCGATTAAACGCCTATTTCCCACACAGGACCCCGCGCGCCGCCATTTTGACGAACGGCAGACCGCGCGCATGCGCGAAATCGGGGCGGCGCCATCTTAGCGAGGCCCCATACGGCACGCGGCGGGTGCCATCTTTCCGTACAGCCGTCAGAGGACCCCGCGCAAATAGGCGTCCACGTTGGGCGCCCGACCGAAATTCCGAAACCGATTCCGCGCGCCCGGCGCCGTTCCCCGCGGCGCCGCCCGCCTCGCGGGCGTCGCGGAAGCCGTCCGGTCCGCCCCGGGAGCCGGGATTCCGCTCAGGCGCCGATTAAACGCCTATTTCCCACACAGGGCCCCGCGCGCCGCCATTTTGACGAACGGCAAACCGCGCGCATGCGCGAAAGCGGGGCGCCGCCATCTTAGCGAAGCCCCATAGGGCACGCGGCGGACGCCATCCTTCCGTACAGCCGTCAGAGGACCCCGCGCAGTCAGGCGTCTACGTCGGGCGGCCGACCGAAATTCCGACACCGATTCCGCGCGCTCGGCGCGGTCCCCCGCGGCGCCGCCCGCCTCGCGGGCATCGCGGAAGCCGTCCGGTGCGTCCCGGGAGTCAGCAGTCCGTTGAGGCACCAGGTAAGCGCCTATTTCGCAACAGGTACCCGCGCGCCGCCATTTTGAGTAACGGCAGACCGCGAATGCTCGCAAGCGGGGCGCCGCCACGTCAGCGAAACGCCATAGGGTAGCAGGCGGGCGCCAGTTCGCCGTACAGCCGTTAGAGGACCCCGCGCAATTAGGCGTCCAAGTCGGGCGCGAAACCGAAAGGCCGAAAACGATCTTGCGCGATTTTGCGCGGTCGGCGCGGTTCCCCGCGGCCCCTCCCGCCTCGCGGTCGTCGCGGAGGCTGTCCGGTCCGCCCCGGGAGCCGGGATTCCGCTCAGGCACCACGTAAGCGCCTATTTCGAAAACAGGTCCCCGCGCGCCGCCATTTTGAATCATGGACGGCTGCGCATGCGCGGCACTGGGGCGACGACATCATGTGTACGGCGGAGTGCGCATGAGCCGGGCACGGACGCCGCCATTTTGAATAACGGTAAAGTGCGCATGCGCGGAGTCCTAGTGCCGCCATCTTGAGTACGGAACACCGCGCATGCGCGCGTTATGGGCGCCGCCATCTTATTGAACGCCCCATAGTGCACAGGCGGGCGCCATCTTGACGTACAGCCGTGGAAGGACCCCGCGCACCTAGGCGCCCACCGCGGGTGCCTGACCGAAATTCCAAAACCGATTCCGCGCCCACGGCGCCGTCCGCCGCGGCGGTGCCCGTCTCGGAGGCATCGCGGAACGTCTCCGGTTCGTCCCGAAGGCCGGGATGCCGTTCAGGAGCACGATAAACGGCCATTCTGATACACAGGTCCGCGGGCGCCGCCATCTTGGAATACGGTACAGTGCGCATGCGCGGGATATGGGCGCCGCCATCTTGGAATACGGTACAGTGCGCATGCGCGGGATATGGGCGCCGCCATCTTGAATTAGGGTTAGGGTTAGGGTTAGGGTTAGGGTTAGGGTTAGGGTTAGGGTTAGGGTTTAGGGGTTAGGGTTAGGGTTAGGGTTAGGGTTAGGGTTAGGGTTAGGGTTAGGGTTAGGGTTAGGGTTAGGGTTAGGGTTAGGGTTAGGGTTAGGGTTAGGGTTAGGGTTAGGGTTAGGGTTAGGGTTAGGGTTAGGGTTAGGGTTAGGGTTAGGGTTAGGGTTAGGGTTAGGGTTAGGGTTAGGGTTAGGGTTAGGGTTAGGGTTAGGGTTAGGGTTAGGGTTAGGGTTAGGGTTAGGGTTAGGGTTAGGGTTAGGGTTAGGGTTAGGGTTAGGGTTAGGGTTAGGGTTAGGGTTAGGGTTAGGGTTAGGGTTAGGGTTAGGGTTAGGGTTAGGGTTAGGGTTAGGGTTAGGGTTAGGGTTAGGGTTAGGGTTAGGGTTAGGGTTAGGGTTAGGGTTAGGGTTAGGGTTAGGGTTAGGGTTAGGGTTAGGGTTAGGGTTAGGGTTAGGGTTAGGGTTAGGGTTAGGGTTAGGGTTAGGGTTAGGGTTAGGGTTAGGGTTAGGGTTAGGGTTAGGGTTAGGGTTAGGGTTAGGGTTAGGGTTAGGGTTAGGGTTAGGGTTAGGGTTAGGGTTAGGGTTAGGGTTAGGGTTAGGGTTAGGGTTAGGGTTAGGGTTAGGGTTAGGGTTAGGGTTAGGGTTAGGGTTAGGGTTAGGGTTAGGGTTAGGGTTAGGGTTAGGGTTAGGGTTAGGGTTAGGGTTAGGGTTAGGGTTAGGGTTAGGGTTAGGGTTAGGGTTAGGGTTAGGGTTAGGGTTAGGGTTAGGGTTAGGGTTAGGGTTAGGGTTAGGGTTAGGGTTAGGGTTAGGGTTAGGGTTAGGGTTAGGGTTAGGGTTAGGGTTAGGGTTAGGGTTAGGGTTAGGGTTAGGGTTAGGGTTAGGGTTAGGGTTAGGGTTAGGGTTAGGGTTAGGGTTAGGGTTAGGGTTAGGGTTAGGGTTAGGGTTAGGGTTAGGGTTAGGGTTAGGGTTAGGGTTAGGGTTAGGGTTAGGGTTAGGGTTAGGGTTAGGGTTAGGGTTAGGGTTAGGGTTAGGGTTAGGGTTAGGGTTAGGGTTAGGGTTAGGGTTAGGGTTAGGGTTAGGGTTAGGGTTAGGGTTAGGGTTAGGGTTAGGGTTAGGGTTAGGGTTAGGGTTAGGGTTAGGGTTAGGGTTAGGGTTAGGGTTAGGGTTAGGGTTAGGGTTAGGGTTAGGGTTAGGGTTAGGGTTAGGGTTAGGGTTAGGGTTAGGGTTAGGGTTAGGGTTAGGGTTAGGGTTAGGGTTAGGGTTAGGGTTAGGGTTAGGGTTAGGGTTAGGGTTAGGGTTAGGGTTAGGGTTAGGGTTAGGGTTAGGGTTAGGGTTAGGGTTAGGGTTAGGGTTAGGGTTAGGGTTAGGGTTAGGGTTAGGGTTAGGGTTAGGGTTAGGGTTAGGGTTAGGGTTAGGGTTAGGGTTAGGGTTAGGGTTAGGGTTAGGGTTAGGGTTAGGGTTAGGGTTAGGGTTAGGGTTAGGGTTAGGGTTAGGGTTAGGGTTAGGGTTAGGGTTAGGGTTAGGGTTAGGGTTAGGGTTAGGGTTAGGGTTAGGGTTAGGGTTAGGGTTAGGGTTAGGGTTAGGGTTAGGGTTAGGGTTAGGGTTAGGGTTAGGGTTAGGGTTAGGGTTAGGGTTAGGGTTAGGGTTAGGGTTAGGGTTAGGGTTAGGGTTAGGGTTAGGGTTAGGGTTAGGGTTAGGGTTAGGGTTAGGGTTAGGGTTAGGGTTAGGGTTAGGGTTAGGGTTAGGGTTAGGGTTAGGGTTAGGGTTAGGGTTAGGGTTAGGGTTAGGGTTAGGGTTAGGGTTAGGGTTAGGGTTAGGGTTAGGGTTAGGGTTAGGGTTAGGGTTAGGGTTAGGGTTAGGGTTAGGGTTAGGGTTAGGGTTAGGGTTAGGGTTAGGGTTAGGGTTAGGGTTAGGGTTAGGGTTAGGGTTAGGGTTAGGGTTAGGGTTAGGGTTAGGGTTAGGGTTAGGGTTAGGGTTAGGGTTAGGGTTAGGGTTAGGGTTAGGGTTAGGGTTAGGGTTAGGGTTAGGGTTAGGGTTAGGGTTAGGGTTAGGGTTAGGGTTAGGGTTAGGGTTAGGGTTAGGGTTAGGGTTAGGGTTAGGGTTAGGGTTAGGGTTAGGGTTAGGGTTAGGGTTAGGGTTAGGGTTAGGGTTAGGGTTAGGGTTAGGGTTAGGGTTAGGGTTAGGGTTAGGGTTAGGGTTAGGGTTAGGGTTAGGGTTAGGGTTAGGGTTAGGGTTAGGGTTAGGGTTAGGGTTAGGGTTAGGGTTAGGGTTAGGGTTAGGGTTAGGGTTAGGGTTAGGGTTAGGGTTAGGGTTAGGGTTAGGGTTAGGGTTAGGGTTAGGGTTAGGGTTAGGGTTAGGGTTAGGGTTAGGGTTAGGGTTAGGGTTAGGGTTAGGGTTAGGGTTAGGGTTAGGGTTAGGGTTAGGGTTAGGGTTAGGGTTAGGGTTAGGGTTAGGGTTAGGGTTAGGGTTAGGGTTAGGGTTAGGGTTAGGGTTAGGGTTAGGGTTAGGGTTAGGGTTAGGGTTAGGGTTAGGGTTAGGGTTAGGGTTAGGGTTAGGGTTAGGGTTAGGGTTAGGGTTAGGGTTAGGGTTAGGGTTAGGGTTAGGGTTAGGGTTAGGGTTAGGGTTAGGGTTAGGGTTAGGGTTAGGGTTAGGGTTAGGGTTAGGGTTAGGGTTAGGGTTAGGGTTAGGGTTAGGGTTAGGGTTAGGGTTAGGGTTAGGGTTAGGGTTAGGGTTAGGGTTAGGGTTAGGGTTAGGGTTAGGGTTAGGGTTAGGGTTAGGGTTAGGGTTAGGGTTAGGGTTAGGGTTAGGGTTAGGGTTAGGGTTAGGGTTAGGGTTAGGGTTAGGGTTAGGGTTAGGGTTAGGGTTAGGGTTAGGGTTAGGGTTAGGGTTAGGGTTAGGGTTAGGGTTAGGGTTAGGGTTAGGGTTAGGGTTAGGGTTAGGGTTAGGGTTAGGGTTAGGGTTAGGGTTAGGGTTAGGGTTAGGGTTAGGGTTAGGGTTAGGGTTAGGGTTAGGGTTAGGGTTAGGGTTAGGGTTAGGGTTAGGGTTAGGGTTAGGGTTAGGGTTAGGGTTAGGGTTAGGGTTAGGGTTAGGGTTAGGGTTAGGGTTAGGGTTAGGGTTAGGGTTAGGGTTAGGGTTAGGGTTAGGGTTAGGGTTAGGGTTAGGGTTAGGGTTAGGGTTAGGGTTAGGGTTAGGGTTAGGGTTAGGGTTAGGGTTAGGGTTAGGGTTAGGGTTAGGGTTAGGGTTAGGGTTAGGGTTAGGGTTAGGGTTAGGGTTAGGGTTAGGGTTAGGGTTAGGGTTAGGGTTAGGGTTAGGGTTAGGGTTAGGGTTAGGGTTAGGGTTAGGGTTAGGGTTAGGGTTAGGGTTAGGGTTAGGGTTAGGGTTAGGGTTAGGGTTAGGGTTAGGGTTAGGGTTAGGGTTAGGGTTAGGGTTAGGGTTAGGGTTAGGGTTAGGGTTAGGGTTAGGGTTAGGGTTAGGGTTAGGGTTAGGGTTAGGGTTAGGGTTAGGGTTAGGGTTAGGGTTAGGGTTAGGGTTAGGGTTAGGGTTAGGGTTAGGGTTAGGGTTAGGGTTAGGGTTAGGGTTAGGGTTAGGGTTAGGGTTAGGGTTAGGGTTAGGGTTAGGGTTAGGGTTAGGGTTAGGGTTAGGGTTAGGGTTAGGGTTAGGGTTAGGGTTAGGGTTAGGGTTAGGGTTAGGGTTAGGGTTAGGGTTAGGGTTAGGGTTAGGGTTAGGGTTAGGGTTAGGGTTAGGGTTAGGGTTAGGGTTAGGGTTAGGGTTAGGGTTAGGGTTAGGGTTAGGGTTAGGGTTAGGGTTAGGGTTAGGGTTAGGGTTAGGGTTAGGGTTAGGGTTAGGGTTAGGGTTAGGGTTAGGGTTAGGGTTAGGGTTAGGGTTAGGGTTAGGGTTAGGGTTAGGGTTAGGGTTAGGGTTAGGGTTAGGGTTAGGGTTAGGGTTAGGGTTAGGGTTAGGGTTAGGGTTAGGGTTAGGGTTAGGGTTAGGGTTAGGGTTAGGGTTAGGGTTAGGGTTAGGGTTAGGGTTAGGGTTAGGGTTAGGGTTAGGGTTAGGGTTAGGGTTAGGGTTAGGGTTAGGGTTAGGGTTAGGGTTAGGGTTAGGGTTAGGGTTAGGGTTAGGGTTAGGGTTAGGGTTAGGGTTAGGGTTAGGGTTAGGGTTAGGGTTAGGGTTAGGGTTAGGGTTAGGGTTAGGGTTAGGGTTAGGGTTAGGGTTAGGGTTAGGGTTAGGGTTAGGGTTAGGGTTAGGGTTAGGGTTAGGGTTAGGGTTAGGGTTAGGGTTAGGGTTAGGGTTAGGGTTAGGGTTAGGGTTAGGGTTAGGGTTAGGGTTAGGGTTAGGGTTAGGGTTAGGGTTAGGGTTAGGGTTAGGGTTAGGGTTAGGGTTAGGGTTAGGGTTAGGGTTAGGGTTAGGGTTAGGGTTAGGGTTAGGGTTAGGGTTAGGGTTAGGGTTAGGGTTAGGGTTAGGGTTAGGGTTAGGGTTAGGGTTAGGGTTAGGGTTAGGGTTAGGGTTAGGGTTAGGGTTAGGGTTAGGGTTAGGGTTAGGGTTAGGGTTAGGGTTAGGGTTAGGGTTAGGGTTAGGGTTAGGGTTAGGGTTAGGGTTAGGGTTAGGGTTAGGGTTAGGGTTAGGGTTAGGGTTAGGGTTAGGGTTAGGGTTAGGGTTAGGGTTAGGGTTAGGGTTAGGGTTAGGGTTAGGGTTAGGGTTAGGGTTAGGG